>OU744722.1:48879278-50345801 GCA_916613615.1 Steromphala cineraria | reverse complement strand
ACACCCTACATGAAAACTTCTCATGATTGGACCCTATTTAAGGCATGTGTTGACCAACTTCTAGTGTATTGCTAACGCAGTACATATACTAAAATTGGAACGATACAGAGAAGATTAGCATGGCCCCTGCGCAAGGATGACACGCAAATTCGTGAAGCGTTCCATATTTTTTTCTAAAAAATAAATAAATAATAAATAAATAGACATGTGCAGTGATAAACTCTCCATTGGAAAAATCTCTTAACTTCTTATATAATTTTCATACAAAAACTTTACATATCTACGATCTATTCAATGATAATTACACTAATATCACACTTTGTTTTGCTATTTTACAATTACACATTTCAACAACACTTTCTCTTACAACGTATGTAGTTCGTTTTAGGACACTGTCGGCTTTTATTTCTGTAACATTTTCACTGAAAACATCTCATGTAATAGCAGTTATGCATCGGTTGTCAGATAACTGTTCATCACATTGTTAGCAGATTAACTTTCTTTTCTGTCATCCCGTCTGTCGTGTTTTCATAACGGTGATTAATTAGTTATCTCTCTATTAGTGGTACTGTAGTCAAATCAGTTCACCCCTATGTAAATGAATGTCCATGTGAAACATACGGCATGAAGGGGATACCCCTCATCAGCTTTGCGCAGTGGCGGTACCATAGCCAATGAGGTTCATCCGAGGCGTGGTTATTGCTAGTTGAAAACTAATCCCAATACCCCGCGCTGACGCCCTTCATTGGGCGGCATGCGCAATTTTTTGTTAGCTCCTACGGGGGCCTCATATACAAATAAAAAATCAGAACAATCTATCAGTTACTTCATCATCTTTCCTGATGAAAATTACATTTCATCAACCCACTTACTATCTTTGTACAAAAAGGAAGTACTATACTATGTAATCTAATTTTAATACAATCGATAGATCATGATTGTTTTTTTAAATGAGGGGAACAGTGAGATTCATATATGATACACTCATTTTGTAATACCCTTAAACTCCCGCCGCACAACAGACCGAATAGAGTTATCCTCTCTTGACAGCCACAGCAGGCAACGTCCTGAAAACGTTTATACGAGCTGCTCGCGCATCGTACCGAGTATGGGACGCCCGTGTGTACGTTTCCTAGATCTTTCCCGCTATTTTAATCAAAATGCACCTTTTATCTAAACACAAATCGGCAATCCCCATGGCAAAAATTTCACAATGTGAATTAAATGGAGATCTTTCCCTGGCATTGTATATGGTACTGTTGTTACATGTCATTATTTTGTTATTTTCTAATTATCATTTTCAAGACACCCTACATGAAAACTTCTCATGATTGGACCCTATTTAAGGCATGTGTTGACCAACTCTAGTGTATTGCTAACGCAGTACATATACTAAAATTGGAACGATACAGAGAAGATTAGCATGGCCCCTGCGCAAGGATGACACGCAAATTCGTGAAGCGTTCCATATTTTTTTCTAAAAAATAAATAAATAATAAATAAATAGACATGTGCAGTGATAAACTCTCCATTGGAAAAATCTCTTAACTTCTTATATAATTTTCATACAAAAACTTTACATATCTACGATCTATTCAATGATAATTACACTAATATCACACTTTGTTTTGCTATTTTACAATTACACATTTCAACAACACTTTCTCTTACAACGTATGTAGTTCGTTTTAGGACACTGTCGGCTTTTATTTCTGTAACATTTTCACTGAAAACATCTCATGTAATAGCAGTTATGCATCGGTTGTCAGATAACTGTTCATCACATTGTTAGCAGATTAACTTTCTTTTCTGTCATCCCGTCTGTCGTGTTTTCATAACGGTGATTAATTAGTTATCTCTCTATTAGTGGTACTGTAGTCAAATCAGTTCACCCCTATGTAAATGAATGTCCATGTGAAACATACGGCATGAAGGGGATACCCTCATCAGCTTTGCGCAGTGGCGGTACCATAGCCAATGAGGTTCATCCGAGGCGTGGTTATTGCTAGTTGAAAACTAATCCCAATACCCCGCGCTGACGCCCTTCATTGGGCGGCATGCGCAATTTTTGTTAGCTCCTACGGGGGCCTCATATACAAATAAAAAATCAGAACAATCTATCAGTTACTTCATCATCTTTCCTGATGAAAATTACATTTCATCAACCCACTTACTATCTTTGTACAAAAAGGAAGTACTATACTATGTAATCTAATTTTAATACAATCGATAGATCATGATTGTTTTTTTAAATGAGGGAACAGTGAGATTCATATATGATACACTCATTTTGTAATACCCTTAAACTCCCGCCGCACAACAGACCGAATAGAGTTATCCTCTCTTGACAGCCACAGCAGGCAACGTCCTGAAAAACGTTTATACGAGCTGCTCGCGCATCGTACCGAGTATGGACGCCGTGTGTACGTTTCCTAGATCTTTCCCGCTATTTTAATCAAAATGCACCTTTTATCTAAACACAAATCGGCAATCCCCATGGCAAAAATTTCACAATGTGAATTAAATGGAGATCTTCCCTGGCATTGTATATGGTACTGTTGTTACATGTCATTATTTTGTTATTTTCTAATTATCATTTCAAGACACCCTACATGAAAACTTCTCATGATTGGACCCTATTTAAGGCATGTGTTGACCAACTCTAGTGTATTGCTAACGCAGTACATATACTAAAATTGGAACGATACAGAGAAGATTAGCATGGCCCCTGCGCAAGGATGACACGCAAATTCGTGAAGCGTTCCATATTTTTTTCTAAAAAATAAATAAATAATAAATAAATAGACATGTGCAGTGATAAACTCTCCATTGGAAAAATCTCTTAACTTCTTATATAATTTTCATACAAAAACTTTACATATCTACGATCTATTCAATGATAATTACACTAATATCACACTTTGGTTTTGCTATTTTACAATTACACATTTCAACAACACTTTCTCTTACAACGTATGTAGTTCGTTTTAGGACACTGTCGGCTTTTATTTCTGTAACATTTTCACTGAAAACATCTCATGTAATAGCAGTTATGCATCGGTTGTCAGATAACTGTTCATCACATTGTTAGCAGATTAACTTTCTTTTCTGTCATCCCGTCTGTCGTGTTTTCATAACGGTGATTAATTAGTTATCTCTCTATTAGTGGTACTGTAGTCAAATCAGTTCACCCCTATGTAAATGAATGTCCATGTGAAACATACGGCATGAAGGGGATACCCTCATCAGCTTTGCGCAGTGGCGGTACCATAGCCAATGAGGTTCATCCGAGGCGTGGTTATTGCTAGTTGAAAAACTAAATCCAATACCCCGCGCTGACGCCCTTCATTGGGCGGCATGCGCAATTTTTGTTAGCTCCTACGGGGGCCTCATATACAAATAAAAAATCAGAACAATCTATCAGTTACTTCATCATCTTTCCTGATGAAAATTACATTTCATCAACCCACTTACTATCTTTGTACAAAAAGGAAGTACTATACTATGTAATCTAATTTTAATACAATCGATAGATCATGATTGTTTTTTTAAATGAGGGAACAGTGAGATTCATATATGATACACTCATTTTGTAATACCCTTAAACTCCCGCCGCACAACAGACCGAATAGAGTTATCCTCTCTTGACAGCCACAGCAGGCAACGTCCTGAAAACGTTTATACGAGCTGCTCGCGCATCGTACCGAGTATGGACGCCGTGTGTACGTTTCCTAGATCTTTCCCGCTATTTTAATCAAAATGCACCTTTTATCTAAACACAAATCGGCAATCCCCATGGCAAAAATTTCACAATGTGAATTAAATGGAGATCTTTCCCTGGCATTGTATATGGTACTGTTGTTACATGTCATTATTTTGTTATTTTCTAATTATCATTTTCAAGACACCCTACATGAAAACTTCTCATGATTGGACCCTATTTAAGGCATGTGTTGACCAACTCTAGTGTATTGCTAACGCAGTACATATACTAAAATTGGAACGATACAGAGAAGATTAGCATGGCCCCTGCGCAAGGATGACACGCAAATTCGTGAAGCGTTCCATATTTTTTTCTAAAAAAATAAATAAATAATAAATAAATAGACATGTGCAGTGATAAACTCTCCATTGGAAAAATCTCTTAACTTCTTATATAATTTTCATACAAAAACTTTACATATCTACGATCTATTCAATGATAATTACACTAATATCACACTTTGTTTTGCTATTTTACAATTACACATTTTCAACAACACTTTCTCTTACAACGTATGTAGTTCGTTTTAGGACACTGTCGGCTTTTATTTCTGTAACATTTTCACTGAAAACATCTCATGTAATAGCAGTTATGCATCGGTTGTCAGATAACTGTTCATCACATTGTTAGCAGATTAACTTTCTTTTCTGTCATCCCGTCTGTCGTGTTTTCATAACGGTGATTAATTAGTTATCTCTCTATTAGTGGTACTGTAGTCAAATCAGTTCACCCCTATGTAAATGAATGTCCATGTGAAACATACGGCATGAAGGGGATACCCTCATCAGCTTTGCGCAGTGGCGGTACCATAGCCAATGAGGTTCATCCGAGGCGTGGTTATTGCTAGTTGAAAACTAATCCCAATACCCCGCGCTGACGCCCTTCATTGGGCGGCATGCGCAATTTTTGTTAGCTCCTACGGGGGCCTCATATACAAATAAAAAATCAGAACAATCTATCAGTTACTTCATCATCTTTCCTGATGAAAATTACATTTCATCAACCCACTTACTATCTTTGTACAAAAAGGAAGTACTATACTATGTAATCTAATTTTAATACAATCGATAGATCATGATTGTTTTTTTAAATGAGGGAACAGTGAGATTCATATATGATACACTCATTTTGTAATACCCTTAAACTCCCGCCGCACAACAGACCGAATAGAGTTATCCTCTCTTGACAGCCACAGCAGGCAACGTCCTGAAAACGTTTATACGAGCTGCTCGCGCATCGTACCGAGTATGGACGCCGTGTGTACGTTTCCTAGATCTTTCCCGCTATTTTAATCAAAATGCACCTTTTATCTAAACACAAATCGGCAATCCCCATGGCAAAAATTTCACAATGTGAATTAAATGGAGATCTTTCCCTGGCATTGTATATGGTACTGTTGTTACATGTCATTATTTTGTTATTTTCTAATTATCATTTTCAAGACACCCTACATGAAAACTTCTCATGATTGGACCCTATTTAAGGCATGTGTTGACCAACTCTAGTGTATTGCTAACGCAGTACATATACTAAAATTGGAACGATACAGAGAAGATTAGCATGGCCCCTGCGCAAGGATGACACGCAAATTCGTGAAGCGTTCCATATTTTTTTCTAAAAAATAAATAAATAATAAATAAATAGACATGTGCAGTGATAAACTCTCCATTGGAAAAATCTCTTAACTTCTTATATAATTTTCATACAAAAACTTTACATATCTACGATCTATTCAATGATAATTACACTAATATCACACTTTGTTTTGCTATTTTACAATTACACATTTCAACAACACTTTCTCTTACAACGTATGTAGTTCGTTTTAGGACACTGTCGGCTTTTATTTCTGTAACATTTTCACTGAAAACATCTCATGTAATAGCAGTTATGCATCGGTTGTCAGATAACTGTTCATCACATTGTTAGCAGATTAACTTTCTTTTCTGTCATCCCGTCTGTCGTGTTTTCATAACGGTGATTAATTAGTTATCTCTCTATTAGTGGTACTGTAGTCAAATCAGTTCACCCCTATGTAAATGAATGTCCATGTGAAACATACGGCATGAAGGGGATACCCTCATCAGCTTTGCGCAGTGGCGGTACCATAGCCAATGAGGTTCATCCGAGGCGTGGTTATTGCTAGTTGAAAACTAATCCCAATACCCCGCGCTGACGCCCTTCATTGGGCGGCATGCGCAATTTTTGTTAGCTCCTACGGGGGCCTCATATACAAATAAAAAATCAGAACAATCTATCAGTTACTTCATCATCTTTCCTGATGAAAATTACATTTCATCAACCCACTTACTATCTTTGTACAAAAAGGAAGTACTATACTATGTAATCTAATTTTAATACAATCGATAGATCATGATTGTTTTTTTAAATGAGGGAACAGTGAGATTCATATATGATACACTCATTTTGTAATACCCTTAAACTCCCGCCGCACAACAGACCGAATAGAGTTATCCTCTCTTGACAGCCACAGCAGGCAACGTCCTGAAAACGTTTATACGAGCTGCTCGCGCATCGTACCGAGTATGGACGCCGTGTGTACGTTTCCTAGATCTTTCCCGCTATTTTAATCAAAATGCACCTTTTATCTAAACACAAATCGGCAATCCCCATGGCAAAAATTTCACAATGTGAATTAAATGGAGATCTTTCCCTGGCATTGTATATGGTACTGTTGTTACATGTCATTATTTTGTTATTTTCTAATTATCATTTTCAAGACACCCTACATGAAAACTTCTCATGATTGGACCCTATTTAAGGCATGTGTTGACCAACTCTAGTGTATTGCTAACGCAGTACATATACTAAAATTGGAACGATACAGAGAAGATTAGCATGGCCCCTGCGCAAGGATGACACGCAAATTCGTGAAGCGTTCCATATTTTTTTCTAAAAAATAAATAAATAATAAATAAATAGACATGTGCAGTGATAAACTCTCCATTGGAAAAATCTCTTAACTTCTTATATAATTTTCATACAAAAACTTTACATATCTACGATCTATTCAATGATAATTACACTAATATCACACTTTGTTTTGCTATTTTACAATTACACATTTCAACAACACTTTCTCTTACAACGTATGTAGTTCGTTTTAGGACACTGTCGGCTTTTATTTCTGTAACATTTTCACTGAAAACATCTCATGTAATAGCAGTTATGCATCGGTTGTCAGATAACTGTTCATCACATTGTTAGCAGATTAACTTTCTTTTCTGTCATCCCGTCTGTCGTGTTTTCATAACGGTGATTAATTAGTTATCTCTCTAATTAGTGGTACTGTAGTCAAATCAGTTCACCCCTATGTAAATGAATGTCCATGTGAAACATACGGCATGAAGGGGATACCCTCATCAGCTTTGCGCAGTGGCGGTACCATAGCCAATGAGGTTCATCCGAGGCGTGGTTATTGCTAGTTGAAAACTAATCCCAATACCCCGCGCTGACGCCCTTCATTGGGCGGCATGCGCAATTTTTGTTAGCTCCTACGGGGGCCTCATATACAAATAAAAAATCAGAACAATCTATCAGTTACTTCATCATCTTTCCTGATGAAAATTACATTTTCATCAACCCACTTACTATCTTTGTACAAAAAGGAAGTACTATACTATGTAATCTAATTTTAATACAATCGATAGATCATGATTGTTTTTTTAAATGAGGGAACAGTGAGATTCATATATGATACACTCATTTTGTAATACCCTTAAACTCCCGCCGCACAACAGACCGAATAGAGTTATCCTCTCTTGACAGCCACAGCAGGCAACGTCCTGAAAACGTTTATACGAGCTGCTCGCGCATCGTACCGAGTATGGACGCCGTGTGTACGTTTCCTAGATCTTTCCCGCTATTTTAATCAAAATGCACCTTTTATCTAAACACAAATCGGCAATCCCCATGGCAAAAATTTCACAATGTGAATTAAATGGAGATCTTTCCCTGGCATTGTATATGGTACTGTTGTTACATGTCATTATTTTGTTATTTTCTAATTATCATTTTCAAGACACCCTACATGAAAACTTCTCATGATTGGACCCTATTTAAGGCATGTGTTGACCAACTCTAGTGTATTGCTAACGCAGTACATATACTAAAATTGGAACGATACAGAGAAGATTAGCATGGCCCCTGCGCAAGGATGACACGCAAATTCGTGAAGCGTTCCATATTTTTTTTCTAAAAAATAAATAAATAATAAATAAATAGACATGTGCAGTGATAAACTCTCCATTGGAAAAATCTCTTAACTTCTTATATAATTTTCATACAAAAACTTTACATATCTACGATCTATTCAATGATAATTACACTAATATCACACTTTGTTTTGCTATTTTACAATTACACATTTCAACAACACTTTCTCTTACAACGTATGTAGTTCGTTTTAGGACACTGTCGGCTTTTATTTCTGTAACATTTTCACTGAAAACATCTCATGTAATAGCAGTTATGCATCGGTTGTCAGATAACTGTTCATCACATTGTTAGCAGATTAACTTTCTTTTCTGTCATCCCGTCTGTCGTGTTTTCATAACGGTGATTAATTAGTTATCTCTCTATTAGTGGTACTGTAGTCAAATCAGTTCACCCCCTATGTAAATGAATGTCCATGTGAAACATACGGCATGAAGGGGATACCCTCATCAGCTTTGCGCAGTGGCGGTACCATAGCCAATGAGGTTCATCCGAGGCGTGGTTATTGCTAGTTGAAAACTAATCCCAATACCCCGCGCTGACGCCCTTCATTGGGCGGCATGCGCAATTTTTGTTAGCTCCTACGGGGGCCTCATATACAAATAAAAAATCAGAACAATCTATCAGTTACTTCATCATCTTTCCTGATGAAAATTACATTTCATCAACCCACTTACTATCTTTGTACAAAAAGGAAGTACTATACTATGTAATCTAATTTTAATACAATCGATAGATCATGATTGTTTTTTTAAATGAGGGAACAGTGAGATTCATATATGATACACTCATTTTGTAATACCCTTAAACTCCCGCCGCACAACAGACCGAATAGAGTTATCCTCTCTTGACAGCCACAGCAGGCAACGTCCTGAAAACGTTTATACGAGCTGCTCGCGCATCGTACCGAGTATGGACGCCGTGTGTACGTTTCCTAGATCTTTCCCGCTATTTTAATCAAAATGCACCTTTTATCTAAACACAAATCGGCAATCCCCATGGCAAAAATTTCACAATGTGAATTAAATGGAGATCTTTCCCTGGCATTGTATATGGTACTGTTGTTACATGTCATTATTTTGTTATTTTCTAATTATCATTTTCAAGACACCCTACATGAAAACTTCTCATGATTGGACCCTATTTAAGGCATGTGTTGACCAACTCTAGTGTATTGCTAACGCAGTACATATACTAAAATTGGAACGATACAGAGAAGATTAGCATGGCCCCTGCGCAAGGATGACACGCAAATTCGTGAAGCGTTCCATATTTTTTTCTAAAAAATAAATAAATAATAAATAAATAGACATGTGCAGTGATAAACTCTCCATTGGAAAAATCTCTTAACTTCTTATATAATTTTCATACAAAAACTTTACATATCTACGATCTATTCAATGATAATTACACTAATATCACACTTTGTTTTGCTATTTTACAATTACACATTTCAACAACACTTTCTCTTACAACGTATGTAGTTCGTTTTAGGACACTGTCGGCTTTTATTTCTGTAACATTTTCACTGAAAACATCTCATGTAATAGCAGTTATGCATCGGTTGTCAGATAACTGTTCATCACATTGTTAGCAGATTAACTTTCTTTTCTGTCATCCCGTCTGTCGTGTTTTCATAACGGTGATTAATTAGTTATCTCTCTATTAGTGGTACTGTAGTCAAATCAGTTCACCCCTATGTAAATGAATGTCCATGTGAAACATACGGCATGAAGGGGATACCCTCATCAGCTTTGCGCAGTGGCGGTACCATAGCCAATGAGGTTCATCCGAGGCGTGGTTATTGCTAGTTGAAAACTAATCCCAATACCCCGCGCTGACGCCCTTCATTGGGCGGCATGCGCAATTTTTGTTAGCTCCTACGGGGGCCTCATATACAAATAAAAAATCAGAACAATCTATCAGTTACTTCATCATCTTTCCTGATGAAAATTACATTTCATCAACCCACTTACTATCTTTGTACAAAAAGGAAGTACTATACTATGTAATCTAATTTTAATACAATCGATAGATCATGATTGTTTTTTTAAATGAGGGAACAGTGAGATTCATATATGATACACTCATTTTGTAATACCCTTAAACTCCCGCCGCACAACAGACCGAATAGAGTTATCCTCTCTTGACAGCCACAGCAGGCAACGTCCTGAAAACGTTTATACGAGCTGCTCGCGCATCGTACCGAGTATGGACGCCGTGTGTACGTTTCCTAGATCTTTCCCGCTATTTTAATCAAAATGCACCTTTTATCTAAACACAAATCGGCAATCCCCATGGCAAAAATTTCACAATGTGAATTAAATGGAGATCTTTCCCTGGCATTGTATATGGTACTGTTGTTACATGTCATTATTTTGTTATTTTCTAATTATCATTTTCAAGACACCCTACATGAAAACTTCTCATGATTGGACCCTATTTAAGGCATGTGTTGACCAACTCTAGTGTATTGCTAACGCAGTACATATACTAAAATTGGAACGATACAGAGAAGATTAGCATGGCCCCTGCGCAAGGATGACACGCAAATTCGTGAAGCGTTCCATATTTTTTTCTAAAAAATAAATAAATAATAAATAAATAGACATGTGCAGTGATAAACTCTCCATTGGAAAAATCTCTTAACTTCTTATATAATTTTCATACAAAAACTTTACATATCTACGATCTATTCAATGATAATTACACTAATATCACACTTTGTTTTGCTATTTTACAATTACACATTTCAACAACACTTTCTCTTACAACGTATGTAGTTCGTTTTAGGACACTGTCGGCTTTTATTTCTGTAACATTTTCACTGAAAACATCTCATGTAATAGCAGTTATGCATCGGTTGTCAGATAACTGTTCATCACATTGTTAGCAGATTAACTTTCTTTTCTGTCATCCCGTCTGTCGTGTTTTCATAACGGTGATTAATTAGTTATCTCTCTATTAGTGGTACTGTAGTCAAATCAGTTCACCCCTATGTAAATGAATGTCCATGTGAAACATACGGCATGAAGGGGATACCCTCATCAGCTTTGCGCAGTGGCGGTACCATAGCCAATGAGGTTCATCCGAGGCGTGGTTATTGCTAGTTGAAAACTAATCCCAATACCCCGCGCTGACGCCCTTCATTGGGCGGCATGCGCAATTTTTGTTAGCTCCTACGGGGGCCTCATATACAAATAAAAAATCAGAACAATCTATCAGTTACTTCATCATCTTTCCTGATGAAAATTACATTTCATCAACCCACTTACTATCTTTGTACAAAAAGGAAGTACTATACTATGTAATCTAATTTTAATACAATCGATAGATCATGATTGTTTTTTTAAATGAGGGAACAGTGAGATTCATATATGATACACTCATTTTGTAATACCCTTAAACTCCCGCCGCACAACAGACCGAATAGAGTTATCCTCTCTTGACAGCCACAGCAGGCAACGTCCTGAAAACGTTTATACGAGCTGCTCGCGCATCGTACCGAGTATGGACGCCGTGTGTACGTTTCCTAGATCTTTCCCGCTATTTTAATCAAAATGCACCTTTTATCTAAACACAAATCGGCAATCCCCATGGCAAAAATTTCACAATGTGAATTAAATGGAGATCTTTCCCTGGCATTGTATATGGTACTGTTGTTACATGTCATTATTTTGTTATTTTCTAATTATCATTTTCAAGACACCCTACATGAAAACTTCTCATGATTGGACCCTATTTAAGGCATGTGTTGACCAACTCTAGTGTATTGCTAACGCAGTACATATACTAAAATTGGAACGATACAGAGAAGATTAGCATGGCCCCTGCGCAAGGATGACACGCAAATTCGTGAAGCGTTCCATATTTTTTTCTAAAAAATAAATAAATAATAAATAAATAGACATGTGCAGTGATAAACTCTCCATTGGAAAAATCTCTTAACTTCTTATATAATTTTCATACAAAAACTTTACATATCTACGATCTATTCAATGATAATTACACTAATATCACACTTTGTTTTGCTATTTTACAATTACACATTTCAACAACACTTTCTCTTACAACGTATGTAGTTCGTTTTAGGACACTGTCGGCTTTTATTTCTGTAACATTTTCACTGAAAACATCTCATGTAATAGCAGTTATGCATCGGTTGTCAGATAACTGTTCATCACATTGTTAGCAGATTAACTTTCTTTTCTGTCATCCCGTCTGTCGTGTTTTCATAACGGTGATTAATTAGTTATCTCTCTATTAGTGGTACTGTAGTCAAATCAGTTCACCCCTATGTAAATGAATGTCCATGTGAAACATACGGCATGAAGGGGATACCCTCATCAGCTTTGCGCAGTGGCGGTACCATAGCCAATGAGGTTCATCCGAGGCGTGGTTATTGCTAGTTGAAAACTAATCCCAATACCCCGCGCTGACGCCCTTCATTGGGCGGCATGCGCAATTTTTGTTAGCTCCTACGGGGGCCTCATATACAAATAAAAAATCAGAACAATCTATCAGTTACTTCATCATCTTTCCTGATGAAAATTACATTTCATCAACCCACTTACTATCTTTGTACAAAAAGGAAGTACTATACTATGTAATCTAATTTTAATACAATCGATAGATCATGATTGTTTTTTTAAATGAGGGAACAGTGAGATTCATATATGATACACTCATTTTGTAATACCCTTAAACTCCCGCCGCACAACAGACCGAATAGAGTTATCCTCTCTTGACAGCCACAGCAGGCAACGTCCTGAAAACGTTTATACGAGCTGCTCGCGCATCGTACCGAGTATGGACGCCGTGTGTACGTTTCCTAGATCTTTCCCGCTATTTTAATCAAAATGCACCTTTTATCTAAACACAAATCGGCAATCCCCATGGCAAAAATTTCACAATGTGAATTAAATGGAGATCTTTCCCTGGCATTGTATATGGTACTGTTGTTACATGTCATTATTTTGTTATTTTCTAATTATCATTTTCAAGACACCCTACATGAAAACTTCTCATGATTGGACCCTATTTAAGGCATGTGTTGACCAACTCTAGTGTATTGCTAACGCAGTACATATACTAAAATTGGAACGATACAGAGAAGATTAGCATGGCCCCTGCGCAAGGATGACACGCAAATTCGTGAAGCGTTCCATATTTTTTTCTAAAAAATAAATAAATAATAAATAAATAGACATGTGCAGTGATAAACTCTCCATTGGAAAAATCTCTTAACTTCTTATATAATTTTCATACAAAAACTTTACATATCTACGATCTATTCAATGATAATTACACTAATATCACACTTTGTTTTGCTATTTTACAATTACACATTTCAACAACACTTTCTCTTACAACGTATGTAGTTCGTTTTAGGACACTGTCGGCTTTTATTTCTGTAACATTTTCACTGAAAACATCTCATGTAATAGCAGTTATGCATCGGTTGTCAGATAACTGTTCATCACATTGTTAGCAGATTAACTTTCTTTTCTGTCATCCCGTCTGTCGTGTTTTCATAACGGTGATTAATTAGTTATCTCTCTATTAGTGGTACTGTAGTCAAATCAGTTCACCCCTATGTAAATGAATGTCCATGTGAAACATACGGCATGAAGGGAATACCCTCATCAGCTTTGCGCAGTGGCGGTACCATAGCCAATGAGGTTCATCCGAGGCGTGGTTATTGCTAGTTGAAAACTAATCCCAATACCCCGCGCTGACGCCCTTCATTGGGCGGCATGCGCAATTTTTGTTAGCTCCTACGGGGGCCTCATATACAAATAAAAAATCAGAACAATCTATCAGTTACTTCATCATCTTTCCTGATGAAAATTACATTTCATCAACCCACTTACTATCTTTGTACAAAAAGGAAGTACTATACTATGTAATCTAATTTTAATACAATCGATAGATCATGATTGTTTTTTTAAATGAGGGAACAGTGAGATTCATATATGATACACTCATTTTGTAATACCCTTAAACTCCCGCCGCACAACAGACCGAATAGAGTTATCCTCTCTTGACAGCCACAGCAGGCAACGTCCTGAAAACGTTTATACGAGCTGCTCGCGCATCGTACCGAGTATGGACGCCGTGTGTACGTTTCCTAGATCTTTCCCGCTATTTTAATCAAAATGCACCTTTTATCTAAACACAAATCGGCAATCCCCATGGCAAAAATTTCACAATGTGAATTAAATGGAGATCTTTCCCTGGCATTGTATATGGTACTGTTGTTACATGTCATTATTTTGTTATTTTCTAATTATCATTTTCAAGACACCCTACATGAAAACTTCTCATGATTGGACCCTATTTAAGGCATGTGTTGACCAACTCTAGTGTATTGCTAACGCAGTACATATACTAAAATTGGAACGATACAGAGAAGATTAGCATGGCCCCTGCGCAAGGATGACACGCAAATTCGTGAAGCGTTCCATATTTTTTTCTAAAAAATAAATAAATAATAAATAAATAGACATGTGCAGTGATAAACTCTCCATTGGAAAAATCTCTTAACTTCTTATATAATTTTCATACAAAAACTTTACATATCTACGATCTATTCAATGATAATTACACTAATATCACACTTTGTTTTGCTATTTTACAATTACACATTTCAACAACACTTTCTCTTACAACGTATGTAGTTCGTTTTAGGACACTGTCGGCTTTTATTTCTGTAACATTTTCACTGAAAACATCTCATGTAATAGCAGTTATGCATCGGTTGTCAGATAACTGTTCATCACATTGTTAGCAGATTAACTTTCTTTTCTGTCATCCCGTCTGTCGTGTTTTCATAACGGTGATTAATTAGTTATCTCTCTATTAGTGGTACTGTAGTCAAATCAGTTCACCCCTATGTAAATGAATGTCCATGTGAAACATACGGCATGAAGGGGATACCCTCATCAGCTTTGCGCAGTGGCGGTACCATAGCCAATGAGGTTCATCCGAGGCGTGGTTATTGCTAGTTGAAAACTAATCCCAATACCCCGCGCTGACGCCCTTCATTGGGCGGCATGCGCAATTTTTGTTAGCTCCTACGGGGGCCTCATATACAAATAAAAAATCAGAACAATCTATCAGTTACTTCATCATCTTTCCTGATGAAAATTACATTTCATCAACCCACTTACTATCTTTGTACAAAAAGGAAGTACTATACTATGTAATCTAATTTTAATACAATCGATAGATCATGATTGTTTTTTTAAATGAGGGAACAGTGAGATTCATATATGATACACTCATTTTGTAATACCCTTAAACTCCCGCCGCACAACAGACCGAATAGAGTTATCCTCTCTTGACAGCCACAGCAGGCAACGTCCTGAAAACGTTTATACGAGCTGCTCGCGCATCGTACCGAGTATGGACGCCGTGTGTACGTTTCCTAGATCTTTCCCGCTATTTTAATCAAAATGCACCTTTTATCTAAACACAAATCGGCAATCCCCATGGCAAAAATTTCACAATGTGAATTAAATGGAGATCTTTCCCTGGCATTGTATATGGTACTGTTGTTACATGTCATTATTTTGTTATTTTCTAATTATCATTTTCAAGACACCCTACATGAAAACTTCTCATGATTGGACCCTATTTAAGGCATGTGTTGACCAACTCTAGTGTATTGCTAACGCAGTACATATACTAAAATTGGAACGATACAGAGAAGATTAGCATGGCCCCTGCGCAAGGATGACACGCAAATTCGTGAAGCGTTCCATATTTTTTTCTAAAAAATAAATAAATAATAAATAAATAGACATGTGCAGTGATAAACTCTCCATTGGAAAAATCTCTTAACTTCTTATATAATTTTCATACAAAAACTTTACATATCTACGATCTATTCAATGATAATTACACTAATATCACACTTTGTTTTGCTATTTTACAATTACACATTTCAACAACACTTTCTCTTACAACGTATGTAGTTCGTTTTAGGACACTGTCGGCTTTTATTTCTGTAACATTTTCACTGAAAACATCTCATGTAATAGCAGTTATGCATCGGTTGTCAGATAACTGTTCATCACATTGTTAGCAGATTAACTTTCTTTTCTGTCATCCCGTCTGTCGTGTTTTCATAACGGTGATTAATTAGTTATCTCTCTATTAGTGGTACTGTAGTCAAATCAGTTCACCCCTATGTAAATGAATGTCCATGTGAAACATACGGCATGAAGGGGATACCCTCATCAGCTTTGCGCAGTGGCGGTACCATAGCCAATGAGGTTCATCCGAGGCGTGGTTATTGCTAGTTGAAAACTAATCCCAATACCCCGCGCTGACGCCCTTCATTGGGCGGCATGCGCAATTTTTGTTAGCTCCTACGGGGGCCTCATATACAAATAAAAAATCAGAACAATCTATCAGTTACTTCATCATCTTTCCTGATGAAAATTACATTTCATCAACCCACTTACTATCTTTGTACAAAAAGGAAGTACTATACTATGTAATCTAATTTTAATACAATCGATAGATCATGATTGTTTTTTTAAATGAGGGAACAGTGAGATTCATATATGATACACTCATTTTGTAATACCCTTAAACTCCCGCCGCACAACAGACCGAATAGAGTTATCCTCTCTTGACAGCCACAGCAGGCAACGTCCTGAAAACGTTTATACGAGCTGCTCGCGCATCGTACCGAGTATGGACGCCGTGTGTACGTTTCCTAGATCTTTCCCGCTATTTTAATCAAAATGCACCTTTTATCTAAACACAAATCGGCAATCCCCATGGCAAAAATTTCACAATGTGAATTAAATGGAGATCTTTCCCTGGCATTGTATATGGTACTGTTGTTACATGTCATTATTTTGTTATTTTCTAATTATCATTTTCAAGACACCCTACATGAAAACTTCTCATGATTGGACCCTATTTAAGGCATGTGTTGACCAACTCTAGTGTATTGCTAACGCAGTACATATACTAAAATTGGAACGATACAGAGAAGATTAGCATGGCCCCTGCGCAAGGATGACACGCAAATTCGTGAAGCGTTCCATATTTTTTTCTAAAAAATAAATAAATAATAAATAAATAGACATGTGCAGTGATAAACTCTCCATTGGAAAAATCTCTTAACTTCTTATATAATTTTCATACAAAAACTTTACATATCTACGATCTATTCAATGATAATTACACTAATATCACACTTTGTTTTGCTATTTTACAATTACACATTTCAACAACACTTTCTCTTACAACGTATGTAGTTCGTTTTAGGACACTGTCGGCTTTTATTTCTGTAACATTTTCACTGAAAACATCTCATGTAATAGCAGTTATGCATCGGTTGTCAGATAACTGTTCATCACATTGTTAGCAGATTAACTTTCTTTTCTGTCATCCCGTCTGTCGTGTTTTCATAACGGTGATTAATTAGTTATCTCTCTATTAGTGGTACTGTAGTCAAATCAGTTCACCCCTATGTAAATGAATGTCCATGTGAAACATACGGCATGAAGGGGATACCCTCATCAGCTTTGCGCAGTGGCGGTACCATAGCCAATGAGGTTCATCCGAGGCGTGGTTATTGCTAGTTGAAAACTAATCCCAATACCCCGCGCTGACGCCCTTCATTGGGCGGCATGCGCAATTTTTGTTAGCTCCTACGGGGGCCTCATATACAAATAAAAAATCAGAACAATCTATCAGTTACTTCATCATCTTTCCTGATGAAAATTACATTTCATCAACCCACTTACTATCTTTGTACAAAAAGGAAGTACTATACTATGTAATCTAATTTTAATACAATCGATAGATCATGATTGTTTTTTTAAATGAGGGAACAGTGAGATTCATATATGATACACTCATTTTGTAATACCCTTAAACTCCCGCCGCACAACAGACCGAATAGAGTTATCCTCTCTTGACAGCCACAGCAGGCAACGTCCTGAAAACGTTTATACGAGCTGCTCGCGCATCGTACCGAGTATGGACGCCGTGTGTACGTTTCCTAGATCTTTCCCGCTATTTTAATCAAAATGCACCTTTTATCTAAACACAAATCGGCAATCCCCATGGCAAAAATTTCACAATGTGAATTAAATGGAGATCTTTCCCTGGCATTGTATATGGTACTGTTGTTACATGTCATTATTTTGTTATTTTCTAATTATCATTTTCAAGACACCCTACATGAAAACTTCTCATGATTGGACCCTATTTAAGGCATGTGTTGACCAACTCTAGTGTATTGCTAACGCAGTACATATACTAAAATTGGAACGATACAGAGAAGATTAGCATGGCCCCTGCGCAAGGATGACACGCAAATTCGTGAAGCGTTCCATATTTTTTTCTAAAAAATAAATAAATAATAAATAAATAGACATGTGCAGTGATAAACTCTCCATTGGAAAAATCTCTTAACTTCTTATATAATTTTCATACAAAAACTTTACATATCTACGATCTATTCAATGATAATTACACTAATATCACACTTTGTTTTGCTATTTTACAATTACACATTTCAACAACACTTTCTCTTACAACGTATGTAGTTCGTTTTAGGACACTGTCGGCTTTTATTTCTGTAACATTTTCACTGAAAACATCTCATGTAATAGCAGTTATGCATCGGTTGTCAGATAACTGTTCATCACATTGTTAGCAGATTAACTTTCTTTTCTGTCATCCCGTCTGTCGTGTTTTCATAACGGTGATTAATTAGTTATCTCTCTATTAGTGGTACTGTAGTCAAATCTGTTCACCCCTATGTAAATGAATGTCCATGTGAAACATACGGCATGAAGGGGATACCCTCATCAGCTTTGCGCAGTGGCGGTACCATAGCCAATGAGGTTCATCCGAGGCGTGGTTATTGCTAGTTGAAAACTAATCCCAATACCCCGCGCTGACGCCCTTCATTGGGCGGCATGCGCAATTTTTGTTAGCTCCTACGGGGGCCTCATATACAAATAAAAAATCAGAACAATCTATCAGTTACTTCATCATCTTTCCTGATGAAAATTACATTTCATCAACCCACTTACTATCTTTGTACAAAAAGGAAGTACTATACTATGTAATCTAATTTTAATACAATCGATAGATCATGATTGTTTTTTTAAATGAGGGAACAGTGAGATTCATATATGATACACTCATTTTGTAATACCCTTAAACTCCCGCCGCACAACAGACCGAATAGAGTTATCCTCTCTTGACAGCCACAGCAGGCAACGTCCTGAAAACGTTTATACGAGCTGCTCGCGCATCGTACCGAGTATGGACGCCGTGTGTACGTTTCCTAGATCTTTCCCGCTATTTTAATCAAAATGCACCTTTTATCTAAACACAAATCGGCAATCCCCATGGCAAAAATTTCACAATGTGAATTAAATGGAGATCTTTCCCTGGCATTGTATATGGTACTGTTGTTACATGTCATTATTTTGTTATTTTCTAATTATCATTTTCAAGACACCCTACATGAAAACTTCTCATGATTGGACCCTATTTAAGGCATGTGTTGACCAACTCTAGTGTATTGCTAACGCAGTACATATACTAAAATTGGAACGATACAGAGAAGATTAGCATGGCCCCTGCGCAAGGATGACACGCAAATTCGTGAAGCGTTCCATATTTTTTTCTAAAAAATAAATAAATAATAAATAAATAGACATGTGCAGTGATAAACTCTCCATTGGAAAAATCTCTTAACTTCTTATATAATTTTCATACAAAAACTTTACATATCTACGATCTATTCAATGATAATTACACTAATATCACACTTTGTTTTGCTATTTTACAATTACACATTTCAACAACACTTTCTCTTACAACGTATGTAGTTCGTTTTAGGACACTGTCGGCTTTTATTTCTGTAACATTTTCACTGAAAACATCTCATGTAATAGCAGTTATGCATCGGTTGTCAGATAACTGTTCATCACATTGTTAGCAGATTAACTTTCTTTTCTGTCATCCCGTCTGTCGTGTTTTCATAACGGTGATTAATTAGTTATCTCTCTATTAGTGGTACTGTAGTCAAATCAGTTCACCCCTATGTAAATGAATGTCCATGTGAAACATACGGCATGAAGGGGATACCCTCATCAGCTTTGCGCAGTGGCGGTACCATAGCCAATGAGGTTCATCCGAGGCGTGGTTATTGCTAGTTGAAAACTAATCCCAATACCCCGCGCTGACGCCCTTCATTGGGCGGCATGCGCAATTTTTGTTAGCTCCTACGGGGGCCTCATATACAAATAAAAAATCAGAACAATCTATCAGTTACTTCATCATCTTTCCTGATGAAAATTACATTTCATCAACCCACTTACTATCTTTGTACAAAAAGGAAGTACTATACTATGTAATCTAATTTTAATACAATCGATAGATCATGATTGTTTTTTTAAATGAGGGAACAGTGAGATTCATATATGATACACTCATTTTGTAATACCCTTAAACTCCCGCCGCACAACAGACCGAATAGAGTTATCCTCTCTTGACAGCCACAGCAGGCAACGTCCTGAAAACGTTTATACGAGCTGCTCGCGCATCGTACCGAGTATGGACGCCGTGTGTACGTTTCCTAGATCTTTCCCGCTATTTTAATCAAAATGCACCTTTTATCTAAACACAAATCGGCAATCCCCATGGCAAAAATTTCACAATGTGAATTAAATGGAGATCTTTCCCTGGCATTGTATATGGTACTGTTGTTACATGTCATTATTTTGTTATTTTCTAATTATCATTTTCAAGACACCCTACATGAAAACTTCTCATGATTGGACCCTATTTAAGGCATGTGTTGACCAACTCTAGTGTATTGCTAACGCAGTACATATACTAAAATTGGAACGATACAGAGAAGATTAGCATGGCCCCTGCGCAAGGATGACACGCAAATTCGTGAAGCGTTCCATATTTTTTTCTAAAAAATAAATAAATAATAAATAAATAGACATGTGCAGTGATAAACTCTCCATTGGAAAAATCTCTTAACTTCTTATATAATTTTCATACAAAAACTTTACATATCTACGATCTATTCAATGATAATTACACTAATATCACACTTTGTTTTGCTATTTTACAATTACACATTTCAACAACACTTTCTCTTACAACGTATGTAGTTCGTTTTAGGACACTGTCGGCTTTTATTTCTGTAACATTTTCACTGAAAACATCTCATGTAATAGCAGTTATGCATCGGTTGTCAGATAACTGTTCATCACATTGTTAGCAGATTAACTTTCTTTTCTGTCATCCCGTCTGTCGTGTTTTCATAACGGTGATTAATTAGTTATCTCTCTATTAGTGGTACTGTAGTCAAATCAGTTCACCCCTATGTAAATGAATGTCCATGTGAAACATACGGCATGAAGGGGATACCCTCATCAGCTTTGCGCAGTGGCGGTACCATAGCCAATGAGGTTCATCCGAGGCGTGGTTATTGCTAGTTGAAAACTAATCCCAATACCCCGCGCTGACGCCCTTCATTGGGCGGCATGCGCAATTTTTGTTAGCTCCTACGGGGGCCTCATATACAAATAAAAAATCAGAACAATCTATCAGTTACTTCATCATCTTTCCTGATGAAAATTACATTTCATCAACCCACTTACTATCTTTGTACAAAAAGGAAGTACTATACTATTTAATCTAATTTTAATACAATCGATAGATCATGATTGTTTTTTTTAAATGAGGGAACAGTGAGATTCATATATGATACACTCATTTTGTAATACCCTTAAACTCCCGCCGCACAACAGACCGAATAGAGTTATCCTCTCTTGACAGCCACAGCAGGCAACGTCCTGAAAACGTTTATACGAGCTGCTCGCGCATCGTACCGAGTATGGACGCCGTGTGTACGTTTCCTAGATCTTTCCCGCTATTTTAATCAAAATGCACCTTTTATCTAAACACAAATCGGCAATCCCCATGGCAAAAATTTCACAATGTGAATTAAATGGAGATCTTTCCCTGGCATTGTATATGGTACTGTTGTTACATGTCATTATTTTGTTATTTTCTAATTATCATTTTCAAGACACCCTACATGAAAACTTCTCATGATTGGACCCTATTTAAGGCATGTGTTGACCAACTCTAGTGTATTGCTAACGCAGTACATATACTAAAATTGGAACGATACAGAGAAGATTAGCATGGCCCCTGCGCAAGGATGACACGCAAATTCGTGAAGCGTTCCATATTTTTTTCTAAAAAATAAATAAATAATAAATAAATAGACATGTGCAGTGATAAACTCTCCATTGGAAAAATCTCTTAACTTCTTATATAATTTTCATACAAAAACTTTACATATCTACGATCTATTCAATGATAATTACACTAATATCACACTTTGTTTTGCTATTTTACAATTACACATTTCAACAACACTTTCTCTTACAACGTATGTAGTTCGTTTTAGGACACTGTCGGCTTTTATTTCTGTAACATTTTCACTGAAAACATCTCATGTAATAGCAGTTATGCATCGGTTGTCAGATAACTGTTCATCACATTGTTAGCAGATTAACTTTCTTTTCTGTCATCCCGTCTGTCGTGTTTTCATAACGGTGATTAATGAGTTATCTCTCTATTAGTGGTACTGTAGTCAAATCAGTTCACCCCTATGTAAATGAATGTCCATGTGAAACATACGGCATGAAGGGGATACTCTCATCAGCTTTGCGCAGTGGCGGTACCATAGCCAATGAGGTTCATCCGAGGCGTGGTTATTGCTAGTTGAAAACTAATCCCAATACCCCGCGCTGACGCCCTTCATTGGGCGGCATGCGCAATTTTTGTTAGCTCCTACGGGGGCCTCATATACAAATAAAAAATCAGAACAATCTATCAGTTACTTCATCATCTTTCCTGATGAAAATTACATTTCATCAACCCACTTACTATCTTTGTACAAAAAGGAAGTACTATACTATGTAATCTAATTTTAATACAATCGATAGATCATGATTGTTTTTTTAAATGAGGGAACAGTGAGATTCATATATGATACACTCATTTTGTAATACCCTTAAACTCCCGCCGCACAACAGACCGAATAGAGTTATCCTCTCTTGACAGCCACAGCAGGCAACGTCCTGAAAACGTTTATACGAGCTGCTCGCGCATCGTACCGAGTATGGACGCCGTGTGTACGTTTCCTAGATCTTTCCCGCTATTTTAATCAAAATGCACCTTTTATCTAAACACAAATCGGCAATCCCCATGGCAAAAATTTCACAATGTGAATTAAATGGAGATCTTTCCCTGGCATTGTATATGGTACTGTTGTTACATGTCATTATTTTGTTATTTTCTAATTATCATTTTCAAGACACCCTACATGAAAACTTCTCATGATTGGACCCTATTTAAGGCATGTGTTGACCAACTCTAGTGTATTGCTAACGCAGTACATATACTAAAATTGGAACGATACAGAGAAGATTAGCATGGCCCCTGCGCAAGGATGACACGCAAATTCGTGAAGCGTTCCATATTTTTTTCTAAAAAATAAATAAATAATAAATAAATAGACATGTGCAGTGATAAACTCTCCATTGGAAAAATCTCTTAACTTCTTATATAATTTTCATACAAAAACTTTACATATCTACGATCTATTCAATGATAATTACACTAATATCACACTTTGTTTTGCTATTTTACAATTACACATTTCAACAACACTTTCTCTTACAACGTATGTAGTTCGTTTTAGGACACTGTCGGCTTTTATTTCTGTAACATTTTCACTGAAAACATCTCATGTAATAGCAGTTATGCATCGGTTGTCAGATAACTGTTCATCACATTGTTAGCAGATTAACTTTCTTTTCTGTCATCCCGTCTGTCGTGTTTTCATAACGGTGATTAATTAGTTATCTCTCTATTAGTGGTACTGTAGTCAAATCAGTTCACCCCTATGTAAATGAATGTCCATGTGAAACATACGGCATGAAGGGGATACCCTCATCAGCTTTGCGCAGTGGCGGTACCATAGCCAATGAGGTTCATCCGAGGCGTGGTTATTGCTAGTTGAAAACTAATCCCAATACCCCGCGCTGACGCCCTTCATTGGGCGGCATGCGCAATTTTTGTTAGCTCCTACGGGGGCCTCATATACAAATAAAAAATCAGAACAATCTATCAGTTACTTCATCATCTTTCCTGATGAAAATTACATTTCATCAACCCACTTACTATCTTTGTACAAAAAGGAAGTACTATACTATGTAATCTAATTTTAATACAATCGATAGATCATGATTGTTTTTTTAAATGAGGGAACAGTGAGATTCATATATGATACACTCATTTTGTAATACCCTTAAACTCCCGCCGCACAACAGACCGAATAGAGTTATCCTCTCTTGACAGCCACAGCAGGCAACGTCCTGAAAACGTTTATACGAGCTGCTCGCGCATCGTACCGAGTATGGACGCCGTGTGTACGTTTCCTAGATCTTTCCCGCTATTTTAATCAAAATGCACCTTTTATCTAAACACAAATCGGCAATCCCCATGGCAAAAATTTCACAATGTGAATTAAATGGAGATCTTTCCCTGGCATTGTATATGGTACTGTTGTTACATGTCATTATTTTGTTATTTTCTAATTATCATTTTCAAGACACCCTACATGAAAACTTCTCATGATTGGACCCTATTTAAGGCATGTGTTGACCAACTCTAGTGTATTGCTAACGCAGTACATATACTAAAATTGGAACGATACAGAGAAGATTAGCATGGCCCCTGCGCAAGGATGACACGCAAATTCGTGAAGCGTTCCATATTTTTTTCTAAAAAATAAATAAATAATAAATAAATAGACATGTGCAGTGATAAACTCTCCATTGGAAAAATCTCTTAACTTCTTATATAATTTTCATACAAAAACTTTACATATCTACGATCTATTCAATGATAATTACACTAATATCACACTTTGTTTTGCTATTTTACAATTACACATTTCAACAACACTTTCTCTTACAACGTATGTAGTTCGTTTTAGGACACTGTCGGCTTTTATTTCTGTAACATTTTCACTGAAAACATCTCATGTAATAGCAGTTATGCATCGGTTGTCAGATAACTGTTCATCACATTGTTAGCAGATTAACTTTCTTTTCTGTCATCCCGTCTGTCGTGTTTTCATAACGGTGATTAATTAGTTATCTCTCTATTAGTGGTACTGTAGTCAAATCAGTTCACCCCTATGTAAATGAATGTCCATGTGAAACATACGGCATGAAGGGGATACCCTCATCAGCTTTGCGCAGTGGCGGTACCATAGCCAATGAGGTTCATCCGAGGCGTGGTTATTGCTAGTTGAAAACTAATCCCAATACCCCGCGCTGACGCCCTTCATTGGGCGGCATGCGCAATTTTTGTTAGCTCCTACGGGGGCCTCATATACAAATAAAAAATCAGAACAATCTATCAGTTACTTCATCATCTTTCCTGATGAAAATTACATTTCATCAACCCACTTACTATCTTTGTACAAAAAGGAAGTACTATACTATGTAATCTAATTTTAATACAATCGATAGATCATGATTGTTTTTTTAAATGAGGGAACAGTGAGATTCATATATGATACACTCATTTTGTAATACCCTTAAACTCCCGCCGCACAACAGACCGAATAGAGTTATCCTCTCTTGACAGCCACAGCAGGCAACGTCCTGAAAACGTTTATACGAGCTGCTCGCGCATCGTACCGAGTATGGACGCCGTGTGTACGTTTCCTAGATCTTTCCCGCTATTTTAATCAAAATGCACCTTTTATCTAAACACAAATCGGCAATCCCCATGGCAAAAATTTCACAATGTGAATTAAATGGAGATCTTTCCCTGGCATTGTATATGGTACTGTTGTTACATGTCATTATTTTGTTATTTTCTAATTATCATTTTCAAGACACCCTACATGAAAACTTCTCATGATTGGACCCTATTTAAGGCATGTGTTGACCAACTCTAGTGTATTGCTAACGCAGTACATATACTAAAATTGGAACGATACAGAGAAGATTAGCATGGCCCCTGCGCAAGGATGACACGCAAATTCGTGAAGCGTTCCATATTTTTTTCTAAAAAATAAATAAATAATAAATAAATAGACATGTGCAGTGATAAACTCTCCATTGGAAAAATCTCTTAACTTCTTATATAATTTTCATACAAAAACTTTACATATCTACGATCTATTCAATGATAATTACACTAATATCACACTTTGTTTTGCTATTTTACAATTACACATTTCAACAACACTTTCTCTTACAACGTATGTAGTTCGTTTTAGGACACTGTCGGCTTTTATTTCTGTAACATTTTCACTGAAAACATCTCATGTAATAGCAGTTATGCATCGGTTGTCAGATAACTGTTCATCACATTGTTAGCAGATTAACTTTCTTTTCTGTCATCCCGTCTGTCGTGTTTTCATAACGGTGATTAATTAGTTATCTCTCTATTAGTGGTACTGTAGTCAAATCAGTTCACCCCTATGTAAATGAATGTCCATGTGAAACATACGGCATGAAGGGGATACCCTCATCAGCTTTGCGCAGTGGCGGTACCATAGCCAATGAGGTTCATCCGAGGCGTGGTTATTGCTAGTTGAAAACTAATCCCAATACCCCGCGCTGACGCCCTTCATTGGGCGGCATGCGCAATTTTTGTTAGCTCCTACGGGGGCCTCATATACAAATAAAAAATCAGAACAATCTATCAGTTACTTCATCATCTTTCCTGATGAAAATTACATTTCATCAACCCACTTACTATCTTTGTACAAAAAGGAAGTACTATACTATGTAATCTAATTTTAATACAATCGATAGATCATGATTGTTTTTTTAAATGAGGGAACAGTGAGATTCATATATGATACACTCATTTTGTAATACCCTTAAACTCCCGCCGCACAACAGACCGAATAGAGTTATCCTCTCTTGACAGCCACAGCAGGCAACGTCCTGAAAACGTTTATACGAGCTGCTCGCGCATCGTACCGAGTATGGACGCCGTGTGTACGTTTCCTAGATCTTTCCCGCTATTTTAATCAAAATGCACCTTTTATCTAAACACAAATCGGCAATCCCCATGGCAAAAATTTCACAATGTGAATTAAATGGAGATCTTTCCCTGGCATTGTATATGGTACTGTTGTTACATGTCATTATTTTGTTATTTTCTAATTATCATTTTCAAGACACCCTACATGAAAACTTCTCATGATTGGACCCTATTTAAGGCATGTGTTGACCAACTCTAGTGTATTGCTAACGCAGTACATATACTAAAATTGGAACGATACAGAGAAGATTAGCATGGCCCCTGCGCAAGGATGACACGCAAATTCGTGAAGCGTTCCATATTTTTTTCTAAAAAATAAATAAATAATAAATAAATAGACATGTGCAGTGATAAACTCTCCATTGGAAAAATCTCTTAACTTCTTATATAATTTTCATACAAAAACTTTACATATCTACGATCTATTCAATGATAATTACACTAATATCACACTTTGTTTTGCTATTTTACAATTACACATTTCAACAACACTTTCTCTTACAACGTATGTAGTTCGTTTTAGGACACTGTCGGCTTTTATTTCTGTAACATTTTCACTGAAAACATCTCATGTAATAGCAGTTATGCATCGGTTGTCAGATAACTGTTCATCACATTGTTAGCAGATTAACTTTCTTTTCTGTCATCCCGTCTGTCGTGTTTTCATAACGGTGATTAATTAGTTATCTCTCTATTAGTGGTACTGTAGTCAAATCAGTTCACCCCTATGTAAATGAATGTCCATGTGAAACATACGGCATGAAGGGGATACCCTCATCAGCTTTGCGCAGTGGCGGTACCATAGCCAATGAGGTTCATCCGAGGCGTGGTTATTGCTAGTTGAAAACTAATCCCAATACCCCGCGCTGACGCCCTTCATTGGGCGGCATGCGCAATTTTTGTTAGCTCCTACGGGGGCCTCATATACAAATAAAAAATCAGAACAATCTATCAGTTACTTCATCATCTTTCCTGATGAAAATTACATTTCATCAACCCACTTACTATCTTTGTACAAAAAGGAAGTACTATACTATGTAATCTAATTTTAATACAATCGATAGATCATGATTGTTTTTTTAAATGAGGGAACAGTGAGATTCATATATGATACACTCATTTTGTAATACCCTTAAACTCCCGCCGCACAACAGACCGAATAGAGTTATCCTCTCTTGACAGCCACAGCAGGCAACGTCCTGAAAACGTTTATACGAGCTGCTCGCGCATCGTACCGAGTATGGACGCCGTGTGTACGTTTCCTAGATCTTTCCCGCTATTTTAATCAAAATGCACCTTTTATCTAAACACAAATCGGCAATCCCCATGGCAAAAATTTCACAATGTGAATTAAATGGAGATCTTTCCCTGGCATTGTATATGGTACTGTTGTTACATGTCATTATTTTGTTATTTTCTAATTATCATTTTCAAGACACCCTACATGAAAACTTCTCATGATTGGACCCTATTTAAGGCATGTGTTGACCAACTCTAGTGTATTGCTAACGCAGTACATATACTAAAATTGGAACGATACAGAGAAGATTAGCATGGCCCCTGCGCAAGGATGACACGCAAATTCGTGAAGCGTTCCATATTTTTTTCTAAAAAATAAATAAATAATAAATAAATAGACATGTGCAGTGATAAACTCTCCATTGGAAAAATCTCTTAACTTCTTATATAATTTTCATACAAAAACTTTACATATCTACGATCTATTCAATGATAATTACACTAATATCACACTTTGTTTTGCTATTTTACAATTACACATTTCAACAACACTTTCTCTTACAACGTATGTAGTTCGTTTTAGGACACTGTCGGCTTTTATTTCTGTAACATTTTCACTGAAAACATCTCATGTAATAGCAGTTATGCATCGGTTGTCAGATAACTGTTCATCACATTGTTAGCAGATTAACTTTCTTTTCTGTCATCCCGTCTGTCGTGTTTTCATAACGGTGATTAATTAGTTATCTCTCTATTAGTGGTACTGTAGTCAAATCAGTTCACCCCTATGTAAATGAATGTCCATGTGAAACATACGGCATGAAGGGGATACCCTCATCAGCTTTGCGCAGTGGCGGTACCATAGCCAATGAGGTTCATCCGAGGCGTGGTTATTGCTAGTTGAAAACTAATCCCAATACCCCGCGCTGACGCCCTTCATTGGGCGGCATGCGCAATTTTTGTTAGCTCCTACGGGGGCCTCATATACAAATAAAAAATCAGAACAATCTATCAGTTACTTCATCATCTTTCCTGATGAAAATTACATTTCATCAACCCACTTACTATCTTTGTACAAAAAGGAAGTACTATACTATGTAATCTAATTTTAATACAATCGATAGATCATGATTGTTTTTTTAAATGAGGGAACAGTGAGATTCATATATGATACACTCATTTTGTAATACCCTTAAACTCCCGCCGCACAACAGACCGAATAGAGTTATCCTCTCTTGACAGCCACAGCAGGCAACGTCCTGAAAACGTTTATACGAGCTGCTCGCGCATCGTACCGAGTATGGACGCCGTGTGTACGTTTCCTAGATCTTTCCCGCTATTTTAATCAAAATGCACCTTTTATCTAAACACAAATCGGCAATCCCCATGGCAAAAATTTCACAATGTGAATTAAATGGAGATCTTTCCCTGGCATTGTATATGGTACTGTTGTTACATGTCATTATTTTGTTATTTTCTAATTATCATTTTCAAGACACCCTACATGAAAACTTCTCATGATTGGACCCTATTTAAGGCATGTGTTGACCAACTCTAGTGTATTGCTAACGCAGTACATATACTAAAATTGGAACGATACAGAGAAGATTAGCATGGCCCCTGCGCAAGGATGACACGCAAATTCGTGAAGCGTTCCATATTTTTTTCTAAAAAATAAATAAATAATAAATAAATAGACATGTGCAGTGATAAACTCTCCATTGGAAAAATCTCTTAACTTCTTATATAATTTTCATACAAAAACTTTACATATCTACGATCTATTCAATGATAATTACACTAATATCACACTTTGTTTTGCTATTTTACAATTACACATTTCAACAACACTTTCTCTTACAACGTATGTAGTTCGTTTTAGGACACTGTCGGCTTTTATTTCTGTAACATTTTCACTGAAAACATCTCATGTAATAGCAGTTATGCATCGGTTGTCAGATAACTGTTCATCACATTGTTAGCAGATTAACTTTCTTTTCTGTCATCCCGTCTGTCGTGTTTTCATAACGGTGATTAATTAGTTATCTCTCTATTAGTGGTACTGTAGTCAAATCAGTTCACCCCTATGTAAATGAATGTCCATGTGAAACATACGGCATGAAGGGGATACCCTCATCAGCTTTGCGCAGTGGCGGTACCATAGCCAATGAGGTTCATCCGAGGCGTGGTTATTGCTAGTTGAAAACTAATCCCAATACCCCGCGCTGACGCCCTTCATTGGGCGGCATGCGCAATTTTTGTTAGCTCCTACGGGGGCCTCATATACAAATAAAAAATCAGAACAATCTATCAGTTACTTCATCATCTTTCCTGATGAAAATTACATTTCATCAACCCACTTACTATCTTTGTACAAAAAGGAAGTACTATACTATGTAATCTAATTTTAATACAATCGATAGATCATGATTGTTTTTTTAAATGAGGGAACAGTGAGATTCATATATGATACACTCATTTTGTAATACCCTTAAACTCCCGCCGCACAACAGACCGAATAGAGTTATCCTCTCTTGACAGCCACAGCAGGCAACGTCCTGAAAACGTTTATACGAGCTGCTCGCGCATCGTACCGAGTATGGACGCCGTGTGTACGTTTCCTAGATCTTTCCCGCTATTTTAATCAAAATGCACCTTTTATCTAAACACAAATCGGCAATCCCCATGGCAAAAATTTCACAATGTGAATTAAATGGAGATCTTTCCCTGGCATTGTATATGGTACTGTTGTTACATGTCATTATTTTGTTATTTTCTAATTATCATTTTCAAGACACCCTACATGAAAACTTCTCATGATTGGACCCTATTTAAGGCATGTGTTGACCAACTCTAGTGTATTGCTAACGCAGTACATATACTAAAATTGGAACGATACAGAGAAGATTAGCATGGCCCCTGCGCAAGGATGACACGCAAATTCGTGAAGCGTTCCATATTTTTTTCTAAAAAATAAATAAATAATAAATAAATAGACATGTGCAGTGATAAACTCTCCATTGGAAAAATCTCTTAACTTCTTATATAATTTTCATACAAAAACTTTACATATCTACGATCTATTCAATGATAATTACACTAATATCACACTTTGTTTTGCTATTTTACAATTACACATTTCAACAACACTTTCTCTTACAACGTATGTAGTTCGTTTTAGGACACTGTCGGCTTTTATTTCTGTAACATTTTCACTGAAAACATCTCATGTAATAGCAGTTATGCATCGGTTGTCAGATAACTGTTCATCACATTGTTAGCAGATTAACTTTCTTTTCTGTCATCCCGTCTGTCGTGTTTTCATAACGGTGATTAATTAGTTATCTCTCTATTAGTGGTACTGTAGTCAAATCAGTTCACCCCTATGTAAATGAATGTCCATGTGAAACATACGGCATGAAGGGGATACCCTCATCAGCTTTGCGCAGTGGCGGTACCATAGCCAATGAGGTTCATCCGAGGCGTGGTTATTGCTAGTTGAAAACTAATCCCAATACCCCGCGCTGACGCCCTTCATTGGGCGGCATGCGCAATTTTTGTTAGCTCCTACGGGGGCCTCATATACAAATAAAAAATCAGAACAATCTATCAGTTACTTCATCATCTTTCCTGATGAAAATTACATTTCATCAACCCACTTACTATCTTTGTACAAAAAGGAAGTACTATACTATGTAATCTAATTTTAATACAATCGATAGATCATGATTGTTTTTTTAAATGAGGGAACAGTGAGATTCATATATGATACACTCATTTTGTAATACCCTTAAACTCCCGCCGCACAACAGACCGAATAGAGTTATCCTCTCTTGACAGCCACAGCAGGCAACGTCCTGAAAACGTTTATACGAGCTGCTCGCGCATCGTACCGAGTATGGACGCCGTGTGTACGTTTCCTAGATCTTTCCCGCTATTTTAATCAAAATGCACCTTTTATCTAAACACAAATCGGCAATCCCCATGGCAAAAATTTCACAATGTGAATTAAATGGAGATCTTTCCCTGGCATTGTATATGGTACTGTTGTTACATGTCATTATTTTGTTATTTTCTAATTATCATTTTCAAGACACCCTACATGAAAACTTCTCATGATTGGACCCTATTTAAGGCATGTGTTGACCAACTCTAGTGTATTGCTAACGCAGTACATATACTAAAATTGGAACGATACAGAGAAGATTAGCATGGCCCCTGCGCAAGGATGACACGCAAATTCGTGAAGCGTTCCATATTTTTTTCTAAAAAATAAATAAATAATAAATAAATAGACATGTGCAGTGATAAACTCTCCATTGGAAAAATCTCTTAACTTCTTATATAATTTTCATACAAAAACTTTACATATCTACGATCTATTCAATGATAATTACACTAATATCACACTTTGTTTTGCTATTTTACAATTACACATTTCAACAACACTTTCTCTTACAACGTATGTAGTTCGTTTTAGGACACTGTCGGCTTTTATTTCTGTAACATTTTCACTGAAAACATCTCATGTAATAGCAGTTATGCATCGGTTGTCAGATAACTGTTCATCACATTGTTAGCAGATTAACTTTCTTTTCTGTCATCCCGTCTGTCGTGTTTTCATAACGGTGATTAATTAGTTATCTCTCTATTAGTGGTACTGTAGTCAAATCAGTTCACCCCTATGTAAATGAATGTCCATGTGAAACATACGGCATGAAGGGGATACCCTCATCAGCTTTGCGCAGTGGCGGTACCATAGCCAATGAGGTTCATCCGAGGCGTGGTTATTGCTAGTTGAAAACTAATCCCAATACCCCGCGCTGACGCCCTTCATTGGGCGGCATGCGCAATTTTTGTTAGCTCCTACGGGGGCCTCATATACAAATAAAAAATCAGAACAATCTATCAGTTACTTCATCATCTTTCCTGATGAAAATTACATTTCATCAACCCACTTACTATCTTTGTACAAAAAGGAAGTACTATACTATGTAATCTAATTTTAATACAATCGATAGATCATGATTGTTTTTTTAAATGAGGGAACAGTGAGATTCATATATGATACACTCATTTTGTAATACCCTTAAACTCCCGCCGCACAACAGACCGAATAGAGTTATCCTCTCTTGACAGCCACAGCAGGCAACGTCCTGAAAACGTTTATACGAGCTGCTCGCGCATCGTACCGAGTATGGACGCCGTGTGTACGTTTCCTAGATCTTTCCCGCTATTTTAATCAAAATGCACCTTTTATCTAAACACAAATCGGCAATCCCCATGGCAAAAATTTCACAATGTGAATTAAATGGAGATCTTTCCCTGGCATTGTATATGGTACTGTTGTTACATGTCATTATTTTGTTATTTTCTAATTATCATTTTCAAGACACCCTACATGAAAACTTCTCATGATTGGACCCTATTTAAGGCATGTGTTGACCAACTCTAGTGTATTGCTAACGCAGTACATATACTAAAATTGGAACGATACAGAGAAGATTAGCATGGCCCCTGCGCAAGGATGACACGCAAATTCGTGAAGCGTTCCATATTTTTTTCTAAAAAATAAATAAATAATAAATAAATAGACATGTGCAGTGATAAACTCTCCATTGGAAAAATCTCTTAACTTCTTATATAATTTTCATACAAAAACTTTACATATCTACGATCTATTCAATGATAATTACACTAATATCACACTTTGTTTTGCTATTTTACAATTACACATTTCAACAACACTTTCTCTTACAACGTATGTAGTTCGTTTTAGGACACTGTCGGCTTTTATTTCTGTAACATTTTCACTGAAAACATCTCATGTAATAGCAGTTATGCATCGGTTGTCAGATAACTGTTCATCACATTGTTAGCAGATTAACTTTCTTTTCTGTCATCCCGTCTGTCGTGTTTTCATAACGGTGATTAATTAGTTATCTCTCTATTAGTGGTACTGTAGTCAAATCAGTTCACCCCTATGTAAATGAATGTCCATGTGAAACATACGGCATGAAGGGGATACCCTCATCAGCTTTGCGCAGTGGCGGTACCATAGCCAATGAGGTTCATCCGAGGCGTGGTTATTGCTAGTTGAAAACTAATCCCAATACCCCGCGCTGACGCCCTTCATTGGGCGGCATGCGCAATTTTTGTTAGCTCCTACGGGGGCCTCATATACAAATAAAAAATCAGAACAATCTATCAGTTACTTCATCATCTTTCCTGATGAAAATTACATTTCATCAACCCACTTACTATCTTTGTACAAAAAGGAAGTACTATACTATGTAATCTAATTTTAATACAATCGATAGATCATGATTGTTTTTTTAAATGAGGGAACAGTGAGATTCATATATGATACACTCATTTTGTAATACCCTTAAACTCCCGCCGCACAACAGACCGAATAGAGTTATCCTCTCTTGACAGCCACAGCAGGCAACGTCCTGAAAACGTTTATACGAGCTGCTCGCGCATCGTACCGAGTATGGACGCCGTGTGTACGTTTCCTAGATCTTTCCCGCTATTTTAATCAAAATGCACCTTTTATCTAAACACAAATCGGCAATCCCCATGGCAAAAATTTCACAATGTGAATTAAATGGAGATCTTTCCCTGGCATTGTATATGGTACTGTTGTTACATGTCATTATTTTGTTATTTTCTAATTATCATTTTCAAGACACCCTACATGAAAACTTCTCATGATTGGACCCTATTTAAGGCATGTGTTGACCAACTCTAGTGTATTGCTAACGCAGTACATATACTAAAATTGGAACGATACAGAGAAGATTAGCATGGCCCCTGCGCAAGGATGACACGCAAATTCGTGAAGCGTTCCATATTTTTTTCTAAAAAATAAATAAATAATAAATAAATAGACATGTGCAGTGATAAACTCTCCATTGGAAAAATCTCTTAACTTCTTATATAATTTTCATACAAAAACTTTACATATCTACGATCTATTCAATGATAATTACACTAATATCACACTTTGTTTTGCTATTTTACAATTACACATTTCAACAACACTTTCTCTTACAACGTATGTAGTTCGTTTTAGGACACTGTCGGCTTTTATTTCTGTAACATTTTCACTGAAAACATCTCATGTAATAGCAGTTATGCATCGGTTGTCAGATAACTGTTCATCACATTGTTAGCAGATTAACTTTCTTTTCTGTCATCCCGTCTGTCGTGTTTTCATAACGGTGATTAATTAGTTATCTCTCTATTAGTGGTACTGTAGTCAAATCAGTTCACCCCTATGTAAATGAATGTCCATGTGAAACATACGGCATGAAGGGGATACCCTCATCAGCTTTGCGCAGTGGCGGTACCATAGCCAATGAGGTTCATCCGAGGCGTGGTTATTGCTAGTTGAAAACTAATCCCAATACCCCGCGCTGACGCCCTTCATTGGGCGGCATGCGCAATTTTTGTTAGCTCCTACGGGGGCCTCATATACAAATAAAAAATCAGAACAATCTATCAGTTACTTCATCATCTTTCCTGATGAAAATTACATTTCATCAACCCACTTACTATCTTTGTACAAAAAGGAAGTACTATACTATGTAATCTAATTTTAATACAATCGATAGATCATGATTGTTTTTTTAAATGAGGGAACAGTGAGATTCATATATGATACACTCATTTTGTAATACCCTTAAACTCCCGCCGCACAACAGACCGAATAGAGTTATCCTCTCTTGACAGCCACAGCAGGCAACGTCCTGAAAACGTTTATACGAGCTGCTCGCGCATCGTACCGAGTATGGACGCCGTGTGTACGTTTCCTAGATCTTTCCCGCTATTTTAATCAAAATGCACCTTTTATCTAAACACAAATCGGCAATCCCCATGGCAAAAATTTCACAATGTGAATTAAATGGAGATCTTTCCCTGGCATTGTATATGGTACTGTTGTTACATGTCATTATTTTGTTATTTTCTAATTATCATTTTCAAGACACCCTACATGAAAACTTCTCATGATTGGACCCTATTTAAGGCATGTGTTGACCAACTCTAGTGTATTGCTAACGCAGTACATATACTAAAATTGGAACGATACAGAGAAGATTAGCATGGCCCCTGCGCAAGGATGACACGCAAATTCGTGAAGCGTTCCATATTTTTTTCTAAAAAATAAATAAATAATAAATAAATAGACATGTGCAGTGATAAACTCTCCATTGGAAAAATCTCTTAACTTCTTATATAATTTTCATACAAAAACTTTACATATCTACGATCTATTCAATGATAATTACACTAATATCACACTTTGTTTTGCTATTTTACAATTACACATTTCAACAACACTTTCTCTTACAACGTATGTAGTTCGTTTTAGGACACTGTCGGCTTTTATTTCTGTAACATTTTCACTGAAAACATCTCATGTAATAGCAGTTATGCATCGGTTGTCAGATAACTGTTCATCACATTGTTAGCAGATTAACTTTCTTTTCTGTCATCCCGTCTGTCGTGTTTTCATAACGGTGATTAATTAGTTATCTCTCTATTAGTGGTACTGTAGTCAAATCAGTTCACCCCTATGTAAATGAATGTCCATGTGAAACATACGGCATGAAGGGGATACCCTCATCAGCTTTGCGCAGTGGCGGTACCATAGCCAATGAGGTTCATCCGAGGCGTGGTTATTGCTAGTTGAAAACTAATCCCAATACCCCGCGCTGACGCCCTTCATTGGGCGGCATGCGCAATTTTTGTTAGCTCCTACGGGGGCCTCATATACAAATAAAAAATCAGAACAATCTATCAGTTACTTCATCATCTTTCCTGATGAAAATTACATTTCATCAACCCACTTACTATCTTTGTACAAAAAGGAAGTACTATACTATGTAATCTAATTTTAATACAATCGATAGATCATGATTGTTTTTTTAAATGAGGGAACAGTGAGATTCATATATGATACACTCATTTTGTAATACCCTTAAACTCCCGCCGCACAACAGACCGAATAGAGTTATCCTCTCTTGACAGCCACAGCAGGCAACGTCCTGAAAACGTTTATACGAGCTGCTCGCGCATCGTACCGAGTATGGACGCCGTGTGTACGTTTCCTAGATCTTTCCCGCTATTTTAATCAAAAGGCACCTTTTATCTAAACACAAATCGGCAATCCCCATGGCAAAAATTTCACAATGTGAATTAAATGGAGATCTTTCCCTGGCATTGTATATGGTACTGTTGTTACATGTCATTATTTTGTTATTTTCTAATTATCATTTTCAAGACACCCTACATGAAAACTTCTCATGATTGGACCCTATTTAAGGCATGTGTTGACCAACTCTAGTGTATTGCTAACGCAGTACATATACTAAAATTGGAACGATACAGAGAAGATTAGCATGGCCCCTGCGCAAGGATGACACGCAAATTCGTGAAGCGTTCCATATTTTTTTCTAAAAAATAAATAAATAATAAATAAATAGACATGTGCAGTGATAAACTCTCCATTGGAAAAATCTCTTAACTTCTTATATAATTTTCATACAAAAACTTTACATATCTACGATCTATTCAATGATAATTACACTAATATCACACTTTGTTTTGCTATTTTACAATTACACATTTCAACAACACTTTCTCTTACAACGTATGTAGTTCGTTTTAGGACACTGTCGGCTTTTATTTCTGTAACATTTTCACTGAAAACATCTCATGTAATAGCAGTTATGCATCGGTTGTCAGATAACTGTTCATCACATTGTTAGCAGATTAACTTTCTTTTCTGTCATCCCGTCTGTCGTGTTTTCATAACGGTGATTAATTAGTTATCTCTCTATTAGTGGTACTGTAGTCAAATCAGTTCACCCCTATGTAAATGAATGTCCATGTGAAACATACGGCATGAAGGGGATACCCTCATCAGCTTTGCGCAGTGGCGGTACCATAGCCAATGAGGTTCATCCGAGGCGTGGTTATTGCTAGTTGAAAACTAATCCCAATACCCCGCGCTGACGCCCTTCATTGGGCGGCATGCGCAATTTTTGTTAGCTCCTACGGGGGCCTCATATACAAATAAAAAATCAGAACAATCTATCAGTTACTTCATCATCTTTCCTGATGAAAATTACATTTCATCAACCCACTTACTATCTTTGTACAAAAAGGAAGTACTATACTATGTAATCTAATTTTAATACAATCGATAGATCATGATTGTTTTTTTAAATGAGGGAACAGTGAGATTCATATATGATACACTCATTTTGTAATACCCTTAAACTCCCGCCGCACAACAGACCGAATAGAGTTATCCTCTCTTGACAGCCACAGCAGGCAACGTCCTGAAAACGTTTATACGAGCTGCTCGCGCATCGTACCGAGTATGGACGCCGTGTGTACGTTTCCTAGATCTTTCCCGCTATTTTAATCAAAATGCACCTTTTATCTAAACACAAATCGGCAATCCCCATGGCAAAAATTTCACAATGTGAATTAAATGGAGATCTTTCCCTGGCATTGTATATGGTACTGTTGTTACATGTCATTATTTTGTTATTTTCTAATTATCATTTTCAAGACACCCTACATGAAAACTTCTCATGATTGGACCCTATTTAAGGCATGTGTTGACCAACTCTAGTGTATTGCTAACGCAGTACATATACTAAAATTGGAACGATACAGAGAAGATTAGCATGGCCCCTGCGCAAGGATGACACGCAAATTCGTGAAGCGTTCCATATTTTTTTCTAAAAAATAAATAAATAATAAATAAATAGACATGTGCAGTGATAAACTCTCCATTGGAAAAATCTCTTAACTTCTTATATAATTTTCATACAAAAACTTTACATATCTACGATCTATTCAATGATAATTACACTAATATCACACTTTGTTTTGCTATTTTACAATTACACATTTCAACAACACTTTCTCTTACAACGTATGTAGTTCGTTTTAGGACACTGTCGGCTTTTATTTCTGTAACATTTTCACTGAAAACATCTCATGTAATAGCAGTTATGCATCGGTTGTCAGATAACTGTTCATCACATTGTTAGCAGATTAACTTTCTTTTCTGTCATCCCGTCTGTCGTGTTTTCATAACGGTGATTAATTAGTTATCTCTCTATTAGTGGTACTGTAGTCAAATCAGTTCACCCCTATGTAAATGAATGTCCATGTGAAACATACGGCATGAAGGGGATACCCTCATCAGCTTTGCGCAGTGGCGGTACCATAGCCAATGAGGTTCATCCGAGGCGTGGTTATTGCTAGTTGAAAACTAATCCCAATACCCCGCGCTGACGCCCTTCATTGGGCGGCATGCGCAATTTTTGTTAGCTCCTACGGGGGCCTCATATACAAATAAAAAATCAGAACAATCTATCAGTTACTTCATCATCTTTCCTGATGAAAATTACATTTCATCAACCCACTTACTATCTTTGTACAAAAAGGAAGTACTATACTATGTAATCTAATTTTAATACAATCGATAGATCATGATTGTTTTTTTAAATGAGGGAACAGTGAGATTCATATATGATACACTCATTTTGTAATACCCTTAAACTCCCGCCGCACAACAGACCGAATAGAGTTATCCTCTCTTGACAGCCACAGCAGGCAACGTCCTGAAAACGTTTATACGAGCTGCTCGCGCATCGTACCGAGTATGGACGCCGTGTGTACGTTTCCTAGATCTTTCCCGCTATTTTAATCAAAATGCACCTTTTATCTAAACACAAATCGGCAATCCCCATGGCAAAAATTTCACAATGTGAATTAAATGGAGATCTTTCCCTGGCATTGTATATGGTACTGTTGTTACATGTCATTATTTTGTTATTTTCTAATTATCATTTTCAAGACACCCTACATGAAAACTTCTCATGATTGGACCCTATTTAAGGCATGTGTTGACCAACTCTAGTGTATTGCTAACGCAGTACATATACTAAAATTGGAACGATACAGAGAAGATTAGCATGGCCCCTGCGCAAGGATGACACGCAAATTCGTGAAGCGTTCCATATTTTTTTCTAAAAAATAAATAAATAATAAATAAATAGACATGTGCAGTGATAAACTCTCCATTGGAAAAATCTCTTAACTTCTTATATAATTTTCATACAAAAACTTTACATATCTACGATCTATTCAATGATAATTACACTAATATCACACTTTGTTTTGCTATTTTACAATTACACATTTCAACAACACTTTCTCTTACAACGTATGTAGTTCGTTTTAGGACACTGTCGGCTTTTATTTCTGTAACATTTTCACTGAAAACATCTCATGTAATAGCAGTTATGCATCGGTTGTCAGATAACTGTTCATCACATTGTTAGCAGATTAACTTTCTTTTCTGTCATCCCGTCTGTCGTGTTTTCATAACGGTGATTAATTAGTTATCTCTCTATTAGTGGTACTGTAGTCAAATCAGTTCACCCCTATGTAAATGAATGTCCATGTGAAACATACGGCATGAAGGGGATACCCTCATCAGCTTTGCGCAGTGGCGGTACCATAGCCAATGAGGTTCATCCGAGGCGTGGTTATTGCTAGTTGAAAACTAATCCCAATACCCCGCGCTGACGCCCTTCATTGGGCGGCATGCGCAATTTTTGTTAGCTCCTACGGGGGCCTCATATACAAATAAAAAATCAGAACAATCTATCAGTTACTTCATCATCTTTCCTGATGAAAATTACATTTCATCAACCCACTTACTATCTTTGTACAAAAAGGAAGTACTATACTATGTAATCTAATTTTAATACAATCGATAGATCATGATTGTTTTTTTAAATGAGGGAACAGTGAGATTCATATATGATACACTCATTTTGTAATACCCTTAAACTCCCGCCGCACAACAGACCGAATAGAGTTATCCTCTCTTGACAGCCACAGCAGGCAACGTCCTGAAAACGTTTATACGAGCTGCTCGCGCATCGTACCGAGTATGGACGCCGTGTGTACGTTTCCTAGATCTTTCCCGCTATTTTAATCAAAATGCACCTTTTATCTAAACACAAATCGGCAATCCCCATGGCAAAAATTTCACAATGTGAATTAAATGGAGATCTTTCCCTGGCATTGTATATGGTACTGTTGTTACATGTCATTATTTTGTTATTTTCTAATTATCATTTTCAAGACACCCTACATGAAAACTTCTCATGATTGGACCCTATTTAAGGCATGTGTTGACCAACTCTAGTGTATTGCTAACGCAGTACATATACTAAAATTGGAACGATACAGAGAAGATTAGCATGGCCCCTGCGCAAGGATGACACGCAAATTCGTGAAGCGTTCCATATTTTTTTCTAAAAAATAAATAAATAATAAATAAATAGACATGTGCAGTGATAAACTCTCCATTGGAAAAATCTCTTAACTTCTTATATAATTTTCATACAAAAACTTTACATATCTACGATCTATTCAATGATAATTACACTAATATCACACTTTGTTTTGCTATTTTACAATTACACATTTCAACAACACTTTCTCTTACAACGTATGTAGTTCGTTTTAGGACACTGTCGGCTTTTATTTCTGTAACATTTTCACTGAAAACATCTCATGTAATAGCAGTTATGCATCGGTTGTCAGATAACTGTTCATCACATTGTTAGCAGATTAACTTTCTTTTCTGTCATCCCGTCTGTCGTGTTTTCATAACGGTGATTAATTAGTTATCTCTCTATTAGTGGTACTGTAGTCAAATCAGTTCACCCCTATGTAAATGAATGTCCATGTGAAACATACGGCATGAAGGGGATACCCTCATCAGCTTTGCGCAGTGGCGGTACCATAGCCAATGAGGTTCATCCGAGGCGTGGTTATTGCTAGTTGAAAACTAATCCCAATACCCCGCGCTGACGCCCTTCATTGGGCGGCATGCGCAATTTTTGTTAGCTCCTACGGGGGCCTCATATACAAATAAAAAATCAGAACAATCTATCAGTTACTTCATCATCTTTCCTGATGAAAATTACATTTCATCAACCCACTTACTATCTTTGTACAAAAAGGAAGTACTCTACTATTTAATCTAATTTTAATACAATCGATAGATCATGATTGTTTTTTTAAATGAGGGAACAGTGAGATTCATATATGATACACTCATTTTGTAATACCCTTAAACTCCCGCCGCACAACAGACCGAATAGAGTTATCCTCTCTTGACAGCCACAGCAGGCAACGTCCTGAAAACGTTTATACGAGCTGCTCGCGCATCGTACCGAGTATGGACGCCGTGTGTACGTTTCCTAGATCTTTCCCGCTATTTTAATCAAAATGCACCTTTTATCTAAACACAAATCGGCAATCCCCATGGCAAAAATTTCACAATGTGAATTAAATGGAGATCTTTCCCTGGCATTGTATATGGTACTGTTGTTACATGTCATTATTTTGTTATTTTCTAATTATCATTTTCAAGACACCCTACATGAAAACTTCTCATGATTGGACCCTATTTAAGGCATGTGTTGACCAACTCTAGTGTATTGCTAACGCAGTACATATACTAAAATTGGAACGATACAGAGAAGATTAGCATGGCCCCTGCGCAAGGATGACACGCAAATTCGTGAAGCGTTCCATATTTTTTTCTAAAAAATAAATAAATAATAAATAAATAGACATGTGCAGTGATAAACTCTCCATTGGAAAAATCTCTTAACTTCTTATATAATTTTCATACAAAAACTTTACATATCTACGATCTATTCAATGATAATTACACTAATATCACACTTTGTTTTGCTATTTTACAATTACACATTTCAACAACACTTTCTCTTACAACGTATGTAGTTCGTTTTAGGACACTGTCGGCTTTTATTTCTGTAACATTTTCACTGAAAACATCTCATGTAATAGCAGTTATGCATCGGTTGTCAGATAACTGTTCATCACATTGTTAGCAGATTAACTTTCTTTTCTGTCATCCCGTCTGTCGTGTTTTCATAACGGTGATTAATTAGTTATCTCTCTATTAGTGGTACTGTAGTCAAATCAGTTCACCCCTATGTAAATGAATGTCCATGTGAAACATACGGCATGAAGGGGATACCCTCATCAGCTTTGCGCAGTGGCGGTACCATAGCCAATGAGGTTCATCCGAGGCGTGGTTATTGCTAGTTGAAAACTAATCCCAATACCCCGCGCTGACGCCCTTCATTGGGCGGCATGCGCAATTTTTGTTAGCTCCTACGGGGGCCTCATATACAAATAAAAAATCAGAACAATCTATCAGTTACTTCATCATCTTTCCTGATGAAAATTACATTTCATCAACCCACTTACTATCTTTGTACAAAAAGGAAGTACTATACTATGTAATCTAATTTTAATACAATCGATAGATCATGATTGTTTTTTTAAATGAGGGAACAGTGAGATTCATATATGATACACTCATTTTGTAATACCCTTAAACTCCCGCCGCACAACAGACCGAATAGAGTTATCCTCTCTTGACAGCCACAGCAGGCAACGTCCTGAAAACGTTTATACGAGCTGCTCGCGCATCGTACCGAGTATGGACGCCGTGTGTACGTTTCCTAGATCTTTCCCGCTATTTTAATCAAAATGCACCTTTTATCTAAACACAAATCGGCAATCCCCATGGCAAAAATTTCACAATGTGAATTAAATGGAGATCTTTCCCTGGCATTGTATATGGTACTGTTGTTACATGTCATTATTTTGTTATTTTCTAATTATCATTTTCAAGACACCCTACATGAAAACTTCTCATGATTGGACCCTATTTAAGGCATGTGTTGACCAACTCTAGTGTATTGCTAACGCAGTACATATACTAAAATTGGAACGATACAGAGAAGATTAGCATGGCCCCTGCGCAAGGATGACACGCAAATTCGTGAAGCGTTCCATATTTTTTTCTAAAAAATAAATAAATAATAAATAAATAGACATGTGCAGTGATAAACTCTCCATTGGAAAAATCTCTTAACTTCTTATATAATTTTCATACAAAAACTTTACATATCTACGATCTATTCAATGATAATTACACTAATATCACACTTTGTTTTGCTATTTTACAATTACACATTTCAACAACACTTTCTCTTACAACGTATGTAGTTCGTTTTAGGACACTGTCGGCTTTTATTTCTGTAACATTTTCACTGAAAACATCTCATGTAATAGCAGTTATGCATCGGTTGTCAGATAACTGTTCATCACATTGTTAGCAGATTAACTTTCTTTTCTGTCATCCCGTCTGTCGTGTTTTCATAACGGTGATTAATTAGTTATCTCTCTATTAGTGGTACTGTAGTCAAATCAGTTCACCCCTATGTAAATGAATGTCCATGTGAAACATACGGCATGAAGGGGATACCCTCATCAGCTTTGCGCAGTGGCGGTACCATAGCCAATGAGGTTCATCCGAGGCGTGGTTATTGCTAGTTGAAAACTAATCCCAATACCCGGCGCTGACGCCCTTCATTGGGCGGCATGCGCAATTTTTGTTAGCTCCTACGGGGGCCTCATATACAAATAAAAAATCAGAACAATCTATCAGTTACTTCATCATCTTTCCTGATGAAAATTACATTTCATCAACCCACTTACTATCTTTGTACAAAAAGGAAGTACTATACTATGTAATCTAATTTTAATACAATCGATAGATCATGATTGTTTTTTTAAATGAGGGAACAGTGAGATTCATATATGATACACTCATTTTGTAATACCCTTAAACTCCCGCCGCACAACAGACCGAATAGAGTTATCCTCTCTTGACAGCCACAGCAGGCAACGTCCTGAAAACGTTTATACGAGCTGCTCGCGCATCGTACCGAGTATGGACGCCGTGTGTACGTTTCCTAGATCTTTCCCGCTATTTTAATCAAAATGCACCTTTTATCTAAACACAAATCGGCAATCCCCATGGCAAAAATTTCACAATGTGAATTAAATGGAGATCTTTCCCTGGCATTGTATATGGTACTGTTGTTACATGTCATTATTTTGTTATTTTCTAATTATCATTTTCAAGACACCCTACATGAAAACTTCTCATGATTGGACCCTATTTAAGGCATGTGTTGACCAACTCTAGTGTATTGCTAACGCAGTACATATACTAAAATTGGAACGATACAGAGAAGATTAGCATGGCCCCTGCGCAAGGATGACACGCAAATTCGTGAAGCGTTCCATATTTTTTTCTAAAAAATAAATAAATAATAAATAAATAGACATGTGCAGTGATAAACTCTCCATTGGAAAAATCTCTTAACTTCTTATATAATTTTCATACAAAAACTTTACATATCTACGATCTATTCAATGATAATTACACTAATATCACACTTTGTTTTGCTATTTTACAATTACACATTTCAACAACACTTTCTCTTACAACGTATGTAGTTCGTTTTAGGACACTGTCGGCTTTTATTTCTGTAACATTTTCACTGAAAACATCTCATGTAATAGCAGTTATGCATCGGTTGTCAGATAACTGTTCATCACATTGTTAGCAGATTAACTTTCTTTTCTGTCATCCCGTCTGTCGTGTTTTCATAACGGTGATTAATTAGTTATCTCTCTATTAGTGGTACTGTAGTCAAATCAGTTCACCCCTATGTAAATGAATGTCCATGTGAAACATACGGCATGAAGGGGATACCCTCATCAGCTTTGCGCAGTGGCGGTACCATAGCCAATGAGGTTCATCCGAGGCGTGGTTATTGCTAGTTGAAAACTAATCCCAATACCCCGCGCTGACGCCCTTCATTGGGCGGCATGCGCAATTTTTGTTAGCTCCTACGGGGGCCTCATATACAAATAAAAAATCAGAACAATCTATCAGTTACTTCATCATCTTTCCTGATGAAAATTACATTTCATCAACCCACTTACTATCTTTGTACAAAAAGGAAGTACTATACTATGTAATCTAATTTTAATACAATCGATAGATCATGATTGTTTTTTTAAATGAGGGAACAGTGAGATTCATATATGATACACTCATTTTGTAATACCCTTAAACTCCCGCCGCACAACAGACCGAATAGAGTTATCCTCTCTTGACAGCCACAGCAGGCAACGTCCTGAAAACGTTTATACGAGCTGCTCGCGCATCGTACCGAGTATGGACGCCGTGTGTACGTTTCCTAGATCTTTCCCGCTATTTTAATCAAAATGCACCTTTTATCTAAACACAAATCGGCAATCCCCATGGCAAAAATTTCACAATGTGAATTAAATGGAGATCTTTCCCTGGCATTGTATATGGTACTGTTGTTACATGTCATTATTTTGTTATTTTCTAATTATCATTTTCAAGACACCCTACATGAAAACTTCTCATGATTGGACCCTATTTAAGGCATGTGTTGACCAACTCTAGTGTATTGCTAACGCAGTACATATACTAAAATTGGAACGATACAGAGAAGATTAGCATGGCCCCTGCGCAAGGATGACACGCAAATTCGTGAAGCGTTCCATATTTTTTTCTAAAAAATAAATAAATAATAAATAAATAGACATGTGCAGTGATAAACTCTCCATTGGAAAAATCTCTTAACTTCTTATATAATTTTCATACAAAAACTTTACATATCTACGATCTATTCAATGATAATTACACTAATATCACACTTTGTTTTGCTATTTTACAATTACACATTTCAACAACACTTTCTCTTACAACGTATGTAGTTCGTTTTAGGACACTGTCGGCTTTTATTTCTGTAACATTTTCACTGAAAACATCTCATGTAATAGCAGTTATGCATCGGTTGTCAGATAACTGTTCATCACATTGTTAGCAGATTAACTTTCTTTTCTGCCATCCCGTCTGTCGTGTTTTCATAACGGTGATTAATTAGTTATCTCTCTATTAGTGGTACTGTAGTCAAATCAGTTCACCCCTATGTAAATGAATGTCCATGTGAAACATACGGCATGAAGGGGATACCCTCATCAGCTTTGCGCAGTGGCGGTACCATAGCCAATGAGGTTCATCCGAGGCGTGGTTATTGCTAGTTGAAAACTAATCCCAATACCCGGCGCTGACGCCCTTCATTGGGCGGCATGCGCAATTTTTGTTAGCTCCTACGGGGGCCTCATATACAAATAAAAAATCAGAACAATCTATCAGTTACTTCATCATCTTTCCTGATGAAAATTACATTTCATCAACCCACTTACTATCTTTGTACAAAAAGGAAGTACTATACTATGTAATCTAATTTTAATACAATCGATAGATCATGATTGTTTTTTTAAATGAGGGAACAGTGAGATTCATATATGATACACTCATTTTGTAATACCCTTAAACTCCCGCCGCACAACAGACCGAATAGAGTTATCCTCTCTTGACAGCCACAGCAGGCAACGTCCTGAAAACGTTTATACGAGCTGCTCGCGCATCGTACCGAGTATGGACGCCGTGTGTACGTTTCCTAGATCTTTCCCGCTATTTTAATCAAAATGCACCTTTTATCTAAACACAAATCGGCAATCCCCATGGCAAAAATTTCACAATGTGAATTAAATGGAGATCTTTCCCTGGCATTGTATATGGTACTGTTGTTACATGTCATTATTTTGTTATTTTCTAATTATCATTTTCAAGACACCCTACATGAAAACTTCTCATGATTGGACCCTATTTAAGGCATGTGTTGACCAACTCTAGTGTATTGCTAACGCAGTACATATACTAAAATTGGAACGATACAGAGAAGATTAGCATGGCCCCTGCGCAAGGATGACACGCAAATTCGTGAAGCGTTCCATATTTTTTTCTAAAAAATAAATAAATAATAAATAAATAGACATGTGCAGTGATAAACTCTCCATTGGAAAAATCTCTTAACTTCTTATATAATTTTCATACAAAAACTTTACATATCTACGATCTATTCAATGATAATTACACTAATATCACACTTTGTTTTGCTATTTTACAATTACACATTTCAACAACACTTTCTCTTACAACGTATGTAGTTCGTTTTAGGACACTGTCGGCTTTTATTTCTGTAACATTTTCACTGAAAACATCTCATGTAATAGCAGTTATGCATCGGTTGTCAGATAACTGTTCATCACATTGTTAGCAGATTAACTTTCTTTTCTGTCATCCCGTCTGTCGTGTTTTCATAACGGTGATTAATTAGTTATCTCTCTATTAGTGGTACTGTAGTCAAATCAGTTCACCCCTATGTAAATGAATGTCCATGTGAAACATACGGCATGAAGGGGATACCCTCATCAGCTTTGCGCAGTGGCGGTACCATAGCCAATGAGGTTCATCCGAGGCGTGGTTATTGCTAGTTGAAAACTAATCCCAATACCCCGCGCTGACGCCCTTCATTGGGCGGCATGCGCAATTTTTGTTAGCTCCTACGGGGGCCTCATATACAAATAAAAAATCAGAACAATCTATCAGTTACTTCATCATCTTTCCTGATGAAAATTACATTTCATCAACCCACTTACTATCTTTGTACAAAAAGGAAGTACTATACTATGTAATCTAATTTTAATACAATCGATAGATCATGATTGTTTTTTTAAATGAGGGAACAGTGAGATTCATATATGATACACTCATTTTGTAATACCCTTAAACTCCCGCCGCACAACAGACCGAATAGAGTTATCCTCTCTTGACAGCCACAGCAGGCAACGTCCTGAAAACGTTTATACGAGCTGCTCGCGCATCGTACCGAGTATGGACGCCGTGTGTACGTTTCCTAGATCTTTCCCGCTATTTTAATCAAAATGCACCTTTTATCTAAACACAAATCGGCAATCCCCATGGCAAAAATTTCACAATGTGAATTAAATGGAGATCTTTCCCTGGCATTGTATATGGTACTGTTGTTACATGTCATTATTTTGTTATTTTCTAATTATCATTTTCAAGACACCCTACATGAAAACTTCTCATGATTGGACCCTATTTAAGGCATGTGTTGACCAACTCTAGTGTATTGCTAACGCAGTACATATACTAAAATTGGAACGATACAGAGAAGATTAGCATGGCCCCTGCGCAAGGATGACACGCAAATTCGTGAAGCGTTCCATATTTTTTTCTAAAAAATAAATAAATAATAAATAAATAGACATGTGCAGTGATAAACTCTCCATTGGAAAAATCTCTTAACTTCTTATATAATTTTCATACAAAAACTTTACATATCTACGATCTATTCAATGATAATTACACTAATATCACACTTTGTTTTGCTATTTTACAATTACACATTTCAACAACACTTTCTCTTACAACGTATGTAGTTCGTTTTAGGACACTGTCGGCTTTTATTTCTGTAACATTTTCACTGAAAACATCTCATGTAATAGCAGTTATGCATCGGTTGTCAGATAACTGTTCATCACATTGTTAGCAGATTAACTTTCTTTTCTGTCATCCCGTCTGTCGTGTTTTCATAACGGTGATTAATTAGTTATCTCTCTATTAGTGGTACTGTAGTCAAATCAGTTCACCCCTATGTAAATGAATGTCCATGTGAAACATACGGCATGAAGGGGATACCCTCATCAGCTTTGCGCAGTGGCGGTACCATAGCCAATGAGGTTCATCCGAGGCGTGGTTATTGCTAGTTGAAAACTAATCCCAATACCCCGCGCTGACGCCCTTCATTGGGCGGCATGCGCAATTTTTGTTAGCTCCTACGGGGGCCTCATATACAAATAAAAAATCAGAACAATCTATCAGTTACTTCATCATCTTTCCTGATGAAAATTACATTTCATCAACCCACTTACTATCTTTGTACAAAAAGGAAGTACTATACTATGTAATCTAATTTTAATACAATCGATAGATCATGATTGTTTTTTTAAATGAGGGAACAGTGAGATTCATATATGATACACTCATTTTGTAATACCCTTAAACTCCCGCCGCACAACAGACCGAATAGAGTTATCCTCTCTTGACAGCCACAGCAGGCAACGTCCTGAAAACGTTTATACGAGCTGCTCGCGCATCGTACCGAGTATGGACGCCGTGTGTACGTTTCCTAGATCTTTCCCGCTATTTTAATCAAAATGCACCTTTTATCTAAACACAAATCGGCAATCCCCATGGCAAAAATTTCACAATGTGAATTAAATGGAGATCTTTCCCTGGCATTGTATATGGTACTGTTGTTACATGTCATTATTTTGTTATTTTCTAATTATCATTTTCAAGACACCCTACATGAAAACTTCTCATGATTGGACCCTATTTAAGGCATGTGTTGACCAACTCTAGTGTATTGCTAACGCAGTACATATACTAAAATTGGAACGATACAGAGAAGATTAGCATGGCCCCTGCGCAAGGATGACACGCAAATTCGTGAAGCGTTCCATATTTTTTTCTAAAAAATAAATAAATAATAAATAAATAGACATGTGCAGTGATAAACTCTCCATTGGAAAAATCTCTTAACTTCTTATATAATTTTCATACAAAAACTTTACATATCTACGATCTATTCAATGATAATTACACTAATATCACACTTTGTTTTGCTATTTTACAATTACACATTTCAACAACACTTTCTCTTACAACGTATGTAGTTCGTTTTAGGACACTGTCGGCTTTTATTTCTGTAACATTTTCACTGAAAACATCTCATGTAATAGCAGTTATGCATCGGTTGTCAGATAACTGTTCATCACATTGTTAGCAGATTAACTTTCTTTTCTGCCATCCCGTCTGTCGTGTTTTCATAACGGTGATTAATTAGTTATCTCTCTATTAGTGGTACTGTAGTCAAATCAGTTCACCCCTATGTAAATGAATGTCCATGTGAAACATACGGCATGAAGGGGATACCCTCATCAGCTTTGCGCAGTGGCGGTACCATAGCCAATGAGGTTCATCCGAGGCGTGGTTATTGCTAGTTGAAAACTAATCCCAATACCCCGCGCTGACGCCCTTCATTGGGCGGCATGCGCAATTTTTGTTAGCTCCTACGGGGGCCTCATATACAAATAAAAAATCAGAACAATCTATCAGTTACTTCATCATCTTTCCTGATGAAAATTACATTTCATCAACCCACTTACTATCTTTGTACAAAAAGGAAGTACTATACTATGTAATCTAATTTTAATACAATCGATAGATCATGATTGTTTTTTTAAATGAGGGAACAGTGAGATTCATATATGATACACTCATTTTGTAATACCCTTAAACTCCCGCCGCACAACAGACCGAATAGAGTTATCCTCTCTTGACAGCCACAGCAGGCAACGTCCTGAAAACGTTTATACGAGCTGCTCGCGCATCGTACCGAGTATGGACGCCGTGTGTACGTTTCCTAGATCTTTCCCGCTATTTTAATCAAAATGCACCTTTTATCTAAACACAAATCGGCAATCCCCATGGCAAAAATTTCACAATGTGAATTAAATGGAGATCTTTCCCTGGCATTGTATATGGTACTGTTGTTACATGTCATTATTTTGTTATTTTCTAATTATCATTTTCAAGACACCCTACATGAAAACTTCTCATGATTGGACCCTATTTAAGGCATGTGTTGACCAACTCTAGTGTATTGCTAACGCAGTACATATACTAAAATTGGAACGATACAGAGAAGATTAGCATGGCCCCTGCGCAAGGATGACACGCAAATTCGTGAAGCGTTCCATATTTTTTTCTAAAAAATAAATAAATAATAAATAAATAGACATGTGCAGTGATAAACTCTCCATTGGAAAAATCTCTTAACTTCTTATATAATTTTCATACAAAAACTTTACATATCTACGATCTATTCAATGATAATTACACTAATATCACACTTTGTTTTGCTATTTTACAATTACACATTTCAACAACACTTTCTCTTACAACGTATGTAGTTCGTTTTAGGACACTGTCGGCTTTTATTTCTGTAACATTTTCACTGAAAACATCTCATGTAATAGCAGTTATGCATCGGTTGTCAGATAACTGTTCATCACATTGTTAGCAGATTAACTTTCTTTTCTGTCATCCCGTCTGTCGTGTTTTCATAACGGTGATTAATTAGTTATCTCTCTATTAGTGGTACTGTAGTCAAATCAGTTCACCCCTATGTAAATGAATGTCCATGTGAAACATACGGCATGAAGGGGATACCCTCATCAGCTTTGCGCAGTGGCGGTACCATAGCCAATGAGGTTCATCCGAGGCGTGGTTATTGCTAGTTGAAAACTAATCCCAATACCCCGCGCTGACGCCCTTCATTGGGCGGCATGCGCAATTTTTGTTAGCTCCTACGGGGGCCTCATATACAAATAAAAAATCAGAACAATCTATCAGTTACTTCATCATCTTTCCTGATGAAAATTACATTTCATCAACCCACTTACTATCTTTGTACAAAAAGGAAGTACTATACTATGTAATCTAATTTTAATACAATCGATAGATCATGATTGTTTTTTTAAATGAGGGAACAGTGAGATTCATATATGATACACTCATTTTGTAATACCCTTAAACTCCCGCCGCACAACAGACCGAATAGAGTTATCCTCTCTTGACAGCCACAGCAGGCAACGTCCTGAAAACGTTTATACGAGCTGCTCGCGCATCGTACCGAGTATGGACGCCGTGTGTACGTTTCCTAGATCTTTCCCGCTATTTTAATCAAAATGCACCTTTTATCTAAACACAAATCGGCAATCCCCATGGCAAAAATTTCACAATGTGAATTAAATGGAGATCTTTCCCTGGCATTGTATATGGTACTGTTGTTACATGTCATTATTTTGTTATTTTCTAATTATCATTTTCAAGACACCCTACATGAAAACTTCTCATGATTGGACCCTATTTAAGGCATGTGTTGACCAACTCTAGTGTATTGCTAACGCAGTACATATACTAAAATTGGAACGATACAGAGAAGATTAGCATGGCCCCTGCGCAAGGATGACACGCAAATTCGTGAAGCGTTCCATATTTTTTTCTAAAAAATAAATAAATAATAAATAAATAGACATGTGCAGTGATAAACTCTCCATTGGAAAAATCTCTTAACTTCTTATATAATTTTCATACAAAAACTTTACATATCTACGATCTATTCAATGATAATTACACTAATATCACACTTTGTTTTGCTATTTTACAATTACACATTTCAACAACACTTTCTCTTACAACGTATGTAGTTCGTTTTAGGACACTGTCGGCTTTTATTTCTGTAACATTTTCACTGAAAACATCTCATGTAATAGCAGTTATGCATCGGTTGTCAGATAACTGTTCATCACATTGTTAGCAGATTAACTTTCTTTTCTGTCATCCCGTCTGTCGTGTTTTCATAACGGTGATTAATTAGTTATCTCTCTATTAGTGGTACTGTAGTCAAATCAGTTCACCCCTATGTAAATGAATGTCCATGTGAAACATACGGCATGAAGGGGATACCCTCATCAGCTTTGCGCAGTGGCGGTACCATAGCCAATGAGGTTCATCCGAGGCGTGGTTATTGCTAGTTGAAAACTAATCCCAATACCCCGCGCTGACGCCCTTCATTGGGCGGCATGCGCAATTTTTGTTAGCTCCTACGGGGGCCTCATATACAAATAAAAAATCAGAACAATCTATCAGTTACTTCATCATCTTTCCTGATGAAAATTACATTTCATCAACCCACTTACTATCTTTGTACAAAAAGGAAGTACTATACTATGTAATCTAATTTTAATACAATCGATAGATCATGATTGTTTTTTTAAATGAGGGAACAGTGAGATTCATATATGATACACTCATTTTGTAATACCCTTAAACTCCCGCCGCACAACAGACCGAATAGAGTTATCCTCTCTTGACAGCCACAGCAGGCAACGTCCTGAAAACGTTTATACGAGCTGCTCGCGCATCGTACCGAGTATGGACGCCGTGTGTACGTTTCCTAGATCTTTCCCGCTATTTTAATCAAAATGCACCTTTTATCTAAACACAAATCGGCAATCCCCATGGCAAAAATTTCACAATGTGAATTAAATGGAGATCTTTCCCTGGCATTGTATATGGTACTGTTGTTACATGTCATTATTTTGTTATTTTCTAATTATCATTTTCAAGACACCCTACATGAAAACTTCTCATGATTGGACCCTATTTAAGGCATGTGTTGACCAACTCTAGTGTATTGCTAACGCAGTACATATACTAAAATTGGAACGATACAGAGAAGATTAGCATGGCCCCTGCGCAAGGATGACACGCAAATTCGTGAAGCGTTCCATATTTTTTTCTAAAAAATAAATAAATAATAAATAAATAGACATGTGCAGTGATAAACTCTCCATTGGAAAAATCTCTTAACTTCTTATATAATTTTCATACAAAAACTTTACATATCTACGATCTATTCAATGATAATTACACTAATATCACACTTTGTTTTGCTATTTTACAATTACACATTTCAACAACACTTTCTCTTACAACGTATGTAGTTCGTTTTAGGACACTGTCGGCTTTTATTTCTGTAACATTTTCACTGAAAACATCTCATGTAATAGCAGTTATGCATCGGTTGTCAGATAACTGTTCATCACATTGTTAGCAGATTAACTTTCTTTTCTGTCATCCCGTCTGTCGTGTTTTCATAACGGTGATTAATTAGTTATCTCTCTATTAGTGGTACTGTAGTCAAATCAGTTCACCCCTATGTAAATGAATGTCCATGTGAAACATACGGCATGAAGGGGATACCCTCATCAGCTTTGCGCAGTGGCGGTACCATAGCCAATGAGGTTCATCCGAGGCGTGGTTATTGCTAGTTGAAAACTAATCCCAATACCCCGCGCTGACGCCCTTCATTGGGCGGCATGCGCAATTTTTGTTAGCTCCTACGGGGGCCTCATATACAAATAAAAAATCAGAACAATCTATCAGTTACTTCATCATCTTTCCTGATGAAAATTACATTTCATCAACCCACTTACTATCTTTGTACAAAAAGGAAGTACTATACTATGTAATCTAATTTTAATACAATCGATAGACCATGATTGTTTTTTTAAATGAGGGAACAGTGAGATTCATATATGATACACTCATTTTGTAATACCCTTAAACTCCCGCCGCACAACAGACCGAATAGAGTTATCCTCTCTTGACAGCCACAGCAGGCAACGTCCTGAAAACGTTTATACGAGCTGCTCGCGCATCGTACCGAGTATGGACGCCGTGTGTACGTTTCCTAGATCTTTCCCGCTATTTTAATCAAAATGCACCTTTTATCTAAACACAAATCGGCAATCCCCATGGCAAAAATTTCACAATGTGAATTAAATGGAGATCTTTCCCTGGCATTGTATATGGTACTGTTGTTACATGTCATTATTTTGTTATTTTCTAATTATCATTTTCAAGACACCCTACATGAAAACTTCTCATGATTGGACCCTATTTAAGGCATGTGTTGACCAACTCTAGTGTATTGCTAACGCAGTACATATACTAAAATTGGAACGATACAGAGAAGATTAGCATGGCCCCTGCGCAAGGATGACACGCAAATTCGTGAAGCGTTCCATATTTTTTTCTAAATAATAAATAAATAGACATGTGCAGTGATAAACTCTCCATTGGAAAAATCTCTTAACTTCTTATATAATTTTCATACAAAAACTTTACATATCTACGATCTATTCAATGATAATTACACTAATATCACACTTTGTTTTGCTATTTTACAATTACACATTTCAACAACACTTTCTCTTACAACGTATGTAGTTCGTTTTAGGACACTGTCGGCTTTTATTTCTGTAACATTTTCACTGAAAACATCTCATGTAATAGCAGTTATGCATCGGTTGTCAGATAACTGTTCATCACATTGTTAGCAGATTAACTTTCTTTTCTGTCATCCCGTCTGTCGTGTTTTCATAACGGTGATTAATTAGTTATCTCTCTATTAGTGGTACTGTAGTCAAATCAGTTCACCCCTATGTAAATGAATGTCCATGTGAAACATACGGCATGAAGGGGATACCCTCATCAGCTTTGCGCAGTGGCGGTACCATAGCCAATGAGGTTCATCCGAGGCGTGGTTATTGCTAGTTGAAAACTAATCCCAATACCCCGCGCTGACGCCCTTCATTGGGCGGCATGCGCAATTTTTGTTAGCTCCTACGGGGGCCTCATATACAAATAAAAAATCAGAACAATCTATCAGTTACTTCATCATCTTTCCTGATGAAAATTACATTTCATCAACCCACTTACTATCTTTGTACAAAAAGGAAGTACTATACTATGTAATCTAATTTTAATACAATCGATAGATCATGATTGTTTTTTTAAATGAGGGAACAGTGAGATTCATATATGATACACTCATTTTGTAATACCCTTAAACTCCCGCCGCACAACAGACCGAATAGAGTTATCCTCTCTTGACAGCCACAGCAGGCAACGTCCTGAAAACGTTTATACGAGCTGCTCGCGCATCGTACCGAGTATGGACGCCGTGTGTACGTTTCCTAGATCTTTCCCGCTATTTTAATCAAAATGCACCTTTTATCTAAACACAAATCGGCAATCCCCATGGCAAAAATTTCACAATGTGAATTAAATGGAGATCTTTCCCTGGCATTGTATATCCTTTCGACTGCCGGTACTGTTTTGCTGTTAAACTGCCAATCCCGTCTCAAACGTAGTGAATTTTAGCCTTCTCTGGCGCCGGTATCATTTTCCCGTAGCATGGCCAATCCGGTCTTTAGCGTGGTGAAAAAGGGCCTTCTCCAGTCGCCAATCCGTTATGGTGCGTACCATGCGTATCCATGTCAATGGGAGTCATGGAACCCGTTACGCTTCGGCCCTTCCTTCACACAGATATGTGCATGTCAGTCCGCTTTGGCATTCCTCTAGCTATCCTTATCTAAAGTATTAAGACAACGGCTATGCGGGAACGGCTTCTCTAGGGAATGGGTAAAAGTCACATTTTTCAGATTAGCCTGTTTACTATAATGAACAAATTTATCACAATGACCAGAAACGTTCCGGTTTGGCACCTCTGGTCATTAATGCCAGACAGTATATTTACGGCCTGGCTGTCCCCTTTCTGTGGTTGTTTACGTTTGGTTTTCATTTGGCTCTTTCTGAAGCGCTTCTGCCAGGGATAGACAACATTTTGGTAAGAATATAATAGTAAAAAGATGTACCATTATAGTAATATTGTTAAATATGAGCTATCAAATAAATATATTTCTTAAAAATCATTTAGGATATCATTGTCATGATAAAATAACTATCATAGAAAACTAAATAGTTAATAATTTACATAATACATTATTATATCATATAGTTTTATATGTATTTTCATGTTCATAATAACAAGCAGCTGACATGATCGAGCTATATCCCCCGCAAATTGCACATGTATAGGTTTTCCTTATCATATTGCTGATTAAGTTTTGTCACGCAATATAACACAATTTTTCCAGGATATGAAGGAAACTGTTCTAATCAAAAACTAAATGATACCAACTTTATGTTCACTGTTGGGCATAATTTCGAGTTAACTGACAAAATTAAAATTAAACAAATAAATGTATGTATGTGGATCTGAAAGATCAATTTGATCGTATGCAAACAAACATATTTTCAAAAATGTTCTTCATGACACACCTTCAGGTGATTATGTATCTTCATAGCATATATGATAGAATATGTGATCATTAGTTCAGAAGTTTTGAGCCGAACAGGACTTGTAACAGGTTTCAAACAGAGTCCTCATTTTTTGCCCAAAATGCCAAAATGTTATAAAAAATATTTTCAAAATTGTTCTTCATGACACACCTTCAAGTGATTATGTATCTCCATATCAAATTTGATGAATATGTGATGATTAGTGTAGAAGTTGTGAGCCGGACGGGGCGTGTAACAGTTTTCCAACAGAGTCCTCATTTTTTGCCCAAAAAGGCAAAATTTTATAAAAAATATTTTCAAAATGGTTCTTCATGACACACCTTCAAGTGATTATGTATCTCCATATCAAATTTGATGAATATGTGATGATTAGTGTAGAAGTTGTGAGCCGGACGGGACTTGTCATAAATTTCTTACAAATTTACTATTTTTCCTCCAAAATCCTAATATTTTATGTAGATTTTCAGAAAGTTGTTTCTCATGACACATTATTACATGTTTCTTCATTTCCATGATGAATTTTAATTGAAATGGTTGATTAGTTAGAAAGTTAGGAGCCGGACACACAGTGTAACGGACGGACGGACGGACGGACTGCGGACGGACGGACGGTACCCATTTAAATACCCCCCGCAACTTTGTTGTTGCGAGGGATAACAATAGTGTTTAAATAACGCTATCATTATAATGATATATTTGTCATGCTAATATTTGAATAACCAATGTAGAAGACTATATAATTAAAAAATGATTAACTATAATAGATAATACGACAAAAGAGAAGTCAGCAACATCTACCAGGCGTTCACCGAGAAAATTAAGAAAGAGTTATAGATAAGAAAACAAATTCAATATTTTAAAGGTTGAGTGAGCTTTTCAAGTCTGGAGTCACATATTTCAAAGTTGTAGATTGTGTTTTTGTCAGTATTGTCAGTATTGTGACAGTTTGAGATATAATGTCACGATAAAGATCGAAAAATCGATTAATATGTGTGAATATCTTATAGGGTATTTATAATATGCCAAACAAATAATGTTTTATATTGCTGTTTAGATTTATAATTTGTGTAGGGTTATATCATGTTAGAATTTGCAATCGTAATTAATCTACATGCATATGTAGGATTATTCATAGATTTGTAGCATGTCAGATATTAAGCGATTATGTTATCATTGCATACCCAGTAAATTGCTAATGATTAGCAATGGCGCATCTTTTTGAGAGTCTGTAACATAGATCACCGAAAGTGCAATTAAGACCCAATAATGGACGGGTTTATCATTTGCTGATCAACAAAAGAATTAAACTTTCTTGCAGCTCGGCTGCTTTACATGGTTTGCTACTTTCAAATGTTTGTTAACAGTTGACATGTTAATTTTCTGAATATAAGGAATGAAGTCGTCTTAAACGTTAATATAATAGTTTATAACAAACGTTTGTATCCGCTTAATTCATAATATCAAAAAGAAAACGCATGAGAATTTGATGATCCTTTAAAGGTAAGTCCAGGCATGTAAATATATTTTACAATGGCTGAGCAAATGAAATTTGTTGATATTTTTAAAACAATTATCATACTATATATTTTTAAAAATATTTGCTACACTTAAACATTTACATTATCTTTATAATAGCTTGAGTTTCTATCATGAAATGCATGTGTATCATTCTTTGTTAATAGTAATTATATTTCAATAAATAATGTATATAGAAGAGGCGTTTTGTCTGTCAAGATTATGAAATGGCCGAAGCGTGTTTGAGCGTACGGAGGCGTGTCAGTCTGGTTTGGCTAAGGCGGGAGGGGAAGTGAAAACGTGTTAAATGTTGTCTGATGCTATCTGGATACGCTCAATCCACGCTTTGGCTATTCTGTCTCAATGAAGTTTCAACAGTGCCAATCCGGGCCAAGACGTATTGCAAACACGGTTAGGTTAACAGAGATAAATCTCTCTCCAACAGCCAAACCGTGATAAGACGCACAGACCAGCTGAGGTCAGGGAGTGCCAATCTGTGTATAACGGTGTAGCATGACTCCCCTAATCAGCTGTTCCCGGATAAAGCGTATTTTATGGTTTTAGACCCCACATCTATTATGTCCTCATTAACTAATTTACGGACCATTTCACTGAGTCCTTTTCAACTTCCCTCGATACGCAGTACATCAGGCTTCACTGACATATAAGTTTGAAGCATGGAAATTATTTTACTGAGATACAAATACACGGACAATAGTTGTATTATTTTCACAAAATTAGCATCAAATACAAATTTGCACAATGTGTCAAAATCAATCACCCATAAATCGTCTAGTATGTGAGGTCTAAGAATTTAGAGCGTAATCTTCCAACTAAAATATTATTCATTATCCATGGATACCATTGCTTCCTTGGGTAGTCACTCCAGCTGGAGATAATAGACGTGTCAAGTTCACAGTATGCATTAAAATTCCCGGCGCTTCTAGCCCAAATCACTCTCCCGGAGAGCGGCTATCAGAGGCTCGTAAAAGTGATACGGCTGAGTACGCTTTGGCTCTGCTCCAGGGAAATTACCCCGGCGCTGAGATAGCCCCAAATATGATACGTTTCAATCCGCATTGGACGCGGATAGGATATGGTACTGTTGTTACATGTCATTATTTTGTTATTTTCTAATTATCATTTTCAAGACACCCTACATGAAAACTTCTCATGATTGGACCCTATTTAAGGCATGTGTTGACCAACTCTAGTGTATTGCTAACGCAGTACATATACTAAAATTGGAACGATACAGAGAAGATTAGCATGGCCCCTGCGCAAGGATGACACGCAAATTCGTGAAGCGTTCCATATTTTTTTCTAAAAAATAAATAAATAATAAATAAATAGACATGTGCAGTGATAAACTCTCCATTGGAAAAATCTCTTAACTTCTTATATAATTTTCATACAAAAACTTTACATATCTACGATCTATTCAATGATAATTACACTAATATCACACTTTGTTTTGCTATTTTACAATTACACATTTCAACAACACTTTCTCTTACAACGTATGTAGTTCGTTTTAGGACACTGTCGGCTTTTATTTCTGTAACATTTTCACTGAAAACATCTCATGTAATAGCAGTTATGCATCGGTTGTCAGATAACTGTTCATCACATTGTTAGCAGATTAACTTTCTTTTCTGTCATCCCGTCTGTCGTGTTTTCATAACGGTGATTAATTAGTTATCTCTCTATTAGTGGTACTGTAGTCAAATCAGTTCACCCCTATGTAAATGAATGTCCATGTGAAACATACGGCATGAAGGGGATACCCTCATCAGCTTTGCGCAGTGGCGGTACCATAGCCAATGAGGTTCATCCGAGGCGTGGTTATTGCTAGTTGAAAACTAATCCCAATACCCCGCGCTGACGCCCTTCATTGGGCGGCATGCGCAATTTTTGTTAGCTCCTACGGGGGCCTCATATACAAATAAAAAATCAGAACAATCTATCAGTTACTTCATCATCTTTCCTGATGAAAATTACATTTCATCAACCCACTTACTATCTTTGTACAAAAAGGAAGTACTATACTATGTAATCTAATTTTAATACAATCGATAGATCATGATTGTTTTTTTAAATGAGGGAACAGTGAGATTCATATATGATACACTCATTTTGTAATACCCTTAAACTCCCGCCGCACAACAGACCGAATAGAGTTATCCTCTCTTGACAGCCACAGCAGGCAACGTCCTGAAAACGTTTATACGAGCTGCTCGCGCATCGTACCGAGTATGGACGCCGTGTGTACGTTTCCTAGATCTTTCCCGCTATTTTAATCAAAATGCACCTTTTATCTAAACACAAATCGGCAATCCCCATGGCAAAAATTTCACAATGTGAATTAAATGGAGATCTTTCCCTGGCATTGTATATGGTACTGTTGTTACATGTCATTATTTTGTTATTTTCTAATTATCATTTTCAAGACACCCTACATGAAAACTTCTCATGATTGGACCCTATTTAAGGCATGTGTTGACCAACTCTAGTGTATTGCTAACGCAGTACATATACTAAAATTGGAACGATACAGAGAAGATTAGCATGGCCCCTGCGCAAGGATGACACGCAAATTCGTGAAGCGTTCCATATTTTTTTCTAAAAAATAAACAAATAATAAATAAATAGACATGTGCAGTGATAAACTCTCCATTGGAAAAATCTCTTAACTTCTTATATAATTTTCATACAAAAACTTTACATATCTACGATCTATTCAATGATAATTACACTAATATCACACTTTGTTTTGCTATTTTACAATTACACATTTCAACAACACTTTCTCTTACAACGTATGTAGTTCGTTTTAGGACACTGTCGGCTTTTATTTCTGTAACATTTTCACTGAAAACATCTCATGTAATAGCAGTTATGCATCGGTTGTCAGATAACTGTTCATCACATTGTTAGCAGATTAACTTTCTTTTCTGTCATCCCGTCTGTCGTGTTTTCATAACGGTGATTAATTAGTTATCTCTCTATTAGTGGTACTGTAGTCAAATCAGTTCACCCCTATGTAAATGAATGTCCATGTGAAACATACGGCATGAAGGGGATACCCTCATCAGCTTTGCGCAGTGGCGGTACCATAGCCAATGAGGTTCATCCGAGGCGTGGTTATTGCTAGTTGAAAACTAATCCCAATACCCCGCGCTGACGCCCTTCATTGGGCGGCATGCGCAATTTTTGTTAGCTCCTACGGGGGCCTCATATACAAATAAAAAATCAGAACAATCTATCAGTTACTTCATCATCTTTCCTGATGAAAATTACATTTCATCAACCCACTTACTATCTTTGTACAAAAAGGAAGTACTATACTATGTAATCTAATTTTAATACAATCGATAGATCATGATTGTTTTTTTAAATGAGGGAACAGTGAGATTCATATATGATACACTCATTTTGTAATACCCTTAAACTCCCGCCGCACAACAGACCGAATAGAGTTATCCTCTCTTGACAGCCACAGCAGGCAACGTCCTGAAAACGTTTATACGAGCTGCTCGCGCATCGTACCGAGTATGGACGCCGTGTGTACGTTTCCTAGATCTTTCCCGCTATTTTAATCAAAATGCACCTTTTATCTAAACACAAATCGGCAATCCCCATGGCAAAAATTTCACAATGTGAATTAAATGGAGATCTTTCCCTGGCATTGTATATGGTACTGTTGTTACATGTCATTATTTTGTTATTTTCTAATTATCATTTTCAAGACACCCTACATGAAAACTTCTCATGATTGGACCCTATTTAAGGCATGTGTTGACCAACTCTAGTGTATTGCTAACGCAGTACATATACTAAAATTGGAACGATACAGAGAAGATTAGCATGGCCCCTGCGCAAGGATGACACGCAAATTCGTGAAGCGTTCCATATTTTTTCTAAAAAATAAATAAATAATAAATAAATAGACATGTGCAGTGATAAACTCTCCATTGGAAAAATCTCTTAACTTCTTATATAATTTTCATACAAAAACTTTACATATCTACGATCTATTCAATGATAATTACACTAATATCACACTTTGTTTTGCTATTTTACAATTACACATTTCAACAACACTTTCTCTTACAACGTATGTAGTTCGTTTTAGGACACTGTCGGCTTTTATTTCTGTAACATTTTCACTGAAAACATCTCATGTAATAGCAGTTATGCATCGGTTGTCAGATAACTGTTCATCACATTGTTAGCAGATTAACTTTCTTTTCTGTCATCCCGTCTGTCGTGTTTTCATAACGGTGATTAATTAGTTATCTCTCTATTAGTGGTACTGTAGTCAAATCAGTTCACCCCTATGTAAATGAATGTCCATGTGAAACATACGGCATGAAGGGGATACCCTCATCAGCTTTGCGCAGTGGCGGTACCATAGCCAATACTGCGCCTTGCTTGAGATATATCTGCTAATCCATTTGTTGTTTATATTTTCAGTTCTACGGGTGGGCAACTTGATTACATCAAGTGTGACTTCGGTCTCCCCCCATCTCAGCGATGGCCTACACTTCAGCTGTTGATTTCGGCCCTATCCCGAGGGAGTACTACGACCTGGACACCTCCGCCCGAACTGTGAAGATCATGAGTTCTAAGAAGGGACTTTCAAGGGATAAACTTGTCAAGGTACTGAAAACTCTCCCTCATTTTGAAATGAGATTTGTAGACACGATTTGGCGTAAGGAACAGGCAGGAACTTTTTTTGTTACATTTTCCAAGAAAGAGTATTGCCAGCTCTTCCTACAGACTGGTGTCTTTGAGCATGAGGATTTTACCTTATTGATAACTCATTATGAAAGGCAAGTTGTAACATTTAGAACTCATTGGTTGGACAGAGATGTAAGGCATTCGTTTGTGCGGGCCTTTTTCAGTAAATTTGGAAAAGTATTAGATTGCCAGTTTGCTGAGGAAGACATGGATGGGGACATCAAAAGAACTGGTGTCAGGAAGGTGACTGTCGAGGTAAACGAAAGATCGAAAGATGATATTCCCCATATTGCTAGATTCAGGGGTGAGCGCATGCTCATTACAGCCCCTGGTCGTCTTCCCGTCTGCCTGAGGTGTCACACTGTTGGACACCTCAGGGTGGACTGTCCTCGGACTTGGGCGGCCAGGAACGCGTGGGCGGAGCGCCAGCGTCAAGAGGAGGAAGAGAGGATGAGTGAGAGGGGGGATGACAGGGATGAGTTAGATGCTAGTGATCAGGCCATGGCCAACATGCAAGACCCCACCCCAACATCTGACCCTCACCCAGACCCCGAGCCTGATCCCGAGGCTGACCCTCTGCCTGACCCTGAGACTGACCCTATGACTGACCCTAAGGCTAACCCCGAGGCTCACCTCGAGGCCGACCCCATGGATGACCCCGAGCTAGACCCCGATCCTAGTCATGGTACAGATACGGAGGACATGTTTGTGACCCCAGGGGAGGGTAAGTTTACGGTGGTCACTAATAAGAGGCGGAGGAAGGAAAAGAGGTATGTGTCAGACAATAGTGGGGGGGAGGAGTCTAAAGGGGAGAAACGAGGATGTCTTCCCTCAGATGTAGCTGAAGCGGCAGCCATAGCAACTGGACCAGTTCACAAGGCCAGGAGATCATCCAATCCCTCTCCCTCTACATCTAGGGAAAGTAGATCCCGTTCAAGGTCATTTGTAAATCTGCCCCCAGTGTATAACCCTGCCAGGTCTGGTAAAACCTGATTGTGATCATGTGATTTCCTTACCAAACAATAACGACCCTAGCAATGCCCATGGACTTTGAGATTGAACAATGCTTGTCTGTGCTCGACGCCTGGTCAGTCCCCACGGGGGGCTGTGATTTTGTTGATGTCGTTTTTCATATTGTATATATTGCTACTTACATGTCATTGATATATTTATGCCTATACATTATTTTATATATGCTTGTTGACATGAATGTTGCTTGTGTGAATGATTATGGTTTGTTTGCTGTATGATTGTTAGTGTGTTGGTGTGTTTTAATCCAATATAAATATTAATAATGTATAATTTCCTATCAATTAATTGCAATGGTTTGTTATCCTCACCCTCAAAGATTAATATTTTATCCAATAAATTTCATGTTGAATGCATTGATATTTTATTTCTTCAAGAAACCCATGTTTGTAATATTTCTTCTGCTAGGTATTATGAATCAAAATTTAAAGGCAAAGCCTTTTGGTCTTTTGGCACTAATTTGAGTAGAGGGGTGGGTATTGTTATTTCTGATAGGCAAAATTACTCAGTGGAACATTTTCATTTTGACTGCGATGGTAGATATGTAATTTTAGATTTAGTTCTTAATGGTGTTAAGGCTAGGTTTATCAATATTTACGCCCCAAATAACCCCTCTGAAAGGGGTACCTTTTTAAAATCCATCGCTCATAATTTAGTTACCAATAGATCACTGTTATTTGGCGGGGATTTTAATTGTGTTGCTAATGTAAAGTTAGATAAAGTAGGAGGGAATCTAGGTCAAAATCAAGTTGGGCCGAATATTATAAACAGCTGGGTTTCTGATTTTCACCTTACTGACATTTATCGTCATATGTTTCCAGACTCGGTGGCGGTGACTTGGAGAAACTCTCTTGGTGTTGGCTGTCGACTTGATCGCTTCTATATCTCATCTTCCTTGGTCGAGTCTGTGACTGCTTCAGGTATCTCACCCTGCTCCTTTTCTGACCATGATTATGTGTTTGTTAAGCTCAGAGATTTACAAGGCATAGATTTTGGTCCCAGCTATTGGAAATGTAACAATAGCATTTTTGATTGTGATTTTAATAAGTTTTTCTCAGGCTTTTGCCAAACTAATATTCCCTCTTTAGATACTATTACTTTGGAATGGTGGGATACTTTTAAAACTAAAACTCAAAATTTCTTGAAACTTCTTTCCAAATTACAAAAAGATTCCCAAGTATCCCAACGTAAAGACTTAGAGTCTAAATACAAGAAACTATGCCGTGCTGAATCTTTAAATCCTGGACTTTATACTGGCCAAATTTCGGAAGTAAAGAAACAGTTAAAAGATTTTGAAATTTTAGAGTTTCAAGGGAATTTATTAAGATGTAAAGCTAAAGACCTTGAACTCGGCGAAAAACCTTCCAGTTATTTTTTGTGCAAGGAAGCAAGGAGAGGACAAAACAAATCTATTTCGACTATTGATGATCAATTTGGCAATACTTTTAATACCTCTCCTGGAATCATGGGCGTTTTTCGAAATTTCTATTCTAAATTATTAAGTGCAGAGCCCATTGATGAAGTAACTTGTGAACACTTCCTTGCTGATTTACCTACTCTTGATTCGGACATTTCGACCACTCTGGAAGGTGAAATTACAAAAGATGAAATTTTAGGGGCCCTTAAGGCAATGGAGAACAACAAGTCTCCAGGTCCAGATGGGCTAACAAAGGAATTTTATGTTGCTTCCTTTCCCTTCCTTGGTGATGTCATTCATCGTGTTGTCAATCTGTGTTTTCAGCAGGAATCTCTTCCTGCGTCCTCTAAGACTTCTTACATAACTCTTCTCTGTAAAGACCCCCTTAATGCTTCTAATGTTAAGAATTGGCGTCCCATCTCTTTGTTAAATGTTGATGTCAAAATTATTTCCAAATTGATGTGCACACGTTTAGGCAATGTAATTGGGGATATAGTACACTTAGACCAAACCTGTGCAGTACCTGGTAGGTCCATTCAGGACAATTGTCATTTAATGCGTAATGTGCTGGACTATGTGGAGCAAAAAAACCTCCCTTGTGCTTTTATAAGTTTAGATCAGGAAAAGGCTTTCGATAGAGTCTCCCACGATTATTTGATTAAAGTATTGGACGCTTTTGGCTTTGGTCCAAATTTCCAAAAGTGGGTCAAAATTCTTTACTCGGACATTTCTAGTGCAGTAATTGTTAATCAGCACATTTCTCGGCCCTTTCCGGTAACGAGGTCAGTTCGGCAGGGTTGTGGGTTATCCCCAGCTCTGTATGTATTAGCACTAGAGCCTCTTTTACATAAACTTCGTCAAAATTCTGATATAAAAGGTGTTCAGTTGCCAGGCTCAAATGATTCAGCTAAAGTGTCTGCCTTTGCTGATGATGGTCTAGGTTTCTGCACAACAGACGCTTCTATTTACTATTTGCTAAACACCTACTCTGACTTTGGCAGGGCGTCTGGCTCCAAATTGAATAAGTCTAAATCTAATGGAATTTTTATTGGTAAATGGAAATCCAGGTCTGATCACCCTTTTGGTATTTCTTGGATCGAGCAGTCTAAAATTGTTGGAATTATCACAGGTCAAGAGGTCACTTCGGACGATCAGTTCTACCCAATTCTATCTAAATTCAGAAAGGTTCTAAATTACCATAAGGGACGTTCCATATCTATTTTTGGCAAAACTACTGTGTGCAATGTTATGGCCTTATCAAAACTGTGGTACCGTGGTGCAGTATCGCCGGTTTCAAATCATTACATTACTCTCTTTCAAAGAGAAGTTTTTCGATTTATTTGGAAGTCCAAGGCTGAACCAATGAAGCGTTCTATTTTGTACCAACCCATTTTGGACGGGGGACTGGGTGCTATACACATCCAATCGAAACTTTATTCATTTTATTTGGCCCATATTCAATCTCTTTTAAAAGATAAGTCAGCCAAATGGACACATTTTGCAAAATATTGGATAGGTTTATCTCTTCGTGCTTTCAATCCATCTTTCACCTCTCTACTCATGCCTCATTCTGATACTATGCCTTTGTTTTACCAACAATGCATTTCGGCTTTAAAACTATTCAAGTCTTTATCTTCAGATCCGTTGGTAAACATTCTAAATTTTACTTCCAAAGATTTCTATCTTTGTCTTTTGAAAAATGTCACTGAAAATCGCCTTCAGCGAATCTATCCACAAATCAACTTTCGAGAAGTTTGGCTTAATTTGCATAATTCATTTGTGGATCCTCTTTTAAAATCAGTTAATTTTCGTCTTATTCACAACTCTCTTATCCTCGGCTATCGCCTCTACACTACTCATAGGGCTCCTTCCCCTAACTGTGTTCTCTGTATGTCGGCAGTTGAATCTTCTGATCATCTCTTTATCTACTGCCCTTGTGTGAATGTCTTGTGGAATATCATTTTTCAGTGGCTTAAAACACTCTCTTGTGGCTTGATCAAAAAGTGTAATGAGGTTGTCCGTTTTGGACTTATCCCTCACCTTCCAAATTCTAAAGTAAAGTCCGTTTGTGTATATTTGCTTTCTCTTGGCAAACATTGTATTTGGCTTGTACGAAATTTTAACAGATTTGAACACAAACGGTTAACTGGAAATGATATTGTTTTGCGTTTCCTTTCCCTCCTTAAAACACGTATTATGGTCGACTTTTTCCGTCTGTCCTTCTCTGACTTTTCACTGTACTGGCTTTCTTGCAATATTTTCTGTCACATTGATGCATTCACTAACAAGCTTATATTTCATATTTAAAATTAACTATTGTCCATTGTAGTATGTATTCTCTCAGATATACTATTGTATAGTATATTTGTAATTATTACTTCTCCTATGTTATTTCATGTAATATTTATATTACATAATGTGTGAATGAGTGTGTGAACGCTTGTCAACATTGTAAAGAATGTAAAGTTTTTGTATCATCTTATGTACATAATCAAACACTATACTACAGTGCTGCGCCGCTGTTATGTCAACAAAATGTACATATAATTCTTTACAACTCTAAAGGTAAAATATTTCCCTTAAAACATTTTACATGTATATTTCAAATTTTAAAGTTATGACTCTCTGTGTACACATTCTATCTTATGTGCTTGTCTTGTCTCTCTATCCCCTCTCGTGAACTAGTTGTCTTCTTTTAGTCATCCTATTGTTAGTGGCCACTACCCCGCCCACTGTGATAAGCTGTTTTTATTTCGGGAGTAGTGGTCAGCACCTGTCCATTATTGTACATATCACATTTTTGTCAATAAATTATTAGAAATGGTTCATCCGAGGCGTGGTTATTGCTAGTTGAAAACTAATCCCAATACCCCGCGCTGACGCCCTTCATTGGGCGGCATGCGCAATTTTTGTTAGCTCCTACGGGGGCCTCATATACAAATAAAAAATCAGAACAATCTATCAGTTACTTCATCATCTTTCCTGATGAAAATTACATTTCATCAACCCACTTACTATCTTTGTACAAAAAGGAAGTACTATACTATGTAATCTAATTTTAATACAATCGATAGATCATGATTGTTTTTTTAAATGAGGGAACAGTGAGATTCATATATGATACACTCATTTTGTAATACCCTTAAACTCCCGCCGCACAACAGACCGAATAGAGTTATCCTCTCTTGACAGCCACAGCAGGCAACGTCCTGAAAACGTTTATACGAGCTGCTCGCGCATCGTACCGAGTATGGACGCCGTGTGTACGTTTCCTAGATCTTTCCCGCTATTTTAATCAAAATGCACCTTTTATCTAAACACAAATCGGCAATCCCCATGGCAAAAATTTCACAATGTGAATTAAATGGAGATCTTTCCCTGGCATTGTATATGGTACTGTTGTTACATGTCATTATTTTGTTATTTTCTAATTATCATTTTCAAGACACCCTACATGAAAACTTCTCATGATTGGACCCTATTTAAGGCATGTGTTGACCAACTCTAGTGTATTGCTAACGCAGTACATATACTAAAATTGGAACGATACAGAGAAGATTAGCATGGCCCCTGCGCAAGGATGACACGCAAATTCGTGAAGCGTTCCATATTTTTTTCTAAAAAATAAATAAATAATAAATAAATAGACATGTGCAGTGATAAACTCTCCATTGGAAAAATCTCTTAACTTCTTATATAATTTTCATACAAAAACTTTACATATCTACGATCTATTCAATGATAATTACACTAATATCACACTTTGTTTTGCTATTTTACAATTACACATTTCAACAACACTTTCTCTTACAACGTATGTAGTTCGTTTTAGGACACTGTCGGCTTTTATTTCTGTAACATTTTCACTGAAAACATCTCATGTAATAGCAGTTATGCATCGGTTGTCAGATAACTGTTCATCACATTGTTAGCAGATTAACTTTCTTTTCTGTCATCCCGTCTGTCGTGTTTTCATAACGGTGATTAATTAGTTATCTCTCTATTAGTGGTACTGTAGTCAAATCAGTTCACCCCTATGTAAATGAATGTCCATGTGAAACATACGGCATGAAGGGGATACCCTCATCAGCTTTGCGCAGTGGCGGTACCATAGCCAATGAGGTTCATCCGAGGCGTGGTTATTGCTAGTTGAAAACTAATCCCAATACCCCGCGCTGACGCCCTTCATTGGGCGGCATGCGCAATTTTTGTTAGCTCCTACGGGGGCCTCATATACAAATAAAAAATCAGAACAATCTATCAGTTACTTCATCATCTTTCCTGATGAAAATTACATTTCATCAACCCACTTACTATCTTTGTACAAAAAGGAAGTACTCTACTATTTAATCTAATTTTAATACAATCGATAGATCATGATTGTTTTTTTAAATGAGGGAACAGTGAGATTCATATATGATACACTCATTTTGTAATACCCTTAAACTCCCGCCGCACAACAGACCGAATAGAGTTATCCTCTCTTGACAGCCACAGCAGGCAACGTCCTGAAAACGTTTATACGAGCTGCTCGCGCATCGTACCGAGTATGGACGCCGTGTGTACGTTTCCTAGATCTTTCCCGCTATTTTAATCAAAATGCACCTTTTATCTAAACACAAATCGGCAATCCCCATGGCAAAAATTTCACAATGTGAATTAAATGGAGATCTTTCCCTGGCATTGTATATGGTACTGTTGTTACATGTCATTATTTTGTTATTTTCTAATTATCATTTTCAAGACACCCTACATGAAAACTTCTCATGATTGGACCCTATTTAAGGCATGTGTTGACCAACTCTAGTGTATTGCTAACGCAGTACATATACTAAAATTGGAACGATACAGAGAAGATTAGCATGGCCCCTGCGCAAGGATGACACGCAAATTCGTGAAGCGTTCCATATTTTTTTCTAAAAAATAAATAAATAATAAATAAATAGACATGTGCAGTGATAAACTCTCCATTGGAAAAATCTCTTAACTTCTTATATAATTTTCATACAAAAACTTTACATATCTACGATCTATTCAATGATAATTACACTAATATCACACTTTGTTTTGCTATTTTACAATTACACATTTCAACAACACTTTCTCTTACAACGTATGTAGTTCGTTTTAGGACACTGTCGGCTTTTATTTCTGTAACATTTTCACTGAAAACATCTCATGTAATAGCAGTTATGCATCGGTTGTCAGATAACTGTTCATCACATTGTTAGCAGATTAACTTTCTTTTCTGTCATCCCGTCTGTCGTGTTTTCATAACGGTGATTAATTAGTTATCTCTCTATTAGTGGTACTGTAGTCAAATCAGTTCACCCCTATGTAAATGAATGTCCATGTGAAACATACGGCATGAAGGGGATACCCTCATCAGCTTTGCGCAGTGGCGGTACCATAGCCAATGAGGTTCATCCGAGGCGTGGTTATTGCTAGTTGAAAACTAATCCCAATACCCCGCGCTGACGCCCTTCATTGGGCGGCATGCGCAATTTTTGTTAGCTCCTACGGGGGCCTCATATACAAATAAAAAATCAGAACAATCTATCAGTTACTTCATCATCTTTCCTGATGAAAATTACATTTCATCAACCCACTTACTATCTTTGTACAAAAAGGAAGTACTATACTATGTAATCTAATTTTAATACAATCGATAGATCATGATTGTTTTTTTAAATGAGGGAACAGTGAGATTCATATATGATACACTCATTTTGTAATACCCTTAAACTCCCGCCGCACAACAGACCGAATAGAGTTATCCTCTCTTGACAGCCACAGCAGGCAACGTCCTGAAAACGTTTATACGAGCTGCTCGCGCATCGTACCGAGTATGGACGCCGTGTGTACGTTTCCTAGATCTTTCCCGCTATTTTAATCAAAATGCACCTTTTATCTAAACACAAATCGGCAATCCCCATGGCAAAAATTTCACAATGTGAATTAAATGGAGATCTTTCCCTGGCATTGTATATGGTACTGTTGTTACATGTCATTATTTTGTTATTTTCTAATTATCATTTTCAAGACACCCTACATGAAAACTTCTCATGATTGGACCCTATTTAAGGCATGTGTTGACCAACTCTAGTGTATTGCTAACGCAGTACATATACTAAAATTGGAACGATACAGAGAAGATTAGCATGGCCCCTGCGCAAGGATGACACGCAAATTCGTGAAGCGTTCCATATTTTTTTCTAAAAAATAAATAAATAATAAATAAATAGACATGTGCAGTGATAAACTCTCCATTGGAAAAATCTCTTAACTTCTTATATAATTTTCATACAAAAACTTTACATATCTACGATCTATTCAATGATAATTACACTAATATCACACTTTGTTTTGCTATTTTACAATTACACATTTCAACAACACTTTCTCTTACAACGTATGTAGTTCGTTTTAGGACACTGTCGGCTTTTATTTCTGTAACATTTTCACTGAAAACATCTCATGTAATAGCAGTTATGCATCGGTTGTCAGATAACTGTTCATCACATTGTTAGCAGATTAACTTTCTTTTCTGTCATCCCGTCTGTCGTGTTTTCATAACGGTGATTAATTAGTTATCTCTCTATTAGTGGTACTGTAGTCAAATCAGTTCACCCCTATGTAAATGAATGTCCATGTGAAACATACGGCATGAAGGGGATACCCTCATCAGCTTTGCGCAGTGGCGGTACCATAGCCAATGAGGTTCATCCGAGGCGTGGTTATTGCTAGTTGAAAACTAATCCCAATACCCCGCGCTGACGCCCTTCATTGGGCGGCATGCGCAAATTTTGTTAGCTCCTACGGGGGCCTCATATACAAATAAAAAATCAGAACAATCTATCAGTTACTTCATCATCTTTCCTGATGAAAATTACATTTCATCAACCCACTTACTATCTTTGTACAAAAAGGAAGTACTATACTATGTAATCTAATTTTAATACAATCGATAGATCATGATTGTTTTTTTAAATGAGGGAACAGTGAGATTCATATATGATACACTCATTTTGTAATACCCTTAAACTCCCGCCGCACAACAGACCGAATAGAGTTATCCTCTCTTGACAGCCACAGCAGGCAACGTCCTGAAAACGTTTATACGAGCTGCTCGCGCATCGTACCGAGTATGGACGCCGTGTGTACGTTTCCTAGATCTTTCCCGCTATTTTAATCAAAATGCACCTTTTATCTAAACACAAATCGGCAATCCCCATGGCAAAAATTTCACAATGTGAATTAAATGGAGATCTTTCCCTGGCATTGTATATGGTACTGTTGTTACATGTCATTATTTTGTTATTTTCTAATTATCATTTTCAAGACACCCTACATGAAAACTTCTCATGATTGGACCCTATTTAAGGCATGTGTTGACCAACTCTAGTGTATTGCTAACGCAGTACATATACTAAAATTGGAACGATACAGAGAAGATTAGCATGGCCCCTGCGCAAGGATGACACGCAAATTCGTGAAGCGTTCCATATTTTTTTCTAAAAAATAAATAAATAATAAATAAATAGACATGTGCAGTGATAAACTCTCCATTGGAAAAATCTCTTAACTTCTTATATAATTTTCATACAAAAACTTTACATATCTACGATCTATTCAATGATAATTACACTAATATCACACTTTGTTTTGCTATTTTACAATTACACATTTCAACAACACTTTCTCTTACAACGTATGTAGTTCGTTTTAGGACACTGTCGGCTTTTATTTCTGTAACATTTTCACTGAAAACATCTCATGTAATAGCAGTTATGCATCGGTTGTCAGATAACTGTTCATCACATTGTTAGCAGATTAACTTTCTTTTCTGTCATCCCGTCTGTCGTGTTTTCATAACGGTGATTAATTAGTTATCTCTCTATTAGTGGTACTGTAGTCAAATCAGTTCACCCCTATGTAAATGAATGTCCATGTGAAACATACGGCATGAAGGGGATACCCTCATCAGCTTTGCGCAGTGGCGGTACCATAGCCAATGAGGTTCATCCGAGGCGTGGTTATTGCTAGTTGAAAACTAATCCCAATACCCCGCGCTGACGCCCTTCATTGGGCGGCATGCGCAATTTTTGTTAGCTCCTACGGGGGCCTCATATACAAATAAAAAATCAGAACAATCTATCAGTTACTTCATCATCTTTCCTGATGAAAATTACATTTCATCAACCCACTTACTATCTTTGTACAAAAAGGAAGTACTATACTATTTAATCTAATTTTAATACAATCGATAGATCATGATTGTTTTTTTAAATGAGGGAACAGTGAGATTCATATATGATACACTCATTTTGTAATACCCTTAAACTCCCGCCGCACAACAGACCGAATAGAGTTATCCTCTCTTGACAGCCACAGCAGGCAACGTCCTGAAAACGTTTATACGAGCTGCTCGCGCATCGTACCGAGTATGGACGCCGTGTGTACGTTTCCTAGATCTTTCCCGCTATTTTAATCAAAATGCACCTTTTATCTAAACACAAATCGGCAATCCCCATGGCAAAAATTTCACAATGTGAATTAAATGGAGATCTTTCCCTGGCATTGTATATGGTACTGTTGTTACATGTCATTATTTTGTTATTTTCTAATTATCATTTTCAAGACACCCTACATGAAAACTTCTCATGATTGGACCCTATTTAAGGCATGTGTTGACCAACTCTAGTGTATTGCTAACGCAGTACATATACTAAAATTGGAACGATACAGAGAAGATTAGCATGGCCCCTGCGCAAGGATGACACGCAAATTCGTGAAGCGTTCCATATTTTTTTCTAAAAAATAAATAAATAATAAATAAATAGACATGTGCAGTGATAAACTCTCCATTGGAAAAATCTCTTAACTTCTTATATAATTTTCATACAAAAACTTTACATATCTACGATCTATTCAATGATAATTACACTAATATCACACTTTGTTTTGCTATTTTACAATTACACATTTCAACAACACTTTCTCTTACAACGTATGTAGTTCGTTTTAGGACACTGTCGGCTTTTATTTCTGTAACATTTTCACTGCAAACATCTCATGTAATAGCAGTTATGCATCGGTTGTCAGATAACTGTTCATCACATTGTTAGCAGATTAACTTTCTTTTCTGTCATCCCGTCTGTCGTGTTTTCATAACGGTGATTAATTAGTTATCTCTCTATTAGTGGTACTGTAGTCAAATCAGTTCACCCCTATGTAAATGAATGTCCATGTGAAACATACGGCATGAAGGGGATACCCTCATCAGCTTTGCGCAGTGGCGGTACCATAGCCAATGAGGTTCATCCGAGGCGTGGTTATTGCTAGTTGAAAACTAATCCCAATACCCCGCGCTGACGCCCTTCATTGGGCGGCATGCGCAATTTTTGTTAGCTCCTACGGGGGCCTCATATACAAATAAAAAATCAGAACAATCTATCAGTTACTTCATCATCTTTCCTGATGAAAATTACATTTCATCAACCCACTTACTATCTTTGTACAAAAAGGAAGTACTATACTATTTAATCTAATTTTAATACAATCGATAGATCATGATTGTTTTTTTAAATGAGGGAACAGTGAGATTCATATATGATACACTCATTTTGTAATACCCTTAAACTCCCGCCGCACAACAGACCGAATAGAGTTATCCTCTCTTGACAGCCACAGCAGGCAACGTCCTGAAAACGTTTATACGAGCTGCTCGCGCATCGTACCGAGTATGGACGCCGTGTGTACGTTTCCTAGATCTTTCCCGCTATTTTAATCAAAATGCACCTTTTATCTAAACACAAATCGGCAATCCCCATGGCAAAAATTTCACAATGTGAATTAAATGGAGATCTTTCCCTGGCATTGTATATGGTACTGTTGTTACATGTCATTATTTTGTTATTTTCTAATTATCATTTTCAAGACACCCTACATGAAAACTTCTCATGATTGGACCCTATTTAAGGCATGTGTTGACCAACTCTAGTGTATTGCTAACGCAGTACATATACTAAAATTGGAACGATACAGAGAAGATTAGCATGGCCCCTGCGCAAGGATGACACGCAAATTCGTGAAGCGTTCCATATTTTTTTCTAAAAAATAAATAAATAATAAATAAATAGACATGTGCAGTGATAAACTCTCCATTGGAAAAATCTCTTAACTTCTTATATAATTTTCATACAAAAACTTTACATATCTACGATCTATTCAATGATAATTACACTAATATCACACTTTGTTTTGCTATTTTACAATTACACATTTCAACAACACTTTCTCTTACAACGTATGTAGTTCGTTTTAGGACACTGTCGGCTTTTATTTCTGTAACATTTTCACTGAAAACATCTCATGTAATAGCAGTTATGCATCGGTTGTCAGATAACTGTTCATCACATTGTTAGCAGATTAACTTTCTTTTCTGTCATCCCGTCTGTCGTGTTTTCATAACGGTGATTAATTAGTTATCTCTCTATTAGTGGTACTGTAGTCAAATCAGTTCACCCCTATGTAAATGAATGTCCATGTGAAACATACGGCATGAAGGGGATACCCTCATCAGCTTTGCGCAGTGGCGGTACCATAGCCAATGAGGTTCATCCGAGGCGTGGTTATTGCTAGTTGAAAACTAATCCCAATACCCCGCGCTGACGCCCTTCATTGGGCGGCATGCGCAAATTTTGTTAGCTCCTACGGGGGCCTCATATACAAATAAAAAATCAGAACAATCTATCAGTTACTTCATCATCTTTCCTGATGAAAATTACATTTCATCAACCCACTTACTATCTTTGTACAAAAAGGAAGTACTATACTATGTAATCTAATTTTAATACAATCGATAGATCATGATTGTTTTTTTAAATGAGGGAACAGTGAGATTCATATATGATACACTCATTTTGTAATACCCTTAAACTCCCGCCGCACAACAGACCGAATAGAGTTATCCTCTCTTGACAGCCACAGCAGGCAACGTCCTGAAAACGTTTATACGAGCTGCTCGCGCATCGTACCGAGTATGGACGCCGTGTGTACGTTTCCTAGATCTTTCCCGCTATTTTAATCAAAATGCACCTTTTATCTAAACACAAATCGGCAATCCCCATGGCAAAAATTTCACAATGTGAATTAAATGGAGATCTTTCCCTGGCATTGTATATGGTACTGTTGTTACATGTCATTATTTTGTTATTTTCTAATTATCATTTTCAAGACACCCTACATGAAAACTTCTCATGATTGGACCCTATTTAAGGCATGTGTTGACCAACTCTAGTGTATTGCTAACGCAGTACATATACTAAAATTGGAACGATACAGAGAAGATTAGCATGGCCCCTGCGCAAGGATGACACGCAAATTCGTGAAGCGTTCCATATTTTTTTCTAAAAAATAAATAAATAATAAATAAATAGACATGTGCAGTGATAAACTCTCCATTGGAAAAATCTCTTAACTTCTTATATAATTTTCATACAAAAACTTTACATATCTACGATCTATTCAATGATAATTACACTAATATCACACTTTGTTTTGCTATTTTACAATTACACATTTCAACAACACTTTCTCTTACAACGTATGTAGTTCGTTTTAGGACACTGTCGGCTTTTATTTCTGTAACATTTTCACTGAAAACATCTCATGTAATAGCAGTTATGCATCGGTTGTCAGATAACTGTTCATCACATTGTTAGCAGATTAACTTTCTTTTCTGTCATCCCGTCTGTCGTGTTTTCATAACGGTGATTAATTAGTTATCTCTCTATTAGTGGTACTGTAGTCAAATCAGTTCACCCCTATGTAAATGAATGTCCATGTGAAACATACGGCATGAAGGGGATACCCTCATCAGCTTTGCGCAGTGGCGGTACCATAGCCAATGAGGTTCATCCGAGGCGTGGTTATTGCTAGTTGAAAACTAATCCCAATACCCCGCGCTGACGCCCTTCATTGGGCGGCATGCGCAATTTTTGTTAGCTCCTACGGGGGCCTCATATACAAATAAAAAATCAGAACAATCTATCAGTTACTTCATCATCTTTCCTGATGAAAATTACATTTCATCAACCCACTTACTATCTTTGTACAAAAAGGAAGTACTATACTATTTAATCTAATTTTAATACAATCGATAGATCATGATTGTTTTTTTAAATGAGGGAACAGTGAGATTCATATATGATACACTCATTTTGTAATACCCTTAAACTCCCGCCGCACAACAGACCGAATAGAGTTATCCTCTCTTGACAGCCACAGCAGGCAACGTCCTGAAAACGTTTATACGAGCTGCTCGCGCATCGTACCGAGTATGGACGCCGTGTGTACGTTTCCTAGATCTTTCCCGCTATTTTAATCAAAATGCACCTTTTATCTAAACACAAATCGGCAATCCCCATGGCAAAAATTTCACAATGTGAATTAAATGGAGATCTTTCCCTGGCATTGTATATGGTACTGTTGTTACATGTCATTATTTTGTTATTTTCTAATTATCATTTTCAAGACACCCTACATGAAAACTTCTCATGATTGGACCCTATTTAAGGCATGTGTTGACCAACTCTAGTGTATTGCTAACGCAGTACATATACTAAAATTGGAACGATACAGAGAAGATTAGCATGGCCCCTGCGCAAGGATGACACGCAAATTCGTGAAGCGTTCCATATTTTTTTCTAAAAAATAAATAAATAATAAATAAATAGACATGTGCAGTGATAAACTCTCCATTGGAAAAATCTCTTAACTTCTTATATAATTTTCATACAAAAACTTTACATATCTACGATCTATTCAATGATAATTACACTAATATCACACTTTGTTTTGCTATTTTACAATTACACATTTCAACAACACTTTCTCTTACAACGTATGTAGTTCGTTTTAGGACACTGTCGGCTTTTATTTCTGTAACATTTTCACTGCAAACATCTCATGTAATAGCAGTTATGCATCGGTTGTCAGATAACTGTTCATCACATTGTTAGCAGATTAACTTTCTTTTCTGTCATCCCGTCTGTCGTGTTTTCATAACGGTGATTAATTAGTTATCTCTCTATTAGTGGTACTGTAGTCAAATCAGTTCACCCCTATGTAAATGAATGTCCATGTGAAACATACGGCATGAAGGGGATACCCTCATCAGCTTTGCGCAGTGGCGGTACCATAGCCAATGAGGTTCATCCGAGGCGTGGTTATTGCTAGTTGAAAACTAATCCCAATACCCCGCGCTGACGCCCTTCATTGGGCGGCATGCGCAATTTTTGTTAGCTCCTACGGGGGCCTCATATACAAATAAAAAATCAGAACAATCTATCAGTTACTTCATCATCTTTCCTGATGAAAATTACATTTCATCAACCCACTTACTATCTTTGTACAAAAAGGAAGTACTATACTATTTAATCTAATTTTAATACAATCGATAGATCATGATTGTTTTTTTAAATGAGGGAACAGTGAGATTCATATATGATACACTCATTTTGTAATACCCTTAAACTCCCGCCGCACAACAGACCGAATAGAGTTATCCTCTCTTGACAGCCACAGCAGGCAACGTCCTGAAAACGTTTATACGAGCTGCTCGCGCATCGTACCGAGTATGGACGCCGTGTGTACGTTTCCTAGATCTTTCCCGCTATTTTAATCAAAATGCACCTTTTATCTAAACACAAATCGGCAATCCCCATGGCAAAAATTTCACAATGTGAATTAAATGGAGATCTTTCCCTGGCATTGTATATGGTACTGTTGTTACATGTCATTATTTTGTTATTTTCTAATTATCATTTTCAAGACACCCTACATGAAAACTTCTCATGATTGGACCCTATTTAAGGCATGTGTTGACCAACTCTAGTGTATTGCTAACGCAGTACATATACTAAAATTGGAACGATACAGAGAAGATTAGCATGGCCCCTGCGCAAGGATGACACGCAAATTCGTGAAGCGTTCCATATTTTTTTCTAAAAAATAAATAAATAATAAATAAATAGACATGTGCAGTGATAAACTCTCCATTGGAAAAATCTCTTAACTTCTTATATAATTTTCATACAAAAACTTTACATATCTACGATCTATTCAATGATAATTACACTAATATCACACTTTGTTTTGCTATTTTACAATTACACATTTCAACAACACTTTCTCTTACAACGTATGTAGTTCGTTTTAGGACACTGTCGGCTTTTATTTCTGTAACATTTTCACTGAAAACATCTCATGTAATAGCAGTTATGCATCGGTTGTCAGATAACTGTTCATCACATTGTTAGCAGATTAACTTTCTTTTCTGTCATCCCGTCTGTCGTGTTTTCATAACGGTGATTAATTAGTTATCTCTCTATTAGTGGTACTGTAGTCAAATCAGTTCACCCCTATGTAAATGAATGTCCATGTGAAACATACGGCATGAAGGGGATACCCTCATCAGCTTTGCGCAGTGGCGGTACCATAGCCAATGAGGTTCATCCGAGGCGTGGTTATTGCTAGTTGAAAACTAATCCCAATACCCCGCGCTGACGCCCTTCATTGGGCGGCATGCGCAATTTTTGTTAGCTCCTACGGGGGCCTCATATACAAATAAAAAATCAGAACAATCTATCAGTTACTTCATCATCTTTCCTGATGAAAATTACATTTCATCAACCCACTTACTATCTTTGTACAAAAAGGAAGTACTATACTATTTAATCTAATTTTAATACAATCGATAGATCATGATTGTTTTTTTAAATGAGGGAACAGTGAGATTCATATATGATACACTCATTTTGTAATACCCTTAAACTCCCGCCGCACAACAGACCGAATAGAGTTATCCTCTCTTGACAGCCACAGCAGGCAACGTCCTGAAAACGTTTATACGAGCTGCTCGCGCATCGTACCGAGTATGGACGCCGTGTGTACGTTTCCTAGATCTTTCCCGCTATTTTAATCAAAATGCACCTTTTATCTAAACACAAATCGGCAATCCCCATGGCAAAAATTTCACAATGTGAATTAAATGGAGATCTTTCCCTGGCATTGTATATGGTACTGTTGTTACATGTCATTATTTTGTTATTTTCTAATTATCATTTTCAAGACACCCTACATGAAAACTTCTCATGATTGGACCCTATTTAAGGCATGTGTTGACCAACTCTAGTGTATTGCTAACGCAGTACATATACTAAAATTGGAACGATACAGAGAAGATTAGCATGGCCCCTGCGCAAGGATGACACGCAAATTCGTGAAGCGTTCCATATTTTTTTCTAAAAAATAAATAAATAATAAATAAATAGACATGTGCAGTGATAAACTCTCCATTGGAAAAATCTCTTAACTTCTTATATAATTTTCATACAAAAACTTTACATATCTACGATCTATTCAATGATAATTACACTAATATCACACTTTGTTTTGCTATTTTACAATTACACATTTCAACAACACTTTCTCTTACAACGTATGTAGTTCGTTTTAGGACACTGTCGGCTTTTATTTCTGTAACATTTTCACTGAAAACATCTCATGTAATAGCAGTTATGCATCGGTTGTCAGATAACTGTTCATCACATTGTTAGCAGATTAACTTTCTTTTCTGTCATCCCGTCTGTCGTGTTTTCATAACGGTGATTAATTAGTTATCTCTCTATTAGTGGTACTGTAGTCAAATCAGTTCACCCCTATGTAAATGAATGTCCATGTGAAACATACGGCATGAAGGGGATACTCTCATCAGCTTTGCGCAGTGGCGGTACCATAGCCAATGAGGTTCATCCGAGGCGTGGTTATTGCTAGTTGAAAACTAATCCCAATACCCCGCGCTGACGCCCTTCATTGGGCGGCATGCGCAATTTTTGTTAGCTCCTACGGGGGCCTCATATACAAATAAAAAATCAGAACAATCTATCAGTTACTTCATCATCTTTCCTGATGAAAATTACATTTCATCAACCCACTTACTATCTTTGTACAAAAAGGAAGTACTATACTATTTAATCTAATTTTAATACAATCGATAGATCATGATTGTTTTTTTAAATGAGGGAACAGTGAGATTCATATATGATACACTCATTTTGTAATACCCTTAAACTCCCGCCGCACAACAGACCGAATAGAGTTATCCTCTCTTGACAGCCACAGCAGGCAACGTCCTGAAAACGTTTATACGAGCTGCTCGCGCATCGTACCGAGTATGGACGCCGTGTGTACGTTTCCTAGATCTTTCCCGCTATTTTAATCAAAATGCACCTTTTATCTAAACACAAATCGGCAATCCCCATGGCAAAAATTTCACAATGTGAATTAAATGGAGATCTTTCCCTGGCATTGTATATGGTACTGTTGTTACATGTCATTATTTTGTTATTTTCTAATTATCATTTTCAAGACACCCTACATGAAAACTTCTCATGATTGGACCCTATTTAAGGCATGTGTTGACCAACTCTAGTGTATTGCTAACGCAGTACATATACTAAAATTGGAACGATACAGAGAAGATTAGCATGGCCCCTGCGCAAGGATGACACGCAAATTCGTGAAGCGTTCCATATTTTTTTCTAAAAAATAAATAAATAATAAATAAATAGACATGTGCAGTGATAAACTCTCCATTGGAAAAATCTCTTAACTTCTTATATAATTTTCATACAAAAACTTTACATATCTACGATCTATTCAATGATAATTACACTAATATCACACTTTGTTTTGCTATTTTACAATTACACATTTCAACAACACTTTCTCTTACAACGTATGTAGTTCGTTTTAGGACACTGTCGGCTTTTATTTCTGTAACATTTTCACTGAAAACATCTCATGTAATAGCAGTTATGCATCGGTTGTCAGATAACTGTTCATCACATTGTTAGCAGATTAACTTTCTTTTCTGTCATCCCGTCTGTCGTGTTTTCATAACGGTGATTAATTAGTTATCTCTCTATTAGTGGTACTGTAGTCAAATCAGTTCACCCCTATGTAAATGAATGTCCATGTGAAACATACGGCATGAAGGGGATACCCTCATCAGCTTTGCGCAGTGGCGGTACCATAGCCAATGAGGTTCATCCGAGGCGTGGTTATTGCTAGTTGAAAACTAATCCCAATACCCCGCGCTGACGCCCTTCATTGGGCGGCATGCGCAATTTTTGTTAGCTCCTACGGGGGCCTCATATACAAATAAAAAATCAGAACAATCTATCAGTTACTTCATCATCTTTCCTGATGAAAATTACATTTCATCAACCCACTTACTATCTTTGTACAAAAAGGAAGTACTATACTATTTAATCTAATTTTAATACAATCGATAGATCATGATTGTTTTTTTAAATGAGGGAACAGTGAGATTCATATATGATACACTCATTTTGTATTACCCTTAAACTCCCGCCGCACAACAGACCGAATAGAGTTATCCTCTCTTGACAGCCACAGCAGGCAACGTCCTGAAAACGTTTATACGAGCTGCTCGCGCATCGTACCGAGTATGGACGCCGTGTGTACGTTTCCTAGATCTTTCCCGCTATTTTAATCAAAATGCACCTTTTATCTAAACACAAATCGGCAATCCCCATGGCAAAAATTTCACAATGTGAATTAAATGGAGATCTTTCCCTGGCATTGTATATGGTACTGTTGTTACATGTCATTATTTTGTTATTTTCTAATTATCATTTTCAAGACACCCTACATGAAAACTTCTCATGATTGGACCCTATTTAAGGCATGTGTTGACCAACTCTAGTGTATTGCTAACGCAGTACATATACTAAAATTGGAACGATACAGAGAAGATTAGCATGGCCCCTGCGCAAGGATGACACGCAAATTCGTGAAGCGTTCCATATTTTTTTCTAAAAAATAAATAAATAATAAATAAATAGACATGTGCAGTGATAAACTCTCCATTGGAAAAATCTCTTAACTTCTTATATAATTTTCATACAAAAACTTTACATATCTACGATCTATTCAATGATAATTACACTAATATCACACTTTGTTTTGCTATTTTACAATTACACATTTCAACAACACTTTCTCTTACAACGTATGTAGTTCGTTTTAGGACACTGTCGGCTTTTATTTCTGTAACATTTTCACTGAAAACATCTCATGTAATAGCAGTTATGCATCGGTTGTCAGATAACTGTTCATCACATTGTTAGCAGATTAACTTTCTTTTCTGTCATCCCGTCTGTCGTGTTTTCATAACGGTGATTAATTAGTTATCTCTCTATTAGTGGTACTGTAGTCAAATCAGTTCACCCCTATGTAAATGAATGTCCATGTGAAACATACGGCATGAAGGGGATACCCTCATCAGCTTTGCGCAGTGGCGGTACCATAGCCAATACTGCGCTTTTGCTTGAGATATATTTGCTAATCCATTTCTTGTTTGTATTTTCAGTTCTACGGGTGGGCAACTTGATTTCATCAAGTGTGACTTCGTTCTCCCCCCATCTCAGCGATGGCCTACACTTCAGCTGTTGACTTCGGCCCTATCCCTAGGGAATACTACGACCTGGACACTTCCGCCCGTACTGTGAAGATCACAAGCACCAAGAAGGGACTCTCCCGGGATCGCCTTGTTCAGGTATTGAAAACCTTGCCTTATTTTAACATGAACTATGTTGACACAATATGGAGGAAGGAACAGGCGGGAACGTTCTATATAACTTTTTGCAAGAAAGAACATTGTCAGTTATTTCTACAAACAGGAGTTTTGAACTATGAGGACTTTAATCTCATGATAACTCATTACGAAAGACAAGTTATTACCTTCCGTATTCACTGGTTGGATAGGGATGTGAGGCACTCTTTTGTGCGAGCTTTCTTTGGAAAATATGGCAATGTATTAGACTGTCAATTCGCAGAAGAAGATATGGACGGTGATGTTAAGAGAACAGGGGTGAGGAAAGTTACAGTAGAAATTAATGAAAGGTCCAAAGATGACATTCCCCATATTGCCAGGTTCAGAGGTGAGCGCATGCTCATTACAGCCCCTGGCCGTCTTCCCGTCTGCCTGAGGTGCCACACTGTTGGCCACCTGAGGGTGGACTGTCCTCGGACTTGGGCAGCTAGAAACGCGTGGGCGGAGCGCCAGCGTCAAGAGGAGGAAGAGAGGATGAGTGAGAGGGGGGATGACATTAATGATAACATTGACTCCAGTGACCATGTACTAGCTAACATGGAAGATCCCAATCCCACACCCGACCCTAACCCAGACTCCGAGCCTGACCCCGAGGCTGACAAAGTTAATGACCCCGAGGCCCATGAGGAGGTTGATATTGAGACTGACCCTGAGCCTAACCCCGACACTGTCCCTGAGCCAAACCCTGACACTGTCCCTGAGCCAAACCCTGACACTGTCCCTGAGCCCATTCTAGAGACTGACCCCGAGTCTGTCTCTGAGGACATGTTTGTCTCCCCCGCGGAAGGTAACTTTACCCTGGTAACAGGTAAAAGAGGTAGGAGGGAAAAGAAAACTGACACAGATAAGAAAGGGGAAAAGAGGGGATGCCTTCCCTCAGATGTGTCAGAAGCTGCTGCTCTTGCTTCTGGGCCAGTGTTCAAGTCTAGAAGGTCTTCTCAGCCCTCCCCATCTTCAAGGGAAAGTAGATCCAGATCTAGATCTGTTGTAAACCTTCCCCCCATTTACAACCCTGCCAGGTCTGGTAAAACCTGAGTGTGATCGTGTACTTTCCTAACCAAACAATAACGACCCTCGCAATGCCCATGGACTATGAGAATAAACAATGCTTGTCTGTGCTCGACGCCTGGTCAGTCCCCACGGGGGGCTGTGATTTTGTTGATGTCATTTTTCATATTGTATATATTGCTACTTACATGTCATTAATATATTTATGCCTATACATTATTTTATATATGCTTGTTGACATGAATGTTGCTTGTGTGAATGATTATGGTTTGTTTGTTGTATGATTGTAAGTGTGTTGGTGTATTTTAATCCAATATAAATAATAATAATGTATAATTTCCTATCAATTAATTGCAATGGTTTGTTATCCTCACCCTCAAAGATTAATATTTTATCCAATAAATTTCATGTTGAATGCATTGATATTTTATTTCTTCAAGAAACCCATGTTTGTAATATTTCTTCTGCTAGGTATTATGAATCAAAATTTAAAGGCAAAGCCTTTTGGTCTTTTGGCACTAATTTGAGTAGAGGGGTGGGTATTGTTATTTCTGATAGGCAAAATTACTCAGTGGAACATTTTCATTTTGACTGCGATGGTAGATATGTAATTTTAGATTTAGTTTTAAATGGTGTTAAGGCTAGGTTTATCAATATTTACGCCCCAAACAACCCCTCTGAAAGGGGTACCTTTTTAAAATCCATCGCTCATTACTTAGTTACCAATAGATCACTGTTATTTGGCGGGGATTTTAATTGTGTTACTAATGTTAAGTTAGATAAAGTAGGAGGGAATCTAGGCCAAAATCAAGTTGGGGCGAATATTATAAACAGCTGGGTTTCTGATTTTCACCTTACTGACATTTATCGTCATATGTTTCCAGACTCGGTGGCGGTGACTTGGAGAAACTCTCTTGGTGTTGGCTGTCGACTTGATCGCTTCTATATCTCATCTTCCTTGGTCGAGTCTGTGACTGCTTCAGGTATCTCACCCTGCTCCTTTTCTGACCATGATTATGTGTTTGTTAAGCTCAGAGATTTACAAGGCATAGATTTTGGTCCCAGCTATTGGAAATGTAACAATAGCATTTTTGATTGTGATTTTAATAAGTTTTTCTCAGGCTTTTGCCAAACTAATATTCCCTCTTTAGATACTATTACTTTGGAATGGTGGGATACTTTTAAAACTAAAACTCAAAATTTCTTGAAACTTCTTTCCAAATTACAAAAAGATTCCCAAGTATCCCAACGTAAAGACTTAGAGTCTAAATACAAGAAACTATGCCGTGCTGAATCTTTAAATCCTGGACTTTATACTGGCCAAATTTCGGAAGTAAAGAAACAGTTAAAAGATTTTGAAATTTTAGAGTTTCAAGGGAATTTATTAAGATGTAAAGCTAAAGACCTTGAACTCGGCGAAAAACCTTCCAGTTATTTTTTGTGCAAGGAAGCGAGGAGAGGACAAAACAAATCTATTTCGACTATTGATGATCAATTTGGCAATACTTTTAATACCTCTCCTGGAATCATGGGCGTTTTTCGAAATTTCTATTCTAAATTATTAAGTGCAGAGCCCATTGATGAAGTAACTTGTGAACACTTCCTTGCTGATTTACCTACTCTTGATTCGGACATTTCGACCACTCTGGAAGGTGAAATTACAAAAGATGAAATTTTAGGGGCCCTTAAGGCAATGGAGAACAACAAGTCTCCAGGTCCAGATGGGCTAACAAAGGAATTTTATGTTGCTTCCTTCCCCTTCCTTGGTGATGTCATTCATCGTGTTGTCAATCTGTGTTTTCAGCAGGAATCTCTTCCTGCGTCCTCTAAGACTTCTTACATAACTCTTCTCTGTAAAGACCCCCTTAATGCTTCTAATGTTAAGAATTGGCGTCCCATCTCTTTGTTAAATGTTGATGTCAAAATTATTTCCAAATTGATGTGCACACGTTTAGGCAATGTAATTGGGGATATAGTACACTTAGACCAAACCTGTGCAGTACCTGGTAGGTCCATTCAGGACAATTGTCATTTAATGCGTAATGTGCTGGACTATGTGGAGCAAAAAAACCTCCCTTGTGCTTTTATAAGTTTAGATCAGGAAAAGGCTTTCGATAGAGTCTCCCACGATTATTTGTTTAAAGTATTGGACGCTTTTGGCTTTGGTCCAAATTTCCAAAAGTGGGTCAAAATTCTTTACTCGGACATTTCTAGTGCAGTAATTGTCAATCAGCACATTTCTCGGCCCTTTCCGGTAACGAGGTCAGTTCGACAGGGTTGTGGGTTATCCCCAGCTCTGTATGTATTAGCACTAGAGCCTCTTTTACATAAAATTCGTCAAAATTCTGATATAAAAGGTGTTCAGTTGCCAGGCTCAAACGATTCAGCTAAAGTGTCTGCCTTTGCTGATGATGGTCTAGGTTTCTGCACAACAGACGCTTCTATTTACTATTTGCTAAACACCTACTCTGACTTTGGCAGGGCGTCTGGCTCCAAATTGAATAAGTCTAAATCTAATGGAATTTTTATTGGTAAATGGAAATCCAGGTCTGATCACCCTTTTGGTATTTCTTGGATCGAGCAGTCTAAAATTGTTGGAATTATCACAGGTCAAGAGGTCACTTCGGACGATCAGTTCTACCCAATTCTATCTAAATTCAGAAAGGTTCTAAATTACCATAAGGGACGTTCCATATCTATTTTTGGCAAAACTACTGTGTGCAATGTTATGGCCTTATCAAAACTGTGGTACCGTGGTGCAGTATCGCCAGTTTCAAATCATTACATTACTCTCTTTCAAAGAGAAGTTTTTCGATTTATTTGGAAGTCCAAGGCTGAACCAATGAAACGTTCTATTTTGTACCAACCCATTTTGGACGGGGGACTGGGTGCTATACACATCCAATCGAAACTTTATTCATTTTATTTGGCCCATATTCAATCTCTTTTAAAAGATAGGTCAGCCAAATGGACATATTTTGCAAAATACTGGATAGGTTTATCTCTTCGTGCTTTCAATCCATCTTTCACCTCTCTACTCATGCCTCATTCTGATACTATGCCTTTGTTTTACCAACAATGCATTTCGGCTTTAAAACTATTCCAGTCTTTATCTTCAGATCCGTTGGTAAACATTCTAAATTTTACTTCCAAAGATTTTTATCTTTGTCTTTTGAAAAATGTCACTGAAAATCGCCTTCAGCGAATCTATCCACAAATCAACTTTCGAGAAGTTTGGCTTAATTTGCATAATTCATTTGTGGATCCTCTTTTAAAATCAGTTAATTTTCGTCTTATTCACAACTCTCTTATCCTCGGCTATCGCCTCTACACTACTCATAGAGCTCCTTCCCCTAACTGTGTTCTCTGTCTGTCGGCAGTTGAATCTTCTGATCATCTCTTTATCTACTGCCCTTGTGTGAATGTCTTGTGGAATATCATTTTTCAGTGGCTTAAACCACTCTCTTGTGGCTTGATCAAAAAGTGTAATGAGGTTGTCCGTTTTGGACTTATCCCTCACCTTCCAAATTCTAAAGTAAAGTCCGTTTGTGTATATTTGCTTTCTCTTGGCAAACATTGTATTTGGCTTGTACGAAATTTTAACAGATTTGAACACAAACGGTTAACTGGAAATGATATTGTTTTGCGTTTCCTTTCCCTCCTTAAAACACGTATTATGGTCGACTATTTCCGTCTGTCCTTCTCTGACTTTTCACTGTACTGGCTTTCTTGCAATATTTTCTGTCACATTGATGCATTCACTAACAAGCTTATATTTCATATTTAAAATTAACTATTGTCCATTGTAGTATGTATTCTCTCAGATATACTATTGTATAGTATATTTGTAATTATTACTTCTCCTATGTTATTTCATATAATATTTATATTACATAATGTGTGAAAAAGTGTGTGAACGCTTGTCAACATTGTAAAGAATGTAAAGTTTTGTATCATCTTATGTACATAATTAAACACTATACTACAGTGCTGCGCCGCTGTTATGTCATCAAAATGTACATATAATTCTTTACAACTCTAAAGGTAAAATATTTTCATTAAAACAATTTGACATGTATATTTAAAAATTTAAAGTTGTGACTCTCTGTGTACACATTCTATCTTATGTGCTTGTCTTGTCTCTCTATCCCCTCTCGTGAACTAGTTGTCTCCTTTTAGTCATCCTATTGTTAGTGGCCACTACCCCGCCAACTGTGATAAGCTGTTTTTATTTCGGGAGTAGTGGTCAGCACCTGTCCATTATTGTACATATCACATTTTTGTCAATAAATTATTAGAAATGGTTCATCCGAGGCGTGGTTATTGCTAGTTGAAAACTAATCCCAATACCCCGCGCTGACGCCCTTCATTGGGCGGCATGCGCAATTTTTGTTAGCTCCTACGGGGGCCTCATATACAAATAAAAAATCAGAACAATCTATCAGTTACTTCATCATCTTTCCTGATGAAAATAACATTTCATCAACCCACTTACTATCTTTGTACAAAAAGGAAGTACTATACTATTTAATCTAATTTTAATACAATCGATAGATCATGATTGTTTTTTTAAATGAGGGAACAGTGAGATTCATATATGATACACTCATTTTGTAATACCCTTAAACTCCCGCCGCACAACAGACCGAATAGAGTTATCCTCTCTTGACAGCCACAGCAGGCAACGTCCTGAAAACGTTTATACGAGCTGCTCGCGCATCGTACCGAGTATGGACGCCGTGTGTACGTTTCCTAGATCTTTCCCGCTATTTTAATCAAAATGCACCTTTTATCTAAACACAAATCGGCTATCCCCATGGCAAAAATTTCACAATGTGAATTAAATGGAGATCTTTCCCTGGCATTGTATATGGTACTGTTGTTACATGTCATTATTTTGTTATTTTCTAATTATCATTTTCAAGACACCCTACATGAAAACTTCTCATGATTGGACCCTATTTAAGGCATGTGTTGACCAACTCTAGTGTATTGCTAACGCAGTACATATACTAAAATTGGAACGATACAGAGAAGATTAGCATGGCCCCTGCGCAAGGATGACACGCAAATTCGTGAAGCGTTCCATATTTTTTTCTAAAAAATAAATAAATAATAAATAAATAGACATGTGCAGTGATAAACTCTCCATTGGAAAAATCTCTTAACTTCTTATATAATTTTCATACAAAAACTTTACATATCTACGATCTATTCAATGATAATTACACTAATATCACACTTTGTTTTGCTATTTTACAATTACACATTTCAACAACACTTTCTCTTACAACGTATGTAGTTCGTTTTAGGACACTGTCGGCGTTTATTTCTGTAACATTTTCACTGAAAACATCTCATGTAATAGCAGTTATGCATCGGTTGTCAGATAACTGTTCATCACATTGTTAGCAGATTAACTTTCTTTTCTGTCATCCCGTCTGTCGTGTTTTCATAACGGTGATTAATTAGTTATCTCTCTATTAGTGGTACTGTAGTCAAATCAGTTCACCCCTATGTAAATGAATGTCCATGTGAAACATACGGCATGAAGGGGATACCCTCATCAGCTTTGCGCAGTGGCGGTACCATAGCCAATGAGGTTCATCCGAGGCGTGGTTATTGCTAGTTGAAAACTAATCCCAATACCCCGCGCTGACGCCCTTCATTGGGCGGCATGCGCAATTTTTGTTAGCTCCTACGGGGGCCTCATATACAAATAAAAAATCAGAACAATCTATCAGTTACTTCATCATCTTTCCTGATGAAAATTACATTTCATCAACCCACTTACTATCTTTGTACAAAAAGGAAGTACTATACTATTTAATCTAATTTTAATACAATCGATAGATCATGATTGTTTTTTTAAATGAGGGAACAGTGAGATTCATATATGATACACTCATTTTGTAATACCCTTAAACTCCCGCCGCACAACAGACCGAATAGAGTTATCCTCTCTTGACAGCCACAGCAGGCAACGTCCTGAAAACGTTTATACGAGCTGCTCGCGCATCGTACCGAGTATGGACGCCGTGTGTACGTTTCCTAGATCTTTCCCGCTATTTTAATCAAAATGCACCTTTTATCTAAACACAAATCGGCAATCCCCATGGCAAAAATTTCACAATGTGAATTAAATGGAGATCTTTCCCTGGCATTGTATATGGTACTGTTGTTACATGTCATTATTTTGTTATTTTCTAATTATCATTTTCAAGACACCCTACATGAAAACTTCTCATGATTGGACCCTATTTAAGGCATGTGTTGACCAACTCTAGTGTATTGCTAACGCAGTACATATACTAAAATTGGAACGATACAGAGAAGATTAGCATGGCCCCTGCGCAAGGATGACACGCAAATTCGTGAAGCGTTCCATATTTTTTTCTAAAAAATAAATAAATAATAAATAAATAGACATGTGCAGTGATAAACTCTCCATTGGAAAAATCTCTTAACTTCTTATATAATTTTCATACAAAAACTTTACATATCTACGATCTATTCAATGATAATTACACTAATATCACACTTTGTTTTGCTATTTTACAATTACACATTTCAACAACACTTTCTCTTACAACGTATGTAGTTCGTTTTAGGACACTGTCGGCTTTTATTTCTGTAACATTTTCACTGAAAACATCTCATGTAATAGCAGTTATGCATCGGTTGTCAGATAACTGTTCATCACATTGTTAGCAGATTAACTTTCTTTTCTGTCATCCCGTCTGTCGTGTTTTCATAACGGTGATTAATTAGTTATCTCTCTATTAGTGGTACTGTAGTCAAATCAGTTCACCCCTATGTAAATGAATGTCCATGTGAAACATACGGCATGAAGGGGATACCCTCATCAGCTTTGCGCAGTGGCGGTACCATAGCCAATGAGGTTCATCCGAGGCGTGGTTATTGCTAGTTGAAAACTAATCCCAATACCCCGCGCTGACGCCCTTCATTGGGCGGCATGCGCAATTTTTGTTAGCTCCTACGGGGGCCTCATATACAAATAAAAAATCAGAACAATCTATCAGTTACTTCATCATCTTTCCTGATGAAAATTACATTTCATCAACCCACTTACTATCTTTGTACAAAAAGGAAGTACTATACTACTTAATCTAATTTTAATACAATCGATAGATCATGATTGTTTTTTTAAATGAGGGAACAGTGAGATTCATATATGATACACTCATTTTGTAATACCCTTAAACTCCCGCCGCACAACAGACCGAATAGAGTTATCCTCTCTTGACAGCCACAGCAGGCAACGTCCTGAAAACGTTTATACGAGCTGCTCGCGCATCGTACCGAGTATGGACGCCGTGTGTACGTTTCCTAGATCTTTCCCGCTATTTTAATCAAAATGCACCTTTTATCTAAACACAAATCGGCAATCCCCATGGCAAAAATTTCACAATGTGAATTAAATGGAGATCTTTCCCTGGCATTGTATATGGTACTGTTGTTACATGTCATTATTTTGTTATTTTCTAATTATCATTTTCAAGACACCCTACATGAAAACTTCTCATGATTGGACCCTATTTAAGGCATGTGTTGACCAACTCTAGTGTATTGCTAACGCAGTACATATACTAAAATTGGAACGATACAGAGAAGATTAGCATGGCCCCTGCGCAAGGATGACACGCAAATTCGTGAAGCGTTCCATATTTTTTTCTAAAAAATAAATAAATAATAAATAAATAGACATGTGCAGTGATAAACTCTCCATTGGAAAAATCTCTTAACTTCTTATATAATTTTCATACAAAAACTTTACATATCTACGATCTATTCAATGATAATTACACTAATATCACACTTTGTTTTGCTATTTTACAATTACACATTTCAACAACACTTTCTCTTACAACGTATGTAGTTCGTTTTAGGACACTGTCGGCTTTTATTTCTGTAACATTTTCACTGAAAACATCTCATGTAATAGCAGTTATGCATCGGTTGTCAGATAACTGTTCATCACATTGTTAGCAGATTAACTTTCTTTTCTGTCATCCCGTCTGTCGTGTTTTCATAACGGTGATTAATTAGTTATCTCTCTATTAGTGGTACTGTAGTCAAATCAGTTCACCCCTATGTAAATGAATGTCCATGTGAAACATACGGCATGAAGGGGATACCCTCATCAGCTTTGCGCAGTGGCGGTACCATAGCCAATGAGGTTCATCCGAGGCGTGGTTATTGCTAGTTGAAAACTAATCCCAATACCCCGCGCTGACGCCCTTCATTGGGCGGCATGCGCAATTTTTGTTAGCTCCTACGGGGGCCTCATATACAAATAAAAAATCAGAACAATCTATCAGTTACTTCATCATCTTTCCTGATGAAAATTACATTTCATCAACCCACTTACTATCTTTGTACAAAAAGGAAGTACTATACTATTTAATCTAATTTTAATACAATCGATAGATCATGATTGTTTTTTTAAATGAGGGAACAGTGAGATTCATATATGATACACTCATTTTGTAATACCCTTAAACTCCCGCCGCACAACAGACCGAATAGAGTTATCCTCTCTTGACAGCCACAGCAGGCAACGTCCTGAAAACGTTTATACGAGCTGCTCGCGCATCGTACCGAGTATGGACGCCGTGTGTACGTTTCCTAGATCTTTCCCGCTATTTTAATCAAAATGCACCTTTTATCTAAACACAAATCGGCAATCCCCATGGCAAAAATTTCACAATGTGAATTAAATGGAGATCTTTCCCTGGCATTGTATATGGTACTGTTGTTACATGTCATTATTTTGTTATTTTCTAATTATCATTTTCAAGACACCCTACATGAAAACTTCTCATGATTGGACCCTATTTAAGGCATGTGTTGACCAACTCTAGTGTATTGCTAACGCAGTACATATACTAAAATTGGAACGATACAGAGAAGATTAGCATGGCCCCTGCGCAAGGATGACACTCAAATTCGTGAAGCGTTCCATATTTTTTTCTAAAAAATAAATAAATAATAAATAAATAGACATGTGCAGTGATAAACTCTCCATTGGAAAAATCTCTTAACTTCTTATATAATTTTCATACAAAAACTTTACATATCTACGATCTATTCAATGATAATTACACTAATATCACACTTTGTTTTGCTATTTTACAATTACACATTTCAACAACACTTTCTCTTACAACGTATGTAGTTCGTTTTAGGACACTGTCGGCTTTTATTTCTGTAACATTTTCACTGAAAACATCTCATGTAATAGCAGTTATGCATCGGTTGTCAGATAACTGTTCATCACATTGTTAGCAGATTAACTTTCTTTTCTGTCATCCCGTCTGTCGTGTTTTCATAACGGTGATTAATTAGTTATCTCTCTATTAGTGGTACTGTAGTCAAATCAGTTCACCCCTATGTAAATGAATGTCCATGTGAAACATACGGCATGAAGGGGATACCCTCATCAGCTTTGCGCAGTGGCGGTACCATAGCCAATGAGGTTCATCCGAGGCGTGGTTATTGCTAGTTGAAAACTAATCCCAATACCCCGCGCTGACGCCCTTCATTGGGCGGCATGCGCAATTTTTGTTAGCTCCTACGGGGGCCTCATATACAAATAAAAAATCAGAACAATCTATCAGTTACTTCATCATCTTTCCTGATGAAAATTACATTTCATCAACCCACTTACTATCTTTGTACAAAAAGGAAGTACTATACTATTTAATCTAATTTTAATACAATCGATAGATCATGATTGTTTTTTTAAATGAGGGAACAGTGAGATTCATATATGATACACTCATTTTGTAATACCCTTAAACTCCCGCCGCACAACAGACCGAATAGAGTTATCCTCTCTTGACAGCCACAGCAGGCAACGTCCTGAAAACGTTTATACGAGCTGCTCGCGCATCGTACCGAGTATGGACGCCGTGTGTACGTTTCCTAGATCTTTCCCGCTATTTTAATCAAAATGCACCTTTTATCTAAACACAAATCGGCAATCCCCATGGCAAAAATTTCACAATGTGAATTAAATGGAGATCTTTCCCTGGCATTGTATATGGTACTGTTGTTACATGTCATTATTTTGTTATTTTCTAATTATCATTTTCAAGACACCCTACATGAAAACTTCTCATGATTGGACCCTATTTAAGGCATGTGTTGACCAACTCTAGTGTATTGCTAACGCAGTACATATACTAAAATTGGAACGATACAGAGAAGATTAGCATGGCCCCTGCGCAAGGATGACACTCAAATTCGTGAAGCGTTCCATATTTTTTTCTAAAAAATAAATAAATAATAAATAAATAGACATGTGCAGTGATAAACTCTCCATTGGAAAAATCTCTTAACTTCTTATATAATTTTCATACAAAAACTTTACATATCTACGATCTATTCAATGATAATTACACTAATATCACACTTTGTTTTGCTATTTTACAATTACACATTTCAACAACACTTTCTCTTACAACGTATGTAGTTCGTTTTAGGACACTGTCGGCTTTTATTTCTGTAACATTTTCACTGAAAACATCTCATGTAATAGCAGTTATGCATCGGTTGTCAGATAACTGTTCATCACATTGTTAGCAGATTAACTTTCTTTTCTGTCATCCCGTCTGTCGTGTTTTCATAACGGTGATTAATTAGTTATCTCTCTATTAGTGGTACTGTAGTCAAATCAGTTCACCCCTATGTAAATGAATGTCCATGTGAAACATACGGCATGAAGGGGATACCCTCATCAGCTTTGCGCAGTGGCGGTACCATAGCCAATGAGGTTCATCCGAGGCGTGGTTATTGCTAGTTGAAAACTAATCCCAATACCCCGCGCTGACGCCCTTCATTGGGCGGCATGCGCAATTTTTGTTAGCTCCTACGGGGGCCTCATATACAAATAAAAAATCAGAACAATCTATCAGTTACTTCATCATCTTTCCTGATGAAAATTACATTTCATCAACCCACTTACTATCTTTGTACAAAAAGGAAGTACTATACTATTTAATCTAATTTTAATACAATCGATAGATCATGATTGTTTTTTTAAATGAGGGAACAGTGAGATTCATATATGATACACTCATTTTGTAATACCCTTAAACTCCCGCCGCACAACAGACCGAATAGAGTTATCCTCTCTTGACAGCCACAGCAGGCAACGTCCTGAAAACGTTTATACGAGCTGCTCGCGCATCGTACCGAGTATGGACGCCGTGTGTACGTTTCCTAGATCTTTCCCGCTATTTTAATCAAAATGCACCTTTTATCTAAACACAAATCGGCAATCCCCATGGCAAAAATTTCACAATGTGAATTAAATGGAGATCTTTCCCTGGCATTGTATATGGTACTGTTGTTACATGTCATTATTTTGTTATTTTCTAATTATCATTTTCAAGACACCCTACATGAAAACTTCTCATGATTGGACCCTATTTAAGGCATGTGTTGACCAACTCTAGTGTATTGCTAACGCAGTACATATACTAAAATTGGAACGATACAGAGAAGATTAGCATGGCCCCTGCGCAAGGATGACACGCAAATTCGTGAAGCGTTCCATATTTTTTTCTAAAAAATAAATAAATAATAAATAAATAGACATGTGCAGTGATAAACTCTCCATTGGAAAAATCTCTTAACTTCTTATATAATTTTCATACAAAAACTTTACATATCTACGATCTATTCAATGATAATTACACTAATATCACACTTTGTTTTGCTATTTTACAATTACACATTTCAACAACACTTTCTCTTACAACGTATGTAGTTCGTTTTAGGACACTGTCGGCTTTTATTTCTGTAACATTTTCACTGAAAACATCTCATGTAATAGCAGTTATGCATCGGTTGTCAGATAACTGTTCATCACATTGTTAGCAGATTAACTTTCTTTTCTGTCATCCCGTCTGTCGTGTTTTCATAACGGTGATTAATTAGTTATCTCTCTATTAGTGGTACTGTAGTCAAATCAGTTCACCCCTATGTAAATGAATGTCCATGTGAAACATACGGCATGAAGGGGATACTCTCATCAGCTTTGCGCAGTGGCGGTACCATAGCCAATGAGGTTCATCCGAGGCGTGGTTATTGCTAGTTGAAAACTAATCCCAATACCCCGCGCTGACGCCCTTCATTGGGCGGCATGCGCAATTTTTGTTAGCTCCTACGGGGGCCTCATATACAAATAAAAAATCAGAACAATCTATCAGTTACTTCATCATCTTTCCTGATGAAAATTACATTTCATCAACCCACTTACTATCTTTGTACAAAAAGGAAGTACTATACTATTTAATCTAATTTTAATACAATCGATAGATCATGATTGTTTTTTTAAATGAGGGAACAGTGAGATTCATATATGATACACTCATTTTGTAATACCCTTAAACTCCCGCCGCACAACAGACCGAATAGAGTTATCCTCTCTTGACAGCCACAGCAGGCAACGTCCTGAAAACGTTTATACGAGCTGCTCGCGCATCGTACCGAGTATGGACGCCGTGTGTACGTTTCCTAGATCTTTCCCGCTATTTTAATCAAAATGCACCTTTTATCTAAACACAAATCGGCAATCCCCATGGCAAAAATTTCACAATGTGAATTAAATGGAGATCTTTCCCTGGCATTGTATATGGTACTGTTGTTACATGTCATTATTTTGTTATTTTCTAATTATCATTTTCAAGACACCCTACATGAAAACTTCTCATGATTGGACCCTATTTAAGGCATGTGTTTTAAACATATTTATTTCACAAATGGTGTTCATATTGTGAATGGGATCGGCCAACAAGCTGACAGTGCTTATATCAAGGCCTCTCCCTTGAACATTTTATCAATACATGTTTAATACATACAATCACATGAACAAAATATACAAATATGCGACATGGTTAATATTTTTACCAGCATGATGAAATTTCATAATATGTAGTAACCTCTAAGCAAGGCATATTATTTTAACAGTCTTATTTAAATCTTAAAGTTTCAGAAATGTAGTCGTGTACAGATTGTATAATATGTTGATTTGTAGTTGCGGATTTTTCTTTGTTGCCATAAAAGATTGATTTCAGGTCATATCCTTTAACATAAAAATATTTGTTTTGTCGGATATCATTATATAACGGGCATGTAAAGAAAAAGTGTACACAGTCCTCAGAAAAGTAGCCACATGAACATGAGGGTGAATTGGAAATATGTCTATTATATTTATGATAGTTAAGGTCACTACAACCTAGACGGAGTCTACAGTGAGCTATTTGTGCATGTCTTTGTCCAAAATTCGTGTCGAAATAGTAATTGTTAAAAATAGTAGTATTTATTGACCTTTTAAAGCTGCTGACTGAGTCGCTAAGTCTTTGTTCTTCTGTTAGGGAGTTCCATTCTTTAACAACAGAGGGTAAGAATGATGAAGAGTGTCTAAGAGTATTACACAAAATAGTCTGCAAAGAATCCAGGTTTCTCAAGTTGTAAGGGTTGTTTACAGAGACACTATTTGGAACTAGGTCTGAAAGATAGGATGGAGATAATTTGTAATACATTTTATAAAACAGACACAATTTCTGTCTTCTACGCCTATCACTTAGAGAAGTAAAATTTGTTTCTTTGTATAACTTATTATGACTCGTGCCCCTTACAGCTCCACATATAGACCTTAATGCATCTAAGTGAAGATTTTCCAAGAGTTTTGCTTCATGTATAGTGCAATTGTCCCATATGTTTGAACAGTAATCAAAAATAGGAAGAATAAAAGATTTATATAATATTTCAAGACTTTTTCTATTTAAGCGATATTTTAGACTTCTTAAACAGTTGATCATTGGTCCCACTTTTCCAATTATGTCATCGATGTGAGAGGACCACTGGCAGTCTTGTTGTAGGACAAGTCCTAAATGTTTATGTGAAGTGACTTCATTAATAACTACATTATTTAAGGCATGTGTTGACCAACTCTAGTGTATTGCTAACGCAGTACATATACTAAAATTGGAACGATACAGAGAAGATTAGCATGGCCCCTGCGCAAGGATGACACGCAAATTCGTGAAGCGTTCCATATTTTTTTCTAAAAAATAAATAAATAATAAATAAATAGACATGTGCAGTGATAAACTCTCCATTGGAAAAATCTCTTAACTTCTTATATAATTTTCATACAAAAACTTTACATATCTACGATCTATTCAATGATAATTACACTAATATCACACTTTGTTTTGCTATTTTACAATTACACATTTCAACAACACTTTCTCTTACAACGTATGTAGTTCGTTTTAGGACACTGTCGGCTTTTATTTCTGTAACATTTTCACTGAAAACATCTCATGTAATAGCAGTTATGCATCGGTTGTCAGATAACTGTTCATCACATTGTTAGCAGATTAACTTTCTTTTCTGTCATCCCGTCTGTCGTGTTTTCATAACGGTGATTAATTAGTTATCTCTCTATTAGTGGTACTGTAGTCAAATCAGTTCACCTCTATGTAAATGAATGTCCATGTGAAACATACGGCATGAAGGGGATACCCTCATCAGCTTTGCGCAGTGGCGGTACCATAGCCAATGAGGTTCATCCGAGGCGTGGTTATTGCTAGTTGAAAACTAATCCCAATACCCCGCGCTGACGCCCTTCATTGGGCGGCATGCGCAATTTTTGTTAGCTCCTACGGGGGCCTCATATACAAATAAAAAATCAGAACAATCTATCAGTTACTTCATCATCTTTCCTGATGAAAATTACATTTCATCAACCCACTTACTATCTTTGTACAAAAAGGAAGTACTATACTATTTAATCTAATTTTAATACAATCGATAGATCATGATTGTTTTTTTAAATGAGGGAACAGTGAGATTCATATATGATACACTCATTTTGTAATACCCTTAAACTCCCGCCGCACAACAGACCGAATAGAGTTATCCTCTCTTGACAGCCACAGCAGGCAACGTCCTGAAAACGTTTATACGAGCTGCTCGCGCATCGTACCGAGTATGGACGCCGTGTGTACGTTTCCTAGATCTTTCCCGCTATTTTAATCAAAATGCACCTTTTATCTAAACACAAATCGGCAATCCCCATGGCAAAAATTTCACAATGTGAATTAAATGGAGATCTTTCCCTGGCATTGTATATGGTACTGTTGTTACATGTCATTATTTTGTTATTTTCTAATTATCATTTTCAAGACACCCTACATGAAAACTTCTCATGATTGGACCCTATTTAAGGCATGTGTTGACCAACTCTAGTGTATTGCTAACGCAGTACATATACTAAAATTGGAACGATACAGAGAAGATTAGCATGGCCCCTGCGCAAGGATGACACGCAAATTCGTGAAGCGTTCCATATTTTTTTCTAAAAAATAAATAAATAGTAAATAAATAGACATGTGCAGTGATAAACTCTCCATTGGAAAAATCTCTTAACTTCTTATATAATTTTCATACAAAAACTTTACATATCTACGATCTATTCAATGATAATTACACTAATATCACACTTTGTTTTGCTATTTTACAATTACACATTTCAACAACACTTTCTCTTACAACGTATGTAGTTCGTTTTAGGACACTGTCGGCTTTTATTTCTGTAACATTTTCACTGAAAACATCTCATGTAATAGCAGTTATGCATCGGTTGTCAGATAACTGTTCATCACATTGTTAGCAGATTAACTTTCTTTTCTGTCATCCCGTCTGTCGTGTTTTCATAACGGTGATTAATTAGTTATCTCTCTATTAGTGGTACTGTAGTCAAATCAGTTCACCCCTATGTAAATGAATGTCCATGTGAAACATACGGCATGAAGGGGATACCCTCATCAGCTTTGCGCAGTGGCGGTACCATAGCCAATGAGGTTCATCCGAGGCGTGGTTATTGCTAGTTGAAAACTAATCCCAATACCCCGCGCTGACGCCCTTCATTGGGCGGCATGCGCAATTTTTGTTAGCTCCTACGGGGGCCTCATATACAAATAAAAAATCAGAACAATCTATCAGTTACTTCATCATCTTTCCTGATGAAAATTACATTTCATCAACCCACTTACTATCTTTGTACAAAAAGGAAGTACTATACTATTTAATCTAATTTTAATACAATCGATAGATCATGATTGTTTTTTTAAATGAGGGAACAGTGAGATTCATATATGATACACTCATTTTGTAATACCCTTAAACTCCCGCCGCACAACAGACCGAATAGAGTTATCCTCTCTTGACAGCCACAGCAGGCAACGTCCTGAAAACGTTTATACGAGCTGCTCGCGCATCGTACCGAGTATGGACGCCGTGTGTACGTTTCCTAGATCTTTCCCGCTATTTTAATCAAAATGCACCTTTTATCTAAACACAAATCGGCAATCCCCATGGCAAAAATTTCACAATGTGAATTAAATGGAGATCTTTCCCTGGCATTGTATATGGTACTGTTGTTACATGTCATTATTTTGTTATTTTCTAATTATCATTTTCAAGACACCCTACATGAAAACTTCTCATGATTGGACCCTATTTAAGGCATGTGTTGACCAACTCTAGTGTATTGCTAACGCAGTACATATACTAAAATTGGAACGATACAGAGAAGATTAGCATGGCCCCTGCGCAAGGATGACACGCAAATTCGTGAAGCGTTCCATATTTTTTTCTAAAAAATAAATAAATAATAAATAAATAGACATGTGCAGTGATAAACTCTCCATTGGAAAAATCTCTTAACTTCTTATATAATTTTCATACAAAAACTTTACATATCTACGATCTATTCAATGATAATTACACTAATATCACACTTTGTTTTGCTATTTTACAATTACACATTTCAACAACACTTTCTCTTACAACGTATGTAGTTCGTTTTAGGACACTGTCGGCTTTTATTTCTGTAACATTTTCACTGAAAACATCTCATGTAATAGCAGTTATGCATCGGTTGTCAGATAACTGTTCATCACATTGTTAGCAGATTAACTTTCTTTTCTGTCATCCCGTCTGTCGTGTTTTCATAACGGTGATTAATTAGTTATCTCTCTATTAGTGGTACTGTAGTCAAATCAGTTCACCCCTATGTAAATGAATGTCCATGTGAAACATACGGCATGAAGGGGATACCCTCATCAGCTTTGCGCAGTGGCGGTACCATAGCCAATGAGGTTCATCCGAGGCGTGGTTATTGCTAGTTGAAAACTAATCCCAATACCCCGCGCTGACGCCCTTCATTGGGCGGCATGCGCAATTTTTGTTAGCTCCTACGGGGGCCTCATATACAAATAAAAAATCAGAACAATCTATCAGTTACTTCATCATCTTTCCTGATGAAAATTACATTTCATCAACCCACTTACTATCTTTGTACAAAAAGGAAGTACTATACTATTTAATCTAATTTTAATACAATCGATAGATCATGATTGTTTTTTTAAATGAGGGAACAGTGAGATTCATATATGATACACTCATTTTGTAATACCCTTAAACTCCCGCCGCACAACAGACCGAATAGAGTTATCCTCTCTTGACAGCCACAGCAGGCAACGTCCTGAAAACGTTTATACGAGCTGCTCGCGCATCGTACCGAGTATGGACGCCGTGTGTACGTTTCCTAGATCTTTCCCGCTATTTTAATCAAAATGCACCTTTTATCTAAACACAAATCGGCAATCCCCATGGCAAAAATTTCACAATGTGAATTAAATGGAGATCTTTCCCTGGCATTGTATATGGTACTGTTGTTACATGTCATTATTTTGTTATTTTCTAATTATCATTTTCAAGACACCCTACATGAAAACTTCTCATGATTGGACCCTATTTAAGGCATGTGTTGACCAACTCTAGTGTATTGCTAACGCAGTACATATACTAAAATTGGAACGATACAGAGAAGATTAGCATGGCCCCTGCGCAAGGATGACACGCAAATTCGTGAAGCGTTCCATATTTTTTTCTAAAAAATAAATAAATAATAAATAAATAGACATGTGCAGTGATAAACTCTCCATTGGAAAAATCTCTTAACTTCTTATATAATTTTCATACAAAAACTTTACATATCTACGATCTATTCAATGATAATTACACTAATATCACACTTTGTTTTGCTATTTTACAATTACACATTTCAACAACACTTTCTCTTACAACGTATGTAGTTCGTTTTAGGACACTGTCGGCTTTTATTTCTGTAACATTTTCACTGAAAACATCTCATGTAATAGCAGTTATGCATCGGTTGTCAGATAACTGTTCATCACATTGTTAGCAGATTAACTTTCTTTTCTGTCATCCCGTCTGTCGTGTTTTCATAACGGTGATTAATTAGTTATCTCTCTATTAGTGGTACTGTAGTCAAATCAGTTCACCCCTATGTAAATGAATGTCCATGTGAAACATACGGCATGAAGGGGATACCCTCATCAGCTTTGCGCAGTGGCGGTACCATAGCCAATGAGGTTCATCCGAGGCGTGGTTATTGCTAGTTGAAAACTAATCCCAATACCCCGCGCTGACGCCCTTCATTGGGCGGCATGCGCAATTTTTGTTAGCTCCTACGGGGGCCTCATATACAAATAAAAAATCAGAACAATCTATCAGTTACTTCATCATCTTTCCTGATGAAAATTACATTTCATCAACCCACTTACTATCTTTGTACAAAAAGGAAGTACTATACTATTTAATCTAATTTTAATACAATCGATAGATCATGATTGTTTTTTTAAATGAGGGAACAGTGAGATTCATATATGATACACTCATTTTGTAATACCCTTAAACTCCCGCCGCACAACAGACCGAATAGAGTTATCCTCTCTTGACAGCCACAGCAGGCAACGTCCTGAAAACGTTTATACGAGCTGCTCGCGCATCGTACCGAGTATGGACGCCGTGTGTACGTTTCCTAGATCTTTCCCGCTATTTTAATCAAAATGCACCTTTTATCTAAACACAAATCGGCAATCCCCATGGCAAAAATTTCACAATGTGAATTAAATGGAGATCTTTCCCTGGCATTGTATATGGTACTGTTGTTACATGTCATTATTTTGTTATTTTCTAATTATCATTTTCAAGACACCCTACATGAAAACTTCTCATGATTGGACCCTATTTAAGGCATGTGTTGACCAACTCTAGTGTATTGCTAACGCAGTACATATACTAAAATTGGAACGATACAGAGAAGATTAGCATGGCCCCTGCGCAAGGATGACACGCAAATTCGTGAAGCGTTCCATATTTTTTTCTAAAAAATAAATAAATAATAAATAAATAGACATGTGCAGTGATAAACTCTCCATTGGAAAAATCTCTTAACTTCTTATATAATTTTCATACAAAAACTTTACATATCTACGATCTATTCAATGATAATTACACTAATATCACACTTTGTTTTGCTATTTTACAATTACACATTTCAACAACACTTTCTCTTACAACGTATGTAGTTCGTTTTAGGACACTGTCGGCTTTTATTTCTGTAACATTTTCACTGAAAACATCTCATGTAATAGCAGTTATGCATCGGTTGTCAGATAACTGTTCATCACATTGTTAGCAGATTAACTTTCTTTTCTGTCATCCCGTCTGTCGTGTTTTCATAACGGTGATTAATTAGTTATCTCTCTATTAGTGGTACTGTAGTCAAATCAGTTCACCCCTATGTAAATGAATGTCCATGTGAAACATACGGCATGAAGGGGATACCCTCATCAGCTTTGCGCAGTGGCGGTACCATAGCCAATGAGGTTCATCCGAGGCGTGGTTATTGCTAGTTGAAAACTAATCCCAATACCCCGCGCTGACGCCCTTCATTGGGCGGCATGCGCAATTTTTGTTAGCTCCTACGGGGGCCTCATATACAAATAAAAAATCAGAACAATCTATCAGTTACTTCATCATCTTTCCTGATGAAAATTACATTTCATCAACCCACTTACTATCTTTGTACAAAAAGGAAGTACTATACTATTTAATCTAATTTTAATACAATCGATAGATCATGATTGTTTTTTTAAATGAGGGAACAGTGAGATTCATATATGATACACTCATTTTGTAATACCCTTAAACTCCCGCCGCACAACAGACCGAATAGAGTTATCCTCTCTTGACAGCCACAGCAGGCAACGTCCTGAAAACGTTTATACGAGCTGCTCGCGCATCGTACCGAGTATGGACGCCGTGTGTACGTTTCCTAGATCTTTCCCGCTATTTTAATCAAAATGCACCTTTTATCTAAACACAAATCGGCAATCCCCATGGCAAAAATTTCACAATGTGAATTAAATGGAGATCTTTCCCTGGCATTGTATATGGTACTGTTGTTACATGTCATTATTTTGTTATTTTCTAATTATCATTTTCAAGACACCCTACATGAAAACTTCTCATGATTGGACCCTATTTAAGGCATGTGTTGACCAACTCTAGTGTATTGCTAACGCAGTACATATACTAAAATTGGAACGATACAGAGAAGATTAGCATGGCCCCTGCGCAAGGATGACACGCAAATTCGTGAAGCGTTCCATATTTTTTTCTAAAAAATAAATAAATAATAAATAAATAGACATGTGCAGTGATAAACTCTCCATTGGAAAAATCTCTTAACTTCTTATATAATTTTCATACAAAAACTTTACATATCTACGATCTATTCAATGATAATTACACTAATATCACACTTTGTTTTGCTATTTTACAATTACACATTTCAACAACACTTTCTCTTACAACGTATGTAGTTCGTTTTAGGACACTGTCGGCTTTTATTTCTGTAACATTTTCACTGAAAACATCTCATGTAATAGCAGTTATGCATCGGTTGTCAGATAACTGTTCATCACATTGTTAGCAGATTAACTTTCTTTTCTGTCATCCCGTCTGTCGTGTTTTCATAACGGTGATTAATTAGTTATCTCTCTATTAGTGGTACTGTAGTCAAATCAGTTCACCCCTATGTAAATGAATGTCCATGTGAAACATACGGCATGAAGGGGATACCCTCATCAGCTTTGCGCAGTGGCGGTACCATAGCCAATGAGGTTCATCCGAGGCGTGGTTATTGCTAGTTGAAAACTAATCCCAATACCCCGCGCTGACGCCCTTCATTGGGCGGCATGCGCAATTTTTGTTAGCTCCTACGGGGGCCTCATATACAAATAAAAAATCAGAACAATCTATCAGTTACTTCATCATCTTTCCTGATGAAAATTACATTTCATCAACCCACTTACTATCTTTGTACAAAAAGGAAGTACTATACTATTTAATCTAATTTTAATACAATCGATAGATCATGATTGTATTTTTAAATGAGGGAACAGTGAGATTCATATATGATACACTCATTTTGTAATACCCTTAAACTCCCGCCGCACAACAGACCGAATAGAGTTATCCTCTCTTGACAGCCACAGCAGGCAACGTCCTGAAAACGTTTATACGAGCTGCTCGCGCATCGTACCGAGTATGGACGCCGTGTGTACGTTTCCTAGATCTTTCCCGCTATTTTAATCAAAATGCACCTTTTATCTAAACACAAATCGGCAATCCCCATGGCAAAAATTTCACAATGTGAATTAAATGGAGATCTTTCCCTGGCATTGTATATGGTACTGTTGTTACATGTCATTATTTTGTTATTTTCTAATTATCATTTTCAAAACACCCTACATGAAAACTTCTCATGATTGGACCCTATTTAAGGCATGTGTTGACCAACTCTAGTGTATTGCTAACGCAGTACATATACTAAAATTGGAACGATACAGAGAAGATTAGCATGGCCCCTGCGCAAGGATGACACGCAAATTCGTGAAGCGTTCCATATTTTTTTCTAAAAAATAAATAAATAATAAATAAATAGACATGTGCAGTGATAAACTCTCCATTGGAAAAATCTCTTAACTTCTTATATAATTTTCATACAAAAACTTTACATATCTACGATCTATTCAATGATAATTACACTAATATCACACTTTGTTTTGCTATTTTACAATTACACATTTCAACAACACTTTCTCTTACAACGTATGTAGTTCGTTTTAGGACACTGTCGGCTTTTATTTCTGTAACATTTTCACTGAAAACATCTCATGTAATAGCAGTTATGCATCGGTTGTCAGATAACTGTTCATCACATTGTTAGCAGATTAACTTTCTTTTCTGTCATCCCGTCTGTCGTGTTTTCATAACGGTGATTAATTAGTTATCTCTCTATTAGTGGTACTGTAGTCAAATCAGTTCACCCCTATGTAAATGAATGTCCATGTGAAACATACGGCATGAAGGGGATACCCTCATCAGCTTTGCGCAGTGGCGGTACCATAGCCAATGAGGTTCATCCGAGGCGTGGTTATTGCTAGTTGAAAACTAATCCCAATACCCCGCGCTGACGCCCTTCATTGGGCGGCATGCGCAATTTTTGTTAGCTCCTACGGGGGCCTCATATACAAATAAAAAATCAGAACAATCTATCAGTTACTTCATCATCTTTCCTGATGAAAATTACATTTCATCAACCCACTTACTATCTTTGTACAAAAAGGAAGTACTATACTATTTAATCTAATTTTAATACAATCGATAGATCATGATTGTTTTTTTAAATGAGGGAACAGTGAGATTCATATATGATACACTCATTTTGTAATACCCTTAAACTCCCGCCGCACAACAGACCGAATAGAGTTATCCTCTCTTGACAGCCACAGCAGGCAACGTCCTGAAAACGTTTATACGAGCTGCTCGCGCATCGTACCGAGTATGGACGCCGTGTGTACGTTTCCTAGATCTTTCCCGCTATTTTAATCAAAATGCACCTTTTATCTAAACACAAATCGGCAATCCCCATGGCAAAAATTTCACAATGTGAATTAAATGGAGATCTTTCCCTGGCATTGTATATGGTACTGTTGTTACATGTCATTATTTTGTTATTTTCTAATTATCATTTTCAAGACACCCTACATGAAAACTTCTCATGATTGGACCCTATTTAAGGCATGTGTTGACCAACTCTAGTGTATTGCTAACGCAGTACATATACTAAAATTGGAACGATACAGAGAAGATTAGCATGGCCCCTGCGCAAGGATGACACGCAAATTCGTGAAGCGTTCCATATTTTTTTCTAAAAAATAAATAAATAATAAATAAATAGACATGTGCAGTGATAAACTCTCCATTGGAAAAATCTCTTAACTTCTTATATAATTTTCATACAAAAACTTTACATATCTACGATCTATTCAATGATAATTACACTAATATCACACTTTGTTTTGCTATTTTACAATTACACATTTCAACAACACTTTCTCTTACAACGTATGTAGTTCGTTTTAGGACACTGTCGGCTTTTATTTCTGTAACATTTTCACTGAAAACATCTCATGTAATAGCAGTTATGCATCGGTTGTCAGATAACTGTTCATCACATTGTTAGCAGATTAACTTTCTTTTCTGTCATCCCGTCTGTCGTGTTTTCATAACGGTGATTAATTAGTTATCTCTCTATTAGTGGTACTGTAGTCAAATCAGTTCACCCCTATGTAAATGAATGTCCATGTGAAACATACGGCATGAAGGGGATACCCTCATCAGCTTTGCGCAGTGGCGGTACCATAGCCAATGAGGTTCATCCGAGGCGTGGTTATTGCTAGTTGAAAACTAATCCCAATACCCCGCGCTGACGCCCTTCATTAGGCGGCATGCGCAATTTTTGTTAGCTCCTACGGGGGCCTCATATACAAATAAAAAATCAGAACAATCTATCAGTTACTTCATCATCTTTCCTGATGAAAATTACATTTCATCAACCCACTTACTATCTTTGTACAAAAAGGAAGTACTATACTATTTAATCTAATTTTAATACAATCGATAGATCATGATTGTTTTTTTAAATGAGGGAACAGTGAGATTCATATATGATACACTCATTTTGTAATACCCTTAAACTCCCGCCGAACAACAGACCGAATAGAGTTATCCTCTCTTGACAGCCACAGCAGGCAACGTCCTGAAAACGTTTATACGAGCTGCTCGCGCATCGTACCGAGTATGGACGCCGTGTGTACGTTTCCTAGATCTTTCCCGCTATTTTAATCAAAATGCACCTTTTATCTAAACACAAATCGGCAATCCCCATGGCAAAAATTTCACAATGTGAATTAAATGGAGATCTTTCCCTGGCATTGTATATGGTACTGTTGTTACATGTCATTATTTTGTTATTTTCTAATTATCATTTTCAAGACACCCTACATGAAAACTTCTCATGATTGGACCCTATTTAAGGCATGTGTTGACCAACTCTAGTGTATTGCTAACGCAGTACATATACTAAAATTGGAACGATACAGAGAAGATTAGCATGGCCCCTGCGCAAGGATGACACGCAAATTCGTGAAGCGTTCCATATTTTTTTCTAAAAAATAAATAAATAATAAATAAATAGACATGTGCAGTGATAAACTCTCCATTGGAAAAATCTCTTAACTTCTTATATAATTTTCATACAAAAACTTTACATATCTACGATCTATTCAATGATAATTACACTAATATCACACTTTGTTTTGCTATTTTACAATTACACATTTCAACAACACTTTCTCTTACAACGTATGTAGTTCGTTTTAGGACACTGTCGGCTTTTATTTCTGTAACATTTTCACTGAAAACATCTCATGTAATAGCAGTTATGCATCGGTTGTCAGATAACTGTTCATCACATTGTTAGCAGATTAACTTTCTTTTCTGTCATCCCGTCTGTCGTGTTTTCATAACGGTGATTAATTAGTTATCTCTCTATTAGTGGTACTGTAGTCAAATCAGTTCACCCCTATGTAAATGAATGTCCATGTGAAACATACGGCATGAAGGGGATACCCTCATCAGCTTTGCGCAGTGGCGGTACCATAGCCAATGAGGTTCATCCGAGGCGTGGTTATTGCTAGTTGAAAACTAATCCCAATACCCCGCGCTGACGCCCTTCATTGGGCGGCATGCGCAATTTTTGTTAGCTCCTACGGGGGCCTCATATACAAATAAAAAATCAGAACAATCTATCAGTTACTTCATCATCTTTCCTGATGAAAATTACATTTCATCAACCCACTTACTATCTTTGTACAAAAAGGAAGTACTATACTATTTAATCTAATTTTAATACAATCGATAGATCATGATTGTTTTTTTTAAATGAGGGAACAGTGAGATTCATATATGATACACTCATTTTGTAATACCCTTAAACTCCCGCCGCACAACAGACCGAATAGAGTTATCCTCTCTTGACAGCCACAGCAGGCAACGTCCTGAAAACGTTTATACGAGCTGCTCGCGCATCGTACCGAGTATGGACGCCGTGTGTACGTTTCCTAGATCTTTCCCGCTATTTTAATCAAAATGCACCTTTTATCTAAACACAAATCGGCAATCCCCATGGCAAAAATTTCACAATGTGAATTAAATGGAGATCTTTCCCTGGCATTGTATATGGTACTGTTGTTACATGTCATTATTTTGTTATTTTCTAATTATCATTTTCAAGACACCCTACATGAAAACTTCTCATGATTGGACCCTATTTAAGGCATGTGTTGACCAACTCTAGTGTATTGCTAACGCAGTACATATACTAAAATTGGAACGATACAGAGAAGATTAGCATGGCCCCTGCGCAAGGATGACACGCAAATTCGTGAAGCGTTCCATATTTTTTTCTAAAAAATAAATAAATAATAAATAAATAGACATGTGCAGTGATAAACTCTCCATTGGAAAAATCTCTTAACTTCTTATATAATTTTCATACAAAAACTTTACATATCTACGATCTATTCAATGATAATTACACTAATATCACACTTTGTTTTGCTATTTTACAATTACACATTTCAACAACACTTTCTCTTACAACGTATGTAGTTCGTTTTAGGACACTGTCGGCTTTTATTTCTGTAACATTTTCACTGAAAACATCTCATGTAATAGCAGTTATGCATCGGTTGTCAGATAACTGTTCATCACATTGTTAGCAGATTAACTTTCTTTTCTGTCATCCCGTCTGTCGTGTTTTCATAACGGTGATTAATTAGTTATCTCTCTATTAGTGGTACTGTAGTCAAATCAGTTCACCCCTATGTAAATGAATGTCCATGTGAAACATACGGCATGAAGGGGATACCCTCATCAGCTTTGCGCAGTGGCGGTACCATAGCCAATGAGGTTCATCCGAGGCGTGGTTATTGCTAGTTGAAAACTAATCCCAATACCCCGCGCTGACGCCCTTCATTGGGCGGCATGTGCAATTTTTGTTAGCTCCTACGGGGGCCTCATATACAAATAAAAAATCAGAACAATCTATCAGTTACTTCATCATCTTTCCTGATGAAAATTACATTTCATCAACCCACTTACTATCTTTGTACAAAAAGGAAGTACTATACTATTTAATCTAATTTTAATACAATCGATAGATCATGATTGTTTTTTTTAAATGAGGGAACAGTGAGATTCATATATGATACACTCATTTTGTAATACCCTTAAACTCCCGCCGCACAACAGACCGAATAGAGTTATCCTCTCTTGACAGCCACAGCAGGCAACGTCCTGAAAACGTTTATACGAGCTGCTCGCGCATCGTACCGAGTATGGACGCCGTGTGTACGTTTCCTAGATCTTTCCCGCTATTTTAATCAAAATGCACCTTTTATCTAAACACAAATCGGCAATCCCCATGGCAAAAATTTCACAATGTGAATTAAATGGAGATCTTTCCCTGGCATTGTATATGGTACTGTTGTTACATGTCATTATTTTGTTATTTTCTAATTATCATTTTCAAGACACCCTACATGAAAACTTCTCATGATTGGACCCTATTTAAGGCATGTGTTGACCAACTCTAGTGTATTGCTAACGCAGTACATATACTAAAATTGGAACGATACAGAGAAGATTAGCATGGCCCCTGCGCAAGGATGACACGCAAATTCGTGAAGCGTTCCATATTTTTTTCTAAAAAATAAATAAATAATAAATAAATAAACATGTGCAGTGATAAACTCTCCATTGGAAAAATCTCTTAACTTCTTATATAATTTTCATACAAAAACTTTACATATCTACGATCTATTCAATGATAATTACACTAATATCACACTTTGTTTTGCTATTTTACAATTACACATTTCAACAACACTTTCTCTTACAACGTATGTAGTTCGTTTTAGGACACTGTCGGCTTTTATTTCTGTAACATTTTCACTGAAAACATCTCATGTAATAGCAGTTATGCATCGGTTGTCAGATAACTGTTCATCACATTGTTAGCAGATTAACTTTCTTTTCTGTCATCCCGTCTGTCGTGTTTTCATAACGGTGATTAATTAGTTATCTCTCTATTAGTGGTACTGTAGTCAAATCAGTTCACCCCTATGTAAATGAATGTCCATGTGAAACATACGGCATGAAGGGGATACCCTCATCAGCTTTGCGCAGTGGCGGTACCATAGCCAATGAGGTTCATCCGAGGCGTGGTTATTGCTAGTTGAAAACTAATCCCAATACCCCGCGCTGACGCCCTTCATTGGGCGGCATGCGCAATTTTTGTTAGCTCCTACGGGGGCCTCATATACAAATAAAAAATCAGAACAATCTATCAGTTACTTCATCATCTTTCCTGATGAAAATTACATTTCATCAACCCACTTACTATCTTTGTACAAAAAGGAAGTACTATACTATTTAATCTAATTTTAATACAATCGATAGATCATGATTGTTTTTTTTAAATGAGGGAACAGTGAGATTCATATATGATACACTCATTTTGTAATACCCTTAAACTCCCGCCGCACAACAGACCGAATAGAGTTATCCTCTCTTGACAGCCACAGCAGGCAACGTCCTGAAAACGTTTATACGAGCTGCTCGCGCATCGTACCGAGTATGGACGCCGTGTGTACGTTTCCTAGATCTTTCACGCTATTTTAATCAAAATGCACCTTTTATCTAAACACAAATCGGCAATCCCCATGGCAAAAATTTCACAATGTGAATTAAATGGAGATCTTTCCCTGGCATTGTATATGGTACTGTTGTTACATGTCATTATTTTGTTATTTTCTAATTATCATTTTCAAGACACCCTACATGAAAACTTCTCATGATTGGACCCTATTTAAGGCATGTGTTGACCAACTCTAGTGTATTGCTAACGCAGTACATATACTAAAATTGGAACGATACAGAGAAGATTAGCATGGCCCCTGCGCAAGGATGACACGCAAATTCGTGAAGCGTTCCATATTTTTTTCTAAAATCTAAATAAATAATAAATAAATAGACATGTGCAGTGATAAACTCTCCATTGGAAAAATCTCTTAACCTCTTATATAATTTTCATACAAAAACTTTACATATCTACGATCTATTCAATGATAATTACACTAATATCACACTTTGTTTTGCTATTTTACAATTACACATTTCAACAACACTTTCTCTTACAACGTATGTAGTTCGTTTTAGGACACTGTCGGCTTTTATTTCTGTAACATTTTCACTGAAAACATCTCATGTAATAGCAGTTATGCATCGGTTGTCAGATAACTGTTCATCACATTGTTAGCAGATTAACTTTCTTTTCTGTCATCCCGTCTGTCGTGTTTTCATAACGGTGATTAATTAGTTATCTCTCTATTAGTGGTACTGTAGTCAAATCAGTTCACCCCTATGTAAATGAATGTCCATGTGAAACATACGGCATGAAGGGGATACCCTCATCAGCTTTGCGCAGTGGCGGTACCATAGCCAATGAGGTTCATCCGAGGCGTGGTTATTGCTAGTTGAAAACTAATCCCAATACCCCGCGCTGACGCCCTTCATTGGGCGGCATGCGCAATTTTTGTTAGCTCCTACGGGGGCCTCATATACAAATAAAAAATCAGAACAATCTATCAGTTACTTCATCATCTTTCCTGATGAAAATTACATTTCATCAACCCACTTACTATCTTTGTACAAAAAGGAAGTACTATACTATTTAATCTAATTTTAATACAATCGATAGATCATGATTGTTTTTTTTAAATGAGGGAACAGTGAGATTCATATATGATACACTCATTTTGTAATACCCTTAAACTCCCGCCGCACAACAGACCGAATAGAGTTATCCTCTCTTGACAGCCACAGCAGGCAACGTCCTGAAAACGTTTATACGAGCTGCTCGCGCATCGTACCGAGTATGGACGCCGTGTGTACGTTTCCTAGATCTTTCTCGCTATTTTAATCAAAATGCACCTTTTATCTAAACACAAATCGGCAATCCCCATGGCAAAAATTTCACAATGTGAATGAATGGAGATCTTTCCCTGGCATTGTATATGGTACTGTTGTTACATGTCATTATTTTGTTATTTTCTAATTATCATTTTCAAGACACCCTACATGAAAACTTCTCATGATTGGACCCTATTTAAGGCATGTGTTGACCAACTCTAGTGTATTGCTAACGCAGTACATATACTAAAATTGGAACGATACAGAGAAGATTAGCATGGCCCCTGCGCAAGGATGACACGCAAATTCGTGAAGCGTTCCATATTTTTTTCTAAAAAATAAATAAATAATAAATAAATAGACATGTGCAGTGATAAACTCTCCATTGGAAAAATCTCTTAACTTCTTATATAATTTTCATACAAAAACTTTACATATCTACGATCTATTCAATGATAATTACACTAATATCACACTTTGTTTTGCTATTTTACAATTACACATTTCAACAACACTTTCTCTTACAACGTATGTAGTTCGTTTTAGGACACTGTCGGCTTTTATTTCTGTAACATTTTCACTGAAAACATCTCATGTAATAGCAGTTATGCATCGGTTGTCAGATAACTGTTCATCACATTGTTAGCAGATTAACTTTCTTTTCTGTCATCCCGTCTGTCGTGTTTTCATAACGGTGATTAATTAGTTATCTCTCTATTAGTGGTACTGTAGTCAAATCAGTTCACCCCTATGTAAATGAATGTCCATGTGAAACATACGGCATGAAGGGGATACCCTCATCAGCTTTGCGCAGTGGCGGTACCATAGCCAATGAGGTTCATCCGAGGCGTGGTTATTGCTAGTTGAAAACTAATCCCAATACCCCGCGCTGACGCCCTTCATTGGGCGGCATGCGCAATTTTTGTTAGCTCCTACGGGGGCCTCATATACAAATAAAAAATCAGAACAATCTATCAGTTACTTCATCATCTTTCCTGATGAAAATTACATTTCATCAACCCACTTACTATCTTTGTACAAAAAGGAAGTACTATACTATTTAATCTAATTTTAATACAATCGATAGATCATGATTGTTTTTTTTAAATGAGGGAACAGTGAGATTCATATATGATACACTCATTTTGTAATACCCTTAAACTCCCGCCGCACAACAGACCGAATAGAGTTATCCTCTCTTGACAGCCACAGCAGGCAACGTCCTGAAAACGTTTATACGAGCTGCTCGCGCATCGTACCGAGTATGGACGCCGTGTGTACGTTTCCTAGATCTTTCTCGCTATTTTAATCAAAATGCACCTTTTATCTAAACACAAATCGGCAATCCCCATGGCAAAAATTTCACAATGTGAATGAATGGAGATCTTTCCCTGGCATTGTATATGGTACTGTTGTTACATGTCATTATTTTGTTATTTTCTAATTATCATTTTCAAGACACCCTACATGAAAACTTCTCATGATTGGACCCTATTTAAGGCATGTGTTGACCAACTCTAGTGTATTGCTAACGCAGTACATATACTAAAATTGGAACGATACAGAGAAGATTAGCATGGCCCCTGCGCAAGGATGACACGCAAATTCGTGAAGCGTTCCATATTTTTTTCTAAAAAATAAATAAATAATAAATAAATAGACATGTGCAGTGATAAACTCTCCATTGGAAAAATCTCTTAACTTCTTATATAATTTTCATACAAAAACTTTACATATCTACGATCTATTCAATGATAATTACACTAATATCACACTTTGTTTTGCTATTTTACAATTACACATTTCAACAACACTTTCTCTTACAACGTATGTAGTTCGTTTTAGGACACTGTCGGCTTTTATTTCTGTAACATTTTCACTGAAAACATCTCATGTAATAGCAGTTATGCATCGGTTGTCAGATAACTGTTCATCACATTGTTAGCAGATTAACTTTCTTTTCTGTCATCCCGTCTGTCGTGTTTTCATAACGGTGATTAATTAGTTATCTCTCTATTAGTGGTACTGTAGTCAAATCAGTTCACCCCTATGTAAATGAATGTCCATGTGAAACATACGGCATGAAGGGGATACCCTCATCAGCTTTGCGCAGTGGCGGTACCATAGCCAATGAGGTTCATCCGAGGCGTGGTTATTGCTAGTTGAAAACTAATCCCAATACCCCGCGCTGACGCCCTTCATTGGGCGGCATGCGCAATTTTTGTTAGCTCCTACGGGGGCCTCATATACAAATAAAAAATCAGAACAATCTATCAGTTACTTCATCATCTTTCCTGATGAAAATTACATTTCATCAACCCACTTACTATCTTTGTACAAAAAGGAAGTACTATACTATTTAATCTAATTTTAATACAATCGATAGATCATGATTGTTTTTTTTAAATGAGGGAACAGTGAGATTCATATATGATACACTCATTTTGTAATACCCTTAAACTCCCGCCGCACAACAGACCGAATAGAGTTATCCTCTCTTGACAGCCACAGCAGGCAACGTCCTGAAAACGTTTATACGAGCTGCTCGCGCATCGTACCGAGTATGGACGCCGTGTGTACGTTTCCTAGATCTTTCTCGCTATTTTAATCAAAATGCACCTTTTATCTAAACACAAATCGGCAATCCCCATGGCAAAAATTTCACAATGTGAATGAATGGAGATCTTTCCCTGGCATTGTATATGGTACTGTTGTTACATGTCATTATTTTGTTATTTTCTAATTATCATTTTCAAGACACCCTACATGAAAACTTCTCATGATTGGACCCTATTTAAGGCATGTGTTGACCAACTCTAGTGTATTGCTAACGCAGTACATATACTAAAATTGGAACGATACAGAGAAGATTAGCATGGCCCCTGCGCAAGGATGACACGCAAATTCGTGAAGCGTTCCATATTTTTTTCTAAAAAATAAATAAATAATAAATAAATAGACATGTGCAGTGATAAACTCTCCATTGGAAAAATCTCTTAACTTCTTATATAATTTTCATACAAAAACTTTACATATCTACGATCTATTCAATGATAATTACACTAATATCACACTTTGTTTTGCTATTTTACAATTACACATTTCAACAACACTTTCTCTTACAACGTATGTAGTTCGTTTTAGGACACTGTCGGCTTTTATTTCTGTAACATTTTCACTGAAAACATCTCATGTAATAGCAGTTATGCATCGGTTGTCAGATAACTGTTCATCACATTGTTAGCAGATTAACTTTCTTTTCTGTCATCCCGTCTGTCGTGTTTTCATAACGGTGATTAATTAGTTATCTCTCTATTAGTGGTACTGTAGTCAAATCAGTTCACCCCTATGTAAATGAATGTCCATGTGAAACATACGGCATGAAGGGGATACCCTCATCAGCTTTGCGCAGTGGCGGTACCATAGCCAATGAGGTTCATCCGAGGCGTGGTTATTGCTAGTTGAAAACTAATCCCAATACCCCGCGCTGACGCCCTTCATTGGGCGGCATGCGCAATTTTTGTTAGCTCCTACGGGGGCCTCATATACAAATAAAAAATCAGAACAATCTATCAGTTACTTCATCATCTTTCCTGATGAAAATTACATTTCATCAACCCACTTACTATCTTTGTACAAAAAGGAAGTACTATACTATGTAATCTAATTTTAATACAATCGATAGATCATGATTGTTTTTTTAAATGAGGGAACAGTGAGATTCATATATGATACACTCATTTTGTAATACCCTTAAACTCCCGCCGCACAACAGACCGAATAGAGTTATCCTCTCTTGACAGCCACAGCAGGCAACGTCCTGAAAACGTTTATACGAGCTGCTCGCGCATCGTACCGAGTATGGACGCCGTGTGTACGTTTCCTAGATCTTTCTCGCTATTTTAATCAAAATGCACCTTTTATCTAAACACAAATCGGCAATCCCCATGGCAAAAATTTCACAATGTGAATTAAATGGAGATCTTTCCCTGGCATTGTATATGGTACTGTTGTTACATGTCATTATTTTGTTATTTTCTAATTATCATTTTCAAGACACCCTACATGAAAACTTCTCATGATTGGACCCTATTTAAGGCATGTGTTGACCAACTCTAGTGTATTGCTAACGCAGTACATATACTAAAATTGGAACGATACAGAGAAGATTAGCATGGCCCCTGCGCAAAGATGACACGCAAATTCGTGAAGCGTTCCATATTTTTTTCTAAAAAATAAATAAATAATAAATAAGTAGACATGTGCAGTGATAAACTCTCCATTGGAAAAATCTCTTAACTTCTTATATAATTTTCATACAAAAACTTTACATATCTACGATCTATTCAATGATAATTACACTAATATCACACTTTGTTTTGCTATTTTACAATTACACATTTCAACAACACTTTCTCTTACAACGTATGTAGTTCGTTTTAGGACACTGTCGGCTTTTATTTCTGTAACATTTTCACTGAAAACATCTCATGTAATAGCAGTTATGCATCGGTTGTCAGATAACTGTTCATCACATTGTTAGCAGATTAACTTTCTTTTCTGTCATCCCGCGGCCGTCAGTCGTGTTTTCATAGCGGTGATTAATTAGTTATCTCTCTATTAGTGGTACTGTAGTCAAATCAGTTCACCCCTATGTAAATGAATGTCCATGTGAAACATACGGCATGAAGGGGATACCCTCATCAGCTTTGCGCAGTGGCGGTACCATAGCCAATGAGGTTCATCCGAGGCGTGGTTATTGCTAGTTGAAAACTAATCCCAATACCCCGCGCTGACGCCCTTCATTGGGCGGCATGCGCAATTTTTGTTAGCTCCTACGGGGGCCTCATATACAAATAAAAAATCAGAACAATCTATCAGTTACTTCATCATCTTTCCTGATGAAAATTACATTTCATCAACCCACTTACTATCTTTGTACAAAAAGGAAGTACTATACTATTTAATCTAATTTTAATACAATCGATAGATCATGATTGTTTTTTTTAAATGAGGGAACAGTGAGATTCATATATGATACACTCATTTTGTAATACCCTTAAACTCCCGCCGCACAACAGACCGAATAGAGTTATCCTCTCTTGACAGCCACAGCAGGCAACGTCCTGAAAACGTTTATACGAGCTGCTCGCGCATCGCACCGAGTATGGACGCCGTGTGTACGTTTCCTAGATCTTTCCCGCTATTTTAATCAAAATGCACCTTTTATCTAAACACAAATCGGCAATCCCCATGGCAAAAATTTCACAATGTGAATTAAATGGAGATCTTTCCCTGGCATTGTATATGGTACTGTTGTTACATGTCATTATTTTGTTATTTTCTAATTATCATTTTCAAGACACCATACATGAAAACTTCTCATGATTGGACCCTATTTAAGGCATGTGTTGACCAACTCTAGTGTATTGCTAACGCAGTACATATACTAAAATTGGAACGATACAGAGAAGATTAGCATGGCCCCTGCGCAAGGATGACACGCAAATTCGTGAAGCGTTCCATATTTTTTTCTAAAAAATAAATAAATAATAAATAAATAGACATGTGCAGTGATAAACTCTCCATTGGAAAAATCTCTTAACTTCTTATATAATTTTCATACAAAAACTTTACATATCTACGATCTATTCAATGATAATTACACTAATATCACACTTTGTTTTGCTATTTTACAATTACACATTTCAACAACACTTTCTCTTACAACGTATGTAGTTCGTTTTAGGACACTGTCGGCTTTTATTTCTGTAACATTTTCACTGAAAACATCTCATGTAATAGCAGTTATGCATCGGTTGTCAGATAACTGTTCATCACATTGTTAGCAGATTAACTTTCTTTTCTGTCATCCCGTCTGTCGTGTTTTCATAACGGTGATTAATTAGTTATCTCTCTATTAGTGGTACTGTAGTCAAATCAGTTCACCCCTATGTAAATGAATGTCCATGTGAAACATACGGCATGAAGGGGATACCCTCATCAGCTTTGCGCAGTGGCGGTACCATAGCCAATGAGGTTCATCCGAGGCGTGGTTATTGCTAGTTGAAAACTAATCCCAATACCCAGCGCTGACGCCCTTCATTGGGCGGCATGCGCAATTTTTGTTAGCTCCTACGGGGGCCTCATATACAAATAAAAAATCAGAACAATCTATCAGTTACTTCATCATCTTTCCTGATGAAAATTACATTTCATCAACCCACTTACTATCTTTGTACAAAAAGGAAGTACTATACTATTTAATCTAATTTTAATACAATCGATAGATCATGATTGTTTTTTTTAAATGAGGGAACAGTGAGATTCATATATGATACACTCATTTTGTAATACCCTTAAACTCCCGCCGCACAACAGACCGAATAGAGTTATCCTCTCTTGACAGCCACAGCAGGCAACGTCCTGAAAACGTTTATACGAGCTGCTCGCGCATCGTACCGAGTATGGACGCCGTGTGTACGTTTCCTAGATCTTTCCCGCTATTTTAATCAAAATGCACCTTTTATCTAAACACAAATCGGCAATCCCCATGGCAAAAATTTCACAATGTGAATTAAATGGAGATCTTTCCCTGGCATTGTATATGGTACTGTTGTTACATGTCATTATTTTGTTATTTTCTAATTATCATTTTCAAGACACCCTACATGAAAACTTCTCATGATTGGACCCTATTTAAGGCATGTGTTGACCAACTCTAGTGTATTGCTAACGCAGTACATATACTAAAATTGGAACGATACAGAGAAGATTAGCATGGCCCCTGCGCAAGGATGACACGCAAATTCGTGAAGCGTTCCATATTTTTTTCTAAAAAATAAATAAATAATAAATAAATAGACATGTGCAGTGATAAACTCTCCATTGGAAAAATCTCTTAACTTCTTATATAATTTTCATACAAAAACTTTACATATCTACGATCTATTCAATGATAATTACACTCATATCACACTTTGTTTTGCTATTTTACAATTACACATTTCAACAACACTTTCTCTTACAACGTATGTAGTTCGTTTTAGGACACTGTCGGCTTTTATTTCTGTAACATTTTCACTGAAAACATCTCATGTAATAGCAGTTATGCATCGGTTGTCAGATAACTGTTCATCACATTGTTAGCAGATTAACTTTCTTTTCTGTCATCCCGTCTGTCGTGTTTTCATAACGGTGATTAATTAGTTATCTCTCTATTAGTGGTACTGTAGTCAAATCAGTTCACCCCTATGTAAATGAATGTCCATGTGAAACATACGGCATGAAGGGGATACCCTCATCAGCTTTGCGCAGTGGCGGTACCATAGCCAATGAGGTTCATCCGAGGCGTGGTTATTGCTAGTTGAAAACTAATCCCAATACCCCGCGCTGACGCCCTTCATTGGGCGGCATGCGCAATTTTTGTTAGCTCCTACGGGGGCCTCATATACAAATAAAAAATCAGAACAATCTATCAGTTACTTCATCATCTTTCCTGATGAAAATTACATTTCATCAACCCACTTACTATCTTTGTACAAAAAGGAAGTACTATACTATTTAATCTAATTTTAATACAATCGATAGATCATGATTGTTTTTTTTAAATGAGGGAACAGTGAGATTCATATATGATACACTCATTTTGTAATACCCTTAAACTCCCGCCGCACAACAGACCGAATAGAGTTATCCTCTCTTGACAGCCACAGCAGGCAACGACCTGAAAACGTTTATACGAGCTGCTCGCGCATCGTACCGAGTATGGACGCCGTGTGTACGTTTCCTAGATCTTTCCCGCTATTTTAATCAAAATGCACCTTTTATCTAAACACAAATCGGCAATCCCCATGGCAAAAATTTCACAATGTGAATTAAATGGAGATCTTTCCCTGGCATTGTATATGGTACTGTTGTTACATGTCATTATTTTGTTATTTTCTAATTATCATTTTCAAGACACCCTACATGAAAACTTCTCATGATTGGACCCTATTTAAGGCATGTGTTGACCAACTCTAGTGTATTGCTAACGCAGTACATATACTAAAATTGGAACGATACAGAGAAGATTAGCATGGCCCCTGCGCAAGGATGACACGCAAATTCGTGAAGCGTTCCATATTTTGTTCTAAAAAATAAATAAATAATAAATAAATAGACATGTGCAGTGATAAACTCTCCATTGGAAAAATCTCTTAACTTCTTATATAATTTTCATACAAAAACTTTACATATCTACGATCTATTCAATGATAATTACACTCATATCACACTTTGTTTTGCTATTTTACAATTACACATTTCAACAACACTTTCTCTTACAACGTATGTAGTTCGTTTTAGGACACTGTCGGCTTTTATTTCTGTAACATTTTCACTGAAAACATCTCATGTAATAGCAGTTATGCATCGGTTGTCAGATAACTGTTCATCACATTGTTAGCAGATTAACTTTCTTTTCTGTCATCCCGTCTGTCGTGTTTTCATAACGGTGATTAATTAGTTATCTCTCTATTAGTGGTACTGTAGTCAAATCAGTTCACCCCTATGTAAATGAATGTCCATGTGAAACATACGGCATGAAGGGGATACCCTCATCAGCTTTGCGCAGTGGCGGTACCATAGCCAATGAGGTTCATCCGAGGCGTGGTTATTGCTAGTTGAAAACTAATCCCAATACCCCGCGCTGACGCCCTTCATTGGGCGGCATGCGCAATTTTTGTTAGCTCCTACGGGGGCCTCATATACAAATAAAAAATCAGAACAATCTATCAGTTACTTCATCATCTTTCCTGATGAAAATTACATTTCATCAACCCACTTACTATCTTTGTACAAAAAGGAAGTACTATACTATTTAATCTAATTTTAATACAATCGATAGATCATGATTGTTTTTTTTAAATGAGGGAACAGTGAGATTCATATATGATACACTCATTTTGTAATACCCTTAAACTCCCGCCGCACAACAGACCGAATAGAGTTATCCTCTCTTGACAGCCACAGCAGGCAACGACCTGAAAACGTTTATACGAGCTGCTCGCGCATCGTACCGAGTATGGACGCCGTGTGTACGTTTCCTAGATCTTTCCCGCTATTTTAATCAAAATGCACCTTTTATCTAAACACAAATCGGCAATCCCCATGGCAAAAATTTCACAATGTGAATTAAATGGAGATCTTTCCCTGGCATTGTATATGGTACTGTTGTTACATGTCATTATTTTGTTATTTTCTAATTATCATTTTCAAGACACCCTACATGAAAACTTCTCATGATTGGACCCTATTTAAGGCATGTGTTGACCAACTCTAGTGTATTGCTAACGCAGTACATATACTAAAATTGGAACGATACAGAGAAGATTAGCATGGCCCCTGCGCAAGGATGACACGCAAATTCGTGAAGCGTTCCATATTTTTTTCTAAAAAATAAATAAATAATAAATAAATAGACATGTGCAGTGATAAACTCTCCATTGGAAAAATCTCTTAACTTCTTATATAATTTTCATACAAAAACTTTACATATCTACGATCTATTCAATGATAATTACACTCATATCACACTTTGTTTTGCTATTTTACAATTACACATTTCAACAACACTTTCTCTTACAACGTATGTAGTTCGTTTTAGGACACTGTCGGCTTTTATTTCTGTAACATTTTCACTGAAAACATCTCATGTAATAGCAGTTATGCATCGGTTGTCAGATAACTGTTCATCACATTGTTAGCAGATTAACTTTCTTTTCTGTCATCCCGTCTGTCGTGTTTTCATAACGGTGATTAATTAGTTATCTCTCTATTAGTGGTACTGTAGTCAAATCAGTTCACCCCTATGTAAATGAATGTCCATGTGAAACATACGGCATGAAGGGGATACCCTCATCAGCTTTGCGCAGTGGCGGTACCATAGCCAATGAGGTTCATCCGAGGCGTGGTTATTGCTAGTTGAAAACTAATCCCAATACCCCGCGCTGACGCCCTTCATTGGGCGGCATGCGCAATTTTTGTTAGCTCCTACGGGGGCCTCATATACAAATAAAAAATCAGAACAATCTATCAGTTACTTCATCATCTTTCCTGATGAAAATTACATTTCATCAACCCACTTACTATCTTTGTACAAAAAGGAAGTACTATACTATTTAATCTAATTTTAATACAATCGATAGATCATGATTGTTTTTTTTAAATGAGGGAACAGTGAGATTCATATATGAAACACTCATTTTGTAATACCCTTAAACTCCCGCCGCACAACAGACCGAATAGAGTTATCCTCTCTTGACAGCCACAGCAGGCAACGTCCTGAAAACGTTTATACGAGCTGCTCGCGCATCGTACCGAGTATGGACGCCGTGTGTACGTTTCCTAGATCTTTCTCGCTATTTTAATCAAAATGCACCTTTTATCTAAACACAAATCGGCAATCCCCATGGCAAAAATTTCACAATGTGAATTAAATGGAGATCTTTCCCTGGCATTGTATATGGTACTGTTGTTACATGTCATTATTTTGTTATTTTCTAATTATCATTTTCAAGACACCCTACATGAAAACTTCTCATGATTGGACCCTATTTAAGGCATGTGTTGACCAACTCTAGTGTATTGCTAACGCAGTACATATACTAAAATTGGAACGATACAGAGAAGATTAGCATGGCCCCTGCGCAAGGATGACACGCAAATTCGTGAAGCGTTCCATATTTTTTTCTAAAAAATAAATAAATAATAAATAAATAGACATGTGCAGTGATAAACTCTCCATTGGAAAAATCTCTTAACTTCTTATATAATTTTCATACAAAAACTTTACATATCTACGATCTATTCAATGATAATTACACTCATATCACACTTTGTTTTGCTATTTTACAATTACACATTTCAACAACACTTTCTCTTACAACGTATGTAGTTCGTTTTAGGACACTGTCGGCTTTTATTTCTGTAACATTTTCACTGAAAACATCTCATGTAATAGCAGTTATGCATCGGTTGTCAGATAACTGTTCATCACATTGTTAGCAGATTAACTTTCTTTTCTGTCATCCCGTCTGTCGTGTTTTCATAACGGTGATTAATTAGTTATCTCTCTATTAGTGGTACTGTAGTCAAATCAGTTCACCCCTATGTAAATGAATGTCCATGTGAAACATACGGCATGAAGGGGATACCCTCATCAGCTTTGCGCAGTGGCGGTACCATAGCCAATGAGGTTCATCCGAGGCGTGGTTATTGCTAGTTGAAAACTAATCCCAATACCCCGCGCTGACGCCCTTCATTGGGCGGCATGCGCAATTTTTGTTAGCTCCTACGGGGGCCTCATATACAAATAAAAAATCAGAACAATCTATCAGTTACTTCATCATCTTTCCTGATGAAAATTACATTTCATCAACCCACTTACTATCTTTGTACAAAAAGGAAGTACTATACTATTTAATCTAATTTTAATACAATCGATAGATCATGATTGTTTTTTTTAAATGAGGGAACAGTGAGATTCATATATGATACACTCATTTTGTAATACCCTTAAACTCCCGCCGCACAACAGACCGAATAGAGTTATCCTCTCTTGACAGCCACAGCAGGCAACGTCCTGAAAACGTTTATACGAGCTGCTCGCGCATCGTACCGAGTATGGACGCCGTGTGTACGTTTCCTAGATCTTTCCCGCTATTTTAATCAAAATGCACCTTTTATCTAAACACAAATCGGCAATCCCCATGGCAAAAATTTCACAATGTGAATTAAATGGAGATCTTTCCCTGGCATTGTATATGGTACTGTTGTTACATGTCATTATTTTGTTATTTTCTAATTATCATTTTCAAGACACCCTACATGAAAACTTCTCATGATTGGACCCTATTTAAGGCATGTGTTGACCAACTCTAGTGTATTGCTAACGCAGTACATATATATACTAAAATTGGAACGATACAGAGAAGATTAACATGGCCCCTGCGCAAGGATGACACGCAAATTCGTGAAGCGTTCCATATTTTTTTCTAAAAAATAAATAAATAATAAATAAATAGACATGTGCAGTGATAAACTCTCCATTGGAAAAATCTCTTAACTTCTTATATAATTTTCATACAAAAACTTTACATATCTACGATCTATTCAATGATAATTACACTCATATCACACTTTGTTTTGCTATTTTACAATTACACATTTCAACAACACTTTCTCTTACAACGTATGTAGTTCGTTTTGGGACACTGTCGGCTTTTATTTCTGTAACATTTTCACTGAAAACATCTCATGTAATAGCAGTTATGCATCGGTTGTCAGATAACTGTTCATCACATTGTTAGCAGATTAACTTTCTTTTCTGTCATCCCGTCTGTCGTGTTTTCATAACGGTGATTAATTAGTTATCTCTCTATTAGTGGTACTGTAGTCAAATCAGTTCACCCCTATGTAAATGAATGTCCATGTGAAACATACGGCATGAAGGGGATACCCTCATCAGCTTTGCGCAGTGGCGGTACCATAGCCAATGAGGTTCATCCGAGGCGTGGTTATTGCTAGTTGAAAACTAATCCCAATACCCCGCGCTGACGCCCTTCATTGGGCGGCATGCGCAATTTTTGTTAGCTCCTACGGGGGCCTCATATACAAATAAAAAATCAGAACAATCTATCAGTTACTTCATCATCTTTCCTGATGAAAATTACATTTCATCAACCCACTTACTATCTTTGTACAAAAAGGAAGTACTATACTATTTAATCTAATTTTAATACAATCGATAGATCATGATTGTTTTTTTTAAATGAGGGAACAGTGAGATTCATATATGATACACTCATTTTGTAATACCCTTAAACTCCCGCCGCACAACAGACCGAATAGAGTTATCCTCTCTTGACAGCCACAGCAGGCAACGTCCTGAAAACGTTTATACGAGCTGCTCGCGCATCGTACCGAGTATGGACGCCGTGTGTACGTTTCCTAGATCTTTCCCGCTATTTTAATCAAAATGCACCTTTTATCTAAACACAAATCGGCAATCCCCATGGCAAAAATTTCACAATGTGAATTAAATGGAGATCTTTCCCTGGCATTGTATATGGTACTGTTGTTACATGTCATTATTTTGTTATTTTCTAATTATCATTTTCAAGACACCCTACATGAAAACTTCTCATGATTGGACCCTATTTAAGGCATGTGTTGACCAACTCTAGTGTATTGCTAACGCAGTACATATACTAAAATTGGAACGATACAGAGAAGATTAGCATGGCCCCTGCGCAAGGATGACACGCAAATTCGTGAAGCGTTCCATATTTTTTTCTAAAAAATAAATAAATAATAAATAAATAGACATGTGCAGTGATAAACTCTCCATTGGAAAAATCTCTTAACTTCTTATATAATTTTCATACAAAAACTTTACATATCTACGATCTATTCAATGATAATTACACTCATATCACACTTTGTTTTGCTATTTTACAATTACACATTTCAACAACACTTTCTCTTACAACGTATGTAGTTCGTTTTAGGACACTGTCGGCTTTTATTTCTGTAACATTTTCACTGAAAACATCTCATGTAATAGCAGTTATGCATCGGTTGTCAGATAACTGTTCATCACATTGTTAGCAGATTAACTTTCTTTTCTGTCATCCCGTCTGTCGTGTTTTCATAACGGTGATTAATTAGTTATCTCTCTATTAGTGGTACTGTAGTCAAATCAGTTCACCCCTATGTAAATGAATGTCCATGTGAAACATACGGCATGAAGGGGATACCCTCATCAGCTTTGCGCAGTGGCGGTACCATAGCCAATGAGGTTCATCCGAGGCGTGGTTATTGCTAGTTGAAAACTAATCCCAATACCCCGCGCTGACGCCCTTCATTGGGCGGCATGCGCAATTTTTGTTAGCTCCTACGGGGGCCTCATATACAAATAAAAAATCAGAACAATCTATCAGTTACTTCATCATCTTTCCTGATGAAAATTACATTTCATCAACCCACTTACTATCTTTGTACAAAAAGGAAGTACTATACTATTTAATCTAATTTTAATACAATCGATAGATCATGATTGTTTTTTTTAAATGAGGGAACAGTGAGATTCATATATGATACACTCATTTTGTAATACCCTTAAACTCCCGCCGCACAACAGACCGAATAGAGTTATCCTCTCTTGACAGCCACAGCAGGCAACGTCCTGAAAACGTTTATACGAGCTGCTCGCGCATCGTACCGAGTATGGACGCCGTGTGTACGTTTCCTAGATCTTTCCCGCTATTTTAATCAAAATGCACCTTTTATCTAAACACAAATCGGCAATCCCCATGGCAAAAATTTCACAATGTGAATTAAATGGAGATCTTTCCCTGGCATTGTATATGGTACTGTTGTTACATGTCATTATTTTGTTATTTTCTAATTATCATTTTCAAGACACCCTACATGAAAACTTCTCATGATTGGACCCTATTTAAGGCATGTGTTGACCAACTCTAGTGTATTGCTAACGCAGTACATATACTAAAATTGGAACGATACAGAGAAGATTAGCATGGCCCCTGCGCAAGGATGACACGCAAATTCGTGAAGCGTTCCATATTTTTTTCTAAAAAATAAATAAATAATAAATAAATAGACATGTGCAGTGATAAACTCTCCATTGGAAAAATCTCTTAACTTCTTATATAATTTTCATACAAAAACTTTACATATCTACGATCTATTCAATGATAATTACACTCATATCAAACTTTGTTTTGCTATTTTACAATTACACATTTCAACAACACTTTCTCTTACAACGTATGTAGTTCGTTTTAGGACACTGTCGGCTTTTATTTCTGTAACATTTTCACTGAAAACATCTCATGTAATAGCAGTTATGCATCGGTTGTCAGATAACTGTTCATCACATTGTTAGCAGATTAACTTTCTTTTCTGTCATCCCGTCTGTCGTGTTTTCATAACGGTGATTAATTAGTTATCTCTCTATTAGTGGTACTGTAGTCAAATCAGTTCACCCCTATGTAAATGAATGTCCATGTGAAACATACGGCATGAAGGGGATACCCTCATCAGCTTTGCGCAGTGGCGGTACCATAGCCAATGAGGTTCATCCGAGGCGTGGTTATTGCTAGTTGAAAACTAATCCCAATACCCCGCGCTGACGCCCTTCATTGGGCGGCATGCGCAATTTTTGTTAGCTCCTACGGGGGCCTCATATACAAATAAAAAATCAGAACAATCTATCAGTTACTTCATCATCTTTCCTGATGAAAATTACATTTCATCAACCCACTTACTATCTTTGTACAAAAAGGAAGTACTATACTATTTAATCTAATTTTAATACAATCGATAGATCATGATTGTTTTTTTTAAATGAGGGAACAGTGAGATTCATATATGATACACTCATTTTGTAATACCCTTAAACTCCCGCCGCACAACAGACCGAATAGAGTTATCCTCTCTTGACAGCCACAGCAGGCAACGTCCTGAAAACGTTTATACGAGCTGCTCGCGCATCGTACCGAGTATGGACGCCGTGTGTACGTTTCCTAGATCTTTCCCGCTATTTTAATCAAAATGCACCTTTTATCTAAACACAAATCGGCAATCCCCATGGCAAAAATTTCACAATGTGAATTAAATGGAGATCTTTCCCTGGCATTGTATATGGTACTGTTGTTACATGTCATTATTTTGTTATTTTCTAATTATCATTTTCAAGACACCCTACATGAAAACTTCTCATGATTGGACCCTATTTAAGGCATGTGTTGACCAACTCTAGTGTATTGCTAACGCAGTACATATACTAAAATTGGAACGATACAGAGAAGATTAGCATGGCCCCTGCGCAAGGATGACACGCAAATTCGTGAAGCGTTCCATATTTTTTTCTAAAAAATAAATAAATAATAAATAAATAGACATGTGCAGTGATAAACTCTCCATTGGAAAAATCTCTTAACTTCTTATATAATTTTCATACAAAAACTTTACATATCTACGATCTATTCAATGATAATTACACTCATATCACACTTTGTTTTGCTATTTTACAATTACACATTTCAACAACACTTTCTCTTACAACGTATGTAGTTCGTTTTAGGACACTGTCGGCTTTTATTTCTGTAACATTTTCACTGAAAACATCTCATGTAATAGCAGTTATGCATCGGTTGTCAGATAACTGTTCATCACATTGTTAGCAGATTAACTTTCTTTTCTGTCATCCCGTCTGTCGTGTTTTCATAACGGTGATTAATTAGTTATCTCTCTATTAGTGGTACTGTAGTCAAATCAGTTCACCCCTATGTAAATGAATGTCCATGTGAAACATACGGCATGAAGGGGATACCCTCATCAGCTTTGCGCAGTGGCGGTACCATAGCCATTACTGCGCCTTTGCTTGAGATCTATACTAATCTTTTCTCCTCTGTTTTCAGTTCTACGGGCGGGCATCCAGTGATTTTTCACAGGTGTGACCTCGGTCTCCCCCCATCTCCACAATGGCATATGCAGCAGCGGTCGACTTCGGTCCTATTCCTCGGGAATACTATGATCCTGACACCTCGGCTAGGACTGTGAAGATTGACAGCAGCCAAAGGGGACTGCAGCGGTCAAAGTTGATTCAGGTACTGAAAACTTTACCTCATTTCCGAATGTCGTATGTAGACACTATCTGGAGGAAAGAGAAGGCAGGGACCTTCTATATTACGTTTACCAAAAAAGAGTATTGTGAACTGTTTCTCCAAACTGGCGTTTTTAATCATGATGACTTTCAATTGTTGATTACACATTATGAACGCCAAGTTGTGACCTTTCGCATACACTGGCTGGACAGAGACGTGAGGCACAGTTTCGTGAGGTCCTTCTTCAGTAAGTATGGACAAGTGTTAGATTGTCAGTTTGTGGAAGAAGAGATGGAGGGTGATGTGAAGCGTACAGGGGTGAGGAAGGTCACAGTAGAGGTAAACGAGAGATCGAAAGATGATATTCCCCATATCGCAAGGTTTAGAGGTGAGCGAATGCTAATTACAGCTCCTGGTCGTCTACCCGTCTGCCTGAGGTGTCACACTGTTGGACACCTCAGGGTAGACTGTCCTCGGACTTGGGCAGCTAGGAACGCGTGGCTTGAGCGTCAGCATAGGGAGGAGGATAAGTACAGTGATAGGGGGGATGATGTAGATGATGAGATTGCCGCAAGTGACATTGTATTGGCCAACATGCAAGACCCCACCCCAACTCCTGACCCTCACCCTGACCCCGAGTCTGATCCCGAGGCTGATCCCCTGCCTCACCCCGAGGCCGACCCTATGGCTGACCCTGAGGCTGACCTCATGCCACCCCCAGAGGTTGACCCAATGACTCACATTGATGCTGATTCAGATCCCAACCCTGATACTAACCAAGAGCCCTACCCCAAGGTTGATTTCAGACCCGACCCTTTAGACCAAATGTACACAGCCTACACCTAAGGACATGGTTGTATCCGAAGAGGAGGACAATTTTACTTTGGTAACAGGTAAACGGGGAAAGAAAGACAGGGGTAACAGTGTTAAGAAAGGGGAGAAGCGGAGTTGTTTTCCAGCAGAAGTCTCGGCAGCTGCTGCCCTTGCCTCTGGACCTGTTCATAAGGCAAGAAAGTCAGACCCTTCACCATCTTCTTCCAGGCAGAGCAGATCTAGATCTAGATCTATAGTTAATCTGCCCCCCATTTATAACCCTGCCAGGTCTGGAAAAAGCTGACTTTAAGTAGCCTTTTGTATCCCAACCCAAACGACCCACGCAATGCCCATGGACTATGAGATTGAACACTGCTTGCCTGTGCTAGACGCCTGGTCAGTCCCCACGTGGGGCTGTGACATAATTGTTATCTTTGTATTTAATTTTGTAATTATTGTCTTTTGCATACAAATACTATTTCTGTGTTTACATATTCATTTCCCTATTTCTGTTGACATGACTGATGCTTGTGTGATTGATTTCTAAATAATAATAATGTATAATTTCTTATCAATTAACTGTAATGGCTTGTTATCCTCACCTTCAAAGATTAATATTTTATCCAATAAATTTCATTCTGAATGCATTGATATTCTATTCCTTCAAGAAACCCATGTTTGTAATATTTCTTCTGCTAAGTATTATGAATCAAAATTTAAAGGCAAAGCCTTTTGGTCTTTTGGCACTAATTTAAGTAGAGGGGTGGGTATTGTTATTTCTGATAGGCAAAATTACTCATAGGAACATTTTCATTTTGACTGCGATGGTAGATATGTAATTTTAGATTTAGTTTTAAATGGTGTTAAGGCTAGGTTTATTAATATTTACGCCCCAAATAACCCCTCTGAAAGGGGTACCTTTTTAAAATCCATCGCTCATTACTTAGTTACCAATAGATCACTGTTATTTGGCGGGGATTTTAATTGTGTTACTAATGTAAAGTTAGATAAAGTAGGAGGGAATCTAGGTCAAAATCAAGTTGGGCCGAATATTATAAACAGCTGGGTTTCTGATTTTCACCTTATTGACATTTATCGTTATATGTTTCCAGACTCGGTGGCGGTGACTTGGAGAAACTCTCTTGGTGTTGGCTGTCGACTTGATCGCTTCTATATCTCATCTTCCTTGGTCGAATCTGTGACTGCTTCAGGTATCTCACCCTGCTCCTTTTCTGACCATGATTATGTGTTTGTTAAGCTCAGAGATTTACAAGGCATAGATTTTGGTCCCAGCTATTGGAAATGTAACAATAGCATTTTTGATTGTGATTTTAAAAAGTTTTTCTCAGGCTTTTGCCAAACTAATATTCCCTCTTTAGAAACTATTACTTTGGAATGGTGGGATACTTTTAAAACTAAAATTCAAAATTTCTTAAACTTCTTTCCAAATTACAAAAAGATTCCCAAGTATCCCAACGTAAAGACTTAGAGTCTAAATACAAGAAACTATGCCGTGCTGAATCTTTAAATCCTGGACTTTATACTGATCAAATTTCGGAAGTAAAGAAACAGTTACAAGATTTTGAAATTTTAGAGTTTCAAGGGAATTTATTAAGATGTAAAGCTAAAGACCTTGAACTCGGCGAAAAACCTTCCAGTTATTTTTTGTGCAAGGAAGCAAGGAGAGGACAAAACAAATCTATTTCGACTATTGATGATCAATTTGGCAATACTTTTAATACCTCTCCTGGAATCATGGGCGTTTTTCGAAATTTCTATTCTAAATTATTAAGTGCAGAGCCCATTGATGAAGTAACTTGTGAACACTTCCTTACTGATTTACCTACTCTTGATTCGGACATTTCGACCACTCTGGAAGGTGAAATTACAAAAGATGAAATTTTAGAGGCCCTTAAGGCAATGGAGAACAACAAGTCTCCAGGTCCAGATGGGCTAACAAAGGAATTTTATGTTGCTTCCTTCCCCTTCCTTGGTGATGTCATTCATCGTGTTGTCAATCTGTGTTTTCAGCAGGAATCTCTTCCTGCGTCCTCTAAGATTTCTTACATAACTCTTCTCTGTAAAGACCCCCTTAATGCTTCTAATGTTAAGAATTGGCGTCCCATCTCTTTGTTAAATGTTGATGTCAAAATTATTTCCAAATTGATGTGCACACGTTTAGGCAATGTAATTGGGGATATAGTACACTTAGACCAAACCTGTGCAGTACCTGGTTGGTCCATTCAGGATAATTGTCATTTAATGCGTAATGTGCTGGACTATGTGGAGCAAAAAAACCTTCCTTGTGCTTTTATAAGTTTAGATCAGGAAAAGGCTTTCGATAGAGTCTCCCACGATTATTTGTTTAAAGTATTGGACGCTTTTGGCTTTGGTCCAAATTTCAAAAAGTGGGTCAAAATTCTTTACTCGGACATTTCTAGTGCAGTAATTGTTAATCAGCACATTTCTCGGCCCTTTCCGGTAACGAGGTCAGTTCGGCAGGGTTGTGGGTTATCCCCAGCTCTGTATGTATTAGCACTAGAGCCTCTTTTACATAAACTTCGTCAAAATTCTGATATAAAAGGTGTTCAGTTGCCAGGCTCAAATGATTCAGCTAAAGTGTCTGCCTTTGCTGATGATGGTCTAGGTTTCTGCACAACAGACGCTTCTATTTACTATTTGCTAAACACCTACTCTGATTTTGGCAGGGCGTCTGGCTCCAAATTGAATAAGTCTAAATCTAATGGAATTTTTATTGGTAAATGGAAATCCAGGTCTGATCACCCTTTTGGTATTTCATGGATCGAGCAGTCTAAAATTGTTGGAATTATCACAGGTCAAGAGGTCACTTCGGACGATCAGTTCTACCCAATTCTATCTAAATTCAGAAAGGTTCTAAATTACCATAAGGGACGTTCCATATCTATTTTTGGCAAAACTACTGTGTGCAATGTTATGGCCTTATCAAAACTGTGGTACCGTGGTGCAGTATCGCCAGTTTCAAATCATTACATTACTCTCTTTCAAAGAGAAGTTTTCGATTTATTTGGAAGTCCAAGGCTGAACCAATGAAACGTTCTATTTTGTACCAACCCATTTTGGACGGGGGACTGGGTGCTATACACATCCAATCGAAACTTTATTCATTTTATTTGGCCCATATTCAATCTCTCTTAAAAGATAAGTCAGCCAAATGGACACATTTTGCAAAATATTGGATAGGTTTATCTCTTCGTGCTTTCAATCCATCTTTCACCTCTCTACTCATGCCTCATTCTGATACTATGCCTTTGTTTTACCAACCATGCATTTCGGCTTTAAAACTATTCCAGTCTTTATCTTCAGATCCGTTGGTAAACATTCTAAATTATACTTCCAAAGATTTCTATCTTTGTCTTTTGAAAAATGTCACTGAAAATCGCCTTCAGCGAATCTATCCACAAATCAACTTTCGAGAAGTTTGGCTTAATTTGCATAATTCATTTGTGGATCCTATTTTAAAATCAGTTAATTTTCGTCTTATTCACAACTCTCTTATCCTCGGCTATCGCCTCTACACTACTCATAGGGCTCCTTCCCCTGACTGTGTTCTCTGTCTGTCGGCAGTTGAATCTTCTGATCATCTCTTTATCTACTGCCCTTGTGTGAATGTCTTGTGGAATATCATTTTTCAGTGGCTTAAAACACTCTCTTGTGGCTTGATCCAAAAGTGTAATGAGGTTGTCCGTTTTGGACTTATCCCTCACCTTCCAAATTCTAAAGTAAAGTCCGTTTGTGTATATTTGCTTTCTCTTGGCAAACATTGTATTTGGCTTATACGAAATTTTAACAGATTTGAACACAAACGGTTAACTGGAAATGATATTGTTTTGCGTTTCCTTTCCCTCCTTAAAACACGTATTATGGTCGACTATTTCCGTCTGTCCTTCTCTGACTTTTCTCTGTACTGGCTTTCTTGCAATATTTTCTGTCACATTGATGCATTCACTAACAAGCTTATATTTCATATTTAAATATACCCATTGTCAAGTTTAGTATGTATACTCTCAGATATACTATTGCATAGTATATTTGTAATCATTACTTCTTTAATGTTAACTTTGTAAATATTTATATTATGTATTGTGTGAATGAGTGTGTGAACGCCTGTCAACATTGTAAAGAATGTATAATTTTGTATCATATTATGTACATAATTAAACACTGTACTGCTATACTACTGTGCTGCGTCACTGTTATATAATCAAATATGTACATATATCTCTTTACAATTCTAAAGGTAAAACATTTCCCTTAAAACATTTTACATGTATATTTCAAAATTTAAAGTTGTAAATCTCTGTGTACACATTCTATCTTATGTGCTTGTCTTGTCTCTCTATCCCCTCTCGTGAACTAGTTGTCTTCTTTTAGTCATCCTATTGTTAGTGGCCACTACCCCGCCCACTGTGATAAGCTGTTTTTATTTCGGGAGTAGTGGTCAGCACCTGTCCATTATTGTACATATCACCTTTTTGTCAATAAATTATTAGAAATGGTTCATCCGAGGCGTGGTTATTGCTAGTTGAAAACTAATCCCAATACCCCGCGCTGACGCCCTTCATTGGGCGGCATGCGCAATTTTTGTAAGCTCCTACGGGGGCCTCATATACAAATAAAAAATCAGAACAATCTATCAGTTACTTCATCATCTTTCCTGATGAAAATTACATTTCATCAACCCACTTACTATCTTTGTACAAAAAGGAAGTACTATACTATTTAATCTAATTTTAATACAATCGATAGATCATGATTGTTTTTTTTAAATGAGGGAACAGTGAGATTCATATATGATACACTCATTTTGTAATACCCTTAAACTCCCGCCGCACAACAGACCGAATAGAGTTATCCTCTCTTGACAGCCACAGCAGGCAACGTCCTGAAAACGTTTATACGAGCTGCTCGCGCATCGTACCGAGTATGGACGCCGTGTGTACGTTTCCTAGATCTTTCCCGCTATTTTAATCAAAATGCACCTTTTATCTAAACACAAATCGGCAATCCCCATGGCAAAAATTTCACAATGTGAATTAAATGGAGATCTTTCCCTGGCATTGTATATGGTACTGTTGTTACATGTCATTATTTTGTTATTTTCTAATTATCATTTTCAAGACACCCTACATGAAAACTTCTCATGATTGGACCCTATTTAAGGCATGTGTTGACCAACTCTAGTGTATTGCTAACGCAGTACATATACTAAAATTGGAACGATACAGAGAAGATTAGCATGGCCCCTGCGCAAGGATGACACGCAAATTCGTGAAGCGTTCCATATTTTTTTCTAAAAAATAAATAAATAATAAATAAATAGACATGTGCTGTGATAAACTCTCCATTGGAAAAATCTCTTAACTTCTTATATAATTTTCATACAAAAACTTTACATATCTACGATCTATTCAATGATAATTACACTCATATCACACTTTGTTTTGCTATTTTACAATTACACATTTCAACAACACTTTCTCTTACAACGTATGTAGTTCGTTTTAGGACACTGTCGGCTTTTATTTCTGTAACATTTTCACTGAAAACATCTCATGTAATAGCAGTTATGCATCGGTTGTCAGATAACTGTTCATCACATTGTTAGCAGATTAACTTTCTTTTCTGTCATCCCGTCTGTCGTGTTTTTATAACGGTGATTAATTAGTTATCTCTCTATAAGTGGTACTGTAGTCAAATCAGTTCACCCCTATGTAAATGAATGTCCATGTGAAACATACGGCATGAAGGGGATACCCTCATCAGCTTTGCGCAGTGGCGGTACCATAGCCAATGAGGTTCATCCGAGGCGTGGTTATTGCTAGTTGAAAACTAATCCCAATACCCCGCGCTGACGCCCTTCATTGGGCGGCATGCGCAATTTTTGTTAGCTCCTATGGGGGCCTCATATACAAATAAAAAATCAGAACAATCTATCAGTTACTTCATCATCTTTCCTGATGAAAATTACATTTCATCAACCCACTTACTATCTTTGTACAAAAAGGAAGTACTATACTATTTAATCTAATTTTAATACAATCGATAGATCATGATTGTTTTTTTTAAATGAGGGAACAGTGAGATTCATATATGATACACTCATTTTGTAATACCCTTAAACTCCCGCCGCACAACAGACCGAATAGAGTTATCCTCTCTTGACAGCCACAGCAGGCAACGTCCTGAAAACGTTTATACGAGCTGCTCGCGCATCGTACCGAGTATGGACGCCGTGTGTACGTTTCCTAGATCTTTCCCGCTATTTTAATCAAAATGCACCTTTTATCTAAACACAAATCGGCAATCCCCATGGCAAAAATTTCACAATGTGAATTAAATGGAGATCTTTCCCTGGCATTGTATATGGTACTGTTGTTACATGTCATTATTTTGTTATTTTCTAATTATCATTTTCAAGACACCCTACATGAAAACTTCTCATGATTGGACCCTATTTAAGGCATGTGTTGACCAACTCTAGTGTATTGCTAACGCAGTACATATACTAAAATTGGAACGATACAGAGAAGATTAGCATGGCCCCTGCGCAAGGATGACACGCAAATTCGTGAAGCGTTCCATATTTTTTTCTAAAAAATAAATAAATAATAAATAAATAGACATGTGCAGTGATAAACTCTCCATTGGAAAAATCTCTTAACTTCTTATATAATTTTCATACAAAAACTTTACATATCTACGATCTATTCAATGATAATTACACTCATATCACACTTTGTTTTGCTATTTTACAATTACACATTTCAACAACACTTTCTCTTACAACGTATGTAGTTCGTTTTAGGACACTGTCGGCTTTTATTTCTGTAACATTTTCACTGAAAACATCTCATGTAATAGCAGTTATGCATCGGTTGTCAGATAACTGTTCATCACATTGTTAGCAGATTAACTTTCTTTTCTGTCATCCCGTCTGTCGTGTTTTCATAACGGTGATTAATTAGTTATCTCTCTATTAGTGGTACTGTAGTCAAATCAGTTCACCCCTATGTAAATGAATGTCCATGTGAAACATACGGCATGAAGGGGATACCCTCATCAGCTTTGCGCAGTGGCGGTACCATAGCCATTACTGCGCCTTTGCTTGAGATCTATATTAATCTTTTCTCCTCTGTTTTCAGTTCTACGGGCGGGCATCCAGTAATTTTTCACAGGTGTGACCTCGGTCTCCCCCCATCTCCACAATGGCATATGCAGCAGCGGTCGACTTCGGTCCTATTCCTCGGGAATACTATGATCCTGACACCTCGGCTAGGACTGTGAAGATTGACAGCAGCCAAAGGGGACTGCAGCGGTCAAAGTTGATTCAGGTACTGAAAACTTTACCTCATTTCCGAATGTCGTATGTAGACACTATCTGGAGGAAAGAGAAGGCAGGGACCTTCTATATTACGTTTACCAAAAAAGAGTATTGTGAACTGTTTCTCCAAACTGGCGTTTTTAATCATGATGACTTTCAATTGTTGATTACACATTATGAACGCCAAGTTGTGACCTTTCGCATACACTGGCTGGACAGAGACGTGAGGCACAGTTTCGTGAGGTCCTTCTTCAGTAAGTATGGACAAGTGTTAGATTGTCAGTTTGTGGAAGAAGAGATGGAGGGTGATGTGAAGCGTACAGGAGTGAGGAAGGTCACAGTAGAGGTAAACGAGAGATCGAAAGATGACATTCCCCATATCGCAAGGTTTAGAGGTGAGCGAATGCTAATTACAGCTCCTGGTCGTCTACCCGTCTGCCTGAGGTGTCACACTGTTGGACACCTCAGGGTAGACTGTCCTCGGACTTGGGCAGCTAGGAACGCGTGGCTTGAGCGTCAGCATAGGAGGGAGGATAAGAACAGTGATAGGGGGGATGATGTAGATGATGAGATTGCCGCAAGTGACATTGATTTGGCCAACATACAAGACCCCACCCCAACTCCTGACCCCCACCCTGACCCCGAGTCTGATCCCGAGGCTGATCCCCTGCCTCACCCCGAGGCCGACCCTATGGCTGACCCTGAGGCTGACCTCATGCCACCCCCAGAGGTTGACCCAAAGACTCACATTGATGCTGATTCAGATCCCAACACTGATACTAACCAAGAGCCCTACCCCAAGGTTGATTTCAGACCCGACCCTTTAGACCAAATGTCACAGCCTACACCTAAGGACATGGTTGTATCCGAAGAGGAGGACAATTTTACTTTGGTAACAGGTAAACGGGGAAAGGAAGACAGGGGTAACAGTGTTAAGAAAGGGGAGAAGCGGAGTTGTCTTCCAGCAGAAGTCTCGGCAGCTGCTGCCCTTGCCTCTGGACCTGTTCATAAGGCAAGAAAGTCAGACCCTTCACCATCTTCTTCCAGGCAGAGCAGATCTAGATCTAGATCTATAGTTAATCTGCCCCCCATTTATAACCCTGCCAGGTCTGGAAAAAGCTGACTTTAAGTAGCCTATTGTATCCCAACCCAAACGACCCACGCAATGCCCATGGACTATGAGATTGAACACTGCTTGCCTGTGCTAGACGCCTGGTCAGTCCCCACGTGGGGCTGTGACATAATTGTTATCTTTGTATTTAATTTTGTATTTATTGTCTTTTGCATACAAATACTATTTCTGTGTTTACATATTCATTTCCCTATTTCTGTTGACATGACTGATGCTTGTGTAATTGATTTCTAAATAATAATAATGTATAATTTCTTATCAATTAACTGTAATGGCTTGTTATCCTCACCTTCAAAGATTAATATTTTATCCAATAAATTTCATTCTGAATCCATTGATATTCTATTCCTTCAAGAAACCCATGTTTGTAATATTTCTTCTGCTAAGTATTATGAATCAAAATTTAAAGGCAAAGCCTTTTGGTCTTTTGGCACTAATTTAAGTAGAGGGGTGGGTATTGTTATTTCTGATAGGCAAAATTACTCAGTGTAACATTTTCATTTTGACTGCGATGGTAGATATGTAATTTTAGATGTAGTTTTTAATGGTGTTAAGGCTAGGTTTATCAATATTTACGCCCCAAATAACCCCTCTGAAAGGGGTACCTTTTTAAAATCCATCGCTCATTACTTAGTTACCAATAGATCACTGTTATTTGGCGGGGATTTTAATTGTGTTACTAATGTAAAGTTAGATAAAGTAGGAGGGAATCTAGGTCAAAATCAAGTTGGGCCGAATATTATAAACAGCTGGGTTTCTGATTTTCACCTTACTGACATTTATCGTCATATGTTTCCAGACTCGGTGGCGGTGACTTGGAGAAACTCTCTTGGTGTTGGCTGTCGACTTGATCGCTTCTATATCTCATCTTCCTTGGTCGAATCTGTGACTGCTTCAGGTATCTCACCCTGCTCCTTTTCTGACCATGATTATGTGTTTGTTAAGCTCAGAGATTTACAAGGCATAGATTTTGGTCCCAGCTATTGGAAATGTAACAATAGCATTTTTGATTGTGATTTTAAAAAGTTTTTCTCAGGCTTTTGCCAAACTAATATTCCCTCTTTAGAAACTATTACTTTGGAATGGTGGGATACTTTTAAAACTAAAATTCAAAATTTCTTTAAACTTCTTTCCAAATTACAAAAAGATTCCCAAGTATCCCAACGTAAAGACTTAGAGTCTAAATACAAGAAACTATGCCGTGCTGAATCTTTAAATCCTGGACTTTATACTGATCAAATTTCGGAAGTAAAGAAACAGTTACAAGATTTTGAAATTTTAGAGTTTCAAGGGAATTTATTCAGATGTAAAGCTAAAGACCTTGAACTCGGCGAAAAACCTTCCAGTTATTTTTTGTGCAAGGAAGCAAGGAGAGGACAAAACAAATCTATTTCGACTATTGATGATCAATTTGGCAATACTTTTAATACCTCTCCTGGAATCATGGGCGTTTTTCGAAATTTCTATTCTAAATTATTAAATGCAGAGCCCATTGATGAAGTAACTTGTGAACACTTCCTTGCGGATTTACCTACTCTTGATTCGGACATTTCGACCACTCTGGAAGGTGAAATTACAAAAGATGAAATTTTAGAGGCCCTTAAGGCAATGGAGAACAACAAGTCTCCAGGTCCAGATGGGCTAACAAAGGAATTTTATGTTGCTTCTTTCCCCTTCCTTGGTGATGTCATTCATCGTGTTGTCAATCTGTGTTTTCAGCAGGAATCTCTTCCTGCGTCCTCTAAGACTTCTTACATAACTCTTCTCTGTAAAGACCCCCTTAATGCTTCTAATGTTAAGAATTGGCGTCCCATCTCTTTGTTAAATGTTGATGTCAAAATTATTTCCAAATTGATGTGCACACGTTTAGGCAATGTAATTGGGGATATAGTACACTTAGACCAAACCTGTGCAGTACCTGGTAGGTCCATTCAGGACAATTGTCATTTAATGCGTAATGTGCTGGACTATGTGGAGCAAAAAAACCTCCCTTGTGCTTTTATAAGTTTAGATCAGGAAAAGGCTTTCGATAGAGTCTCCCACGATTATTTGTTTAAAGTATTGGACGCTTTTGGCTTTGGTCCAAATTTCAAAAAGTGGGTCAAAATTCTTTACTCGGACATTTCTAGTGCAGTAATTGTCAATCAGCACATTTCTCGGCCCTTTCCGGTAACGAGGTCAGTTCGGCAGGGTTGTGGGTTATCCCCAGCTCTGTATGTATTAGCACTAGAGCCTCTTTTACATAAACTTCGTCAAAATTCTGATATAAAAGGTGTTCAGTTGCCAGGCTCAAATGATTCAGCTAAAGTGTCTGCCTTTGCTGATGATGGTCTAGGTTTCTGCACAACAGACGCTTCTATTTACTATTTGCTAAACACCTACTCTGATTTTGGCAGGGCGTCTGGCTCCAAATTGAATAAGTCTAAATCTAATGGAATTTTTATTGGTAAATGGAAATCCAGGTCTGATCACCCTTTTGATATTTCTTGGATCGAGCAGTCTAAAATTGTTGGAATTATCACAGGTCAAGAGGTCACTTCGGACGATCAGTTCTACCCAATTCTATCTAAATTCAGAAAGGTTCTAAATTACCATAAGGGACGTTCCATATCTATTTTTGGCAAAACTACTGTGTGCAATGTTATGGCCTTATCAAAACTGTGGTACCGTGGTGCAGTATCGCCAGTTTCAAATCATTACATTACTCTCTTTCAAAGAGAAGTTTTTCGATTTATTTGGAAGTCCAAGGCTGAACCAATGAAACGTTCTATTTTGTACCAACCCATTTTGGACGGGGGACTGGGTGCTATACACATCCAATCGAAACTTTATTCAATTTATTTGGGCCATATTCAATCTCTCTTAAAAGATAAGTCAGCCAAATGGACACATTTTGCAAAATATTGGCTAGGTTTATCTCTTCGTGCTTTCAATCCATCTTTCACCTCTCTACTCATGCCTCATTCTGATACTATGCCTTTGTTTTACCAACAATGCATTTCGGCTTTAAAACTGTTCCAGTCTTTATCTTCAGATCCGTTGGTAAACATTCTAAATTTTACTTCCAAAGATTTCTATCTTTGTTTTTTGAAAAATGTCACTGAAAATCGCCTTCAGCGAATCTATCCACAAATCAACTTTCGAGAAGTTTGGCTTAATTTGCATAATTCATTTGTGGATCCTCTTTTAAAATCAGTTAATTTTCGTCTTATTCACAACTCTCTTATCCTCGGCTATCGCCTCTACATTACTCATAGGGCTCCTTCCCCTAACTGTGTTCTCTGTCTGTCGGCAGTTGAATCTTCTGATCATCTCTTTATCTACTGCCCTTGTGTGAATGTCTTGTGGAATATCATTTTTTAGTGGCTTAAAACACTCTCTTGTGGCTTGATCAAAAAGTGTAATGAGGTTGTCCGTTTTGGACTTATCCCTCACCTTCCAAATTCTAAAGTAAAGTCCGTTTGTGTATATTTGCTTTCTCTTGGCAAACATTGTATTTGGCTTGTACGAAATTTTAACAGATTTGAACACAAACGGTTAACTGGAAATGATATTGTTTTGCGTTTCCTTTCCCTCCTTAAAACACGTATTATGGTCGACTATTTCCGTCTGTCCTTCTCTGACTTTTCACTGTACATGCTTTCTTGCAATATTTTCTGTCACATTGATGCATTCACTAACAAGCTTATATTTCATATTTAAAATTAACTATTGTCCATTGTAGTATGTATTCTTACAGATATACTATTGTATAGTATATTTGTAATTATTACTTCTCCTATGTTATTTCATATAATATTTATATTACATAATGTGTGAATGAGTGTGTGAACGCTTGTCAACATTGTAAAGAATGTAAAGTTTTGTATCATCTTATGTACATAATCAAACACTATACTACAGTGCTGCGCCGCTGTTATGTCATCAAAATGTACATATAATTCTTTACAACTCTAAAGGTAAAATATTTTCATTAAAACAATTTTACATGTATATTTAAAAATTTAAAGTTGTGACTCTCTGTGTACACATTCTATCTTATGTGCTTGTCTTGTCTCTCTATCCCCTCTCGTGAACTAGTTGTCTCCTTTTAGTCATCCTATTGTTAGTGGCCACTACCCCGCCCACTGTGATAAGCTGTTTTTATTTCGGGAGTAGTCGTCAGCACCTGTCCATTATTGTACATATCACATTTTTGTCAATAAATTATTAGAAATGGTTCATCCGAGGCGTGGTTATTGCTAGTTGAAAACTAATCCCAATACCCCGCGCTGATGCCCTTCATTGGGCGGCATGCGCAATTTTTGTTAGCTCCTATGGGGGCCTCATATTCAAATAAAAAATCAGAACAATCTATCAGTTACTTCATCATCTTTCCTGATGAAAATTACATTTCATCAACCCACTTACTATCTTTGTACAAAAAGGAAGTACTATACTATTTAATCTAATTTTAATACAATCGATAGATCATGATTGTTTTTTTTAAATGAGGGAACAGTGAGATTCATATATGATACACTCATTTTGTAATACCCTTAAACTCCCGCCGCACAACAGACCGAATAGAGTTATCCTCTCTTGACAGCCACAGCAGGCAACGTCCTGAAAACGTTTATACGAGCTGCTCGCGCATCGTACCGAGTATGGACGCCGTGTGTACGTTTCCTAGATCTTTCCCGCTATTTTAATCAAAATGCACCTTTTATCTAAACACAAATCGGCAATCCCCATGGCAAAAATTTCACAATGTGAATTAAATGGAGATCTTTCCCTGGCATTGTATATGGTACTGTTGTTACATGTCATTATTTTGTTATTTTCTAATTATCATTTTCAAGACACCCTACATGAAAACTTCTCATGATTGGACCCTATTTAAGGCATGTGTTGACCAACTCTAGTGTATTGCTAACGCAGTACATATACTAAAATTGGAACGATACAGAGAAGATTAGCATGGCCCCTGCGCAAGGATGACACGCAAATTCGTGAAGCGTTCCATATTTTTTTCTAAAAAATAAATAAATAATAAATAAATAGACATGTGCAGTGATAAACTCTCCATTGGAAAAATCTCTTAACTTCTTATATAATTTTCATACAAAAACTTTACATATCTACGATCTATTCAATGATAATTACACTCATATCACACTTTGTTTTGCTATTTTACAATTACACATTTCAACAACACTTTCTCTTACAACGTATGTAGTTCGTTTTAGGACACTGTCGGCTTTTATTTCTGTAACATTTTCACTGAAAACATCTCATGTAATAGCAGTTATGCATCGGTTGTCAGATAACTGTTCATCACATTGTTAGCAGATTAACTTTCTTTTCTGTCATCCCGTCTGTCGTGTTTTCATAACGGTGATTAATTAGTTATCTCTCTATTAGTGGTACTGTAGTCAAATCAGTTCACCCCTATGTAAATGAATGTCCATGTGAAACATACGGCATGAAGGGGATACCCTCATCAGCTTTGCGCAGTGGCGGTACCATAGCCAATGAGGTTCATCCGAGGCGTGGTTATTGCTAGTTGAAAACTAATCCCAATACCCCGCGCTGACGCCTTTCATTGGGCGGCATGCGCAATTTTTGTTAGCTCCTACGGGGGCCTCATATACAAATAAAAAATCAGAACAATCTATCAGTTACTTCATCATCTTTCCTGATGAAAATTACATTTCATCAACCCACTTACTATCTTTGTACAAAAAGGAAGTACTATACTATTTAATCTAATTTTAAAGGAGGGCTGCATAACCTTTTTTAAATATATTTTTCAAAAGATATTGGTCAAATAACTATATAACATATATATTAGGCCAAAACAGCAACGATACACAGTTTCTCAATGAAGCTACAGCTAAGTAAACATTGCGTAACAAGGCGTCTGCTTGTCGCCGTCCAGCGACAAACCAAAACAAGGCTGAAAGGCCACGGGCAGGGGATACCGGAAGTGACATGGCAGTAGGCGAAGCGTTCGTCTGCTTATATGGAAAATGATAGGCGAAATCCGCAGTTCTGCCTTTTCAAAGCGATTAATAGTATGTTATATCATTGTGTTGCTGTCAACTGTCCTAGAATATCTCCTGATGAAGTCTCCGGAGACAAATTCCCATCATATTGATGGTTTCACGACAAATTGACCCGCTGTGTTAGGTCAAACAGAGCAATGTGACAATCTACATCGAACTCACGTGTTCCGATCACTACACCGATTTTCTGCTTCGAGCTCGCATTTTCACTGAATGAACAGTTTGGCATGCAGAGAAATGGGAGATTAGTAAAATATAAAACATAGCACAAAGTTTTTGGCTGATTTATGGTAATAATCCGAATATACAATGCTCACATTTAGATTTGAACGTTGTGTAAAAAGGTTGAATAAACAATGACATTGATCTGCAGGTGTTACTTACTCTCTTTAGATCAGATACTCACTTATTACACAATTACTTTACTGTCTATCGTATTTCCTGTCTGTTTCCTAATTAGATGATATCAAATGATGACTATAGCAGGTTGGTTATATAATGCACAATCATCAACACCTGGCTATTTTATGACATCAGCTAATTAGGTAACATCAAATAGCAATTGTATTCCTTAACATCCCTTTTTTCTCCGATTGGTAAATCATAACCTATAAACCTGAAATTAGGAATACCGTTTTTGCTCTATCTGATAATTATTTTGGATAAGGTTCATTTAATAAATCTTCATTCTGTTTGGCCATGTATCGGGTATTGTTGTGGAAAAGAGTGGAAACATTAAGATTTTCAGTGAAATGCCCTATTAAAATAATGTTTTAAACAAGACATCAGTGATCATCCAATACATGTCTTTCATTGAGAATTGTAAATTGTCCATCACTAAATGAAATAACTAAGAAAAACGTATATATTTTTTATCCTGTTACAAAATGAAGTCAAAGGCAATTCTAAACAAATGGTTTAAAAGTAAAAAAAATAGTATTGTATGATTACATCCTTTCTGCTGTGCTACTAAAGTAATATTCAATAACAACCAACAACTGTGCACGAAGATAAAACAGTTCACACGGGAGCAATTGTTTACATAAACATCCGGGTTCTCACGTGCAGTCTTATGACAACATTGCGCAAAGCGAGACCATCTAGGCCTACATGCTGTAGCATAATGCGCACAACTTCGTTTTTAATCAGGGTCTTACGTTTTCATCAATACAAATTGCCAGTTGAATAAATAAACTACCGATTTATTGAAGGTTTGAGATGTGTGGATGTTGTTTAGGGTGTTTAAACATCGAGCTGTACTGTTAGCTTGTGTTGTTTTACATAACGAGGGCACACAAGGGGGTATCACATCGCCTACTAACACGTCACGAGGCAGTCACGCTTCAGTGCGTTTTATTCTGTTCGCCGGCCTAATTAGGCGGTGTTCTTTATACAGTCGTAATTAAGCCGTTTCTAGGTCGATTTCAGAAATTTAAAGTTGAGTCCATGTGAAATTGTTATCACTATTTCATGAATCCCGAAAGTTGCCATATAGCATTTCAGTCCCTCTTTAATAAAATCGATAGATCATGATTGTTTTTTTTAAATGAGGGAACAGTGAGATTCATATATGATACACTCATTTTGTAATACCCTTAAACTCCCGCCGCACAAGAGACCGAATAGAGTTATCCTCTCTTGACAGCCACAGCAGGCAACGTCCTGAAAACGTTTATACGAGCTGCTCGCGCATCGTACCGAGTATGGACGCCGTGTGTACGTTTCCTAGATCTTTCCCGCTATTTTAATCAAAATGCACCTTTTATCTAAACACAAATCGGCAATCCCCATGGCAAAAATTTCACAATGTGAATTAAATGGAGATCTTTCCCTGGCATTGTATATGGTACTGTTGTTACATGTCATTATTTTGTTAATTCTTTAATACTTACCTTGCTCTACATATGCATCTTCAATTACCTTAACGAGAAGTTGAAAGCGCTAGTCTTCTGAAATGACAGTTCGACTCACAGTCTGTAGTAACCCCAGTACTACCGGTATGCATGTGCATCCGGTCCGTGACGTCAGCATACCAATCCCTCACTTTCAATTTCTCGTTCGAAGTGGAAAGACGTGTCTTTTGAGAGTTATATCCTTCTTAGATTGTTTCTATCTTTGATATATGTTTTGTATTTGTGCATTTACTTGTGAGATTGGTCTTCCCTTGGTGCATGTACACTAAGCTGTGTGCTAGTTGCAAGGGACGTAAATCAGCTAAGGATCCCCACCTTTTGTGCCCTGACTGTGTTCCTTCGTGTTCAGTGGACTCTAAGTGTGTTTCGTGTGACTTTTTATCGTCTGCAGACTTTAAAACTTACCTCAGGGTTCTGCATAAAGAGAGTTGTTCAGAGGGCTAGGAAGATGGCGGACCCTCAGGTATCTGTTGCGGATTTGCCCCCCCAGTCTCCTACTGCGCCTGTTACCTCCGTTTCGGCAGCGGTGACGTTGACGTCTCAGGCGGCCTCTGTTGTGTCTTCGGCTGGTGGGTCAGTTACGCTTACTGTGGCGTCGGTTGGGTCCTCGACACCTTCTATGGGTAGTCTGAGGCCGCCACTGCCGTCCCAGACGTCGCTGACAACTGGTCTGGGTACGACTCAGGTCTCTCTTTGGTCAATTTCGTCACCGTTTCCGACGCAGGGGGCGTTCCCTCCAACGCCAGGAGCGTTTCAGCAGACGCCAGGGGCGTTTCCTCTAGCGCCTGGGGTGGGTGCTGCTTTTCAGCAGGCGCCTCCTCCTCCTCAGCAGGCGCCCTTTCTCCAGCAGGGGTGGCAACCCTTCATGAACCCGTTCCAGATGATGGCTATGATGTCTCCTCAGATGTCTGCTTGGACTCAACCTACTCCTCAGGCTAATCCTGTGCCTCCTGCGCCTCCTGCGCCTCCTGCGCCTCCTGCGCCTCCTGCACCTCCTGTGCCTCCTGTGCCTCGTGTTACGGCGCCTGTCCCTGACGCACCTACACCTGGGACGTCTCGTTCTTCGTCCATCCAGTCTGGGGGGCAGCCTTCAACCTCTAGGGGCTCTGGCAGTAGGAATAGGAGCAGATCCCCCTTGCGTTCCCCTGTCTCTGAGTCGGAGTTTGTTCCCGTTTACGAGGGGGATGTTGACCAGGACGATGTACTTGGTTTTGCCGGCATCTTTCCTTGGATTGCAGACAACTTGGGGGACTTGTGCCTTTCACCGGGGCCAGACGTCCCACATCTCAAGACAGTGCACCTAGACCCTTTCCTGCTACCGCCGCATGCTTCTGCCTTAGATGTCGTGGACACTCTGTCGGAGGATTTTGCGAAGTTGTCCCTTAGTCCATCCTTTAAGGCTACACCGCTCAAGAAGGGCCGTTATGGAGTCCATAGTCTGGATTTTTTGGATTCAGCTGCCAGGGTGGATGAAGACATCAAGTCACTGACCGGTTCCTCTTCCTCCTTTGCGTACAAGACGACAGACAGCAAGGTCGCTCAGGTAGAGACTGAGGTCACGAGGTCCCTCAAGATCTTATCTGTTTTGTTCTCTGCTACGGATGCCATGGATCAGAGTTTGGACGTTGAGAACTTGGAAAGGATTCAGCAGCTTCATACGCTCTTGGCTTGGCAGGCAAGGTCTCTCTCGGATCTGTTCCCCACTTGAGGGGTGCGTGGGCAGGCCTTCTAGCCTTGAGGAGGTCCGGCTTCCTGTCGTTGTCTTCGTGTGATGAAGCCTACAAGAAAAAGCTGTTGCGTCTCCCTGTGGACCAGCCTTTCCTATTCGCAGATAGGATTCCGGAGTTCCACAAACAAGTTGCCGATTCAGCCCAGTCAGAGGTCACCTTGCGTCTCCTGAAGAGCCTTTCAGCCAGGATGTCCCCAAGGAAGAGGCCGAATACTTACACCTCGAAGCGCTTTCGGCAGGCCGGGTCCAAGGATACCAGGTCGTTTGGGAAAGGGTCCTTCAAGTTTAAGAAGGACGTCCCCCCCCGGTTCAAGAGGGGGGGCAAGCGCCAATGAAGCGCCCCTGACGTCCGACTGGGACCTCCCGCCTTCAGTCGTGACGGTTATGGACAGCCCAGTAGGCGGGAGACTGGGGGTATTTTGGGAAAATTTGGCCTGTTTAGACGATCCCTATATTACAGGCATTCTGAGGAACGGATACTCCCTACCGATAACAGGCTCACCCCCTTTGACAATGTCACCCCTGGAGCAGGCTTATCCTGCAGAACAGCAGGCCCCTCTACAGGAGAATATAAACATCCTCATTCAAAAGAGAGCTGTGGAGAGGGCACCGGTCGGTTCTCCAGGCTTCTATTCAACCATTTTTCTGGTCAAAAAGAAGGGGACAGACAAATTGAGGATGATCCACAATTTGGCAGCCTTCAATCAGCAGTTCCTCGAGAAGCCACCTCATTTCCGCATGGTTACGCTCCCACAACTACGTTTGGAGGTGGCCAGGAACGACTGGCTTGTTTCCCTGGACATCCAGGATGCCTACCTGCACGTCCCGATTGCCCCGGAGCACAGGAAGTTCCTCCGTTTCGTTTTCAATGGGGTCCACTACCAGTGGGCGGTTCTCCCATTTGGAATTTCCTGGGCCCCGTGGTTATTCACCAGAATTACGGCACCAATTGTGAGGTTCCTCCATCTTCGAGGAATACGGTTCTTCCCGTACATAGACGATTGTCTACTCCCGAACAGAGACAGGACATTGCTGGAGACTCAGCTGCAGTTTACGATCAAGTTTTTGCAGCAGCTCGGGTGGTTGATCAACCTCGACAAATCTCACCTGTCCCCTTCTCAGGATTTGCAGTTCTGACCTCGATCGGCAAACTAGCGGTCCCGGAGGAGAGATGGTTGAAGATTCTCGAGGCAAGCTCTCTCGGTCTAAGCAAGCCCCTTTCGCTTCGCGAGTGGCAGACCCTCCTGGGGTTGTTGACATCGGCTCAGGATCTTAAGCGTCGAGGGAGGTTAATGTTGAGACCTCTTCAGAGGTTTGTTAATCCTCTAATCAGGTCAGACGATCTGGTTTCACGTTGGCCTCTTCCAGTGTCGCTTCACCAGTATCTCAGTTGGTGGTTGGTGAGAGAGAACGTTTGCGTGGGCGTCTCTCTCGGTGTACTAACGCACCAACTGGAGTTGTTCGTAGATGCCTCTCAGGAGGGCTGGGGAACGTACATGAGCGGCAGGACGGTCTCAGGAGTCTGGTCTCAGACGCAGAAACAATGGCACATCAACAGTTTGGAGTTTCAGGCTCTGATCTTAGCAGTCCGTCACTGGGCAGCAGACCTTCATCAGAAGCACATGTTGGTGGCAATTCGACTGTCGTCTGGTACATCAAGAATCAGGTGTCGACCGGGTCACAGTGCCTCCTCGATCAGACCTTCGAGTTCTTCGATCTACTAGACAACCTTCAGTTGGAAGTGTCGGTTCGTCACATTCCAGGCTGTACAAACGTCCTCGCGGACACTCTGTCCAGACCAAGCAGGCCAGCCCCGACCGAGTGGATGCTTCACCGAGGCGTCTTCGAAGTTCTGGTAAACAGAATGTTTCGTCCTCTTCTCGATCTGTTTCCGACGTCGCTCAACAGACGACTTCCAATCTTCGTGTCTCCAGTCCCCGACCCAGCAGCGTGGGCAGTCGACGCCCTGTCGCTGTCGTGGGAGGGTCTCGAGGCTTACGCTTTTCCTCCACCGGTCCTACTATCGAGGGTCATAGCCAAGATCAGGGCAACGGGGGTCCTCAAACTGATTTTGGTCGCTGGTGCGTCCGTGGTTTCCGGAGCTCAGAGAGTTGGTAAGCAGAAATCCTTGGCCTCTGCCAGAAAGAACCGACTTACTTCTCCATCCATGCACGAGACTTCCTCATCCGGACCCGCTCAGGTTTCGTCTGCACGCATGGCTCATATGCAGGGAGCCCTAAAGGCTAAGGGTTATTCTTTGCAGGCGGCACAGGTCATTGCTAACGCACATAGACCTTCTACTAGGGGCCTTTACGATGACAAGTGGTCATCTTTTCAATCTTTTTGTATGGAGAGGAAGAGGGACCCCTTGGAGGTCTCCCCTCAGTTCGTGGCGGAATTCTTTATTTACTTGAGAGAGGTGCGTCACCTTAAGGGTGGCACAACAGCTACTTACTTGGCAGCCATTAACTCGGTCCTGGCTGTTAAGTGTAGCAAGAAGATATCTAAGACACCGGAGTTGGTTTCTATGCTTAAAGCCTTTAAGCTAGAGGACCAGAAGATGAAGTTTAGACCTCCGGCTTGGGATCTGAATGTTGTCCTTGACCACCTCAGGGGGGCACCGTATGAACCGCTTCAAAACGCCTCTTTTGAGGTGTTGACTCGGAAGACTGCGTTTTTGCTTTCTTTAGCTACGGCAGCTAGGGTTAGCGAGATGCATGCTTTGGACGTTACTAGAATCCGTTTTGAGAGGGGGAAGCATGCTGCAGTCCACCTTGGATTGGCCTGGGACTTTATTGCCAAGAATCAGCTTCCAGGCAAGCCTGACAGGGAGTTCACCATCTCCCCCTTATCCACGATTGTGGGGTCGGAGGATGAGGAGGAGTTGTTGTTGTGTCCATTCAGAGCCTTGAAGGTTTACATCGCCAGGTCCAAACTCAAGCGACGTACAAGGAAGCGTTTGTTTATACCGCTCTCGACGATCTCAGACAAGGAGGTCAACAAAAATGCTCTGACTCTTTGGCTGAGAACCGTTATCCTAGAGGCTTACAAAGCCAAAGGATTGGACCCTCCGGCAGCTCATAATCCACACGAGATTAGAGCTCTAGCCTCTACGTTGGCTCTTCACCGGAACTGTTCGGTGAATGCCATCATGGAGGGCTGTTTTTGGAGGTCGACGTCTGTGTTCGCCTCCCATTACCTCAGGGACTTGTCCGTGGAGGACGTGGAGGGCTTGCAGTCCTTTGGTCCCCTAGTGGTGGCACAACGGTTAACCAAACCTCGGTGTTAGGTGAGTTCTGGCATGTTCTCATTCTTTTCTCACCTGGTGGTTTTCTGTTTAAGACTTTAAGTTTTGGTCGCGCTGTCAAGCCGATTGCCTTAATACGTCTTATGTGACTATGTTACCTTAAACGGTAGGTTAACCTCTGGTCCTAATTTTGTCTCTTTGGGTTGATTGCAGGATGTTGGGGCGCCCGTCACTCCCTCCGACCCGAGACTGTCCGATAAGGATGCATATGTAGAGCAAGGTAAGTATTAAAGAATTTATTAAAATCTAAATATTTTAGATATTTGTAAACACTTACCTTGCTCTACAAGTTTTATCCCGCCCTGCCTTCCTCTGGGCTCCGGGCGCCAGCTCCTGCTGTCTCTCTCTGAGAATTGAAAGTGAGGGATTGGTATGCTGACGTCACGGACCGGATGCACATGCATACTGGTAGTACTGGGGTTACTACAGACTGTGAGTCGAACTCTCATTTCAGAAGACTAGCGCTTTCAACTTCTCGTTAAGGTAATTGAAGATGCATATGTAGAGCAAGGTAAGTATTTACAAATATCTAAAATATTTAGATTTTAGTAATTTTCTAATTATCATTTTCAAGACACCCTACATGAAAACTTCTCATGATTGGACCCTATTTAAGGCATGTGTTGACCAACTCTAGTGTATTGCTAACGCAGTACATATACTAAAATTGGAACGATACAGAGAAGATTAGCATGGCCCCTGCGCAAGGATGACACGCAAATTCGTGAAGCGTTCCATATTTTTTTCTAAAAAATAAATAAATAATAAATAAATAGACATGTGTAGTGATAAACTCTCCATTGGAAAAATCTCTTAACTTCTTATATAATTTTCATACAAAAACTTTACATATCTACGATCTATTCAATGATAATTACACTCATATCATACTTTGTTTTGCTATTTTACAATTACACATTTCAACAACACTTTCTCTTACAACGTATGTAGTTCGTTTTAGGACACTGTCGGCTTTTATTTCTGTAACATTTTCACTGAAAACATCTCATGAAATAGCAGTTATGCATCGGTTGTCAGATAACTGTTCATCACATTGTTAGCAGATTAACTTTCTTTTCTGTCATCCCGTCTGTCGTGTTTTCATAACGGTGATTAATTAGTTATCTCTCTATTAGTGGTACTGTAGTCAAATCAGTTCACCCCTATGTAAATGAATGTCCATGTGAAACATACGGCATGAAGGGGATACCCTCATCAGCTTTGCGCAGTGGCGGTACCATAGCCAATGAGGTTCATCCGAGGCGTGGTTATTGCTAGTTGAAAACTAATCCCAATACCCCGCGCTGACGCCCTTCATTGGGCGGCATGCGCAATTTTTGTTAGCTCCTACGGGGGCCTCATATACAAATAAAAAATCAGAACAATCTATCAGTTACTTCATCATCTTTCCTGATGAAAATTACATTTCATCAACCCACTTACTATCTTTGTACAAAAAGGAAGTACTATACTATTTAATCTAATTTTAATACAATCGATAGATCATGATTGTTTTTTTTAAATGAGGGAACAGTGAGATTCATATATGATACACTCATTTTGTAATACCCTTAAACTCCCGCCGCACAACAGACCGAATAGAGTTATCCTCTCTTGACAGCCACAGCAGGCAACGTCCTGAAAACGTTTATACGAGCTGCTCGCGCATCGTACCGAGTATGGACGCCGTGTGTACGTTTCCTAGATCTTTCCCGCTATTTTAATCAAAATGCACCTTTTATCTAAACACAAATCGGCAATCCCCATGGCAAAAATTTCACAATGTGAATTAAATGGAGATCTTTCCCTGGCATTGTATATGGTACTGTTGTTACATGTCATTATTTTGTTATTTTCTAATTATCATTTTCAAGACACCCTACATGAAAACTTCTCATGATTGGACCCTATTTAAGGCATGTGTTGACCAACTCTAGTGTATTGCTAACGCAGTACATATACTAAAATTGGAACGATACAGAGAAGATTAGCATGGCCCCTGCGCAAGGATGACACGCAAATTCGTGAAGCGTTCCATATTTTTTTCTAAAAAATAAATAAATAATAAATAAATAGACATGTGTAGTGATAAACTCTCCATTGGAAAAATCTCTTAACTTCTTATATAATTTTCATACAAAAACTTTACATATCTACGATCTATTCAATGATAATTACACTCATATCATACTTTGTTTTGCTATTTTACAATTACACATTTCAACAACACTTTCTCTTACAACGTATGTAGTTCGTTTTAGGACACTGTCGGCTTTTATTTCTGTAACATTTTCACTGAAAACATCTCATGTAATAGCAGTTATGCATCGGTTGTCAGATAACTGTTCATCACATTGTTAGCAGATTAACTTTCTTTTCTGTCATCCCGTCTGTCGTGTTTTCATAATAAATAGAAATAATAAATGCATTTCTATAGCGCATCAATTCACTGAAAATGCTCTGTGCGCTTAAAGAGTTGAGAGTTTATCAGGGATAGTGTTTTTGAAAGAGTTTTGTCTTGATGGCTGCTTTGAATGAGTCTAATGAAGGACAGGATTTGACATCTAATGGCAACTCATTCCATTTTGTTGCTGCATTGTAAGCAAAGGTCCTTTTGCCAAATGTAGTTTTTACATGTGGTACAATGATAAGAAACTGCTCTTGCGATCTAAGTGGACGGGATGGCCTGTAGAGTGGGAGTAACTCGGCGAGATATGTCGGGGCAAGGTTGTTGACACTCTTGTAGGTCAGTACCAGTATTTTATAATCTATCCTTGCTGAGATTGGTAGCCAGTGTAACTCCTTGAGAACTGGAGTGATGTGGTCGAATTTCTTGGTTCTTGTGACAATCATAACGGTGATTAATTAGTTATCTCTCTATTAGTGGTACTGTAGTCAAATCAGTTCACCCCTATGTAAATGAATGTCCATGTGAAACATACGGCATGAAGGGGATACCCTCATCAGCTTTGCGCAGTGGCGGTACCATAGCCAATGAGGTTCATCCGAGGCGTGGTTATTGCTAGTTGAAAACTAATCCCAATACCCCGCGCTGACGCCCTTCATTGGGCGGCATGCGCAATTTTTGTTAGCTCCTACGGGGGCCTCATATACAAATAAAAAATCAGAACAATCTATCAGTTACTTCATCATCTTTCCTGATGAAAATTACATTTCATCAACCCACTTACTATCTTTGTACAAAAAGGAAGTACTTTACTATTTAATCTAATTTTAATACAATCGATAGATCATGATTGTTTTTTTTAAATGAGGGAACAGTGAGATTCATATATGATACACTCATTTTGTAATACCCTTAAACTCCCGCCGCACAACAGACCGAATAGAGTTATCCTCTCTTGACAGCCACAGCAGGCAACGTCCTGAAAACGTTTATACGAGCTGCTCGCGCATCGTACCGAGTATGGACGCCGTGTGTACGTTTCCTAGATCTTTCCCGCTATTTTAATCAAAATGCACCTTTTATCTAAACACAAATCGGCAATCCCCATGGCAAAAATTTCACAATGTGAATTAAATGGAGATCTTTCCCTGGCATTGTATATGGTACTGTTGTTACATGTCATTATTTTGTTATTTTCTAATTATCATTTTCAAGACACCCTACATGAAAACTTCTCATGATTGGACCCTATTTAAGGCATGTGTTGACCAACTCTAGTGTATTGCTAACGCAGTACATATACTAAAATTGGAACGATACAGAGAAGATTAGCATGGCCCGTGCGCAAGGATGACACGCAAATTCGTGAAGCGTTCCATATTTTTTTCTAAAAAATAAATAAATAATAAATAAATAGACATGTGTAGTGATAAACTCTCCATTGGAAAAATCTCTTAACTTCTTATATAATTTTCATACAAAAAATTTACATATCTACGATCTATTCAATGATAATTACACTCATATCACACTTTGTTTTGCTATTTTACAATTACACATTTCAACAACACTTTCTCTTACAACGTATGTAGTTCGTTTTAGGACACTGTCGGCTTTTATTTCTGTAACATTTTCACTGAAAACATCTCATGAAATAGCAGTTATGCATCGGTTGTCAGATAACTGTTCATCACATTGTTAGCAGATTAACTTTATTTTCTGTCATCCCGTCTGTCGTGTTTTCATAACGGTGATTAATTAGTTATCTCTCTATTAGTGGTACTGTAGTCAAATCAGTTCACCCCTATGTAAATGAATGTCCATGTGAAACATACGGCATGAAGGGGATACCCTCATCAGCTTTGCGCAGTGGCGGTACCATAGCCATTACTGCGCCTTTGCTTGAGATCTATACTAATCTTTTCTCCTCTGTTTTCAGTTCTACGGGCGGGCATCCAGTGATTTTTCACAGGTGTGACCTCGGTCTCCCCCCATCTCCACAATGGCATATGCAGCAGCGGTCGACTTCGGTCCTATTCCTCGGGAATACTATGATCCTGACACCTCGGCTAGGACTGTGAAGATTGACAGCAGCCAAAGGGGACTGCAGCGGTCAAAGTTGATTCAGGTACTGAAAACTTTACCTCATTTCCGAATGTCGTATGTAGACACTATCTGGAGGAAAGAGAAGGCAGGGACCTTCTTTATTACGTTTACCAAAAAAGATTATTGTGAACTGTTTCTCCAAACTGGCGTTTTTAATCATGATGACTTTCAATTGTTGATTACACATTATGAACGCCAAGTTGTGACCTTTCGCATACACTGGCTGGACAGAGACGTGAGGCACAGTTTCGTGAGGTCCTTCTTCAGTAAGTATGGACAAGTGTTAGATTGTCAGTTTGTGGAAGAAGAGATGGAGGGTGATGTGAAGCGTACAGGGGTGAGGAAGGTCACAGTAGAGGTAAACGAGAGATCGAAAGATGAGATTCCCCATATCGCAAGGTTTAGAGGTGAGCGAATGCTAATTACAGCTCCTGGTCGTCTACCCGTCTGCCTGAGGTGTCACACTGTTGGACACCTCAGGGTAGACTGTCCTCGGACTTTGGCAGCTAGGAACGCGTGGCTTGAGCGTCAGCATAGGGAGGAGGATAAGAACAGTGATAGGGGGGATGATGTAGATGATGAGATTGCCGCAAGTGACATTGTATTGGCCAACATACAAGACCCTACCCCAACTCCTGACCCCCACCCTGACCCCGAGTCTGATCCTGAGGCTGATCCCCTGCCTCACCCCGAGGCCGACCCTATGGCTGACCCTAAGGCTGACCTCATGCCACCCCCAGAGGTTGACCCAATGACTCACATTGATGCTGATTCAGATCCCAACCCTGATACTAAGCAAGAGCCCTACCCCAAGGTTGATTTCAGACCCGACTCTTTAGACCAAATGTCACAGCCTACACCTAAGGACATGGTTGTATCCGAAGAGGAGGACAATTTTACTTTGGTAACAGGTAAACGGGGAAAGAAAGACAGGGGTAACAGTGTTAAGAAAGGGGAGAAGCGGAGTTGTCTTCCAGCAGAAGTCTCGGCAGCTGCTGCCCTTGCCTCTGGACCTGTTCATAAGGCAAGAAAGTCAGACCCTTCACCATCTTCTTCCAGGCAGAGCAGATCTAGATCTAGATCTATAGTTAATCTGCCCCCCATTTATAACCCTGCCAGGTCTGGAAAAAGCTGACTTTAAGTAGCCTTTTGTATCCCAACCCAAACGACCCACGCAATGCCCATGGACTATGAGATTGAACACTGCTTGCCTGTGCTAGACGCCTGGTCAGTCCCCACGTGGGGCTGTGACATAATTGTTATCTTTGTATATAATTTTGTAATTATTGTCTTTTGCATACAAATACTATTTCTGTGTTTACATATTCATTTCCCTATTTCTGTTGACATGACTGATGCTTGTGTGATTGATTTCTAAATAATAATAATGTATAATTTCTTATCAATTAACTGTAATGGCTTGTTATCCTCACCTTCAAAGATTAATATTTTATCCAATAAATTTCATTCTGAATGCTTTGATATTCTATTCCTTCAAGAAACCCATGTTTGTAATATTTCTTCTGCTAAGTATTATGAATCAAAATTTAAAGGCAAAGCCTTTTGGTCTTTTGGCACTAATTTAAGTAGAGGGGTGGGTATTGTTATTTCTGATAGGCAAAATTACTCAGTGGAACATTTTCATTTTGACTGCGATGGTAGATATGTAATTTTAGATTTAGTTTTAAATGGTGTTAAGGCTAGGTTTATCAATATTTACGCCCCAAATAACCCCTCTGAAAGGGGTACCTTTTTAAAATCCATCGCTCATTACTTAGTTACCAATAGATCACTGTTATTTGGCGGGGATTTTAATTGTGTTACTAATGTAAAGTTAGATAAAGTAGGAGGGAATCTAGGTCAAAATCAAGTTGGGCCAAATATTATAAACAGCTGGGTTTCTGATTTTCACCTTACTGACATTTATCGTCATATGTTTCCAGACTCGGTGGCGGTGACTTGGAGAAACTCTATTGGTGTTGGCTGTCGACTTGATCGCTTCTATATCTCATCTTCCTTGGTCGAATCTGTGACTGCTTCAGGTATCTCACCCTGCTCCTTTTCTGACCATGATTATGTGTTTGTTAAGCTCAGAGATTTACAAGGCATAGATTTTGGTCCCAGCTATTGGAAATGTAACAATAGCATTTTTGATTGTGATTTTAAAAAGTTTTTCTCAGGCTTTTGCCAAACTAATATTCCCTCTTTAGAAACTATTACTTTGGAATGGTGGGATACTTTTAAAACTAAAATTCAAAATTTCTTGAAACTTCTTTCCAAATTACAAAAAGATTCCCAAGTATCCCAACGTAAAGACTTAGAGTCTAAATACAAGAAACTATGCCGTGCTGAATCTTTAAATCCTGGACTTTATACTGATCAAATTTCGGAAGTAAAGAAACAGTTACAAGATTTTGAAATTTTAGAGTTTCAAGGGAATTTATTCAGATGTAAAGCTAAAGACCTTGAACTCGGCGAAAAACCTTCCAGTTATTTTTTGTGCAAGGAAGCAAGGAGAGGACAAAACAAATCTATTTCGACTATTGATGATCAATTTGGCAATACTTTTAATACCTCTCCTGGAATCATGGGCGTTTTTCGAAATTTCTATTCTAAATTATTAAGTGCAGAGCCCATTGATGAAGTAACTTGTGAACACTTCCTTGCTGATTTACCTACTCTTGATTCGGACATTTCGACCACTCTGGAAGGTGAAATTACAAAAGATGAAATTTTAGAGGCCCTTAAGGCAATGGAGAACAACAAGTCTCCAGGTTCAGATGGGCTAACAAAGGAATTTTATGTTGCTTCCTTCCCCTTCCTTGGTGATGTCATTCATCGTGTTGTCAATCTGTGTTTTCAGCAGGAATCTCTTCCTGCGTCCTCTAAGACGTCTTTCATAACTCTTCTCTGTAAAGACCCCCTTAATGCTTCTAATGTTAAGAATTGGCGTCCCATCTCTTTGTTAAATGTTGATGTCAAAATTATTTCCAAATTGATGTGCACACGTTTAGGCAATGTAATTGGGGATATAGTACACTTATACCAAACCTGTGCAGTACCTGGTAGGTCCATTCAGGATAATTGTCATTTAATGCGTAATGTGCTGGACTATGTGGAGCAAAAAAACCTTCCTTGTGCTTTTATAAGTTTAGATCAGGAAAAGGCTTTCGATAGAGTCTCCCACGATTATTTGTTTAAAGTATTGGACGCTTTTGGCTTTGGTCCAAATTTCAAAAAGTGGGTCAAAATTCTTTACTCGGACATTTCTAGTGCAGTAATTGTTAATCAGCACATTTCTCGGCCCTTTCCGGTAACGAGGTCAGTTCGGCAGGGTTGTGGGTTATCCCCAGCTCTGTATGTATTAGCACTAGAGCCTCTTTTACATAAACTTCGTCAAAATTCTGATATAAAAGGTGTTCAGTTGCCAGGCTCAAATGATTCAGCTAAAGTGTCTGCCTTTGCTGATGATGGTCTAGGTTTCTGCACAACAGACGCTTCTATTTACTATTTGCCAAACACCTACTCTGATTTTGGCAGGGCGTCTGGCTCCAAATTGAATAAGTCTAAATCTAATGGAATTTTTATTGGTAAATGGAAATCCAGGTCTGATCACCCTTTTGGTATTTCTTGGATCGAGCAGTCTAAAATTGTTGGAATTATCACAGGTCAAGAGGTCACTTCGGACGATCAGTTCTACCCAATTCTATCTAAATTCAGAAAGGTTCTAAATTACCATAAGGGACGTTCCATATCTATTTTTGGCAAAACTACTGTGTGCAATGTTATGGCCTTATCAAAACTGTGGTACCGTGGTGCAGTATCGCCAGTTTCAAATCATTACATTACTCTCTTTCAAAGAGAAGTTTTTCGATTTATTTGGAAGTCCAAGGCTGAACCAATGAAACGTTCTATTTTGTACCAACCCATTTTGGACGGGGGACTGGGTGCTATACACATCCAATCGAAACTTTATTCATTTTATTTGGCCCATATTCAATCTCTCTTAAAAGATAAGTCAGCCAAATGGACACATTTTGCAAAATATTGGATAGGTTTATCTCTTCGTGCTTTCAATCCATCTTTCACCTCTCTACTCATGCCTCATTCTGATACTATGCCTTTGTTTTACCAACAATGCATTTCGGCTTTAAAACTATTCCAGTCTTTATCTTCAGATCCGTTGGTAAACATTCTAAATTATACTTCCAAAGATTTCTATCTTTGTCTTTTGAAAAATGTCACTGAAAATCACCTTCAGCGAATCTATCCACAAATCAACTTTCGAGAAGTTTGGCTTAATTTGCATAATTCATTTGTGGATCCTATTTTAAAATCAGTTAATTTTCGTCTTATTCACAAATCTCTTATCCTCGGCTATCGCCTCTACACTACTCATAGGGCTCCTTCCCCTGACTGTGTTCTCTGTCTGTCGGCAGTTGAATCTTCTGATCATCTCTTTATCTACTGCCCTTGTGTGAATGTCTTGTGGAATATTATTTTTCAGTGGCTTAAAACACTCTCTTGTTGCTTGATCAAAAAGTGTAATGAGGTTGTCCGTTTTGGACTTATCCCTCACCTTCCAAATTCTAAAATAAAGTCCGTTTGTGTATATTTGCTTTCTCTTGGCAAACATTGTATTTGGCTTATACGAAATTTTAACAGATTTGAACACAAACGGATTACTGGAAATGATATTGTTTTGCGTTTCCTTTCCCTCCTTAAAACACGTATTATGGTCGACTATTTCCGTCTGTCCTTCTCTGACTTTTCTCTGTACTGGCTTTCTTGCAATATTTTCTGTCACATTGATGCATTCACTAACAAGCTTATATTTCATATTTAAATATACCCATTGTCAAGTTTAGTATGTATACTCTCAGATATACTATTGCATAGTATATTTGTAATCATTACTTCTTTAATGTTAACTTTATAAATATTCATATTATGTATTGTGTGAATGGGTGTGTGAACGCCTGTCAACATTGTAAAGAATGTATAATTTTGTATCATATTATGTACATAATTAAACACTGTACTGCTATACTACTGTGCTGCGTCACTGTTATATAATCAAATATGTACATATATCTCTTTACAATTCTAAAGGTAAAACATTTCCCTTAAAACATTTTACATGTATATTTCAAAATTTAAAGTTGTAAATCTCTCTGTACACATTCTATCTTATGTGCTTGTCTTGTCTCTCTATCCCCTCTCGTGAACTAGTTGTCTTCTTTTAGTCATCCTATTGTAAGTGGCCACTACCCCGCCCACTGTGATAAGCTGTTTTTATTTCGGGAGTAGTGATCAGCACCTGTCCATTATTGTACATATCACCTTTTTGTCAATAAATTATTAGAAATGGTTCATCCGAGGCGTGGTTATTGCTAGTTGAAAACTAATCCCAATACCCCGCGCTGACGCCCTTCATTGGGCGGCATGCGCAATTTTTGTTAGCTCCTACGGGGGCCTCATATACAAATAAAAAATAGAGCCATTGGCTCTGTAGCTCATCAGGCTTCATTATCAATTATGCTTTATATATATATTAGGGGCAAGTTTTAAGGGTGTGGCCCCTGTGGCCCATATTAGGGGTTACAGGGCCACCAAAGCTACAATTTTTAATCCTCACTAGCCAAGGAGTATGTACACAAAGTTTTAGGTTTCTAGGCCTCATGGATCTGGAGAAGAAGATGAAAATAGGTTTTAAGGGCGTGGCCCCTGTGGCCCTTATTAGGGGTCACAGGGCCACCAAAGCTACAATTTTTAATCCTCACTAGCCAAGGAGTATGTACACAAAGTTTTAGGTTTCTAGGCCTCATGGTTCTGGAGAAGAAGATGAAAATAGGTTTTTAGGGCGTGGCCCCTGTGGCCTTTATTAGGGGTCACAGGGCCACCAAAGCTACAATTTTTAATCCTCACTAGCCAAGGAGTATGTACACAAAGTTTTAGGTTTCTAGGCCTCATGGTTCTGGAGAAGAAGATGAAAATAGGTTTTAAGGGTGTGGCCCCTGTGGCCCTTATTAGGGGTCACAGGGCCACCAAAGCTACAATTTTTAATCCTCACTAGTCAAGGAGTATGTACACAAAGTTTTAGGTTTCTAGGCCTCATGGTTCTGGAGAAGAAGATGAAAATAGGTTTTTAGGGCGTGGCCCCTGTGGCCCTTATTAGGGGTCACAGGGCCACCAAAGCTACAATTTTTAATCCTCACTAGCCAAGGAGTATGTACACAAAGTTTTAGGTTTCTAGGCCTCATGGTTCTGGAGAAGAAGATGAAAATAGGTTTTTAGGGCGTGGCCCCTGTGGCCCTTATTAGGGGTCACAGGGCCACCAAAGCTACAATTTTTAATCCTCACTAGCCAAGGAGTATGTACACAAAGTTTTAGGTTTCTAGGCCTCATGGTTCTGGAGAAGAAGATGAAAATAGGTTTTAAGGGCGTGGCCCCTGTGGCCCTTATTAGGGGTCACAGGGCCACCAAAGCTACAATTTTTAATCCTCACTAGCCAAGGAGTATGTACACAAAGTTTTAGGTTTCTAGGCCTTATGGTTCTGGAGAAGAAGATGAAAATAAGTTTTAAGGGTGTGGCCCCTGTGGCCCATATTAGGGGTTACAGGGCCACCAAAGCTACAATTTTTAATCCTCACTAGCCAAGGAGTATGTACACAAAGTTTTAGGTTTCTAGGCCTCATGGATCTGGAGAAGAAGATGAAAATAGGTTTTAAGGGCGTGGCCCCTGTGGCCCTTATTAGGGGTCACAGGGCCACCAAAGCTACAATTTTTAATCCTCACTAGCCAAGGAGTATGTACACAAAGTTTTAGGTTTCTAGGCCTCATGGTTCTGGAGAAGAAGATGAAAATAGGTTTTTAGGGCGTGGCCCCTGTGGCCTTTATTAGGGGTCACAGGGCCACCAAAGCTACAATTTTTAATCCTCACTAGCCAAGGAGTATGTACACAAAGTTTTAGGTTTCTAGGCCTCATGGTTCTGGAGAAGAAGATGAAAATAGGTTTTAAGGGTGTGGCCCCTGTGGCCCTTATTAGGGGTCACAGGGCCACCAAAGCTACAATTTTTAATCCTCACTAGTCAAGGAGTATGTACACAAAGTTTTAGGTTTCTAGGCCTCATGGTTCTGGAGAAGAAGATGAAAATAGGTTTTTAGGGCGTGGCCCCTGTGGCCCTTATTAGGGGTCACAGGGCCACCAAAGCTACAATTTTTAATCCTCACTAGCCAAGGAGTATGTACACAAAGTTTTAGGTTTCTAGGCCTTATGGTTCTGGAGAAGAAGATGAAAATAGGTTTTTAGGGCGTGGCCCCTGTGGCCCTTATTAGGGGTCACAGGGCCACCAAAGCTACAATTTTTAATCCTCACTAGCCAAGGAGTATGTACACAAAGTTTTAGGTTTCTAGGCCTCATGGTTCTGGAGAAGAAGATGAAAATAGGTTTTAAGGGCGTGGCCCCTGTGGCCCTTATTAGGGGTCACAGGGCCACCAAAGCTACAATTTTTAATCCTCACTAGCCAAGGAGTATGTACACAAAGTTTTAGGTTTCTAGGCCTCATGGTTCTGGAGAAGAAGATGAAAATAGGTTTTTAGGGCGTGGCCCCTGTGGCCCTTATTAGGGGTCACAGGGCCACCAAAGCTACAATTTTTAATCCTCACTAGCCAAGGAGTATGTACACAAAGTTTTCGGTTTCTAGGCCTCATGGTTCTGGAGAAGAAGATGAAAATAGGTTTTTAGGGCGTGGCCCCTGTGGCCCTTATTAGGGGTCACAGAGCCACCAAAGCTACAATTTTTAATCTTCACTAGCCAAGGAGTATGTACACAAAGTTTTAGGTTTCTAGGCCTCATGGTTCTGGAGAAGAAGAAGAAAATAGGTTTTAAGGGTGTGGCCCCTGTGGCCCTTATTAGGGGTCACAGGGCCACCAAAGCTACAATTTTTAATCCTCACTAGCCAAGGAGTAAGTACACAAAGTTTAAGGTTTCTAGGCCTCATGGTTCTGGAGAAGAAGATGAAAATAGGTTTTAAGGGTGTGGCCCCTGTGGCCCTTATTAGGGGTTACAGGGCCACCAAAGCTACAATTTTTAATCCTCACTAGCCAAGGAGTATGTACACAAAGTTTTAGGTTTCTAGGCCTCATGGTTCTGGAGAAGAAGATGAAAATAGGTTTTAAGGGTGTGGCCCCTGTGGCCCTTATTAGGGGTCACAGGGCCACCAAAGCTACAATTTTTAATCCTCACTAGTCAAGGAGTATGTACACAAAGTTTTAGGTTTCTAGGCCTCATGGTTCTGGAGAAGAAGATGAAAATAGGTTTTTAGGGCGTGGCCCCTGTGGCCCTTATTAGGGGTCACAGGGCCACCAAAGCTACAATTTTTAATCCTCACTAGCCAAGGAGTATGTACACAAAGTTTTAGGTTTCTAGGCCTCATGGTTCTGGAGAAGAAGATGAAAATAGGTTTTAAGGGCGTGGCCCCTGTGGCCCTTATTAGGGGTCACAGGGCCACCAAAGCTACAATTTTTAATCCTCACTAGCCAAGGAGTATGTACACAAAGTTTTAGGTTTCTAGGCCTCATGGTTCTGGAGAAGAAGATGAAAATAGGTTTTTAGGGCGTGGCCCCTGTGGCCCTTATTAGGGGTCACAGGGCCACCAAAGCTACAATTTTTAATCCTCACTAGCCAAGGAGTATGTACACAAAGTTTTAGGTTTCTAGGCCTCATGGTTCTGGAGAAGAAGATGAAAATAGGTTTTTAGGGCGTGGCCCCTGTGGCCCTTATTAGGGGTCACAGAGCCACCAAAGCTACAATTTTTAATCTTCACTAGCCAAGGAGTATGTACACAAAGTTTTAGGTTTCTAGGCCTCATGGTTCTGGAGAAGAAGAAGAAAATAGGTTTTAAGGGTGTGGCCCCTGTGGCCTTTATTAGGGGTCACAGGGCCACCAAAGCTACAATTTTTAATCCTCACTAGCCAAGGAGTATGTACACAAAGTTTTAGGTTTCTAGGCCTCATGGTTCTGGAGAAGAAGATGAAAATAGGTTTTTAGGGCGTGGCCCCTGTGGCCCTTATTAGGGGTCACAGAGCCACCAAAGCTACAATTTTTAATCTTCACTAGCCAAGGAGTATGTACACAAAGTTTTAGGTTTCTAGGCCTCATGGTTCTGGAGAAGAAGAAGAAAATAGGTTTTAAGGGTGTGGCCCCTGTGGCCCTTATTAGGGGTCACAGGGCCACCAAAGCTACAATTTTTAATCCTCACTAGCCAAGGAGTATGTACACAAAGTTTTAGGTTTCTAGGCCTCATGGTTCTGGAGAAGAAGAAGAAAATAGGTTTTAAGGGTGTGGCCCCTGTGGCCCTTATTAGGGGTCACAGGGCCACCAAAGCTACAATTTTTAATCCTCACTAGCCAAAGAGTATGTACACAAAGTTTAAGGTTTCTAGGCCTCATGGTTCTGGAGAAGAAGATGAAAATAGGTTTTAAGGGTGTGGCCCCTGTGGCCCTTATTAGGGGTTACAGGGCCACCAAAGCTACAATTTTTAATCCTCACTAGCCAAGGAGTATGTACACAAAGTTTTAGGTTTCTAGGCCTCATGGTTCTGGAGAAGAAGATGAAAATAGGTTTTTAGGGCGTGGCCCCTGTGGCCTTTATTAGGGGTCACAGGGCCACCAAAGCTACAATTTTTAATCCTCACTAGCCAAGGAGTATGTACACAAAGTTTTAGGTTTCTAGGCCTCATGGTTCTGGAGAAGAAGATGAAAATAGGTTTTTAGGGCGTGGCCCCTGTGGCCTTTATTAGGGGTCACAGGGCCACCAAAGCTACAATTTTTAATCCTCACTAGCCAAGGAGTATGTACACAAAGTTTTAGGTTTCTAGGCCTCATGGTTCTGGAGAAGAAGATGAAAAAAGGTTTTTAGGGCGTGGCCCCTGTGGCCTTTATTAGGGGTCACAGGGCCACCAAAGCTACAATTTTTAATCCTCACTAGCCAAGGAGTATGTACACAAAGTTTTAGGTTTCTAGGCCTCATGGTTCTGGAGAAGAAGATGAAAATAGGTTTTTAGGGCGTGGCCCCTGTGGCCCTTATTAGGGGTCACAGGGCCACCAAAGCTACAATTTTTAATCCTCACTAGCCAAGGAGTATGTACACAAAGTTTTAGGTTTCTAGGCCTCATGGTTCTGGAGAAGAAGATGAAAATAGGTTTTAAGGGCGTGGCCCCTGTGGCCCTTATTAGGGGTCACAGGGCCACCAAAGCTACAATTTTTAATCCTCACTAGCCAAGGAGTATGTACACAAAGTTTTAGGTTTCTAGGCCTCATGGTTCTGGAGAAGAAGATGAAAATAGGTTTTTAGGGCGTGGCCCCTGTGGCCCTTATTAGGGGTCACAGAGCCACCAATGCTACAATTTTTAATCTTCACTAGCCAAGGAGTATGTACACAAAGTTTTAGGTTTCTAGGCCTCATGGTTCTGGAGAAGAAGAAGAAAATAGGTTTTAAGGGTGTGGCCCCTGTGGCCCTTATTAGGGGTCACAGGGCCACCAAAGCTAAAATTTTTAATCCTCACTAGCCAAGGAGTATGTACACAAAGTTTTAGGTTTCTAGGCCTCATGGTTCTGGAGAAGAAGATGAAAATAGGTTTTAAGGGTGTGGCCCCTGTGGCCCTTATTAGGGGTTACAGGGCCACCAAAGCTACAATTTTTAATCCTCACTAGCCAAGGAGTATGTACACAAAGTTTTAGGTTTCTAGGCCTCATGGTTCTGGAGAAGAAGATGAAAATAGGTTTTTAGGGCGTGGCCCCCGTGGCCTTTATTAGGGGTCACAGGGCCACCAAAGCTACAATTTTTAATCCTCACTAGCCAAGGAGTATGTACACAAAGTTTTAGGTTTCTAGGCCTCATGGTTCTGGAGAAGAAGATGAAAATAGGTTTTTAGGGCGTGGCCCCTGTGGCCTTTATTAGGGGTCACAGGGCCACCAAAGCTACAATTTTTAATCCTCACTAGCCAAGGAGTATGTACACAAAGTTTTAGGTTTCTAGGCCTCATGGTTCTGGAGAAGAAGATGAAAAAAGGTTTTTAGGGCGTGGCCCCTGTGGCCTTTATTAGGGGTCACAGGGCCACCAAAGCTACAATTTTTAATCCTCACTAGCCAAGGAGTATGTACACAAAGTTTTAGGTTTCTAGGCCTCATGGTTCTGGAGAAGAAGATGAAAATAGGTTTTAAGGGCGTGGCCCCTGTGGCCCTTATTAGGGGTCACAGAGCAACCAAAGCTACAATTTTTAATCCTCACTAGCCAAGGAGTATGTACACAAAGTTTTAGGTTTCTAGGCCTTATGGTTCTGGAGAAGAAGTCGAAATTCCACAAAGTTTACGGACGGATGGACGGATGGACGGATGGACGGATGGACGGATGGACGGACGGACGGACGGACGGACGCCGGACACCATGCCATGCCATAAGCCCATCGGGCCTTACAGGCCAGATGAGCTAAAAATCAGAACAATCTATCAGTTACTTCATCATCTTTCCTGATGAAAATTACATTTCATCAACCCACTTACTATCTTTGTACAAAAAGGAAGTACTATACTATTTAATCTAATTTTAATACAATCGATAGATCATGATTGTTTTTTTTAAATGAGGGAACAGTGAGATTCATATATTATACACTCATTTTGTAATACCCTTAAACTCCCGCCGCACAACAGACCGAATAGAGTTATCCTCTCTTGACAGCCACAGCAGGCAACGTCCTGAAAACGTTTATACGAGCTGCTCGCGCATCGTACCGAGTATGGACGCCGTGTGTACGTTTCCTAGATCTTTCCCGCTATTTTAATCAAAATGCACCTTTTATCTAAACACAAATCGGCAATCCCCATGGCAAAAATTTCACAATGTGAATTAAATGGAGATCTTTCCCTGGCATTGTATATGGTACTGTTGTTACATGTCATTATTTTGTTATTTTCTAATTATCATTTTCAAGACACCCTACATGAAAACTTCTCATGATTGGACCCTATTTAAGGCATGTGTTGACCAACTCTAGTGTATTGCTAACGCAGTACATATACTAAAATTGGAACGATACAGAGAAGATTAGCATGGCCCCTGCGCAAGGATGACACGCAAATTCGTGAAGCGTTCCATATTTTTTTCTAAAAAATAAATAAATAATAAATAAATAGACATGTGTAGTGATAAACTCTCCATTGGAAAAATCTCTTAACTTCTTATATAATTTTCATACAAAAACTTTACATATCTACGATATATTCAATGATAATTACACTCATATCACACTTTGTTTTGCTATTTTACAATTACACATTTCAACAACACTTTCTCTTACAACGTATGTAGTTCGTTTTAGGACACTGTCGGCTTTTATTTCTGTAACATTTTCACTGAAAACATCTCATGTAATAGCAGTTATGCATCGGTTGTCAGATAACTGTTCATCACATTGTTAGCAGATTAACTTTCTTTTCTGTCATCCCGTCTGTCGTGTTTTCATAACGGTGATTAATTAGTTATCTCTCTATTAGTGGTACTGTAGTCAAATCAGTTCACCCCTATGTAAATGAATGTCCATGTGAAACACACGGCATGAAGGGGATACCCTCATCAGCTTTGCGCAGTGGCGGTACCATAGCCAATACTGCGCTTTTGCTTGAGATATATTTGTTAATCCATTTCTTGTTTGTATTTTCAGTTCTACGGGTGGGCAACTTGATTTCATCAAGTGTGACTTCGGTCTCCCCCCATCTCAGCGATGGCCTACACTTCAGCTGTTGACTTCGGCCCTATCCCTAGGGAATACTAGGACCTGGACACTTCCGCCCGTACTGTGAAGATCACAAGCACCAAGAAGGGACTCTCCCGGGATCGCCTTGTCCAGGTATTGAAAACCTTGCCTTATTTTAACATGAACTATGTTGACACAATATGGAGGAAGGAACAGGCGGGAACGTTCTATATAACTTTTTGCAAGAAAGAACATTGTCAGTTATTTCTACAAACAGGAGTTTTGAACTATGAGGACTTTAATCTTATGATAACTCATTACGAAAGACAAGTTATTACCTTCCGTATTCACTGGTTGGATAGGGATGTGAGGCACTCTTTTGTGCGAGCTTTCTTTGGAAAATATGGCAATGTATTAGACTGTCAATTCGCAGAAGAAGATATGGACGGTGATGTTAAGAGAACAGGGGTGAGGAAAGTTACAGTAGAAATTAATGAAAGGTCCAAAGATGACATTCCCCATATTGCCAGGTTCAGAGGTGAGCGCATGCTCATTACAGCCCCTGGCCGTCTTCCCGTCTGCCTGAGGTGCCACACTGTTGGCCACCTGAGGGTGGACTGTCCTCGGACTTGGGCAGCTAGAAACGCGTGGGCGGAGCGCCAGCGTCAAATGGAGGAAGAGAGGATGAGTGAGAGGGGGGATGACATTAATGACAACATTGACTCCAGTGACCATGTACTAGCTAACATGGAAGATCCCAACCCCACACCCGACCCTAACCCAGACTCCGAGCCTGACCCCGAGGCTGACAAAGTTAATGACCCCGAGGCCCATGAGGAGGTTGATATTGAAATTGACCCTGAGCCTAACCCTGACACTGTCCCTGAGCCAAACCCTGACACTGTCCCTGAGCCAAACCCTGACACTGTCCCTGAGCCCATTCTAGAGACTGACCCCGAGTCTGTCTCTGAGGACATGTTTGTCTCCCCCGCGGAAGGTAACTTTACCCTGGTAACAGGTAAAAGAGGTAGGAGGGAAAAGAAAACTGACACGGATAAGAAAGGGGAAAAGAGGGGATGCCTTCCCTCAGATGTGTCAGAAGCTGCTGCTCTTGCTTCTGGGCCAGTGTTCAAGTCTAGAAGGTCTTCTCAGCCTTCCCCATCTTCAAGGGAAAGTAGATCCAGATCTAGATCTGTTGTAAACCTTCCCCCCATTTACAACCCTGCCAGGTCTGGTAAAACCTGAGTGTGATCGTGTACTTTCCTAACCAAACAATAACGACCCTCGCAATGCCCATGGACTATGAGAATAAACAATGCTTGTCTGTGCTCGACGCCTGTTCAGTCCCCACGGGGGGCTGTGATTTTGTTGATGTCATTTTTCATATTGTATATATTGCTACTTACATGTCATTAATATATTTATGCCTATACATTATTTTATATATGCTTGTTGACATGAATGTTGCTTGTGTGAATGATTATGGTTTGTTTGATGTATGATTGTAAGTGTGTTGGTGTGTAGGTGGGAATCTAGGCCAAAATCAAGTTGGGGCGAATATTATAAACAGCTGGGTTTCTGATTTTCACCTTACTGACATTTATCGTCATATGTTTCCAGACTCGGTGGCGGTGACTTGGAGAAACTCTCTTGGTGTTGGCTGTCGACTTGATCGCTTCTATATCTCATCTTCCTTGGTCGAGTCTGTGACTGCTTCAGGTATCTCACCCTGCTCCTTTTCTGACCATGATTATGTGTTTGTTAAGCTCAGAGATTTACAAGGCATAGATTTTGGTCCCAGCTATTGGAAATGTAACAATAGCATTTTTGATTGTGATTTTAATAAGTTTTTCTCAGGCTTTTGCCAAACTAATATGCCCTCTTTAGATACTATTACTTTGGAATGGTGGGATACTTTTAAAACTAAAACTCAAAATTTCTTGAAACTTCTTTCCAAATTACAAAAAGATTCCCATGTATCCCAACGTAAAGACTTAGAGTCTAAATACAAGACACTATGCCGTGCTGAATCTTTAAATCCTGGACTTTATACTGATCAAATTTCGGAAGTAAAGAAACAGTTAAAAGATTTTGAAATATTAGAGTTTCAAGGGAATTTATTAACCCTTACGATGCGGGGAGCGGTATATTTCCGTGCCAAATATAAACTGGCGCGCAAGCCCTCTAGGCGAAATCCGGAGTCCGGACTCTAACTTTCACGAGAAGGCAAAAATTTACTGCAAGCAGTTTTGGCGGCTCCCGGATTGCTCGTAATTATTTTCCGCGCCTCGCTAAACGCCGTTGTTTATGAAAATTGGTTTAACTGGCGCAGACAGCGAGCCCCGTGAAAACATGTATTTTCTCTGTTGAATTGTTGACAAAAAGCAGACAAAATGTGTTCTTTTGCGCTTGATATTTCATTAACCAAGTGGCGCGCTCTAACACATGATATATCGATGGAAAGAGAATAAAATTGTCTTCAATTTGGTGTATAATTTGTATATGCGCAGTTGCAAATAATTGTACTATAAAGGCCGTAAAAGGCCGCAAAAGCAGACAAAATGTGTTCTTTCGCGCTTGATATTTCACTAACCAAGTGGCGCGCTCTAACATATGATATATCGATGGAAAGAGAATAAAATTGTCTTCAATTTGGTGTATAATTTGTATATACGCAGTTTTCAAATAATTGTACTAAAAAATATTTAAAAGTTTTCGACTTTCGTGCATGATATTTCACTAACCAAGTGGCGCGCTCTACCACATGATATATCGATGGAAAGAGAATAAAATTGTCTTCAATTTGGTGTATAATTTGTATATGCGCAGTTGCAAATAATTGTACTATAAAGGCCGCAAAAGGCCGCAAAAGCAGACAAAATGTGTTCTTTCACGCTCGATATTTCACTAACCAAGTGGCGCGCTCTACCACATGATATATCGATGGAAAGAGAATAAAATTGTCTTCAATTTGGTGTATAATTTGTATATGCGCAGTTGCAAATAATTGTACTATAAAGGCCGTAAAAGGCCGCAAAAGCAGACAAAATGTGTTCTTTCGCGCTTGATATTTCACTAACCAAGTGGCGCGCTCTAACACATGATATATCGATGGAAAGAGAATAAAATTGTCTTCAATTTGGTGTATAATTTGTATATGCGCAGTTTTCAAATAATTGTACTAAAAAATATTTCAAAATGTGTTCTTTCGCGCTTGATATTTCACTAACCAAGTGGCGCCCTCTACCACATGATATATCGATGGAAAGAGAATAAAATTGTCTTCAATTTGGTGTATAATTTGCATATGCGCAGTTTCAAATAATTGCACTATAAAGGCCACAAAAGGCCGCAAAAGGCCGCAAAAGCAGACAAAATGTGTTCTTTCACGCTCGATATTTCACTAACCAAGTGGCGCGCTCTAACACATGATATATCGATGGAAAGAGAATAAAATTGTCTTCAATTTGGTGTATAATTTGTATATGCGCAGTTGCAAATAATTGCACTATAAAGGCCGCAAAAAGCCGCAAAAGCAAACAAAATGTGTTCTTTCGCGCTCGATATTTCACTAACCAAGTGGCGCGCTCTACCACATGATATATCGATGGAAAGAGAATAAAATTGTCTTCAATTTGGTGTATAATTTGTATATGCGCAGTTGCAAATAATTGTACTAAAAATATTTAAAAGTTTTCGACTTTCGTGCATGATATTTCAATAACAAATTGGCGCGCTATAAAACATGATATATCGATGGAAAGAGAATAAAATTGTCTTCAATTTGGTGTATAATTTGTATATGCGCAGTTGCAAATAATTGTACTATGAAGGCCGCAAAAAAAAAGCTTTTGCGCTTGATATTTTACTAACCAAGTGGCGCGCTATAAAGCAAGATATATCGATGGAAAGAGAATAAAAGTGCCATCATTTTGGTATATCATATGTATATGCGCAAAGAGAAATAAAGATGCAAGAAGCCCCGCAAAATGTGTGTAGGTCTTTTTGACATAAAACATTTTTTCCGGTTTTTAGTCATGACGTAATGGGAAACTTGTCCCATTACCAAACTTACATGATCGGGTTGCGATGACGTCAGAGGTTCCGAACCACTTCCGGGCATCGAAATTTTTTTCCGGGTCTCGGCATGAGGTAATGGGAACGTTTTCCCATGACGAAAGGGACGTCCGAGTGTTCTGACCACTTCCGGCCATCGGAAATTTTGTCCCGGGTCTCGCCATGATGTAATGGGAAAGTTGTCCCATGACCACATTCACACTATCGGGTTTTGAGCACGATCGTGCTTTTGTTCTACTTTTCCGAGACCACCCGGCGGTATGGGCTTTTTTTGGGCCACTTTCACTCTCGGGTTATGACGAAGGCCGGAGATTTTGACCACTTCCGAGCTTCGCCGTGAGGTATGGACTTTTTTCCCATGAAAAATCGAGCGTACTCGGAGTTTTCTTTCGAGGATTTTCAATATTTTTAGTGCGGGCCTCGCCACGAGACATGGTACAAATTTACCCTTAGCCCCCAAAGCTAAAAACTGTCGAAGCGAAAGTTTGCTTCCAGTTCTGCCTAAAAAGTTATAACTCGGAAACAGAAATATTGTCATGATCGAGACGCTTTTTCCGACTGTAGTCGTTTTTGTGAGAAAAATTTCCCACTAAATTTCGGCTGCACTCGGGTTTTTTAGAACTGCGTGAACATTTTTGTTTGTGATGCCATTTGCTGAAACTGCACATGTCCAAACTTTGAGTGTCAATGTCTACCCTTTCACGTCCCTGGAAGAAAGGAGAAGTTACTAATTATTGAAATATTTACATAAAACCGTTTTCGTCAATAACAAAATAAAAAAAATTTATTTGTGAAAAGTGACTTATTGGAGAGGTGGAAAAGTCGGGGCTCTATCTGCGGTATAAATGTTGTTGACGCGAAGCAATCGGTTTTTGACTTATTCAACTTTTTCGGAGACCGAGAATTTTCTCCCGAGAGGGACGGAACGTTTGTGGGAATTTTTCCCATGAAAAATCGAGGGTGCTCGGAACATTCATTCGAGAATTTTCACTATTTCTAGTGCGGGCCTCGCCGCAAACCATGGGAAAAATTGACCCTTAGCACCCAAACTTTCAAAATCAATATCATGTTTAGTGAAATTCAAAAACTATTTTCGGTGTTATTCCGAGGTCTGAAACATTTTCCTTATATGTCGGGCGAGGTCCTTCCATTCGAGAACAACCAATTTCATGGGCAACGTTGCCCAGTGCCTCGGATTTCAGAACACAAAGTCCGAGAGATTGCTTTCGCGCTTGATATTTCACTAACCAAGCGGCGCGCTCTAACACATGAGATATCGTTGGAAAGAGGATGAAATTGCCTTCATTTTGGCATATCATTTGTATGTCCGCCCATGCAAATAATTATACTATAAAGGCCGCAAAAGTATGTACTTTCGCGCTTGATATTTCACTAACCAAGCGGCGCGCTCTAACACACGATATATCGTTGGAAAGAGAATAAAAGTGCCATCATTTTGGTATATCATATGTATATGCGCAAAGAGAAATAAAGATGCAAGAAGCCCCGCAAAATGTGTTGATGTCCTTTTTTTGACATCGGCAATTTTGTTTGGGTTTCGCCGCGACGCTGCGGCGGTTAGGTCCGTGGAACCTATCAAAAGTTGCAAAACTTTTGTAATCCACAACTGACAATCAGAGCTTCCCTGACGTAGATGGTTGTTTCGTTCGCGACTCGCCAACTCGTCGCCTAGGAAGTCAGAAGAAAGCCCAGGTTTTCGACTTTTGGGGAGTCGTATGAATAAAAGACCCGGGGTTAGCCGGGACAGTCATGAAACGTCCAAATATGTGAATTTTACCATTGCCTTTGGTGCCGTCGGCGCCGATGGTGTGATTGTTTCAAATACTTTGGAATGACGGCAAATGAATGTCCATGAGGCTCACACTGATTTTCTCTGTAAAATGCTCCTGAGTTGTTCTTACTTGCACATGTCTAAATCTGTTTCAATCTATTACAGATGATATAGAAGATGCCAAGATTTAGAGGAAGGAGACCGAGGACTCGGAACTATGGGGGGCCGTATGCTTCAGACGACGAGTTCTCTTCCGAAGTCCATGCTGATGAAACTTCTGATATGGAAACTACTGATGATAGTGATGTGAATAGTGATAGTGATGGATTGGTATCGGACATGGACAGTGATCCAGACATAAGGAACATTGCAAGACGTATACTAGCTGCTACGGCGAGCGCAGCTTCTGCTGGTTCTTCCACTGACGAGTTCGTTGACTTGGATGATCAAGACAGTGACACCTCTGATACAGGGGAGGGGGATTTTGCGGCAAACTGGAAGGACGGGCCGAGGCCACGTGGACGTGTTGATCTGCCTTTTACGGGACAGACTGGGCTGGGACAGTTCAAAGAATTGCCTGAGCAACCAAAACCTATTGACTATTTCGAAATGTTCTTACAAGAAGATGATTACGGATTAATGGCAACGGAAACCAATAGATACTTTCACCAAGAATGCGACGACGAGGTCCTCCCGCCCAAGTCAAGAATGCGCCAGTGGAAGGATACGAATGCTGAGGAAATGAAAGTATTCGTAGCGATGACTATCGCCATGTCCTTAGTTGTACAGAGGAACTTTTCAGAGTATTGGTCGACTAGTGATGTTACCTCGACGCCTTTCTTCCCAAAGTGTATGCCTAGAGACAGGTTTTGGTTGTTGCTCACGTTTCTTCACTTATCTGATAACAGTACAATGCCAGGACGAAACACACCACAGTTTTCCCCACTCAATAAACTTGGAATATTGTATAACCGCATCATACATCGGTTCTCAAGAGTTTATATACCGCATCAACATATCTCAGTTGATGAGGGATTGGTGCCTTGGAAAGGCAACCTCAGCTTCAAGGTTTACAACCCTGACAAACCTAAGAAGTATGGCATCAAGGCTTACATGTTGTGTGACTCGCACAATGGATACGTCTGTAAATTCAAACTCTACACTGGAAGAACCAACGAAGTTTCTATTGGAGGGAAAACGTATGATTTGGTCATGGATTTGGTCAAAGATTACTCTCGGAAGGGATATCATGTTTACATGGACAATTTCTATTCATCTGTGACATTGTACATCAATCTGTGGAAGTGTGGTTTCGGTGCGACGGGGACTTTGCGAGGAAATAGGAGCGGAATCCCAGTCAAACTGAAGAGAAAAACGAAGAAACCAGTGAAAGGTTCTATGTTGCAGCAACACAACAAAGAACTTCTGATCGTCAGGTATGAGGACAGAAAGTCAGTCTTGCTTATGTCCACTGTTGAGGACACGGAAGATGTCGAGTCGGGAAGGAAGAACAGGGTGACTGGAGAACCAATTACAAAACCTCGGATCGTTCATGAATACAACAAGTACATGGGTGGCGTCGACCGGGCCGGTCAGATGTTGTCGTACACACCGTTCAAGATGAAAACTCTAAAGTGGTGGAAGCGTGTGTGGTTTCATATCCTCAACGTTGCTCTTTTGAATGCCTACGTTCTGTACAAAGAACTCTCCAAAGATAAAACACTAAAGACAAACAGAGAATTTAGAAAAGAAATAGTTCAACACATCATAACATTTGCCGACAGAGATAAGGTTGCATCTCTCGGCAGACGTCCCCGGGGTCGGCGATGTACGACCGACGACAGTATTGTACGCCTGCATGGCCGTCACTTTCCTTCAAAGATCGAGCCTGTAGGAAGAAAGAAGAATTTGTCACGCACCTGTGTTGTATGTTCTAAAGCCAGACGTGAACTCTTGCGGCGTGGAGCGGCAGCTGCCAACCAGCCAGCAAGAAAGAAGAAAAGAGTAGGAAGAGAATCTTGTTTCGAGTGTCTAGACTGCAATGTTGCTTTGTGTGTAGAACCATGTTTCCGCCTATACCACACATCACAAGATTTCTGTAAAGCCTATATCAGTATGATAGAGAGGGAAGAGGAAGATGGGGATGAAGATAATTGAAGAAAGAAAAAAGAAGTAGAAGTGTGGACTGAACTCTAGACCTTGTTAGGTTCTATAAAGCTGTTATTCGCACCTTTGAAGGTGATTATTGTTATACTTATATATTTGTTGATTATATTGTACAAGCATTTATAAAAATAAATTTTTCTTTTTTTATTTCGTAACAGAGACAGAGAAAGTCAATGTGAGCTGTCCGTGGAAGTTCAACTGAAGCCGCATCATGAACCCCCACCCCTTCTTTGGCACTATATACAATTTTGGAAGGGGGTGGGGATCAAATCATTTACATGATTGTAAAGAGCGAAGAACGAGCTTCAGTCCAATGTGTCATTTGTAAATGCGCACGAAAAACTAAAGAAACTGCAAGCTATCTGTCGGAAATATCAAACCTTTTCTCAAAAATGATTGGGGTTACCCACCTTGCGGCATTCATATCTCACGGAACGTTTGAGATAATTTCAAATTTTTTTCTCCATTTTGTAGAGGAGTAAATTGTCTTCATTTCAATGTATCATTTGTCTATGCGCGCACAATGATAAAGAAGCGGCAGCGATGCACGGAATAAATGACATCGTCCACCCGCGCTACTTGCGCGCCGGCGTTCGCTAATTGAACTTGTATTTAACTCCCGCACCTTGTGGCACTCATATCTCACGAACCATTAGAGATATTTTTATAATTTTTATATCAACTTGTAGAGAAAAGAATTGTCTTCATTTCCATGTATCATATGTCTATGCGCGCACAAAAATAAAGAAGCGGCAAGCGAAAGATAAGTGATCGTTCACACGCGCTACTTGCGCTCCGGCGTTCGCTAATTGAACTTGTGTAAACTCGCGCACCTTGCGGCACTCATATCTCACGAACCATTAGAGATATTTTTATAATTTTTATATCAACTTGTAGAGAAAAGAATTGTCTTTTTTTCCATGTATCATATGTCTATGCGCGCAATGAAGAAGCGGTGCGCGCTCTACTTGCGCTCCGGCGTTCGCTAATTGAACTTGTATTTAACTCCCGCACCTTGCGGCACTCATATCTCACGAACCATTAGAGATATTTTTATAATTTTTATATCAACTTGTAGAGAAAATAATTGTCTTTTTTTCCATGTATCATATGTCTATGCGCGCACAAAAATAAAGAAGCGGCAAGCGAAAGATAAGTGATCGTTCACACGCGCTACTTCCGCTCCGGCGTTCGCTAATTGAACTTGTACTTAACTCCCGCACCTTGTGGCACTCATATCTCACGAACCATTAGAGATATTTTTATAATTTTTATATCAACTTGTAGAGAAAAGAATTGTCTTCATTTCCATGTATCATATGTCTATGCGCGGACAGGAATAAAGAAGCGGCAAGCGAAAGACAAGTGATCGTTCACACGCGCTACTTCCGCTCCGGCGTTCGCTAATTGAACTTGTGTTAACTCGCGCACCTTGCGGCACTCATATCTCACGAACCATTAGAGATATTTTTATAATTTTTATATCAACTTGTAGAGAAAAGAATTGTCTTTTTTTCCATGTATCATATGTCTATGCGCGCAATGAAGAAGCGGTGCGCGCTCTACTTGCGCTCCGGCGTTCGCTAATTGAACTTGTATTTAACTCCCGCACCTTGCGGCACTCATATCTCACGAACCATTAGAGATATTTTTATAATTTTTATATCAACTTGTAGAGAAAAGAATTGTCTTTTTTTCCATGTATCATATGTCTATGCGCGCACAAAAATAAAGAAGCGGCAAGCGAAAGATAAGTGATCGTTCACACGCGCTACTTCCGCTCCGGCGTTCGCTAATTGAACTTGTATTTAACTCCCGCACCTTGTGGCACTCATATCTCACGAACCATTAGAGATATTTTTATAATTTTTATATCAACTTGTAGAGAAAAGAATTGTCTTTTTTTCCATGTATCATATGTCTATGCGCGCAATGAAGAAGCGGTGCGCGCTCTACTTGCGCTCCGGCGTTCGCTAATTGAACTTGTATTTAACTCCCGCACCTTGCGGCACTCATATCTCACGAACCATTAGAGATATTTTTATAATTTTTATATCAACTTGTAGAGAAAATAATTGTCTTTTTTTCCATGTATCATATGTCTATGCGCGCACAAAAATAAAGAAGCGGCAAGCGAAAGATAAGTGATCGTTCACACGCGCTACTTCCGCTCCGGCGTTCGCTAATTGAACTTGTACTTAACTCCCGCACCTTGCGGCACTCATATCTCACGAACCATTAGAGATATTTTTATAATTTTTATATCAACTTGTAGAGAAAAGAATTGTCTTTTTTTCCATGTATCATATGTCTATGCGCGCACAAAAATAAAGAAGCGGCAAGCGAAAGATAAGTGATCGTTCACACGCGCTACTTGCGCTCCGGCGTTCGCTAATTGAACTTGTGTAAACTCGCGCACCTTGCGGCACTCATATCTCACGAACCATTAGAGATATTTTTATAATTTTTATATCAACTTGTAGAGAAAAGAATTGTCTTTTTTTCCATGTATCATATGTCTATGCGCGCAATGAAGAAGCGGTGCGCGCTCTACTTGCGCTCCGGCGTTCGCTAATTAAACTTGTATTTAACTCCCGCACCTTGCGGCACTCATATCTCACGAACCATTAGAGATATTTTTATAATTTTTATATCAACTTGTAGAGAAAAGAATTGTCTTTTTTTCCATGTATCATATGTCTATGCGCGGACAGGAATAAAGAAGCGGCAAGCGAAAGATAAGTGATCGTTCACACGCGCTACTTGCGCGCCGGCGTTCGCTAATTGAACTTGTATTTAACTCGCGCATCTTGCGGCACTCATATCTCACGAACCATTAGAGATATTTTTATAATTTTTATATCAACTTGTAGATAAAAGAATTGTCTTTTTTTCCATGTATCATATGTCTATGCACGCACAAAAATAAAGAAGCGGCAAGCGGAATTAAAGACTTTCTTTTGATGACTGTGGGAAAAAAAATATGAGGCGCATCGTAATGTTTTTTTATATATTTATAAAGAGGCACAGTGTATCTAGAAGTCCATGTAAAAAGAATTATTCTGTGTGCATAAATAAACATTTTACAAGGCTCTAAATAAAAATCCGGGATCCGCGAAATAGATACACCAATTGTTGTAAAAGACCCGGGACTCGCTACATAAACATATTCAGTGGGCGGTGCAATCAGGATATAACGGTGGCTGGCACCGGACAAAACAATGTCGCCACGGGGGCTAGTTGAGCAAAAATATATAGCCGCATCGTAAGGGTTAAGATGTAAAGCTAAAGACCTTGAACTCGGCGAAAAACCTTCCAGTTATTTTTTGTGCAAGGAAGCAAGGAGAGGACAAAACAAATCTATTTCGACTATTGATGATCAATTTGGCAATACTTTTAATACCTCTCCTGGAATCATGGGCGTTTTTCGAAATTTCTATTCTAAATTATTAAGTGCAGAGCCCATTGATGAAGTAACTTGTGAACACTTCCTTGCTGATTTACCTACTCTTGATTCGGACATTTCGACCACTCTGGAAGGTGAAATTACAAAAGATGAAATTTTAGAGGCCCTTAAGGCAATGGAGAACAACAAGTTTTCAGGTCCAGATGGGCTAACAAAGGAATTTTATGTTGCTTCTTTCCCCTTCCTTGGTGATGTCATTCATCGTGTTGTCAATCTGTGTTTTCAGCAGGAATCTCTTCCTGCGTCCTCTCTGACTTCTTACATAACTCTTCTCTGTAAAGACCCCCTTAATGCTTCTAATGTTAAGAATTGGCGTCCCATCTCTCTGTTAAATGTTGATGTCAAAATTATTTCCAAATTGATGTGCACACGTTTAGGCAATGTAATTGGGGATATAGTATACTTAGACCAAACCTGTGCAGTACCTGGTAGGTCCATTCAGGACAATTGTCATTTAATGCGTAATGTGCTGGACTATGTGGAGCAAAAAAACCTCCCTTGTGCTTTTATAAGTTTAGATCAGGAAAAGGCTTTCGATAGAGTCTCCGACGATTTTGGCTTTGGTCCAAATTTCAAAAAGTGGGTCAAAATTCTTTACTCGGACATTTCTAGTGCAGTAATTGTCAATCAGCACATTTCTCGGCCCTTTCCGGTAACGAGGTCAGTTCGGCAGGGTTGTGGGTTATCCCCAGCTCTGTATGTATTAGCACTAGAGCCTCTTTTACATAAACTTCGTCAAAATTCTGATATAAAAGGTGTTCAGTTGCCAGGCTCAAATGATTCAGCTAAAGTGTCTGCCTTTGCTGATGATGGTCTAGGTTTCTGCACAACAGACGCTTCTATTTACTACTGCTAAACACCTACTCTGACTTTGGCAGGGCGTCTGGCTCCAAATTGAATAAGTCTAAATCTAATGGAATTTTTATTGGTAAATGGAAATCCAGGTCTGATCACCCTTTTGGTATTTCTTGGATCGAGCAGTCTAAAATTGTTGGAATTATCACAGGTCAAGAGGTCACTTCGGACGATCAGTTCTACCCAATTCTATCTAAATTCAGAAAGGTTCTAAATTACCATAAGGGACGTTCCATATCTATTTTTGGCAAAACTACGGTGTGCAATGTTATGGCCTTATCAAAACTGTGGTACCGTGGTGCAGTATCGCCAGTTTCAAATCATTACATTACTCTCTTTCAAAGAGAAGTTTTTCGATTTATTTGGAAGTCCAAGGCTGAACCAATGAAACGTTCTATTTTGTACCAACCCATTTTGGACGGGGGACTGGGTGCTATACACATCCAATCGAAACTTTATTCATTTTATTTGGCCCATATTCAATCTCTCTTAAAAGATAAGTCAGCCAAATGGACACATTTTGCAAAATATTGGATAGGTTTATCTCTTCGTGCTTTCAATCCATCTTTCACCTCTCTACTCATGCCTCATTCTGATACTATGCCTTTGTTTTACCAACAGTGCATTTCGGCTTTAAAACTATTCCAGTCTTTATCTTCAGATCCGTTGGTAAACATTCTAAATTTTACTTCCAAAGATTTCTATCTTTGTCTTTTGAAAAATGTCACTGAAAATCGCCTTCAGCGAATCTATCCACAAATCAACTTTCGAGAAGTTTGGCTTAATTTGCATAATTCATTTGTGGATCCTCTTTTAAAATCAGTTAATTTTCGTCTTATTCACAACTCTCTTATCCTCGGCTATCGCCTCTACACTACTCATAGGGCTCCTTCCCCTAACTGTGTTCTCTGTCTGTCGGCAGTTGAATCTTCTGATCATCTCTTTATCTACTGCCCTTGTGTGAATGTCTTGTGGAATATCATTTTTCAGTGGCTTAAAACACTCTCTTGTGGCTTGATAAAAAAGTGTAATGAGGTTGTCCGTTTTGGACTTATCCCTCACCTTCCAAATTCTAAAGTAAAGTCCGTTTGTGTATCCCCACGTTACCTGTTTTCGAGCGTCACGTCTTTTCGAGCCCCTGAAAAACGGGCCCGGGGTGCATTCTAGACGACTATTAATAATAATTTTTCAACGAATATCAGAGGAAAATGTCCCGAATTATCGGATTCATTCTTTATTTTGTGTATAAGTCTGAATTTCAGATTTTGATACAAGAATAAGTAATCAGTGCAATGAACACATAGATTTCCATAAACACCAATCACAGTCATATTTCAATACAAATATTTTGAGAACTGAGAAACTCATTTTGACTGAAGAACGTAACCTTCCAGTCAACATCATGTGATTGGCATCACGTGACAGACTATTTTTAACTTTCCAGCTGATTGACAGTTGGGGTCATCTCATAAGCGATCAGCAATTTTTTGGCCAAGTGTCGTAGGTCGCCAAACAGACGTCAGGCTGCTGATCAATTCATAAAATTGAATTGACAAAATTCTAATGAAAAAAGGCTCTTATTGATCCAAACATCCCCAACAGTAGTTATCAAAATACCTTTTTACCCATAAAAATACCAAGAATAATGTGAACGACTCATTTAATTTCCACACCGTCACTTTGACGGTTTCTAAGGTAGGCCTAAGTCAACAACTCGGATTTCTCGCATGCAATATTGATATCAAATAAAGCAACACTGATAAATGTATGATGTACAATAATTGCAATTTTATTTAAAGTTTATGTTTCTCCATTAAATGTTATCAAACGGGGAGTCAATCATACATTCCAATAAAATATTGTTGTGTTCTCCCTATCGAGTGAAATTCATATCTATAACCTGCTGTACAGAGGTCAGGTGCGCGTTGAAATTGACAGGATAATATTTCGGATTTCTGAAGTTCTTTCTTCACATTAAGTAAGAAAATGCAATGCATTATTATTTTAGTAAAAAGCATCATAAGTAAACGATCTCATAAAAGCTTGACAAATTTATTTTTACAAATTCAGGATGCCGGTATGAGTTGTTTACGATTTATTCATTTGAAATACATAATGTATATGCATCATGTTTTCTTTGTGATATCTCCAATAACACATTATTTTGCAAAATATGAGATTTTGACACTTTTTATAAGTTCCTGTATGTTAAACTTGATAAAATAGTTTTTACTTTTGAAATCACCCCTGGAAAGCTTCCGATGTGACGACAACGTCACAGAATCTGAGGGGCTCGAAAACAGGTGACGTCACAAAATGCGCGATAAATTTGACCTCTTCAAAATAACGAGATTTTTAGGGTAATAATCAAGAGTATATTTACTTTAATTTGGTATTCAGTTAGCCAAATGAATTTTATTAAAGTTATTATAAGTATTTAGGATAAATTATATGTAACTTAATGCAAGTGCTGCCATTTTTCTTAGGGGCTCGAAAACACCGTACGCGAGGTTATATTTGCTTTCTCTTGGCAAACATTGTATTTGGCTTGTACGAAATTTTAACAGATTTGAACACAAACGGTTAACTGGAAATGATATTGTTTTGCGTTTCCTTTCCCTCCTTAAAACACGTATTATGGTCGACTATTTCCGTCTGTCCTTCTCTGACTTTTCACTGTACTGGCTTTCTTGCAATATTTTCTGTCACATTGATGCATTCACTAACAAGCTTATATTTCATATTTAAAATTAACTATTGTCCATTGTAGTATGTATTCTCTCAGATATACTATTGTATAGTATATTTGTAATTATTACTTCTCCTATGTTATTTCATATAATATTTATATTACATAATGTGTGAATGAGTGTGTGAACGCTTGTCAACATTGTAAAGAATGTAAAGTTTTGTATCATCTTATGTACATAATCAAACACTATACTACAGTGCTGCGCCGCTGTTATGTCATCAAAATGTACATATAATTCTTTACAACTCTAAAGGTAAAATATTTTCATTAAAACAATTTTACATGTATATTTAAAAATTTAAAGTTGTGACTCTCTGTGTACACATTCTATCTTATGTGCTTGTCTTGTCTCTCTATCCCCTCTCGTGAACTAGTTGTCTCCTTTTAGTCATCCTATTGTTAGTGGCCACTACCCCGCCCACTGTGATAAGCTGTTTTTATTTCGGGAGTAGTCGTCAGCACCTGTCCATTATTGTACATATCACATTTTTGTCAATAAATTATTAGAAATGGTTCATTCGAGGCGTGGTTATTGCTAGTTGAAAACTAATCCCAATACCCCGCGCTGACGCCCTTCATTGGGCGGCATGCGCAATTTTTGTTAGCTCCTACGGGGGCCTCATATACAAATAAAAAATCAGAACAATCTATCAGTTACTTCATCATCTTTCCTGATGAAAATTACATTTCATCAACCCACTTACTATCTTTGTACAAAAAGGAAGTACTATACTATTTAATCTAATTTTAATACAATCGATAGATCATGATTGTTTTTTTTAAATGAGGGAACAGTGAGATTCATATATGATACACTCATTTTGTAATACCCTTAAACTCCCGCCGCACAACAGACCGAATAGAGTTATCCTCTCTTGACAGCCACAGCAGGCAACGTCCTGAAAACGTTTATACGAGCTTCTCGCGCATCGTACCGAGTATTGACGCCGTGTGTACGTTTCCTAGATCTTTCCCGCTATTTTAACCAAAATGCACCTTTTATCTAAACACAAATCGGCAATCCCAATGGCAAAAATTTCACAATGTGAATTAAATGGAGATCTTTCCCTGGCATTGTATATGGTACTGTTGTTACATGTCATTATTTTGTTATTTTCTAATTATCATTTTCAAGACACCCTACATGAAAACTTCTCATGATTGGACCCTATTTAAAGCATGTGTTGACCAACACTAGTGTATTGCTAACGCAGTACATATACTAAAATTGGAACGATACAGAGAAGATTAGCATGGCCCCTGCGCAAGGATGACACGCAAATTCGTGAAGCGTTCCATATTTTTTTCTAAAAAGTAAATAAATAATAAATAAATAGACATGTCTAGTGATAGACTCTCCATTGGAAAAATCTCTTAATTTCTTATATAATTTTCATACAAAAACTTTACATATCTACGAACAATTCAATGATAATTACACTCATATCACACTTTGTTTTGCTATTTTACAATTACACATTTCAACAACACTTTCTCTTACAACGGATGTAGTACGTTTTAGAACACTGTCGGCTTTTATTTCTGAAAACATCTCATGTCTCAGATAACTGTTCATCACATTGTTAGCAGATTAACTTTCCTTTCCCTCATCCCGTCTGTAGTGTTTTCATTACGGCGATTAATTAGTTATCTCTCTATTAGTTGTACTGTAGTCAAATCAGTTCACCCCTATGTAAATGAATGTCCTTGTGAAACATACGGCAATAAGGGGATACCCTCATCAGCTTTGCGCAGTGGCGGTACCGTAGCCAATACTGCGCATTTGCTTGAAATGTTTGCTAATCATTTTTGTTGGCATTTTTCAGTTCTACGGGTGGGCAACTTGATTTAATCAAGTGTTACTTCGGTCTCCCCCCATCTCAGCAATGGCCTACACTTCCGCTATTGACTTCGGCCCTATCCCTAGGGAAAACTACGACCTTGACACTTCCGCCCGCACTGTGAAGATCGTGAGTTCGAAGAAGGGACTTTCAAGGGATAATCTTGTCAAGGTACTAAAAACTCTCCCTTATTTTGAAATGAGATTTGTTGACACAGTTTGGCGTAAGGAACAGACAGGAACCTTTTTTTGTGACATTCTCAAAGAAAGAGTATTGCCAGCTCTTCCTTCAGACTGGTGTTTTTGAACATGAGGATTTTACTTTAATGATAACTCATTATGAAAGGTAGGTTGTGACCTTCAGAACCCATTGGTTAGACAGAGATGTTAGGCATTCGTTTGTGCGGCCCTTCTTCAGTAAATTTGGGAAAGTACTTGATTGCCAGTTTGCTGAGGAAGATATGGATGGGGGTATCAAAAGAACAGGTGTAAGGAAGGTGACGATTGAAGTAAATGAACGATCGAAAGATGACATTCTACATATCGCCAGGTTCAGAGGTGAGTGCATGCTGATTACCGCTCCTGGTCATCTTCCCGTCTGCCTGAGGTGTCACACTGTTGGACACCTTAGGGTGGACTGTCCTCGGACTTGGGAGGCCAGGAACGCCTGGGCGGAGCGCCAGCGTCATGAGGAGGAAGAGAGGATAAGTGACTCTAGTGACCATGTACTTGCTAACATGAAAGATCCCACCCCCACATCCGACCCTAACCCAGACTCCGAGGCTGATCCCGAGGCTGACAAAGTAAATGACCCCAATGCCCACCAGGAGGTTGATATTGAGACTGACCCTGAGCCTAGCCCTGACACTGTCCCTTAGCCCATTCTAGAGACTGACCCCGAGTCTGTCTCCGAGGACATGTTTGTCTCCCCCGAGGAAGGTAACTTTACCCTGGTAACAGGTAAAAGAGGTAGGAGGGAAAGGAAACATGACACGGATAGGAAAGGAGAGAAGAGGGGATGCCTTCCCTCAGATGTGTCAGCAGCTGCTGCTCTTGCTTCTGGGCCAGTGTTGAAGGCTAGAAGGTCTTCTCAGCCTTCCCCATCTTCAAGAGAAAGTAGATCTCGGGCACGATCTGTTGTAAACCTTCCCCCCATTTACAACCCTGTCTGGTAAAACCTGATTGTCATCTTGTGTTTTCCTAACCAAACAATAACGACCCTCGCAATGCCCATGGACTATGAGATTGAACAATGCTTGTCTGTGCTCGACGCCTGGTCAGTCCCCACGGAGGGCTGTGATTTTGTTGATGTCAATTTTCTTATTGTAAATATTGCTCCTTACATGTCATTGATATATTTATGCCTATACAATATCAAATATATGCTTGTTGACATGAATGTTGCTTGTATGAACGATTATGATTTGTTTGCTGTATGATTGTAAGTGTGTTGGTGTGTTAAAACCAATATAAATAATAATAATGTATAATTTCTTATTAATTAATTGCAGTGGTTTGTTATCTTCACCCTCAAAGATTAATATTCTATCCAATAAATTTCATGTTGAATGCAATGATATTTTATTTCTTCAAGAAACCCATGTTTGTAATATTTCTTCTGCTAAGTATTATGAATAAAAATTTAAAGGCAAAGCCTTTTGGTCTTTTGGCACTAATTTAAGTAGAGGGGTGGGTATTGTTATTTCTGATAGGCAAAATTACTCAGTGAAACATTTTCATTTTGACTGCGATGGTAGATATGTTATTGTAGATGTAGTTTTTAATGGTGTTAATGCTAGGTTCATTAATATTTACGCCCCAAATAACCCCTCTGCAAGGGGTACCTTTTTAAAATCCATCGCTCATTATTTAGTTACCAATAGATCACTGTTAATTGGCGGGGACTTTAATTGTGTTACTATTGTAAACTTAGATAAAGTAGGAGGGAATCTAGGTCAAAATCAAGTTGGGGCGAATATTATAAACAGTTGGGTTTCTGATTTTCACCTTACTGACATTTATCGTCATATGTTTCCAGACTCGGTGGCGGTGACTTGGAGAAACTCTCTTGGTGTTGGCTGTCGACTTGATCGCTTCTATATCTCATCTTCCTTGGTCGAGTCTGTGACTGCTTCAGGTATCTCACCCTGCTCCTTTTCTGACCATGATTATGTGTTTGTTAAGCTCAGATATTTACAAGGCATAGATTTTGGTCCCAGCTATTGGAAATGTAACAATAGCATTTTTGATTGTGATTTTAAAAAGTTGTTCTCAGGCTTTTGCCAAACTAATATTCCCTCTTTAGAAACTATTACTTTAGAATGGTGGGATACTTTTAAAACAAAAATTCAAAATTTCTTGAAACTTCTATTCAAATTACAAAAAGATTCCCAAGTATCCCAACGTAAAGACTTAGAGTCTAAATACAAGAAACTATGCCGTGCTGAATCTTTAAATCCTGGACTTTATACTGATCAAATTTCGAAAGTAAAGAAACAGTTAAAAGATTTTGAAATTTTAGAGTTTCAAGGGAATGTAATAAGATGTAAAGCTAAAGACCTTGAACTCGGCGAAAAACCTTCCAGTTATTGCTTGTGCAAGGAAGCAAGGAGAGGACAAAACAAATCTTTTTCGACTACTGATGATCAATTTGGGAATACTTTTAATACCTCTCCTGGAATCATGGGCGTTTTTCGAAATTTCTATTCTAAATAATTAAGTGCAGGGCCCATTGATGAAGTAACTTGTGAACACTTCCTTGCCGATTTACCTACTCTTGATTCGGACATTTCGACCACTCTGGAAGGTGAAATTACAAAAGATGAAATTTTAGAGGCCCTTAAGGCAATGGAGAACAACAAGTCTCCAGGTCCAGATAGGCTAACAAAGGAATTTTATGTTGCTTCCTTCCCCTTCCTTGGTGATGTCATTCATCGTGTTGTCAATCTGTGTTTTCAGCAGGAATCTCTTCCTGTGTCCTCTATGACTTCTTACATAATTCTTCTCTGTAAAGACCCCCTTAATGCTTCTAATGTTAAGAATTGGCGTCCCATCTCTTTGTTAAATGTTGATGTCAAAATTATTTCCAAATTGATGTGCACACGTTTAGGTAATGTAATTGGGGATTACATCTCAGCGATGGCCTACACTTCCGCTATTGACTTCCGCCCTATCCCTAGGGAATACTAAGACCTGGACACTTTCGCTTGTACTGTGAAGATCACCAGCTCCAAGATATATATTAATCTTTTCTCCTCTGTTTTTCAGTTCTACGATCCTGACACCTCGGCTAGGACTGTGAAGATTGACAGCAGCCAAAGGGGACTGCAACGGTCAAAGTTGATACAGGTACTGAAAACTTTACCTCATTTCCGAATGTCCTATGTAGACACTATCTGGAGAAAAGAGAAGGCAGGGAACTCTATATTACGTTTACCAAGAAAGAGTATTGTGAACTGTTTCTCCAAACTGGCGTGATTAATCATGATGACTTTCAATTGTTGATTACGCATTATGAACGCCAAGTTGTGACCTTTCGTATACACTGGCTGGACAGAGATGTAAGACACCGTTTCGTGAGGTCCTTCTTCAGTAAGTATGGACAAGAACTAGATTGCCAGTTTGTTGAGGAACATATGGATGGGGATATCAAAAGGACTGGTGTAAGGAAGGTGACTGTTGAAGTAAATGAACGTTCAAAAGATGACATTCCTCATATTGCTCGCTTTAGAGGTGAAAAGATGCTCATCACCGCTCCTGGTCGTCTTCCTGTCTGCCTGAGGTGTCACACTGTTGGACACCTCAGGGGAGACTGTCCTAGGACTTGGGCAGCTAGGAACGCGTGGCTTGAACGCCAGCATAGGGAGGAGGAGGATAAGAACAGTGATAGGGGGGATGAGATAGATGATGAGATTGCCGCAAGTGACATTGTATTGGCCAACATACAAGACCCCACCCGAACTCCTGACCCTCACCCTCACCCCGAGTCTGATCCCGAGGCTGATCCCCTGCCTCACCCCGAGGCCGACCCTATGGCTGACCCTGAGGCTGGCCTCATGCCACCTCCAGAGGTTGACCCAATGACTCACCTTGATGCTGATTCAGATCTCAACCCTGATACTAACCAAGAGCCCTACCCCAAGGTTGATTTCAGACCTGACACTATAGACCAAATGTCACAGCCTACACCTAAGGACATGGTTGTATCCGGAGAGGAGGACAATTTTACAATGGTAACAGGTAAATGGGGAAAGAAAGACAAGGGTAACAGTGGTAAGAAAGGAGAGAAGCGAAGTTGTCTTCCAGCAGAAGTCTCGGCAGTTGCTGCCCTTGCCTCTGGACCTGTTCATAAGGCAAGAAAGTCAGACCCTTCACCATCTTCTTCCAGGCAGAGCAGATCTAGATCTAGATCTATAGTTAATCTGCCCCCGATTTATAACCCTGCCAGGTCTGGGAAAAGCTGACTTTAAGTAGCCTTTTGTAACCCAACCCAAACGACATAGGCAATGCCCATGGACTATGAGATTGAACACTGCTTGCCTGTGCTAGACGCCTGGTCAGTCCCAACGTGGGGCTGTGACTTAATTGTGATCTTTGTATATAATTTTGTAACTATTGCCTTTTGCATACAGATACTATTTCTGTGTTTACATATTTATTTCCCTATTTCTGTTGACATGACTGATGCTTGTGTGATTGATTTCTAAATAATAATAATAATGTATAATTTCTTATCAATTAACTGTATTGGTTTGTTATCCTCACCTTCAACGATTAATCAATGTTAATACAAATATCATTCATTAAGCTTAATGTGTGAGCGAGTGTGTAAACGCCAGTCAACATTGTACAGTATGGATATTCATGTATCATTATATGTATATAATAAAGACTTTACTGTTGTACTACAGTGCTGCGTCACTGTTATATAATAAAATATGTACATATATTTCTTTAATTCTTAATGAATTAACCCAAGTTAATATGGTTTAACTGAGTGAAGTGACAAAAGGTCCCGTGCATGCGATGCATTCTTTTTTTAAGAATCATTTTAATGAACAAATCAAGTGAATATTTTGAGAAGAAGTTTTCAATGTTGTGTATTTTAAGTATATTTTTACTGTCAATTACATATTGACCTTGCCCCCAACACAATGTTTTGTTTATGTTACACCCCAGGAGTACTACGACCTTGACACGTCATTCCGTATGGTCGGGATTACCAGCTCGAAAAAGACTCTACCGGGATTGCCTTGTTAAGGTACTCAAAACATGGCCCTATTTTCACATGAATTAAGTAGAGACAATATTGAGGAAGGAACAGGCAGGAACTATTTCTTCAAACTGATTTTTTGGTCTATGAGGACTTTAATCTGATGATTACTCATTACGAGAGACAAGTAATAACATTTCGCATTCACTGGCTAGATAGGGGTGTGAGACACTCTTTTGTGCGTGCATTATTACTCATGGATGGTGATGTAAAAAGAACAGGAGTAACAGTAGAGATAAATGAAAGGTTATGGGGCGAGTGTATGTTGACAACAGCTCCTGGTCGTCTTCCCGTCTGCCTGAGGTGTCACACTATTGAAAGTAACAGGCAGTAAGGTTTTTTTATAACAATTTGTAACAAGTAATTTTACAAAGGTGACACGATCCCCCGCCGCAGATTGATGTTAACAACAAAATAATGTATAGAAAATCTTGTCTACACTTGTGTTGGACCCACCACTTTGGTACAGTTTCTAGCTCTCTCCCATACACAGGTCTGACGGCCAAAGACTTCCCAGATTTTAGTGAGTTGGGTTTAACGTATTGCCAGCCATTTTTCAGCTATTCAACACGTGGATGTTGCCATCCAAAAAAAATGACAGATCAGAGAGAAAGGATTAGGAAACAAACGGAAAGAAAGACATAGTGAGAGATAGAAAGCAGGTTTTGGAAAGACTCAAATTTGGTCTGGCTTCTACCCGTCGACCTGTCCTGTTTGGGTAACCCTACCAGGAGCATCCAAGCTCCAGCTGGCATAGCTCACAGGTTCGCCGAATCGGTAAGTGAGTGAGTTATTTTTTAGCGCCGCTTGGGCAATATTACAGCCGTTAGCGGCGACCGAATCGGTAAAACCACCACACTGGGATAAAGTATTGAGTCAAGTGGTGGCCTGTCTGTCTGAGTTGTCACTCTGTTGAAAATAATAGGCAGCAAGGTTTTTTATAACAATTGTCACAAGGTGACAAGATCCCCCACCGCAAATTGATGTTGACAACAAAAATAATGTATAGAAACTCTTGTCTACACTTGTGTTGGTGCTTCTAGATATTATCCAAATCCCTGGCCATTTGCATCTTCCAAATAAGAAGCTTTGTTCAAAATGTGAAGAGAATCTAGAGACCAGTTCTTAACTTATCTCTAAATTCACGTTGACTTCGCTGTGACCTTGAAAATAATGTGAAGGTCTCCAAAATCAAATGGGCCCGGTGTCTTCCTTAAATAGATTTACAAAAAGAATCCAGCGAATTGTTCTTGAGATATCCCACTGAGAAGCTTAAAATGCAGGTTTCAAAACTTAATTTTCAAAGCCTCACTGTGACCTTGAATATAATGTGAAGGTCACCAAAATCCACTGGGGCCAGCGGCTTCTCTATAAAAAGGTTTGTGTAAGTTATTAAGAGAATCCAGTGAATGGTTCCTGAGATATCCCGCTGTCAAGGGTAAAATTTCAAAGTCTCGTTGTGACCTTGAAATGAAGGTCAAGGCCATGAACCTCTTTAGGGAACTTACTTCCATATACAAAAAAAATAAAAAGAATCAAGTCAATAGATTTTGAGTTATTCCATTTCGTACGGACGCTGCCCAATACTATATCCCTGCTTCGCGCTTTTTATTTTTCACTTCAACGGGCGGGCATCCTGCCAATTTTCACATTGATAATAGAACAATTTCTTTCCTCATATCCAGTCTGCAGGGTTTTGATAACTGTTAGAGAGTTCTTTACTTGAATTTCCTTTTAAAACGTACTGTATTTAGGTATGCATTCTCATCAGTTTTGGTAGTGGTGGTAAAATAGCCAACACTATTGACTAGAGACCATAACTAAAATTATTGATATCTTTCTATGTTCCGAGTTCCACGTGCGGGCATCCTGCGATTCTTCTTAGGTATGACCTTGGTCTCCGCCATCCCACCAGTTCAATGTTGTAAATTTCATCTGTGGATTTCAGCCAGATCTTGCATCTTTTTTAGAAGGACTCAAATTTCGTCTGACTTCTATGATTGATAAGTCCGGTTTGGGCGACTTTGCCAGGAGCTTGTAATGGTTGAGTGAGTTGGGGTTTAACGCAAGTTTTTAAACAATATTTCAGTTATTCAACAGGTATATTGTCATCCAAAACGAGTACATATCAGGGAGAAAGGGGATCTAAATGAAGAGGGAACCGACAAAAGGATAGTTAGAGAAGGAAAGCAGGTTTCAAAATGCATAAATTTGTCTGTCTACCCGTCCATCTGCCCAGCTTTAGAGACCCAAGGAGCCAGAACAGTGAGTGAATTTTTGTTTAACGTGTTTTGAACAATATTGCAGTTATTTAAAACATACCTGTTTATCAAGAGAGAAGATACATCAGAGAGAAAGGGATTGAAATGATGAGGGGAAAGAAAGGCAAAGTGAGAGGTAAAGGGAAAAACACTCAAGTTTGGTCTGGCTTCTACCCGTAGATTTGTCCGGCTTGGGTGACCCTACCAGGAGCATCTTAGCTGCAACTGGTATAACTTTCAAGGTTCCCGAAGCACACATACCACCACACCACGTTAAGGTAATGATTGAAGTGTTGGGGGCACATAACACCTGGCTTGCAAAGTTGTCGAGGTCACTTTAGTACCCAAACTACCAGAAGATATTGATTCAAGTGTTGAAAATGACACATAGAAGATAGAACGAAAGTCCCGACTTTATCCGGTAGCTTATGACTCTCACAGAGTAGAATGGTCGATTATCGGGAAAGCTCGTTTTTCTTTAATTGTTACATTAGACAGTTCTTCTAAAATTGTTTCCCATTACAACTTTAAAAACTTAGTTTCCTATATTGACGACCTGAAGACTCCTTTATTTGCACGAACGTTCAACAACACGGTTATTTTAAAGGTGAATTAAATTCTTTAGAAAACGCATTTGATGAGAGAATGTAATGTATGTACGATGAAACTATCCTTTTCTTTCGATTGTGCGTGAAGTCCGTGCAAGTTGAAATTGACAACGTCCCTGCAGCCACTGCTTTGTTTCACTTGAAACTACACACTATCGGATGTCCCTCATGTCTATCCCTGTATGAATATAATTATAAACGTTCCTTCAATCATGTGTGTGCGAATGGTTATGTTAAATGAAAATTTAAGAAATAGATATTCTCATACACTGTTTATGGAAACAATACACTGATCGAACCATGTCAATGTTCATTGTATTTTCAATAACACCGGTAGGATACCTTAGCTGTTAGCAACTTCTTAGTAAGTCATTATTCGAATAGCATTATAATTCACTGCTTTGTTATTTGTTATTCGAATCATAAATAACTATCTGGTTTCTTATACGAATAGATATCAATGCATTCAGAATTAAATATAACAAGCAAAATTCATGTCATGCATAAATACAAGAATATCTAAGAATAAGTATAATAATGCCATGTAACAAGCAATATTTAAGATATGAAAATGACATCAATAAAATCACAGCCCCCCTTTGGGACTGGTCAGGCGTCGAGCACAGACAAGCAATTTTCAATCTCATAGTCCATGGGTATTGCTAGGGTCGTTTGCGTTTTGTTTGGTCAGAAAACATAAACCTAGGTTTTTCCCAGATCTAGCAGGGTTGTATACTGGGGGCGGATTTACCGTTGACCTGGTGCGGGATGTACTTAAATGTAAAGAGCGAGGTATTGGATTATCTCCTGGCCTTGCTTACTGGTCCAGTTGCTTTTGATCCCTTTCTCTCTGATCTTTCTACACTTTTGGATGGCAACATACACTTGTTTGATAACTGAACTATAGTTCAAAGTACGTTAAACGCCAACTCACTTCTTCTCACCCGGGGTCTTTTGTTAGGAATCATTATCGTATTTGTTAACTATACTGAAGAAAATCCGTTAAACCCAAACTCACTCACCCCTCTTAATTCATAGTGAGTGTGTTCGGTGTTTTGCGAGTTTACTACGACTTTATTTCAGTTTGTAAATAGGTGTATTTTACCATCAAAATCGTACCAGATAGATCAGGGAGAAAGGGACTGAAAGAGACAGGGGTAAAGGCAAAATAAGAGAAAGATAACAGGTTTACGAACGAATCGAACTTGTTCTTGCTCCTCACGTTGACTTGTGCAGCTTTGGTTAACTTACCAAGAGCAGGTACGCTCTTGCTGACATAGCTTTATGGGTCGCTGAAGAACACTAACCACCACACCACGATGGAGTATTGCCGTTTACAGATGCATCCTCCTGTCTTAGAGAGTATCAATAAAAATAACCCCTTTAGTTTGATTCCTTTTAAGGAATATTTTATTAGTATTCTATATTTTATTAGTATTCTACAAAGTTGGCCACCACTGGACTCGTTACCTTAACGTGGTGTGGTGGTTTGTGTGCTTCGACAACCCCGAGAGCTATGCCAGCTGGAGCTTACATGCTCCTGGTAGGGTCACCCAAGCAGTCAGGTCGACGGGTAGAAGCCAGACCAAATGTGAGTCCTAAAACCTGCTTTTCTATCTCTCACTATGCCTTTCTTTTCGTCTTTTCTCTCATTCTTTCGATCCCTTTCTCTCTGATCTATCTACTCTCTTTTGGATGGCAACATCCACGTGTTTAATAACTGAAATATTGTTCAAAACACGTTAAACACCAACGCACTCACTCACTCACTCACAAAGTTGAATAACATGCTTTGAATGAAAACAATATGTCTCCTGATAATTCACAATGACACCGGGCAGCATCGTATCGTAGACAGGGTAATAACATGATTAAATGCTTATATCAAATTTTAACAAACATGCATGACGACTTTACAGCCTACGTGTTGTTTCATGCTTTTGCTTTTGCAATCATTTTTATTATTTTATAACAGTTCCCGCCGGTAATGGCTGCGATATTGCCCAAGCGGCGTTAAGCATTAATAATAATAATAATAATAATAATAATTAATTTATAAAGCGCCTAATTTCCAGGCGAGGCCTGCTCAACGGCGCTGAGAGAAGAAATCAGTGACAGATGAGGTAAAAAGTGAGAGTTATTGGCAGTCAGTGATTGAATAAGAAGGTTTTAAGATTTTGCTTGAATGATGATACAGATTCTGCAGACTTTATATGCGTGGGGAGAGAATTCCAAAGTCTAGGAGCTAGCACAGAGAAAGCGTTGTCAGAGAGTTTGGTCCTAGTAGATGGTACAGAAAGCAGCAACTGGTTTGATGAACGGAGAGATCGTTGAGGCTGATATACAGTGAGAAGTTCCTTCAGGTAGCGAGGAGATGAGTCAACATAAAGAGCAGAGAAAGTTAGTAGGAGTTGCTTGAATATAATTCTTTGTTGGACTGGAAGCCAATGGAGCTGTCTGATTACTGGGCTGATGTGGTCATATGGCTTAGTGAGAGAGATAATTCTGGCAGCTTTATTCAGGATGCGTTGAAGGTGGGAGATGGCAGTAGAACTGGACAACAGAGAATTGCAGTAGTCTAGGCGGGAAGTAACAAAGGAGTTGATGAGAGTCTTAGTTGTATTTGAATCGATGTATTTCCGGATTCTTCCTATGGTGGAAAGATGGTAGTTGGCTGAACGGGCGATGTTGAGAGACTGTTTCTTGCTTGACATGGACTGGTTGAAGATAACACCAAGGTTTTTAATTTGAGTAGATGGCTGTATGATGACTTTGTCAACTGTAAGAGTGGTTTGGGGTAGTTTTGTTAACTGCTTCTTAGTCCCAATAATGATGAAATCGGTCTTGTCGCCGTTGAGCTTAAGCGAGTTTGACAACATCCACTCATGTATCTCTGTGATGCATTGTTCCAGTCTGACAATGGCTGATGAAACATTGGCTGGTTTTATAGATAGATAGAGTTGCTGATCATCAGCATATCCGTGGAACATCAACGAATGCTTCCTAACAATGCATCCCAGGGGCTGAATGTACATTGTAAAAAGGACTGGTCCTAACACGGATCCTTGAGGTACACCATGTTTAAGTAGACGGCTCACTCACTCACTCATAACGAGTTCTAACTAACAAAGAAAATCATAAATTAAGAAACGTGTTGTTCTTGTATCACAGCAGATCACATGTTGAAACAGCCAACCTTCCTTGTGTATGTTTTGAAAAATATTGTCGACATATTGAAGAATATTGTCTTCAAGTTCATTTTATTGAGAACATTTGTTATATCTTTCTTTGGAAAATTTAATTGCATAACTGTTATAGGTCTCAATAAATGATTGATAATATGGAAATGTTATAACATTTGTATGTTAGGATCATCGCATATATAAAAGGCTATACATTTTCTGCAAATCTTTTATTTGGACAAACAAAACGGCAAATTTTTAGGGGGCAGTAGCACGTTTTTATGGAGAATATAAGGTGATGTCAGGAAAATTAAAATTAATGTTTCCAATTGAAAGACAATGTATTTAAACTAAATTGAGCAGTAATAATTCATATATGTAACGTAAAGTTACGCCATGCGATTCCTTTTTCTTGCACAAAATGAATTAAAGGTGTTCACAAAAAATGACCGCCAATTGATTGTATTTGAATCTTCATACTTTGTCCTCTGACTATGGATGATTGACCTGTGTAATTAGATTTTTGACCCTGTCAAATTAATACATTTAACATTAACTTACAATTATCAGTGAAAAATTTAAAATATATAATTATCACAAAAACGTGCTACTGTCCCTTTAATATATTGAAATCTCCCTAATTGTGAGAAGTCGTCATGTTTCAGCATTCTTACAAAATAGGACATATCCTAAGAGGCAATTCTTCATGATTTAGGTTATACCTAGTTTACTGTAGGAAGTATTTTTCCGACGTACTTTTCTTGCAATAAATGTCTTTATTATTGTATCAATCACTTCATTCATTCTTTCCACTTTTAACAATAGTTCTCAGTGAAACCGCATGACAATGTACAAAGTAGTAAAATACAAAAAGCATTTAATCTCTTTCAAATAAAAGTATTTTACAATTTTAGGCATTGGAATTACAGAGTATGCAAATCATGAAAGAAAGAATTAAAGTTCATACTTTGACGTTGTTGCATCACTTGAAGCGTGTGCATGTGTACTGTTGAAACGTTTTCTCTTAATCTCCCTAATTTTAGAGATAAATGCCATTTAGATAGTGAACAAATGATAACAATGTTATATTTGGGATTAGACTATCTGGAATAATACAGATTCTTGTACTTTTTCCATGCGGTATTCGAACCCACACCCTCAGAGTCGGGCAACACCGCCAGCAATGACCATACCAACAGCTAACCAGCTCGCCCGTTTCGCCATCCACAAAAATGGAGGTCCAACAAGCCGTAGTTAAGCTGTTGTTACATTCATTACTCCTAAATTCTGTTGAGGCTCCTTCTTACAGTTAATTGCAACACCTTACAGAATTGCTTTCAGAAGCTTTGGCATCAGGACCCTCTGACACATATTGATGTATCAATACTTTCGACCGTTTGGTTGCATCATTACGTCAGGATCTTGTACATAAAATGTTTAGTATCAGTCTGATTCGAATGTCTTTTTTCTGTATTTGTCTGTCTTGCATCGGATGTTTGGTAGCACAAGTGTCTATCGATTCATCATTGCATCCTGATTCTCGCTTTAATAAACTCTGGGTATTCCTGCATCAAGTTCCTTTTCAACACGTTCTGTACTGTATGAGATAACGCAGACAAACTTGACTTTCATCGAAGACGGCGAATTTATTGTAGTTATTTCGAGTCAGCTGACCATTATGGTGATCGTTGTATTCCAGCATTCCAAGTGGAATCATGCAGCATCTACAACTACCTGTAGGAATTTAAAAGGAAACATTAATTCTAAACCTTTAAGGATTGGTTTCGTTCCTCATTTTCATGTTACGTATTTCGTATTATTGCAATATACCGATAAATCGATACTATCGCGCATCGTTACTAACCAATCAAATGAGATATCATGCACAGCAAGAAAACGATTAAACAGTATACAATAAAGCAGTGTTTCCAAAAAACACGCTACATTTAATATTTTTCTTCCATTGAAAGGAGACTGTAAAGGAATTATGCAATACAGAAATGTTTCAAAATTGATCAAAACTATCAAATCAAACTTTCTATGCTTCAAAATTCGACATGAAAAAGCTTTGCACATCAACAAAATAGCTTCTACGTGTTATTAACGTGAAATAATATTAAAGCTGGTTTCAATAAATCACCTTAAGATCATAAAAAGAAGAATAAAGAAACGCTTAATACCAGACGACACCCATAGGTTCCCAGATGAGGACGGTTGGGATCGCCCGAGGAAGCATACGCTGTTGTGCTCTTTCTCAACCTCTGCTCTTATATGAGCCCTCTCGGCGTACTTCTTGCAGTTTCCAAGCGCAACCTGGTCCAAACGATTTTATCATAGTAAGAGTTAAAATGAAAATTGAGGAAATGTTTTTTTTTAACCAACCATACATCTTGAACAAGGCAAAAGTGAGCGTGGCTCACATACCCCCGCCTGTAGTTTGACCGCCTTTCTTTGACGAAAATAGTGAAAATTCATATGTTCTGACAAGTCCTAGGATTGTTACCGTATTTTTCCATCACATGATATAGAAAATAACATTAAAATTTAATTTGTCTGAATAGGTGTGAACTGGTTTAACTATCATAATAAATGATTTTCAACAAACTGTCACCTTCCATTCAGTTCCATGTAGGTCAATTTATATTCCAATATATGTATTCTTTGCAGTGGTATCAACATTCCAATACATGTATTCTTTGCAGTGGTAACAACATCAGTCATGTTCTATGTTCATACAGTGTCCATATGAGTATCACAATAGGTCACAATCCCTTTCTTTTGGTTACTTCCCAAAAGATAACTTGAAGGCAAAACAGTCACATTTACAATGTTAAAACGGTATGTGTTTGTCATTAGGAAATATATTTACAAGCTTGATCCTCAACCTACTGTTTTCGGATATTTTTTGGTTCAAAATTTCAAAAATTATTTGAACTTTTGAATTAAAACTCCAAAAAGGCACAACAGCATCATATAGGTTACTGCCATACCAAGTTTGAAAATTCCAAGTGGTATAGTTTTTAAATTATGATCCGGAAACGACACAAAGTCCGAATATCTGACCGTTTTTGGTCAAAATTTCAAAAATTATTTGAAGGTTGGAGGTGAAACCCCTAAAAGGCACAACAGCAGCATATAGGCTACTGCCATACCAAATTTGAAGTTTCCAAGTGGTATAGTTTTTTAATTATGCTCCGGAAAAGAGACAAAGTCCAGAAATCGGACGGTTTTCGGTCAAAATTTCAAAAATTATTTGAACGTTGGAGGTGAAACTCCTAAAAGGCACAACAGCATCATGAAGGCTACTGCCATACCAAATTTGAAGTTTCCAAGTGGTATAGTTTTTTTTTACGCTCCGGAAACGAGACAAAGTCCAGAAATCGGACGTTTTTTGGTCAAAATTTCTAAAAATATTTAAACCATTGAGATGAAACCCCTTAAAGGCACAACAACATCATATAGGCTACTGCCAAACCAAATTTGAAGTTTGTAAGTGGTATAGTTTTAGAGAAATATTCCGGAAACGATTTCGGACGGACGCACACACGGACGCACGCACGCACGGACGGACACGCGGAGCGCTATATACCCCCGACTACGTCGTAGCGGGGGTATAATAAAAGAGCCATTAAAAATGAATGAAATTATGACACAGCTAATGAATTTCCATAGCAAATTATATGCTCACGCGTGACCTAAGTTACTTTCATGTAGAGATAAAAATGTATAAACTGATTCATTTATTTGAATATAAGATCAGAATATTATTTACATTGAAAAATATATAAACGGATTCATTTATTTGAATTTACGATCAGAATTTCAATTTTCTTTTTGGAACTTATTCATGTTTTGATATAGGATCAGAATAATAACGTTATATCGATCAAAATGTATCTTTCTAATCTCAAATTTACTAACATTTCACTCATGCTCAAGTAGCGTTTATCATCAACTTACTCAATCACCCTTGTTAATTGAAATCTAAGCTATACAAAGAAAATACAACGTTGGTAACAAACCTCGCAGAGTAGCATGAAGTTAGTTCGTTTTGTGGGGTCTGCATTGTTACAGTATCCAGATGTCTTCACAAAAGTATCACAGAAAGGGATTCCCTGTACGACAATCGATAATTTTTATTGATATTTCATGCTGAAAATTATACTGTTCTTTACTAAATTTCATTCTTATAATCAACATTAATTACTGTCGAGATTAGTTTTTAAATAATTGAATAAAAGTCACAATTTCAAATGTTCCTGTTTTCTACGCTAAAATAAAAATATTGTGTTTGTGTGAATATTTTCAATTTTTTTCCAAGTCATTCTGCACATACTCTGGGAACACAAACAAACTAACAGACTAGTATTAACTTATCAGTTTAATCTGACAAAAGACATATTTACCTTCCCATACATCTTGGCATCTGAGTTGCTCCCAAAAGGGGGACTTACCAGCCCCCCATGTAGGAGACTGAGGATAGTTGAGGCTCCCCCTCCGTGAAAGAGCAGTCTATGGTCCCCCAAACTCCTCTTGTTCATACGGGAGTTCTCTCCCCATCTGTGCAGACTAAATATACACTCCACCTTGGTGCTGGGGGCTGTCGAGAGAAGATCATTATCAGTAAGTAACACCCACGGTTCGCTATTCCCAGCCAATGCTCGCAGGTTTTACCGCCATGCAAAGCCACAATAGTGTTGCGGGATTTCTCCCTGAAATAATACTAGCAGCCGTGGAAGAAGTGACATACTCTTGAAAGCGGCGATAAAACCCATATCACCTTACCTCACCTCATTATCAGTAGTTATCATGTATCTTTCAATGATATGGTTTGTTTGTTTTTTCATGTGTGAACACAGCACAGATATTGTAAATTAATACCAGCCATATCAGACATGTCCGCAAACCATGGAAACCGCAAAAAAATAAAATAATTTGTTGGTCTTACCCTCAAAAGGTACACGTAGGCAATTTGGTTGAGAAGTTTATGAAGTTTGGTGAAGCTAGCATATATAGTTTTCGAGATATGCTCAGGACAAAAGACTTGGTCATAAAATCACTGTTTAAGTCACATTTCCATGGAAACCGCAACAAATATATAAAAAATGTTTAGTCTAACCCCCAAAAGGCATATCTGGGGATCACAGTTGATAATTGTATGAAGTTTAGTGAAGCTAACATGAATAGTTTAGGAGATATTTTCCGGACAAAGGACTTGGTCATAGAGTCCCTGTTTTAGTGGTGTTTCCTCAAAGGGCTCATGGTTGATAAGTGTATGAAGTTTGGTGAAGCTACGAAGTATAGTTTGGGAGATGTGCTCCGGACAAACTTTTGTGACGGACAGACAGAAAGACGGACGGACAGAATGAACGCTATATACCCCCGCTTACGCTGTAAGACGGGGGTATAACAAATGGACCATTTTGAAAGTTCAAGAAACATGCCAACTCCTTATATTTTGTATCATAAGGAAACAGTGAGACATGTGGCCTACCTGAAGCCTTGATGTATTTCAGGATACACTGTGATAAGGAAACAGTGAGACATGTGGCCTACCTGAAGCCTTGATGACGTTGATGTATTTCAGGATACACTGTGATAAGGAAACAGTGAGACATGTGGCCTACCTGAAGCCTTGATGTATTTCAGGATACACTGTGACGCCACATCATCTTCAGACATTGGTGCAATGTGACAGTTGAGACACCGATACACGTAGTCAAGGGGATTCATATCTGTGGTTGCAACGTTGGAAGTTTGTCATTTAGATTTGTTTAGTTAAATATCTTTTAAAGTCTTTACAAGTAGTCAGCGTGAAATTTCAGCGATAATATACAAATTGCAAATTTGACACGTGTTATCCTGACACATTATTGGAGGGATATTTTCAATTCTTAAGTATAAGTTGTAAAGATTCAAAATTCTCTAAACCAATACACGTCGTTCAGTTTAACATAGAGAAAGACAGTTAATTTTACTAACATAAGGAGGACTTAAAGGATCATTCTCTCCCCACAGAGGCAACTCAGTCATGCCTGAATTAGCCACTGTTCTATTACGGCTAATACACGGGACAGAAAGGTAGAAATCTGATTGGAGGCAATCGAAGTTACTTGTGCAATCAGAAATTATACACCCAGGGGAGGTAATTCTTCCTATTACAAACGATCGCTTTTTGCCTTCTTATTGGTTATTTTTGGTTTATTTTTTATTAGTACAATAAAATCTATCATAAAACAAATAATAATTTACACAATTATAAAACAGTTTCTATCTAATGAAAAACCCTATCCATATCAGATTTTCAAATAGTTTCCTTCTCACATTGTTAATGAAAAATAAACATAAAGACATAATATTTTTCTTTGTCACAATACGACCGTTTAGAACTCCCCAAGTCATGGATATCCAAAAGGTGTTTTCATTGGCTGCAAATAAAGGAGATATTTTAAGCTACAGCTTTTTGCCGGAACCCCAGGATCTAGGCGTAATAGAACAGAGGCTAATTCAGGTATGACTGAGTTGCCTCTGTGGGGAGAGAATGTTAAAGAATAGGTCAAATACATATATCTCTAGCACTGTTTGGGTTCAATTAAGCTATTCTTAATAGTGTATTGTGGTAGTTTTCCAAAATATATTTTTGATGTTGTGAATCATTTCAAGGGGCAGTAGCACGTTTGATAATTTTATATTTTAAAATTTTCACTGATAATTGTACGTTAATGCTAAATATATTAATTTGATAGTGTCAAACATCTCATAACATAAACCAATTTTCCATAGTAAGAGGACAAGGTATGAAGATTCACATAAGAACCATTGGCGACCATTTTGTGTGAACACCTTTAACTCATTTTGTGTAAGAAAAAGGAATCGCACTTTACATCGTATATTTTAATTATTATTGCTCCATTTAGTTTAAATGCATTGTCTTTCAACTGAAACCAATAATTTTCATTTTCCTGACATCAACTTATATTCCCCCTGAAAACGAGCTACTGCCCCTTTAAGGTCTCTTTGAATACTTAAAGATTTTTGAAAATATTATTGATAGGAAGTGGCTTACATGAAACAAAATTTCAAGCATTATATATGTTTGCTTACATGCTTACATGAAGGTTTAAAAATTATATTAGAAAATTATTACGATAATAAAACTACCTTTCGAAAAATCGTACCTTTTTCTGTGTATTTTGCTGCAAGAAGGAGCCGCAGTGTCAACTCGTAGTGACGAAGTTTTACGACAAGTGGCAAAAAATCGTCCATGAACAGGTGATAAGTAATAGGTCTCTTCTCCTCGAATACAAACTTAGCTTCAGGAATAACTTCATTGAGTTCATCTCTGAGTAGCCATACCTGGAAATAAACTCCTATAGCGTTAATAACTGAATCACTTACTATTCACACGCCGGTCCCAAAAATGTTTCTGGTCTTTTCATTCAGGCAAAAATGATGCGATCAAGGGTATTTTTATATTTCCACTTTTTACATTATTGAAATAAATATAACCTTTGGGGAACTTTTTCTCTGCGTTTGAAGGCACTCACACTAACATTTTAAGAGCCTGAGTTTTAATTAGAATGTTTTCATTTTTTCCTTGTCAACAAACTCGAAAAGAGGCTTAATGCGGGGGTTTGAAACTGAAAGTTGAAAACCAGAAACACATTACTTTCTTCTAGGCCTATTGGCTGAAATAATTCCCAAGCGGAGTAAAACAATAACCCACTCACTATATAATTGTGTTCGTCTATTTATTATGAATTGAGGTATCAAGCTCAAATGAACATATCAATATGTCATGTATGTTCTAAATTTCAAAATGCAAGCTGGGGCATGACAACGTGCTGTTTGCTTGAAAAAAGTATTTCAAGTTTTGGTAGTTAACATGGGTTAATGATATTCAGCGATTGCGTTCCGTTAAAATATGATTTAGATATTTCCCGGGGTCTTATACCATAAAGAGTGTCTCATGACTAATCTACCAAAACTCATTTGTGTGCAGACGACGAGGATGGTTATTTTAACCACAAGTCATATTTGGGTAAACAGTTTAACGTTAGGCAAAAAAAGTTGAATTATATATTTAACCTGTTCACAATCACGTTGGTAATTGTCCTTTAGACGTTCTTCTTTCTTTTCGTCACTTTCCTTCGTTGTTCTTTCCATGTAGTCAAGCGCGTTAAGTGCTGAGTGGCTGCAATTGAATTCATTATTTATTGGGAAAACTGAAAAAATAGAGCCATTGGCTCTGTAGCTCATCAGGCTTTACATTTGATTTTGCTTTAGGGTGTGGCCAATGTAGTTCCCCCTTAGTAGGGGCCATAGGGTCACAAAATCTACAATTATTTATCCTCACTAGTCAAGGAGTCTGTACAAAAAGGTTTCAGCTTTCTAGGCCTTATGGTTCTAGAGAAGAAGTCGAAATTCCACAAAGTTTACGGATGGATGGACGGACGGACGCCGGACACCATGCCATGCCATAGGGCCATCGGGCCCTACAGGCCAGATGAGCTAAAACGCATTAAGCCGTTCAAACAAACATGTTAATGCACACACCGTTTTGTTACCCTGATAGTCGCAGTCGAACGCTATGTTTATCTGTAACTGTACTTTATTACAAATTTCACAAAACGCCATCTATCAAATTTAATGATTTTTGTTGATATTTGTTTCGTTATCATAGCAGAACAAATAGTAATCAGACAAAAATGAAATATCTATATATATGAGTGAGTACAAATACCTTATTCTCTCGACTAGATTCCAAGCCTTTTCAACTCGCTCCTTATCAAGATAGAGAAGAGGCAGAATATCCATGTCAATATACGTCTTGGAGAAGGCTGCCTCTAAAGACTCTGGATTCATCTGAATTTTGATAAAACTTATTAAAATATGAGAACGTTCTTTGTAGATAACCACGAAGCTCGATTGTGAACAAAAAGAATTTTAAACATTAAATAAACATTATCTTATCTATTATAATACATAATTATTTGCTGAGGTGGAAAAATTAAAACTAATAATTTATAAAAAAATACAAAACGCAATTTTATTTTGGTAATGAGACACCTTCATGGTTTAATTCGAATCGATTGTCATTATACGCCGGGGATAGCTGAAACAATTGTAAAGCTAGCTGCCCAGAGAACGGGATCAGGTAGTTATGGTTCGAATCTCCGTCCCACGCAGACCTCTTAAATGTGCTGTGGCAAATCTTTCTTTTTCGCTGTTAATTTTAATTTCTGCAAAATTAATTCCCCGTAGGAAGATAGATAATTTCATTACTTGCACAGACAATCAATATTTAATAAGGAGTCAATGTCACATATTAGCGAAATCTACTATTTCACATGTTTATCATTCAAATAAGAGAAATGGGCTCCCCTAACCATGGCAATAGAATTCCATGTATAAATGACAAACTATTGTCTTGCAGTTGTCACAAAATTCATGCTTTAATTTAGTGTCTTTCACAAGAATCATTCTAATTCTCTGCATTATTCAATATCAAATTACACAAAACTCACTTTGTATTTTGTACATTAGGTAACAAGATTCACCTACCAATTCTTCAAGGAATGTTTTCACGTGATTCGATAACTTTGATTCCGTATCCGATGAGACCTTCAAGTCAATGTCTGGTGTTTTGGTCTTCCCAGTTCTTTTCCCTTCCTGAGCCATGCGATACTTGCGAGTGTGATGAGTAAAACTGAAATACGCGTACAGTGATAAAACCTTAAAGCCATCCCGTGATTTTCATCATATACTGTATTGCTTTGATATGAATGTAAATGGAATGATTTATCAAATCAACTCAAAATATATTTAGATTAGCTTTAAAATTATATTTTTCCTTTACAATTATCGATACTACTCGGTTAGATTACACTATCGGTAAAGTTTGACAACTCACGGAGTGGCTCACAAAGTATTATATTATTTGGTCTTCATACATGTAGGTGTCAACAGAACTGAATTCATTTCATCTAAGATGGTCATTTTATAAGTAGTGATGATATGTACGTATATGATATGTGGTATGTACGTTTGTGACGTCATAAAATAATTGTTTGTGACACTTCTTGCCGCCCTTTGCAAAAGAAGCGGAACGTTTTCTGTATATTTTGCAGAAAATAAAATGGAATAAAATTGGAAATTATTACCCTCGTAAGTGTGTCGTATGATATTGATGAAACTGGTGCAAATTTGTGTGTAAACCTTCGCTTGAGCGATACAAAAATCGCATTTGTTTTGTAAATAATACATTTTTCGTCGGGTAACTAACAACCTCTACATCTGTAGTGATCTCAGTTCAAATCATCTCAAAATGACAAAATGTCAATTATATGAATACATGTTTTTATTGGAAAGCCTTATATATACTCAGAAGCAGAAACACGTCCCACTTAATGTGTGTACTTGTGAACTTGTGAAAAGACTTATTAACGGTATCAAGTGATAACTGTCTCCGTAATAAACCCTTGGTTTGAAAGGACATCTTTTTTAATCACCTTTTACCTTATATTACACAACACTGAGACGATTATAGTGAATATATTGAACCAGCTTAGCATTTCAAAGGAAACAGATATTGCGCTTTATTTCCCTTTTGGGACTCCATCAACCTACTAGCATTTTCTTACTACAATGTACTTACTTTCAAGATAAACCACTCATAAATGATCACTTATACCTTCCTGACAGTGCATTAAAGTTCGGACAAACAGGTGTTAAACCAATTGAATATATACTTTTACTTTTCAAACGCGACGTAAAGCACCTTATTCGTGTTAAAAGGAAACGTGATGATCTGAGGCTGTTAAAATTTTAATATCTTGTCATGCAAGGACTATCAAAATGAGGTGCACTGACTTTACCTACTACTGTACTTTGACCTTTATAAAAGGCATTTAGAAAATGGTAAGATGATATAGATAAAAGTTATTGGATTGGCTTCGTTCTATATTGCAAGGTGGCATTGTTTCGGTATGGCTTATAACACCAATTGAACCATAGACTCCCGAAAGTCCTCTAACAGAACGACAGAACCATCCGAAAATGTCGAGTACCACTTGCTTGGAAACGCTGTTAGAATCTACAACGAATCGTTGCAACAAAACCAAAACAGGTTGTTAATCCATATAACTTGTTCTCTATTACAGCATGCATAAGTTACCACTGACCTGTTGACCTCAGTCCATTTATTGCCAGTCTTCTCCCTGAATATCTTACAGAACTCCTTGATACCCTCTTGCTTGGTGTTGAACGGCGTGTGCTGGAACTTTCCTTTACCTTTAATGCGTCCCCATCTTGTAAACAGAACATAGATATCCTTCCCTCCCTGTTTGACCAACTGCAATAAAGTTCAAAGTGACATTGGTTATCTTGCATAAACAAGCTTATTTGATCTTAAAAACGTGCAAAACACAAATTTATCTTCCACGTACATCCGCGAAATCCGGAGTATTGGCTAAAGCCGAAATTCTCAATGCCATTTGTATGAACATTACGAAAACAACATCAGTAAGCTGTAAACACTACCTCGCCAAGCATGTCTGTTTTACTGTATTATAGAAATTACCAACGACGTATGACACATCGGCACGTAGCAATCGCGGTAACAGATTACCACATAACCAACCTTCTCGGTTTCGTTGCTATGGTTTCCTTTGTTCTAACTTTAGGTATATTGACCGATACACCACAACTTTTCTAATACACCTATTCTTTTTTGCACACCCACATTAAGTCAGGTGAAGAGACTTTCTACTTTGGCAAATCAACGGAGTTGTAAAATTTTGAATTTTTGGGAAATGTTATGGGAATCGAACCAGGGGCCTTAATGTTGCAATGCAACACACTATCAACTGAGCTACTGAGGCTTGATACAGGTAGTGGTACTTTTTGTTGTGTCATGTCTAGGTTGTTGTATTTTGCTATATAAGCCTATGTATAGGTACTAGTTTGTACCAAATTTTAATGTAATGAAGTCAGTTTATGTGTTTTAAAACGTAATAAGAAGAGTATTGTATATATTTTTTATCTAGTTAGGCCACGACATAGATACACAGAGAAGGGTGGATAGCTCTTTTTCGTCAAATATAACTCGACTGGAGTAGGGTTTAAGTCAGATATATCCACCATTCCCTCGGCGCATCACTCAATATACCTCCTGTTTGAATCACGACTCACGATTCAAACAGGAGGTATATTGAGCGATACACCTCGGAAAGAGTGGGTATATCTATTACATATCCTTAAACAACATATTTTTTGCAACTTTAGTCGGACAGCTTTCAAAGGACATTCAAATGTTAATTTCACCGTATTCGTGGATAGATTGAACTATACCCTACCTATTTGCGCTACAAATCGCCTGTATCTAAAAGCAGACAGCTACCTGAATCCAGCAATCACCATATTTCTACATTCCTTGTTTTGTTTGCAAGTCAATGATTACAATTGTAGACACTCTAGCCATAGCAAGGACAATATAAGAAATAGCTCATTCTGCTGTCTCTGATCACAGTACCTGCATCTGGTAGAAGTTGAAGAGAGCGTCCATTCCCGAGTTGCTGTCCACCTTGGCCAGAAGAACGTTATACAGACGGTCTTGATCCTCATCCTTCACCAGTTGCCTGAAGTCAGTGAGCGAATAGCAAATTAATAGAGTGCCCTGTAGTTCACCAAGCTCACGAATTAATAAGATGGACATAAAATGAAGGTTTACTTTAAATTCATTCTCAGATTTTTGAAAAACAGTTTTGAACTGGCCAAGGAAATGTACAATACACATGTAAATATCAGCTTTGAAAGGCCTAATTTCCTTCGAGAAATAGCTTCAAGGCCATGGTCATTAAAATAGTTTGTGCACTCTTTTCCTTTAATCTGTTGCAACTGTCAATATGGCCTTAGGTTGGTTCAATGAAAATACTAAAATTAGACCTTTAGCCAAGGAAAGCTTTGAAGTACATGCGGTAAAATATAGTTGACAATAATTTCTCAAAAAGTAAATATTTCAAAAGTTAAATAGGGCAAAATATAATTGATAAATGTCGACATTTGCTGAAGATGCAATATTTTCTTTATATGTTTTGAAGGGCCAACTGTTAAAGAGTGAGACTTAATTAAATGTAAAGGGTATGACCACCATGGTACTTAGTACATTTATCATACACACTGACGAAAGTACCTCTACACATGATTTGAACGATTTTAGCCCTTAATTGGACAAACATATTAATGTAGCATTTACGTAAATCTGTGGTACAGAAACTATGAACGCAGACTCGTAAAAACTCATCGAAACAGGTACTGTGCCTTATATACAATGTTATGCGGTAGATAATGAAATGAATGATTTGAAAAAATACCCGTTTTTGACTTCACAGTTTGAGTTTATTTCCGGTTCAAATGAAACTTCAACATCTTTATCCAATCCCACTTCCTTCCTGTATCTCTGGGCGTCGTCACGGAATCGAGGTTCATCAAAAGAAATGTCTGATCTCGTGTCATCCACCAGAATCGATGGTTCCACCTTCATGAGACGAACAATGTTAGCAAATACATACAAATGTATGTTGAACAAAAGAAATCATTACAATTGATGTGTTTCAAGTTTTGGATATATTTTAATATGACATAGAAATAAATCTTAAATGTATTATAATGTAACATTGAACCTATACATATACGATGTATTTTCAAGATAAAAGTATTGACCTAACTAAGAAAGGAATGTTCAAGCATAAAAGCAAAATTTCAGACAATACATGCATTTTATGCATTAGGTGCCCGGGAAACAAACGATACTGTACTTGTTTATACATAAGTGCTGAGGTTACTCAAATTACATGTATCTAATTATTCTATTAAACCTTATCTAAATATCCCAGTTTACCATATCCTTTTTAACTCATGCACATTGTTTTGAAGAATTGCAGCGATGTTCCTACCCTCTTCTTCTCAGGGACACCATCCAGTTCCTGAATCATCTTTGCAATCTTGGAGGCTCCGTTCTTGATAGCTAGATCCAGAGGTGTCTCTCCCTTCTTGGTCTTCACATTCAATTTGGCTCCAGCCTTGGCCAGGATAAAGACGATCTCATCATTATCGAAGGTTCCGAAGGGGAGAGGACAGACCACGTGATGTATCACCGTCCATCCGTTCTTGTCTGCAGCGTTAAGGTTCACCTTGCTGGTCTTCTTGAAGACGTCAAATTGTTTCCCTATGATATACAACATTGTTCATTAACGGCAGTTTCTCGAGGTATTACAATAATGCATATAAACTTATTAACTGTAAACTTTAGTTTGTGATGTAAAAAGGTTTGTCGTATTGACATTAAAACCCTCAATGGTGATACGCAAACTATATGCTGAACAATGAAACTGGCTTGAGATTATCTCCGGTATTATTTCCGGTATCAAATTCCACAGGTCATGCAGCTTTAACCCTGTTCACATCAGGACAATAATATCGTTAACGCACCTTCTATAGGTAGTCTACCTCTCTGTGTTAAAGCATTAACAACTGACTTCTACACCAACCTTTTGTTTCGTTCTTTTCATCTGTCGTTTCCGTATCTTCATTGTCCTCGGAGAAGGACACAACTGATATCTTAGTTTTCAGCTGGAAGGCTCGACTTGTCTTTGTGTTCGTGGTTTCCTCAGCTTTCTTCTCTTCCGTTGCGTCAGGGTTGAATTCAAAGTCCATCAGAAGTTTCACAAGATTCAAATCATTCTACACAAATCATGAACAAAGCTAACATTAATATATATCTTTAACCATATCAAAATCATGTTTCTTAGGCAGATTGCCGTTAATGAGGATTTCAACAGAAGTTGTCAAATCATTTTGTTTTCATTCATTTTAATAATACATAGAAGTGTAAACCTGTTGCGATGTGATAAATCTTTCGCGAAATTGCTTGATCAGAACCTTACTACTGATTATTTTGATATGTCATAATGATATTGAACAAATGAAACATTGTTAAAACCGTTACCATATTTTCTGGACTTCTATTTATATCGAGATGGAATAAGCGAATAATTTAGCTGCTGGTATAGTCAGTGCTTGCGGTGTTGTCTGACTCAATAATAATAATAATACACAGCATTTTCATAACGCCTTATTTGCTTTTATAGAAAAAAGGCAGACATGTGGTGCCAAATGTAACAATCTTACATGGTTTGATGATAAGAGGAAATAAATAATACATACAACACAGACTGCATACATTAAGGGCATCATCCCTTCTTCATCAGCCAGATTAGCATCAGCACCATTCTTCAGCATCCAGTTTGTAAGGCTGAAATTTTGTCGCTTTATGGCTACAATGAGAGGTGTGACTTTCTTTGAAGAATCTTGAATAGATGTCCGTTTGTTGATGTTGGCCTTGAGTTTGAGGAGCTCACCGACCCATTCACTATGAAAGAGAATATGAGATAAGTTCCAACACAAACCAAATCATTTCTCCTGCAATGTGCAAGGCAGGAATGTATTTCATGTGCCAAATAATTGTTTAGGTTTCTCAGATATTCTTGCTCAATCAAGTAGAGGCTACTTGAATGGTTATACCATTTCTTATATTTCGCTATCAACTTAGCAAGTCATGAAATTGTCACAAGAAACAATTGAATTTTCCTCCTTTGTGGAAATTTAAAATGTCATTGTGAAATCAGGAGTACATTTGTTTTTAATTATATAATTCATAACTCAATTGTCATCAATCAGTGCTTTTGGTGGATTTGCAAACAAAATAATTATTACTTCCTTTTAAAGGCTAAAGTCAGCTTATTTTAACTAGCGTGAAATGTTCTTCGACACAATTTACTGTTATCGACATTCTTGACTTACATGACTTTAGGATCAGGTTCCTTTGATATTGTCCAAAACGATGCCGACAATACAGTCCGATCAAAGCTGTCAGTGTAGGTAGGGTTATAAACGTTTGGGTATTCTGAAACAGAGAAGAAACAATAAATCAAATTCAATCTTTTTACTTGACACAACATAATCATATCTTAAAAGAGAACTTATGTTTTCATCTCATCTTAAAAAACGAAATTGGAATGGGAAGTTTCTTTGCAAATTTCATTAGGGTATTTTAAAGATGTTCGTCTCAACTTTAATAGCAGTTAAAACTTCGCTAAAATACTGAAATGCTGCTTACTGAGGTAGAGTCTTCCCAAAGAAAAATTCCTCTTCACTGAAGCATACAGCAAGGGTGTACACTTGAAGGCATCTTGTTTCGTCATCGATGCGCCGTTTTCAATTAAAGCCGTGGCAACCTGGTGATTGAAACAATTCTACACACAGATGCTTTTAAACTAGAATGAACAATGTAAAGGGAAATAAAGATATTTCTCCAATTAACAGATATCTGTTCAAGGAACCATTATTCGTTTTTCAGTATTACTCTGTGTTAATAGATAAAAATGACACACATTATGTATTAACCTATAATAAATTATGGGGCACTGAGGAATACTTCCTTTAGGATTATTTTTCATCCTGCTTTAAACTCATGTGCAGTTCAGAGTTTAGTTGACATTCGGGTGTAGAGTAAATTGTAATCTGTAAGCATTAAACTTCAATGTGAAATAGACAGCATACCTTGCTATCATCAGGCGTTCCGGGAGACCCGGTGTATACAAACATTTACCATTATAGGCATTAATTTTCCCTATGAAATTTACTTCATACCTTCTCCACATCGTCAGAGTTGCAGCGAGACTCGATATTTAACTAAGTTTGTACTTAGACAAATGAACCATCTCTATGAATATATACATGTAGCAAACATTCTTATCATTTATATCATCAGAGTTGCAGCAAGACTCCCTTCATAACTACATTGAATACATTAAAGGGGCAGTAGCACGTTTGTAGGGGGAACATAAGGTGATGTCAGGAAAATTAAAATAAACGGTTCTAATTGAAAGACAATGTATTTAGACTAAATTGAGCAGTAATATTCAAATATATGACATAAAGTTTAGCCATGCGATTCATTTTTCTTACACAAAATGAATTAAAGGTGTTCACACAAAAATGGCCGCCAATGGATTTTATGTTAATCTTCATACTTTGTCCTCTGACAATGGCTGTTTGACATGTGTAATGAGATTTTAGACACTGTCAATATAATACACTTAACAATAACTTACAATTATCAGTGAAATATTTAAAATGTAAAATTATCAAAAAATGTGCTACTTCCCCTTTAAGGATACCTATAAAATAGACACTATTCCAAGTGATTTGGAACGGTAGGGGCCCTGGGCCATTCTGCACATTAACATTTGAATTTTACTATTGACATACGGGCAATTGCCCATTTAAACTTCAGAAAATTATCAAAACCCCTGAAAATGGCCCATTGTAAAGGTGTCTTTCCCAGTCCCTGCATAACTTTTCAGCTTTTGGCATCATCAGAGTTGCAGAGAGACTCGCTTCATATGTAGCTACATTTAATACATTACTCTTTGAAATAGACACCATACCTTTTCAGCATTGGTATCATCAGGGCTTGCAGTGAGACTCAACACATGCAGCAGGTTCCGGCCATGTTTGAAATTCTGGTTCAGTTTTGAAGTGTCTGTGCTTGTAGCCAGAAGACGCAATACCATATTGTACATCTTCAACTGCAAGGCACTCTGTTAGATAAACATTGGCAGTCAGTAACGTCCATCTAATAACATATTAATAAGGTTACATAAACACTTTGTCATGGATGACAAATAACAACAATCGATTCTATGTAAAATTTTACCTTAATCAAGTGAAAATACATTTAGATTCATTGTTCAGAAGAATGATAAGAAAATTATACCGTAAATCCTTGAATAATCGCCTGCTTTAATTAAACGCAATGTCTACGGCACCGTTGACATAAATAATCGCTTGCCTTGAAGAATCGCCGGGTTTATTTTACACATGTTAACAAAACGTTTGAATTAAACTTTTTCTAGTACTTCTAGAATGCTTGCATAGTTATAAAACGCTCAACCATTCGTAAAAGCTTCAATCACGATATCCACAAAAGATATTCAAAATGATGACGTTGATTTGTTTCAATTTTAAAAAACTGCATACACGTATTAAGGCTCCTAAAATAATCACCTGTCATGAATACTTGCTGCCTTGAATAATTGCCGGGTCAAATTGCTGTCTAAAATTAATAATCAAGGATTTACGGTAGTTCAAAATCATTTGTTAGCATATCCATTAATACAGGCTGAGGACAAACTCTAAAATTACAAAATGTTGATGAATAATCATATCCGAGACAAGGACTGACAAGGATGAGTCTACCTTGATAGCCTTGATAAAGGTAAGATCAGATTCCTTGAAAGGTTTCTCCAAGATCATGTACAACACCCCTTGAAGCTGCTTCTTCAACGCATACTGAAATGGTAATAAAAGCATAGAGTCTAAATGAAATCGACGAAGGTCCATAATGTATAGATAATAAGATTTTAAAATGTTGCCTCAAGTAATCGGCTGATAACAGCTTGTTTTGTTACTGACATTAGTGAAGACAAACATCTAATCAGAAGCGGATCATTTATGCAGTCGAGTAAAAACTTTGTCCAAACTACTGTGACTGAAGACTTTTGCCGGAGGTTGTAATTACTAGCGGAGCTAATGTCAGGACATGCGACTGTGAAAGATGGTTTTGAGACCGTTGTTGGGATCAAACTCAGATGAATCACATGTTCGAAGGAGACAACATTTCCAAACGTTTCTTTCTTGTGACTGGGTCGATTTCAAACAGTTTTATTTCAATAATTTCAATATTTGATAAATATGAACAAATTGACTTACACTATATCTATAATATTTTCACATAGGCCTACCTTAAACATAGGGGTCAATTTCTATAGAAAACGTGCTAATTAGAAGGTGGGCGCAATGTTAAGTTAAACAATGTGATATTCAACAAACAGTTGCATATCGTTGCAAATATTTGGTACAAGCATTGACTTCATTAGGGATTATAATAAATATGAAAGTATTAATTATGCAGTTTCTTGCTTCACGTGCCTTCTGAACAATACCATTGCAATACATAGAAAATCTTATCCAAGTGTCTTTGATTAAGAACATTTTTATCATATGTCCTTATATAGGAGTTTAATCACATTTTACCTCAAATAACATATCTTTCCCGAATTATAATGAAACGTCTTGACATAATTCATGTGTTGAAGCCGGAAGCCGCTTCAGTTACTGTTCATTTTAACCACATCTTGTTTGACGAAAGGTTCTACTATGGTTACATGACCGTTGACGTAGTCGACAATGGTTGAAACCACCACATAATCATATTACAACCATGTATATATGTGTCTTGGTATTTCTGAATGACGTTCAACACCTGAATCGTAAATGTATGTTTGTTTTCTTGGTGGATATATGTCTTTTAACTTGATTTGAACCAACTACCATCGATTTCATTATTGTTTATCATCTAGGCTGATAGCTTATCTTTTTCACAAAACCATCCATTATGTCATCAATTCTCTATACCTTATTAAAACGATTGCGACAATCAAGATTCAAACAACAAAATACCTTGAAAAGGGGTAAACAGGGAGACTGTTTTTCCTCCTCTTCCTTCTCATCAGTAAAAAAGTTCCAAACAGGTCTCTTTTCCTCTGTATCTGCCTTCTCTTCCTCTTCAACCACTGAGATTTTCAGATCTGCTCCCTTCTGTATTAGCATAGTTGCACACCTGAAACATAATAGGATGACGGCATTCTCTCCCCACAGAGGCAGATATAGTCATGAAATGCTGATCGAGTCTCTGATCTCATTAGGCCAAATCCGCAGCCGAAAAAAATACTTGAACAACAATCCATTTGAAGTTCTTTAGCAAATGACAATGTTTCTCGCATGGAATGGGTAGTTTATATAACAATGCCTTTGGTTTGATTCAGAAGTCAAAATGACGAATTTAGAACAGCGTCGCTGATTGCACAACGGACTTCTTTAGATCCTATTATCTTATAAGTTTTAGATCCTGTTAACCTGCATATTCACCATAATGCAATGATTAATTTATCATAATGTAAAAAGTCAAGAATAAATACCCATCATGAAGTCCTTTTGCAGCCATTGCGAGAGGGGTGTTTCCCTGGCCATCCTTGATGTCGATCTCAGCTCCTCTCTAAAGTACACGAATAATCTTCATATAAAACACGATAATCTTCATATAAAACATCGCACAAATGATGTCATTTCAATTGACGATACGAATCCTCACTCTGTTATAGAAATAAGTGGTCCCCTGTCCCACGTACATGTCTCTCATGTACTGATGTAATAACTTATGTTGAAAAAATTATGTTGAGTATTTTATAAGTCAAGTCATTCAAACCGAAATATAGGGTAAACAATCAAATACATGCAAAAACAATTTAGGAATTTTTCAAAAACGATGGGTTCATGGTTGAAGTAAAAAAAATCTAGAAAAATCTAAGTGGTGGAACATGTTTAAAAATCTTTTTTAAATTTTACCTAATCTTGACTAAATTTGCCAAACTTGAGACCCTCGCACATATCAAGAGCGCCCACGGTAACCTATTCAATACGTTTGTTGCTGAATCAGTAACCCAGATTGACCAGATCTTGTTCGGGTATAATGTTCCATAACAAGATACTCTTTTAAGTGTATATATAATTATGTACGATAACTAATGAAAGCAATCTAGTTAAAACTAGCTGTAATGTTATCGTTCAAGTCCTTACGTAAGGACTTAGGGGACGATAACATTACAGCTAGTTTTAACTAGATTGCTAACGAAAGCTGCTGGCTATCATTCAAACCCATATATGAATACACATTTGAAAGTCGAAAAGGAACTCAAATCAATTGCTTATGCCATGACGTTATGATTTCCTATTGGTTATAACACAATATAGCCCTGAAGTAAACATATCAGTCAGTTTAGTGAGGGGGCGGGATAGCGCAGTGGTTAGCGCGTTGGGCTTCGGATCACGAGGTCCGAATCCCGCCAGGGGCTCGGCAACTTTGTCTACAATCAGGTTTAGGTGCAATGCTACACTGAATTTCAGTGCAGTACCACCCATGGTTGCTAGTTCCAGTCGATGCTCTCAGGTTTCACCGCAATGCATAGCCACAATATTGTTGCCGGCTTTTTCCCTGCAATAATACTAGCAGCCGCGATATAAGTGAAATACTCTGGAAAGCGTCGATAAACCCCACATCATCTCACCTCACCAGTTTGATTTTTTGACAAACCTGAAGCAGGTACATGCAGCAGATGTTGGCCCCTCTGAAGGCTGCTCGATGGAGAGCTGTCATCCCAAACTTGTCCTGCTTGTTCAGCTCGTCTGGAGTCATTCTGGAGGCCAGGAGTCTCATCAGCTCTACTGGATCCTGTTGACTGCTGTCTGTATGTCTGTTTGAAATAAATGTAGCTGAATTACAAAATACTGTGTAATTTCTGAAGAAAGGCAGTGGGACAATGGCTCATCCTTTGGGCTGATGTATCTTAAAGTTTAATGTCAAAGTACATGTTTATTTCTTCAGGTCACCCCTCATATCAATATACACATAAACATGCATGAAGATGAATTTAAAAAGTAGAAAAAAACCTTTAAGCATAATTGCTTTGTAGGTTACATAAGCTAAAATGAATGGAATCTTTATGAAACCCCTCTTGTTATCAAAAATGAGTTAGCATTGATGTAGCTTAAAGTTTAATGAAAGGAAGCTGTATATCAATTCATAGAGAGGGATACAGTTGGTTTATGATCAGCCAAAATTAGTCAGAAGGTGGAAGATGGACAAGTAGTTATCATGTTCTGCTTTTCATTTCTCTGCAAAGATTTCGTGAGACAAGTTTCTGTTCTCTTACTTCCAAATTGATACCTTTCTGGGTTTTTTTGCAGATTGATCCATTTAACGTGCTGTTATAATTTCGAAATGCCAAATGACAATCATTGTCAAAATAAATTGTGAAAAAAAATACAGAATATTAAGTTATGAAAATGGTAATGATAGGCAACCTACTTTTTAAATTTAACAAAGACATAGTGAAGTGGGGTCCTCCCTCGTACATCCTGCATTGTAAGATCGGATCCTCTCTCAATCAGAGTAATCACAACGTCAAAACTGTCGTCCATACTCCCTGTGCAGTGTTCTACAGCTCGGTGCAGAGGCGTCCTCTGCTTCATACATAAACTGTTGACCTTTGTACCATTGTTGAGTAGGAACTGGACCATCTTCAACGTGACTGCAAGTAAGATGATGGTTCTGATCTACAATTTTAAACATTCATTCCAAGTTTATTGGAAATTCAAATGGCGAGACTACTGTATTAAACATATTCCTTCATTCATCCACCAGTCTGCATGGTTTGTCAGTATCCCCTCTCTATAATTTACAATATATCTCATCATTTCGCCTCTCTTTATGTCTTAATGACATTGAGGAGAAGCTGGAAAATGCAGCCAAAGTGTCACATAACAAGTTTTAGAACTCTTTATCTTGTTCGTTACCAACGGGACACATCCTGTTACAGGGAACGAACGTTACGCTAACTCCACTAATCTGTACCCTGGGTTCAGAAGCTAGATTCGGTCGCGCGGCCCGACTTGAGGTTTAGCCAATCAAATCATTTTCTCGCCACCTTCTCGATAAAATTTGAACGGGAAAATGATTTGATTGGCTATATCCCAAGTCAGGCCGCGCGACCGAATCTAGCTTCTGAGCCCAGGGTACAGATTAGTGGAGTTAGCGTAACGTTCGTGCCCGGAGACAGGATGAACGGGACAATGCATTTGGTAATAGATGTGCCTGTCGTCAAAAGTGTCGTGAAAAGTTGTCAGCATATTCTGATAAATATTGACAAGAGTAAATTGGTAGAGTTAAGAGATGATAGGCATCTCAGACATCAGGAAAACTATCGGTGTCATTATCAACCACCAGTCAAAGTACCTATACAATATTAACCCAGTGTCAATTGATTTGAGCCATGCCAATTAACCTTAATTAGTTAAAACGATATCATAACAAGAGTATTTTCATTGGCACTATTTCCAGTCTTGCATTATAACAAGTGATATATAAGGGCAGGAAAATAGTTCTGGCAAATACATGGCACTACTTCCATTTTGGCATTATAACCAGGGTCATTATAACCAGTGTTTACTGTACTGTAATCTTGGTTAAGTATACATCATACTCGTCACCTGATGTTCAAAACGTTTCTGCAACTTTACTTGATTGAGTAGAAACACTTCCAATAATTTTGTAATTTCTGTTTCGACTACACAATCTGTCAAAATGATGAAAGAATTCTGCAATTTTGGCGATGTTATTCACACATTAAGCAATGTAAAACTAAAAGTGGTTGTGCTTGTTGGGCTTGTTCCCAAAAGTTTTGAAGAGGTTTCAACAAGGAGTTGAAAGTGCATATTTATTCAGTATGAAAGTGAAGACATTGCAATCAAGTTTGACATGATAATATTAAATGTTACTGGTATTGATTGCTGTTGTTAAGATAATTTCTAATGTCATCATTGAGTTTAATATAATTGTGACAGGGTGAGGTCTACTACTTCCTACTGGCTTCGGCTGGAGGGATATCTCTTTGGCCGAATAGGTAGAGCGTAGGACTCTTAACCCGGAGGTCCCGGGTTCGAATCCCGCATGGATATATTGGATTTTCTTTCCTGCTACAATTGGTGCCCAACGTCGGCCGGGACTATTCCTTAATGTCACATCACCTTTAAGTCCTTTATAGGTTTGTTAATCCATATTGGTATGTAAATCCTTCATAGGCATATCTCCCGAATGTTTGACTCGAGGACGAGTCACTTCGTGGAGGGGGTGAATGTGACAGGGTGAGGTCTACTACTTCCTACTGGCTTCGGCTGGAGCGATATCTCTTTGGCCGAACAGGTAGAGCGTAGGACTCTCAACCCGGAGGTCCCGGGTTCGAATCCCGCATGGGAAATATTGGATTTTCTTTCCTGCTACATAATCATATAACATTATTTTGATTTGAAAGTTTATTTTTTAGGCATCCAATCTCAGTCTTCTAATTGAAAGAGGCAAGATAATTTATGACTTTGATGTAACTTTAAAATCTTTCAATATCAGCTTTAAAACAACTTTGTTATATTCTGCTGTGTCGATGTTTTGCGTTTTGCAATCACCTTTTAAATCTTAGACAACCTTACGCCCCTAATACCTTAGCTAATGACCAAACGACCCTATTGTTCAGTCATATACACTCCTCTTGCCGACTCTTTCAACTGCATTAGTAACAGTTCTCTAAAATTCTACCCTCCTCATGGTTTCATCTCACTTGAGAAGGAATCTTCTGTTACCTTCGTCATCTACTTTTCTTTGGACTGCACCATGAAGCAATCCTTCTCCATCACTCTCATCAACAGCGTTTACATCAGCTCCAGCGTCAACCAGCATCTCAAGGGCGTCCGCATCTTTGCTGTGGCTGGTGCAAGATAATATTTTGGTGATGTTGTTATACATGGCAAGTTTTTTTTCCAAATATAAACTGATGTTCAAAAGTGAAAATGATGTATATAATCGAAATAGGTTGGAAAAAAGAATGTCAAATAAACTGTTTCTGGGACTTATTAAGGAAGCTTGACAAATCTTTGTGTCATGATTCGCCTGCAGTGTTGATTTGTTGGGATTTCTATTAACGATTTTAGTTTTATATATGATTTGGTCTCAATATGTTTTGTTCGGAAAAAGGGTGTCTTAAAGGGGCAGTAACACGTTTTTGAAGATTGATATAAAGGGGTCTAAGGGAAGTTTAGATAAATGTTACCAATTGCCAGATAATTGTAATCAAAAGAAGAAGTTATGAAATACATGGTCAATTGTGTAATGAAATTGTCTAAAGGGAGGATTAAACTTAATTCAAATTAAGCTTAATTCATGTTACTACTCACCTGATACAACAGAATGCTTGTTGAATCTTGAATTCTCCGTATATGCTATGATAATTTGGATTTGCATTTCCTTCTGAAAGCTAAAATAAACTGACAGCGATAGAAAGTACACACTAAGTTGAAGAACATTTTAAAATACAAATATTTCGAGTTTTTAATGTCGTACTCAAACAAATTATACCATGAGTTAAATCGTCCTTTGAAGAAAACTTTTAAGTGTTTGTCCCTCCAAACAAACTGTTAAACACGGTAGGGGTCATGAAAGTGTTATTTCCATTTCTTACCCCTGCCTACATTAAACAAATATATTTTAACAAAACATCAACTAGACGACGGTTATTTTTTACAAACTATTGCAAATATGTGTTTTTGCTAACGTGCCACAATACTACTCTGTTAGATATTAAGTAAATTTAAGCAAACTGGAGTGTGTACTTTCTTTTGAATCGCCGCCCTTTAGTTGTTGTTAATCAACGCAAAGTTAAATAATAATAGTCTTCGATGCTTTATACTCCTTTACCATTCTACGTCAAGACAAAATACATACTGTTACTAAAGCTTTTGATCCTACAAAACGGCGACTGAAGACCAGATGAAATTGTATTGCAAATTAACAAATTTCATCCATAGAGATTTATACTCGAATGGCATTGTAAATGAATCTGAAAGCGAAAGTGTTGTTGTGGTAAAACTACACTTCACATTTTTCTTTTCAATAATTTTAATTGTATCATAATATTTATTTCTAAAATCAGCAAAATGGCACAATCCGAAATCATGAAAATACCCACAGCCACATATCATTCTGCTTGCTATATAAGTAGCTTATACATTATTTGTTAACTTACCTCTTTGGAAATAATAGAGTAACGAAATAATAAATTTTCGAACATGAGTGCTCCAAAAACTCAAAATCTCCCGTCACATGTCTTATTTAGGCGCACTATTTTCTGTTAATAATGGCATTTTATGTGGCCTTGAAAATCAAATTTACATTACCGATTTCATCATTAAGTATTCGACTTCCCAGAAACAGTTGTTCATATGTTCTAAGTCATCATCAAGGGCAATAATTCTGAAAATATTCACCGGAATCATTCAAATTTTGACATGAACATGATAAGGCGTCAAAAGTTTTTAAGTCTTAAAAGATTGAGCTAAAACTTTAGAGGTATTACAAGTGATTCTATTAAGATATCTAGGCTAAGATTAAAAAGGAAAAAATTCAATTAAAGGGTCGTAACCCTCGGAAACTACATCAGAACGGGGCCAAATTTCCAAACAGGGTAGTACATGTACATCCGAATCAGGTTCCATGATTGGGACACATTGATATATAAGCTGCAAGAGAACAAACTGATCAATATCCAAAAGAGGTTTCGAGTTTTGAAAAGATAAAAAAAAGCCGTGGGAGCAGTTGATTTCAGTTGATTTCGTAAGATAGGTATATTTTCTGGGATGGACGAAACGCACCTGCGAAAGCCCTCAATGTTCACATATATATATACATCGTGACACAACTGTTATTTTTTATAAGTTTTACTTGCGTGAAATTGTCTAGAGACATTTCAACAGGGTTATCAAACCATGGTATAACTCACCAATATGCGTGTGGCTGGTTTCCGATTATCTGTTATGGTACATTCAAGGGGTGTACAGCCCTCCGAATCCCGTGTGTTCACTTCAGGTTTGTATTTCAGCAGCATTCTGAGAGCTGGCCACTCTGGTTCGTTCTCGTCCCGGTCTCCAGCATACTCGCATTTGTCTACGGATGCAAGGAACTCCACTGCAGTCCATCCAGCTAAAAGAACAATCTCATTAAAACCAGATCGAAAAAATTCATTGTTCCTTGTACTGTTCTATAAAGAGCAAACTGCCCAAAGTTCGATCAAATCAAACTGAAGGCATTTCAGCCTCGTCGTCCCTGTTTGACTGGAGATAGAGGTCACCTGTCATGATCCCTATAGAGCACTTCTCACATCAGAAACGTTCGATTGTTTCTATCCGATTCGACTGGCTTTAGTAACAACAACCAAGTTTTTGAAAGCCAGTTCCAGTGGCCACAAAGTACAATCCAAGATATAATTGATAGAGTGGCAATAAAGGATAAATCTACAAGTCCCCGACAATGTTCACCCTTGTAAATACATATTCTACCATAAATGTGTAAAATACTGGTTTTTGATTGGCTGCTGTGCAAAATCAGAGGTCGTATAATTTGGTTATACGATGCTCTGTTTACTTTGTCTAATGCGCAAGAATTCATTTGTTGCCTAGCAACAAATAGTTCTGAAATATTGCTGTTGTGTCGAACATTTTCACAAAATATGCAATTATTGCGTTGTATGTACACTATTTATAGAATTTATTCAAACTTTCCACAAGCTTAATGCTTGCAGTTTGTCAAAACCGGTAAAATACACGACACTGACAACAGTTCAGACTTCTCGTTCGCACGGTCCATCATTCTGTAGCGTTAGACCAAAACGGGCTCGACAAAGTTTAACCGGCCATATCTCATACGAATATGAATCGAAATGCGGCATACACTTACCGTAAATTTATTTACAACACCAATGCAATGATACCGACGTCAAGTTTGTGAATATATGCAGAACTTAACATAACGCTAAGAACGGTCACGAAATAATAAACGTCTACTGAATAGAGTGAGCTCCCTTTGTAGCATTCGGATATTTGTCGGTAATCTCCGAGGCCTTCTATTTGTAACGTCATTCGAGATAACCAAATCCGTCAACACTGTGTGAATGTCGCTCCGTGGAAGTCGTGCACGGGCATTATGACGCAGCTCACCTGAGTCAATGCGAAATAATATAGTTCAATTTTAAATCGCTATTATGGTAGAATGGAGATAAACATACTGTGTTTGGAAATCAGCGGCATATAACGGAATTATTATAGCTCTAAATTATCCATTTAAAGCCTCACGCTACGCGTTCGACTTTAAATTAAATTTAGAACTATAATAATTCCGTTATATGCCGCTGATTTCCAAACACAGTATGGTTATCTCCTAAATGAACGTAAATCATAATCACAAAACTAAGATGTGGAAACTAAGCTTGTTGTCAAATGGTGTAGGGTTTGTCCACTGTAACAAATCTGCTGGAATGTTTTTTTCAAACTTTCCCTCACCAATCAAAGTTCAAACACGCAATGGATAACTCTTTTTTAAAAATTAGTAAATGGTCATTTAAATAGAAACAATATTCAGTTTGCTTAGGAAACACTCCTTGATTCATAATCACTATTGATAACTAGGATTGACGCGTCAATACTTAGATCTTCAAGACTTCCTCTTTGACCTTCACACAGTGTTTGACCTTCACATGATTTTTGTCTAAGAGGTAAAAAGTAACTAATACATTATGAAAATGACCAAATTTCACTTGATATTCAGTGTTAAAGTCTTTTCAGAAAAATTCACCATGGTGACCAATGTCAGCTATGACACCATTCTTCAGAGAATATCATTCTTAGAAGCAGAAAAAAATTTGGTTGAATTATCTGTCACCGTTTTCCAGTTACATGTGATTAAAGGCTGTAATGTAAAGTTGACTGTTTCACACCCCTGTATAATGTTATGAAACCTAACACTTTTACTATTGATATTTTACTGATAAGGTATATCAAAAACAATGTTGGTGTTGTTTATCCACATACAAAGATGTTTGTTTTGTTTGGATAACTTAAATAGTAAGGGAGCAATGAACTTTGGAACTTTATTGAAAACACTGAAGTGTGAAGATTTTCAGACCCCTACTCCATGTTGGTCCCTCTAGCTCCTTAACTATGAAAAGTTTTATGATAAAGTGCAACATAGCAAAAGTTGTGCTTGGAATAGCGCATGTAAAAATACAATCAATTTAAAGATATCTTTCTTAATAAAGAAACTGTGGAACTTTGATATGTGCTTAAAATGCAAATTTTCAAAAAATCGCAATATTCAAGAACTGGTCATGGACAGAATTTTTTTTATCATGACTTGTTGATATTTTTTTCTGTCTACTCATTACATCTGCTTCACAAAAAATCAATGATTAAATTTCTATCTTTAACAGTTTTGAAACTAAAATTCTCAAAGTAAAATAACCCTCGAAAAATGTTAAAATCGCAGAAAAATTTGAAAAATATCTTTATGTCCACATATTTCTTTTAATATCAAGTTTTATATAATAATGACCTGTACTGAACTTGTTCAACTATCATTGTCGAACAGAATGCATCAAACAGATTTCATTTTTGACATTTCCTTACAGAGTGGTGCCCCTTTGAACGTGACGCATAAAAATCCTTTATTTCAAAAACCGATGAAAATGGATGCCTAAAAGGAAGTATCGATTACACAGCATTCATTCAGCTTTCAAATGAGCTATAGTATGATTTTGTATGTATCGTAGTTAGTGAGGAGAAGATTTTCAAAGACGCGTACCGTCAAAACCGGAAATGTTCGCCAAAATTTAAGTTTTTCGATAATAGCAAAAAATCTATTTATACGGCCGAAAACCGCTATGGGCTTAATCGATGAAGAATGTTGTTGCCCACATTTTGGTGAAAGTTTCATGAACCTATCTCCCATAGTTACCGAGAAATTGAGGTTTAAAGTTTTGTCTTTAAGGGGAGATAACTCGAAAACAAAATAGAAATTCAAAAATCGGGCTCGACACAAAACGAGTTCATGATACGGGCTACCATCCCTGAAAGTTTCATGAAATTCGATCGAACCGTTTCTTCAGAATACTTGCCACAAAAAACGTGCAAATAATAAATATAGCCGCAAGCGGCGACAACAGGATTCAGCTGCATAAACAGCGTGTTCAGTACAAAGATAAACATGTCAGGAGTCATTCCTGAAAGTTTCATCAAATTCTGTCGACACGTGTAGCTTCAGGAGCCTTTTTAGCATTTTTCTTTTTTTCCGACATTATTTCTATCGACTTTGATCAAACATCCTGAACGAAAATGACTGTTCACTATCAATGTTTTAAAAGATTCCTTTTGTATATATACTAGTCTTACATTCCTGAAAATGTTGCATAATTCTGAGTCCAACTTTTTGAGTTACCTCCCTTTGAAAGTTGCACATTGTTCTAAGTCACCCAATTTTGAACACGTATAGCGCAAAAACTATTTAAGGTAGAGTCTTCAGGTGAACTATCGTTTAATGTCCAATGCCTCAGCTACAACATACCAAAGTTTCAGCTCTCTGTTGCAAGTATCTTCAGAGGAGTTGGTTCTCAAAAGTGCATGGGGTCCGGAAATTCTAAAAAGTTGAAAAATCCAATATGGCGGCCAAACCACGTGACCTACGACTTCGTCCTGATTGCCTTTTTTGCGTAGAATTTTATTGCGCATCTTTTGAAAAAACAATTAAGTCTCTAGCTGCATTTCAAAAAAAATCCCATGTTAATTTTTCGATTTTGGATTCGACCTTGACCTTTTACTTGTCGACCGATTTCGCCCAAAAGCTTATTAGAGCCTCTTCTCAGAGAGGGCTATCAGTGTACTAAATTTTACTGTTATATCATAAGCCGTTTTGGCTGAATCGCGGGCACAAAAATCGGGGGAAGACAAAAAAAAAATAATAAAACACGCCAATAACAATAAGGATTCAGCCTGAAAGGCTGAATCCTTAATAAGAAAACACGGATAATAACAATAGGTCTTCAGACCTTGTCTTGAAGACCTAATTATAAGTGTGAATGACACAAACTTATTATAAATGGTTGTAGTGAAACAAAATGGTCATATATCTCTGATTAGATTTATTTCAACGCATTCCCTCCCGACAGTGACAGATCAAGTCATGATATGTTGACCGAACCTCTCATTAGACCAAATCTGTTCAGGCAGTTTCCCCTGGTGGACAAAAACATTGCACCATAATACATTTGAATATCTTTAGCGAATGACAACGTTTCTCTCAAGGAAAGGGTGGTTCAAATCACAATGCCTTTGCCCTGATTCACTACCATAAATGATGATTTAAGAAAAGCGTCGTTGATTGCACTATTAGAACATTGATTGCCTCCAATCAGGCATTTCCCACTCTACCAAAAACTCGGCGAATGAGAACAGAGGCTCGATCAACATTTGAAGACATGCGGACAGAGAATGACGTCAACGAGGTAAATGTTAAGGTGACTTAGCATACCACAGTCTTGTTTGTTCTCCTCGGGTGTTCGGTCCTTGTTCTCAAGCACAGGAGCGTCGATATCAGACTGGAACTCTTCTACCAGCACTCTGATAAATTCTCTTCCCCGCTCATAGATAGACTTTTGCAGAGCTCTGTTGTATACATTCTTTTTTTCTTCTTCGCATTTTATCTGAATAAGAAAACGTATTGTATAAAACGGAAGGATTGTAACAAGATTGTTAAATTGTCATCCTGCAATATCAGCCGTATCGCTATATATAGCAAACCAATCAAATGATGCCCTTTAAGTGAAAGCGGCAAACTGGTTCCTTGGCTTCGTTCCGCGTGTTCATCGCGTGATTAAATTTAACCAATGGAAGTGGTAGTTGATGATATATCTTATGTGCCGCTGCAGGTTCCCGCTGAGCTCCATACCGCGTTTTATAAGATTTTCACGAGAGGTATCGCTAGACAACAGTGCATTGAGTTCAGAATAGTTTGGCCGAAAACAGACAGGCTATAAATAGCGTTGAGTCAGCGATACGGCTGAATATGATTGAAGGATATCAGGGGATAGGTTGGAGCATGTTTGATATGTCATGTTTTGTGATATCTTTTAGTTTAACATTGGTTCATCATAAAAGCTGCACTCAGGTGATAACCGTGGTATAACAGTTTCAGGAATTTGAGGTGTTGAACTGTGCAAATTCTACAGACGTTTTATATTCGGAAAAGACTGGGAATAGGGTCCCGTAAAGAGGGCAAATCGTATGTTCTCTAATAAGCACCGGGTCACTAATAAGCGTTGGGCCTCCAATAAGCGCCGGGGGTCAAGGGTAGTGGAGAAAAAAAGCGCCAGGCCTCTTATAAGCGCTAGGACTAAACCATTGAAATCAATAAATGTTTCCTCAGTAAACATTTTACATATAATCATTGTAAAAGACGACTTAAAACAAACTTCAATTATCTATATAAGTAATAAGCTCCAGACCTCTTTATGAGCGCCGGGAGTTCAAGAGGTATTAGATGGAATATGGTACTTTCCTCTTTACAGCTGCATCCCGCAAGTGTTCTGTAGGTCTTAGATCGAGAGCAATTCCATTGATTCATTGAGAATTTAAAAGGATAATTTCTATATAAACCCAACATCATCAGTAAGTAGTTTTGTTTTACTTTGTTAGAATGCAGTACACAGAACATCATATTTTAATTGAAGAAAATTAATGAACAAATTGAGTTCATGATAAAAACTTTCACAAGATGATGTTAGGGGGGAAAAGACATTGTGGGAGAGTTGACATTTTACAAGGAATAATTAATTTGGTATATATATGTAAGTGTATGGTACTTTGGCGTTTTCTTTTGGACTTTTTAACGTGATTGAAGATTTAATAAAAAGATTTGCAATTCGAAAGAAAGCGATGCTTGGAGAATGAATTGTTTAATGGAATGGTTTTTTTTCGAATGCACGGCGAGTGATATATCAAATATTAAACCTTATATTGAGAGTTTAAGTACTTAAATGTTCCTAAAATGTTGAAACTTGACAATAGTTGAAGGATTTTTTTAAGGAATTTAGGCACCAACAGCCGAGAAAACATGAAAGAAAGCTTTTGATGAATGTTTGAAATTTTCTTTAAAAAATTATTTTAATAAAAAGGATTAGAAGCTTGACATTTTACACAAAAAGTTTTAAATGGAGACAATGTTTAATGTATCAGTGTTACAGAATTCAATTATAATAAATGAAATTGCACAAACCCCGAAACCGCAGTAGCGTCTGCAAGCAGCCACTAAGGGGGTGAATCCGGTATCATCACAGTAACTGTATGTAGAAGCCATTTTCTGGAAATCCCTTTTCAGATTCTGGGTTCCGTTCGTGCCATCCTTAACAAAAGTTGCTTCGTTTAGAAGAATCAACAGGCAAACAAACGATTTTTTACCTTGGCAATTCTATTTTGATGCACAAAACATCATACTTATTCTCATAAAATTTGACGTCTTTTTGTGCGCTGCATTCATTTGGACATTGAAAAATGACATTTAGACAATAGTGGTGAATCTGTTGTTTGGAGAATCACCAAAATAATTATCGAAATTGTAATGGGCTTCCATTAGAAGATCAAGAAGGATCAGCATACCCTGTTTTGTTACGAAATTAATATCATTTTCAAGCATAAGGTGAAAAATATATTTGATATTCTCGAGCAAATCAGATGATATCATAGGTATAACAAGAACCTGTGATATCATAGAAATAACAAGTATTTGTCACAAAGGTGACAAGATCCCCCACCGCAAATTGATGTGATCAAAATGCTGTATACATAGAAACACTTGTCTACACTTGTCATGCTACTAAATGTCATTTAGACCACAACAAATCAACTGGCCCCTTGGTCTTCCATATATAAGCCTCACTGTGACCTTGAAAATAATGTGAAGGTCACCAAAATCGACTGGGCCCGGCGTCTCCCAATAAGATGCATTGTGTAAGTTATGAAGAGAATTCAGTGAATCGTTCTTGAGATATCCCGCTGACAAGGGTAAAATGTCAAAGTCTCGTAATGACCTTGAAATGAAGGTCAAGGTCATGAACCTCTAGAGGGACCTTGCTCTCGTGGTGATGAAGCTATATACAAAAAATGAAAAGAATCAGGTCAATAGTTTTTTAGTTATTCAATTTCATCCGTCGGGACGTACGTACGTACGGACGGACGCTGCTCAATGCTATATCCACCGCTTCGCGCTAAACGCGCGGCGGGGGATAATAAGACAAGAACAAGTACCTTTTACAGAAGTAAATGGAATGAAGATTTAAACGAATCTGATTGGAAATTCATTCATAAAATACCTTTCAGGACACTCGTTAGTGCCAAACATCGATGATTTCAATATATATAGATACATACCAAGCAATGACCTTTTATCAAGATGAAACGAAAAAGCAATGCTTGCATATTTTTTTAAAACATGTAATGCAATGTAATTTGTCCAATTTTTGTCTTCTTGGCATATGCTGTTTAGCTAATGTGGTTATAAGTCTTACTTTTTAAATCACTGGTCTCTAATATTGAAGATCGTTACAGAAATTCAATGATTTATGTTCACATGTATGTTGACAAAGTTTACTTAGTAACAAAAAGCAACATATATAAAGAACAGGTACCTGTGATGCTGCATATTTGAGGATCCCCAAGTAGTCACTGGTGGTGAACATGAAGACGGTACACATATAGTAGAGAATGTCTTGACCATCTTTGTCTGGGTCTGTGATTATTCTACCCCCTTTCTCAACCAGAAACTTGAATAACTTCAGGTTACCCTGAAACAATAGTAAGACGGTGATTAGTTGTCAGAATACGTCAGAGCTTTGCGATTTGTGATTACTCTGCTTACCAATTACAAGCCGCCGGCAAGTTTAAAGCCTTCGGCATCAAGCAAGGGACATGTAAGTTGTAACTCCTGTTAGCCATGCTTTGAACCTGATTTTGTAAGGGAGATGATGTGATTTGTCCGCTCACGACTGCGTTTTGGCTGCACTTAACTGGCTAAAAACATGCGAGGTACGGGGATGCGGTTAGACCTAGTGTAGAGGATGCCATATTTAAGTAGAGTTAATATTTTAATCCTCGGAATCATGCCGATTTTCATTCTCTCCCCACAGAGGCAGTTCAAGTCATGTTGATTTAGTCCCTGTTCTATTACGACGAGTTTGTGGGATAGAATGGGAGATGCAAATTGGAGGCAATCAAAATTAGTTGTGCAATCAGCGACGCTGTTCTTCGTCATTTTGGCTACTTAAACAAGGCAAAGGCATTGTGATATGAACCACCCTTTCCATGCGAAAAGCCTTGTCATTTGATAAAGAAATTCAAATGTATTGAGATGAAAGTTTTTTCGGCCAGGGGAAACTGCCGGAACCCACGGATTTCGGCGTAATAGAACACTCAACATGACTTGATCTGCCTCTGTGGGGAGAGAATGACCGATTTTAATCAAACTGGTAAATATGCCTAAACCGACCTTATTCATGGCTTCCATAGCGGGTGTGTTTATCTCGTCTGAGACAGCCTGGATATCAGCTCCGTGCTCCACCAACAGTTCCGCTATCTGAACACTGACATCTATCGCTTCCTCTAGCGGTCTCCTGTACTGTAAAGAAACAATCAAATAAGAGTTTATGAAACACAACAATACACAATGACTTCTTTGATTGGCATTCTAGAAGTTGGTGTGATGAACAATAAGGACAATTCTTATGGATGAACAACTTCTTTCTTTATAAGCGTCGTTTCGACATAGATTCTAATGTCGTTGTCAACAATGACAGAAAAAATATTGAGATTAATGTGGAGGATAGTCTGAATAAATAATGATTTGAAAATGATAAATGATAGTAAATGTAACCCATACATTTCTAGATTACATTCTTGGAGTAGAGTTGAAGAAACTAGGTTTGGTTTAATTGTAGATACTTTTACAAAATTACAAGTACATGATTTTCCTCATCTAAAGTATGTCCTTTTTCTTTGAAGCATTATCTATTCTCATTTCTTGAAAAGACATGCCTTGAATAAACTGTTATTTGAAATCACTTAAATGAAATCAATACGGAAAGCATTGAAAAAAGCCCGACTTGACATGTTGTACATAATGTACCCATCACCTTAAAGGGCCAGTATTTTTGAATTTTCAATGATAATCGTTTGTTAATGCTTAATGCATTATTTTGATAGTGCCACAAAACTCACAAACCATGATCCATAGTCAGAAACTAATTATAATGATTCACAAAAAGTCCACTGGCGACCATTTTTGTGTGAATATTCTGTGTAAGAAAAAGGAATCGCTTTGCTGAACTTACATTATATATCTGATTTATTACTGCTTTATTTACATCGTCTTTCAAATGGAACCATTTATTTTCATTTTCCTGACAGCACCGTATATCCCTTCTAAAAACGTGCTACTGTACCGTTAAAATCACTTGTTAAACTTAAATGCCAAACATCCCGTTGAAAAGGCATGTTAACAAAGCATATTAACAACCACCATGTGTTGAAAATGGTGAGAATTTGAAACGATCACTGTGAATTTCAACATACTTTTGCACGAAGTTTTTTGTTTTGGTAATGATTACAAGGATATGAAATATGAATTGTTATATTTACATATCTGATAAAAAAAGGACATAAGAGCGGTCTACATATCGTATCGTAATTTTTCTTAAAATTGATATTGAATATTTTTAATATAAATCAAACAATTTCAACATCATGTCTGAGGGCTACATCATCATACAAATTTGAAATGGCAAAAACAGGTTTACCTTGAGTGAAGTGTCGATAATCGTGTCGTTGTTGGCTAAATGATGAAGCTGGAACATATAAATAATATATATAAGAAGCAATGTGTTTTACCGTAAGTGTCATCTAACTTAAAATGTATAACAAGCAATGTGTTTTACCGTAAGTGTCATCTAACTTAAAATGTATAACAAGCAATGTGTTTTACCGTAAGTGTCATCTTCCTGAAAATGTCATCGATATGATATTAAAGACATTATCCCAATAATGTTTGCAATAAAACTGGCGAGAACTTTCAGTAAATTCAAACCCTTCCGGCAAAGCATGCTTACCCTCTCAAAACCTGCTCTTTATATATCAAAAGAATATGGACTTATAGAACACGGAGACTATTTATAACATTTTCCATTGGAATCTGTTCTATTTAGTTTATTGATATAGCTATTCAAACCCTACTTGTAAATCCTTAATCATTCAAATTAATTTCATACTCACAGCCTCTTTTTTAATTGACCTATATCATTTTTTTCTAATTCACTCAGATAATGAATCATGCAGAGCCAGATGATCCACAGAGTCAATGGTTCTTATTAAGAAATTTTGTCTGAGTACTAGGGAAATATTTTAGAAATTATTTGGAAATATGAATTTCTTAAAATCCAATTTAGATGAACCCGAATACATCACGTCTCGAATGTGTCAAGCCTCAGATGTTTTATCAACTCTTGATGGTGTTGTTCATGATAAAAGACACTTGAGTGAGATTCTCTAAACAGTCAAGTCAAGATACTTAAGTTAAAGGACGACATAGACTCCAATCCCATTCAAATCAGATCGAAACTTTCACTCCTACGTCGCTACGGAGTGAAAGTTTCGATCTGATTTGAATGAGATTGACAGAGACTCGGGTCTTTGTCAGCTGAATGGACTACACATCCTTCCTGAGTTTCAACTCATATTCTTTTGCCTTGAAACCAACACAATATAGATGACATAAGTAATGGTAAAAATTCAAAACATCTCACATATATCCCCAAATGTTAATCCCTGATTAATTCTTGTTTACAATGAAAATCTTAAAACAGGGCTATATATTCGCTGATTAACATGAATATTAGTTCCAAACCTATCAAACATCATCAACTCGTAACTGACCTTCCGACTGCTTCATGTAAGTTTCAGTAATTACGTTTGACTAATTGAGGCGCGTCATTGTCCTGTTTTCGATCATTATCGTGACTTCAAACCTTCCTATTGTCATTATACATTATTAGGTTTGAAGTGATACTTTCCTGCAACAGTCGATACTTCTCTATCACGTGACACTATTGGTAAAGTTTGGCATAGGTGACCCCCGAAAACTCACTGATTGACCCTTAACCAAGATCGCCGCTTATGGTTCACATATTGCCCAAGCGGAGTTAAGCATTAACTCACTGCCTCACTATTTGACAAGATCACCGCTAAGGGCTGCAATATTGCCCAAGCGGCGTAAGGCATTAACTCACTCCCTCACTATTTGACAAGATCACCGCTAATGGCTGATATATTGCCCAAGCGGCGTGAAACATTATATCACTCCCTCACTCTTTAACACAGATCTTGCGCTTTAGGCCTTCGAAAGCATAGAAGGTAAACATACCGGAGAACATCCATTGTCGTCAATGTAGTCACACACTGCACCCTTGTCTTTGACCAAGTACTGGACCTGGTCAAACAGCTCCGGACACAGAGTACTGGACAGGGCAGTGGTCAACAGAAGGTTACCTATAATGAAACATATTACATCAAACAACTACAGTGATTCAACTTTAAGATCACTTTGGTATGAATTCAAATACATATTGTATATATCAAAGTGTAAGGATTAAATGGGACATAATGTAAGTTATAGACTTATCCCATTAAAATAAGGACGTTTTCTGATTTCATCAACAACATATGACAATAGACAATTATTATAATAGACGATGTATACTCCTATTTGTCGAAATAATTTTAATCATATGAATTCGTCAAGATGAAATTAAAAGGTATAATGTAATTGAATGACAGAAACTTGTTGGTTCTGTTATTGGTATTCTATGCTTTCATAAAAATAATTTAGATCATTATAATTCGTCAGAGGTAAATTCAAGGATGCAAGGTTGAGGTGTTAGGCATTATCTCCACAGAGGCAGATCAAGTCATGAAATGTTAATACAGCTTCTGTTCTATTACGCTGAGTTTGTATGCTAGAATCCTGGGAGATCCCTGATTGGAGGCAATCGAAGTTAGTTGTGCAATCAGCGACGCTGTTCTTATATCATCATTTTGTCTACTGAATTATGGCAAAGGCATTGTGATATGAACCTACCCTTTCCATGCGAGAAGTGTTGTTATTTGATAAAGAAATTCAAATGGATTGTGGTGCCATTTTTGTTCGCCAGGGGAAACTGTCGGAACCCACGGATTTCGGCGAGTTAGAACAGAGGCTGTTTCAACATTTCATGAATTGATCTGCCTCTGTCGGGAGAGAATGGGTGTTAGCATGTTTCACAAGGTTTTTACCTACCGTCATCATCCGAAAAGTTCACTTTCAGATTCTTCTGCTGCAGAATCATGCTGACAATACCAGTGTGAGTTTTCATGTAGGCACTCGTCAGAGGAGAAATCTGAAATGATTGAAAGAATAAATAGATAATGATAAATCAATACACTCAGGGGCACAAGAAACGATACCATATAAAATTCATGATAGGTTAACCTACGAGTCATAGTTACGACTGAAAAGGGTTAATTCATGTCTTCAACAGCTGACTGAACTAGGTTTTTAATTTCAAAGCTATATATTAAAAACCACGCCTTTCAAAAATGCCGTTTAGAAATTCCTAGACGAGATAGTGAAAATGGCTCTCTTGCTTGTTTTTAAACCAACTTAGCGACGAAATGCATGAACAAATTAATTTCTATCGAGGTTTTTGATAGTGATAATATAATGAGTATTTCTTCACAACCGATGTGCCTATAACAAGGGATCGTAGTCCGATTCACTTACAACAGGATTTTGTTTTGTACTCTTTTGAAAGGCTAGTACCGTTTCTTTTGCCCATGAGTGTACACATCGAGAACAGTAGCATTGTATCACTAATACAAGGAACCTGGCTAACTAATTCAATTTTATTTAGGGTTAATACGATTCCATCCTCAGAATGGCTTCTGTAAACTTCTAATTAATAGTGCTGTATCATAGAGTCTTATCCACTGCATTCACAACGCATCAGGCAAGGAAGAGGTAAGCATAACCTTCCGAAACGGTTAAACTAAAGTGCAAGAATGGTTAGGGGAACGTCTTCAATATTAAAGTGTTAAACATTGCAGCATGCCTCTTCCCAAAGGTATTCTTGTTTAGTTGCGTGATGGTAGCATTGGGGAAAATCAACCAGGTTGTAAGGATCTCCCAATTGATGTTGACTTTTCTTGACAACGACCATCTTTATGACATCGAGTGAGTTAGTTTATTCTATTTATTTTACTTTTCTACTTCACCAGTTGAGATAATTATGGTATTTGTCAAGAATTGACAGATATCCTATTGATAATATGAGGAAATCCCTCTAGTTATGCAAAAACTTGTTGAGCTGCCGCTTGGAAGAGCTCGTCACCACGGCAACAGTGTGACGTCATATGAACATTCGTGACGTCAGGCAATTGTTTCATGACGTCAAACTCTTCAACTTGACGTCACTCGAGTGGTGATAAAGTTTTAATCGATCAAGTATTATTTATGAACAACCTTCCAATCGTTGACATGGTTGACATCAGCTCCAGCCTGCAGGAGAGATTGGACACAGAAGAACCAGCCGTAAGCTGCAGCGTAGTGGAGAGGGGAGTTGCCAGAGTTGTCACACAGATTGGGGTTGGCGCCGATATTCAGCAGGTAGGACAACACGTTCGTGTTCCCGTTCATGGCTGCGTGGATCATTGCACTTCGGCCTAGTCGGTCTGGGAAAGAATAGTAGAGGTTAGGGTAGTACAGTTTCTAAAAACACACGTACTGTTTAATACAGGTTATATCTTATCCCTAACACTAAATTTCGGTCTAGTCTGAATTAGAGTTTTGTATCAAGTGTGCATTAGAGCACAACTTCCCGTTTTTCCATCCTTGTTATATGTAAAACAAGTATGTATTTATTAGTCTTCAGGAGTAGAATACATTATTACAGATGTTTGGATAATATATTTACCGTTTGACTAATTAGAGTATAGAAGACATGGTTAAATTCATATCAACTGATTATTTTCATGCATGTACAAAGAACAAGAATGAAATAAAGAAGTTGAGCATTCATAAAATCTTGTCTTGTAGACTTCATCTAAACATACTTGATCAGTTTAATAGTTCAGTAAGCATATACTTATTTTTTCAAACATCTTAATAAGCATGTGTCCCAGAAATCCGACACCCTGTGAACAGACTCATAGGAATTCTTGTAAAAAGATTTGACGACCGGTGATAAAATGGTCCAAATAACCTAGGCCTAATACCCTATTTTGTACCTTGTTTACGTATTCTTTTGCCGACTAGAATTGTAATTTATAGAGTTTGTAATTGCTCGTTCGTGTCAGATACCGCAGTATGAAATCTATACGGCAATATTAAACTAGTGTAATACCACAAAACAATTATGATGTCAAAATGTAAGCGCAAGGTTGCTTGAATTTATGGGCAAGTAATAAACATTATACTAAACGTCCGTCCATTTGATACTATTTTTTTCAAACTCGTGAATGATTTTGTATCAAAATCGCTTTCGCTCGTTTAATACAAATCGTTAACTCGTTATATAAAACTAGTATTAAATGGAAGTTCGTTTAGTATCCTTAGTCTGATGTTAATGATCGAGTGTCAATTGACAATGTTATTAAATACGATGTCTCATTTGCAAGTAGCAACAGCTTTTATATACAATAACAAACTAAGATATCAATGAAGTCAAACTAAGATATCAAGGAAGTATACCAGCTCACAATCCATTTAGCTTGAAACTAACGATTATAATGGCTACGTAACATTTCAACTATATCTGACTCTTATTTAACGTTTTGACTTCAAATTCACCTTTCCTCTGAACATCTGCCCCCTTTTCTACCAACAGAACCGCCGCTTGGTAGAACCCAAACTGTGCAGCCAGCATCAGAGGGGTTAACTTGGACAGAGACAACTTCAATGGGGAGTTCACATCAGCTCCGTGTTCGAGAAGCAGCTTCAGCATGTCCTACAGGAATATCATGATTTTTACCGTGATTGTCTTAGGATTTTAACAAAATTCATGATTCTATAAAGCCACACTAGGTTGCACATGAGCAATTTTACACATATTGATACAGATTGCACATGAGGGTTGCACACGATTTATTTCATATTTGTGATGATGCATTTGATGAACTTTTGCTAGTTATTAAAAACAAAACATTTCTATTTCGTATTCTTTTCAAATAACAAAACAACACTAAGTTGCACATGAGAATTTTTTTCTAAAAAATGTTGATACAAATTGCACATTAGAATTTCAGAAGATATGTTTTATTCAATATGTGAGATAATGCACTATGCCTAGTTCTTTAAGCAAACCATTTTTATCTCATATTCTTTTCAAAAAGCAAAAACCTACAAAGAGATCATAGGTTCTATGACACTTTGTATAAAGTTACAACTGCGTACGTTAAGTCTGTTCACTTGCTAGTGTATCTTAGTGTAAATATCATGTAATTTAGTTTCGTTTAGGGCGTTAATCAAAGACCTCAAGGACCACTAACAAAGGTTCACCAATTGTCCATGTGTGAAATAACCATTCTAAAACCATATCTTGGGATCGTCTGGTCACTAGTTTATAATGTCAAAATTTTGTACAGAAAAACAGAGAGATTTGGTTATAGTTTTTAAATTCGGACTTTCTTAATGTCCAAATAAACTCAGTAATAACAAAAACAATTGCAAGCCACGTTACATTAACTGAGTACAAAGGGACAAATTTGTCTTGAGCCATAAACTGATAGTCACTTATGAAAGATTAATGAAACATAAAATATAGTGTTTTCGAAATTTTGATCTCAGGTCCCTGCAATGGCCCGCCAAAATTATTAACTGTAAGGCATGACATGCGAAAAATAAATCATGATTAATGAAGTGAAATTTCAACATGATCCCTTTAGCTTTCGCATTGCTAGGATACCTCAATTGGTTCCAAATAACATGATATTTTCGCAGGTAAGTGAACAAACTTAAGGTACGCAGCTGTATATGTTAAAAGTCATGATTTAAAACACATTCAAATATGCCTACCGGGTACCCATGCTCAGCAGCAACGTGGATCGGTCTGTATGAAAGTTTGTTGGCATGATGAATGAGCACACCAGTGACGTCTGCTCTGCTGTCACCAGGATGCCCTGTATAGTGAAGTATAATTTACTTACAAGCCCATTAATCTTATAAAATTGGATTCTATTTTACTTTTTACTTTTCTTGTTACTTTTCTTTTACTTTTTATGTTCATACACATGTATACTCACACTAATTGTTGAATCATGGTAAAAATGATAACATGAACCAATAATTTTCTAGGAATGTGTCATAATCACCAATGAACACAAACATTGTATACCTTCAGTTCTTATGTAGCACTTTTCCTGTTGTTTAGAGGCAGCATCAATAAGAAACTTCAAATTGTCTATTCTGTTTGCGCCTACTGCATAATGGATCGGCATGTTGCCTTGTCGATCTCGAAGGAAGACGTTGGCACCGCTGTAAAAACAGGAAATACAAAATTAACCATTTTTGGCCATTGGTCCAGTATATTTACAAGCCCCAGCGAAGTGGAAGGGTAACTAACTTTTGTATGAGAAGAGTTATTGGTTCAGTAGATTTACAAGCCCCAGCGTAATAGAGGGGTAACTAACCTTTGTATGAGAAGAGTTATCGGTTCACTAGATTGACAAGCAGTAGCGAAATGGAGGGGTAACAAACCTTTCAATGAGAAGAGCCATTGGTTCAGTAGATTGACAAGCACCAGCGAAATGGAGGGGCCTCCTGTCTTGAATGTCCGGCAGGTTGACGTTGATGTCTTCGATGTTCAGGAGTTTCTTCAGGTGTTGTGTGTCTGGGTTGCACGCAGCACAGTGTAGCGGGGTCAGCTGGAGATATAATTTATTGCTTATTAAAAAAGAGAGAGTTCAACTTAGGATATAAGAAATAATGAACAAGAGATTATCAAAGTTATACACAACCATGGCTCGCGTATGCTGTATGTCATTAATACTCTTTTTTGTGTATTATCACTTATTTTGTGGCGGGGAAATCATTTAATTGAAAATGAAATAGTTTAATAGATAAGAAAAAATAAGCTCTTCCCCGCCTGAACGCCTTATTATTTGAACAGGCTTGCTGCCGTCAGAGGGCGGCGTACATTCTAACATTCTTACAATACTGACGTTATTTACTACCTTTCCAGCCGTTCTTGTCACCCTCTCCCTTGAGTAATTGGAAAAGAATGCTGCATGTTCGTGAAAAATACTTTTGAGACCTAGTATTCATTTGCCCATGTATATACTTACACGTTTTGCAAGTTTAATGGCATGGGTTGCTTGTCCCAAAGATGTGGCTGGTAACTCACTGGTAGACAAAAGAACCTGCATGAAACAATATCAAATCATTGAAAGGCTGTTGAAACGAAACTAACAATAACTCAACAGGGAACGTCGTGCATTTGTAAAAATAACAACATTCAATTCTTAAACATTTGGAGACTTTGCAAAACAGTTGTATTTTCAGGCACTGCCGGGCTCAACGTTAATGCTGTTGGATAAAAACCACATTTACGTATTCATTTATTACATACTTCTATTATTTCTATTGCTACATATTAATATGTTGGATAAAAACGTACATTTACGTCTTATTAATTACATACTTCTATTATTTCTATTTCGACATATTTATATGTTGGATAAAGACCTACATGTACATTTAATTACATACTTCTATTATTTCCAATTCTACATATTTATATGTTGGATAAAGACGAACATTTACGTTTTATTAATTACATACTCCTATTATTTCTATTTTTACATATTTATATGTTGGATAACCTGAAGATAAAACCTTTTCTTATCAACAACAGATGTCCACAACTTACGTTGAAAAAGATAGGCGGTATTTTCCTTTTGAACCTCTCATGCTCTGCCATGTGTTTCAGTAGTTTTCCCGCCAGTTCGTAATGTCCTTGTTTCAAAGCCAGATCGATGTTTCGCAGAACCGAGAAATACTATAACATACCAGAAACATGTTGTCAACAAAAACATTTATTGTTTAGTTTAAAACACTTTAGAAATTGACTTGTTATCATTTCAAACCTTTCTTAATCTTCAACACCAACACACGCTGCGCCTACAAAATTAAACAGAAATCTGTCACAAATAACCGACAGATAGTAAACTTCAAAGATGCCACCTTTCACTCTTTACGATAATTCTTGGCCCCTATTCTCCAAGGCATCCTAGCCCTAGGATATCCTATCTTTGATCATAAGATTTAAGATAAAAACCAACCTTATTCTCAAAAAATATCCCAGTGCTAAGATATCCTAACTTAAGACAAATACTAGGATTTATCACATTCAATTATAATTTATTTACTATCTCGGGGAATTCCCTAATTATTAAACATTTTCCTATCATCCTGACTTAAAGAGTTCCGATCCTACCTAGGATCGTTATCTAAAGTTAGGACAGGTTTAGGATCTTTTCGAGAATTGGTCGTATCCTAACCTTAGGATATCCTTACCTTTGTCCTAAACAGCTAGGGTATATCATAGCTAGGATAGTTTCGAGAATAGGCACCCTGGATACGCTTGCTACTCACTTGTTAAAGGAGAGCGATAAACCCTATACTTCCCAGGATACAAATAAATGGTCTGGGACCTTCTGAATACAGAGCCAAGCGACACCCCTAACCTCTACACAGAATATTCTATTAAAAACTGGTGAATCAAATAATAAAGTACAATAACGAATGACTGTAGGTAAGGTTACTTACAACGTAGAAGAAGACGGCAGGAATCTTATACTTCTGAGGGTACATATCGTCGGTTCTGTATCCTCTGAGCGCAGAGCTACAAGATAGGAAGTCATCATCTTCTAACATCTCAATCATCGTGTCGAAGTCTAACCCTTCCTTCAGCATGTGGTCCGTGTAGTCAATTAGAGAGTGAGTGCCAGGTTTTTCCATGTCGCTCAGGTCCTAAATTGGATGTTTACAAAGTGGCCAAAAATGAGATCCAGGGCCTAGTTTTTTAAAGCTTTTTTTCGTGCCATATTGGTCGTAAGTATCATTTGTTAATATTTATACCTTTTAAGGTGCAGTGTTGCTTTAGAAAGCTTCAAAATAACGACTAAAAGGCATCTTTTTTTTTACTCTATCAGTTCTAGGTAGTCGATGAGATCTCCCACTAATAAAAACATCGACTACCAAACATGATTGTTCTAAGGTAGCTGCAGCCACAGGGAGAAGTATCGCTTAAAACAGCGTTAGAAAAACATATGTCCTCATAGACCCTACCCTAAAACTTTCCTTTTATATTGGAGTAGGGTAGGGTCAATGAGTATACATGTCTTTCTAACGCTTACACTTATTTAAAATAGTCCTCTACTCAAAAGCGGGCTAAGGCTATCGATCACGTGTTAATCACGGTACATTACTAAATAGTATTGTTTATCGCAGGTTCTCAAAATCATTATAAAGACAAGATTGCATTATTATGAGAGTATGCACGTACCTTCATAAGAGCATTGTTTCCCTCTTTACCGCCACGACTGGCCGTTATTGGTTGAAACTCGAACGATCTGATACACAACAGAGATGCTCTTTAAACTAGTTTTCTTATTCTTAATTCGGTTGTATTTTGCAATTTCTACCTCAAACTTTACTGAAAATATGTTTCCCTGGTTATCTCTGTTACATTTTAAGCATTCACTGAGCTGTTTCGCAATTAAACTAAGGTATATACCCTGCGACACTGACTAAAACTTAAGCTAGCCCCCTTTAATAACCGTTGAAACATTCATCTGTGGGATACGCACATTAAAACAAGCGTCAGTAAGTGTTGGACAGCAATGTTAATTCAAAAGATGTACATGTTAGATAGGTGTGGCATAGATATATTTCATGCCAAGCTACATTGCTGGCTAGTTTAAGTCTTGCAGAATTTCCTATCACAGATATCTGTATCTTTCGATGCTCCAACACATCTTTAGTTACGTGATACCTGCACTAAGAATGACGAGCTGCTTTTCGTTTTCAAATATTGCATAGCCTTAGAAGAAAGATAACCTTCTTTCTTAAAAAAGACATTGCCTCTCAACAGAGGCAGATTAAGTCCTTAAATGTTGATCGAGCCTCTGTTATCCGCCAAGTTCGTGGGGTAGAACGCGAGATGCCTGATTGGAGGCAATCAGAGTTAGTTGTGCAATCAGCGACGCTGTTCTAAACTTTGATTTAGCAACTGAATCTATTCATTCCATACTAGAAGCGTTGTCATTTGGATGGATTTTGAGCATTTTTTCAGCCAGGGGAAACTGCCGGAACCCAATGCACGGATTTGATCTAATGGGGACAGAGGCTCGATCAACATTTCATGACTTGATCTGCACCTGAGGGGAGAGAATGAAAAAAAGGTAAATATTTAAATTACGTTCCAGTCTCCAAAGGCTTGATGTTGACTTTTGTCTCGATAACTGTGTCTAGCCTCTTGGTTTTCGAGCTGTCAGCTTCTGTTGAGAAGAAGTCTTTATACAAGAGTTTGATGGAAGTTTTGTCCTTCACTGTAATCGAGTGATGAAGGGCTGTTGTCTGGTCGGCCACACTCCGCCAGGAACTCAGCTGGAGCAGAAACGTGTTTATTTCAAAGATGGAACTGGGTACATAAAATGCACATTAAATAATGAACAAGAATATGCTTTATGCAGAGAGAAAAAATTACAACTAGATACCTAAACGATCAATATTTAGGTGGAATTGCTAATTTTAACAACCCAAATGTTCACTGAAAATTGCCTGTATTATGGGCCGATGGCCTCTTTACTAACAAATTGTCTGTCTTTGTCTGTCTTACTTATTTTAACAATCATGACGGCATAATAATACTGTATCTTAAAATACTTGAATTGAAGCAACAATTACTAGCATTACCTAAACCGCATCTACTCATTATAGTTACACAAACGCCGAAATTAAACGATTCAATCAACAAATTGAAATTTGGACACAAATATTTTGTTTCAAATACCACGTATTCTTTGAGTGATGATAGTAAATATGATATTTCACGAGTGATGATAGAAGTGATGTATCAACACGTCTCGCAATTCGTGATCTAATCAATCTGGTATTTTTGACACACTCTTTTAAGAAATTCACTTACTCAAAAAAATTATTTAAAATAAAATAGCAATGACACACCTTTGATAATATTCAACAAAGTTTATGATATCGCACCTGCTTGATATCAATATTTATGGTTCTATGAATTTGCACAAAATCTTCTTTTTTTTTTAAAATTCCAACCAAGGTAGATGGAGACGAGTCCTGACCAAGCCACTGTTGTAATAGTGTATTAGTGTCTCATAGGCCACAGGGGCATATCAAGTCATGAAATGGTGGTCGAGCCTCTGTTTTTATTCGTCGAATTTGTGGGGTTGAATGGGAGATGCCTGATTGGAGACAAACAAAGCTTGTTGTGCAATCAGCGACATTATCTAAAATCATCATTTTGACTACTGAATCATGGTAAAGGCATTTATTGTAAAGGTGATATTAACCACCTTCTAGTTCTTTTTTCATTGGTTGATTTCCGCGCCTGCGCACTGAATGGGTTAGTCGCTAGATGTAACATATGAGTTATGGGACGTAATCATTACAGGAAGTTTAAACAGATTGAGGTTTCACGACGCATACGAAAATGACGGAAGCTTTCAAAATGATTACGTATGAAATAGCTTCGCTTATTAACTAACTATGGATGCATCCAATCCAATCTCCCGTTCTAACCTGATACCTGTTCTTATAACAACAGAGTTAAGATCAGATTTGTATGACTTGATATACCTCCGGAGGGAAGGGGTTCTTACCTCTCGAACGTTCCCCTTCTTGATAAGTTTCGTCAATAGCTTATGGTGTCCTGTATGTACAGCTCGGAACGCTAGTCTTGATTTGGCATACTGGGACACAAAGGGTAATGACTTCCTGAAGTGAGAATCAAGCGTTTTTATTATATGATTGGCGATGAAATACTTCTATCAATCTATCAATGAAAATAAACCGTGTCACTAGTGACAATAACAATGGAACGTGTTATCAGTCACAAGTGACTGATAACAACCATGACCTGACGTCATCGTACAAAGCTCTGACGCAATGACTCGCCCATGACGCCATGTTGTTGCTTTGGCTACAGGCTCTCTTAGGAGCCGACTCAACGTAAATGCACTTCAATTTTGTTAGAAATAGAACTTGGTCTTCTGTGTTTTCTTGACAAATGTTTAACTCATTTCGTAGCTGCGTCACTCCTGAAAATATCAACTTTCTTTTCCTCATTCGATATTCAAGACATTTTGGTTAAACAGAAAGTTCTAAACTGCAAATCGTTTCCTTCACGAGATTTTACTGTTATATTCGTAGAAAACTAAAGTGTTTGAGGTTGTTTTTGTTTTTTTAAATTCAATTTGTGAGTTTCAATACTTTTTCTAAAGAATCGGCAATTTAGCTTTGTTTAACACATTATTGTTGTGCATTCATTTGGTAGGTGTTCAGAAAAATCCCTTTTGCATATCTGTTACGGGAATTGATGTTAATGAAACTTTCTAAAAAATCAAGTAGTTTAACTGCAGGTTCCACAGCCTTACCTTGATTCAAACATAGGATCTTCCTCGAAGACGGTGACTTTAGGATTTGGATGTAAGGTCAAATCATCTTTCTTTTTGGCAATTTTTCTTTTCGTAGGTGTAGCTTGAAAAAGAACGAAGTTTATCGGTATCACCTAGACATGAAGACCGTAGATGACAATGAACTATTTAGCACGGATTTTTACCACATTTATACAGTGAACTCCCTCTTAAAGGGGCAGTAGCACGTTTTTAGGGGGAATATAAGATGTCAGGAAAATGAAAATTAATGGTTCCAATTGAAAGACAATGTATTTAAACTAAAGGGAGCAGTAATAATTCATATATATAACGTAAAGTTTAGCCGTGTGATTCCTTTTTCTTACACAAAATGAATTAAAGGTGTTCACATAAAATGGCCGCCAATGGATATTATGTGAATCTTCATACTTTGTCCTCTAACGATGGCTGATTGCCTTGTGTAATGAGATTTTTGACACTGTCAAAATAATACATTTAGCATTAACTTACAATTATCAGTGAAAATTTTGAAATACAAAATTATCAAAAACCGTGCTACTGCCCCTTTAACCGCACCCTTAAAATCCAACATGCCATCTAAATTGCCATGTTCACTTATTCACTAATCCCCCAAACCGTTGGCAACTCCACATCGGTGTTGAGTGAGTGAACAGCGATTTCAAATGAGAAATTGATAGTAGTCTTTTGAGCTTTTTTATTATTTATATAATTGTCAAAAAAGACTTATTTAAAAACAATGAAGTGATTTACTTTTTGAAACTGTAGAATTCTTCTCATTCGTTCCCCTTTTCTGTTTACCTTTTTTTCTATTCGTGCTGATTTTTCTTTTCTTCCTTTCTGGTTCCTGTGAGGAATCTTCTCCATCTACTGAAGAACAAACTTATACTAGATGGTACATATACAAATTATTCAGCCTTTAGCTTTCCCAATGTTTACAATAAACGTCATCCTTTGTCAAAAAGTTAACGCTGAAATATACTTTCCCGCTTTCTTAAATTGTGCATCTTCCCCGCAAGGCCCAGATAGCCAACGTTAAGTTATAACGAGCCTCTAAGATGAGCTCGTCTCTAACGTGCGCTAGCTTGGCCTTGCGGGGAAGATGAAATTGTGTTACTTTCAGTAAAAAGGGAGTGCTTATATTTCGATGGATAAAATAAACTCCAATTTAATCGATATATTTTCCAAGTCCTTAATGTAACTCATTCTCTTCCCACAGAGGCAGATCAAATCATGTTGATTTAGCCTCTGTTCAATAACGCCGAGTTTGTGGGATAGAATGGGAGACGCCTCATTGGAGGCAATCAAAGTTAGTTGTGCAATCAGCGACGCTGTTCTTAAATCATCGTTTTGGCTACTGAGTCAAGCCAAAAGCATTGTGATATGAACCACCCTTTCCATGCGAGAAGCGTTGTCATTTGCTACAGAAATTCAAATGTATTGTGATGAAGTTTTTTTCCGCCAGGGGGAAACTTCCGGAACTCACTGATTTCGGCGTAATAGAACAGAGGCTAAATCAGCATGACTTGATCTGCCTCTTTTGGGAAAGAATGAATGTAACTCTGTCATACGAATAGATTCTAACTTGTTCAAACTATATGTCAATCAACTGAATACACGCACACTTCCCGTAATACGACACCCTTTAAAATAGTCAGTTCCTAACTGTAGGTCTCACTTATCCGACGTCCCTCCCTACCGACGGGTCAGCTTCTCATTAATATGTTAGCTAGGAGACTAATGAAAAAGGGCCATTTGAAATCAGCGATTTACATTTTGAAATCTCATTCATTGAATTCGGGTTATTTACTTCACCTTTCTGCCTTCCTTCCTTCGTTTTCGTATTGACTTTTCTTTTCTTCCTTTGTGGTTCTTTTGGCGAATCTTTGTCATCTGCTGCAGAGGAAAGACAAACTGAAAGGTACATTTTAGGTAACTCTCCACCCTTTAGCTTTAGATAAGTCTACACACGCGGAACCTTTCATCAAAACGCAAATAAAATAACTTTTTTTTTTCAAACATTTTGCTCCCCTTAATGATATCTCTGATACCAACCCCCTCCCCCCTAAAAAAAAGCCATATTAGTTAAATCTTGAAATAATCTTAATCAGACGGTAAAAAATCATCATATCTATTCGACATTTTTGGTTTACAGTCCATTTATTCTGAATATCAAGCAGAAAATTAGTCTTTGGACGACCAACTTCTTTATTGTCGATGGCAACACAATAAAGCAGTTTATTATCCATAAAACTCCCTGTCTGCGCCTCTCATCTGACTCTATTGCCTCCAACGTATATGCCTGTTCCAAACGCTATTTCGATGACATTCATATGCTCTGTTGGACCCTTTTAAGAGTACATAATCACTTGCACAGGGTTGGCATATTTCGATTTAATTCATCTGAATGATAAATAAATTGTAATGTATGGGTTTTTTTATTTCCTTACTAGATACCTTCCAATTTCAAACATAATTTCTGTCATAATTACCGTCATTTCCATCAGAATAAGATGTTTCCATTGTTTCTTGTTCAGACACTCTCAAAACTGTCCCGGTCTCCGACCCATGACCTGTCAGTTTCTGCGAGGTCTGTTCCGTTACGTATACCCTTGCTGATATACGCATTGGATCTATCTTCTCCCTCGTATCATCATCCAGTCTGTAACTCTCTCCATCAGCACATCTGATGATCCACCTTACACGAATGTATTTGGAAGCGCTGTACACGTTTTGCTCGAGTCGACAGAGATGGAAGTCACCTGCAAGTACAGTCGATCTTGTCTATAAAGGCCACCCAAGGGACCGACCAAAAGTGGCCTTAATATAGAGGTGCCCTTTCTATAGAGGTTCGAGTGTGCAGTCATACTCAAAGACAACTAACGAAAATTCAAATATCATATTTTATTCTTAAATGAGAGCATATTTCACATACATAATTAAAAATACAATGTAGTTTTTAAAATCAATAAAGATATAACAGTCATTAAAAGTTTGTTTAATGATCTTAAAAATTATTTGTAAAAATATCCCTGATTTTTTATTGTTTTGTGAATGTTACAGTCATCTCACACATAGTGTGATAGTCATGTGATTGCAAATGGCCGTTACTAACAAGTCTTGCCTTCGATGGGGACTTAATTAGGGTGTCCGCTGGCCGCATCTAACAAGTGGCCGCTCTATAGAGGTAAAATATAACGTAAAATCGCTCGGGGGGACTTTAGGGTGGCCGTAACTAGCAGGTGGCCGCTCTATAGAGGTGGCCGCTAGTACAAGTTTGACTGTATATGGTTATAACCTTCACAAAAGCTCATGCTGAATATTTGAGGATAAGCAATACAACTTTATTTGTAAGCAAACCCTAACACGCAAGGTTCCGAACTGTCAGTTTTATGCCTTGCTGTAGACCCTTGTAATTTTTGTGCTTGCTCTCTAGCTTACTATGAGAGAACAAAATAGTTCAATCAGAAAGTAAATGCAGATTTGGGCCGTACGTAGGGACGCTGATATAAGCTCGGAACATTCAAGGGAAGAAAGTGCAAGTATATGGTGCTTACCATTCTAAAAGCTCGTGCTGAATAGTTTAGGATAATTAAGTAATACATTTTTATTTGATACTTTCCATACAAACGCACGGGGGTATATCCAGTATGTACAGTTAAGAGAAAAACGTTTTTAAGATGTTTTAAGTGATGACGGACTTACTTAAATAAGATCGCCATAATTGATTGATTTTTATGGCAACAATATCATAGCATCATGTGACACCTCTGTACTTAAACACTTAATGAAAGATGCTTTTATCAACTTAGAAATTTCATATTTGAACTTTAATACACTTTTATACAAAATGTTCTTTTATACAAAGACGAATAAGGACTTTTTTTTCGGTCTTACCTTTGTCATCACGAACTTTAACATACGAACCCTGTGGATACTGCAAGCTGTCCTTCTTTCTCCCTTTTGTTTCAATGCTTTCACTTTGTTTTTCGCAGAAATCCTTTGTAACAGTTTTTCCACCCTTCTTCTTTTGTCGCGGGAGTTTTAACTTTTTCTTTTTAGTTGTCGGCATGATGATGTGGATTTATTTTACCAGTCCAAGTCCATATTCTAAAGTTAGAAGAATTATTTTAAAACATTTACGTTAATTCTTAAGCAAATAGGGTATAAATACAATATAAATGTATTACGTAAAAAGATATGATAAAACCTGTAAAATTTTGTTGTAGATTGCGTACTCTCTTTTCTCCCGCTGAATAGAGAGGTCTCCAATTGGGTTTTCATGGTGTGTCCCTGGGACCTTCAATCAAGATAACGCAAGGCTTGGGATCAGCGTATTTAATTCTTATACAAATCGATTTATTGGTACAAGCGTCTATGTTATGTTAAGTCTTTGAATTAGATCCTTAAACGTCTACGAAAAATTACTTTATCAACAAAAATAACATTCTAGCTAATATCTGATATTTTGTTTGATGAAAGCAAATATTTTCTCTCATAAGAAAATATCATGATTTATTGATAATAATGTTCATCTGATCATTGGGTTGTTATTGTTATTTCCATTAAAAAAATCTCTCCCTTTCTCTCTTTTGCAAACGTCGATTATTTTATCAATCTTAACAATAATTGAATCCAGTTATAGTAGTTCTACATATCACAGTTACCAGTGGCATAACCCTGTTACCACGACGGACAGTAAGTGACTGTACATGTGGTTCCCAAATAAGCGATTTTTAAGCTTACTGGCAAATATTATATAATATAAAATAATTTGCTTTCATAACTAACATACATTATGCAAATGTTTAATTAACTACTTAACAGGATTTGAAATCTTGTGAGAAATACACAATACGTATAGTAATATTTGATTCTTTGGATACCCGAATTTTGATAGAACTCCGCCAGAACCGATCAATAAGCTTGAAATCATTATTTGAGGATTGAACGATAATACGTTTACGAAGCAAGGCACATTATCAATAGGTCAGAAAACACCCGAACAATCTGAAATACTACAACCTCTATAGTAGCATTTGCAATGAAATTTACCTGCAAAAATAAGTGCTCGCAGTGTCGAACTTTGACTAACGCCATTCAATCAATATCCACCCGGCTGTTATCAACACATGTTATATACACTGATTTCCCGCCAATCGGGAACATGTCTCCGCAGGTCTGTTGTATTTATCTAACACAAACATTGTAGTTCTGTTTTCTCGTGTCTTATTCAAAAGGGCATGCCTGTGCCTAACTCAAGTTGTACTCTTTAACCTTTGCTTATCACTGCGTGATTGATGTCAATTTAAAGTGATAATACCATGCCGTGCCATAAAGATCCATATTCAGAGTTTAAAAAGGTCTATATTATATATATATAATTATATATATTATATCACTAATTTTTCGGAAAACATGTGACGATGATTTGTTCTGAACAGCTAGAGAAAAGACTACACCCGATCGTTAATTTTTCAACGATTCTATGTATATTTAGTTTGCATGTGTTTGGGTTATTTGACTATAATGTTATTTATTGTGACAGGTTGTATATAAGTTTATTTCTAACACATCACACTTATTTTAACCCAAATTCACAATTCATATTGGAATTAATTTCAAGAGATGATATATTCCGATCTCTAGATGCTTTTCATTTAACAAAAAAAAATTAAAATATAAAAGTGAAAAAAGATGTCCAATTAGCTTCATATATACGGAAAACATTTCGTTTTCACTTTAATGAGAGTGATCAAATTTGATACTGTATACCGTTTGAGTGACAGCGGATACCAATGGAACAATTAAAGAACCTGGTTAGGGGTATGCCAAGAAGAGTGGCTGCAGTTATTATGTGGTGGCACCACACGTTACTGATGCTTTTTGGTTCTTGAAACACTGATTCATTTTATTTAAGCTGCTTTGATCGGGTGGCACACACCAAGAGCTTGTAGTGACAATTCTTAACCATCCATGTGTTTTGGATGAAATTCCATGTCGATTTCCCTCTTTCTCTTCATTCATTTTTAGTGCCCATACGATTACAAAACTTCTCTTGCAATTGACCAAATGATTGTTCTCTCAATGAAAATTGGTTTTGTTTATCTTCTTTTTCTAAGTCTCAAAGCAGACTTCAACGAAGTACATCCCTATGTGAAAAATCAGGGGGGTACTTAATTTCTTAGCAGTTGATCAAATTGAATAGTAAACCTCAGATACTCGTTATGTTAATGACATTTTGTTGTTAAGTTAAATACGAATTTTTATGTGAATGAATGTAGATTAGATTTAGATTTCAATAAAGGTTCTTATATTCGTATAAATGGTATAATCTTGATGATCCATAATCCATAATCAGTTGACTTCTGCAATTTATTGTGTAATTTATTTAATAATGACCCGGTCATATGCCACGCCACGTCTGCAATTCAAACAGAATTAAAATTGCAATCTTAGCGACCACTAAAGAGGAGGTCACTCTCTTGAACATAAACCCCTGAATTATATTATCTTCTACATAAGTGAAATATGATTTTTCTCGATTATTAATACCGGTTTATTAAAATTATTGATTAGTTTAAGAACGTTATAAATTATCATTAATATATAGATACGCAATGGGCAATGTGGTGATTTTGTTTAGAAATTCATTTTCATATTTGACACATTTTATTTTTGTAACGCTGAAAGATGAATAATGAATAGGCTGTAGTGGATTTTATTAAATGATACAAACAGAAAGTAGTTAAGTTATCGAAATGAATTAAACACTGAATATACATTATAGTTCTGTTTTGATTCTTTGATATGCGTCCTCACGTCATCACGTAACTGGTGCCTTTTGGGGTTGTCAACATCTTTACACCTTTCTAACACCGTTTCTTCTTAATTACTTATAATTGACTTCACAGACTTCAAATACTATGAGGCCTCATAGGCTAGGCGGCGTTTGCTTGATTGAACAGAATCATTGAAATATAGTCAATCCTTTCTGTCAATGAGTTGTTGGCGTCCTCTTAGTTGCAATATAAGAGGTGTTGATGTAGACATGAATTTTAAAATGTGTGAACTTGGTGTTACTGAAATCATTTTCTTTTTTTACGCAAATCTTACATGTAATAAGAGGTTAATACATCTCGATGAATTATCAGTTACTCGAAATCATAATATCTCAATTAATACTTGAAGATGTACCCTTGTTAATTGTTCAAATTATAGAATCGCAGAAGCAGTTGCTTAAAGAAGAATGTCAATGGTTTGACCATGTTACACATTTTCTTTTTTACGAACAGTTTTGTCTACTCAACAACTTTAAGTATATTTATGCTTTGAACATTGCCCCATGATCTACAAACCTAAAATTAAAGAATTGAATTGAATCAACCATATCCGTTTAGAAATACTTTGGAATAATCGTTCAGTTGATACACTGCTGAGAAGAAACATGTCATATTTGGCTGGCAGTCTAAGTAAACCTAGCCTCAATATTATCCGTTTCACTCCTACACTGAGTCTAGAAAGGTCTAGTAGAGGGTCGCGTCAGCCGACCTTTCTGCGACCTATGACCCGCCAACGTAGTACGTGCGAAGGCAGACTATTGTGGCTTGGTAAGATGAGTTCTGATTGGTCAATTCGATACGTGGGCTGCAAAGCTGACGCCACCCTCTACTAGGCCTTTCTAGACTCAGTATAGGAGTGCAACGGATAATATTGATGCTAGGTTTACTTAGACTGAAATGTCTGGTTACAAGAATTTTTTGCACACGCCCCCAGTTACACGAAATCTAAGTCCGTTCCTTTTATATTCCAAATGACTCTTGCAACCCTCAGTATAACCCTGTTATGAACTTGTATATTATGGTATAATATAGTTATATGTATGATTTCAGTATTTTGAGGAGAGGTACAACTCCCGGGCTATGAGACTGCTTGGAAATGTGGTTTTGTTTTGTAGGTTGTTTTCATAATAACACCTATACTCAGCTACTCTAACACTTGTGTGACTGATTAATGATACCTTACATTATTTTTGCAAATGGTTATACTTTAAATGAAGACAAATGTACTCTCATACTTGGGTATATGATTAATGATATCTAACAGTATTTTTGCATTTCAATGAAATTGGTCTCTTTTGGAAAAATTACTTCACAACTAAATTTCAAACATGATGATATTTGTGTCTACATATAATTGTCTGTTAACAGTTGTCAACAGTGTTTGCTCATTGAATCATTGCTCTGTGAGTTATAACATATCATCATAAACAAATTATTTAATCAGGTTTATTGTACATTGCATTTACATGTTCAGTCGTTATACATGAGTATGGATCTTTATGGACAAGGAATTGCATTGCAAGCAGGTAAATTATACACAAACTCATGGATGATTCATACACAAAACAGATTTTACATTTGAGTAAAAAGAAACAACGACTAACTCATCAGAGTCAAACAATAATGAGCACTGGTTGTGATATGTGAAATTTTAATATATCGGATAATCGTTTCCATAAAATGTGCCAAAATACTCATACAGCTTTTCATCCAGTTAGAATATCATTTCATACAGCAGATACAGCTATTTGCATAAAATAAACAAATTTAGACTTTAGATTCGGTTGATTCAATAATTTGTTCACCTAAGACCAATGATTCTCACCTCGGCGTTGCCTCAGTGAATATCACGTCTCCAAGGTCGACAAATAATTGGACAAATCCCACTTGATATAACTCGTTTCCGTGCGAATTTGAGAATTTCACATGACTGTTTTATGTCATTTACTGAAGGAAAGCTTTTATGTTTTCAACCGCATTTAAAATCAATGAATCATAGAATGGGTATTTAATGGTGTATTTCGTTCTTTGTATTCCAAACGTTATACAACTAATCATGTAAATTGAACATGTGATTTCTCCTAGGGCACGACGATTTTGATTGAAAACTTGTCATTTCTTTTGCATAGTGGATGCAAATGGGAGTAAATGGTAAATTGTATAATCATAATTGGTCCTATAATATGAAACATATTACAACGAAAACTAAGTATGTATCTTTAAAGCCTTATTCAGATGACCAGTTATTGCTATGTTTTCAATAAACAGTTAAAGGTACACTATTATAATGTTATTAATCAAATTTTTCCGTGTTGGTCTAGTTACAGGTCCGAAATCTGATGTATTGGCCCGAGGCGGAGCCAAGGGCCAATACAGCAGACCGAGGACCTGAAACTAGGGCAATACGGAAAAGCTTGATTAATCTCTGACATTTATATTAATTAACTTCTTTGTAATTTTCTTGCAAAACATTTGAGAGTTCATTTTCATCGAAATCAAAATTATCACTGAGATTAGTGAACTGTCATATATAAGTTTTGAAGCGATAACATCCGACTTACGCCATTAATATTTGTGTGTATGCCCATGCTCAGAGTCGTATTGGCCCAGCCTATCTCGTATTGGCCCTGCTTTGCCCGTATTGGCCCAACTTTCCTGTATTGACCCAGCTACCTATCGTATAGTGTAGGTCGTATAGATTGTATTAGTGCCATATCAATGATAGTTAATTAATAATTTGTTATATTTCAGGAAGCTATCATACAGGAAAATACCATCTTCTTTTCCAGTTACTGGCTTATCTATCTACGGTTCTATCATGGTTACAGCTGGTGCAGCTGTTTTATACACGACTATTGTAAGTCAATGCTCTGTTGAAGTTTGCCATGTTCAGATTATTGATTACAATCAATTTGATATTCAACTGATATGATGTTTACGCACCCGTTACTTGTTTTCTTTATCTTGTGAGTTAGAACGTGAACATATCCACTTTTATGACTGCATAATGAATATTTAACAAACGATATACATTTATTATGATCTGTTAATACGGCGAGCGTCCACATATGCATAATTGATTGCACATATATGCAAATGAGCTTAAACAAGCAATTATCGCCCTATTAACACAACTGGACCTATGACAATTTTACTACTGTTAGCAAAACTTTAACTGCCTTAAGCGAATTCGACCCAGTCAACGGCAGTTGAAATATTCACTTCCGGGAGTAAATGCCGTTTATTACCAATATGGTTGCTATGACATATTTTCAATATGAGCACATTAGCACATAACAATTTTGTCTAGCAACGATTGTTGTAGCACGAGTTTCCGGTTTTCTTTCGCTTGTGACGTCATGACACCATTGTTCGTGACGTCACTGTAGCCAGCCGTCGCAAAGAAAGCGGTCCGTTTCTTGAATATTTCTTTGAAAAATGGAATAGAATCGGTAATAAAGATATAAAATAACTTATATAACTTTTACGAAACTCGTGTAAATGTGTGTCTATATTTTCACTTTCCTGGTAAGAGTTCGTCTTAAACAGCGCAAGACTTACACAGATCTTCATATATCAGAGAAAAACATCTCTGAATTGTTGCTTTCCCTTACTGCGACCATAGATTCCATTAGCTAGCTATACAGGAGTGCCCTTACTTGCTCGTAATGTCCGAATTTCATAAGCATTCCGGCGATATAGTAAAACTAATGTTTATATGTATCAATTAATGTAATTCATGTACGTTTCGTCTAATCAATATTCATTGACATGTTTTAGTCTCGAATATATACAGCAGAATTCGGATATAACGAACTCCACGAGACCAAAGAATTTAGTTCTCTATATCCGGTGTTCGCTTTTCACGTTTGGCCGCCATTCATAAAGCTTTTGACGGGACCTAAGAATGTGTTCGCTATATCCGATTGTTCGCTATATCCGGGTTCGCTATATCCGTGTTCTACTGTATTATGAGAATTGGAAACATCATAGCTTAAGAGGAAATGGAATGCTTTTGAACCCATAGCAAATTGCAATTGTCTTTTTACTCGCGCGTGTAAGATCACTACCTTTAGCATTACTGCATATGTACAAAGCTGTATATAAGTCGTATAAGCAAAACAATATCAGTTTATCATAATTCATAGGGCTTTCCTTTGTTACTCCATGCGTATCTAGGTCGTGCTGCCGCGATCTCAACTGGGTCGCTGTGTTAATTTCAGAGAGTAGGTCAATGGCATGTGAGTGCTGTCGATTTCTTCTAGAGCAGAGAAGTCAAAGACCAGCTGAAGTGATTCCTCTAAGCACATGACATAGTCAACAACAATGCTTACATCATTAGCATAACATGTAAGCTTACCGTAATTCTTGTCCTTGCCCACACGCCCGTTGCAGATACGAAGACCGGTTTGTTTGCAGAACTCCAGCATGGAATACCCTCGTTTGTTCAAACACTTGTCCTGAGAGACACGAGGTGGGGGTGAGTCCTCCAGGTAGCCAAGTTCCTGTTCAATAGATAGATCACCGATGATGTAGTCAACTGCAGTGCTCCCATCCCCAGTGCGTTGAAATCATCCTGCACTACCACTTCACAATCGGGAGTATCTGATCTAAACTGAGATATTTCCTGTTGTAAAATATCAAAGATAAGTTCATTTGAGTGATGGCTACTGCCTTCTGATGAGAAATATACAGCAGTAAAATAAATCAATTTAGATGGACTTGAAATTGTAATCAATAATATATTGTCCGATGTGCTAGGTAAGGGATTGACACATCTTTGCAAATTGTTTTTCATCATGATTAATATTCCACCCGAGTTTCTGATTGCATTTCGATCTTTACATCTTAGATGGTGATAATGTACATAACTAGGTAGTACTGTCAAACTGTAACTTTCACACGAGGTTTCAAGAAAGATAATAAAATCAAACTTTTTAATGAATGTTAGAAATGAATTTATACGTAAGTGTTTATTAAGTCCTTCTATATTCCACACAAGTAAGGTATATAGATTGTTTTGTTGATCATATGGGACCTGGCCACACCCCTACCTGTCACTGTTCGATGTAGGACCACGCCCACGTCCCAAGTCATGCTCGAAAGTTGACGTGCCCTTGTCTAGGAGGTTAAGTCTTTATTAATTTCAGATTTCAAGTAGATTCATATATTTTATTTTCTATTATCAAATTATCATGTCTCAGTACTGAGTAATGTCCATCTTGTCTTTCTCTGTCCATAAATGTCCACTGCATCTGTGGAAGGGCACATCCATCGATGACAAGTACTTTATCATTGCCAGGATCAGTAGAAATGATATTGGGATGAAGTTTTGCAATGTGTCTGGCAAGTTGTGACTTCTGGCATTTACGCATGGACCAATCATCATTGAATAGTGCAGGGCAAACTGCAGCCAGCTCATATGAAAAGACAGATGGTTGGGATGCAAACATGCAAGTGATAGCAGCCGCTAGTAGACTTCTGATGAGGATATTTGAATGTCATTTCTCAAGTTGTTTGGCTCTAATCTCCTGTGCTGTGTCAACATTCACAGACTTATCAGCAATCATTCCTGTGGCGATATTTCGAAGCTGCAGAGAGGGTTGTGACTCCTCAGATAAGCCTTAAAAGTGTGCATATCATGAAGATCTATATTGAAGCCTATATTGACTTCCTTGTGCTGCTCCGATCAGGATTCACTATATGCACAAAGTGTCAGTGTGCTGTGTAACAATATGGGGAGACAACAGCTATTCTTCCGAGCTGATTTGCGATATGTAATATTGAGTCCCCCTTGAGTCTTGTCAGCTCTCATCATACATTGCTCATGTTTCTTTGGAACTTCCTTGCCTGAAGTCAATTTTGAATTATGATTTCTCTGGACTGAAAATGATCATCTGAAGAGCAGCATCAGTCAAGAGACAGGGTCTGGGTGTTTTTGTGTAGGCCTTCCTGATCCATCAATTTGGCATAGTCTTGTTGGCATAGACAATTGCCTACATATCCTCCAATTCACAGTCCTGCATGCATTTACAGCCGGCGCCAAGAAAACACATCATTGATGAAAACCACCCAAGCGTAGTGAGAGATGCCTGAATTCTTTAGGATTGTGTACCTTTATCTTGTTTGCCTTTGCATAGAGGGCATGATCAAATGTTATTTGACCACAACACTGGCCATATTTCTTCCTTTGGAGATCCACGAAACTCATTGTTCTGTAAACTGCCTCCATTGTCTGGGGATTTAATGGAATGATGGGGTTGTACATTACTGAAGAGCAAACAATCGAACCGCCTGTGACCTGAGACATAAAACCTTGCCAACTGGGAGATGAGTTGCTCAATAACTGCGAAACTATCCACTGCATGTCCATACTTTGGAAATTTGTCATCGCCAGATTGATTGGCTGCAGTTCCTCAAAGACAACATTGGTCACTTGACTTCGGACTGGATGATGATACGGCTTCAAGAGATTTCAAAAGGTTCCCGATTTGGCAATCTCATCAGATGTAACCTTTTGTTTTGGAATGGAAATTGTTTTACTTGCTTTTGGTGTTTGACAAGTTATGATTCCCATTACATGAGTGGTATCCTGTCCATTTACAGTCTCTTCATTGTGGTCGAAATGTCCGCAATTCACTGGCAAAATCCTGAAACCTGCTCAGTGGATTGATGCAAGTGCTCTTGATTGACAGCGGCTGATTTTTCAAAGTCAATTACTTGATCATAAGACGCACTGAGTCCAAGTGAGGAAAGAACAACTGGATCATGTAAGCTGGTGGAAGAATAGACCAACACATAACATTAGTGAGGAGTTGTAAGACTGTTCTGAAGCTGCTTGTACCATAACATGACAGAGAGAAAGGATCAGAATTCTTCGTTTGGCTATTGATGATGGGCTCCTTGACTTTGGTTATATGTTGTCAATAAGATAAAGGAGTAATAGTGGTACTTACCTTTCAATTTCATCCAAATTGATATCATTGGGGGAAGGATAGTCTGGAGATTCATCTTGAACTTGACTCCATTTTCTTATTTGATCTTTCAAAATGGATCCAGCTTGCCTTATCGTCTTGGTATCTTCACTTTCCTTTAAAATGTCAGTTTGATTGTATGAACCATGGAGAATGGAAGAAGCTGCACAGTTGAATGTGATGACATTTGGTTTTCCATCAATCTCAAAATGTCATCTTACTTCCAAAGGTATCAATGAGTCTCCTTTTCAGGGGTTTTACGGAGTATGGTTTGGTGTCAGGAGGCAGATATGATGAGAGTTCTTTTTGGACATCTTGGAGAGTGAACTGCACATGGTTGATATTTTCCTCTTCAAGCCACCTGCACAACTTGATAAAAGCTGTGTTGTTTTCCTGGACAGAATTCCGTGGATTTTCCTTGCAATGGCTGTGTTTGATATTCTTCGGGGATGTAAAGCTTTGATGGCATCTCCTATGATATCTGTCCTCACCTTCTCTGATATCACCTGCATACAAAATCCGAGCCTTGACAGTTGATGCATTATCATCTTGTCTTTGATTGCAAACATCCAAGAGCGTTTCCTGAATTACTTATTATTGTTTATGATTTCAACTTGACAGATGTCATGACTATCTGGATGTTTTTGAATATCGGTGGTGTCAATCTTTTGGCAATCAGGCAATGTGCAAAAATCAAATTTATCATCATAATTACAGAGGCTACGGATTGGAGTGGTAGACTGTTCTGTTTTAATGTTTTTTCTTGTAGTGTATGATTTTTTGCAATGTTCATGAAGACTGTCCATCCTCTGCTGAGAAACAGCTAGAAGTGATAGAAATCGCTTGCTTGTGACTTTAACTGTAGAGTCTGGTTTCTAACTAATGATGCATACCTGAAACAATAAAAACTGTTTCAGTAATATTTCAAATGTTTGCCATATCATTTAGAAAAGACAATCATCATTTGTCACCTTTTATTCAGTAGTCCCTTGCTTTTGAAAATAAATAAATTGAGGATCAATTAACAACAACAAGAATTTATTATATATTGTGTTATAATCAACTAGTGTCACCAAGTAATAAAGTTATTTAATCTTGAAACACATAGTTAATAGTTTACTGTTTAAACAGAATTTTTTAATTAGGAAAAACTATTCTGTCATGTCACACAAGTCAATATCATTTTTGCAGTGGGTTGAGTATTAACGCACACAGTATAATAGGATTTATATCACTCAAATTGTTTTCAAAATGATACTTAATGTTTTGTCTACTGTGCTCGAGGAACACATTATAGAGACAATTTAAGAATATATCAGACAAATGCAAACATATAAAGTAAGCATTTGGAATTTTACAAGTGTATGAAAATAAGCCACAAAGCATTTTCATCATAATTCTTTTCCTTATTTCTTTCTTAATTTATATTTGAAATGCATGTTTGATACAGATAAATAATTTCGTACTGAGAGATTAAATAACCAACAGACACTTTGATATCATGTTATAAGTCGTCAAGAAAATAGTATCATGCAGAATGCCCTAGTAGCAAAACATTGATTCTAATAGAATTTAGTTTTTTTTATTCAGACTTGTAAAGTGTCTTTCTACTCATTTATTAATTTGTCAGTCTTTTGGATCATTCTTACGTAACAAATACACCTTTTCTGTGACAATAAGGACTTTAAAAAAACCATGAGATTGACATATTTTGTGACCTTGAGTAACCTATTATTTGTTTTAACTAAATCATTGCCTATGGTGTTAAACGACTAAAAATATTCATTTATCTTATGGAAATGTTAATGTACTCACCTCAAAAGTCAAGCTTCCGCGCCTTTAAAACTTCTGCTGCCATAACTATATGTCATGACGTTGCTAGGAAGGGAGATAACTCTGATGTTGTTATGTGAGAAATCTCTGTGCATCATTTGGGTACATTTTCAAGTGGTCACAACTTTTTCTGCCAAGGGTCTATTTTGGTTGTATTTTTAGAGCACAACAGGAACCCAAAGAACATGTTAAGAAAGAAATTTGCTTGATAAACTAAATGTCCGGGTTATGTAAATTTCATGTCGATCTACTGGACTATATGTTCAAAATAATTGAAAATATAATTTGTTTTGCTAAGAAGTTTACAATTCCATGGAGATTCTCTGACAGTGTGGTATATGAATGATGTATTCAAAAAAGGCTCTTTTTCATAACATACCTTTCAAGTCTCATTGAGGTCAGAGCACAGATTAGACTCATAGAGTAAAGATTTGTCAACTGCAAAATAATATTTCGTTCAATCAATAAATCATTTTCTGTATCATTTTGTTGAAAATCCTGCACACTCAATTTCTGTTCAGTCTTGTTAAGATTCATCATAAAGTTCAATATAGGAATTTTGTTTTATGTTGGAAAATGTTTTTACTAATATGATGGACATATAGCGCTCAGGTTAGGGACCATTCTATGCCTCACAGGTTACCCATTCACAGCTGGGAACACGTAGTCACAGCAGTTTGTCCAACACTGCTGAACGTTGTTAACCGACAGCTCGGCGTATGCACGTGTTTATGTATCCACCATTCAGCCACTGACATGAATTCGTGGAATCTTTTGTGTGCGCAGTTTTTGTTGCACTACACACTAGGGTTCCAGGGTGACACTTACAGAGTTCTAACAGAGGTGAACTCTATTTTTTACACCTTGGCCTCGATGGGACCTCAGGAACGTGAGACCAGCGCTTTTGCCGACTGAGCTATCCCGTACGTAGATCAAAGGGTAACATCAGACAAAGATGCTAAACAGCTTCCATTATTTGAAAAACAGACTTATCATGATGATACTATTGGATATATTCAATCATATCTGTTACATTTCATATACAAGGTACACTGCATCTGGGGTATTTGTGTGATATGACCCAAAGATTAAACATAGAAGACATTAAATGTCAGAGCGGGTTGCTGAGGAACTCCAGCAAAAAGAACATTGTACTGAACATTAAGATATAGAATGAGAACAGATGCTAATAACACATCATGAAAGTAATGATATGTTTTAGCTGGACGCTTAAAATAGTTTTGTAGTTACCTCCCTTAAAGCCAAAAGCTTATAGCAGCGTTGTGCAGCATACCAACGGCGAACTCGACAAAGCAGCGGCGAACTCGACAAAGCAGCGATACTTTTGTTATAGTGATGAAAGAGTCGAATGATAATGTGATAACATTGTTATGCAACGAATGCATAGAATTTAGTATCAGACGAACGAAAGTATACGAACGAAAGTATACGTTAGTCCGATATCATTATCTTGTGTAGCATGAATCTGTATTAGTTCTTGTGTTCTTTACATATTAGTCAGTGTTAACATGTAACATTTTTCATGTAAATTATTGAAAAGGATTTGGCAAGTATAGAACAATAAAAAACTATCGGAACACTAGTCCTTGTTTTCTGTTTAAACTAAATTGCTATTAACATTTAACTGCAACATATATACACAACAAAAGTTTCCTTTGGGGGTACAAGGTCAAGTTTATTGAAATGTCGATCACAAACTTGACAACAATGGCAACAAACCTCTGGGTGGGAAGGGTGGGTTGAAAACTGCTGGACGCAATAATGGCGGACTCACAACGCTGCCACTTACAGCATAAACAAATAATGTCATTTGAGTCCCTTATATCATGAACCGTGAAGTACAATAGGGGGGTTGGAGTTGTCTCCCTTTCCATATAAAGTGACATGAAGGGAAAGGAACCACCACCGTTTAACATCAAATAATAACATTATTTTCACATTAACCCGAAGGTTAATTACAGTCATGCCTTGGTGAACTCATATACTCATGTTAAATGAAACACATGTCACTATGGAAATCAATAATGTTCTAATTTCTTACGTTTATATCATTCATATTTCCATTGAGTTTCATAGTTTGGGTACATTTGAGCAGCATACATCAAATAACTAATGAGATTATGTGCTTGACCAATAATTGATTCAAAATCGCATTTGCATTAAGATACTATCACGTTCTAAACATGAACTTGAAACAGCAAAGAGCAAGTCGATTCGTTATCAGTTTGGACCACTAGGTATTATTAAAGCTCTTCGCATGTTGAGGTGTGCCATTTGTTCATTTGACTGTAATTTAGATAAGCTGGAGTTTGACTCAACATAACTTAACAGCACTTTAAAGGCAAGACTGGCGTTGTATTTTGGCGATAAGTGCATCAAATGAGGGAGTGAGTTATTGTGGTCCATATGACATTTACGGAACAATTTTATCGACATTGCTTGGAATTAGGTAAGATTACCAGAGGCATTCGTGCCAAAAAAGTAATTTCGATTTTTAGACCCAATAATGGAGAAGACAACATTTGGAGTATGGGACTACCTAGTTTTCGGGTTGATGTTGGTTACTTCAATATGTATCGGCATCTACCACGCTGTGAGAGGCAAGAACCAGACCACATCAGAATACCTGGTAGCTGGAGGATCCATGACGTTCGTGCCTGTAGCCTTGTCACTGATTGCTACATTCGAGTCTTCTATCATGATGCTGGGCACCCCAGCAGAGAGTTATGTGTATGGGATGTCATGGATGATAGGAGAACTGGGCTCTGCAACTGGTGGTCTAGCCGAAATTCTTCTCATATTTTGGTTCGTGAAGCGGCTGAATTTACGAACACCAAACGAGGTAAGCCTCGATGTGCTAAAAATTAAGCTGAACATTTCAACTTTTAATAAAATTTGGTTGCTTAATTTAATACGAAGATTTATTTGAATGAATTTAGATTAGTTTCCATGTTTATAAATATTCATCTAAATAATATAATCTTGATTATCCCTAATCCATAATCAGTTGACTTTCGCAATTTTTTTATTGTGTAATAAATTTAATAACGACTTCATTTAAAACTCCGTCATATGCCACGTCACGTCTGCAATCCAAACAGAATTGAAATCTTAGCGACCCCTAAAAAGAGGTTATTCCCCTGGCCCAGTTTCACCAAAAATCGTAAATCTATGTGTAGGTGTCGTGCAACTGAAATTTAGGTTTATGTGTGAAAGTTACTTGTAACTTATGTTACGATTTTTGTGAAACTGGGTCCTGGATTATATTATTTTCTTTAAAAGTGTCATATAAGATTTTCCTTGATTATTGAATATAAACGGTTAAATAACCTTCTTTATTAGTTCAAAAACGTTATTAATCATTATTAATATATGGACACGCAATGGACAATGCTTATTGTGGTGTTTAGATGTTCATGTTTATATTTGAGACATTTTAGATTTGTAACTCTAAAAGATGAATGATGAATAGACTGTAATGGATTCTTTAAATAATACAAACAGAATGAAGATGCGTTATAAGATGGTACTAAACATCAAATACACAACACAAGTCCGTTTCCTTCAATTCCAAATGACTCTTGCAACCCTCAATATGACCCTGTCATGACGTATATTATTTTATAGTATAGTTATATGTATGATTTCAGTATTTTGAGGAGAGGTACAACTCCCGGGCTATGAGACTGCTTGGAAATGTGGTATCTTGCATCAGTTTTGTAGGTTGTTTTCATAATAACACTTTTACCCGCTTCTCTCATAGTTGTGTATCTGTAATGATACCTAACAGTATTTTGGCAAATGGTTATCATTTCAATGAAAATGGTCTCTTTTGGTAAATTTAATTCACAACTAAATTTGAAACATGATGATATTTTGCCTGTACATATAATTGTCTGTTTACAGATATCAACTGTAAAATCGTCGCTTTGTGATTTATGACATATCATTATTATAAAATTATTGTCATGCTTATTTTACATGTTATTTACATTTTCAGTCGTTTTACATGAGTATGGTTCTATATGGACAAGGAATTGCACTGCAAGCAGGTAAGTTATACACATACTCAAACAAGATTCTATATACAAAACAGATTTTACATTTGAAAAAAAAATAAACAACTAGCTCACCAGAAATGATTTGTCCACCGTTGCCAAATGGTATTCACCTTGGCGTTATCTTGGTGAATATCACGTGTCAAAGGTTGACAAATCATTTGACAAATCTAATTTGGAGTCAATAATTGTTTGATATAACATATATATTTCATGCGAATTTCACATGCCTGTTTTATATGTATTTTACTGAAGGAAAGTTTGACAAGTTATTGCATATGCATTCAATAAGCGTTCGAGTACAAGGTATCACTTTATTGTATTACAGAATCCTTCAATACCATCTTCTTTTCCAGTTACTGGCTTATCTATCTACGGTTCTATCATGGTTACAGCTGGTGCAGCTGTTCTATACACGACTATTGTAAGTCAATGCTCAATTTGGTATTCAACTGATAAGATGTATACGACACCCGCAACCTGTTTTGGTTTAAACATATTTATAATTCGCAAAATGAAATATGGATTGGTGAACAAGCCACAAAGATTATTTGAACACCGCTCCTAAATACAACAGAGAAAGCTGGACATTATATACAATACAATTAGAAAAATATAATTGATATAACCATCTTTAAAGTCGAATCAGTTTATGTTAAAGAATAATGTTGGTGGAGATGCCTATGATATGATTTGCTGCAGTAAAGATGAGATTATATATGTTACAGATATAACTAGTGAACAGATAAGTAAGAGCTTCATAAAAAGCGATAACTTTTTCTAATGAATTGATGTAAGGATCAAGGGATATGGTTATGGTAGTTGCGACAGGTAGTGAAGGGCGTCTTCATTAAAATGGCCACAAGAACACATGGATATTTCAGATATGTGTCGGTTATATTTATCTGCATTCAGATCACTGATCCGATCTTGAGGCGGCAGTGAATTATTTGACAAAAGCGTGTTCCTTAATTTAAATCACCGCAACGTTTTCTTTATCTTGTGAGTTAGAACATGTACAACATATCCACTTTTCTGACTGCATAATGAATATTTAACAAACGTTATACGTTTATTTTGTTCTGATTATACGGCGAGCGTCCGCATATGTATAATTGGTTGCACATATATGCAAATAAGCTTCAAAGAGCAAGCATCGCCGTATAAACGCATTTGCACCTATGACAATTTTACTGCCAAGAACAAATCTCTATTTGCCCTAAGCAAATTCGACCTAGTCAATTGCAGTTGAAATATTCACTTCCGTGAGTAAATGCCGTTTATTACCAATATATGGTTGAAAAAAGTAGTGACATATTTCAATATGAGCACATGTGCACATATAATTTATCTAGCAACGATTGTTGTAGCGCAGGTTCTCGTATTTTTTTGCCTGTGACGTCATAACACCATTGTTCATGACGTCAATGTAGCTTGCTGTCACAAGGAAAGCGGCCCGTTTCTTGGATACTTCTAATATTGAAAATCGAATAGAATAGGTTATAAAGAAAATATAACACCCGGAGGTGTGTTATAATAGTTTTACAAAACTTGTGCAAATTTGTGTATAACCCTCGCTCTCGCTCGGTCTCACTTTACCCAGATCTTCGTTTATCAGAGAAAAGCTAAGCATCTCTGAAATGTTGTTTTTCACTCACTATATTCCATTTGATGGGAATTGGAATAGTCAGTGGTCATTTTCTTAAATTTAAATAAACAATTGATGATGTGAAATGTTTTGCAGTGCCTTTAATAAGTGTTCAAATTTGACTAAGTTCGTAAGCATAGAATAATAATTCTATCAAAAGTACAGATTTGCAAACTTTCACTGAATTGCAAACTTTGAAATTGATCACTTATTGATCAATTGATCAGGCCGGAAAAGAGTGTATGCCTCATTTTGCTATTTTCGTATCAACATTTCAGTTGTTTCGCTTAAAATGTAATAAATATAATAAATGTAACGAACAATGATTTCAAAGAAATCCATGGATTTGAATGAGTAAATAAACAATTGGTGATAGTTTTTCAACAATGATGGCCAATTCATGTTACTTATTTCTTTATTATGTATGTAATAGTATGTAACAAAATGATACAATTTAGTATTTATTACTCTTAAGTGGTATTAAATATTTCCTACAAATGCACTGAATCGAAATTCAGTTGCTGAGAACGTTCTGTTTACTACATCTATCACTTTATTTCCTTCACTACAGGGTGGACTGAAGGCCGTGATCTGGACAGATGTTCTCCAGTGTACAGTGATGACCACTGGACTCATTGTGGTCACCATATATGTAAAACCCTCAACAGTTTAAATATATACATACATATCTTACAAAAAATAAAAACTCGAAATTTCTATAAATTTCTAGATACGCACTGGAAAATTTCTAGATACGTTCTAGAAAATTTCCAGATACGTTCTAGAAAATTTCTAGAAATTCTGGAAAGGGGGTACTTTCTTTATGGTTTAACTGTATAACGATCTATGTTGTACGCGGATCTCAACTTTACCCCTTGAAATGAGTATTGAAACATCAACTTTTCCAATGACTGTCATAACTAATATTAGATTGATAATGATCCGTTTCCAAGTCGATCATTGGATATTGTAGTGTTTAAACCCAGTGCACCAGTGGCTTAAAGTGTGTAACTTCCAATAACATTCGATATATACTCCGCGATAGAAGTTTAGACTCACCATCAAATTATGCTATAAAATTGTAGTATTGGCATCCATTGTAAAATCGATTTATACTTGCTCAAGCCTCAGCTGATTACCCAAGTGTCATGCATTTATAATTAAATGACCATAATTGGCATGTGCATCATAAACTTTTACTGACAAATGCTTAGGAGAAGTCCATGGACATTGTTTAAAAGCAATGTTTTTATGCCATAAGGACCCCTTCATATCGGGGACAGTGTTTCACTATGGGGGTCGAATGAAATTGTCAAGCTTATCTTACATCATGATTACAGCGTATATTCTCAAACATGAAGAATATAGTCTTATGTTTTTACGATATTTGTGTTAAAAATCAAGACATTACATTCTGCACTGAGTCTAAACTTTTGTCTTCTAGTATAACAACATAATTTTGCATTTAAGGTTAAATGAATCTAAAAATGCTCCTTCAGACTTATTGTAATACGTTAATGCGTTTATTTAGGGGACTGTCGTAGCCGGGGGAGCCACACAAGTTTGGAACCGAGCAGCTGAATCTGGTCGTTTGGACATCAGGTAGGTAGACACCTGAAAAGTACCATATTTTAGTAAATATCAGAGACTATGTTGACGGGTAGTTACTCAGTGCTACCTATGGCCTGTCTGTTTTGAGTCAAACTATTTCGAACTCCATACACTGTTGTCTAGCGATGTCGCTCGTGCGAATCTAAGAGGACCCGGTTTGGGGCTAAGCGCGTTCAGATTTATTGTCCAATAGCACTCCCATTGGTAAATTTGAATAACGCAGTGAGAACGCGGAACGGATCCCAGAAACCAGTTTGCTGCTATCGATGAAAGGGCATTATTTGATTGGCTTGCTATATATAGCGATACGGCAGAATATGGTAGAAGGATATCAGGGGATAGGTTGTAGCATAACGCAGAAAAGTATATGCTGATGTAGAAGGAAACAGTGATTTTGTTTTTATCATAAAACTCAAACTATTTCATTCAACCAAAATAAAATCAACTTAATGATTATGTTTCTTATAAAAATTAAAAGCAAAATTTAATTTGTAAAATGCATAAGCTATCATATGTTTCTTCTGTTCACAACCTGAATTAGCGACTTGGAACTGTTTGTAACCGAAAATTTGATTGATGGAATCGCGACTTCCTTATTTGCACACAAAAGTTCACCGGGACGACCTCTCACACTTGTCAATCTTAGGTCAACAGTATGACTAAACATAAAATCTGTTGATCTAAATTTATCTAGATTGGTAGAAAAGCTGTCGCGAGTAAAATTGTCATTGTGCCATGCTTGTGCCAGCTATTTTGTTGCGTTGAGTGTTTCGCCATGCCTTCAATCATTGCAGAATAAACTAACATGGTATGATCCTAAGAAGACTCTTTATAAAGAAAGATAAATTAATCATGCGTTAAACAATTAAATACCCAAAGCATCCCAACAAGTCAAACCTAAATTTGCTCGAGAATGTTGTATCTCTACCGAAAAGTCGCACTCCAGCAATAAAGAAGTTAAAAATTCAATTAGAACTCTTCCTTATTCATTTCACGACTTCTAAATGCCTCTCAAACTAGTACAATCATTCCTCATAAACTCCGTGATGCATTTGATACCACAAAGGGAGACGATTGTTTTTGAGAGGGACGTTTTAGGTCCTGCTTTTCTCACTAAAGAAAATATTATTATTATGATTAATATTTGCAATGCAGTGAGGAAATGACAATATACTGTCTATCGTTGACATAATTTCCCCTGAATAACCCGACATTCCTATATAAGAATGAGAATTTAGGACTTAAAAAATAATCATGAATATTTAACATGCTCTCGACAGAAGTAGATCAAGTCATAAAATGTTGAATTTGTCTTAATAATGTCTTAATATTAAATGCACATTTTCGTCTTAATAATAATAATAATAATAATAATAATAATAATAATAATAATACTTTATTGCCCAGGGAGGGAATTTGTTTTGCGTTACAGATTGCAAAGATAAATTAAAGTTATAAGTACAATTGTAACATATTGGTATAATGATATGCCTGTTTTGTGACTATTTAGCGTTGATCCGGACCCAACAGTTCGGCACACTCTTTGGAATCTCTATTTCGGTCGGATTTTCTCAGGATTTGGGTTCGTGATTAGTCCTGCTGCTCTGCAAAGAGTGTCGTCCATCAAATCACCGAAGGATTCAAGAAGGTAATTTCAGACACTGACCAATCCTTGTTTACCAAGAGTTTCTGCACTATATCACACCTGGGGGTTTTCATAAGGGAAATTTGTACTAAAAGGGTAAATGTACTATATCACCTTATAAATGATCTTTATGAAACTTATTGCCGGGTTAAAAATCCCAAAATAAACATTTAAATGAGTTTTATCAGAAAGACAAAGACGGTCTTTGAGTTACAGAAAACAGGATTAAAAGATGATAAAATCATTGACACCACCTGTAAATGCATTCTGTAAATGCAATCTCAACCATAATATATCCTTTCAGAACTTAACCAAATCATACAAAAAATGCAGGGATAGTTGAGAATGATAGCTATGGTGATATAATGTCTCTAAACCCTCCCATCCTGTCTCCGGGCACGAACGTTACGCTAACTCCACTAATCTGTACCCTGGGCTCAGAAGCTAGATTCGGTCGCGCGGCCTGACTTGGGATATAGCCAATCAAATCATTTTCCCGTTCAAATTTTATCGAGAAGGTGGCGAGAAAATGATTTGATTGGCTACACCTCAAGTCGGGCCGCGCGACCGAATCTAGCTTCTGAACCCAGGGTACAGATTAGTGGAGTTAGCGTAACGTTCGTTCCCTGTGACAGGATATAACCCTCCCAATTTTTTTGGAATTTAATGGAAATTAAGTGGTATCTTTTTGCTCAGTATAGTTTTCATTTCCAGTCCAAAATACATTTATAATGATATCATTATATGTATATCACAATTATTTCTGTCATGTTGAATTCTTAAACATATTCTTTGTGATCATTTTATTAAAAGTATTTTTGATTTCATGCCTATCACCAGGGCTATGTTCCTGGCAACTCCTGGCTTCTCGTTCCTGATTGCTATAGCACTTGTGGAGGGCATTGTGGCCTATGCCTATTACGCTGATAAGGAATGTGACCCTCTCATGTCCAGGCAAATACAAACACCAAACCAGGTAAAGAAGTCAAACCAATATGTCTTTTTTTATCTCATAAATTTTGTTATTGAAATTGTAAAATTGTATGATCTAAATCTAATTGTCAAAAGAGACCCGAAGAAACGACACAAAAAGGCTATAATGATAAAGGAATATGTACTTAAAGTGTATTTTTATAATCAAACATGCGAACATTTTAACAATTTTGCAATAAAGACATAAACAGTAACACAAGTCTATCAAACCTTACATCAACGTACACGTACCTTAAGTTTGTTAACTTGTGTATGTATAGTGCTTATGTCATGTATTTTTCATTTCATTTGTTTCGTTCAGACTTCAATCAAATGATTCCAGTAGCAGGAAAGAAGGTCACCAATTGACCGTATTCAATAACCGTTCTCAGATCAGTTTTGGATAATCTGGACACTGGTGCAGACGTTCGAAATCAGATAGACAGATGGGGTCATATTTTTGAAATTCATATTTTCTTATATTCTGATTAATATATTTCATTTAAACTTTCTGTGACAAATCAGCACAAAAACATCGACTTAATGCAAAGGAACAAATATGATTTAGACCAAAAGTTGGCGATCACTTATGAATAATTTTGTAGATGAAAATAAAAAATATTGTTTTCGAAATATTTACTCCTGGTCACTTCAATGACCTACCAAACGTTTTTCTGTCAATTTGTGGAGTGTATTTTTGACGTTATCAGTTTCGTATTAATAATGTTACCTCAAAGTCCAAATTACATGATATTTGCACTAGGATAAGCAAGTACGTGAACAAGCTTCTAGTACGCAGTTGTACACGTATTCTCTCTATTCAAAGTCTTTTCTCCAGTTTTCCAGTTATATTTTGGTATCGTATATATCAAAACATATATCAAATAAATACCTACCATTATGTCATAGCATAACTACAATAATTGTATGACAAAGAGTTCATATGATATGACGTATCTATTCAAGGACAGTTGACCAAGGTTCGGTCGGTTTTCCAATCAAATATTTCAAAGATTGGCTTGTAAAAAAATGATCTGGAGAAATTCATTATAAGATAATTGTACTATCAACAATAAAGTTCCAATTTGATACTATATATTTGCAGAATCATTTGAAAATTAATTGAAAATACGGTTTTAGTGTATATCAACTCGCCAATGTTCGCACAGTTTCGACCTAAATTCAGACATTTCCAATCAAGTTTCTTGTTGACATAATATGGTTGCTGTTATCACCAAACATGCATTACGTCGTCTATGTACAATGTTAGAACAGTATTTCTCAAACATTAATAGATATCTAAATATAAACTGCACCCTTTCTGATGATGAAATTCTCGCCAGTTCTCACAAGAATCGCTAAAATTTAATTATATTCAAATGGCATTTGCAAAATTGTACATATTAAACTAAATGTAGTTGAAAGTAATTTTTTGTCATATGTTTTGGTTGAATTTTTTTGTGTATATCAGGCAATCATCGGGAAATTTCTATATCCTACAAAACCCTATAAAGAAAATATTAAAGTTTCCGAATTATCTGTTTGAGTGGCATTCTAGAAGTTGATAGTATAAGGAAGACAAGAGTAATTCTATGGATGAACAACTTCTTTATTGGATGGTGGCGACGTTTCGGTATAGATTCTTATATGCTTGATAACGGTATAAGAATCTATACCGAAACGTCGCCACCATCCAATAAAGAAGTTGTTCATCCATAGAATTACTCTTGTCTTCCTTTCCGAATTATGGTCAAAACTGTCAGTACCAATTCTGAAATACTTCCGATGTCAAATAGTATATTTAAAAAGGTTTATTCAAAATTGTTCTGATAATCAAATGTTGATCGAAAGCAAAAGATATCAAAACAAATTCAAATTAAACATTTAATTTTTAATTTAAACATTAAATGGCTTTCAGAAACAACACATATAATCGTAATCAAAAGTGAATTTATCAATTGCAGATTATTCCATTCATGATAATTGACGTGTTCAGGCATTTACCTGGAATGTCCGGTCTGTTTCTAGCAGCCTTGACCAGTGCCTCGCTCAGGTAGACAGCAGATAATCCATAGATAGTAAATAATAATGTTAATAATACAAATACCGTTACCTAGGATATCTTTTAATAACATGATTATTTCGGTTATTTCTTTATTTAAAGAATATCATTGAAAGCGATCCTCAGTTATATACGTATATAACGTACATATATTACGTTATAAACAGTTCACAATTCTCATTAATCATGAAATATGAATAAATGTTTCCAGCACAAAATTTTTTTTAAAAAAAACATTAAAAAAAAAAATGAAATAAAGAAATAACTTTTGGCATATTTCATAAAAATAATGTAGTTTTAAAAACATGAATATTATTTTCATCTATAACACTGGCCTCATTCTCTTCCCACAGTGGCAGATCAAGTCATATTGATTTGGGCTCTGTTCTAACTCGCCAAATTTGTCGGATAAAAGGAGATACCTGATTGGAGGCCATCACAGTTAGTTTGCAATCAGGACGCTGTTCTAAAAATCCATGCGAGAAGTGTTGTCATTTGCTTAACAAAATTCAAATGAATTGTGGTTCAAATGTTTTTCTGCCAGGGGAATTTAATGCCTGAACCCTAGGATTTCGGCGAATTAGAACAGAGGCTCAATCAACAGGACTTGATCTGCCTCTGTGAGGAGAGAATGCACTGACCAAGATTTGTTAAGCTCTCTTAGTGCCAAGATAACCGTAGCTACCATGCAGTAACACTTGCATGTTTAGGGCCGAAGAGAACTTCGAAAATCTGGATTTAACTCGAGAATAATGTATAACGGATATGCTACCATGTACTAACATTTTCAGTCGCTGTTTATTTTGTTTATATTGTGTTCAACAATTATTTTACATTTCAGCACAATATCATCTTGCCTGTCAGCTATATCCATCATAACATATTACGACCTGTTCAAACCCGTGTGGCCAAACATGACTGAGTTCAAAGGACTCGTACTCGCCAAGGCAACAGGTGAAAGGTTTTCAGACATATACAAAAAAGTCCACACAATGCAGCAAGACATGTAACGTGTTTCTCATGAACGTTATATAAACAAAAACATAAAAATAGCAACAGACGCTCAATTTAGTACAACGGAGATGACTCTCTTTACTGTACTCGATACTTTTTACATGCAAAATGTCTTGATGAGTGATCTTTTGAGAGGCGTTCGTAAAATGTTACTGTAGTAATAGGCACTCAACTTGGTTAAAGGGAGGTAACTTCGTTTACTATAATCATGTGTTGAATATTTTAGCATTATATTCAGATAAGTGGGGTTTAAGCGTTAATCTTGACAAATCTAATATTGTGGTTTTCAGGAGAGGAGGTAGACTTAAAAATACAGATTCATGGTCTTTTAAAGACACTAACTTGAAAATTGTAAATAGTTATAAATATCTCGGTTTTGTGTTCACTTCCATGGTTGGTATGGGGAAATCAGTATCCGATCTAGCATTACGTGGGGAAAAAGCGTTAATGGAATTGAATGTTAATCTAAGAAAAATAGGTTCGTTATCTCCTGATATTTTTTTCAAAATATTTGATAGCCAGATTCAACCAATATTGTCGTACTCTTCAGAATTATGGGGTTATAAAAAATATGAGTCTATTGAAAAAATTCACCTTTCGGCTTGTAAATTATACCTAAATGTTGGACCTCAGACACCAAATGCAATAGTGTATGGTGAATGTGGCCGTTTTCCTATATTTGTAAATACAGCTGCCCGTTGTCTTAACTACTGGATTAGAATAACATCAATGCATAATGATCGTATACCAAAGAAAGCTTATGAAATGTTAATTAACCTTGATAACTTTGGGTATGACACGTGGGCTTCAAAAATTCGCTATTTGCTTTTTTCATATGGATTTGGATTTGTTTGGTTGTCACAAACTGTTGGAAATCGTGTAGGTTTCATTAAAATATTTAAAACTCGTTTAGTTGATACTTTTAAACAAAATTGGAGATCTGATCTGGACAATAGCAGCCATTATGATTTGTATAGAGAATTCAAAAGCCTATTAAACCCTGAAAAATATCTTTCTGAGATTATAGATTTCAAATTACGAAAATATTTAGTTAAATGTAGAGCGGGATTACTAAGACTGAAAGTCAATGAGGGACGATGGTGCAAAACTGACAGAAATTTAAGAATATGTCCTATTTGTAATGTAGGTGTAGAAGATGAATATCATTTTATCTGTATCTGTCCCAAGTATGATGATTTACGTTGTGAATATTTACCGTATGACTTTAAATCAAATATGTCCAGCTTTAAGAAACTACTTTCCACTGATAATGTCCATACTATGAAAATGCTCAGTCTCTATATCAAGAACGCATACGAACGAAGATGCAAATTATTACAAGAATGATAACAATATAAAACTAAATTATATTATTTGATTTATCATTTAATACACTCTTTATTTGATGTACCATTTTATATTATATATCTATTTATGTACATAATTGAACATGTAAATACATGCATGTGGGCGTGTAAATATTTGTTTATGATGATAAATGAAAATATGTATATGGGCCCGATGGCCTACATACTGAAATAAAGGATTGATTGATTGATGTCCACGTAACAACGTATACCTCAATGATTTGGACTTTGGACTCCATATAAAAGGAACAGATATATCTGTTGTCAAAATGAAAAAGGACATATTACAGTGTGCTTAAGGGGCAAATATTGGTTTTTTTTTGTTTAATATTTACTGTTTCTGGAAAGTTAAATGCTAATGCTTATTGATTTAGAAAAGTGACAAAGAAATGGTTTCAAACATGGTTCAGATTTAAAACTTTTCAAATGCAGACATAATGAAAGCATAGAGTTAGTGGTGACACCTACATTATGTTCATAGGTTATGATTAATAGGGACGTTGAATCTCGATTTCGAAACTAAAACACTTCATATCATATTCTAGCACGTATCAAATCAAAGCAAAGCAATATGTAATAAACCACTATCTGTTTCACTATCAGAGCTCATTCTCTTCCCACAGCATCTTCCTACGCAGAGCCTAAAAGGCCAGTTTCCAAACTGTCATTTTATGCCTTGCTGCATAGCCTTGAGTTTTCTGTGCTTGCTCTCTAGTCTGTAGGGGCACTATAGCAGCACAGAAAAGTAAAGTCTCTGCAGCAAGGCATAAAATGACAGTTTGGAAACTGGCCTTTTAGGCTCTGCGTAGGAAGATGTTCCCACAGAGGCAGATCAAGTTATGAAATGTTGATACAGCCTCTGTTCTATTACGCCGAGTTTGTGGGATACAATGGGAGAGGCCTGATTTGGAGGCAATCAAAGTTAGCTGTTCTAAAATCATCATTTTTGCTCCGAATCGTGGCAGTGACATTGTGATACGAACCACCCTTACTATGCAAGAAGCATTGTCATTTGATAAAGAAATTCAAATTGATTGTGGTGCAATTTTTTTCTGCCAAGGGAAACCGCCGGAACCCACGGATATCGGCATGTCTCAATAGGTCAAATGATGTCTCATACTTTTAAAACATTCATTATTTCTGTCAGCACATGTGTACAGTAAGGTGTCGAATTGAGGCTGATCAGGTTGCTTTCCGTGAAGGGTCGTACACCAAAGGAGGCTTTTGATAAGATGAGTATTATCTATGTATAATTGTCAACCCGTCAATAGCTAAAATTTAATGTGTATGATATTTCATTGCAGTTGTGGTATTTGGAATATTTGGCTGTTTTCTAGCAGTGATTATCTCCCTTGCTGGATCTCGAACTTTAAATCAAGTATGTTTATGTTACACATTTTAATGCGAAATATAGACATATTATATATAGAGATTCTCAGTAAACCTAGCCTCAATAATACTCGCTACACTTCCATATTGAGTCCAGCTACTGGATGCAGCAGGCGATCAGCTGACCTGTCGAATTGACAATCAATGCTCGTCTTATTCAAAGTATCATTCTAAAACGTCATATGTCATTCAGAAGTGGCAACTTGCAAACATATCGCTACAAATCTTGAAGTATTTGTATCAGTTTTACACATAACATTCGTAAGATGACGTGGTAATAAAGGAACAGTGGTGTCTGTGTTACGAACCATCTGGGGTATATCACAATCTGCAGATTGTTCGGACAATCTGCAGATTGTGATCATTCCTAGTTTGCACGGTACATATGCACTTGTACATTGAGGGGGAAATGTAAGCAAGGGTCGGAATATTGTTGCAAACAGTAGGAAAAGATTAAACTGAAGAGTTGAACTATTTGCAAGAGGTGCATAAATATATTCTTTGCAATACTTACTCGAGATATTTATTTCAGTTTCTTTGAGACAGAACGTACATTATCATCTATCTATAAATAATTTCTTTTGAGCACTAAAATAGTTACTTGTATCTAAACGTTTTGTGTTAATGTAATTATTTTCATTTCAGATTTCGTACTCTTTTCAGGCCGCATTTCGCAATCCATTAATTGCTCTCTTCTATCTAGGAGCTCTCTTCCCTTTCGTTAACACAAAGGTATGACCATATTTTTGAAAATGTCGAAAACAGAACGTATGATAGCGTTAATTTGATTAAAACATGGAATGATTTTTTAATCGAAAACTTATACAGATAAAGTAATGGTCAAATAGATACATGTGTACGGTTCAAAGAAAAACTTGACAAATATAGTTGTGGTTATTTAAAAAAAATAATTATTGTGTTGATTGATCATTTACAAACTGACAAAATATGTATACACCTGTATATCATCAATTCTAGGACTCTCTTTATATAATGTTACACATATGTATGTGGGGTTGTAAACTTATGATAGTTAGTAATTTTAGTTCGTCGGGACTTAATTCTAAACGTTTTGAAATATTCAAAATATACCTATAACAAAAAAACTTATTATCAATATTCAGATAACTCTATTTCATATTGCATATTCATTGTACATGTCATTCATTTAATTGAACATAGGAGTTGGTGTTAACTTATCTTATTAAGTGTATTACATGTTCTACTTCAGGGAGCAGTGACGGGTTTTGTGTCAGGAGTCGTGGTTATGACCTGGTTAATTATCGGCTCAATGATCCACCCTAGTGGAAACTCCACTCCCTACTATCCTCTCGGGTCCACTGACCAGTGTCCAGCTCTCAATCTGACCAGTACTGATTTGACCAGCACCCTGGATCCACCAACTACCACAATGTACCTTCTTACTACAGATAGTCCCGATCATACTAGGTACAAGATATAAGATGGATTACACTATCCCTAACCCCCTAACCCTATCCCTACCACCCCCCCCCCCCCCCCCCCCCCCCCCACACCCCCACATCCCTTCAGTCACAAAGTGGAAGGGGCATAAGTTTGAGCTCAGTCTGCAAAATGGACAAATTTCCCAACTTTCCCACAATAGGATCACACAATTTGGTATGTATGTCTTTTAAAGGGACAGTTCTATTAGATTTTTTTGTGGAGACGAAATTAACATGTGCGTGAAACATTGTCGTAAATGATAACTTAGAATTATTTGTTAATATGCTCCTTTTCTATCAACCAATCAATTGTTTCATAATTCTGTTAATGAATTAAGTTTTATCTATTTAACTTTAAGCTTTTGATAAATCTTATGATTTTAAACCCATTCATTGTTTCATTTTTGATTTTGCAATTTCTCAACTCAACAATATTATTTTTCATAAAAAAATGGAAATCACGGGTGGAAATATTAGAAAATGTTGTTAATATGGTTATAGTTGTTTAGAAAGCTTGAAAGGTGTTATTGTGAAAGTATGATTATTATTTTTCAGATCTTTTTTGGAACTGTTGTACGGCCTCTCATACACCCTCTTCAGCACTCTGTCCATCTGCATTGTTATAGTGGTGGGAGTTATTGCCTCTCTCTTAACAGGTACACCATTCCTTTATTTCAGTATTAAAAAGCCACTACGCGAGTTGTCAGGGATCACATGTGCCAAACTGTACCAATAGGGTCATCTGATCGAGAAGTAATTTACATGTAAGTGTGTGAGATTCAAGGTTTCATATACACTGTAATATAAAATAAAAAGGGCACTTTGCTAAGGTGCACACGTCACATCAGGGGCACATAACTTGTAACTTGTGGCTCTTTAATCATTATAATCATTATTATCATCATCAACAGCAGCATCATCATCAACCTCCTATGACGTCACTCTGGCATCTTCTTGGCATGGTATAGCTTGTAATAACCATCTTATTTCCCTTAAAAGTGTTTTATTAAAAATTACCTTTTGTGCGAAGTTTTATCGACAGAAACCCTTTATTGCATATCTCGCAGACAAACACCTTTCTTCTTGATAATGGGAGGTCATGTTTCATCATAACTGTGTGATGATGTTTTGCCATACATGTACCTATAATATATGCTTCTTCCTAATGGCAAAAATAGATTAGACTGAACTCATTATATACATTTACAATGATAAACGTTTCTTATCTTAAAATGCTAGCGTTACCGGGAAACCAAAGGGCTGTTTAATTTTATAATAATTATCATAGACTCGTTACAAAAACCAATACATTCCATGGACCTGTTTCAAAAGATTCATCAGATACCCATCTTGTTGTTATTGTGACTTACAAATAACATTAATTGCTTACCTATACTCATTTTAGGGACAGGCACGAGGGTAGATATTGTGCAGTCAATTCTCATGTTATAGAAAGGATTATGGTGATGCAATGCCCGTTCAGGGCTCAAACATGCTCGTTTGGAGCCCACACTTGTTTCTAAAATAATCAAATATCATTTTATCATCACTTGTAAATAACTTGACTTTGATTTGGATCATTTCTTGTGCTTCTACTTACTCAAATATTTGTCACATTAACTAAAGTTTTTTGAGACTTAAATATGAAGTTAATTGAAAAACGAGGATCCATTGGTTGAGAATTCAACAAGTTTTAAAAATTTGCATATCAAACGATTAACAACTAATGAAGCTATGCCAGACAATCAGTAGACAAAATATACACTATTTAAAATGATACTTTAATTATGATTATTATAAGAATCTTACAATCAATATGGCGAGCTGTGATTACTTCATGTTAGTGGTTTGATGATGCCATGTTGAAACTAAGTTTTGTGTGAGAATAACGGTGCGGAAAGTTCAATCCGGTACAAAGTTATCTTATCTTGGTGTCGTATTCCACATAAGTCACACCACTTGAAGTTTAAACTAATACATATTTACGAATTATGAAAATTTGTCATCATTTACATGTACATGTCGATAAAACAGAGGAACCAATATGTAAGTAAGATATGAAAAATATGTTCTTTGTTGATTTATAATCGAACTTTCCCAAATTACATATGCAAATTAGACAGACCCCTGTATCCAACGAAGACTAAAGTATTATACTACAATCTCCTATTAGTTTGATATTGTTGAAACATTATCTCCTATTAGTTTGATATTGTTGAAACATTATCTCCTTTTAGTTTGATATTGTAGAAACATTATCTCCTATTAGTTTGATATTGTTGAAACATTATCTCCTATTAGTTTGATATTGTTGAAACATTATCTCCTATTAGTTTGATATTGTAGAAACATTATCTCCTATTAGTTTGATATTGTAGAAACATTATCTCCTATTAGTTTGATATTGTAGAAACATTATCTCCTATAAGTTTGATATTGTAGAAACATTATCTCCTATTAGTTTGATAGTGTAGAAACATTATCTCCTATAAGTTTGATATTGTAGAAACATTATCTCCTATTAGTTTGATATTGTAGAAACATTATCTCCTATTAGTTTGATATTGTAGAAACATTATCTCCTATAAGTTTGATATTGTAGAAACATTATCTCCTATAAGTTTGATATTGTAGAAACATTATCTCCTATTAGTTTGATATTGTAGAAACATTATCTCCTATTAGTTTGATATTGTAGAAACATTATCTCCTATTAGTTTGATATTGTAGAAACATTATCTCCTATTAGTTTGATATTGTAGAAACATTATCTCCTATTAGTTTGATATTGTAGAAACATTATCTCCTATTAGTTTGATATTGTAGAAACATTATCTCCTATTAGTTTGATATTGTAGAAACATTATCTCCTATTAGTTTGATATTGTAGAAACATTATCTCCTATTAGTTTGATATTGTAGAAACATTATCTCCTATTAGTTTGATATTGTAGAAACATTATCTTCTATTAGTTTGATATTGTAGAAACATTATCTCCTATTAGTTTGATATTGTAGAAACATTATCTCCTATTAGTTTGATATTGTAGAAACATTATGCAAATTACTCCAACTTGCGCATACGTGTTCTATGAGTTTCTAAGTCTTTCTCCTTGTATAAACTGCAAAACTGTTAAAGTGCCCTTAAAATGACTTGATTCAACATTTGATATCACTGACGATGTCAACTTTTTAAGGAAACCATAACTGTTAAGAAACCGAAAGTGAACTCGAAGCCATTTTGCGGATGGTCCTGAGTTTGCTAACGTGTACACATTTTCAGAGAGCATTTATTGAATACTTGGGAGAAGTTAGAATAATATAATGTCGTTCTTTCATTAGATGTGTAAAAGATTTATTTTAGGTATCTTCACTATTATTAATTCAAAGATTTCTCAAATAGAAATTCACCGTGCGGTCCCTACTCATTTTAACCATTAGATAAAATCATATGAATTTGCCAAACATTGGTTATAGGTGCCAGACGGTTTTCGTATTAGTTTAAAGAGCTACTCCGTTCGTTGTCAGGGGTCATACATACCAAACTTTACCAATAGTGTAATCTGATCGAGAAGTACCGGTTGTTGGAGAAACGTATTATTTTAAAGTAAATCGACGTTGAATGGCGACAACAGAATGGTCTGAATTCACGAATGTGATGGAAAACCGATCATTGACGCGCGTCAATCAGTCAAACGTAATTATGGAATCCTATCTAACATGGTCAGAAAGATTGTTACGAGTTGATCATGTTTGATAGGGTATACTATTTGTATTCATGTAAGTTGTATGTGTATATTTAGCTTTTGCGAATATGTATGACTGTTTTAAGAATATCAAAGAAAACATTTTTAATCATATAATTGGCATATGGGAATGAATATGTGAGAGGTTTTGAATTAATATCATTAATAATGCCATTTACGTTCGTATTAAATCAGAACAGTATGTGATCAAATTCACGGAGTGGCTCCTTAATTTGCAAGTGGTACTGACATCCTTCCTGTTTAATTATCAAGTCCCGTTCTCTACATATGTGTGTCCTAAGTAATGATTGTTTATCTTGTGTTTATGTATACTAGATTTTATAAGAATTGGATTATTTGGTGATTGCATGTTTGAATAATTCAATTTTTGCTACTGAATCTTTTAGGAGGTTTAAAAGATCGCCCAAAACCAGAGTTGGTTGTTCAGCTGTCGGATTTGATGTTTTGGAGACTTCCGGATGCATTAAAGGAAAACGTCAACAATTTCAACAAGGAACGTACTCTGGTGAAGACATCTTTAATTTCTTCCTTGATTTTATAACCCTACTTGCGACTAGATGTAGTAGGTCTCCACTCTGGTCGCATTCGTGAATCTAAAGCTAAATGTTATCAAGGGTTATTTTGTCATCGTTGTTAGAGGGAAACATGTATTTAAAAATGAAAAAGATACATCTTTGCTTTATGATAAGAACTATATATTTAAGATTGTGATTTTAAGATTTATTTGTGACCTAGAAGCTTTTTGAAATCATTCTTATCGCAGTCTTATTCGTGGGTGTTAAAATGACATCATCAAAAGCTTTCGTAAACGAAGTCTTAAAGCAGTTTCATTCATTTGTATTAGTAATATTAGTCATCATCAAAAGTCTTCAAAAAAGCATTATTATGATAGCTTTATTCATATGCATTAGCATGTGAGTACTGTCAGTCATCAAAAGTGTTCATAAAAACATTCTGAAACGGCTCCCTAGGCCTTCAATTAATTCACATGAACTATTCTCGGCAGCCAGGGAAGCTGACATATTCCAGTTCAATTGTATTGACAGTAAAGTCATGAAAAGTCTTCATTGAAAGTATACCTTAAAGGGGGTCTGCAGTCGTATTTACGACTATTTCGGGGCCCTGCTTATAAAACTCTGGAAGTTAAAAATTCAGGTTGCAGACCCCCTTTAAAGCAGCTTCTGTTATTTGTGTTAACAAATTATGACACCAGAAGGTTACTTGAAAGTATACCTTAATGCAATTTATTCTATTCATGTTTACAAGGCCTGTCACCAGAAGGCTACTGGAAAGTATTCCTTAATGCAATTTCTGTTATTTGTGTTAATGATTTAAATCATCAGAAGGTCACTGGAAAATATACCCTATGTAGTTTCTATTATTTGTGTTGACGATTTAAGTCATCAAAGTCTACTTGAAAGTATGCCTTAATGAAGTTTCTATTATATGTGTTAATGATTTAAATCATCAGAAGACTACTTGAAAGTATGCCTTAATGAAGTTTCTATTATTTGTGTTAACGATTTAAATCATCAGAAGGTCACTGGAAAATATACCCTATGTAGTTTCTATTATTTGTGTTGACGATTTAAGTCATCAGAAGGCTAATTGAAAGTATGCCTTAATGAAGTTTCTATTATTTGTGTTAATGATTTAAATCATCAGAAGACTACTTGAAAGTATGCCTTAATGAAGTTTCTATTATTTGTGTTAACGATTTAAATCATCAGAAGGTCACTGGAAAATATACCCTATGTAGTTTCTATTATTTGTGTTGACGATTTAAGTCATCAGAAGGCTAATTGAAAGTATGCCTTAATGAAGTCTCTATTATTTGTGTTGACGATTTAAGTCATCAGAAGGCTTCTTGAAAGTATACCTTAATGCAGAATATTTTATTTCAGTTGACAAGGCCTGCAATCAGAAGGCTTAACGAAAGCAGTTAGTTAACATGAACAACATAACATGACTTGCCTCGGTCATTTAAATGATGATTATCGTTTCATATTTTTCAGCATATTGACGACCCTTTATTGCCATGCCATCTGAAGCAGGAAAATCAGTCCGAAATTCCCGAAGCAGAAATCAACAGTAATATTGAAAATGAAGAGGTCGTTTTAACAACGTTTTCTGGTGAATGATTAAGGAAATGATATTGATTTGCCAAATCATCGTGAATAATCAGTTGCAGTGTTATAATCAGTTTCCTTCTTCAAAAAATAATCACCTGGATAATTTTCTTAATTATTGTATGACAACCATGTCTTGAGGTTACCAGAAAGCTCATTGCTGCTTCTCCGATAATAATAATAATACTGACAGTTCTTCAGATTTCATATTGTATCTTAACCATGACTTCAATATACGAGAGCGAACATCAATACTGTTTGGAAATACAAACAGTCCATGTGTTATACAAATAGACACAAGGAAATGACCCATTGTGACCCATTGTGAAACGGCCAAACCATTCTCCCTGCTCAGAGGTAACTTAAGTCATTCATTTTTTTTTCTGAAGTGTAGGCCATCGGACAATAAATACAAATGTTGATATAATATTCATGACCAAAAAAAAGTGTGTAAATGGTTTCACTTAAAAGTCTGGTATGTTGCATGATATATAAAGCATGACAAAATACAATCTGATGTTATAAACTTTATTTGGATTTGTACAATATATTTTATGTTCATATTTAGAGCGGAGTTGGTGGAATTTGAAACATACAAAGAAGAGAAAATGGTATTCATCCTCAATATTGCCTTCATCACATTGTAAACACACTTTATCATTTCTAATTATATTCCGGTTTCAATGATTAAATGATGTGAAAATCATCTCAATTGAGGAAGAGGTACTCTTCATTTCTTGATTCTTAAGAGTTACTCTACATTTCGTTTATAATTTCTATGAAAATAATAGTTTGGAGAAAGAATAAGCTATAAATAAGGTACAGTTTTGGAGAGAATTTTGCTCATGAATACATCTAAATGGAATCACCAACTCGATGAGAACGACGTAGGAAAACAAACAAATTGCTGATCCCAAACAAAGAAAAAGCTATAACTGTAGAACAGATTCTGACACTTCGAAGTCCAATAAACTTTATTATTTTCTAGAGCCTTTAATATCATGCAGTAACATTTCTTATGAAAATGGAATAAACATAATTATTATAGCCAATATTGTATTTTGTATGCAGATATATAGAGAGGGCAGTTTGATTAAAATCGGCCTAGTCCCGAGGAAGTAGATATTAACTCTACGGAGAATAAAATCCTCTACACTAGGTCTGACCGCACGTCGTACCTCGCATGTTTTTAACGAGTTTAGTGCCGCCGAAAACCAATCGCATGGTCTCACTTATAGGACCACTAGCAGGGATCATGTTCAAAGTATGGTTAACAGGAGTTACTTGCCCCTAGCTGATACCGAAGGCTTTTGCCGGCGGCTTGTGATTGGTTAGCTAAGTAAACGAAAGGGCATACGGGGCTGTGGTCGGACAACGTAAAGAGGATCTATCGAAATAACAGTTAATATGTTTAAACTTTTATTCCTCGGAACTATGCGGTTTTTAATCAGACTCATAAAGAGTATTACATCCACATTCGCCTCGAGCTATATTATCATGTGTATATATTGGTGTAGAGATCCTAACGCCTAAATGCCACTTGCATGATAAATTATGCACCGGTCCATAAATTCATTCTGCCAGAATGCCCAGACTTCGGAACCTTTAAATAAAATAGTAGCTATTTTCAAATTATATCTTAAAATATAATTCATATGGAATATCCCGAAGTTTACTTAATATATATATCTTAGTCAAAAGACCACGTGCTTACCTCTACTTTGATGCGATTACTTATTGGGCTTCCAGAATTCTACAACGATAAATTGTTCAACCCAAACTATGTGTGAAAATATCAGCCAATTGGACCTCTGGTTGCAATGACGTATAAATTAGATTTGATTTTTTTTTCATATCACTTACAGCTCGATAAGGGATTTTATTTAAACTGAGGTTATCATATGATTAAATAATCTCTGTGAGAAGAAAATGAGGTTCAGTATGAAATGTTGTTTGATGTCAAAGGATTCTCGTGTATGAATATATACAGCTGTGTACCTTAAGTTTGTTTACTTGCTAGTGTATCTTAGTGCAATTAACATCTGATTTGGGTTTCTTTCATTCTCGATATTCCAGAGTTTACGTTCCGATAATATCTCCACAAACATTCAATTACCTTCCCTTGGTGGCATAGCGTCCAATGTAGTATCTACGCTGCCTCCAGCAGCGTGCCAATCGCATGGCTTCTTTCGTGACACGCCCCCACTTTGTTGATAAACAAAAATGAGATAGATTTCGAGACGGTATGGTCACGGTTTAGCATCAAATTGCTTTTAGGAAAAGACACTGATGCATCTGTTGTAGGGGAGTGATGTGTTTTTGTCTATCAAAACGGGTGGGGGTAAATCGATTTGTTACGAAACACTTCCAGTTTTCCGTCAAGAGAATACCTCAGACTGCAAAATGTTAATTATATGGCCTTTGATTTTAATCATGAAAGAGGGAGTGAGTTGGAATTTAACGTGCTGTCAGCAATATTCCAGCTATTTAACACTTGGATTCAGCCATCCAAATTTAAGAGTAGACAAATTTCTGTCGTTCTAAATCCTGCTTTCTATCGCTCACTATGCCTTTTTTTGTCTATTCCCTCATCCAGACTTTTTTTCTCCGATCTGTTTCTATAGGATGGCAACATACACATGTTTAATAGTTGAAAATAAATGCTATTAGTACGTTAAACCCAAACTCACTCACAGCTTATCTGACTATATGATTTCTTGCCTATTCCTGACTCTGACTAAAGGCCTATCTGATTGGCTACTGGAAGATGGTAATGCAACTAAGGAGAGGTAATTTATGAAGCGCATTGAGACCTTCTTGGATCCAGATGTTAGTGGAGATATTATCGGAACGTAAACTCTGGATGATTGAGAATGGGTTTCGTCAATGAATAACTCAAGGACCACCGATAAAGGATCGCCAATTCTCCAAGTGTAAAAGAACCATATTTCAGAATAGTCTCGTCACTGGTGCATTTTGATATTTATTTTTATTCATTTTATTTCATTGTATTTTATTTTTCTGCATAGTTAAAAAGATACATGGGGTCATATTTGTGAAATTCAGATTTTCTTAAATTTCGAAATAGATATTCCATATAAACGTTGAGAGATAAACTTCAGCACAATAGCATTGCCTTAGTGCAATTATCACATATGACTTGGATCTAAAGTTGTTGATCACTGATGAAAGATTTTATAGAGGCAAATAAGAAATAGTGTTTTTGAAATTTTGACCCCTGGTCACTTTAATGTCAAAAATTGTTATGGTTATCTGCTAGGTATGATATAGGATAATCTTAACGCAAACTGAATCTTAACTTACGTTGTCAAATTTCAACATTATCAGTTTCGTTTTGCAATGGTATGATGCCTTTAAGATGTTCAAAAGTATATGATATTTCCACTAGAATACGTAGGCAAGTTAACAAACTTATAAGGTACGCAGCTGTAAGTTGGATTCTTCACTTCTTTATTTCCATTGTACCAATTAGTTATTTGTGCGAAAATAAATAAATGTTGTTTTAACGTTCCGGAAACGTGGGTATGTGATCTTTACTTTGGGCTCATATTTCATTATGTAAAACAAATCATGACACAAGTAGATAAAGAGTAATTTATTTGTCATCATGACACACATGTATTACCAAAAACCAAAAGCTCGCAAATTTACTGCGAAAGTCTAGCATCTACGTTCTTTCCTGTCCTATAACCTGACATATCACAACATGAAAATAGAGTAAACAGTTAGCTCATCAGGCCTCTTCATGAGGTTTTCCATAATCTGTGCCAAAGTGCCAACAAGCTTAAGAGTATGTACACAGATAACTGTTTGCTAAACCCCTTCCTCATTGAAACTAAAGGGGCAGTAGCACGTTTTTTGATCATTTTATATTTTAAATGTTTCACTGATAATTGTAAGTTTAATGTATTATTTTGACAGTGTCAAAAATCCAATTACACAAGCCAATTATCCATAGTCAGAGGACAAAGCTTGATGATTCACATTAAATCCATTGGCGGCTATATTGTGTGAACACCTTTAATTCATTTTGTGTAAGGAAATGACATCTCATTGCTAAACGTTATATATTTGAATTATTACTGCTCAATTTAGTTTCAATACATTGTCTTTCAATTGGAACCATAAATTATCATTTATCTGACATCACCTTATATTCCCCCTAAACACGTGCTACTGCCCCTTTAAGGTGAAACTATGTTTTCAGAGCGTGGTCCAGTTTCAGCAAATCTAAGATTTAGAATCCTCATTGGGAGGTCTGTACCTGGAATGTCATCTTTTAGGAGATTTCCTTCTGGCGAAGAAGATGAAAATAGGTTAGTTTAGTTAGTTTTAGTGATCGCAGCGTTGGAAAATCTACAATTCATACTCACCAAGGGTGAGGAGTCGATAAACAATATTTTGGCATTTAAGGCCTTTTCCTTATGGACAACAAGGTTAAAATAGGCATCTGGAATTAATCTTGCCCTTACTAAGCAACGCAGTATCACCAAATAACCGATTCAAAGTGGTTCTTGTACACAAAATTTCCATTTTCCAGTGCCAGTTGTTCTTAAAAAGAAGTTAAAAAGCCAATAATTAACGGTCGGGCAGACAATAGAAAATCAACATATATGTTCTATGACAACGCGGACAAGTTTCAGTTTTGTTTCATCTCTGTGGATCGAGATGAGTCTCTGCTCATCCTTTTACATAAGCATGGTTTGAAGATTATAAGGAATGCTCCATGTTTTTCACATAATGGACTCTGTGTGGATCTTGTTCGTTGTCAATGTTGTTTGGGACTTTGGCGCCTGAAAGAGGTGTTAATCAGTTACTTTCTCAACACACGAAAGCAGAGCAGGAAATAGCTACATGTAAAATTGTATTTGAAATGTCAAATGTTTGTTAGTTTGGCAATAGTTAAAGTTAAAGTTAAAGGTAGTGAATGAATCAAATATCTTACCATATTATCGTAATCAGTATCGCCATTCTGTCCCCTATTCCGTCCAATAAATTGAATATCTGAGAGTTTTATTACGAGTTCAGGATCTGCTGGGGTCTTTAGTCCGCCTGAAAGAAGTTATAGTCTATGAGATACAGTTGAACACGGATATAAAGAACTCCAAGGGACCAAAGAATTTAGTTTGCTATAACCGGTGTTCGCTATACGCATCATTCTCTCCCCACAGAGGCAACTCAGTCATACCCCAGTTAGCCTCTGTTCCATTACGCCAAAATCCTGGGGTTCCGGCAGATCGCCCTAGCGGCAAAAAGTTGTAACTTGAGATATCTCCACGACTTCGGGAATACTCAACGGTCGCTCAGTGACTTTCAAAAGAATCATGCCTTTAGGTTTCTTTTTCATTAACAGTGTGAGTCTCAGAGAGGGAAACTATTTCAAAATCAGATATGTATAGGGTTTTTCATTAGAAACATATTGTTTTATAATTGTGTAAATTGTTCTTCGTTTTATGATAAATTTTATTTTAATAATTCACCAAATAAAAACCAATAAGAAGGTAATAAGAAGGTAAAAAGGGAATAGCCGAACTTTTGCGAATGACCACTTTTGAAACGGCGTCGCTGATTGCACAACTAACTTCGATTGCCTCCAATCAGATTTCTACCTTTCTATCCCGTATGTTAGCCGTAATAGAACAGAGGCTAATTCAGGTATGACTGAGTTGCCTCTGTGGGGAGAGAATGTATACGCATATGATTTTAATGATATTATGTAGGGACGGAACTTAAAAAATTTTCAACTATATCCGATTGTTCGCTATATCTGAGTTCGCTATATCCGTGTTTTACTGAACTAAGATTCACCTTTTGTGTCCAATAAATTTAAAGTTGAAATGATAAAGGGTTAACGTCGCTTTCAAGATAATTTCACTTATATCATGACTATATCAATGCTATGGTGGCTATGCATTGTCGTGAAACCTGCAATTATCGGCTTGAACCTGCGAACAACCTTAATGCGTGAAGAGTCAACTGCAGACAGAGTTGCCTTTGTCCAGGTTAGATTCGAACCCCAGACCGCTGGTGGACTTTTTTACGGAATAAACCACATCCACTATTATAAAGACCTATTATAAGCATGTTTATGAAATTGTAACTCTCTGGTGCTACACATTGTAAGGCATTGTATTTCGAATGAAATGTCATGTGATTTGGGCTGGTGTCCTTTTTTACGGAATAAGCCACATCCACTATTATAGAGAAACCTTCTGTTGAATGTAAGCATCAGACCTACCAGTGAGAAGACTGGCCACAACTCCCACGAGAACAACAACAGCGAGAGACACGCTGGAGAATACGGTGTACGACAAGCTGTAGAAACTACCCAGTCCCGACCTGAAACACATAGAGATTTTAACCCGAGGGAATGCGTCATTGCATTACCTGAGCGAGAGCGAGTTCAGTAAAAGTCATATAAGACACCTCCGATGGTAATTATTCCTTTATTAACGGTTCAATTTCACCTAATTCTTTCAGAAATATTTTTAAAAAAGGTCACATCCTATGACGTCATCAATGGTTTTATGGCGTTACATGTGAACTCGGGCTACAGCAATCGGTGCAAGGCAAAAGTGATAAGTGCACATGTTTGAAAATATGTCACTAGTTATTTTGCAACCCATTCTCTGCCCACAGAGGTAGATCATGTAATAAAATGTTGACTCTCTTCTAACAAGACCACATCCGTAGGTTCCGGTAGTTTCCCCTGGCGAACACAAATTGCACCACCATCCAGTTGAATTTCTTTAGCATATGACAACGCTTCTCGCATGGAAAGGGTGGTTCATATCACAATGCTTTTGCCATGATTCAGTAGAAACAAATGATGATATTAGAACAGCGTCGCTGATTGCACAACTAACTTAGATATAAAGATTCTTTTTTTCAGGAAAATGTAACCCTGTCTAATTTTTATTCTGAAATGCATTATTTGAAAGAGCATACACATCGTGATTCAACTTGAGTGCCTGTATAGGCACTTTGATCCTGCAGAGCCATATATAGTGATTTATTCCCATGAAACCTTTTCTATAAGTTTGGCACTTTTTTGGCAAGATATAGATTAATTTTTTTTATCAACGTTTACGATAAGCATCGTTCTTTCAAACTCATGTATTGCCAGTAACCATTGAGAAGACGATGCACCTAAAAACACAATCCACTTGAAGCCTGGATGACTGGGAAATAATATTGTGCAGTAACCTCTGTAGGGTGAGGATGTAGAGGAAGCAGAATTTACCTCTCACTTGACTCTGTTACCATTGTTGTTATGTTTAGGGGGGATACTGTAGTGAGGGGGCTTGCTCTGGTCAAGTTCACGACTGGACACTGGTCAGTTGGTCCGAGAGGCAGATAGGAGGTGGTCCGCACATTCGGGGATAACATGGAACCCAAGGTCAACCAGGTCATGAAACAGACACCGGACATGAACCCAGTAACGGCACCCTGTAAAATAATGAAGGTTAACCATCAAAATAACAATAATGCAAAGACTTGGCATCAACATCCACCGCCAATTTGGTTTTTTTTATAGCTCCCAACATTTTCTAAATTACTCAATTTTAATTAAAATCAAGGAATTGACACCCTGTAAAACCACGGCCGTGGTTAACGTATCTCAAATAGTTTTGAGAAAAGCTGTCCCATTTAACTCGAGTGAACGGACGGACGGGCGCTGTCGTACATGTGGACGGGAGGACCGACATCAGCCCCAAATTTGTCCATAAGAGGAAAATACAACCGTTGTATTCAAATTGTGTTTTTATTTTAAAAAGTAAAGGGTATGGTTGTTATGTTATGATAATCTTCAAATTTCAATCATTCAAAACATCTTGTTTCAATGTCCCTGTAAGCAAGTGATAGCTTCCTGTAGCCAAAAAAATTATCGCCACACATTTACTATCAATGTCCTTCTGAATTTGATTTCTGTGTACCACTAAATATTAAATATTAAAATATTGATATAATTATGCAATACCTTCGTATTGACGAAAGGGAACAAGGCACCAAGGTAGAAGAGACCAGTCAGAGGTTGATACGTCACAGACTCCAGGGTGTAGGAGATCTGAAACAGTTCTCATTATATAAATAAGAAACATACATGAGCCTTTGATTGTTTTAAGACGTGACAAGATGTTTCATAACGAAACTCATGAAAAACGAAGGTTTTCGGTCAAAGAATCACTTTTCATACAAATCGTTTTAAAGATTTTGAGTAACAACATCGTGAAACGAGTGGTTTGGTATTCAACCAGCGAAAGCGAGTTAAAGATCTATAAAATTCACGACTTTTAGAAAGGGATTATTTAACGGGACTGAGTTTAGTATTCCATAAATTGCATTAAATTATACAATAAGATTTAAAGAAACATGATGATTGCAGCCGCTCCTTAACATTGTGACCTTATAAATTACGATTTTAACGTCACTTCATTCGGTTTGGATTGCGATGTTGTTACACGCGCGATGTTGTTGCACGATGTGCAATCACTTTGTGGATTTATTTTAAAAAGTGATATCTTTATATGGGATTTTGACACTGGTCAGGCATATTATCATTTTGGAATTATTTTAGGTAAAAGCTGTTTGTTTTCACTTGGTTCAGAGTTGATGATCCAGCGAGAGACACCACCACTGCTGCGAAACAGCCGGCCACACCAAACAACACCACTGAAATATTGCGTCATTTGTTAAGTTACAAGAACAGTTTATAAAATTTTGAAATGTTTATAATTCGTTATAAACTCACGTGCAAAAGAAACGTCCCCAAACGTTTTCAAACTATAAATAGCAAATCTCAAAACACTTGTATATTCTGACATTTATTATTATAAACTTGTTGTATATTTATCAAATTGCAAGAATTCGTGAAACATAAAGACATTTTTTTACCGTTTTACAAGATGATAAGTTGACTAGGGGTGTATTGTCCGGTATTCGATCACCTGTCAAAGCACAAATCACACTGCTTCAGTTACTTAAACGTCATAATATCGGCTGTGGCCTCCTTGTGATGCAATAAGTAACGCAACACGACCGCGGACATGGTTTATAAATCGCCTAACAACACGACTATGGATATGGTGCCATTTCCCCTGCAAAACACGACTCAAGTCCTGCACTGTCAGTGGAGGCTATTGGCGTTGTCGAATACGTCACCTGAGGTAGCCTCAAAGATGCTCTACTGGATACATATCCGAAAATCTTGCTTGCTAGACCAAGACATTCACAACATTGACGAACAGTACTCCCTAAAGCCAGTATTCGACGTCAAATTTGATGCTTTAACTTCATTGCTCTGAGAGGTCGATTTGCTCAAATGTCGTGTTAACGCAGTCGTCTGGTCACTGTCCATCTGCTGATTCGATGATTCAGGCTGTGTGCAGCTGATGACGTCACAGTCAGGAAAATGTTCCTCAGGGGAAGCACCCGTAAATGTCTGTCTACAATGGGGGTGGTCACCTTCGGTCTGTAGCTCCTGGGCCTGTTTATTGTCCTGCCAGTCTGTCCAAAATGCATCAACAGCCTACCAATTGTTTGCTTCGAGCAGTTCAAGATTCTAGCGACATGGTCGTTTGTAGCGCCAAGTTGAAGCATCCACTTTGCTCACCCTCTCTGCTTTGAAGTTAATTGCGGCATGTTCTTGTTGTCAACATGATGTAACTGATGCCCAAAAACATTTTGGCGGGGGCTTTATACCCCAAGACCAAACGGGTATTTTTATGTACATTTAGGAAATTTCACTGATTAAAATCATTTTTCTCCTAAAAAATGTGCATTTATTGTCCTTTTGTGGTCATGTCATCAACTTGAGTGTTTATGTGACCTTCTCCTAACACTGAGTTAGGTTCAATGTCATTAGATAATTAATTACAAATAAAAAATGTTTGGGGACGTTTCTTTTGCACGTGAGTATAGAAATAAGCAAATAGTTTTTGCATAGTCAACATATAATATTTTTATATGTTTCGCTTTTATCATTTAACTGAAGTAAAATCACATTTTTCCCTTAATGCTCTTTGATGAAATATACAAGACATATTAAATTTGAAAAAAAGTCCCTTCTGGAGATATGCATTGTATCCCTATTAAAGAATTAGACCATTTGAACTTTCATTGAACCTTTTATCCATTAGAGCTGAGTTTTATGTATGCAGCTGATGAATGCTTTAAACAAATTATTTTTGTCTGATAATTTAGCATAAAGATGGTATGTTTGATCTCTTCCACGAAGACTTTAACATCAGTGACAGGAAACGAATTTGTCGAAGCTGGGACTGGCAATGTTACAATCATCTTCACAGATCAAATTAAATCCAATAAATCAGATCGACAGTTCCATATGTGTTAGTACTGAAGGACGTAATAAAACAACTGTTGAGCTAAATTTATTTAGATCGAGATCATATCATTTTTGGTGTTGTTACATCAACTCTTATTCATGTACTCTGATAGCCCTGAACCGTTCTCTCTTCACAGAGGTAGATCAAGAAGTTATAAAATGTTGATACCACTTCTGTTCCAACTAGACCAAATCCGGGGGCTCCGGTAGTTTCCCCTGGTGGACAAAAGTTGCACCACAATCCTTTGAATTTCTGAAGAAAATTACAACGCTTCTCGCGTGGAAAGGATGGTTCATATCGCAATACCATGATTCGGTAGCCAAAATGATGATTTACGAACAGCGTCGCTGATTGCACAACTAACTTTGATTGCCTCCAATCAGGCATCTCCCATTCTAGCCCACAAAGTCAGCTTAATAGAACAGAGGCTGTAACAACATTTCATGACTTGATCTGCCTCTGTGGGGAGAGAATGGCCCTGAACATACACCACTGGCTAATGATTGTGAATAAATGGACACAATATCTTACCCGTTGTTTTGGCAACAATCAACGATCTGAATTCAGACATGTTTGGAAGACATGGTTTCAGCAGGTCGTACCAGGAAATAGTGGCAATGGCAGAAAGGCAGGAAGATATGGTGCTTGGGTGTAAAATAAAAAACATAATCACCATATGTTTAAAATAATTAAAATAAAATGTGTTTCAGAAGTTTGCAATTTCACGAACTTGTCTTGATCGTGCAACATAAAGGATTTATTCTAAGAAGGTTCTGTTTACAACATACCTGATTGAGGTATGATCACAAATATATTGTTAAGATCTGTCAACTGCTATATAAAGTTTTTTTTTCTTTCCCACGAAGGTCCGTGACCTTAAGATCTACATAACTGAAACATTTAGCAAGCTTTCACATAGACTCTTTTAATCTCGTTGTAAATTGCCTAGAGTAAAAGTGTAGGTGACTTGATCCTGTGGTCAAATATATTTGACATTTTAGATGGGCTTGCTTGTCAAAATAAACAATAAACCATTTTCTATTTTGTTTTTTAGAGTTCATGTATAAACGATTTTGTTTTATGTTGGAAACGGTTTTACTTATATGATGGAAATGGTATTTACATGTAGATCACAAGAGACTTTAGACTAAGAACAGCTTCCAGGATTTGAAGATAAGACTTATCATGATGATTCTATATTATCCAATAAATCATATATGTTATATTTCATAAAAATCATGAACATGTATTAAGTTCCACAAAAAAAGATACACTGTTTCTGAGATATTTTTGTACTATGACCCAAACTTTGAACATAGAAGACATTAAATGTCAGAGACGGTTGCTGAACAACTACAGCATTCAGAACATCGAACTGAACATTAAGATCTGGAATTGAGAACAGATGTAAATAACACATCATGAAAGTAATGATATATTTTAGCGGTACGCTTAAATCTATTGAAGTTAACTCCCTTGCAGCCAAACGCTTCCAGCAACATATATAGCAGCATATACACCAACGGCGAACTTTACAACGTTTGTTATAATGATGATAGAATCGAATGATAATGTGATAACATTGGAATGCAACGAATGCACTATTTTGATATCAGACAAACGAAAGTATACGCTAGCGTAATAGCAAAATTGCATATTACCATGAGTTTTTTGGTGGTTTTTTTCAATAAGATTGTGTGCTAATAAAGAGACAAGGGACTTTTGGGTGGCAATGTGGATGCATTTACAATAAACTACCTATATTTGGAAATGCAACATCACGTCATCGTCCATTATTTGATTATGTCATTTGACATTCGAAAGTAATACTGCACGAGATAAGTATCATGCATTTGTGTTATCATCTAATTCTTATCTTATGAGTTGCCTCACCAATAACAATAAACATGTTTACTACCTGAGTGCAGCACTAGCAAGCGCCGCCAAGAAGAATCCTGACAACCCAGGTATGTCTTTAAACAGATCCATGACGAAGAATGGTATAAACTGAAGGGATTGAAGGTTTTATTGTAAATATTTACGATATTTAGGCTAATCGATACATTTTCAGAATAAGACTCTAATAGTCTTTGGCGCCATAATGATTCAGTCAAATGTTTCGATTTTCATATGAATTAGTGTCAAAAAGAAACGCTACCACGTGTTTGCATCAACATAATATAAAAACAAACCCATATAGAAATATCATTTTGGTTCAACTTTTTAGAGTGTCCTTTTCACACAATGTGTATAAAGTTTATTTGTAATGAAGTCAGAATAACCGTTATGACCTTTAAGCCTGTAAAGATAGATGGGGTCCAATATTTGAGCACTGATCACGTAGGCGTCAAGAACTGTCAGAATACATGTTAACAAAGTGATGTATGAAAGTGAAGTAGACACGTCTACGCACTGACGTCATCAAACGTCTGATGACGTCTGGGGTGATCCGTTGCCATTCGTTGACGGGGCATTGTTCAACATCCTGGAGGTTGGCTGGAGGCACAGGGCGACTTTTGTCATTCCGATCGAGATAATTCCATAAATGTTCGATAGGTTCATATCAGGTCGCCTGGCCATCAGTCTGTTTGTCCAGTGACAGGAACCGTGCTCGGTGGGATGGAGTGACCGGATACCATGTTGTCGCAGTCTCTGGTACACGGTCTGTCGACTGAATATACTGCTATAACCACTGTTGACGCCGCTGTGATGGAGAGGTTCCGAAGGTGTTATAGCCGGATGTAGTAGTCTTTATGGGCAGAGGTCAAGGGTGGTCTGCCGCTAGTCCAGTAGAAATCAGGAAAAACCCGGACATTTTTGATAACAGACAAATTTTGTTTTTAAGTGGTCCTTATAACCATGCTGATGAACCATGAAAAACCCAACCAAAATCAACCATTGGCAAAATGCATTTTTGGGTCAAAAACCTAAAAAAATGAAAGAAAATTGGAAATATTTTTAAAAATAATTTTTTTCTTGAAGTAAAGACTTTTTAATTTACTTGAATGATAGACCATGCAACGTTAAATGATCCCATAATCATTTGATACGGCAGGTCGAACGTCATGTCTGTTTTGGGGTAAAAACCCTTCGAAAATGAAAGAAAATTGGAATTATTTTTTAAAATGAGTATCTGTTACACAAAACAAAGGGCTACTGATGAAAATGATAGATCATGTATTATAATATAACTTTTTAATCCATTATTGCTGCTTGTTGAACACCATGCCTGTTCTGGGGTAAAAAAGTAAAGAAAATGAAAGAAAATTGGAATAATTTTGTAAAATTACTCTGTGCTGCAAAATACAATTTTGTAGTGAGCTGAACAAAAGATCATGGAAGATTTCATTCATTTCATGTCATTTATAATCATGACTGAACTTCATGTTTGTTTTGGGGTGATAAAACATAAAAATTGGGGGAAATGGAATATTTTCAAAGATTGAATATTTACTGCAAAATGCACTTTTTAGTGAATACATATACAGAACGTCATACGTGTGCATTTGGGTCGTTTGTATTGAACGAGTAGATGTCATAGACGCGGAGGAACAACGAGTTCGAAGAATTGCCGAAGCTTAAAAAAAAGTAGAACCGGCAGGATTCTGGAGTGCAATACAGAATTTGAAGACGCATTCCGTATTGCACCCTTGTATTACTATCCTAATATTACATGAGTATATAATTAAGTAATTTAGTATCATGTACTGTGTTCCACACGAGATATTGCTTGCGAAGATCAAGCGATATCTCCTACGAGATATCGTTTTGAAAGTAGACTTTTAACAATGCTATGATGTCAAAAACATAACGAGGTCTGAATGTTATGACCTCATAAACACGATGACGTCACAATGCTAAGACATCACTGTTTTGGGAGTTATACGGCTATGCAGTGGCCAAAGATGTACATTTTTCATGCTAATGTGATGAAAAATGATTTTGGATGATAAATAGAATCTCACCCTCGTGTCTTCTGATATCAAATATAACAACACTCGTTGATAAATGTAAAAAAAAATTTACTTTTATGAACTTGTGTTGATATTTTTGATATCAGAAGACACTTGGTTGACATTCTCTTTAGATCATAAATCAGTATATATTAAAAATGTTCTTTAATGGGGAAATTTGTAAAACTTTAGAAATGTATTAGGGAAATTGTAATCTTTATTAAAGTCATGCTTTTTGCAGCGGAATTTAATATTTGTATGGTGAATAAAACTTCAGTTGACTTACATATTCAGTTAATGTTAATCTAATGACTATGGATTGTCTTATTTTTCATGATGGAAAATCCAGTCAAGATCATTAAACATATTCCTGGAAAAAGTGAATTAAAAAAAAAATTACTAGAAAGCGTTGCAAGAACTCCTAGCATATTCTAGAAATGAATTACTTTTGGAACCTTAGGCAATTTTATTTTTAATTGTATATTATTGAATATGTAACTTATATCCACAAAATTCAAATTACTGAAAATCTTGTATTGTCTAATTGAACTGAGTATGTAATTAAATTTTAACCACTCTTCAAACTCTTTGGAAACTCATCGTTATCAAACAAAACAAAGGAGACATTATATTTATCACTTATCATTTCAGTGCATTCCATGAAAAACATCAATAATCTGAATACTGCACTGTCATAAGACTGCCATTGCTGTGATGTCATAGCTTTGTTATATCATTGTGTTCACGATGCTCTAGCATTGTGGTGTCATGATTAATATGACGTAAATGATAGGGCATTGCTCAAAACCTACTGACCTCAAACTAGTGATATCTCCTGTGAAACACAGATTTGGGTGACTAAAAGGCTGGGTTCAAATAAAAAGGGGTTTTGAGGAGGAGGATTCATTATCCACACTGCCATCCATCATTTTATTATGTCCTCAGTCATTCAGGGCTCCATTTTCCAACAATCTACATATCATCCCTGAGACTTTTCATCAGTATTTAAATTCATTGCCCCTGATAATCTAGAGATCTACTCTTAAGATGAACCAGTTGTGATCTCTAAGCGTCTTGTAGATAACTTACCAAATATTTTTCATGAAAACAGGATGAAGGCTCTTGATTTTGCAAATAAATAACATGAAGTGTGATTTATATTTTCCCAAGCCGTTGATCACCAACACAACTGTCCTGATTGGTGTTCTAAGGCTTGTACTGAGTTTGAATCATTTAAGAATAAAGTATTATAAGGGGATGTAGTTACACATTCCATGGCATATGACTGCCTGTTTCCTCCACAAGTTGTTTTAATTGACTGGTACTGGACTGGTCCACTATGCATCACATCTATGTGTATCATTTCACTAAACTTACCTGTAGTATGATGTTAAATATTTTGTCGTGCCTTTTGTTACTTTGATTGTTCTTTTCCTTGTTTTTCAGGTTTCCATGGAAACTATTTGAACTTAGTACATATGGGTGGGGGTCCCTTTTCCAGCCTTAATTCAAAAGTATTCAATATAATTTAATAAGACTTAGAATGTGGATAGACCTAAAGATAGAGTGGTCCCCTTTACTCCGTGGGCTACTTTTTTTTATCATGTATTTCTTTAATATTTACCTTTGCGGATAGTCTGAGGCTTATAACTGGCAAATAATGCTGAGGTGATGAGGTTTGGTTAAATTATGGATTAAACATTTGAGCAGGAGACATCAAAGTGCTCAACATGCACATACAATATTAAAGAGTTTTCTAGTATGTTTGGTCGGAAAACATTAACATGTTTCTGTACAAGGCACTAATTTGAAAAATAATGATATTTGAAAAGTAATCAATTTATGTATTTTTTATGTAAAGAATTTTTTAAAGCCAGATTTATCTAATATCTAAACTCATTTTCAGCATTAATTAATTCTGTGAACTATTCAAGACTTATGACATAGTAAGATAACCTAAAGTACTATATTACACATGGAATATAGAACAATGGCGTAGACGCTTGATATTTTTGTCTTTAAAAAGCAATTAGTGACTATCAAAGATTTTGAAAATATAACACCTAAGAATTAATTTTTTCTGGTGTTATTCATTTTTGAATTCTCAAATCATAAGATTAACATTTTGAGTTTTTTTCAAAGGAGATAAAACTTATTACCACTAAGCATTTCTTAAAATTATTTTTTTTAAATCGACCTAAAGCACAAAAATCTAAATAAATGATAAAAATCCTTTTGTCTGGTATGAAAACTATATTTGCATTGAAAAGATAATTCTGAATGTGTACATTTTAGATTATATTAACTATAAAATATCCATGAACACATAATGATCAGCAGAGGTTTTCTTAAAAAAAATAAGTCAGCGAGAAAGTAGTATCAGTAGGATATGCATGCTTAGCTCTTCAGAGGTGTTTTACTTTAGGTCTTCAATTTATTTGCACGTTATTTCACATCATATTGAATGTAATTCATCTCCTTGAACAGAAGACATATCAATTACTTTACTAGTCAACATCATTATCTCAAAGAAGACGCATATTTGAAGTCCAAGTTATGAGATTACAATGCTAACATTTAGATATCTACAACATTAAAAACCGGATCATTTTAAGTTATATTTCATAGACAAATGTTTTTGTCTGAATGACAAAATATATTTCTGTACAAAATACCCAAGGTTTTTACATCAAACTTCATAATTTACCGCTTACAAACTTCTGTTGTCAACAACACTGACGGCCATTTTGGCTGTTGCTAGGAAGGGAGATAACTCCGACGATATTAGTCATACAACTGATCTTATATGAAGAGGCTTCACCACAACTTTCAGGTACATTTTAAAATGGCCATAACTTTTTCTGCCGGAGGTTGATTTTGGTTGGTTTTTTTTCTGAAGGCAAGGGACATGTATTCTTTAATTTTTTCAAGTTATTTGTCTGTTATCGAAAATGTCCGGGTTCACTCAATTTTGGGCAGATTTCTACTGGCCTACGCTTATGGGCTTGTCTGATGTCTGACCAGTTTGATGTAATCACTTTATTAGTCTGCGACCTGTTGTGCGGGGGCAGTCAAACTGTCTGGCGACGTCGGCGTGTGAGGCCCCTTGTCGAACCTGTCCAACGGCTCTCTCTTTCATTGACTGTCAAACATGGCATTCTTTGGTGAACTTATTGTTGCTATAACAATAACGTGCGGATCGAGCCGTTTTATAAAATTTATCTGCACATGCAAAACGTGCTAGAGTCAATAATACTTTTTTCACAAAGATTTCTCCGGAAGTGATGGCATGTTCCCACTATTTTCGATCTAAGACACAGTATTTGGTATACCTGATATTCAAAATCATGTAAATAAATCATATAAATAACACAATTACTTGGAAAAAATGTTTGAAGCGTTTCTTTTGGACACTAGCTTATAATTCGAAATTCATAACCATAACAAATTCTATAAAAGTAGATAAATTACCAGGTAAATGATATTGTCACCCATTTGTGTTTCGTTAAATGATGTTATTTCCATGTATGTCGATACTCTTGATTACGAACATTTGAACTAGTATGGGTCACATGCGATGTAAGCTATTCAAAGGAATCAACATGTCAAAAGGTGAAGTTAAGTTTAATATGCGGAAGAAGATGCAACACGAAATTATTTATCTCAGTAAAAATTGATATTCGATGATTTGCAATTTACACAAATGAAGATATTGCATACCACATCATCCACAATATGAAAGAGAGCAATACGAAAATTATTAACACTAAGAGACAACACCTAGTGAATATCTTAACTTAATTCTATTGTGAAACAACATCATGGTATTGATTGGTAAATTGAAAGCTGAATATATCTAATGTGTAAGTAAATCGGTAAATAAGAATCAACATTGTCAAAGAACCAGATACTAACAGTAGACAGTGTATATTCGCCTAAAAATTTGAATTAACTTAAAACTTGATCATAAAACAAATGATAATTTACCAATTATAAAATAGTACTATCTAAAATCAATCCAATTTTCAAATATTACCCCCTCACACTGTAAATGAAATAAACCCACAAAGGTATGATAGTTTCTATGTCACTACAACCCAGTTTAAGATGCTCCAAGTAAAAGGAATCCAATGAAAATCATTTAAACCTCAATTGTTTGGGTCAAACTGATAACAAACATCTTCTGGTATGTTTACTAGGTAGCTACTTGAAATCAAAATAAATGGTACTCTGCTTTATGAAGAACCAACCCGATCCTTCAAGTTATTAATAAATAAATAAATCAACCCGTCATCTTGTTTCTGAAAAGCCTTCCGACTCATTTCTCATCCTTTTGGCACTTTTAATGGCTTGTTACGTAAACCATATCTCATCTTAAACTGGTACTGCATATTTTACACGATTTAAGCGTTTCATTGGCTTGTTATTTATAGCCTATAGGGAAACTTTGGTTTCATGAATAATGAAGAATAATGATCAAATCATGTCACCTGATTCGGCGAGTCTATCTGTTTAGACTCCAAAGGATCACATCCTTTTTTCGCAAAGTATGCAAAAGCAACCACGCCCTCTGCCAAAGCTGTTGCAATCAGCAGGGTAAACCCTGGCGTCGTCATCAAGAATGATCTGCAGCGTAATCGTAATTTTGAAAGTAATACTATGCATAAAGGTCATGCAATCTTAAAAGGGCAGTAGCACGTTTTTGGAGAAAAAAATGTTCACAGATAATTGTATGTTAATGCTTCATGTATTATTTTGATAGTGTCAAAATTCTCATTACACGAACCAATATATCATCCATAGTCAGAGGACAAATTATAAAGATTCACATAAATTCAATTTGCGGCCATCTTTATGTGAACACCTTCAATTCATTTTGTGTAAGAGAAAGAAATCGAAAGGCTAAAATTCACATAGCATATCTATCTATTACTGCTTTATGTAGTTAAAAAAAACAATGTCTTTATTTTTCAATTCATTTATCTTTATTTTCCTGACATCAAAACGTGCTACTACCCCTTTCTAAGTAAATGGATTCTTGTTCGGTATACCATCTCCTAATTTATTTTCTGAGGTTAAGATTCTTACTTGTTTGTCAGCGATTTACCTGCGTTATCTTGTGTTTGTAATTGCAAAGGCCATAACAAACGTTCAAAGGGGAAATGAATATGTACGAAAGAATTTTAAGCCATGTTTTTGATTGTCAATGCGCTTAAGGATCCAAAACCTTAGATTTCTTGACCGTTGAATCGCTAAGGTTCCCCCTTTCAGCCACTATTTACAATGCGTAGAGCTATTACCGTCCCAACTAAGTCAGATGAATTAACCAATCAGGACCAGTATCAAGACCAATCTGAGGCTCACCAACCTTCTGGCATCCTTCAGGGACCTAGTTGACACAATTCTCTGCATTGCTGCAGGGCCGAGCACATAGCCAAATCCGCTGAGGATTCTCCCGAAGGATAGATTCCAGACAGTGTGGCGAACTGTTGGGTCGGGGTCCAGACTGGAAATGTTAACATTCAGGAATTTGGTCATCTTATTTATTACTAATCACACTACACTAGAGTGAAAAGTTATTGTTAAATGTGGAAGCAAGGATTTTGTGGCTGTATCTTATGAAGACAAATTTATGAAAAACTGTTTATGTGTCACCTCCTTAAATTCAAAACCCTCTCTGAAACCAGTTGATTGTTATATAAGTTGACTACATTTTCAAAATGCACTTGCACTTCTTCTTCTTTCGTCAAATTCTGTTTGTTAAACGAGAGATGACTATTTTGGTGAAATCATATGCTTTAGAGGCACCAAGGCACGTTTTCGTATGTAAAATTCTCCGGAGAAGTCAAGTTGGCATATTCTTCCACCAACGAAATTTTTTTGAAAAATATCGAAAGGATAAACTTTACAAGCGAGGGGATGACTTAGATTAAAACGGAAAGGGAGGTCATTTTTCTAGATGTAACTTTATAGATTAAGATGTTAAACATTGCAGTTTTTGTAAAATATTCACAGGGGAGAAATGAAAGATGAATTGATAAACAATGAAAATATTGTTCTTATGATACGCAACCTGAATCCAAGACGACCGGAATCAGCTGCCAGAGTCCACACCCGAGTTATCCCCCCTGCCTGGACAGTGCCCTATAAAGACAGTTGGATAAAGATGGTACGAACTAAAAGATGTATAACATGAGGTTATCAGGATGAATTTGGGAAGTCATTTGTGGTAATCGTTCTTTAATTGAAAACAAGAGAATATATTGATATTTTGATGATTTTATATCGTCTTCATTATATCAGTATGTCAAATCTATATATGCTTCGTGTACGTTATATCAACACGTTTTGGTTTTGTTATGCATAACTGTTAAACAATGTATTACCAATGCCAAATGGTAAGTCAACAACATGATGATTTATTATTTCACAAAAACTTAGATAATGGTGTTAATTTCTATTCAATTTTCTTATTATAATGTGTGTACGAACCATAATAGTTGCAGTCAGAAGCCCACACACAATAACACCGAACTGAAGCACATCGGTCCAGATCACTGCTTTCAAACCACCCTGGTGTGAATAATAACAGATTATTATTATTACCCGAGGAAATGTAATAGCAATTTTACGAGACGAAACATTATTTAGATAGCAAGATAGCAAGGGTTGAACATACAATGTATATATATTTCGATATTTTTTGTATAAGTCATATAAGTCATAAAATGTATCATCCATATTTTCTTAATTCTCGAAAAGCTTTTCAGGCAACACCCAGCTTCCCTTATGACGGTCGGTTACGTGAATAGTAAATGTACGACAATAGACGCTCCATAATAATCGTTCCTGGGCAAAAGTGATATATGCACTTGTGGCAATATTGAAAACATTGCTCTGCTCTACTTTCAAACCTATTGGTATTAAATAGATTCATTATCTAGATGGGACACACAAGGAGTGATATATTCCTCATATGTGCACATGTGCAAACAAAATTATTGTTTCAGCGCGAATATTCATATTTCGTCTTCTGTGTTGTCACTAAACAATTGTTGGAGAGGTTCATGAAGCAAGAGATGCTGGTCATTTCTTTGTTATTTCTATCAGATTAAAATTTCATACAACGCATAATAATGAATGATTAAAGTGATCGGTCTATCAGTGTTCCGGCCGCCATTTTGATTTTTTTGATAATGACAAGAAAAAGGCGCTGTACTGATACAACTTACCAACATTGCTTTATAATAGCCTACCAATGCATTTCACACTCGTAGTGCCGATGAATGGCTCATCTCATTGTTGTCATTTTTGCTCTTCTTTATCAAGTTGTCGAATATAGATCAATACAACTATTGTCAAAAGTAACATGTTTCAACTCGGATTGTGTTAAGATCATATACTAATACTAGTCCTAAATGAGATGTCACCTTAAATTTTGTTTCCATAAAAAAACACCCCGATAGGACTGCGCTGTGAACATTTGTGTTTTTAAAAGTGTCTGTTGGCTCGGGCAATACAAACATACAAACTGGTTCAGTAAAAGCAATAGGACAGAGTCATTCATATGGCAACCTAATGCCTATACAGATTACGATTTTAACTCATGACTCACTGCTTTGTATAGGAGTTCTTTCAAATGCCTATTCTCTTCTCAGAAAAGAATCATATGTTCAATTGTATTCCCTTTTGAAGAATAATCATATCAGATTTCAGTTATTTGTAAAATCACATTCTATACAAATGATGACATTACAAGGGAGTCATAGTTTATAGACTTACAATGGTTCTTCTAAATATTTATCATGTTTGAAATCCCTAATGTTGAATGTTTATCAAACCAAAAAGCCATACTGTGCTGAGCATTCTTTACTCTAATATCATATAATACATTAAATGTAGATGGACTGTTAAGTATCAATTGTTTGTTTTGTTTAATTGTTTGAACACTTTAGAAAGCAAGGACGGTTAACTGGCTGTAGGTCGCCTTTCAATGGACCGCAGCTATAGCCAAAAGAGTAATATTTGCCAAAATAATTTTATGATAATAATAATTACAATGTTAACGTCTAGCTTCAAATATATGACTTCTCAATTACCGTACATTACATTATTATCCTGAGGGATTTGTACTATAGGCGCTGCCGAAGCGCTGCACGAAGATATAGCCTGGGTGCAATGAAGATCAAGTGCCTGACCAAGGACGCAAGACAGTGTAAAGCCAAGGTCATAAATTTTGTGTGTGCCACCTGGATTTGAACCCGGGCCTTTGGTGTGAGAGGTGGACCTGCTCCCCACTACACCACTGTGCTCCACAATTCATAGATGAACTGTTTAAGGTATACGAATACGATTCAAAGGGTAGAATGTGTAGATTCTTTTGTTAATTTTTTTTTAAAAGCACAGGTATACTATTGAAATGTATACTTACTATAGTAGTGTAGATAACAGCTGCCCCTGCCGTGACGATGATGGAAGTGTATTTAGAAAGTCCAGTCACTGAACAGAAACAAACATAAAATTCACAGATACAATCTTTAAGGTGCTAAAGTGTATTGATGTTTAAAGGGACAGTAGTACAAGTTTTTTTTTTAAACTTATTCAAATTTTCCTCATTTAGTATTAATTAATTTCAAAACCACAAACTTCAGGGCTTTTAACATCTCATTGCCCAATCCCATCACACGTATAATAAATTATTAAAATACGAAATATTCCTTATAAAGTCATTTAAGTATGATTTGGTCATTAAACTGTGCATGATTGATTGATAATTGTAGAGGTTTCTTAAGAAATGAAGGAGTAACAGCCCTAACGATAATTCGATTCTAAAACTGGTTCTAGTAGTTGTAGGTTTAAATAATTTAATCAATTAAAGTTCTTCGAATGCTACTTGATGACGGATAAATAGTCTTTGTTATTGACCGTAGTGGTCTCTTAAAGTTCCATATGTCCTTCTAATACGTAATATATAGATTCAACTTGTGATTATCTAAAACTCTTCCGGATATGGACTGCCATTGTGTTAAATAGTTGAATTTTAACAGTATAGAACTGCTGTTTTGAAAAAAGTTTTGAACGTTTCTACTTCTTGAAAAACACCAACAATCGACTGGATTGAACAGAGTGTTGTCCAATAAGGCACAGAATTAGCGACACATGTTCCCTTAAGAAGACGCCGCTAATGGCTGAAATATTGCCCAAGCGGCGTAAAACAATAACTCACTCACTCACTCCATTAAGAAGAAAACTGATACGATCTTCCTTGAATCAATAATGACATAAAGAGGGAGCAATGGTCGATGAAATGTACATTAATTTCTAATTTGCCTATTACATGTAATTCTATGACAGATTACGTGAAAACTGATTTTTTTTAAATCACCAACATATTATCTGGACAATTATAAAAATAGATAAACTGATGAATTTTTAACAACTAGTACCATCAATTGTTATTACTGAGATACTGTATTTTTAGTATTTGATCCAGTCTGATAAGCTTGAGTAAACATGATTGAAGTTGTGTAGTTTCTACCAGATGCACAACTCTTGCGGCTCTTTTGTATCTACACGCGAAGTAGACTTTTTGGTCTTCAACTATGCACATGAAGCAGACCTGATTTTCCCTTTGATGTCAGCCTTAAAGTGACACAGAGTATATTTCTTAAAATTTTATTTGGTTTTGATACAAAATATCTAATATGCTGATTGAAGTTCATATCTCATCACTGGACTTGCAAATATATCCATTTATGCATAATATCTATAAAATGCTTGATTTTATTGAAAAATCAAGAAAACGTCTCAAATACGTTTAATATTCGAAATTATGCATCCAATTAATCTACCTATTAGTTACAATACCTAATAAATACTATCGAATCGAATATATCTTCCTGTCAGCTTATGACAAGGTTTCAAATTTACGTTTGTCGAATTTGAGCGCGCCACTCGAGCCACATTGTCCGGTTTTCGATCAAAAATCCCGACTTTGAGTGGCCGTATTTTCGCTCTAATGTGCTGATTGACCTCTAACTTGTTATTTTCAGAAACAGTTAGTGGTTCCCGATGTAATACCATCGATTTAAAAATTTGACATATGTGATCCTATCAACATACTCTGTGTCTCTTTAACAGGATAGTTGTAGTCTACGTGGTCAAACATTCACCTGGACTTCATCTTCCAATTAGGAACCTCATGAAGTTCACTAATAATATTAATGCAATGCAGTAAGGTATAAATTTTTCCCTCAGGCAGTTATACACAAATGGACATGCCAAGAAATTTGGTTGTTGATATGGCAAATGAAGCAAAATGTACCTGTCTGAAGGGCCACGCCCTGCCCGTACAGCACTGTACTCATGTACCTCAACTAGAAGGGAAAACATTAAACATAATCAACAATCTAACTAAACCTGGCTTCAATTATATTCGCTACACTCCCGATTTTGAGTCTCACCAGATGCAGTAACATGTCACGTCAGCCGACTATGACCTTCAATAATTATTCTAACTCGATATGACCAATGGATTTATCCAATCACAAAGCGGCTACAATTATTATTGATTGAAATGTTCTTGTTGTGGGGGAATGCAGACTATTGCGGCTTTGTAAGACGTGTCCTGATTGGTCAGTTCGATTGATCGACCACTTACTGAATTTAGCTAGACTCAATATCAGGATTGTAGGGAGTATTGTTGAGGGCAGGTTTTCTTAGAGTGACAAATTAAGATGCAAAAATGTATCTGTTGCATCTAAGGAAGTTTCCATCCTACAGAGCATCTTACTAAAAATGTATTGGCCGATCAAAGTACGGTTAAAGATGATAAATAACTATCTGGTGAATATCGGTCAACGAAATGTTGGCATCATAATTTAACAATATAATCATATATGATAAAGATAATAATATCAATGACCAAGATAACAACTTAATATTTGATTCATTATTTTAGTTTTTCAACCAAGAAAAGATATATTTATTTTTAACTCTGCATACATAAGATTAAGAAATAAATTGTATTTCAAATACAAATGAAGAACCTTTTAATCTCGCTAATCTAAAGGATCTATTTGGAATGGACAAAATTGTGAGATAGGATAAAATCAAGATTATGTTTTTAGTAGGAAATATCAATATGATTTTAAAACTGATATTCTAGTTATTAGAAATGTACCTACCAGACTAAAGCACGATATAATATTGGCCAAGACTCGTAGCTTCCTTGAGCCAAACCGACGCTCCAAAAACTAAAAAAGAATACATTTATTATGAAAAGCAATTATTGATATTGATTAAATCTCAATAAATCTTTAACTAATATCGTGTAGTATGCGAGCAAAGAATTACTGTTTTCCTTGAAATAAATGAACTTTCATTCAAACCGATGGTGTATTTTTTTTTAAATATAAATTTTCAAAACTCTCTTCTAAATTTATTCATAGCCGTTTTGAAATAATCCGAAATAATCAATTAACACTCAAAGAAGTGGTTTGATAAAGACAATCATTGTAATAGCTTTTCATGACGGTATATGCGTGAATCAGTTTAGGTTCTTTATAGTGTACAATGTACAATCACTTGTGAAAAGGTTTGGAAAAGGTTCTTTCCCTAGAATGCACATAGTACACATTTACATACATTATACAGCATAATGAAATACACTGAACAGGAAGAAAGTATTAAGAGTTAAAAAAAGATAATGACATCAAAACGGTCTTATTTGGTATTGCCAACCATGACTTGTTACAAAGACCATTTTCAGAACGAAGAATGGCTACAAATTTTTTATTAGCAGCAGTTAATATCAAACCCACGTCATACATTTAATGATAAAAATTATGCATACCTCATAAGTTATGAACTATTCTTGCCATTAAATGGATAACCTCATGATATGTTTTTAAATCGAGATTTTCAAAAAAGACCATCATATGCATTGAATACGATGTTGTCAAAATCCTTTTTAACAAAACCTACATGTATTATCAGCAGATAAATAATCCATACCTCATACGGCTTGCCCTCCTTTCGCCTACACCTCATATCGCCTACACCTAAAAAATCCTCATTTTGCCTTCACTAAGTGCAAAGGGTCACTTCCTCACCCCTATTGGGGAATGGTACAGTCCATGCATGACAGCCATGAGCTGGAGTAGAGTAGATGAACCAGTCAAATCAGTGGTATAATCTACCCGTGAGTATGTTTTGACTGTTTATACAGGATTACTTTAATAATCTACTTTGAATCTTTTCCTTGTGTATTGTTGTTTGTATAAAGTATTTAATTGTATAAGTATTTGTAATGTAAGCAATTGCTATTTTTTATTTTCACTTTGAGCAAGGAAATTGGTTAACAGAACATCGTTAACAGGATCATCTCATCTCAATTATGGAATGGCTATATATTTACGATTTTTAAGTTTATGTGTCAGTCTGAAAATGGCTCTTCAAGTCATATTTAACAAAACCTATTATCAGCAGATTAATAATCAATACCTCATACGGTGTTGTCAAAGCAAGTCTTTTAACAAAGACCATTATCAGCACGATTTCAAGAATGGCACCAATTTCGCTGAATATTTCTCCAAGGATCCAGGATATGCCATGCACATAGCTTTCAGCCGGGGTACCCAGCATCATGATTGAGGATGTATAGGTAGCCAGGAGGGACAAGGCTACAGGAAGATAAGTCATAGACCCCCCAGCTATCAGGTAGTCAGATGTCGTCTGGTTCTTGCCTCTCACAGCGTGGTAGATCCCAATACCCAAGGAAACCACCAACATCAGCCCAAAGACAAGGTAATCCCATACCCCGAAGGTAGTTCTCAGCATTTTGGATTATTCTTTGCTAGAAATAAAAATGTTTACGTCGAACTGATTTGAAATATCCGTTCTCGAAAATTTAATCTATCTCTGAAACAATGTTTCACCTGAAAAAGGACGCTTGGATGATAAAGCAATACATCACGCCACAACTTGGGGAATGGGGAAACAAACACTGTTATGCGCGAGGTGTTGCCATCCAGGGCCTCCTTTCACAAAACAACCTTGACTAAGGCTGGCCTTAACTCCCATTCTTTAACATTGCACTAAGGCTACCATCAGGACTTACGATCACCTTAGTGCTTTGTGAAAGGGGACCCTGGTGTCAAGTAACCTTGATTTTACAGTCGACGTAGAACACAGGGACGACGGTGACAATGTAATAGGACTAGAGATTATGATTAATGACTTTAAATTAGCTTGAGTAAATATATTGACCAAGTACAGATTATCCCGATTTTTACGAATACATTGACGAACTTATTAGAACATTTCAAACAGATAATATATCTCTTTTTGGTGATTGGAATATTATCCAAGATTATCTTAAAGTTTCTTTTAACTATAAAAATGTTAATAACCAAATAGCAAGAGAAAGACTTCTCGAGCTTAAAGAAGAATTTGATCTAGTAGATCCTTGGAGAAACCTTAACCTTGATGAAAAACGGTTTACTTGGCGACAGCCTACCCAACTAAAACAAAGTAGACTTGATTATTTCCTAATATCACACAACCTGTTATCCTCTATTGTAAAATGCGAAATTGAACCAAGTTTCAAATCTGATCATTCTCCTATCTCAGTTACTATCAAAATGGAAAACCTTACGCGTGGTAAAGGGTTCTGGAAGTTTAATAACTCGCTCCTCGGTGATCCTGAATATGTTAAGCTTGTGAAAAAAGTGATAAAAGAGACAACAAATCAGTATAAAGTAAATGATGGACAAGAAATGGAATCTCAATTAAGTGATCAAATGTTATGGGAAATGTTGATATTAATGATAATGGGCAATACAATCGCATACTCCTCTGCTAAAAAGAAAGAAAGAGAAACAGAGGAAAAGAATTTGAATGAAAATTTGAACAGAAAAACTTTAGAACTTGATTCTTCTTCCAAAGAGACAGAAAAACGCGCTATTTTAAATGAAATCGAAATCTTGAATGATAAATTAGAAGAACTAAACCTCATTAAAACTAAAGGGATGATAATAAGATCTAGAGCATTATGGGGAGAAAGTGAAGAAAAACCATCAAAAATTTCCTTAACCTTGAAGCAAGAGATTTCATTAATAAAGCCTTTATGCGTATTGAAACCAAGAATGGAAATATTGTTACAACCCAGCGGGAAATACAAAATGAGGTAAAATCATTTTACGAAAAGCTTTATACTAAACAAGACGTCTTGAATGTCGATTTACACAATCTTCTAGATGACTATGACATTCCAAAACTATCAGACGAAACAGCCCAGACACTTAAAGGAGAACTTTCTTATGATGAGGTTCTTCCAGCTGTTAAATCCCTCAAAAACGAAAAAAGCCCTGGACCAGATGGCTTTATTGCTGAATTTATATAAGTCTTTTGGCTTGATGTAGGAAAATATCTTGTCCGTTGCCTGAATGAAGCTTATAGACATGGTACACTGCCGATATCTTTAAGAAGGGGTCTAATCACCTGTATACCAAAGGGTAAAAAACTTAAGCAATTCGTTAAAAATTGGAGACCAATTTCCTTGCTTTCTATTTTCTATAAAATTGGCTCCTTGGCAATTTCCAAAAGAATTAAAACTGTTCTTGACATGATCATAAACGAAGAGCAAAAAGGATTTATGTCAGGAAGATATAGGGGAAATTACCAGACTTGTCTATGACCTCATAGAATATACCGAAAGCAACCAGATACCTGGTCTGTTAATACTCATAGACTTTGAAAAGGCTTTTGACACAATAGACTGGACATTTCTTGATAAGGCCCTTGAATTCTTTAAATTTGGAAACTCTATTCGAAACTAGGTATAAACTTTCTATAGGGATATTGAAACTTGTGTATTAATAAACGGATTTGGCTCTGATTTCTTTAACATTTCAAGAGGCTGTCGACAAGGTGATCCCTTATCCCCTTACCTGTTCATCTTATGTGTTGAAATATTAAGTAACATGATTAGACACAACCCCAACATTCACGGCATTAAAATTGATAACATTGAATAATCTATTAGCTCAATTTGCTGACGACACTACCTGTATCCTGGATGGCACCGAACGTTGTTTATATGCTGTTATGTAAACTTTAGAGCAATTTGCACGTTTCTCGGGACTGATTGTAAATGTTGACAAGACTAGAATGTTATGGTTAGGAGCAAAAAAGCGATCGAGAATGAAGATATGCCCCCAGTGGGATTGGGATCAAGATTCCTTCACCCTTTTAGGAATTCACTTTAGTCTAGATATCGATGATATGATCTAAATGAATTATGATGAAAAGTTCTTAAAATGCCAAACATTAATGAATTTATGGTGCGCCAGAAACCTCACTCCTCTCGGCAGAAACACCGTGCTAAAATCACTTATTCTTCCAAAATAAATCACCTCTTCTCGACACTCCCGAATCCACATGAAGATGTCATTAAAGATTTCCAAAGTAAATTTTTCAAATTCATTTGGAAACATAAACCTGATAAAATAAAGAGAAGCCAGGTTATATGCAATATAAATGAAGGAGGTTTCAAATTGATCCAAGCGCAACCGTTCTCAGACGTTTCCATACGAAACAAATATCTTCTTTTTTTTAAATTTAAAAAAAAAATACATCACGGTATGTCTATATTATGGTTAAAAATACTTACATTCCTATTTGATATTTTCTATCCTTTGAAGTGCAGCACAACCTCTCGACACTTTTTTTTAAAATGTAAACAGCAATCAAATCTATATAGCAAAATGAGTACTATTCATCAGAATAGCATAGTGATAACTTTTCAGTAGATCCCATTACGTTATTATGGAATTAAATATTCAATAAATATTCATGTAATCAATCAAAATCTTCGCTAGGCTGAATTTGTATTGTATTTGTAATTGGCTTTTTCATTTGTTTAACATATTAAGCAAATACAAATTCGACTTATTATGCACACATCTGTTATCTTTTAAAAGACGTTTACATTCAGGTCCTCGCTCTGTTATGTCCAATATAACTGAGTTCAATGGTTTTCATGCTACCGTAAGAGAAAAACGGACAGTCTTTGGGGTAATTTAAGATGACCTACCTGTTTATTCATATACATGTGTATAGTAATTTCATTCTTAATTTCAAATTACCTTGGTTATTATTGTTCTAGATGAAATATTGATAAATAACAGAGCGAACCACTCAAAATAATATAAAGCCAATCATCGGAGCTAGGAGTCGGTACGCACTGCTAGTGGCATATCTGATATCATTTATTATCAATTCTTGGTACATATACTCATTTGCTATCAACTTGTTCGTTGTTTTCTACATTCTCTCCCCACAGAGGCATCTCAGAGCGAGCAAGCCTCTGTTCTAATACGCTAAGCTCCTGGGCTTCCGGCAGATTGCCCTAGCGGCAAAAAGTTGTAGCGTAAGATATCTCCCTTATTTGCAGCCAATGAAAACACCTTTTGGATATCCATGACTTGGGGGAAGTCGAAAGTAACATGGAAATTATCATGCCTTCTATTTATTTTTCATCAACAGTGTGGGAGGGAAAATATTTGAAAACCAGATATGGATAGGGTTTTTCAATAGATAGAATCTTTTTTATAATCCGTAATTCTTATTTGTTTTATGACAAATTTATTTTACTAATTAACCAAATAAAAACTAACGAGAAGGTAAAATGCGTTATTTTGAAAAGGAAGAGTTATCTCTCCTGGATGTTAAATTTCAACGATAGCTTTGCCGAACCTCACGGAAATGGCCGAGGTTTTTGCGAATGACCACTTTTGAAACGGCGTCGATGATTGTACAACTAACTTCGATTACTTCCAATAAGATTTCTACCTTTCTATCCCATGTATTAGCCGTAATAGAACAGAGGCTTTTTCGGGTATGACTGAGCTGCCTCTGTGGGGAGAGAATGTGTTTCCTAGCATTTTATCTTAATTGGGTATAAAACAGCAGGTTCGTTTTGTCATAACGTTAAAAATTCAAGATGTCCGACCAAACTGACAGATATTTCCTTTAAAAGGGGCAGTAGCACGTTTTAGGGGGAATACTATGTAAGGTGATGTCAGGAAAATAATTAAAATAAATGGTACCAATTAAAAGACAATGTATTCAATCTAAATGAAGCAGTAATAAATCAAACATACACACTAAAAAGTTAAGCACCCCCAAATAAAAGTTTAATTTTCAGTATACGCTGACACCAAAATTTAACCCTCATTATGACAAATCAAGGAGTCTTATATTGGTGATAAGATAAGGTTATACTTTTTGGAAAAAAACGCGTCTCACAAACGCAATCACATGCACGTGAATCCCGCCTACCATGTGTTGCACAAACCAAAGTTTTAAACAATCACAAGTATTGGGTATTTAAGCATCGGTTCCAACTTCATTACCACTTGTTTCACTTTTCATTGACAATGACACGAAGGAGAACTTCAAATGCATTGAGATGACAGATCATTGGGCTTCATCTGTTGGGACAAATTTGATGAAATTCAACTTCCTAAAAACATGAAACAATACACTGATATCTATTGGGACAAATTTGATGAAATTCAACTTCCCCAAAACGTGAAACAATAAACTAATATCTATTGGAACAAAATTTATTGGAACAAATTTGATGAAATTCAACTTTAAAGATGCTATATCATACTTGCAATATTTTTTAAAGTATTTTAGCGACCAACCTTGAGAAAATCGGACCAAAATTCATCAAATAGGAGATAATTTACCAAAAAATACAGAAACGGCAGTCGCCAAAAGGGCGAATCAAGTGTGGCCATTTCACAACTTCCGGTTTCTAAATGTACGCTTGAAACCCGTCTTTGTCGCGCTCAACTAGATTTTATATTCTTTTTCTCCGAATTAGGTATTCGTTGCTGTCAAAGTTGATACCCATCGAACGCAATTACGGTAGTTGAGACACGGTGTAAATCCTACAAGCATAATGATTACGTCACCGAAAGCGGGTTCACAAAATGACATGCCCTTTCCAAGAGGGGTACTGTGCTTGAAGCGTCGAAATAAGTAAGTTATTGTTGATTAAACAATCTAAATATGATATCAAAATTTCGACGAAAGATTTTTTCTACAAAGTGATGTATTTAATTTCTCAATAGCTAAGTTGCACCCTGAACCGCTTGCAAGTATGATACAGCGTCTTTAACGCGTGCCCCTGTCCCTTTAACGCAATAGTTCATCGATGGTGAAATAGTTGAAATACGGCACATCTGTTAATCATCAACACGACCTACTTTCCAGTGATCTTTCAACTTGTTGTCATATTCTCTACATTTGTCATAAATCAAGTTGAAATTGTGTGGAAATTTCTACAGAATTCAACACGTACCTACTTTTAGGTGATGTTTCACCTGGTCGTTATATTCTCAACACACATCAAGTTGCAATAGTGTGTTAATTTCTTAAAAACTAAGGCTGAATTTTTATGTAAATTAATATATTTTAAAGCTGTTCCTCTCAAATGGGGAAGATTTGTAATGATGCCTTGTGAATGTGTATGACATGTAAACATTCGACCTATAATAATGTGAATTTATGTATATTGTTTTAAAATATAGGAGATTGCGTAATAGAAGTACGCCAAGTAAGTGAAGTATAACGTTATTCCGAGATTTAAATGAAAAGCAATGAGTCTTGCATTTCCTGTTTAAAGGGGCAGTAGCACGTTTTTTTTATAATTTTATATTTTAAGTTTTTCACTGATAATTGTAAGTTACTGCTAAATGTATTATTTTGACAGTGACAAAAATCTCATTTCACAAACCAATCATCCATAGTCAGAGGACAAAGTTAGAAAATTCACATAAAATCCCATGGGGGCCATTTTGTGTGAACACCTTTAATTCGTTTTATGAAAGAAAAAGGAATCGCATTGCTAAACTTTACGTTATATATTTGAATTTATTACTGCTCCATTTAGTTCAAATACATTGTCTTTCAATTGGAACCATCAATTTTCAATTTCCTGACATTACCTTAGATTCCCCCTAAAACGTGCTACTGTCCCTTTAAGATAAGACAAAGTTATTTTTCAACATTTTCGACATCTCGCATACCGATACCAAGGAATCGGATATGAGCATTAACATGGTTATCAACAGTAATTAATTATAATGTCTATGCAGCAAGTATTTTTGTTTCGTGTTTTGTTTTTCTATCTTTCCTGCGGGTGTCAAAATAGAAGTATCAAAATGTCACAAGGGCAACGATCGTCCTTTCCAAAGCATTAAAGGCGTTCCTTCCAAAAGGAAAGAGTGCACCTTTCCAATCTTTCAGCCAAGGAAAGAGTGCACCTTTCCAATCTTTCCAAACGAATTAAAGAACGACCTTTCCAAAGCCCTATGGAAATGACGGCTGGAAAGGTACGGCCTTTCCACAGACTTCAATTTAAGAGCTCGTTAGATTTCTCCCCATGAGTTATGTCCCTTTATCCCGTCTATAAATAGCAACTGGCGACTGATTAGTCAAGGAATATAACTGGTGATAGATATACCAAGGAATGTGGTTATATAATGCAGGTTCATTTGAAATTATATAGATAGAAAATTTGATATACTAAAATTCTATAATTTGAAGACATTTGATTATTGAAGAAGTATTTGAAAAGAGTGTTTTGGTTACAATATATGCATTCTCAATTTGTTTTTAATATTGATTTTATTATTCATAACAATATATTTTAAAGACAAAAGTTTATCTTTTTAAAAAAACAAATAACCCAATGATTGAGAGTTTGATTTTGATATTTACTAAATTGAAGAATTGACGTTCACAAAAAAAAACCAATATGATTTTCATTTAATTATTTCTGTTTGATATAGAAAACTATACATAGTGTTATTTAGGGTTCTGTATATATAAAAAAAATATATATATAGTATGCTGTCTAGCATATTGATAAGATTGCTTATTCGTGTCTAATGTTTATCACTATCAAAACAAATTAAAATAAAAAATATTAATAATCCTTCATCAAATGTAAATGAGGATAATAAGAAAGAGCACATCATTGGCGCATCCTGAAATTGTAGTATGTAGGCCTGTTAAATATAATAATATTTTGTTTGGGTGTTTTCGTAGACACGAGGGGGGTGGGGGCAGTTTAATGGTTGGTTCGTAGACACTTGCAACATTGCCAATAAACTAATTCTTATTTACAATTATAAATGTTACACATGACTTATGATTAAATGTCATATATATTAGTATGCTATGGTAAAAAAGGATCACTTATGGATTGGTGTATTGTGATGGATTTTGATGATCGTTTTGTTACAATACTTCTTGTTATATTTTGTAATGTTTATATTTCTCATTGTATTTGTAAAAAATCATACTAAGAACATAATTTAGTAATTATAAAAAATAATATTAATGTGTTGAAAATATTTAATTATCAGTCCACGAACCCACCGTTTTATATGTCTATGAACCAAAAGTGTCCAAGCAAAAGTCCCCGACTACGAACCCGTTTTGTCTACGAAAAAAATGGTTCCCTTGCATTTGAATTCTTTTCAAAACTGAACTGAACTAATGCAAAGCAAGTTTTAAAATGATCAAAATGAAAACATTTTCATTTCAATGAATTACTTCTTGTAAAATCTTGTAAACAAAACGTACCTTGTTGAAAATATTCCATTTGTATGTAAGTCCCAAGGGTAATGTACTCCAATAGATATGTCATGTGTTCATCTCAAAACACATACACTATATATGATCATGAGTAGTTAAATTTTTCATTGGATCTAGTTTGACATCCTGTCGACCAATGAGTGACTTGTGCCTTGACAACTTGGCATGACCTAGATGCTTTGGCAGAAATGCTTTTTCTCTATAACAACATCCTTTGGCTAATCCTTGTAATCACATCGTCAAAGAGTTGACAGTCCCCTAAGCGGGACACCACCAATTAAGTTATGTCAAAGCTTTTTATTACTACTCATGGGTAATTACCAGACAGTTGTAGCTGCAATATTGAGCTTAAACATGTTTAATCTGTTTAATTACCACCAACCTGTGTCATACTTTTATTATTTGACTAATATTAATATCCTTAAACACTTCGTTCATGTACACTAAAGCTATTATCTATTACTGTTTGAAAAAATATCCCTTCCACTTCAACATTCAAAATCCAAAGCTATTTTATTTATCATCTTTGACCTATTCTAAATTTATTCGCCCATTCATTGGAAATAACTGAGGCAAAGGCCCCACTTCGACAAGGTGACATCAAGCAGAGGTAAAAGCAATCAATCACAAAACATAACATTAACGCATTTAACATAATACCGTACATTCAATTACATCCGCACCTTTTCAAGGGCAATATTCTTATTATGAGAAAAACGTGTGGTTTGATGTATAATAAATTGATCAACAATATACTTTCATTTAGAAAATTTATTACTTTTTCCTACAAATAGTTGTTTATTTTATCTAATTGCTTTGTACAATGAACAAATATCAGTTTGAGGACTTTAATACATACATGAAGATATATATGTCAGATAGAAAACATAGTGTGTAAAAGTACAGATGACAAAGGTGTATTTTTAATGGCGCATTAGGTACTTAAGGGGGTTCAATCATGCTACGCCAACATTTGGTAAATATTGCATTCAGTCAACGTGTTGGTGGTTAAATGTGTTCACCAATAATTATTATCTATGCATTACAGACAGACAGATTGTTATTAAAGTCTCACCTCAACATGAAAATACATACAATACATTTGATAAAACAGTAAAAGTTGAGCCACCCCTACAGGGTATTATGAGAGACTTATGTCATTAAAATATTTACAAGAAGCAAAATAGGTGCCTAAAGTTATAGTTATAACATTTATAAAGATAAATCTATTAAGATAAAATCATGAATTGTATTCGTAAGATTGACATTTAGAAAGAATTAAATTGCAGGTTTTGGCAGCAGTAAAATAAACATTTGGGCTGGATAAGAAAAAATGAAACTTTTGGTCACTCAAGGGTGAAGCTTAAGCTCTGCTAGATTGGATTAGCAAATTCTTTTGTTTAAGTTTTTTTCTCCAAATGTTGGCGTAGCAAGAGGTCACCCTTAGTAAAAGTCGGGTGTATTTTGATTGAAACAATAAACAACATCGTGATATTTAAAAAAATATATAACATAAAACTGTCTATATACACTACTGAATTACCGATACTGAAGATCATTTTGAGTCAAAAATGACAGACCAAATACAGATGGTTTATTTACGTCACACGCTCATGCATATTCATCAATATAATATATTTTCATTTGTATTTTGAAACCCGTTTCTAACAAGTGTACAAATCCATTTAGACAACAATCTTCAATCATACTCCAAACATTTTACATTTCTTTTCTAGCATTTTCAACAATACATTCTTAATATGTACCAGATCAATCCTTCAACACATATAGATGATATACATGTTTTAGATAAACACATAGGCGACATAGTTAATAATTGTGTAATTGTGATTCTTCAAGTGTTATCGAAAGTTGGGAATTACGGAACAATAAGTCAATCTTAGGCCCTGTTATATTCCTCCGCTTGTACACAAATTTTAAAGCATTGTTTTCTTGAGATGTTAGCTGATATGGGAACACGATTCCCTAGATAATAGAACAACAATATCTTTACATCAATTTATCTACAGGAGTGTGCGATTTGATAAAACATTGTAAAATGATCGTTGTAAAACATCATATAAAAAGCAACCGCTGGCAATAAGTCACCCAGTTGTGTAATACAGATATGTCAGGTTCTTAATTTCTATGTTTGATATTTGTCTAGTTTGTGTCTTGTGTGTTTTGTTTATTATGTTTTTACTGGTGATGTCTTCAGATAAGCAAAGCTTTGCTTCTTTACTGAATAGGATTCTTCATTAAATAAAATATGCTTAAACCAAAATAATGATATTATAATAATACTTTAATCTACTTTCTACTAATCTGTTGACAAATCATAGAGACATACTTCCCTGATATACTGAAGCAAAGGTTTAGGATGTCTGAAAAAAACCATACGAATTACAATTACAAAATCGAACCCACATTAGTGTAAAGAACATTACAAAATATTCCATTTGATTGAAAGGAATAATGAAATCCGCCACAAAAGGTCGACGCGTGATGGTCCACATTAAACATGCGATTTAGATAGCGATGTATCTCACTAATAAATTAGTAAACAATTGATGCTCATTTCTAAAGAGGATTTGTCTTTAAATCTTCTATCTGGGCAGTCTGATTAGATGCAGACAAGATAGGGGACGGCGGCGGACATCAAAGACTGCTGAGACTGCACTGGCGCCAGGAAGGGATTGTCGTGCTCTCAGGTATTGTCATATCAAGACATGCACACGTCCGCACTGCTGACAATATACATCGATATGGGGGAGGGGTGCAAAAGGGCGGCTTGCCTTTTGATGTTAGTTTACACGATCGTTGAGATTATTTGATTCACTTTATTCCACTAGTTCATTACGTAAACATATATTATCAAGCTTTTAATAGTCCTTTTAAGAAATAGCATTAAAGTGTAATATACGACAAAATATATGTCAATTACTTTAATAGTAAGTAATAAAGACATCAAGCAGTTGTAAATGATAATTCCTAATGATATTCTGTATACCATTCATAAATAATACTAACTGATTTTCATAGGTCTCATATTAAATCTGTACCAGATGCAAAGGTAGAGACAGCTTAATATTAATTCGAGGTCAGTAGGAATAATTGCAAATATATATATCAACCAATGTACCGGTATTTGATATCTGAATCGTTTTATGGTTATTTTTCAAGAGAAGCATTCATATAGGCATTTGCTGCCTGTTTCTACCGTTTTTGCCTTTTTGTATATATAAATTTATTCTGAATTTTGTGTAATGTTTTATGGAAAGAGTTTAAATCAGTTGTTAATAGTTTTATGGACACGATTTAAAAATAGTTTTTTAAGCATTTCAGATATAATCCTAAGAAAAACGTCTCAAATTTATTCAGAATTAATGTAGAAAGTATTTATGCTAACCGTATGTAATATAATTGCTTCCATATGTTTTCTTTAATTTATTGAATATATGTTACAGTATTTCGTTGTAAAATACGAATACTTTTTATGTAATAATTTAAATTCTATAATGAAAAGATGTATATCACACGCCTTCATGAATACAGAAACCCTCATCATGCGGTTACAAATTACTTTGTATTTTCAAATAAAAGAATAAGTTTTCAAACATAACCACTGTGTAAAAGTTCATATGAATCGTTACCTTGTGTATAACAATATCGACATAATATTTATAATTGTGTTTTAATGAGTGATTGGCATAAAAAAACGTGTAGATATCTCTTGAAAAGTTGTCAAAGTTGATAAAAAAAAAATTTAACTGTTCAGATCCCCTGACACTGAAAACACTAGCTGTGGAATATCCTCTGCCATGGCGATGACAATTGTGAAGAAGCTGTAGGTAAATGTTGCTCTCAAAAAGTAAATGACGGTGATAAAACCTTTACTTGTATAAACATAGTTTTCGTGAATATTCTGTTACCATTTGTTTTCTTTATAATCAATACGTTTTGACAGGTGTATCTTCGGGGTAGTGTTTTATTAATCTCCTTTACAATACCCAGAGAAACATCTTTAAAAACATAATTTTCTAAAATGTTAACTGTTGCTTATGAGCATTAACACTTGCTACACGGTCGGTCTTATCGATCATCATACAAGGAAATGTTATTTACATAAGAGAGATGAAATCTTTTGGTTTGTAAATTGTCATAACAAACGATTTGGTTTTGCAAACAAGAAGTGTACTTTTATAAATGTATCGTTTATGCTGTAACCTGTATTGTACAATCATGGTGACACAATAATAAAATAATATAATGTTCTTCTTCTTTTCTTTTTCTTTCTTCAAGATCTTGTTGGTATTTCATATTTTATTAACTATATTCGCACAGTCAAACTAGATGCTGTACTCTACATGTATGGACCTTTAAAATTCCTGTTGTCATGTGCAGTTGTTATTATGATGAAATATATTTATATTATACATTCATACGGCTTAGTATTAAATTGCTTTTTTTGCTTTGATATTTGAATATCAAAGGGAAAGACAAGAACCAAATCTATCAACATGCATTTCTTTTCAGCTAAAAAAATCACATATATTTTTAGTCTACTACTGCAAAATCCAATGCATATTATGTAATGGGTTTAAACAACGGGTAACAAGAATACTGTTTATCGATTGGTTACTTGTGATCACGTGCCGTACCGGGAGTTACCTTTGTTAGTTTAATTGGTCAGTGAACACTCACGTGATTTATGGTATTGAAATATAATCAACCGTCATTGATGAACTCTATCCGGTGATTGGCAACCCAGCTGAAGAACTCTCTGAAAAGCTCATTGACTCTGTTCAGGTAAGCAATATTTCTTTACATTTAATGCTTCCCATTTCATTCCTTTTATTTTGAGAATCATTAGGTTTTAACAGAAATCGTTTATAATTTATAAAGGGAGGACTGTTATCGTTGTATCAACTGAGTATTACACTTATCAGGTATACTTTGCATGTAAGTTTAACAAATCTTTTTTAAAGCTTAACCTAACAAGTAGAAAACTGGTATAATCGATAGGCATGAATAAACTGTAGGATTTAAGTAATGATGTAGGATTTTAGGGAGACAAGGCTTAAGCAACAGTGATCATAGGATGTAATGGCAACTTTGAGGGTTAACAACAGTTCAGTGATTGTTGTTGATAGTTATGATCAAAGTGCTGTTTCAAAGTTCAAATAACCACTAACATATTTCTCTCTTTTCTTTAAATAATATTAAAGTCTGATTACAATGTTGTATAGTTCGTCAAAGGTCGCTACTCAAATATATTTCTTTGGTAATGAAAGCCGTTTTTAATGCCACTTTTGTTGGACCTATATGGCCACAAACCAGTGAATGCATGACTGCCCATCACTGGTCACACCCCCGTTTTCTGACGCCATAAACAGAATCGGCTTCGTTATCTATAATCTATATAGCAACAATACCACACAAAAAAAATCAGAAAATGTTTTACACTCAGTTATATAAATCATTTGACGATGTAATATAACTAGGTAAGCATTTAGTGTAAAAAAAGATATCCACATCAATGGTAATCATTTAGGAAGTATTTCAGTTGAAATGATGACACGTTAATCTGTACAGTCACACCCGTGCGAGTTTTATGACCCCAAACCCAGGTTGTTTTTTACAGCAGATAATTACGCTGTCTTAATGAAAGGCTAATTAAAGGTGGACAAATTAACACAAATCAAGCCCAGTTTTATTTTGTTGAAAAAACTAAAATCTAGAAGTGATAAAGTCGAGGTTAGTGGATGTTTAAATAATTACACAAGTTATCTCAATAGGCTAAAATATGGCAAGTTGATTTTAATCCAGGTAAGGCTATTGCAATTCTATTCTCACGTAAAAGTAGTCAAACGCCAAACTAGTCTTATAATATAAGGAGTAGATATTAATGAAGTTGATCAACATAAGCATTGAGGAATAATTTATGAACTAGTTGAAAGGGTATGTCCCTTAGTAAATGCCTTCATAGACATAAGTGTAGATTATCGAGGAAGTCATTACTGCAAAAGTACAAATCTTACATATTGCCAATTTTTTATTGATTTTGATTTGATTGATGTTCGTCAATTGGGATAACTGTACAAAGAACAAGAGAATTATCGTAAGTTTGCATTTAGTTGTTTTGCGACCAAACTGAGGGACAAGTCATGCATTGATATAACAAAATATATAAAGAAACGAACTGTAAACCGACGATAAGTTAACAAAATGAGCTTGTTTTATAAAGTGGTCAAAACTATAACAAACCTAGAGTTTCGTGAAATCTCAGATGTTTTTGACTTCAGACCATTTCAGAACTGTAAAACTGTAAATTATGCAAAAATTCTTCCTTTGGATTTCATTACCGATAGAACATTGGAATTCGCCATCTTTGATCTTTTAAAAAAGCTATCGCCAGTGAAACTGATGTATAGTAATTTCAATTTTAGTAATGGCAGTAGATGCAGCGATTTAAATGCACACAAGTTTGAACTAGTCTTATCACAAATTCCCGCCTGTAGTGAGGTCATAACTACGATGGTGAAGATACGACACATTTCTTCTTTTCATATCCTCTGTTCACCCAAGACAAAGTATGTTTTCTATACTAAAGGTTTTGATTTGAGATTTATTTGTAAACCCAAATTGTTTTTATTGTGTTAATAATGAACGCGTCGTATCTGCTTGCAATGAGGTCGTTCTAGACATAATTTGGCAACTATAAACCAAAATGTATATCCTATGCAAGATATGTCCTTTAGTCTTCAGACAGTAATAAATGTGCTTTGATAAGAATGAATGCTCAGGTTGGTAGAATAATACACCGTTTGGTGAATAAACAAATATCACAGATAATCTGTTATTAGAACTTAACACAGAAATAAGCTTATGTATAACATACATCTCGTTCATATTTAACAAGGTACTAATGTCAATTAACAGTAATATGCAGTGTGATGTAATTATCACATCGTCATCAAATGAATTCAGTCTTTTGTAACCAATCCTCAATAAAAGCCGAATCTAGATTTAACTACGGGTTGGATCCTCACGTGAATAAACATCCAATCAGACTCTAGAAATAAAAAAATCATTATCATAACAGATTGACCTTGAAATAACAAGATGCACAACTACATACGCTAGCAATTTTAGAACAAACACGTGCAATTGATTTCTTTGGACATACAGATTTTTATAACCTATTGAATAACTGGCTATTCCATGCCCCTCGCTTGCGCATTTCATTCATATTTGAATTTAATGCACAATAATCTTTTTGCATGTGTTATTCTGTCGTGTAAAGTTTGTATGCTGTTAAACGTTTTGCATTCTAAAATTATGTTTCAAAGAGAGTTAAATACGTAAAAAGTATTAATTTGCGTACATGTATGTAATAATGTGACATTCTACATGTACGACATATTAATTCTGTTTACAAATAGGCTTGTTTGTGTGTTCAACAAGTCAAATAGAGTTACAATTTGTTTTTACGTTTTGTTGAATGCCTCACACCGGTTAGGAACCGACAGGATTAATACAAGATACATTATATAGACAGACAGACAGATATGATAAATAAATTATCTGTCCGTCTGTCTACATTTGTATATCATATTTAGAATATTCATTCAGGGCAATATATTCAAGCTATGAAGTTACAGGACTTGCTCACCAGAAATATAGACCACGCCCATCACGTGTGAACAGATTTACGATCAAAAGACAAGTGACTGTTTATTCATATGTCAATAAACTATAGATGAACAAATCACCTTAAATTACCAACAACAATGGTGAAAAAAACAAGATAACGTCTCTGAATTCTCTGTTTGATATCCCCGACTGATCTACATGAAACAATCAGAACTTTATGATAGACTAGACAGTTTCCTTTCATCCCGTCTCGGGAGATGAGGGGTACTGTGAGCTAATTGGCGTCGCTAGAGCTGGCAGTCACGCTGACAAGGGGCCTAGGCGATGAGCCGTGAAGTATGTCAAGGGGTTAATGAGTTAATAAGTTACAGGCCTTTTTCATGTTGTTTTGTTAAGCTTGTCGGTGTTTACTTATTTATTTAGATGAGCGATATATTATGTTAAACAATCATTCTTTATTGTGTTGGCGTTTGTATAGATAACTATATAACTATATAATATTCACCATGACATGTTCTACATCTTGTACTTTTGAGCGGTATTAACATAAGCTTTTAGATTTACCAATCCAATCCTTCATTGAAATACATATTTTTAAACCATTTAAAGAATGACATGAATCACGAAAATGCATTTCATCCTTTGTTGTAATCCAAATAAGTAACAAATGTAAGGCATCATGGGTTTTCACAACATAGACACAAGATTACACATACGTCAGAATTCACACGTTACAGACACATTAACAAAAGTAGAGTTCATCAATATCTCGCATGGACAATTCTGGCATAAATGCACGCAATATATAATGAGCCATGTTATGGATCATAATCAAATGTTATTGGTATTTGTTTGTTTATCATTATTGAGTGCTGTACTTTCTGTTGTAGTTATCAACAAGGACTTGTGTAGAACATAATAATAACATATTTTAAATTTGGATCTACAAACGCCGACATAACTATCAAACACCTTGTTTTAGGATTTTTAGAATTTATTAGCCGGTAATTCTTTAATGCCATTCAATTTTGAGAAATATTTTCTAATGCACTTAATATGCACTTTGTTAGTTTGTTATATTCATATTTCTTACATCTGTTTTAAGCCAAAAAGTGTTGCTTTACACAAAACTTATGCAATATACAATCTAATGAAATATAAGTATAATATATAAAAAAAACTGCAACAAGCATAAGAAAAGCTCACTAACACTTAGTCAACTCTTTGAGTATTCGGCTTCCGACCCAACCTAATTCCAAACCCCGGTGCGACTGCAATAAACACTACCGGTAATCGCCTAATTGCAATTAATGATGTGGTTAATGAAGCCTGTTAATGAGATCGAGCCATCAGGTGTGAAATGTGTATTCAAGCGTGAGGGGCAGCATATTTGCAGCCGCTGCATATAAGTTCATTTAAAGCTATTGCCTCTCAAAAGATGGTCTTGTTAACTTTGGAATGCTGTAAAACATTACATAAAAGTGATGTTTATTTTGTGTTTTTTTACATTAGCGTTTGGAACTTGGTAGCTAGAAAGAGAGTTGTTTCCCCTAAGTCGGCAGCGCTCTCTCGGATGGCAAACGGAAACTAGATTGAAGAAATGTAAAACTTTAGAAGATCAACGTAATAGTAGATCACGTTGGGTCTTGGGAATTGTAAAACTATTTGCAAATATTACATCAATTTCACTTCATGATTAACATTCTGGCCACTTGGCTCGTACGGCTGTTAAAACAGCGATTTGCAAATATAACGTTAGTCACTTTCTTTAACATTATCAACAAGACTTCTGATGATAGTTCATGTAATCCAATTGGCGATTTATTAGAAAGCATCTCACGTTTTGTGGTGTAAATAAATGTTTCTCATTGTTATGATTCTACAAATTGGTATTGATTATTGGTAGTTTAGATTTCCTCAGATTGACTTACCCCAAGTAAGAAATGTGTATGTTTCATGAAAGGATATATCAGGCACCGTTGTGAGAAGACAGGGTGATGTTATTTTAACAATAGAATTTCATTTCAATTATTATCACTATATGTTATATAAACACAATGGTGTCACAGTGCTGTGACATCACCACATTGGAGTTTTCAGACAGGAGAAGTGTTGAGAGATATTAAATGTCATGGAAGGTTTGGATTTTAGATGATAGATAAAATCTTACCCATGTGTCTTCTAATATCAAATATATCACACTCTTTGATAAAAGTCAAACTATTTGTAACTTTCATCTACTCGTGTTGACATATTTGATATCGATAACGATGTATGTATGTACATGTATGTTTCTGTGTATGTATGTTTCTATGTGTATGTACTGATATATGCTTGTATGTGTATGTATGGTTGGTTTGTATGTATATATTATGTATAATAATGTGTATATTTGTGTATATCTGTTCTCATTCTCTATGTTTCGCATTGAGTTAATTTATAAAAAAAAAATATACATGTATGTAACGTAAATTATGTCTTTAAGATACTTTTACTGCATATATTATTTATTAATCAAGGTGTTATTTATGCCTCCAGGCCTGGCGTTTGTATTTAAACTGTACCCTAAATCTTCTTTTAAGCAATGTAACACATGACACTTAAGTAAACTATATTATTATTAATGATTCAAAGTTTCTAGGCCTATTTCTTCTGAAGTGAGAATTAATTAGGCCAGGAAGCATTGAGTCCTGATTTGGGTACGGTTTAAAACTGAACTAAAAGTCAATTTACAGACAGAACTAGAATCTTACCAATGAAGTACTGAAATGTTAATTTAAATGAGCTAATCCTTCCATAAGTCTTCCATAATTATTTACAAACGAAATCAACCATTAAAGGGGCAGTAGCACATTATATTGAAAACATAAGGTGATATCGGGAATGTGAAACTTGAAATTCCATCTGCTTCCAATTGAAAGACAGTGTATTTAAACTAAATGAAGCATTTATAAATCAAATAAATAATATAAAGTACAACCAAACATCTTTTTTTACCCAAAATGAATGAAAGGGTTTACACAAAAATGGTCACAAAAAGTTTTCATGTGAATCTTTATAATTTGTTCTCTGACTTTTGAATATTGTATTGAGTTATGAGATTTTTGCTACATTAAAAATAATGCATACTTACATAAAAATAATAGAATTAGCTCAAGAAGTAGAATATTGAACATGACATAGTCTTTGTTCACTGTCTATGGATGTTAATTTATGGTACCCAAAATATAGCAAATTCATTTGACTCAAATATAAATGATGCAACTGATTACCTGAACGAGTCCTTTTGGTACTTATGAATATTGATGAATACTTAATAATTTTCTAACTTTTTTTTCCATGCGAATATCTTGAAGAAAGAAACCTGTACAAGAAATTGTATGATCCTGACAATGAATTGCATCAGTCAGCAAAGAGGATAAGAGCAAAGCAGAAGGACTACTGGACTGAAAACGAGGGTAAGATCAACTTGAAGTCTCTCTCATGTCAAGGTGATGTCTTTACACAATGCTTACCATAACAGTTGGCAAGAAGGAGAAGACCTCATCCTTTATGCGAGGTCAGTGCATCAAGACAAAGTTTGAAGAGGAATTAGCCATATGGGACAAAGCATGTTTGTGGTTGTCCAGGAGACAGATTCATGTCCTGCTGATAGTTAGTGAGTAACAAGGAAACAACTCATTTTGATTATGAATCGTGTTGCAATAAATGTCAGTAGGAAAATGATAATGTGACCGATTCAAGAACTGAACTATTACAATTATTACAACATATATACATGTTAGAATGTAAGATTTATTTTCACAATCAGGTCACTGATTATTGTAAATAACTAAACGATTGAATGAAAAGTAAATATTGCATGCATTTATTATTGTAAATGACTAAATGAATGAAAAGTGAATATTACATGAATTTATGATTGTATATAAATAAACCTGTTAATGTAATTGTCTTTTCTTATTGTTTTGATATAATATATATTGTAGTTAACGACAAAAACTCTATATATTCAAAATAGAAGACAGATATTAGATACCCGACCTGAATCGCTTTATCTTCAACTTATCTTTAACTTCAACAATATTCATCTTTAAGAAACAGAATTCAAACTCAACAAAATTCTCCAATCCTCGATTAAAAAAATTGAATTGCATTTTTCAAAACGATTCAGTAATACGTCAGCTTTGAAAACAAGTGACAGAACACATTCAAGATTTGTTGTTCATAACATGACGGACTCCCAGTATAAAAGTATGTTATTGATCCTTATTTCCACTCAAATAACACAACAAAAATGATCAATTATATATCTCTATTCATTAATCAACAACAAACACAACAACTAAGAACACAACAAGATTCTAGAATCCTGAATACTATCAATAAAAAAAATATGAAATATGATTTTATTAGTGCTTCAACTTACTCATTAAAATATATGCAAGCTTTTAAAAAACCATATCATGACTGCTTACTTCATTGAAATGACACAACAGATATATCAATTGCTGAACACAAATTTATGTGGGTTTTTCAGTTAGATCCTTGAATTCTCTAAAAAGATGTAATAGGATTTTACTAGCGCTTCAATGATTTGTCAGTTTTGGAAATATGGCTTTGGAAAGGCGTCCTTTCCAAACGGTGGAAAGGTCGCCTTTCCGTCTTTGGAAAGGACGCCTTTAATTCTTTGGAAAGTTTTGGAAAGAACGATCGTTACTCCAGTGTGTTTTTGTATTGTGGCATACATCACAGATATAAAAGTATAATACGAAGGAAACAAAAATCCCGCAAATAAGAATGTAAGTGTTCGGAACTTACATAGGCATCGTGATGCATAACGTTTGCTCTTGCCATTTTGTAGATACAAATTGTTTAAAGACCAATAATATGTAAAAATGTTAGAAAATATCAATTTACTATAAATACATAAACGCCTTATGGCACTCTTAGAAATAGTACATTTGTCGTAGATGTCATTTACGTGGGTCATATACGATATAACATACTCTGAATACAATAGCTCGGCTCGCTCTTGAATTACACTTGTTTTGCTTACAGGTCACCAATAAACCTCATTTGACTCGTTACCTGAATATTAAATTAAATTTAAAATAGTAAGTGGATTTCACAATCTAACAGATGAGTTAGATTTTCAAAGCCACGATTAAGAAATTTGATTTTTCGAATGCAGTGTCGAAATCATGTGAGAAGGTTATTCGAATTGTACATACGTACGTATGTTTATAGTTATGGCGACGGGTGTGAGTATAAAGTTATTTTACCTTTAAACAGTTGGTCCTGGGAAATGTTCTCTACCGAGTGAACACCAACACCTTTGCATTTATATTTACACTAAGATACATGTGATTTGTAAATGTAAATAATGCTCACCTTACCTTATATACATATGTATACCATAATGGTTTGGAGGCCGAGTGTCCGGTGTTGAGCTTTGAATAACAACTGCCGGAGCATATGCATTCTGAGTATATTATTATATTAACATTTCAAATCAACTGTCAACAGTTCGGGTAAACATGCAGTGTTTCTTTCATTCAACGAAATAGCGTTTATTAATTATCACTATTTGTAGCATATTATAAGCCAAAAGTTAACGGTGGTAGAAATGGTAGCATATGGTTGCAAACATACTCTTAGGCATCAATTGAGTGAGAAAGTAGGAGTTCAACACCGCTTGGGCAATATTTTTGCTCTTAGTGGCCGCTTGGGCACTATAGCAGGTATTAGCGGCAAGACAATTTGAGTTTTCATTTGGGTTTATCAATGAAAACTTTTCATTAGAAAATGTTTAATTATGAATAAAATAATAAAATGACATGAATATGAAAACTACTCAGAAATAATCAGAGCATGCCACATGTCCTACATTTTAAGATTAAGAGTCTGAGATAAAGCTAAATACAAGTATTAAAATATCAATAACAAACAAAATGTACAACAACACGTAATAATGTTTTAAATAATGTGCTTGTATTACCTTAAAAAAGAGAGATCACTGACTTCATTCAATGTCGTGCTGAAGGGGATTGAAATACCCTTATATCCAAATATTAATAGTGATACGAAGTACTCAATGTCAACCTACAAGAGTACTAGTTGAAGTGACCAGCTGACATGTATACTCACGTGCAAAAGAAACGTCCCCAAACATTTTTTATTTGTAATTAATTATCTAATGACATTGAACCTAACTCAGTGTTAGGAGAAGGTCACATAAACACTCAAGTTGATGACATGACCACAAAAGGACAATAAATGCACATTTTTTAGGAGAAAAATGATTTTAATCAGTGAAATTTCCTAAATGTACATAAAAATACCCGTTTGGTCTTGGGGTATAAAGCCCCCGCCAAAATGTTTTTGGGCATCAGTTACATCATGTTGACAACAAGAACATGCCGCAATTAACTTCAAAGCAGAGAGGGTGAGCAAAGTGGATGCTTCAACTTGGCGCTACAAACGACCATGTCGCTAGAATCTTGAACTGCTCGAAGCAAACAATTGGTAGGCTGTTGATGCATTTTGGACAGACTGGCAGGACAATAAACAGGCCCAGGAGCTACAGACCGAAGGTGACCACCCCCATTGTAGACAGACATTTACGGGTGCTTCCCCTGAGGAACATTTTCCTGACTGTGACGTCATCAGCTGCACACAGCCTGAATCATCGAATCAGCAGATGGACAGTGACCAGACGACTGCGTTAACACGACATTTGAGCAAATCGACCTCTCAGAGCAATGAAGTTAAAGCATCAAATTTGACGTCGAATACTGGCTTTAGGGAGTACTGTTCGTCAATGTTGTGAATGTCTTGGTCTAGCAAGCAAGATTTTCGGATATGTATCCAGTAGAGCATCTTTGAGGCTACCTCAGGTGACGTATTCGACAACGCCAATAGCCTCCACTGACAGTGCAGGACTTGAGTCGTGTTTTGCAGGGGAAATGGCACCATATCCATAGTCGTGTTGTTAGGCGATTTATAAACCATGTCCGCGGTCGTGTTGCGTTACTTATTGCATCACAAGGAGGCCACAGCCGATATTATGACGTTTAAGTAACTGAAGCAGTGTGATTTGTGCTTTGACAGGTGATCGAATACCGGACAATACACCCCTAGTCAACTTATCATCTTGTAAAACGGTAAAAAAATGTCTTTATGTTTCACGAATTCTTGCAATTTGATAAATATACAACAAGTTTATAATAATAAATGTCAGAATATACAAGTGTTTTGAGATTTGCTATTTATAGTTTGAAAACGTTTGGGGACGTTTCTTTTGCACGTGAGTTTATGTACTTAAAAACAAGATGTTGATATTTGGCAGGCTTCCTTGTGGAGTGATGATGGAAAGTTAAACGGAAACAAATTGCGCACTTATCGCTAGTACAAAAACACCCCCATTGTTGAAAATTTTGTAAAAAAATTCATGTTTAGAGATCATCGTCGTATTTTATCCAAATTTAGACGTGGTATTTTACCCTTGTTTATTGAAACCGGCAGATATGCCAAGCCTCCGGTTCCTCTTTTACAAAGGCATTGTAAATATTGTATTAATAATGTACATATGGTTGAAGATGAATTCCATTTCTTAATGAGATGTTATCTCTATGATGATTTGCGTTTTATTCTGTTTGAAGCTGCTTTTAAACGTAATGATGCTTTTTATGATTTAAATGATAATGAAAAATTTGTTTTTCTAATGAATGAAAGCACTTTGCAAAATATTTTAGCTTCTTCGATTTTAAATATGTTTAATAGAAGAGAGCTGTTATTGATCTGATTGGGTTATATATTTATATTCAAAAACATGTAATTATTAACAGTGTGTTCTTTTAGTGTCTCATAAGCCATTTGTGGATAGACGCATTGTTTTATAATGTGTATCATGTTTTGTATATACATGTAATGATGCGTGTGACACTTTAATAAAAACTATACTACTACTGTATTGTATCAACAAGCAGTACAGGGTCCTTAACAAAGGGAGGGTGGTACTTATATAAGCTTTGTCAATATAGAGAGTGTATACTTTTCATTGAGGAATCTTTATTGTTTAAAAGGGAATAAGAGTAAATTTAATGTGGTATATGTACTGATTTTAAATGATAATCTTTATGCAAATGTCGAATATATACTACCGGACAAAAGAAAGTACACACTTCAGGTGAATTTATCATGTGTCTGATTTTCATTACGAAGTTTTTTTGTTGTTGGCGTTTTGTTCTTTACTGAAAAGACATTAAAGGGGCAGTAGCACGTTTTTAGGGGGAATATAAGGTGATGTCACGAAAATGAAAATAAATGGTTCCAATTGATAGACAATGTTTTTAAACTAAATGGAGCAATAATAATTCAAATATATAACGTAAAGTTTAGCCATGCGATTGCCTTTTCTTACACAAAATGAATTAAAGGTGTTCACACAAAATGGCCGCCAATGGATTGTATGCGAATCTTCATACTTTGTTCTCTGACTATGGATGATTGGCTTGTCTAATGAGATTTTTGACACTGTCAAAATAATACATTTAGCAGTAACTCACAATTATCAGTAAAAAAATTGAAATATAAAATTATAAAAAAACGTGCTACTGCCCCTTTAAAGGTGCTGTAGCACGTTTTAGGGGGAGTATTAGGTGATGTCAGGAAAATGAAAATAAATGGTGTCAATTGAAAGACAGTGAATCTAAGCTAAATGAAGCAGTAATGAATCAATTATAGAATGTAAAGTTCAGCCATGCCATTTATTTTTCTTACACAAAATTAATTGATTTCTTCACACAAAAATGCCGGCAAATGGAGTTTATGTGAATCTTTATAATTTGTTCTCAGACTATGGGTGTTTGGTTTGTGAAATGAGATTTTTGACATTATCCAAAATATATGAAGCATTAACGTTCAATTATAAATGAAAATTTGAAAATATGAACAAATAAAAAAGGTGCTACTGCCCCTTTAATGCAAAATGTAATGGTGGTGTCAAAAATCTCATGACACAAACCTAACATCCATAGTGGGAGATCAAATTATAATAAAATTCCCTTTAGGACATCCTTCAAAACATCCTTCAAAGCGTTTTTTTATTCTGGTTATCAAATTTTGATAATTTACAGTTGATATAACAAAACTGTAAGTCGTTATAGAAGACACATTCGATGTGAAAATCAATAATTGTGCCTATTTTCTTACACGTTTGCAACATTTCAGGCATGGTAGGGGTAGTGATAGTACTAAATTTCAAGTCCTACCCCTCCTTAATCTAAATATGTACCAGACACCAATTACATTCTTCAAATTACTATTGTTATTGTAAAAATTGTATACATGTAATCAAATGCATCACATGTCTTTTAAATATGATGATCTAGTGTGTACTTCCCTTTGGTCGATATTTCAGTATTTCCAATGCTCGATCATTATTAGATTATAGCCTATTATAGAAAGTTATATATAGAGAATCTCACCCAAGTGTTTTCTGATATCAAATATATCAACACAAGTTGATAAAAGTAACAACTATCCGAGGCTTGCCGAGGATATTTTACTTTTATCAACGAGTGTTGATATATTTGATATCAGAAGACACGAGTGCGAGATTCTATTTATCATCCAAAATTATTTTTCATCACAATTGCTTGAAAAATGTACATCTTTGAATACTGCATAGCTCTAAAACTCCTATACCAGTGATGTCATAGCACAGTGACGTCATGGTGTAATGACATCATATCATTGTGACGTCATTTCTGATGATAAGATAACATAATTTTATTTGCACAGAGAACACCCTTCTTGGGCAGTGTACAAAACGAGAATAGCAAATTTCATGACATACATAATATATACATAACAAATAACAGAGATATGCTATTATACACAATGACACTGCATGCCATTTATCCTAATCTGTATTGATATAATTCATACAACAATTTGGTGGTTTTGGAGGCATGGTGACTCTTAGGGTTTAATATGGCAGTTAGGAGATCTTTCTTTGGCAACCCCGCATTCGTCAGACCTGTTGAACAGATGAGGTCTGAACGTTGATTATGGAATTTAGGACATGACAATATAAAATGTTCCTCTGTTTCAACTTCCGTTAGGTTGCATTGCTTGCAAATACGACTATCAGCTGGGATGTTGTTGTATCGACCCCTCTCTATCTCTAGTTGATGAGCACTAAGTCGTAATTTACTTAAAACTTTACGATGCTCCTTGTTCTTAATTGACGATAGATAGTCCTTATATTGAAATGAATCTCCAATGTGCCCAAGCAGGCGAAGTTTCTTTCCTTTATCAGACGGAAGCTGATTTATTTCCTGTAAATGCAAGTTAACAAATTGAGACTTTATAAATTCTGTAAATTGGAGTGAGGATATGTTGACAATATTTGAAGTAGGGAAAGCGTTTTGAAGAATTTGCTCAATAGTTGAGACCCAAGATGATTTTGATAGAAGTCTATCTTCTTGTAAAGCAGCATATTCGAGTCGGTTATGGTCCATCCTTATCAATCTTCTGTAGTAGATAAACATGCTTGAGAGTATAGTTATTGATATAGGGTAAAGTCCAAGCCCGCTAAGACATCCAATGTTACAGGTGCGCTTTGGTACTTCTAGGATTGACTTGGCAATCTTTATGGTTATAATATTACAAGTCAACTTACTCCAATTTTGGAAGAGATCCAATGAAGATTTAAACATATCGCTGCCCCACACTTCTGCACCATAGGTGGCGATTGGAATAACAAGACAACGATAGAGACGGAGAAGAACATCAGGGCGGAATTGAGTTGATGAAGATAAGCTGTGTCGGATCTTGAACCAGGCGCGCATCGCCTTCCCTTTAAGACTTTCAATGGCGATTTTAAAAGTTCCATTCTTGTGCAAAGTTACTCCTAGAAAGGTATATGAGTCACAAACGTCGATGGCCGAATTATCATAGAGAAATGAATGATTTGTATCGACCCTTGTACCACCAAAAATAATCACTTTAGTTTTAGAGAGATTTATCTTGAGTTTCCAATCTTCTGTAAATGTTTTTAGATTATTAATACTATTTTGGAGTCCTTTGGCTGATTTTGAGAAAAGGACGAGGTCGTCCGCAAAAAGTAGATGTGTGAGACTTTGATCATCCAAGTTAGGGGCATGTTCACTGCCGGATTCAAGGTAGTCCTTCATATTATTCACAAATATGTTGAAGAGGGTAGGGCTGCAGACACATCCTTGCTTAACACCAATTGATGATGAAATTGGTTCAGCCACTCCGCTTTCAGTTTTTACGGCATATGTCACCTCAGAGTACATAATTATCATGCATAAGATTAAATATTTTACCTGTTATGCCATAATTATACATTTTGAATAGTAGACCGTCTCTCCATACAGAGTCAAACGCCTTACGAAAGTCAACAAAGCAGGTATATAGTTTTCTTTTCATCTGTTTAAACTTTTTAATCCAGGTTCTAAAGATGAATATGTTATCCGATGTCCTGTGGTCGGACCGAAATCCTGCCTGTCTTGAGTCAAATAGAGAGTGATATTCCATATAGGAACTTATCCTTATATTCATGATAGACAGAAAAAGTTTTGAGAGGCAACTTCCAAGGGCTATTCCTCTATAATTGTTCACGTCATAAACATCTCCCTTCTTGTGAATAGGAATGATGTACGATGTTCGCCAAGCAGTGGGAAATCGTCCAGTGTCTAATATAAGATTAAATAATTTCAAATAGTGATCGATTAGAACAGTGGAAGATGCAGAAATCATCTCGTTGAGTATCAAGTCAGGACCGCCAGACTTTCTACTCTTCATTTTCCGTATAGCTGTCACGAGTTCCTGTGCTGTGATATTATCATTGAGATTATCGCAGTCTAAATCTGTTGATGGATACATATCTTCAACTGACCTTGATACATATTGATGAAATTCAGTGGTGTTGGGAATATCACAGTTCAGGTTGGTGAAGTTTTCAGACCACTCGGAGGCAGAGATGTTATTGCTGTGGTCCGTCTCTTGTCCACCTAAACCACCTTTTCTTCTTTTTTGATTTCCGTTTCACATGTACAAGTTTCACAGAGCCATTTGCCGCAGACAAAATGATATCAGAAAACTGAGATGTCATATCATCAACCTCTACTTGAGAAGCATTTTCAGTTTGCTTCATTATGAAATTGTCAGCTCGGGTTTTACATGTAGAAGATATAAGACAATTTATATATTTGACTTCGGAATCTCTTGACCACACAAACTTTGATATTTTCTTAACTTTTGTTGTTGCTTTATGATTTGGTCGTTTTGTCTTTGACTTCAGTTGGCCTAAGCACTTTATACTTGCTTGGATTGCACAGTGGTCAGACATGTGGGTAAGGGGTAATACTTTCACAGAGTTGAATTGATTATAGTCTCATACTTGGTTATAACATAGTCTACTGCACTACAACCGTTATATTGATAACAAGTCAAATTACCGTAAATATCCCCCACAGTTCTTCCATTTAGAATACACGGCTTTGTGTTGATACACGATTGTAGTAGATCCCTGCCGAACTTGTTACTAGGTGAGTCTGTGTTGTTCCTCTGGACAGGGATGTACGGCGGTATTTCATCAGTTGGGGGTACTTGTGATTTCTCACTATTAATTTCAGTTTGTTTTAAATCTTTTAGATTCCCAGTCCGAGCGTTAAAATCTCCACCTAACACAAGGGTTCCCTGCGAGCCATAAAGCGCAAGTTTTTGCTCCAAATCTATGAAAGCATCGCTGTCTTTCTTGGTCCATATACTTGAATTTTCTGGCGGTATATATATTATTCCAATAATTATATCTTGTGAGATCTTTAATGATCTACTGTTAACTTTTACCCATAAAGAGTCACCATCCCCCCTATCTAATACTTCAATAATACTGCCAAGGCTCTTCTTGTAGAGTAAAGCTGTGCCGCCTCTAGCCTTGTTAGTAACACTGCTGATATTGGCATGTCTTGTATATGATATTGTAGTCGGTAAATCTGTCTTTAAAGGGGCAGTAGCACGTTTTTTTGGGGGAATATAGGGTGATGTCAGGAAATTGAAAATAAATGGTTCCAATCTAAAGACAATGTATTAAAACCAAATAAAGCAGTAATTAATCAAATATATAATGAATTAAAGGTGTTCACACAAAAATGGCTGCCAATGGATTTTATGTGAATCCTCATAATTTGTTCTCCGACTATGGATGATTGGTTTGTGTAATGAGATTTTTGACACTATCAAAGTAATTCATTTAGCATTAACTTGCAATTATCAGTGAAAAATTGAAATATAAAATTGTCAAAAAACGTGCTACTGCCCCTTTTAGGATATCATTTTTAGCATCTTCGTGGCCAATCCAACATTCAGTCACCCCAATAAAATCCGGATATTCTAAATTACGAATAATGTCAATTGTGGATGTTATGTTAGCAATACCTTGAGCATTCCAAAATCCAAACAAGAATGTCTTAGACATTGGATGACTTGAAATAATCTATGAAAAAATGCACTAAAAGTAACACACTGGGCAAGTGAATATAGTTGAATGGATAATAATGAACATATATGTAAAACAACACATACAAAATGTCATGCTCTATGCATATTATAACTAGAGATAAATAAAGCTGAAATAAAGTTGTAAACATATTAATATGAATAGTTCTTCAATGATGCTTGAGATAAAGTCTATTTTATGTTTCAGATTTGAAGTAAGATATTGTCAGTCAAATATAAACTATGGATATGGTGAATGTGAAAGCATCACGGATGACTATTAGAGTCTCCGCTGGTAGTTAGCCCACTGTGGCCACGCCATCATGGGGGGAGGGGCACTGAACCCACAGTAGGGCCACATCCATTTCGCTAGTCCCGGGGGAAAACCCGGCGGTGGTGGAAGTCGCGGCATTCCAGGCCAGGAGGGGTTGGGTACCATCCATGGTGGAAAGGTTGTCGGCATCGGGTATTCCCGGCTATAAGTTTTAGCACGAACATTCTGCTCCGAAGTTGACACATTCTGAACCACTTGTGGTCTGTTATTACTTTCGGGTACAGTCTCCGTTGGTTCCCATACCTCAGCTATGTTTGTAGCTGTCGATGTAGTGCAGTTATGACGTTTGTTATGTCATGTCCCTTCTGTTGACAGGGCATTGTTCAAAATCTACTGTCAAAGCGATATCTCCTAGGAGATATCGCTTGATCTTCCACAAGCGATATCTCCTGTGGAACAAAGTTTTGGATGATAAAGCAGGACATTTGAATTATAACGTATGTCTATGTTGATATATACATGCTATCACAAACTTTAAGGTTTGTTACTTTGCAAATGTGAATACCATAACATTTATTATTTGTAAATGATGATGACACAATACAATCACACATGAATAGTCCTTTCGAGAGTAATTCCACTTTTCAATTTGGGTTAGGGTTAATAATGCCTACAAGGAAGAACGTTAACGCCTACAGTGAACAATGCCTACAGTGAGTGTTGCCTGTCTGCACACAACTGATTTGTAATTATATAAATAGCAGAGACCCTCGATTTAAGTTGACCAATTTGTTTATTTAATGTTAAATGACAATGTTTTTATATCTCTTTCTGCCATGATAAACAAAATGTTTAATAGACTTAAAAGGTCCAAAATCAACATGTACTTTTCGCTTGTATTATAAGCACTTATGTGACTGTTTCCACACCATTTTAAAAATGTATATGTTTTTTATCTCATGATTTTAGATTATCAACGAATTTCGTGTCTCATAAGCCTTTTAGGCTGGATGTTGTTTTTTAAATTGACTTTGTGAATGTTCCAAATGTTTTATAACAACATGTGACACGTAAATAAAATATATAATAATATATATAAGAAAGCCAAATGTGGCAAATCAGCTGGTTTAGATTTAATCCCAGCAGAGGCTTTGAAAAACACCCACTGTATTGATATATTATTACGTATTTTTTCACAGAACAGAGAAACAGCACATGTCCTAGTGCTTGGCGACAAAGTTTAATTTATCCTATTAAAAAACCCGACACGGATGCTCGCGACCCCATGGGTTATCGCGGATTCTCACTTTTATCTATTCCCTGCAAAATTTACGCGGATATATTAAATACGCGATTCTCGACGTGGCTAGAATCTAACAATTTGTTAGCAGAGGAGCAAAACGGTTTCCGAAGTAAACGTAGCACGACCGACCATATTTACACTCTTTTCTCGATCATAAAAAAACGCAAGTCTGTAAATCTCCCTACGTATGTCTGCTATATCGACGCGTTGAAAGCATTCGACCGCGTAAACCGAGATTGCCTTTGGTATCAGCTGCTTAAATTAGGAATAAATGGTAAATATTTCTCGGCCGTAAAATCCTTATATGAAAACAACCAATCACGCGTTTTTGTTAACGGATATATGTCCGACGGTTTTGAGGTTCATAGCGGTGTAAAACAAGGCTGCGTTTTGTCGCCATCACTATTCTCTGTGTTTATTAATGACTTAGTTTCTGAAATTAACGAATTAAGATGTGGTATAAATATAGACACCAATATGATTAGTCTTCTTTTGTATGCTGATGACATTGCACTGTTAGCGCCTGATGAATCTTCACTCCAACGTATGCTGGATTGTGTAAGTGAATGGTGTAAAAAATGGCGCATCCAGATAAACGTTTCTAAGACAAAAATTTTACATTATCGTAATAAGTCGATGACACAATCAAGTTTTAGTTTTACATGTGGATTGGATTGGATTGAAGTAGCTAAATATTATAAATATTTGGGTATTTGGTTAGAAGAACATTTGGACCTGAACTACACTGCTAATTATAAAGCTATTGCTAAGTCAGCCAGCAGGGCATTGGGGGTTATCATTAGTAAATTCAAATCTGTAGGGGGTATGAATTACGAGGTATATACAACTTTATACGACAATCTTGTAAAACCAATTTTATCTTATGGAGCAGCTATTTGGGGTACAAGGGAATTCAGCTGCATAAATGCTATTCAACATCGAGCATGTAGATTTTTCCTAGGTGTAGGCAATAAGACTCCAAATTTAGCAGTGAGAGGTGATATGGGATGGGTTTCTAATTAAGTTAATCAGCGTATTGAAATTGCTCGTTTTTATAAAAGAATATGTTTTGTGAATGAAAATAGAATACCTTATCGTATACATAAATGGTCATTGTCAGTACCTAAATCCTGGGATTGTACAGTAGTTAAGTTATTTGAAAGTCTTAATCTGCAGATTTCGTGGTTTTAAAATATAAACTTTTAGAAATAGATATTAACAGTTGGTGTTCACAATTATGGAATGATAGGGGGCAAGTCAATGTAAATAAATTAAGGACATATCGTAGTTTTAAGAGTGATTTTTGTACTTCTGATTATGTTAAATTTGTTAATGATAGAGTACTCCGTGGCTCTTTAGCTAAATTTAGAAGCGACACCCTCCCTTTAGAGATCGAGACTGGTCGTTTTACAAAACCTAAAAGTCCACTTGAAAATCGTCTTTGTAAATTTTGTAACTCTTATGTAATTGAAGACGGAGGTTCATTTTCTTACTACTTGCACTTTATATTCAGATATACGAACTCCTCTCTGGAATTACTCCTAGTCTATAGATCAAAATTTTCCCAATTTTTCGGCGAACGATCAACTCGTATTTCTAATGAATCATCATAAACTAAATTACTCAGTTGCCGCATTAATAAAAAAAATATTCAGATTTAGACTCTCACAAAAAACCTCATAAATATGTATTCTACACCTATGTAACACACCTATGTATATATGCAATAATATTTTAGCACCATAGTGCTTTTACTTGTATACATTTTAGTACCTTAGTGTCAAATAGGCCCAAGTTGGCCGGGCGATGTTTTAAGTTATGTGTTTTACTGTCTTTTACAACTGTTTCGCTTGACACTTAAATAAATTATTTTTCTTCTTTCTTCTTTCATCTATATTCTTCTCTCTCTATCTCTCTCTCTCTTCTTCTCTTCTCTCTGTAATAAAGTTCAGTGAACTATTCCAATTAGTTTGGAGTAATGCCTACAATTTGTTTGCCAACCGTGACATTTTATTGTTTATACAACAGCTGCCTTAATTGAACCAGTGATCAAAACCAATCATCTATAACATAATTCTATCTGCAACTATCATTTTAGTGCATGGGGATTAACTGTTCATTATATCTCGACAATCTAATTAGCTAGCCAAATATCGTTTACATATTCAGTTGTTTATATTATTTTTATTTGATAAAGCCCCTTGGTCAGACTTGCATTTCCAGCTATATTACTAAAATTCTGATAAAGGGGCTTTATGTATTTAGTTAATGTATCCATCGTTTCGGTACTCACAAACCAGTCCATATTGTGTAATGAATATTGTTGTTGGTCAGTGGGCCTTGTGTCTCATGGTTGTTCCGAAGCATCAGAGATAGACTTATATTTAGTCTCTAAAATGTTTTTTAGTAAAAATCTTATTTTATTAATTTTTTACAAGGAGCCTCAGACAAATGTAGCCCAGATGCAGACTTGCTTCCATGGGGTGAATTATATGCTCAAGCGTCTGTGTGTAAGACTACATCAGAGAGAATCTGATATTATCGTGTTCACCATGTAGTCCTTGAAGTCCTCTACTAACTAAATTATGCTTACTCCTTTATTTAATGGATGTGGAAAGTATGTTTACTCCTTTATGTAATGGATGTTGAAAGTATGCTTACTCCTTTTTGTAATGGATGTGGAAAGTATGCTTACTCCTTTTTGTAATGGATGTGGAAAGTATGCTTACTCCCTTATGTTATGGATGTTGAAAGTTTGCATAAAATGGAAGTGGAAAGTATGCTTACACCCTTATGTGATGGATTTGGAAAGTATGCTTACTCATTTTTTTAATGGATATGAAAAATATACTTATTCCCTTATGTAATGGATGTTGAAAGTTTGATTAGAATGGAAGTGGAAAGTATGCTTACTCCCTTATTTAATGGATGTGGAAAGTATGCTTACTCCTTTTTGTAATGGATGTGGAAAGTATGCCTACTCCTTTTTGTAATGGATGGGAAAGTATGCTTACTCCTTTTTGTAATGGAAGTGGAAAATATACTTATTCCCTTTTGTAATGGATGTTGATAGTTTGATTAAAATGGAAGTGGAAAGTATGCTTTCTCCCTTATGTGATGGATTTGGAAAGTATGCTTACTCATTTTTTTAATGGATATGAAAAATATACTTATTCCCTTATGTAATGGATGTTGAAAGTTTGATTAGAATGGAAGTGGAAAGTATGCTTACTCCCTTATGTGATGGATTTGGAAAGTATGCTTACTCATTTTTTTAATGGATATGAAAAATATACTTATTCCCTTATGTAATGGATGTTGAAAGTTTGATTAGAATGGATGTGGAAAGTATGCTTACTCCTTTTTGTAATGGATGTGGAAAGTATGCTTACTCCTTTTTGTAATGGAAGTGGAAAATATACTTAGTCCTTTATGTAATGAATGTGGAAATATGCTTAGTCCTTTATGAAATGGATGTGGAAAATATGCTTACTCCCTTATTTAATTGATGTGGAAATATGCTTACTCCCTTATGTAATTGATGGGGAAAATATGCCTACTCCTTTGAGTGTAGATGTGGAAAGTGTGCTCACTCCCTTATCAAGTTGATGTGAAATTGAATATGAAGTCATAAAATAGATGCGGCTATTTGCTTCCTCGTTTATTATAGATGTTGAATGTGTTCTTTCTAAATCCTGAAGTGATGTTGAATTAAAATGCTTGTATTATCATGATGTAGATATGGAGTATCAAGATCATAAAGTCATTCTCAAGTCATGAAATGTTTATCGAACCTTTGTTCTTATTAGACCAAATTGATACAATGCCTTTGCCATAATTTAGTAGTCATAATGATGATTTTAGAACGGCGTTGCTGATTGATTGACTAACTTTGATTACCTCAAATCAGACATCTCTCATTCTACCTAAAGAACTCGGCGAATAAGAACAGACTTGACTTGATCTACCTCTGTTGGGAGAGAATAAAAGTGGGTGTGTAGTGTACTCATAAAAGCTCATCAAGTTCATTTGCAGATGTTAAGTTAACGCTTGCCTTCTCATCCTCTCAGGCATCTTTCGTCAATATACGGAATTCATTATTGGAGGACCAACATCGGCTTATTAGTTTTTAGAAAAAGTCAGTAATTGATTTATATAGTAAAGTTACGGAAGCATCCTATTGCCACAGTGAGAATTTTTTTTATCTCCTAATTAGGAGATACTATCACCTAATTAGGAGATACTAACTCCTAATTAGGACATAAGTAACTCCTAATTAGGACTTATCTATTACGTAATTAGGACTTAGTTATCACCTAATTAGGAGATACTAACTCCTAATTAGGAGATACTACCTCCTAATTAGGACATAAATATCTCCTTATTAGGACTTCAATCAATCAAAACTTTATTCAGCATGGAGGTCATCCAAAAGTTAACCTTTTTTACTTATATACACGCCCACCTGCAGACCTATATATTTTTTATCCTTTTACAAATATTTACAATGTAGTTTGATAAGTTGAATGAAATAAATGACTTTATAAATATTGACTGGTGATGAGGTCTATACCTGTTTTATGGACCCTAGGAAAACAATATTGACCGAGGACAAAGTTAATGGATTTGAGGAAACAATATTGACCAAGGACGAAGTCAGAGGTCAATATTGTTTTCCTCGGGTTCATAGAAAGAGGGCTGGACCGAATTCACCAGTTCACAGTTATTTTATTACGCTTCGATACAAAAAGGAAAATACGAAAAAGACTACGTGATCTACAGCAATAAGGTTCAATTGCTTTGGGACAAGTGGACAATGACGTCATGATCAGAATCGAACCAAATTCCCGTAGTTAGCCGTAGTTTTTGTTGTCTTTTCGTTTTTGTATCTCTGAATAATAAAACAATTATGCAATGGTGAATGTTTTATTGATCTGAGGAAAACAATATTGACCTCGGACTTCGTCCTCGGTCAATAATGTTTTCCACGAGTCTATAAACTTTCTCCTAAGCTTTTATTATTATATGAAAGACAAAATATATTATGATCTTTAGTGCTTTTGTGAGTCTTTTATAGCATAGATCATGTATAATATACTTTTAAAGTATGGGCGTTATCGGTCATTAGAAGTTAGACCTAATAGGTAGATAATAAGTCCTAATAAGGTGAAAGCTAAGTACTAATTAGGTGATAGCTAAGTCCTAATTAGGACTTAGTATCTCATAATTAGGACTTAGTTTCTCGTAATTAGGAGTAAGTATCTCCTAATTAGGTGATAACTAAGTCCTAAGTAGGTGATATCTAAGTCCTAATTAGGTGATAACTAAGTCCTAATTAGGTGATAACTAAGTCCCAATTAGGTGGTAACTAAGTCCTAATTAGGTGATAACTAAGTCCTAAATAGGAGTTAGTATCTCCTAATTAGGAGATACTATCTCCTAATTAGGAGATAAAAAAATTTCTCACTGTGGCACTAGGATGCTTCCGTATAAAGTAGATTTATTTAAGCACGACAATTTCTAATAAGTGCCAGGAACAATCTTATCAGATTCTTTATTCGAAATTCGAGAGGGCATTTCAGTGAATGCTTTATTTTAAAGTTGTGTTAGATTCAAGTGTTCAACAGTTCCTAGAAGTGTTCGTAAAATCTCATATTTTACCTTGATTTGGAATACCTTCGAAGTGATTTTGCTTACGTTAGTATTAATGGTCGAAGTTTACATTAATGCAATAATTCAATCACTATAGCTATAGCTAAAGTGGTATATTTTGATATTATTTACTCATTTTTGTAAAGCGTCATCGTCAAGGCTTCAGAGGATGAATATATTCTCCGACTCAATAGTAGATTCTCGGGAATTTCTTAAAGCACCATAATCATATTTGCCTGCGGTTCGTGGTGAATTTTAGCTATAATTGAGAACAGAAATATATCACTCAGTAGAAAAATCTTTCGTCGAAAGTTTGATATCATATTTACATGTTTTAATTGACAATAAAATATTTAATTCGACGTCAAAAGTACAGTACCCTCTGCAAAAGTGCCACTGTTTTTAACGAACCCGCTTTCGGTGACATCATTACTATGTGTGTAGGTTTTTCACAGCGTCTCAGTTACCGCAATTGCGTCCGATGGCTATCAACTTGGGCGGCAACTAATGCCTGACTCGGAGAAAAAGAAAAAAATGTAGTTCTGCGCGACATAGACGGCTTTCAAGCGTATATTGGCCTAAGAGTAATTGAAGGGTCCGAATGACGGGGTATCTAAAACATCAAAAAGATGCAACCTTTTCCTTGAAAATGATTGAAATGAAGATATTCTGACAGCTAAACTGATTTACTATAAATCAATTATTTCCTTGAAGCCTTGAGTTTGGTTGCAGAATGTATAATCGTAATGAATCGAGGAGTTTTCGAGTTTGGTTGCAGTCCCTTATAGGCAACTGCAACCAAATTGTTTTCTAGCAAATATCCATAACTTTTCGTGTCTTGACAAACACTGATTTGGTTGCAGAGATTGTAGTTGCTTGTTGAATAACAAAGAGACAAGTTTGGTTGCAGGAGTTTTATAATTTACCTTATTTGACGTGAAAACAAAAACAAATCAACAGTTCCATTTTGACAGGTTCCCTCTCGCTCTGTGTGTGACGTAATGCCATGCGGTATGTAACGTGTCCTACAATTGGTTGATTCAGTTTCAAACATTTCCAACAATTTTTCAAATTTCCTAATTTTTGATTGATAATTCACCTTGTTCTGTTTTTGGATAGAAACCATTTGTTAAACTTACTCAATGATGTTTATTTTCTATCAAAATCATTTGTCAATTAAGGGAATTTGTGACAGCCAATGAGAATCTTTTTGAGATATGACAACAATTCGAATCTGCTACGGGAGCATGTTGAAACACAGAAAGGAAATTTAGGGATTAATTTGGTCAAAGATTGTCTAAAGTACCTACCATGACATGCTGTTTGATAGAAATTGTTAAAATAATCAAGGTCAGTTAAATATGTCTATCCATAATGTCAGAAACGATTTCAAAACAAGATGTGACATGATCGAAAACCGGACTCGATAGCGATCGGTAAGTTGCTGATGTGTCATTGAAATGTAAATAAAAAGCCAGGTAAGTGATCAACAGTTGTCAAATCATCATATATTCCATCTGCAACCAAATTTCTTCAAGCCCATGCTTTTTTGTTCGATAAAAACATGTATTTTCTTGGAAAAATAATTTGGTTGCAGTTGCCTATAGGGGACTGCAACCAAACTCGAAAATTATGCGATTTCATTGTGATTAATCTTTCTGCAACCAAATGCAATAGGTGTCACTCCATATATCATTGTATAGATAATTATCTCAGCTTTCAGAAAATTCGATGTTGAGTCTTTTTGAAGAGCTAGGTTGCATTTAACAGTCCTTTTTGACACCCCGTCATCCGGACCCTTCAATTACTCTTAGGCCCGTATATTTAGGAGCCGAAAATTGTCAGATGGCCACACTTGATTCGCCTTCATGTCGACATGCCGGGGTTCACGTTTCGGTCATTTTGGTATCCAGTCTCCTATTTAAAGAATTTTGGTCCGATTTTCACATGGATGGTCCCAAAATATTGCTAAATATACTACGAATACAGTAAAAATATTTTTAAAATATTGCAGTTTCATAATGGTTCCTTGATTGTTGGAGTCGCCATGTCTTATCTGCCCTTGGGCTTATGGTGACATATATAGAGAATACTAAACGACGTCCCGTTTCATAACATATTTATGAAACGAGTGAATGGGTTGGTATTTAACGAGCGAAAGCGAGTTAAATACCTATACCATTCACGAGTTTCATAAAAATGTTATGAAACGGGACCGAGTTTAGTATTTTATTTATTACTTGCTTAATAACATCGTAAAAATACAAAGAAAGTCGCCAACATGACTGTCGCAGCCGGCCCGCTGACATTATGACGTCATACTTAACAATTGTGACGTCATCATTACGTCACGTCATTCGGTCAGCGCGCGATGTTATTACACAATGTGTAATAACATTGTAGATTTATTAAACAGCGATATCTTCAACGGAAGAGTTATAAATATGTATAATTTGAGTATGTAGATACTTCAGTGTCGATCGCGATAGTGTCCGTTGGTGAATATGATGTCTGTGTTTACATTTGGATTTTTCAGTCACTGTCACGTGAGTTATTTCCCTTTACCTTATTCTTACATAGCCTTGTCTTGGTATCGTCGTTCTGAGATATTGTTTGATTTGATGGTAAGATGAATACGACAATTTGATCTAAACGAGTTTGTAAGAAGAAGAACAAAAGAAAATGAAATTATAGATTTAACTTTTTCTCATCCTTAGGATCGTTATAACCTCAACTCTGACCTTTGAACGTAACTTTATTTAAAACGAGATAAGGTTGGGTATTGGTAATTTGGTACAGTGATTCTTTTGTAAAAAGGGTTGTTAGAGGTCACTATTTACAGGCGATCCTCGGTTATTTGTTCTTATGCTGCTTGATGAATACTAGTAGATTAGTTAATTCTGGTGGTAAACAGAAATAAAGTTGTGACCATACAAAACTGTCCTGAACGATACGTATCACGATATCAAAAAACGATAAAATATAAGATAAACGTCTCAGTACTTAATCAGGGCATATACTTGAAGGAAAAAATAATAGCCACCCCCCTCCCCTTTTGTTTTGTTTAAATATGCATTTTTAAAGTAAACGATACGTATAGAGATTCTCGATATATCGATAGATTGTCACACCTGCATCAGTGACTAGACGATCCAAAAATATGGTCTGAGGTTATTTCACACAGAATCAAGTGGTGATCCTTTGTCAGTCCTACTAGATTCAATTGATTGATGTGTAAACGGTACCCAATTACATACATGATATATATTTGCACAAAAATATACTAACAAGTGAACAAACTTAAGGTAGGCAGCCGTAAAATATCTCATAAACATAAATCAACTGCAATGTCTAAACCTGAGAAGTTGTATATTTGTAATTTCAAAGCAATTAAGAATTCAATTTAACGAACCTAATTGAAAATATTTTTTATTCTAACCTCACGTCAGATTGCAATTGTATATTATAGTTTATTGTATAATGTCAGTTTTTAAAGAAGGTTTTGCAATAAATCATCCGTCAAATATTTTTTTAAATGTGAACACAGCATATGCACAATTATATGCATAGTTTTATATTGATATGATTTATTTGATATATGACATGATCATATAAATAATTAAAGATCATATTCAAAATGTAGGGAAGTTCAATTTTTTTTGCAAATATTTTTACTGTATTCAAGGCATTTTCGCAAAATTTGCGACCAACCGTTGGCCTAGAAAACCTTAAATCGGACCAAATTTCATTAAAAAGGAGACAATTTACCAAAATGATCGAAACTTCAGCCCCAGCGAATCAAGTGGTGCAATCGCACAATATTAACTGCGTTTTCTGAATATACGCTTGAAGACCGTCTTTGTTGCGCACGAATTAAATTAATTTATTTTTCTCCGAATCAGGTACTCGTTGCGACCACGTTGATACTCATCGGACGCAATTGCGGTACTGAAGACTCGCTGTTAATCATACACACATAATGATGATGTCATCGAAAGCGGGATCGTTAAATCATTCGTCAAATTTTCAGAGGGTACTGCACTTCTGATGTCGAACTAAGTATTTTATTGTTATTTATAGAGAATACTAAACGACGTCCCGTTTCATAACATATTTATGAAACGAGTGAATGGGTTGGTATTTAACGAGCGAGTTTCATAAAAATGTTATTTTATTTATTACTTGCTTAATAACATCGTAAAAATATAAAGAAAGTCGCCAACATGACTGTCGCGGCCGGCCCGCTGACATTATGACGTCATACTTAACAATTGTGACGTCATCATTACGTCACGTCATTCGGTCAGCGCGCGATGTTATGACACATAGTGTAATAACATGGTTGATTTATTAAACAGCGATATCTTCAACGGAAGAGTAATAAATAGAGAATACTAAACGACGTCCCGTTTCATAACATATTTATGAAACGAGTGAATGGGTTGGTATTTAACGAGCGAAAGCGAGTTAAATACCTATACCATTCACGAGTTTCATAAAAATGTTATGAAACGGGACCGAGTTTAGTATTTTATTTATTACTTGCTTAATAACATCGTAAAAAAACCAAAGAAAGTCGCCAACATGACTGTCGCGGCCGGCCCGCTGACATTATGCCGTCATACTTAACAATTGTGACGTCATCATTACGTCACGTCATTCGGTCAGCGCGCGATGTTATTACACAATGTGTAATAACATTGTAGATTTATTAAACAGCGATATCTTCAACGGGAGAGTAATAAATGTAAATATGATATCAGAGTTTAGACGAATGATTTTTCTACCGAGTGATGTATTTCTTTTCCCAAAAGCTTAATTTCATCCAGAACCGCATGCAAATATGACGATGCAAAATGATTTATTTCGTGTTTATCTGAAATCGCTAACGTTAACAAATATTTTTATTGCATTCATTGTCAATGTCGTTTTCAGGTGGAAACAGTTTTACATTTTGCCCATCTTCTAGTCATATAGTCTCTACTATCATAAGGCAATACATGTTTAAAAATGTCTTCATAATTCTGGCCTTTATACTAAATGATTAAAACTGTTTTCAGCTTTGCGCTTCTTTGTTGAGTAGTATATATTACCACTTTTCATATTTTTTATTCTAGCTGTTAATATTTAAGATGTTTTCATCTATCATAATCGAAGGTTCTCTGGTTGTTTCAATGTTTGGAGGTCAGGAATAGCACCGAAGGCTTCCATTATCCAACAGTAGCCGCATTGAGGTGAAATAAACCGCTGAAAAAGCCAAGTTAAAATTGTCTAATGTATGTGATAGACTTCTATGTATATAGAGGATATTATATGAGTGTCCATGACATACTATGTTTACGACACGAGTGCCTTAATATTAGTATTTCCCGAGCGAGAGCGAGGGATATACTGATATTTAGGCACTAGTGTCGTAAACGTAGTATGGCATGGGCACTAATATAATATTCTATTTATTACCATTGTCCTAAAATGAAAGAAAATACTCAAAAAATACTTCTCAGCATAGGCGGACTAGCCGCCGCCGGTCCGTATAGATTGTGACGTCATAGGTGAACAGTGACGTCAAAGCATTGTATATTTCGTGACGTCACAACGCAAAAGTGATTTTTTTTTTCCCTAGGGCAACATATGAAAAATATGAACCTCGGTATGACTGCCCTCGTAGGTAATAAAAGCTTTTACTATAAGAAAGTTCATTCTTTTATCAAAGAAACGCTTCTTTATTGCCCAAACTAATCCATCAAATGAATGCGTTAGTTTGGTATGTTATCGCAATGCCATTTTGTGCAACCAATGACATTGAGGTTATTTCATTCGACGGCGAACACTTTCCACAAAGCATTCACCCTCAGATCGGTTATAACTTTTGAAAGGGCCCACAACAGCGTGGTTACGCACATTTTAGTGCAAATTTTGTAACAGCTTGCAATTTATTTGTGCATATTAGTTGAAGCGGAACATAGTTCTGACTCAGATTTCGTGCATTATGAATTCAATAGATTGATGGCTTCTGCTTCAAAGCACTCTTTTCATGCAAAACAATCCCAGTGTTCTGTTTGCAATGCATCTTTAGAAATGTGACTGTAAAGTGACAAGGGACGTGTTGTTGCCTGTTGCGATGTCGTACTAATCATTATTCCTTTCTTAAATTCGACTATGTTGGTCAACAGCTTGTGAAACAGTTGCAAAATCAAGCCTGTTATTAAGTTATCAAGAACTATATCTGAAAAATAATTTGCCCATATATAAATTATACCAGTGGACAATATATTTACAAAAATTATATGATCTATTCTCATCAGTTAAACACCATTAGCATGTAATGGGAATAGATATTAATTTTTCGTGAAAGTAACCAGAATTTTCCCTGACGATCATTGTGTCCGTCTTATGTTAGAATTGCAACATTACCATGTTATGGTAGTGACATACCAAGATTATTTTTTGTTGTCTAATTTTTACAGAGCAAGTTATAAGTTATAAGCAAATTATATACATCAATTTTGAAGACTCGTATAACAACTTTTTTTTAGTGTTTTTTTTTTATTGGTTCCAAAGATTATATATATATAAATAACTATATATATATTCTTCCAAAAAGTTGTCATGGTCTTACTGTAAAACCATCATCGAAGCGGCTCTTAGCAAGCTCGGGCACTACTACCTTTTAACGCTATTTATGTCGTTGTATAATATATTGGGGTCGATTTATTCACGTGGATAGAGCGGAACTCTTCACGCCTATTACAACATGTTGAAAGGGTAAACAAAGCGGGAAGCGTTACATCGGCTTTGAATTTTTAAATTTTGTTGAAATGTATTCCATTTTATATCATGGTTTTGTATACTTGTATAGATTTACATTTTGAAAGGGCAAAATGAAGCGGGTAGCGTTACATCGGCTTCGAATTTTTAAATTTTGTTGAAATGTATTCCATTTTATATCATGGTTTTATATACTTGAATAAATTTAGGTACACAATCATCATCATGGAAAATATACCGTCTTCATATCTTAAGAAACTGCTTTTGTGAATTTATTTCAGTGCAGATATTTCTTAAGATTTGACAAAGGTACTTGAATCAGCATTATTCATTCCGATTTATAGTGTGAACGCTTTTATTTAAAGGGGATAGAAATGAGTTTGATATCGTTGTTGTTTGTTTTTCAAAGAAAGAAAAACTGTATACCAAATATATTTTGTGTATACAAAATCTTGCAAAATTTGTTAAACTTAACGCTTACACAAATGTTACCATAAATATGTATATGTAAACGCATATGTATATATCATTTTACACACCAAAATGTACATGTAAGAAATCCAACGATTAAATCATAACATGAATAGAAAATGTGTCTTTTCTTGACAAATGCCATGTTTATCTCATCTCGTAAAAAATATAAACTTTCTTCCTCAATTTTTGAGATAAACAAGGTATTTGTTAAGAAAAGACAAATATCCTCAAACTTTTATATATTGAAAATCTACCTGCATTTCTGTACATCAGTTCAGTTTAATGCAATGGTGTACCAAAATTTTAAGCACACACGAGGTTCATTAAATTATCAACATTTACCGTGTCAAATTATCTTTTTGGTACATGTGCACATATCTCTTTTGTCAAAGAATGTTTTCTTTATTCAGAGTGACGATGAATGAAAGACGCTGTCACAAAGATTGGACACCATATTTGTAACAGTCTCTTCACAGAAAAACTAACAGTACTTGTCACATAGAGTAAATAATATAAAGGGCCATGAGCACCTTTTAGGGAGAAGTTCAGCTATGCTTTTCCCTTTTCTTACACAAAATGAATCAAAGTTGTTCACGCATAAATAGCCGCCAATGGACTTTATGTGAATCTTTATATTTTGTTCTCTGACTATGGATGATTGATTTGTGTAATGAGATGTTGACACTATCAAAATAATTCATGAAGCATATACGTAGAATTATCAGTTAATAATTCAAATGTAAAATTTTCAAAAAACGTGCTACTGCCCCATTAAAGAACGACCTACAAATGAGTGAGTGAGTTTATTGTTTTACGCCGCTTGGGCAATATTTCAGCCATTAGCAGTGTGTAGAAATGTTGAAAATGTTCTTTCAGACAGTACAACGATAGTCTTGTTGCCAATATTATATTGCAAGCTTGCTCGCATTACAGCCTATTCATCACATTTCCAATTTCATCCTACCATATGTTACTTAGATAACATTAACATGCTATATGCAACAGGTTGGGGGTTGATCACGTGTGTTGGCTATGGGATGACTCATGTTTGTATCAACCGGTGATGATATATGTTAAATGGTAGGACGTTAGGTCCTTTACATGAATTTATATATCTAACATGAATGTGCATACATCAACCCTATCTGCAATATATTGTATTGTGCACATTGATAATTCTTCATAGTGACTTGGACTTACGTAACATGGTATATTTTTTTATGTTCGGCGAAATCTGCGTAATCAGTTAACAATACAAAGATAATTTTGTTACGTTTTGGATTCATCATGGTGTTTTATATACTTGATATAAAAATTAAGGGTCACCCGATATTAATCCTCGAAAAAAATGATGCAGTTCATATTATGATCCATATGCTGTTAAATATTGTCCATAAATATCATTGCTGTGTATATAACGGTGATCTATGTTAAATGGTAGGACGTAAGGTCCTTTACACGAATAAATAATACACAACATCAAGGATCACCCGACATAAGGTGAGGTGAGGTCATGTGGGGTTTAACGCCGCTTTCAAGAGTATTTCACTTCTATCACGGCTGTTAAATGAATTGCAGGGAGAAAGCCCGCAACAATATTGTGATTATGTATTTCGGTGAAACCTGCGAGCATCCGCTGGAACTGCGCTGAATTTTAGTGTAGTATTGCACCCAAACCTTACTGCGTGTAGAACAGTTCTGCACTGCAGACGTAGTTGCCGAGCCCTTTGCGAGATTCGAACCACAGACCTCTCGATCCGAAGCCGAAAGCGCTAACCACTGCGCTATCTAACCCCCACCCGATATTAAGTATCAATGATAAATTATAAGATTCATATAATGATCCATATGTTGTTAATTATTGTCCTTGAATATCAATGCTGTGTATATAACCAATATACTTCTTGCTGAAGTTACATTACTTGCAAAATAGTTAAAATATCAATATCATGTAGTCAGGTGTTCACTTAATTTCAACTGAATCACATTTCGGCTAAAACTTAAGATTTTCAAAGATAAAGAGACAAAGAATAATCGTGTTCCTATCACACACTGAAGTTACCTCATATAAAATACACAACCTTAAATATAAAGATCCCATAGTAATGTTTGTTTAATATTTTGTTACGAAATCGTAACTATTTTAAAAAGGGATGCTTTTGGATAGGAAAAGTTGAACAATGTTATCGACTTTTTTTTCATTAGCTTTTGACAGAGAATGGTAAACCATACATCACATACAATATTTTCAATGATATAATGAAGATCAACTCATATTGAAGTTCGAAACCGTAAATGCAAAGGGCAGCATGTAGTTGTCTTTACTATACATAACTGTTCGTGCTTAGGTTTCCTTCGAAATAAATGTGTAACAATGTCAAGCGATATAGGTATAATGTAATTGCATTTTAGCTATCCCGACGTTAGGATAGTATAGAAGTAAGTTTGACTCAAAAAGAACTAAGAGAGTATTGTTTGTAAAAAATATATTTGTATTCACATCAGTATTTTCATCAACACGGGTACATTTTTGATCAAACAATGATCACGACATAAACGTGTACAAATTGAGAACGAAAACTGGTACAATAGATTGTCCTTAGAAGCACTTCCTGTGGACGATGGATGGACCAGACTCGTCGTATTCCTGTTTGCTGATCCACATCTGTTGGAAGGTGGACAGAGAAGCCAAGATGGAACCACCGATCCATACAGAGTACTTCCTCTCTGGTGGAGCAATGACCTTGATCTTCATTGTCGCTGGTGCCAAAGCTGTGATTTCCTTCTGCATCCTGTCTGCGATACCAGGGTACATGGTGGTACCTCCTGACAGAACAGTGTTGGCATACAAGTCTTTACGGATATCAACATCACACTTCATGATGGAGTTGTAGGTGCTTTCATGGATACCAGCGGATTCCATACCAAGGAAGGATGGCTGGAAGAGAGCCTCTGGACACCGGAATCTCTCGTTGCCAATGGTGATGACCTGGCCGTCGGGAAGTTCATAGCTCTTCTCCAGGGAGGAAGATGAAGCAGCAGTGGCCATTTCCTGCTCGAAGTCGAGGGCAACATAACAGAGTTTTTCCTTGATGTCCCTGACGATTTCTCTCTCAGCTGTTGTGGTAAAGGAGTAACCACGCTCTGTGAGAATCTTCATAAGGTAATCAGTGAGGTCACGTCCGGCTAGATCCAACCTCAGAATTGCGTGAGGAAGAGCATAACCTTCGTAGATGGGTACTGCATGCGTAACACCATCACCAGAGTCCATCACAATACCAGTGGTACGACCAGATGCATACAGAGACAAAACAGCCTGAATTGCCACATACATAGCAGGAGAGTTGAAGGTCTCGAACATGATCTGGGTCATCTTTTCACGGTTAGCCTTGGGGTTGAGGGGAGCCTCTGTCAGGAGGACGGGGTGTTCCTCTGGGGCCACACGGAGCTCGTTGTAGAAGGTGTGATGCCAGATCTTCTCCATATCATCCCAGTTGGTGACGATACCATGCTCGATGGGGTACTTGAGGGTGAGGATACCTCTCTTGGACTGAGCCTCGTCGCCCACATAGCTGTCCTTCTGACCCATACCGACCATCACGCCCTGAAACGGATAAAAATGTATTAGCACTTTGTAACTTTAGAAGCTATAGGCAACGACTCGACTGAAACTTCATATATTCATATATATCAATCGGTCCCAGACACAATGACACGTTTAGTGTTGATCGGTTTTGTTCATAGCTTTTGATGTGATATTTATTTAAGGCTAATTGGTTTTTATATTTTTCAAACACGAATATACTTATTGCATATGGGTTTTGTTTCAATAACATTTATATATATTTGTTGAAATTGAGAAAAGGTTTAACAAAACATATTTTCTCAAATCAAATTGTTATCGATATTTAACAGATGAAACCCTCTTCAGTAATGTTTTATATGTTTCTCCTTTACAAAATGATTGTCAGGTGATTGTGGTTAAGTTAGCATTTATAAGAAATTGGTAAGTATGTAAGCATAAAAGCGTGTCTCTTCTTATCTCAAACACTGCAAACTCAGTGGGCGACCTGAACAGTAACATTTTTGTTTGAACAGAGGGGTGAGTCAGCCTCATTCGTCGCTTCGTTTCACATCGTCCCCTGATCTCTGAACCGTGCGATATGCATGGTATGCAAAACGCCTTATTTGGGAGTTATATTATACCGATTGGCTTTGCAATGATTTAGGTTGGTTTCAGATTCTTAAATATTCCAAGTATCAAGACTGAAATTTTGAAGATCTCGTAACGTGACTTGATTTGATGTAGATTAAGGTTGTTATCGTATCCTTCGATTATATTTTCTAAAATATCAAATAAATACCTGAATTTTAAAAGTTTATAATCAGGATTGTTCACAGCTTGCTCGGTTTAATCTATCTTGAGGCACCATTTTGTTGAAATACATAGATCAAATGGTACAACAGATTGTTCACCGTAAGCACAGTGACAGACAAACAGACACGTGGACAGACAGACAATCATGATATGATGATGATACTTGTTCATGGCAAGGGGTTCGACAGGGAAACCTGCTACATCAGTTTCTATTAATGATCTCGTCATAAGATTACCCCAATTATATATTATGTGGAAGACGACATTTGAGATGTTTCTGACAACATTCCACTGTCTTATGTAAAGATGCTCTTGTCGAAAGAGGACAATGGCGTTTTTTTTATCATTATCAAATTGTCATAAAGTGAGTTAAAATAAATGATTTCGTCATATATTTAACATTTTGGTTATCTCTTAAAATCAAATATAAACATATTTCAGATAATTGCGAATTTCTACGAAAAGATATTAAAACTTAAACTGTCGCCGTTTAGGAGATACGGTCCCTGTTCCCCTCCAAATTTTAAATACTACCTTACTTTTACAATGAAATTCAAAAATGATTTTTTATCAAACATCTAATATCATATTTCAACTCCTATTCAAGCCTCAACCCCATAAGATAAGTAATACCCAATCCATCTCTAGAGGTTGGCGTGACACGCCTTAATCGATACACGTCCAATCAATAATAATGGTCTACACAATGTTTAATCAACTACTTTAAACAGCAACGTACCTGATGTCTAGGACGGCCGACGATGGAAGGAAAGACAGCTCTGGGAGCGTCGTCTCCGGCAAACCCGGCTTTACACATGCCGGATCCATTGTCGATAACGAGAGCTGCGACGTCCTCATCCATGTTGATATGAGACTGTGTACAGTGAGAGGTTTGGAGTCGTATGAAGCAAAACAGCCAGTGCAAGCGGCTGATAAACCAGCCGGCGGGGTCTATATTACCTTATATGGCATGATACGCATGGCTTCGCGGTTGGGTTGGTCTCTGTACAAAGGAAAGTTGTAGGACGAGCCGAGGAGAAAGGCCTTGGTTGGGCAGTGTTGAACCTATCCATATTTGTGGATACTTGAATACAGGGCAACGGTGTGCTGAATAGTTTAGGGGTTTGGATCTTGTACACGGGTAACAGGTTCTGAACGGGAGCGGGGTGGATAATTCATGTTCAAATAGATTGCGATTTGGCTTGGCTTTCTACAGTGACAACCTTCTATGGATATAGTATGAATATTGTCGTATGTTGGCCATATCAAAGTGGTTGACCTGAATCAATATGTGATAATTCACTTCATTATATTTTTAATTCATTTAAATTGTAATATAGTTGCAGTATTATTCGATTGTATATGGATATGTTTATAATATTATTGAAATATTAAAAAGGTGGCCTATTTCAGATATCACTTCATGCTGTGTGAATGAATATGCCTATTGTTTGTAAATACAGTGCCTAAGAAAATGTTAGAAAAATAAACTACAAAGATTTAACGTTTAATCCGCTGGTCAATATTACTGTTGAAAATTATAAAAATAAAATTATTATATTTGTGGGAACAAATATCATATTTGAAAATACCATCATTCAATATTGAACGATATAAACTTAAACATTTAAGATAATCTTAACAACTGTACGATTTCATTTGTTAAATGATATCCGAGGTCAAACATCATTACGTACATGTACACTTTATTACCAATCATTACGTACACTTCAGGGTCAATCATTACGTACACTTCAGGGTCAATCAAATTTTTACGCCATCTTCTGACACAGATGGACAGATGACATCTGCAATTAACAGCTTACATCTGCAGGTCAGCTATTTCTGGGCGTTGTCCCTAAGATGATGAAACGGAGAACATGTACATCAGCTAGTGTATATGACCATATATAGGCCACTCGTTCGCTTAGGCTTACACGTAAATATACGTATTATCTAGGAATAGAACTGTGTCCTGACTGTACATTGCTATATATTGCTTATTACTGTGTAATGTAAGTATTGTGTTTAATCGACTTTATAAATCAATCTAAAACAATTATGACGACTGACAAGAATCAGATATCTTGAATAATCATTTAATACCCACAAAATGTTGTGTTTTTTTCAACTAAACAATTAAATGGTAATATAATTATGAATTATTATTATTACGTGATTTAAATTGAATGATAGGACACTTTATTTAATAGTGAGAAATACCAGTTTTTTTATCTTAAGTTATTGATCAAAGAGGATAATTCACAAGTGGTTGATAGATCGATAAACCTAGTATTGGAAAATCACAAACCAGTGATTTCCGTTAAATTTCTGTCCATCGATAATGATACATGTACATACATGACTTGAATAACACATTCATTCATCAATTATATATCGTAACTGCTAATACATACAAATCAACAACTTTCAGTAAGATTGTAATTTCTCTACAACATGTATGTAAGGTTTTCGAAAAACCGTCAACTTTTAAAATTTTTGATTGACGTCAGAGCCGGACAATCAAAACCAACAAAACCAACATTTTTTCTTTTATTTAACACCCTACACGGCAACAGGTATTATATTGTGCTAGTAAGTCTCAAATATTCAAATCGATGTCCTAGTGTAACGGGTCACCGGATTTTCCCGCATGCGCATTGTACAGAGAAAGCTTATTTTAGTGCATAGGGATACCAGTCGCATTCTCCACGCCGCGACATACTTCGTATGTTTGTACAGGCAAGCCGAGTTTGGAGTCAGAGCTGAATTCTTCTTCGCACGTAATAGGTAGCTTAACGTGCTGGCTAATGCGCGAGTGTTAAGTAATCGCTGGATTATGTAAATGTTTTTTCGGTACGTTCTATTTCAAATTCTGAAGATTTGAGTTCTTTAGAAGGATAAATAGAGAAATAATTGTATTTCTATTATTCGAAATTATTGTATTTTTCAGTTATCTGTAGGCCTATATATGGTAAAGTATAATGTACATATGACATGAATTTATATTGTTTATCATACGCAATAATATCTACCAAATACATATTTCGTATTCGTCGTTGTGTGACACATTTATATGTTGCAGAGTGTAGTTTTCAACTATTCGATATATTTTATATATCCGGCCTGCATCTGTGCATTCAATGCTTGTTAAAGGCGTTTAAAGGAAAAAAACAAGTCTGTACAAAACAAAAGGCACAGCAATTTAAAAGAATGACTGGGGAAAAAATGCCTCAAAGTAGCAGCAGTAGTAGCAGCAGTAACATGGTTATTACGTAATAGCTGCAGTAATAATGGAAGTAGCAGTAGCTTTTGAAATAGTTGAAGTAGCAGTATCTTTTGTAGTAGCAGTAGCTTTTGTAGTAGCAGTAGCTTTTGTAGTAGCTTTTGTAGTAGAAGTAGTAGTAGTAGTAGTAGTAGTAGCAGTAGTAGCAGTAGTTGCAGTAGCAGTAGTAGTAACTATTTTGCATATGTTCCACACGCATTATTATAATTTATAAACAAAATATGACACACACTATAAACAAGGCGTTGAGCCATAAACAAACTTTAGCAACACTACTGTTTTAGAACAAATTTTAATGCTAATACACATCTGAATATAAGATTTAACACAATCAATAACATTATCTTTTCAACAAACTTAAAATCAGAGAAGCTGAAAATTGTGAAATTTATTTTCATTCATAAGAAATACAACATCAACTTAGTTAAAGCATATTTTCTTTTAAGCAGCTTCGTGGTCATTAGTCTTCAGGGAGATTTTTATGATTTGCACATCATGCAGTCAGAGAATTCAAAAGATGGGACAGCAGATGGTTCTATGACCATAAAAGACAAGTATGACTTTAAAGGGACAGTCCTATAGGCTTCCGATCTATGAACTCGTTAGTTTAGGAAAATATAAATACGCTGTGATTTCATCAATTGTATTGTTGATTGAAAAGACAAGTAAGGGCTGTAAGTAAGTGCTGATTCTGTGTTCTCAGACATCTAGTAGGCTGAACTATACAAGAGGTTCAGATAGATCCTCCAGAGCTTGATTAGTAGTGTGTACTAAGTAAGATGCCCTGTAGCATCCATCTGAACTTCTTAATTAGTACATCATACTTGTCAAGATCAGGAGCATCCATCTGAACCTCTTACTTAATATACCTTACTAGTCGAGCTCTGGAGCATCCGTCTGAACATCTTACTTAATACACCAAACTTGTCAAGATCAGGAGCATCCATCTGAACCTCTTACTTAATACACCCTATTAGTCAAGATCTGGAGCTTCCACCTGAACCTCTTACTTAATACACCCTATTAGTCGAGCTCTGGAGCATCCATCTGAACCTCTTACTTAATACACCCTATTAGTCAAGATCAGGAGCATCCATCTGAACCTCTTACTTAATACACCTTACAAGTCAAGATCTGGAGCATCCATCTGAACATCTTACTTAATACACCCTATTAGTCGAGCTCTGGAGCATCCATCTGAACATCTTACTTAATACATCCTATTAGTCAAGATCAGGAGCATCCACCTGAACGTCTTACTTAATACACCTTACAAGTCAAGATCTGGAGCATCCACCTGACGTCTTACTTAATACACCCTACTAGTCGAGCTCTGGAGCATCCACCTGAACCTCTTACTTAATACACCTTACTAGTCGAGCTCTGGAGCATCCATCTGAACATCTTTCTTAATACAGCCTACTAGTCGAGCTCTGGAGCATCCACCTGAACCTCTTACTTAATACACCTTACTAGTCGAGCTCTGGAGCATCCATCTGAACATCTTACTTAATACAGCCTACTAGTCGAGCTCTGGAGCATCCACCTGAACCTCTTACTTAATACACCTTACTAGTCGAGCTCTGGAGCATCCATCTGAACATCTTACTTAATACAGCCTACTAGTCGAGCTCTGGAGCATCCACCTGGACATCTTACTTAATACATCCTATTAGTCGAGCTCTGGAGCATCCACCTGAACATCTTACTTAATACATCATACCAGTCGAGCTCTTGATCATCCATCTGAACATCTTACTTAGTACATCCTATTAGTCGAGCTCTGGAGCATCCACCTGAACCTCTTACTTAATACACCTTACTAGTCGAGCTCTGGAGCATCCATCTGAACCTCTTACTTAATACATCCTACTAGTCAAGATCAGGAGCATCCACCTGAACCTCTTACTTAATACACTCTACTAGTCAAGATCTGGAGCATCCATCTGAACCTCTTACTTAATACATCCTATTAGTCGAGCTCTGGAGCATCCATCTGAACCTCTTACTTAATACATCCTATTAGTCGAGCTCTGGAGCATCCATCTGAACCTCTTACTTAATACATCCTATTAGTCGAGCTCTGGAGCATCCATCTGAACCTCTTACTTAATACATCCTACTAGTCGAGCTCTGGAGCATCCATTTGAACCTCTTACTTAATACATCCTATTAGTCGAGCTCTGGAGCATCCATCTGAACATCTTACTTAATACATCCTACTAGTCGAGCTCTGGAGCATCCATCTGAACCTCTTACTTAATACATCCTATTAGTCGAGCTCTGGAGCATCCATCTGAACCTCTTACTTAATACATTCTACTAGTCAAGATCTGGAGCATCCACCTGAACCTCTTACTTAATACATCCTACTAGTCAAGATCTGGAGCATCCATCTGAACCTCTTACTTAATACATCCTACTAGTCAAGATCAGGAGCATCCACCTGAACCTCTTACTTAATACATCCTACTAGTCGAGCTCTGGAGCATCCATCTGAACATCTTACTTAAAACATCTTATTAGTCAAGATCTGGAGCATCCACCTGAACCTCTTACTTAATACACCTTACTAGTCAAGATCTGGAGCATCCATCTGAACATCTTACTTAATACATCCTACTAGTCGAGCTCTGGAGCATCCATCTGAACCTCTTACTTAGTACATCCTATTAGTCAAGATCTGGAGCATCCACCTGAACCTCTTACTTAATACACCTTACTAGTCAAGATCTGCAGCATCCATCTGAACATCTTACTTAATACATCCTACTAGTCGAGCTCTGGAGCATCCATCTGAACCTCTTACTTAATACATCCTACTAGTCAAGATCAGGAGCATCCATCTGAACATCTTACTTAATACACCTTACTAGTCAAGATCTGCAGCATCCATCTGAACATCTTACTTAATACATCCTACTAGTCGAGCTCTGGAGCATCCATCTGAACCTCTTACTTAATACATCCTACTATTCAAAATCAGGAGCATCCACCTGAACCTCTTACTTAATACATCCTACTAGTCGAGCTCTGGAGCATCCATCTGAACCTCTTACTTAATACACCTTACTAGTCAAGATCTGGAGCATCCATCTGAACCTCTTACTTAATACACCTTACTAGTCAAGATGTGGAGCATCCATCTGAATCTCTTACTTAATACATCATACTTGTCGAGCTCTGAAGCATCCATCCGAACCTCTTACTTAATACACCTTACTAGTCAAGATCTGGAGCATCCACCTGAACATCTTACTTAATACACCCTATTAGTCGAGCTCTGGAGCATCCATCTGATCATCTTACTTAATACATCCTATTAGTCAAGATCTGGAGCATCCATCTGAACCTCTTACTTAATACACCTTACTAGTCAAGATCTGGAGCATCTGTCTGAACCTCTTACTTAATACACCTTACTAGTCAATATCTGGAACATCCATCTGAACCTCTTACTTAATACATCATACTTGTCGAGCTCTGAAGCATCCATCCGAACCTCTTACTTAATACACCTTACTAGTCAATATCTGGAACATCCATCTGAACCTCTTACTTAATACATCCTACTAGTCGAGCTCTGGAGCATCCATCTGAACCTCTTACTTAATACATCCTATTAGTCGAGCTCTGGAGCATCCATCTGAACCTCTTACTTAATACATTCTACTAGTCAAGATCTGGAGCATCCACCTGAACCTCTTACTTAATACATCCTACTAGTCAAGATCTGGAGCATCCATCTGAACCTCTTACTTAATACATCCTACTAGTCAAGATCAGGAGCATCCACCTGAACCTCTTACTTAATACATCCTACTAGTCGAGCTCTGGAGCATCCATCTGAACATCTTACTTAAAACATCTTATTAGTCAAGATCTGGAGCATCCACCTGAACCTCTTACTTAATACACCTTACTAGTCAAGATCTGGAGCATCCATCTGAACATCTTACTTAATACATCCTACTAGTCGAGCTCTGGAGCATCCATCTGAACCTCTTACTTAGTACATCCTATTAGTCAAGATCTGGAGCATCCACCTGAACCTCTTACTTAATACACCTTACTAGTCAAGATCTGCAGCATCCACCTGAACATCTTACTTAATACATCCTACTAGTCGAGCTCTGGAGCATCCATCTGAACCTCTTACTTAATACATCCTACTAGTCAAGATCAGGAGCATCCATCTGAACATCTTACTTAATACACCTTACTAGTCAAGATCTGCAGCATCCATCTGAACATCTTACTTAATACATCCTACTAGTCGAGCTCTGGAGCATCCATCTGAACCTCTTACTTAATACATCCTACTATTCAAAATCAGGAGCATCCACCTGAACCTCTTACTTAATACATCCTACTAGTCGAGCTCTGGAGCATCCATCTGAACCTCTTACTTAATACACCTTACTAGTCAAGATCTGGAGCATCCATCTGAACCTCTTACTTAATACACCTTACTAGTCAAGATCTGGAGCATCCATCTGAATCTCTTACTTAATACATCATACTTGTCGAGCTCTGAAGCATCCATCCGAACCTCTTACTTAATACACCTTACTAGTCAAGATCTGGAGCATCCACCTGAACATCTTACTTAATACACCCTATTAGTCGAGCTCTGGAGCATCCATCTGAACATCTTACTTAATACATCCTATTAGTCAAGATCTGGAGCATCCATCTGAACCTCTTACTTAATACACCTTACTAGTCAAGATCTGGAGCATCTGTCTGAACCTCTTACTTAATACACCTTACTAGTCAATATCTGGAACATCCATCTGAACCTCTTACTTAATACATCATACTTGTCGAGCTCTGAAGCATCCATCCGAACCTCTTACTTAATACATCCTACTAGTCAATATCTGGAACATCCATCTGAACCTCTTACTTAATACACCTTACTAGTCAAGATCAGGAGCATCCACCTGAACCTCTTACTTAATACACCCTACTAGTCGAGCTCTGGAGCATCCATCTGAATCTCTTACTTAATACATCCTACTAGTCGAGCTCTGGAGCATCCATCTGAATCTCTTACTTAATACATCCTACTAGTCGAGCTCTGGAGCATCCATCTGAATCTCTTACTTAATACATCCTACTAGTCGAGCTCTGGAGCATCCATCTGAACATCTTACTTAATACACCTTACTAGTCAAGATCTGGAGCATCCACCTGAACCTCTTACTTAATACACCCTATTAGTCGAGCTCTGGAGCATCCATCTGAACATCTTTCTTAATACATCCTACTAGTCAAGATCTGGAGCATCCATTTGAACCTCTTACTTAATACATCCTATTAGTCGAGCTCTGGAGCATCCACCTGAACATCTTACTTAATACACCTTACTAGTCAAGATCTGGAGCATCCACCTGAACATCTTACTTAATACACCTTACTAGTCAAGATCTGGAGCATCCACCTGAACATCTTACTTAATACACCTTACTAGTCAAGATCTGGAGCATCCACCTGAACCTCTTACTTAATACACCTTACTAGTCGAGCTCTGGAGCATCCATCTGAATCTCTTACTTAATACATCCTACTAGTCGAGCTCTGGAGCATCCATCTGAATCTCTTACTTAATACACCTTACTAGTCAAGATCTGGAGCATCCACCTGAACCTCTTACTTAATACACCCTATTAGTCGAGCTCTGGAGCATCCACCTGAACCTCTTACTTAATACACCCTATTAGTCGAGCTCTGGAGCATCCATTTGAACCTCTTACTTAATACATCCTATTAGTCGAGCTCTGGAGCATCCATTTGAACCTCTTACTTAATACATCCTATTAGTCGAGCTCTGGAGCATCCACCTGAACATCTTACTTAATACACCTTACTAGTCAAGATCTGGAGCATCCACCTGAACATCTTACTTAATACACCTTACTAGTCAAGATCTGGAGCATCCACCTGAACCTCTTACTTAATACACCTTACTAGTCAAGATCTGGAGCATATGTCTGAACCTCTTACTTAATACACCTTACTAGTCAAGATCTGGAGCATCCATCTGAACCTCTTACTTAATACACCTTACTAGTCAAGATCTGGAGCATCCATCTGAACCTCGTACTTAATACATCCTATTAGTCGAGCTCTGGAGCATCCATCTGAACCTCTTACTTAATACATCCTACTAGTCGAGCTCTGGAGCATCCATTTGAACCTCTTACTTAATACATCCTATTAGTCGAGCTCTGGAGCATCCATCTGAACATCTTACTTAATACATCCTACTAGTCGAGCTCTGGAGCATCCATCTGAACCTCTTACTTAATACATCCTATTAGTCGAGCTCTGGAGCATCCATCTGAACCTCTTACTTAATATATCATACTAGTCAAGATCTGGAGCATCCACCTGAACCTCTTACTTAATACATCCTACTAGTCAAGATCTGGAGCATCCATCTGAACCTCTTACTTAATACATCCTACTAGTCAAGATCAGGAGCATCCACCTGAACCTCTTACTTAATACATCCTACTAGTCGAGCTCTGGAGCATCCATCTGAACATCTTACTTAAAACATCCTATTAGTCAAGATCTGGAGCATCCACCTGAACCTCTTACTTAATACACCTTACTAGTCAAGATCTGGAGCATCCATCTGAACATCTTACTTAATACATCCTACTAGTCGAGCTCTGGAGCATCCATCTGAACCTCTTACTTAGTACATCCTATTAGTCAAGATCTGGAGCATCCACCTGAACCTCTTACTTAATACACCTTACTAGTCAAGATCTGCAGCATCCATCTGAACATCTTACTTAATACATCCTACTAGTCGAGCTCTGGAGCATCCATCTGAACCTCTTACTTAATACATCCTACTAGTCAAGATCTGGAGCATCCATCTGGACATCTTACTTAATACACCTTACTAGTCAAGATCTGGAGCATCCACCTGAACATCTTACTTAATACACCTTACTAGTCAAGATCTGGAGCATCCACCTGAACCTCTTACTTAATACACCTTACTAGTCAAGATCTGGAGCATATGTCTGAACCTCTTACTTAATACACCTTACTAGTCAAGATCTGGAGCATCCATCTGAACCTCTTACTTAATACACCTTACTAGTCAAGATCTGGAGCATCTGTCTGAACCTCTTACTTAATACACCTTACTAGTCAATATCTGGAGCATCCATCTGAACCTATTACTTAATACATCATACTTGTCGAGCTCTGGAACATCCATCTGAACTTCTTATTTAGTACACCCCACTACATGTCTGAGGACATTTATAATATCAGGGAACATGAAATACATAAAGAGTACTTCGAGTAAAACAAGGGCGTTTATCATTGACAAGTACAGACGTGTACAATGTAGGAGCATATGTTGGAAGACAAAACAAAAGAGTGTAAACCCGACGACGTACACAACAAGACGATCTGAACCATACAATATGATTATTTATCTATCAATCAATTATTTATCAATACATATATTTTATCACATCTAGGAATAATATAAAGTGATTAAGGTGTATTGAAATCGTTTGGTATTGAGAAGAGCATTCCTTGAGTACTTAACTATGATTTCTCTGTACAAATTTTAAAATATTGCTGTAATCGAAATGTATTTTATTGAAAATAAATATAATGGAACTATGAATTCGCCACACTAACAGAATTACACATAGCCTCGTGCACTGAAAATTTTATCGTTTATCTCAATTAACTGGTATTTCGAATTTCTTTGATTTTTATGGTTTTTTATTTTCTCAGATACGTATCTAAATACTACATGTATATATTGCGAAATGTATTCAAAATATCTCACATATTCACCAAAAAGGGATACAAATAAAGTAAATACAAATATAAAATACCAAAAACAATCGTACAACAGCCTGAGGTTCGTACAGAAGGCGACATCACGGGGACAGGTTATATAAACTATACAACACTATTTCCTCCTAGCTTAATTTTGCTTGATTTACATTATCTTTTATTAATTGAAGCGATCTAGTGTCCAGTTTTCGATCAGGAAAACGAGTTAACATTGTCCTATCACAGTAATATCACAGTCCTTTCACGGTATTAAGCATGTTAGCTTTAAAATGATGCCTTAAAAGCAGCTTTGAGTGTTTTGTGGTCACACATGTCAAACTTTACCAACAATGTCATCTGATCGAGAGTATCATTGTAAAACTGATCGACGTCGTAATGCGACAACAGGAAGGTTTAGAGTCGCCATTATGAACGAAAACCGGACAATGACGCGCATCAATCAATCAAACGTAACTTTGGAACTTTTCAATAATCATAAATTATTCCATTTACTATCATATAAAAGCAAAACAATATGTGATAAAGATCACGGCTCTTTAAGCCACATTCGACTTCTTGTTAAACTGACACAGTTAGAGTAATGTGATGATTGTAAGCGTGTGTGACACAAACAACTGACTGAGTGTCACTTTATCACCAGCATATCTGACGGGTGTTCAAGCTACTTTAAAAGCTGATAAGACGGTTATTATTATCAGAAACACAACTATATGCATACCTACACAATGGACTGGGCTGCCAATTGGAGAGCAAAATGCTGTACAAGTTCATATCTTAAAGGGGCAGTAACACGTTTTTTGAAAATTTTATAATTTAAATTTTCCACTCATAATTGTACGGTAACGCTAAATGTAATATTTCGATAGTGTCAAAAATCTCATTAAACAAGCCAATCTTCCATAGTCAGAGAACAAAGTATGAAGATTCACCTAAAGTCCACTGGCGGCCATTTTGTGTGATCACCTTTAATTCATTTTGTGTAAGAAAAGGAATCGCATGGCTCAATTTTACATTAAACATCTGCATTTTTTTTTATGTTTTGAACTAACTTAGAAAATTTTAATATTTTCTGATGGGAGAAGCCAAGAACATTCTTCTTTCCTTATTGTTCAAGACACGAAAGGTCCTATGTTGAGTTTGTGGAAGTACCAGTACGACTACGGTAATAATCTAATAGGATATGCAAATGTTGCCAAAACTTTGTATATTGATCAATCATCGATTAAATGCTTCTAAACAATAATGATAATCATCCAACGTAACATGATTGCAAGGGCTTACAGCTTCCGATTTGCATTTTAATAGATTTAATATAGTGTAAGCTTCAATAGATAATTGTTAATTATTTTTTGCAATGGTGTCATTTCTTACCTACCAACTCAGATATAAAAATTATACGTTAAAAAATTCACCAGAGCACGCTGACGATTTTAACTTGAAAGATTTTTTTCATCACGGTATATAAACGAGCAGTCTGATAAAAATCGTACTAGTTCCGAGGAATAAAATATTCAAAGTATTAACCTCACGGAGATATGAAATACTCTACAGAGGAGGGGATGACGATAGAAATAACAAGTTCGATTCTCGATACAGGTACAGTTTTACAACTTTTATTCATCGGAACTAGACCGATTATAATCAGATTGTAGAAACTAGTTTCAGGTGATCTCCAAATTTCAACAAATTTTACCAATCAAAATTAATTTCAGTTTAAAAATTTTAATATTTAAATTTCATAAAACTATTATTTCAAAATTAGGCTTTACAAGAAAGTGTTGTTCTGTATATGATATTAATTACGCATATTTCCCCCGAGAATATTGTTTTTTTAATGGTTTTAAGCTTTCGACCACATAGTCAGGCATGAGTATTATATTATGAATTATTGAGTAGGCCAAAATGATTATTGAGTAAGCCTAAATGATAACAACTATTTGATTTCGTTGTTCTAAGTAAGACAACGTGGTCCGTCATTCTGTTCTGTGTAGAAAAACGCCGTGACCTGCCGGGATAGGAAATATTTTTCTATATTTAATCTTTACTAAATTGTATTTCAAATATATTTGTTAAATGTCCTTTAAATTTGAAAATGTCCTGATCATGTGACGTGCAAATCCTTCTTTCCCGGCTCATTATACATTGTTTTTTTCCAACCCTATTGCAAAGCGATGTGTTTCACGCCTTATAAGGCAATGTAAACGTAAAAGCCTGGATATATCAGCCTGTACGGTCTATTTTGTGCATTTCACCCAAGCCCTCTCACTGTACACATTCTCACTTCAACATGGATGACGAAGTCGCAGCTCTCGTTATCGACAATGGATCCGGCATGTGTAAAGCCGGGTTTGCCGGAGACGACGCTCCCAGAGCTGTCTTTCCTTCCATCGTCGGCCGTCCTAGACATCAGGTACGTTAAAAAATTATTAATGATATTATTTATTTCAACATTTTTGACGCGGTTGTGGGTGGAACAATTTAAAAGAAATTTAAGGAATTGGGAAGCAATGAATTTGGCGTGCCGAAGGTGTGTTTTGGGAAAGATGAGGCTTTGGGGTAGGGGATGCGTGGTCTACCTTTCTTTTTACTTTTGGTGTCCGTTTTGTAATTATCTAAAAGTGCTAGTCGCACGTTTTTTTTATATTTTCAATTTACACTGATAATTGTACAGTTATGCTACATGTATTATTTTGATAGTGTCAAAAACCTCATATCACAAACCAATCATCCATAGTAAAAGACAAAATTATTAAGTTTCACATAAAGTCCATCGGCGGGCATTTTGGTGTGAACGCCTTTAATTCACTTTGTGATAGAAAAAGGAATCGCATAGCTGAACTTTACATTATATATTTGATTTGTTACTGCTTCATTTAGTAAAAAAATACATTGTCTTTCAATTAAAACAATTTATTTTCATATTCCTGATATGACCTTGTATTCCCCCTAAAACGTGCTACTGTCCCTTTAAAAATTGACAGTCATACTTAAATATAAAGGACCCTCGTCATATCATACTTTTTTGTAACTGGATAAACATGAATTGTACTTATTTAAAAGATTTTCGGTACATAAAATGTATTTATTCGATATAGCTTTTAATTTCTCAAACTAGATGTTCAGTCCATATACAGGCGAATTATTCTAGTATCACTTGTGCAGAGAGTGATGTCGAATGCTGGACTAAGATGTAGTATTATAACATGTAAAGAATCTGACAGAAGGCGTCTCCTTGTCACATCCCTGTTAACAAGACACTGTACCATCTGATTGTTGGTTTCTGTCTGTCTGCCTCGTTTTGCATTGTATTGCAAATTGAATCGATGTTTGTCTCTTCGAATGTATGGTTCAGGATAAATTCAACAAATAGATTACTCCGACTTTTAGAATTGAGATTTTCAGGCTTGAATATGTAAAATTTTAATCAACTTTATGAAAACGAAATTTTTAATTTTACTCAGTTATATTATCTGGTTGTAGCTCATCCTCTCCACAGAGGTAGAGCAATTCATAAGATGTTGGTATCAGCATTTCATGACTCGATTTGCCTCTGTGGGGAGAGAATGATTGTAGCTTTAAATCAAGGTTGGTTACTGTCATCCTGATTTTTACACGATTCAGAGATCAGGTGACGATGTGAGGAGAAGCAAGTATAAACGCTGACTCACACTGTTTAAACAAGAACACCGCTGTACAGTTCGCCCACTGAGTGTTTGTTGTGTGGGAGAGATAGGTACACTTTTACTTACATACCTATCAACCGCTCCTCAATGTAAATTGCTCTAAGAAGTTGAACTGCACAAATGCGTTCAATGCCAGTTAGTTACGTAAGTAACAAAGGGCCAAAAGAGCTATTCCGAGTTCAAGTTTTCATTTATGATATAGGTACTTTTCATATACCTTTCCCTGTTATGGAAAGGAGAAAGAAAATACATGTCTATGCATTGTATTTTTAAGAAAGACTCGATGCATTTATTTTCTACTTGTTTCCAATAACAAGTGAACGGGTTTTTTTTAAATCAATTATTATCATATATTGAAGAGGAATATATGGTTGACAACTTCTTTGTTCATGTTATGCGACGTTTCCTCTGCATTATTGTCATTCCAACCACTGAAAAGTTAATTATTATCTATATGTGAAGAAATAATTCGTGACATAAATTACGATATGTTGCACATGTGTAAAAAAAAGCGGTAATTTCATTGGTTGGTTAGAAAACCACGTGACGTCCGGATCCGGGAGTACTTTACGAGCTAAGCAACTTTGTACTTTAGCAGGGCAGAGAGCTTCCGGGTAGCACGCTAAAAGCGTGCAGCTCATGCAAAGTCGTGTCAACTGACATAGCGGGCGGGTCAATCAATGCAATCCTGTCAATTCATGTGCCTAACTGTGCTCACCTGATTTCGATCAGGAAGAATTTAATCCTGCTTCATTTTATATTTGTTTATGTTGAAAAAGATAGTTAACATCAAGATAGTGATATTACCATGATATTTACAGATGTATCTACAAGTTCTGACAGGATTGATTTCACCATTGACGATATCTTTAAATATTAAAATAATCAGAATGTGCTTTCTGGCGTTATGGATTATACAGAAATTAACATATTCGCGAGATGACATATTGTTTTTACAACACTAGTGCCAGTAAGAATATATTGACAAGAGTGATACACGAGTGACTGTAAAAAACCGTTAAACTGACATGAGTGTTGTAAAAACAATATGACATCGCTACTTCGGTATTAATCTCTATGTATAATATGATTTCATCTACGATAATGTCAGGCATAAAGCACTTGAAAGAGCCACTCTGTGATTTTCAACACATAATGTTTTGCTTTGAAACGAATGTACATTGAAAAATTAATCATGTTAATTAAAAAATCTCACTTAATCACCCCCAAATAGCAAGTAAATGATACATTCTTGTTTTTTACAATCTTTTAACTGCCATATGTATTTGTGGAAGCTAAATTCATACGTCCAGTTTACATAGATACTAGTTATATAAGTTATATGATCAAACATTATTATTTCATAACTGTTCTTCTGACTGCTGTAGAGAAGTTTTCAAAGAAGTTTTTCGACTGATAGACGCGCGTCATTGTCCGGTTTTGGTTAACATTACGATTTCAAAAGTTCCTAATGTTACTGTTCAACGTCGACTGTCTCCAAAATGATACTTCCCTATAACAATCGATACTTCTCAAGCAATCATTTAAAGAGTTTGGCATATGTAACCCCAACAACTCTCGAAGTGGCTCTTTAAGAAATGAAATTGATGTTAATAATCAAAAGTATAGCTTAAACCACTGACTTTGGCATTTATTCTGAACAGATTTTTAATAATTTCTTTTCATTCCAGGGCGTGATGGTCGGTATGGGTCAGAAGGACAGCTATGTGGGTGACGAGGCTCAGTCCAAGAGAGGTATCCTCACCCTCAAGTACCCCATCGAGCATGGTATCGTCACCAACTGGGATGATATGGAGAAGATCTGGCATCACACCTTCTACAACGAGCTCCGTGTGGCTCCAGAGGAACATCCCGTCCTCCTGACAGAGGCTCCCCTCAACCCCAAGGCTAACCGAGAAAAGATGACCCAGATCATGTTCGAGACCTTCAACTCACCAGCTATGTATGTGGCAATTCAGGCTGTTTTGTCTTTATACGCATCTGGTCGTACCACTGGTATTGTGATGGACTCTGGTGATGGTGTTACGCATGCAGTACCTATCTACGAAGGTTATGCTCTTCCTCACGCAATTCTGAGGTTGGATCTAGCCGGACGTGATCTCACAGACTACCTGATGAAGATCCTTACAGAACGTGGTTACTCTTTCACCACCACGGCTGAGAGAGAAATCGTCAGGGACATCAAGGAAAAACTCTGTTATGTTGCCCTTGACTTTGAACAGGAAATGGAAACTGCTGCTTCATCTTCCTCCCTGGAGAAAAGCTATGAGCTTCCCGACGGTCAGGTCATCACCATTGGCAACGAGAGGTTCCGGTGTCCAGAGTCCCTCTTCCAGCCGTCCTTCCTTGGTATGGAATCCGCGGGTATCCATGAAAGCACCTACAACTCCATCATGAAGTGTGATGTTGATATCCGTAAAGACTTGTATGCCAACACTGTTCTGTCAGGAGGTACCACCATGTACCCTGGTATCGCAGACAGGATGCAGAAGGAAATCACAGCCTTGGCACCAGCAACAATGAAGATTAAGGTCATTGCTCCACCAGAGAGGAAGTACTCTGTCTGGATCGGTGGTTCCATCTTGGCTTCTCTGTCCACCTTCCAACAGATGTGGATCAGCAAACAGGAATACGACGAGTCTGGTCCATCCATCGTCCACAGGAAGTGCTTCTAAAATTGAGTGTCAACTGAAAGACTTCGTATCATTTTAAATTGTTATGATATAATTTGATTATGCTTTTAAAATATATCTGTATGTTTGCATTTTAAAGGATAGATGTGTGTGAATATACATATTTTTATATTCAACATTCTTTATGTTGTTTTTGTGTCTTTTATCTGTAATAAATGCTGTTCTGCTATGTAGATGAAGTAGTAAAGGCTAATCATTTTATTGACAATAGTAGCTTGGCGTAATGTATCATATTTACCTAAACCCAATGCAACCCCTCAACGTTGAAACCTCAGGTGCACTTTTGCATGCACGCTTCAAAACTTGATTTAGTACATGAACATATTACTTGGATCCTAGCATTGTAAATAAGTTTGTGTAACTTTCTGAACCTTTGTTCAATGAATATATTTCTGCATCTTCAACAGTTTCTTCAATTCGGTAAGATCTCTTGGCCCTTTATGTACAAGTTACATAAATACATAATCAGATTATGACGTCCGAGTCATTAAGAGGAATTGAAAGTATTTATTGAAAAAGTTTAGTTGAAGATGATAATTTTTGAAGAATACGCCATCACAAATTAACTAACTTAAATCCTGCCGTTTATCAAAAACACCAATAATGACTCATTTTATAATGAACACATGTGAAATTCACCACCTAGCTAGTCTGTGTAACATATGGTAGGATATAATCGAAAATAGCATAAATAGACTGAAACATACAAGCAAGTTTGCAATACAGACACCCTATGTGGATTATTGTTACAGCATGCCTTTTATCTGTTATTTGTAGGCCTATTGTTGTGCTCATTGTCTGTAATGATCCAAGAATAGGCCCACTGTTGTGTTAATTGCCTGCAAATGTCCTTTGTTTCTTCATTCTTTGTCATCACTCAAGAATACTCCTAATGCTGTTAAGTTTCTGTCATCAAACCAAATTTGGCCTCTTCTTGTGGACAATTTCTGTCATGATCGTAGGGTAGGTTTATTGTTGTGTTCATTGTGTGTCATCGCTCTATGATAAGGTAGGTCTATTTTTGTGTTGATCATCTGTCAACGTCATAAGATAGGACTATTGTTGTGTTCATCATCTGGCATAATCTAAGGGTAAGCCATTGTAGTGCACAACGTCTATCATCATCTAAGGGTAAGCCATTGTAGTGCTCAACGTCTGTCACCATCCAAGGGTAAGCCTATTGTAGTGCACAACGCCTGTCACCATCCAAGGGTAAGCCTATTGTAGTGCACAACGTCTGTCACCATCCAAGGGTAAGCCTATTGTAGTGCACAACGTCTGTCACCATCCAAGGGTAAGCCTATTGTAGTGCACAGCGTTTGTCATCATCCAAGGGTTGCCACTGTAGTGCACAACGTCTGTCATCATCCAAGGGTAAGCCATTGTAGTGCAAAACGTCTGTCATTATCCAAGGGTAAGACTATTGCTGTGTTCGTCGTCTGTCACCATTCAAGGGTAAGCCTATTGTAGTGCACAACGTCTTCCATTATCCAAGGTTAAGACTTTTGCTGTGTTCGTCGTCTGTCACTATTCAAGAGTAAGCCTATTGTAGTGTACAACGTCTGTCATCATTCGAGGTTAAGCCTATCGTAGTGTACAACGTCTTTCATCATCTAAGGGTAAGCCATTGTAGTACACAACGTCTGTCACCATCCAAGGGTAAGCCTATTGCAGTGCACAACGTCTGTCGTCATCCAAGTGTAAGCCTATTGTAGTGCACAACGTCTGTCATCATCCAAGGTTAAGCCATTGTAGTGCACAACGTCTGTCACCATCCAAGGGTAAGCCATTGTAGTGCACAACGTCCATCATCATCCAAGGGTAGGCCTATTGTTGTGCAAAATATCTGTCATCATCCATAATAATAGGGTACAACGTCTGTAATCAGACTATAGTTGTGTTTCGTCTGTCATCACAAAAGGGTAGGCCTATGTTATTATATATCTGTCCTTGTTGAAGTGATAAATATAAGATAAGGTTGAAGCCTTTATCTTGATTAATATTCTTTTAAAGAATTCCTATTTGCAAAAGTGTTATTCCCCCCTACCAGCTTCATTCTTCAACAGTTGACCAAAATCGGACCACAATTATCTCCGGTCAATATTGTTTTCTTACAATAGTCTTTAATTGTATAAGGGATTTGAAGTATTGACTCATATATTGAACTTAATGATAAACTGATCCTTCAAGCAATATAACATGATCTGGAAAATTTATCAAGTACTTGATAACATTTCAAAAACCTCTAGTAATGGCCAGTTATATCCGATTGCATTCTCCCTTCACTGGGCGAACTTCAAAGGTCAGTTACCAACACAAGTACTAGCCCTACTCTATGAGTGATACGAATACGATTGTTCACAAACGGCTCTTGATATGGAAAGTTTCAAATCGGTTCGCCGATATCTTTTATCAACGACTCGCCATACAACTCCGTATATAATAGAGACTAATATTGCCGCGAAGCCATGCATATCAATGCCTTATAAGGAAATGTAGACGCGACGAGCTGGTTATAAGACCGTGTATCGCATAGTGCGTTCACTCCACCCGAGACCTCTCACTGTACACACTCTCACTTCAACATGGATGAGGACGTCGCAGCTCTCGTTATCGACAATGGATCCGGCATGTGTAAAGCCGGGTTTGCCGGAGACGACGCTCCCAGAGCTGTCTTTCCTTCCATCGTCGGCCGTCCTAGACATCAGGTACGTTGCTGTTAATGTGAATTTATGCCATTGTTATATCGATCCCGGGCCAAGATGGCGATCCGCGATGTCTTTGAAAGATAATCCGAATTTGCGGATATAGTTTTGATATGGCATTCGTGTATGGTATGGATTCATACTGGGCTAAAATTTTGAAATCATTTCGATGAAAATAATGTTATCATTTAATATGTAAAAACTTTCATGTATCGCGGTAATATATTCAACCGGCGTATCAACCGAGGCGTAGGTTGATGTTTGTCTTACATACAATACAAAAAAAATATTTTATTTTTTTTACTTTGATTGCTATCTAGAGCTTAAATATTGACAGTTTAAGACCTATGGCGTGCACAGGCGGTGTCTCTTACACATGGTTAACCTACAGGCAGGTGTTCTCTTTATCCAATCAGCAACCAATGTCTGTGAACAGGCAATACCATGATATCGTGTCAAGTTGACAAGGATAACGTGTAGTGAGTTGGCACAACGGTCATAGAACATCATCATATGAAATTCCTTTTATTCGACAAAATGGGAAAATATATCATTCCTAAGTGTATATGACAACAGGACCTTCCTTTATTCAAACAATCCTAGAATTTACGATTATTTTCATTCATTAAACACAAGTGATTAAACATATCTACCTTTGATTATAAACTGTTAAACCTTAAGGTTACCTCGACACTGAACTGGTTAATCTAGCTGCAGTTCTCAAGCACTTTACTGCATGCTCGGCATGTTGCACGGGTCAGTGATCAGGCGACCATGTGAAGTATAAGCCAGCTATATTCGAGCTGACTCAACGCCCGTTCAACAACAATATACCTGCGGAGAAAGCGTCTCGGGCGTTTGGAGTGTGGGAGAGATCGACTTAAGCTTTTATACCTTCATAAAAATTCTCCGATCGGTTGCACGCCCCAGTTGTCGCACACCCAGATATTTAACTATTTATTATTTAAATTAACTTTTTATCTGTTTGTATCCCTGTATGTACTTGTGTATATATGCATTTAACCTCATCCCTCTGATTTTCACTTTATATATTCATTTACATCAACATGCATGATTACGTCTCATTATATATATGTAGGCCTAAGCACTGTACATAGGAGAAGGTTTCGCTAGGTTGCATAAGTTACATCCAATCCTTTCTTTTGAAGAAATATGTTTAAATCAAATCACCCGAATATGCAACGGTCACAGGTCACTGCACACAGAGACTGCTACCCCTTGACCTAAAGCTTGCCCTTATATTGGACTCCTTTACAAGCCACCCCAAAACACTCCTCTTTACCCAGTTCTATGACTCATAGTGGGCTACATGTTCAATTTCAAAAGCCCGACCCCCCCTCCCCTCCCCCACCGCCACTATTTTCATGACCCCAGATTCCATACTACAAATACAAGAGGCAATTGCTTATGTAGCATGTCGGGCTAAAAAATATATTTAATGATAATTAAATAAACACTAAAAAGAATAAAAGAAGAACTTTTTTAACAAGATGTGTTTGAAGTATGCAAAACCACCCACCAACCCACTGAGATATGAAGTCGACAATGTGGGCCCCAACTTAGTAAAGAATGACATCTAACACCCCCCCCCCCCCCCCCCCCCCACACACACACACACACACACACACACACTCTGAGCTAAACAAAATGGAAAGTTCGTCTCCCCCCAACCCAGGAATTAGTGCTGCGGGCCTGTCATAATTACTACTACCTACTGCCTATAGATAGAGAACACAACACAAATGAAACAATTAAAACCAGTAACATAGATAGAGAACACAACACAGATGAAACAATTAAAACCAGTAACATAGATAGAGAACACAACACAAATGAAACAATTAAAACCAGTTACATAGATAGAGAAAACAACACAGATGAAACAATTAAAACCAGTAACATAGATAGAAAACACAACACAAATGAAACAATTAAAACCAGTAACATAGATAGAGAACACAACACAAATGAAACAATTAAAACCAGTTACATAGATAGAGAGCACAACACAGATGAAACAATTAAAACCAGTTACATAGAGAACACAACACAAATGAAACAATTAAAACCAGTTACATAGATAGAAAACACAACACAGATGACTAAAACTACCATTGATTTAATTAAAAAATCATGGCTGGTAATCTGCGAGTTGTTGTTGGGATTTTACAACTGCTTCGATCTATGTCGACGACGAAAGGCATATCCTTAAAGATGCTGTATCATACTTGCAAGCGGTTCAGGATGAAACTTAGCTATTGAGAAATGAAATACATCACTTTGTAGAAAAATCTTTCGTCGAAATTTTGATATCATATTTAGATTGTGTAATCAACAATAACATACTTATTTCGACGCGCAAAGCACAGTACCCTCGTAGAAAGGGCATGCCTTTTTACGAACCCGCTTTCGGTGACGTAATCATTATGCTTGTAGGATTTACACCGTGTCTCAACTACCGTAATTGCGTTCGATGGGTATCAACTTTGACAGCAACAAATACCTAATTTGGAGAAAAAGAATATAAAATCTAGTTGAGCGCGACAAAGACGGTTTTCAAGCGTACATTTAGAAACCGGAAGTTGTGAAATGGCCACACTTGATTCGCCCTTATGTCGACTGCCGTTTCGGTATTATTTGGTAAATTATCTCCTATTTGATGAATTTTGGTCCGATTTTCTCAAGGTTGGTCGCTAAATTTTTCTAAAAATACAACGTATACATTAAAAATACTTTAAAAATTATTGCACTATGATATAGCATCTTTAATAACGACAGAAGGAAATACAAGCATTGGAATGGTTTGTACGCACCCAAAAAAGATAATTAAATTAAATTTAAAAGGGCAAATAATTGAAGTGGTGCTGGATGATGATAAAATTATTAGGAAGTTGGATCATGGAAGAGATAATAAATAATGTAGTAATAATAGCAATAACCATTATAAATATAAAGAAATAAATGATAATGTTAGATAACGACAAATAAATCTTGACCACATTTTGGGGTCTTGTCTTACCGGTTTTCGATCAACGACCTTCGGAATATGTCACAAACATCGATGTACTTTAATCTCATTTTAGAATAAGCTTTATGTACTGAAATAATATCAACATATTTACATTGATTGATGACTAGACTAAACAAACAAACATTGGCCTGTAATGCCGTAGCAAGGCGTTTACCCTCGCACTTCCGATGATTGGCTTCAACTCTTATGATTGGCCTACCAAGATTTGTCTGTAGGAACATCACCCCATATATGTTTGGTAGACTAAATTTCAGTCTCTGAAATGAAAATGGACATTAAATGCAGCTTTCTACTATTAAAATTGAAAGGAGCCCTGAAGCTGCAGAGAGCTAGACTTTCTACATTAATATAGACTTGTGAGGGTTTTGTTTCAGGGGCCGTTAGACAGACTATATGATTGGAAACCCGTCTTTTAGTCCACCAAGGCCTTAAATCGTAAAGTTTGTGTAAATTTAAAAGAAACTATTATATGAAAATGGAGCCGTTGTTGTAGATTTCAAGCAATCAACTGTATGCTCTGCAGATTGCACGGTTGAGAGGTCAGGAAACAGTTTGAAGTGAAGAGTGGAATAAGCGCTGACTCATCGCTCTTTTCAAAACCGGAGACAGTCATATACAGGTCGTGTGTGCACACGGGATATGAAATTTATAATCAATATTTAAAATAGGCTATGGGACGGAAAGCTACCATGGTGTTAGGCGACACTAAATAGATCGCGAGACTTGTATAGCAAACGCTACACTGTGTTTAATTAAAATTGTGTACCGATACAAAAATTCTCGAAAATACACCAACACTTGCCAAAAACTCTGACGATATATCAATTTGACATGGACAAACATTTATGAATGATAAGTATCGTTAATCAAAGACGCGAACTGTCAATAATATACATGATATCATTTGGTGCCGTTACTTTGTGTAAATGATATGAATTGAACAAATATGCTCAGAAACGTGTAATTGTTTTTCAAAGATGCATGATGATAATATATATTATTCATTGACGACTTGCTGTCATAGTGACATAGAAATATATAAAATACAATATCTCAATCATAATTTGTCTTGCAGATGTCATAAAATCAAATAAGTGAGGTCAGATTCGTAACTTTGAGTGAGGCAAATGTTTTCCACAGGTTCTTTACATCAAACAGATTTTTAATAATTTCTTTTTCATTCCAGGGCGTGATGGTCGGTATGGGTCAGAAGGACAGCTATGTGGGTGACGAGGCTCAGTCCAAGAGAGGTATCCTCACCCTCAAGTACCCCATCGAGCATGGTATCGTCACCAACTGGGATGATATGGAGAAGATCTGGCATCACACCTTCTACAACGAGCTCCGTGTGGCCCCAGAGGAACACCCCGTCCTCCTGACAGAGGCTCCCCTCAACCCCAAGGCTAACCGTGAAAAGATGACCCAGATCATGTTCGAGACCTTCAACTCGCCAGCCATGTATGTGGCCATCCAAGCTGTTTTGTCTCTGTATGCATCTGGTCGTACCACTGGTATTGTTTTAGACTCTGGTGATGGTGTTACGCATACAGTACCCATCTACGAAGGTTATGCTCTTCCTCACGCAATTTTGAGGTTGGATCTAGCCGGACGTGATCTCACTGACTACCTGATGAAGATCCTTACAGAGCGTGGTTACTCCTTCACCACCACAGCTGAGAGAGAAATCGTCAGGGACATCAAGGAAAAACTTGATTATGTTGCCCTCGACTTTGAACAGGAAATGCAAACTGCTGCTTCATCTTCCTCCCTGGAGAAGAGCTATGAACTTCCCGACGGCCAGGTCATCACCATTGGCAACGAGAGGTTCCGGTGTCCAGAGGCTATGTTCCAGCCATCCTTCCTTGGTATGGAATCCGCTGGTATCCACGAAACAACATACAACTCAATCATGAAGTGTGATGTTGATATCCGTAAAGACTTGTATGCCAACACTGTTCTGTCAGGTGGCACCACCATGTTCCCCGGTATCGCCGACAGGATGCAGAAGGAAATCACAGCCTTGGCACCAGCAACAATGAAGATCAAGGTCATTGCTCCCCCAGAGAGGAAGTACTCTGTCTGGATCGGTGGTTCCATCTTGGCTTCTCTGTCCACCTTCCAACAGATGTGGATCAGCAAACAGGAATACGACGAGTCTGGCCCATCCATCGTCCACAGAAAGTGTTTCTAAATTAGAACAATTGTAGGAATTTTTGTACTCAATTTGTTCACGTTCATGTCTTAATGACTGTTGTTAAGTGAAATCTGTCCTTTTTTGTTAAAAATAAATTTGCTTACACATTTTTCTAATTCAATTTTGTCTTCTTTTGTTTGATGAAAACATTATTTCCTCAGAAGATAACGTAAATACTCTTTTAAAGTCACACATTTATCTTTGACTTATCCTGTCTCAGGTTACGAACGTTAGGCTAACTCGCCTAATCTGTACCCTGGACCCAGAAGCTAGATTCGCTCGCGCGGCCCGACCTGGGATATAGCCAATCAAATCATTTTCTCTTTAAATTTTTTGAAAATGATTTGATTGGCTATATCCCAAGTCGGGCCGCGCGCGGGCGATGACTCATTTTCTGTTAACACCACTATTCCTATATTTGAACTGCAATATTATTAAAAGGATTTTACTGTATTCGTAGTATCATTAGCAATATTTTGCGACCAACAATGCGAACATAAGACTAAAATTCGTTAATTAGGAGACAGTTCACCAAAATGATCGAAACGTAAGCCCCGGTATGTCGACATGAAGGCGAATCAAGTGTGACCATCTCACAATTTCTGGTTCCTAAATATACGTTTGAAAGCCGTCTTTTTCGCGCAGGACTAGATTTTCTTCTCTACACACATAATGATGATGTCACCGAAAACTGGTTCGTTAAGCTATGGCACTTTTGCAGAGGGTAAAGTAATTTGGGCGTCGCTTTAAGTATGTTATTGTTGATTAAACATGTAAATATGATATCAAACTTTCGACGAAACATTTTTTTCTACCGACTGATGTATTTATTTTCTCAATTGCTAAATTTCATCACAAAACGCACGGAAGAATGACAATGGGGCTTAAGCCACGTAACCGACTAATAAGCTATTGGATGATGGGAAAAAAAAGCTTACATGATTTAGGAATTATAGACTTTACATTAGGTCAATTGAGTATTGATAATCATAGAGAACACACGGGCTTAATATCAACCTGTTACGATGAAAATGTCTGTAAAACATGTCTGTGAAACATATCTGTAAAACTTATCTGTGAAACATTTCGATAGGAAACCGATCGACAGAAATATGCGAGCATTGAAGACATTGAAAACAAGTGTGCGGGGTTTTTTTTATACTAGATCACGCTTTGATTTTTAAATATCGGTGGCGGACCTAAACTGACAGGCCAAAGAAAGTACACACTTCAGTAGACCTTGTCATATGTAAGGTTTTCAATTACAAATATTTCGAGTTTTTTATGTCGTATTCGCAAACTGAAAAGAACAAGAGTTAAATCATCGTTCAAAGAATACATTAAAGTGTTTTTCATTTTTGTCATTAGTAAATGTATTTTATTTTTATAAATTAAAAAAAGTTTTTAATGTTCATCAACACAGAATACAAATTCTATGTGGAAATCAATAAACCTGCCTATTTTTCAACATATTGACAACATTTTAAAGATGATAGGGGTCATCATAGTGTTTATTCTATTTATTACCCCTGCCTACTTTAAATAAAGATAAAAAATTAAAAAAATAAAAAATAAACTACTGCAAATAGGTGTTACCGTGACATAACTCAATACATCACTATCTCTTAGATATTTAGTAAATGTGAAAAAAAATACTGCTGTGTGTACTTTCTTTTGCCTGGCGGTTTATATGTTTACAATGATAATCGATCAGTGTTTATGAATATCTATAGCGCATCATTTCTATGATCTGTGAAGTCGCCCCCCGATGGCGAGATTCAAATATTAATAATAAAACCTTTCTTGTACCGCACATACATCCATGACAAAGCATGCTCAAAGCGCCATTGTATTATACTACGCGACAATAGTTTAGACTCACCATCAAATGATGCTATGAAATTGCAGTATTGGTGGGGAGTGTAAAATTGATTTATGCTTTCTCAGACCTTAACTTATTACCAAAGTGTAATGCATTTGAAATTTATGGATCTTGATTAACACGTCCATTATAAACGTTTACGGACAAATGCTCAGGAGAAGTGCATGGGCTTTGTTAAATAGGTAATTTTTTAACGTCATTAGGACTCCATTGTTAGGAGGAAAGATTTTCATTATTTAGGGTCGAATAAAATTTTCAAACCTTCTTTAAAGAAGGGCTGCATAACCTTTTTTAGATATATTTTTCAAAAGATATTGGTCAAATAACTATATAACATAAATATTAGGCCAAAACAGCAACGATACACAGTTTCTCAATGAAGCTACAGCTAAGTTAACATTGCGTAACAAGGCGTCTGCTTGTCTCCGTCCAGCGACAAACCAAAACAAGGCTGAGAGGCCACGGGCAGGGGATACCGGAGGTGACGTGGCAGTAGGCGAAGCGTTCGTCTGCTTATATGGAAAATGATAGGCGAAATCCGCAGTACTGCCTTTTCAAAGCGATTAACAGTATGTTATATCATTGTGTTGCTGTCAACTGTCCTAGAATATCTCCTGATGAAGTCTCCGTAGACAAATTCCCATCATATTGATGGTTTCACGCCAAATTGACCCGCTGTGTTAGGTCAAACAGAGCAATGTGACAATCTACATCGAACTCACGTGTTCCGATCACTTCACCGATTTTCTGCTTCGAGCTCGCATTTTCACTGAATGAACAGTTTGGCATGCAGAGAAAAGGGAGATTAGTAAAATATAAAACATTGCACAAAGTTTTGGGCTGATTTATGGTAATAATCCGAATATACAATGCTCACATTTAGATTTGAACGTTGTGTAAAAAGGTTGAATAAACAATGACATTGGTCTGCAGGTGTTACTTACTTTCTTTAGATCAGATACTCACTTATTACACAATTACTTTACTGTCTATCGTATTTCCTGTCTGTTTCCTAATTAGATTATATCAAATGATGACTATAGCAGTTAGGTTATATAATGCACAATCATCAACACCTGGCTATTTTATGACATCAGCTAATAAGGTAACATCAAATAGCAATTCTTCCTTAACATCCCTTTTTTCTCCGATTGGTAAATTATAACCTATTAACCTGAAATTAGAAATACCGTTTTTGCTCTATCTGATAATTATTTTGGATAAGGTTCATTTCATAAATCTTCATTCTGTTTGGCCATGTATCGGGTATTGTTGTGGAAAATATCTCCTCTATGTACAAGAGTGAAAACATTAAGATTTTCAGTGAAATGCCCTATTAAAGTAATGTTTTAAACAAGACATCAGTGATCATCCAATACATGTCTTTCATTGAGAATTGTAACTTGTCCATCACTAAATGAAATAACTAAGAAAAACGTATATATTTTTTATCCTGTTACAAAATGAAGTCAAAGGCAATTCTAAAAAAATGGTTTAAATGTAAATAAAAATAGTATTGTATAATAACATCCTTTCTGCTGTGCTACTTAAGTAATATTCAATAACAACCAACAACTGTGCACGAAGATAAAACAGTTCACACGGGAGCAATTGTTTACATATACATCCGGGTTCTCACATGCAGTCTTATGACAACATTGCGCAAAGCGAGACCATCTAGGCCTACATGCTGTAGCATTATGCGCACAACTTCGTTTTTAATCAGGGTCTTACGTTTTCATCAATACAAATTGCCAGTTGAATAAATAAACTACCGATTTATTGAAGGTTTGAGATGTTTGGATGTTGTTTAGGGTGTTTAATCGACGGTTAAACATCGAGCTGTACTGTTAGCTTGTGTTGTTTTACATAACGAGGGCACACAAGGGGGTATCACATCACCTACTAACACGTCACGAGGCAGTTACGCTTCAGTGCGTTTTATTCTGTTCGCCGGCCTAATTAGGCGGTGTTCTTTATACAGTCGTAATTAAGCCGTTTCTAGGTCGATTTCAGAAATTTAAAGTTGAGTCCATGTGAAATTGTTATCACTATTTCATGAATCCCGAAAGTTGCCATATAGCATTTCAGTCCCTCTTTAAAGCATTGATACGGCGTTTATTCCGAGACATGAAGAATAGAGTCACTAGTGTTTAAGATATAAGCGATAGACAATAGCACATTGAACTTTTCACTGAGTCTAATCATATGTCTGGTAGTATATTACCCTTGGGGATTGTATGTTTGTTGTCGTCTTTCAACAATCGCTCTGCGCCACCGTATAGGCCCGTACTTCGCACGTGTTCAGTTACCCATCTGTACAGCTGGGTGAACTGAGTGCAATGTGAATGAAGTGCCTTGTCAAAGTACACAACACAACATATTGTCACAAATGTTTCGAACCAGGGCCGTTGGCGTTAGATGTAAGCATTCTACCATTACAACACTGTGCTCTAGATTTGTTTGGTCTTGAAGGATTAAAGTGGACAGAAAGGTCTTTTATACTCAGTAAGACAGTTCCATCGTTCTGTAGCTTCATATCTAAAGGTTCGCTTGCCAAAAGATGTTAGAATTTGGTTAATCTTGAACATTTTGTTTTGTTGTTATTTAAGAAGTTTTGGCTTTTGATAAATGTTGACTGTTGATTGAGGTAAAGTGGAGCATGTGAAACGTTTGAAGGCACAGTCTTATTAAAATCGACCGTGCTTCGAGGAATAAAATATCAAAAGTATTGTCTCTATCGGGGCTCGAACCATTCGGGATATCCTCTCCGTCTCGGTCTGAATGCACCTACCTCTATAGCATGTCGCTATAACAATTTTAGCGCAGACAATCCCAGTCGTAAGCTATCCAATCACATCCTCGTTTTTAAATAGTGTTTAGCTGCGATTATGTATAACGAATCATGTACACTGGAGTTAACTGCCCCTAGCATAATATCGAAAGCTTTGCTGCGCTCCTTTTGATTGGCTAGATGAGCTTGTGTCAGAACATGCGGGTAATAGGGGTGCCTTCAGACTGTGAATGAGAGGGAAAGCCGTTCGAACCCCACTAGAGATAATATATTTACACTTTTATTCCTCGGATCACAGTCGATTTTAATCAGACTGTTTGTAGGCATAGAGAAAAACTTTATAGACAAGTTTTAAAAGTAGTGCCTCTGCCAACCCAGAAGTAATTGGGTACCTGGTATGATACGATAGTAGTTTGAATTTGAACTTCCAGCTGTTCTGTACTCGTTGGGGTAATATGTCACTAAGCGCTGTGAGCATGCAATGTGCATGGATATTCGCTATATAAATGTAGTAGTAGTAGTAGTAGTTGTAGTAGTAGTAGTAGTAGTGGTGGTGGTGGTGGTGGTGGTGGTGGTGGTGGTGGAGGTAGAAGTAGTAGTAGTAGTAGCAGTAGTAGTAGTAGTTATAGTAGTAGTAGTAGTAGTAGTAGTGGTGGTGGTGGTGGTGGTGGTAGTAGTAGTAGCAGTAGTAGTAGTAGTAGTAGTAGTAGTAGTAGTAGTAGTAGTAGTAGTAGTAGTAGTGGTGGTGGTGGTGGTGGTGGTGGTGGTGGTAGTAGTAGTAGTAGTAGTAGCAGTAGCAGTAGCAGTAGCAGTAGTTGTAGTAGTAGTAGTAGTAGTAGTAGTAGTGGCACTAAATTGTCTATTGTCCTCATACCTCTTTCATAAGGTATCTATGCAAAGACAAGGTAACCAACCAAAAGCGATAAAAGAGGTGTGCATAACACCATATAATTTAACGAAATGCATGATAATTAAAGATGTATTAAACGTAAAAAAGAAACGCATACGCCGTTTTTCAAATAACTTTACTTTACTCACTCAGTTTATTCACTACTCAACCCGAAAATGCGAAGTTGTCAATGAAATTATCAAGTATCAAGCGAAAACCACTGACAGCCATATTGGTGTAAACACCCTTCACTTATTCGAGGTAGGAAATGGATTTAGCTTTATTGAACATGGTAGGTTCGTTTTAAAACTGATTCTTTAATTAAACCATTCCAAATACTAACATATACACTCAGGGGCAAAAGAAACTATACCAACATATAAGCTGCAAAGTATTACTCACAATTTCAAACATCGGGGTATTATACTGTTATTTCTATTACTGTGCGAACACAAACGGGACCAAAACAGCTTTTTCAACGTGATTTTTTACATACTTTTTGGAATTGGAATGTAAAAATTATGAAAAGTATAAATTCTTTTTAATTATAAGATATTATCAATATGAATTACCTAGATAGATATAAAGTTGTTCAAACGTTTTGTCTGAAAGACGATATAAAACAAACAAAAAAACATTTTCACTATTCTCTCTCGCCCAGTTAAGATTTTTAAACGACGTTTTTTTAAAGGCGTATTTTTCAAAATGTTAAACAGATATTGCTTTAAAATTAAAAAAATATATTTTTTCAGTTGGCTCTTGAAGACATTAATTAACGTAACTGTCACGCTTAATCTATCATGCATTTTATGTAGTATCATTTCTGTTGCCCATGAGTGTATCTCCATTCTCACGTGACCATATAATTTATATTAAACGTGCTGACATCACACCTTTAAAGGGGCAGTAGCACGTTTTTTTGAAAATTTTATATTTTGAATATTTCACTGATATTTGTAAGTTAATGCTAAATGTATTATTTTGACAGTGTCAAAAATCTTATTACACAAGCCAATCATCCATAGTCAGAGGACAAAGTATGAAGATTCACATAAACTCCATTGGCGGCCACCATTAATTCATTTTGTGAAAAAAAAGGAATCGCATGGCTAAACTTCACGTTATAGATTTGAATTATCACTGCTTCATTTAGTTTAAATACAATGTCTTTCAATTGGAACTATTAATTTTCATTTTACTGACATCACCTTATATTTCCCTAAAACGTGCTACTGCCCCTTTAAAGCAACATCTTGCAAGATCATGTGATATTAAAGAATATGTATTATCGAAGGTAGTACACATAACTATTTTCGAACAGGTAAAACTATTTAAAAGCCAGCCAATGAAATTACTCACTTTCATCATAAGCCAATTAATAACTCTGAGTAACGAGAGATTAGCAATTCTGAGACTTTAAACGTGATAGATACATATAGACTGATGTAATGATGTCGTTGCAAAAGTACCAACCAACAACACCTACTTCAGTGAGGTCAAAACGCGGTACTGTTTTGGAACATCAAATGACTACTACAAAAATCATTATACTTTCTGCAATAAATGTGAATCTTTAATTGAATTTGATTGAAAAAATACATTTAAAGATTTTAAAAGTTCTTGAAAGATTTGTAGTAATTTTAATTTAAATGTCTGTCATTAGGAAAATGAGATTTTCCAACCTACATTCGATCCATTACAAACACATATTGTCTGTATATATTTTCATTGAACTGTTTACAGAGGCTTCCTGGAAAATGATATACACATACAAACGATAATGTTCTTGATTATAGTTTATTTCTGTCAAAGAGCCCACAGGCCCATAGGACATAACATACATAACATTTGCAAAATACATATGCTTTTTTTTAAATAATCATATGAACATTCGTCCCGAAGAATAATTACATATGCATATCAACATTTCATGCTATGTACAATTGAAGTAAGTGATACTCATTTTACTTCTAATGCAATTCATTTATGAACCGTAGCATAAAGCTTAAATGCAAAATATATATATATTTACCAAGATTTACAATAGTTGATTGACAATTGGAATTCATTATGTTTCGAAAACTTTCCCTTGTCGGATTTACAGTTTAATTACTTTTGATATATTTTTTTACGTAAATCGTTAAAAGCGGTACATACCAATAGGAAATGAAATTCATTTTCAACAAAATCTAATCCATAACGTGAACAATAAGAACATAATCACGATGATGTTCTAATGCAATTTAAAACAAGAGTATTGAGGGTGAGGTGAGGTGAGGTGAGGTGATGTGGGGTTTATCGCCGCTTTCAAGAGTATTTCACTTATATCGCAGTATTATTGCAGGGAGAAAGCCCGTACCACTATTGTGCAGCGTGGCTATGCATTGCGATGAAACCTGTGAGCAACCGCTGGAACTAGCAACCATGGGTGCTACTGCACTGAAATTCAGTGTAGCATTGCACCCAAACCTGACTGCGTGTAGAACAGTTCTCTACTGCAGGCAAAGTTGCCGAGCCCCTGCCGAGTATTGAGGGAACATAATGTCTTAGTAACAGGCAAGTATTCGTTCGGCAACAGCAGGGCAAGATTCAGAGCGCTGGCCCTTCACATTAATACACATTATTTTTATCAAGAAGTTATTGTCTCCAAGAGGGCTCGCCTTTGAACAAATATGAACGTTGAACAATTACAGGAACAACTCCTAAACCGTCTTCCCTTTCACGCTAAATTCCCTTCAATTAACCTCATTCATTAATTCTGTTTCGTGATTTTTTTATAATACCTGTACCAAATATTGACATATCACACATTACTAACAGCGAGTCCTCTGTAGTAGTAAAAGTTGATGGGCTTGTAATTGCAATCACATTAAAATGCTATCATAATTGTTTCCACTATGTTACGCAGATTACCTGTTGTAGCAAATAGATCATATTTTAATAAGATTTTTGTACTTGTGGACTATAACTCAAATTTGACTTCACTCGAGGGATGTGTTCATTTATATGATTCCCTTATCACAAAATTATAATAAAAAAACAGATGGGAATTAAAAACCTCTAAGAATTGGTAAGCTTTTATAAAAGCTGACAACCTGTTTCATGAAATATTTCACTTCTCAAAGTTAATAGGTCAAGAGTTCCAGGATATGAATGAATGGTCGTTCGAAGGCGAATCGGTTTATTTATGACGTCGAACTGCATTTATCTATTGGGACGAAGTCTTCTTTGCCATTGAACAACATAAGAATGACCCTGCTCAGAAAATCTAAACTAAGGATAACATAACATGACTAGATTAGCGTTTGCGGGATACCGCAAAAGCAGAGCAGCCCCGGAACTTTGGGTTTCGCCTTACCCTGTTCCGCCTTTTACAGGCCTCACCAAATTGGGAATTTTCTCGTGACCTCGACCTTTGACACTCAAGGTCACACAATCAATGAACACATTTCATTGAGTATAACATTATTGTAATGAAATAAAGTGTTAAAAATACAATTAATCCATTTTCTCCATATATGTTGACCTTGCTGTGACCTTGACCTTCGACAGTTAGTACCCAAAACTTTTTGAAAATGTTGTACTTCTCAAGAGATAATATATACAAAATCTAAACTTCATAGCACAAAAACTTTTCAAGTTATTGTGTTTACAAGGAATTGCAATAACTCATATCTCATGACCTTGACCTTTGACCTTCAAGGTCACACAATAATTGAACACTTTTTATTGAGTTGACAATCATGTATTGATTAAAAGTGATCATAGTTAAAATTAAGCATTTTCGCTAAACCATGCTTAAGTCATGACCTTGCTGTGACCTTGACCTTTGACAGATTGTAGCCGAAACCTTTTCAAAATTTTTTAATTTTCCAAGGATGATATATACCAAGTTAGAGCTTCATAGCACAAAAACTTTTCAAGTTACCGTGTTTACAAAGAATTTTGTGGTGATTTTATAACTCGTGACCTTGACCTTTGAACTTGAAAGTGAACATGTCATAATGATTCCCTGGAAGTATTAACATTTAGACATGTTCATGAGTTCTGAAAAGCTAAATGGGATAAAGTTATACCCCAATTTAGTGCATTTTGTAATAACTCATATCTCATGACCTTGACCTTTGACCTTCAAGGTCACACAATCATTGAACACTTTTTTTTGAGTATAACAATCATGTATTGATTAAAAGTGTTCATAGTTAAAATAAAGCATTTTCGCTAAAACATGCTTACGTCATGACCTTGCTGTGACCTTGACCTTTGACGGATTGTAGCCAAAACCTTTTCAAAATTTTTTACTTTTCCAAGGATGATATATACCAAGTTAGAGCTTCATAGCACAAAAACTTTTCAAGTTATCGCGTTTACAAGGAATTCTTAGTGTGAATACATAGCTCGTGACCTTGACCTTTGACCTTGAAAGTGAACGTGTCAAAATCGTTCCCCCGAGGTATGAGGAGTAAGGTATGAATAAGAGTTCTGGAAAGCTTAGGGGAAAAAAGTTATAGCTAGTAGTACGAGTGCGGCGGCGGCGGCGATGGAAACTTCACAAAAACTGATAGCAGCCCCGTCCTTAGACGGGGCTGCTAATTAACAAAGATTACGGGCTTTTGAATGTTCAAAATTTGACCTCGATGATCCGATAACTTTTGAGCTTATCAGTCAAGGCATAATTCTTGACAAATACTATCTAACTTATCTGCTAAGATAGGTTGTTAGATTTTCATCGCTATCAAACATAGTTAAAATCAAGAGAAAACAGATTCCCTGTCCTCAAAAACACTTCCTGTGAACTAAGGAGGGTCCATATTCATCATAATCTTCTTTCGTAATGACTAAACTAGAAAATGATTCACTGGCGGCCATCTTGGACCCTCCTACCCATGGTGAAATAAGCCCTTCCGGTGGTGCGTGCACTTTGACGTTAGTTCCGGCAGGTGCGCTCAATTCTACTTCCTTCCTAAGTCGCTCTAAGAAGCCTGGGAATAAAGTGTTCCCGCCGGAGAGTTGGATGTTTGCATAGAGGTCAGTTCTAATTGATTCATCACCACGTTGTATTGCATTGACGACGATATCATCCACGCCAGGATATTCTTGATCGGCCAAGAGAGGCTTGAAGATTGCCTCTGGACATTTGAATCTCTCCTGACCAACCATGATGAACTCATCGTCTGGTTTCCGATAACTTTTGTTGACCATCGATGCTGTCGCCGTTTTTAACTCATGTTCATAGTCGTACGCAACATAGCACAACTCTTCTTTCATATCCCTCAACATGTCCATTTCTACACGTGTCATGAATTCATGACCCTTCTCTGTAAGAAGTTTCATTAAGAAGAAGTCGAGGTCCCTGGCATTTATGAAGCTCTTGAAGACCAAGGCAGGTAGAACATGTCCCTGGTACACAGTTACAACATGGGACTGACCCTCTCCTGAATCAACCACAAGCCCTGTTCGACGTCCCGCAGCATACATGGTTAACACCGCCTGGGCGGAGACGTACATCGCTGGACAGTGGAAGGTCTCGAACATCAGCTGGGTCATCTTCTCTCTGTTGGCCTTGGGGTTCATTGGAGCTTCTGTCAAGAGGACGGGGTGTTCTTCAGGATTCACCTTCAACTCATTGTAGAAGGTGTGATGCCAGACCATCTCCATATCGTCCCAGTTTGTGACGATCCCATATTCGATGGGGTACTTGAGGGAGAGGATACCACGTTTTGCTAAAGCCTCGTCACCCACGTAGTGGCTTTTTATCCCTTTGCCGACAACCACTCCCTGCACAGAAAAAGCAAACGATTTGTTAACAGTACAGAATCAAAATAAGATAACATTCAACTGCTACATAATTGAAAGTCTTGGATATATATAGTCCTAAGCAAATTGCACAAACCAAAGTGGTTTTGTGTAGTTTAGCCTTGTAGGAGTTTGGAAGAGTGCTCAACATTGGCGAACGGAACAATATAAATGTAGTATATAACTATCCTCTGACATATATATATAGCCCTAACTGTTCTCTAGTATATGTATAGCCCTACCTGTCCTCTGGTATATAGATAGTCCTACCTGTCCTCTGGTATATAGATCGTCCTAATTGTCCTCTGGTACATGTATAGTCCTGCCTGTCCTCTGGTACATATATAGTCCTACCTGTCCTCTGGTATATATATATATATAGTCCTACCTGTCCTCTGGTCTTTATTTATATATATGTATGTATGTATGTATGTATGTATGTATGTATGTATGTATGTATGTATGTATGTATGTATGTATGTATGTATGTATGTATGTATGTATGTATGTATGTATGTATGTATGTATGTATGTATGTATGTATGTATGTATGTATGTATGTATGTATGTATGTATGTATGTATGTATGTATGTATGTATGTATGTATGTATGTATGTATGTATGTATGTATGTATGTATGTATGTATGTATGTATGTATGTATGTATGTATGTATGTATGTATGTATGTATGTATGTATGTATGTATGTATGTATGTATGTATGTATGTATGTATGTATGTATGTATGTATGTATGTATGTATGTATGTATGTATGTATGTATGTATGTATGTATGTATGTATGTATGTATGTATGTATGTATGTATGTATGTATGTATGTATGTATGTATGTATGTATGTATGTATGTATGTATGTATGTATGTATGTATGTATGTATGTATGTATGTATGTATGTATGTATGTATGTATGTATGTATGTATGTATGAATGTATGTATGTATGTATGTATGTATGTATGTATGTATGTATGTATGTATGTATGTATAAATGTATATATGTATGTATGTATGTATGTATGTATGTATGTATGTTTGTAGTAAATAGTAACCTATGCCGAGGTTGATACGGGAAAAATATAATCCCGAGGGAACCGAGGGGTTATATTTCCCGTATCAACCGAGGCATAGGTTACTATTTGCCATACACGCCGAGGAAAACATAGTTAAATTAATGTTTTAATCGTTGTTGGAACGCAGTATATCAAAATTAAAGGAATAATTGCCCATTTATCACATTTCGTCCAATACATTATGAATGCAAAACAGAGTACACCACACGAGCATAGCGTGGCAGCAAGAACAACTTATCCGTGTGCAATACTTTGCACGAGATTTACGAGCTCGTCTGTTGTCGTGAAGATCGCATTGTCCAATCAGCAAGCAATGTCGCGGTGACGTATGCGCCTGCGTGTAAATGCACGTGCTCTTATCATTTGACTTGACAAAGCGACGAGACAGCAAGGATAGTTTCAAGATGGCCAACACGTGCTTGTCGGAGTACTCTTACAGCGAAGAAAACTTAATGGATAATATTTTTCGAGAGCCCAGCTCAAGAAAACGCTACAGTAACTACATACGTCCAATAAAGGAAAAAATTTCGGATATTTGCTGTTGGAGCGCAAGTGTGTGAACAGTGGAATGTGCCGGACTATCCATAATCAACGCATATTTTATTAATCACTGGATTATATTGTCATTTTTGTGTTACGATGCAGTTGGGCATTCTTTGAATGTTAATGGATCAGCGACACGTCTTTTCCAGACAGAAACACATCTGCAGCTTGTGTACACGGATTATCCATGTTGAATGAAGGTAAGGGATATGTTAGTCCAACTGCATATTTCTTTCAATGAGTGCAAGTTTTTAATACTAGCATTACATGAACCATTAGTTCACCTGTCAAAGTCTTAAAACATGGTTGGCATGAGCTATTGTTTGTACTCATTGTTGAAATCAACATTTCTGTTTCGAAATTGGTGTGCTGAGATTGACGGAATTGCTACTGTGTTCCTAAATAAGTGTTCACGATTAAAGATATATTGGCATTAATGCAAAAGAAACATTTGAGCGTTGAGTATAAACTTTTTAACATTTTAATATAATGATGTAAATTAAGTGGAATTATATTTTTCTTACAGGTAACAAGTGGATTAAAAACATCAGGGATTTACAGGACAGCATCTACCGAATTACGAAGATCACCCCGTACCTGCACACAAACCGAAATCACGCCTCTGACAGAAAACCAAACTGTTGAAGGTTTCAGGAACTAATATAGGAGTTGACAATGTACCGTTTTCATGAAAGAATAAAAAAAATTTAAAGCTTGTCATGTACTTCATACGAAACCATTGATAAAATCGTCACCCACAGTCGATACTGATCATATTGACCTAGGGAGTTATGAGATATCTAACCTTTATGCCATCTTTCGACCCCATAACATTTATACGGAGGTGTTTTTTTAAATATTACTAGAGGCGAAGACGAGAGTAATAATTAAAAAACACCGACGTGTTTTAACCGAGGGAGGATACTGAAAGTCGAGGTGTAGCCGAGATTTTCAGTATCCGGACGAGGATATGATTTAGCTAAATGTATGACGTCATGAAAGGTTGGATATCTCATAACTCCCTAGGTCATTGGCAAGGTCTGATATCAAATAATGCCCTAGGGCGATATGGATGAACAACTGATGATGATATGTTGATATGAGAATGAACCAATGTTAAGAGAATGGGACCATATCATCCCTAGGTGTGTGTGTAGTAAATAATGACCCGGTACCGAGGGGTTATGGAAAATAACCTCGCGAGGGCGTAGCCCGAGCAGAGGTTATTTCCATAACCCGAGGCAAACGGGTCATTATTTGACTTACACTCCCAATGACTTACAATGATGTATTGAGAATTCAAGTATAAAATTCATTAACAGAAGTGAGAGATTTTATGTGCGCTTTGATATTGACTGTGCCGCTAAATACATCATTTATGTTATTATATGCCAAGGATGTTGTGCTGAATATATAGGACAGACTGAGTGCCTGAGAGACAGGGTCCGTGTTCATAAACAGCAAATAAAATGTCCTGAGACACGCTGTATACCACTGAGTGCTCACTTGGATACATGTGCAAAAGACAAGGACATTAAATTCAAGATCTTTCCATTTTACAAAATGGACACAAATAATAGAATAATGCGACAATTAAAAGAAGACTATTTCATTAAAATGTTAAAACCACAACTTAATGCTTAATAGTAGCATCTTTTATTCTATCAAATTCTTATTGTGTCCATCTTACCGCTTGCCTGATTGTGACGTCATACCATTGTTATGTCAAATTCATTGTGACATCATAACGTCATAACTGTATTTTGTCAGACTCCCTGATGATACCATTGAAACATGTTGGAGTTTTGATTGGCTTCGTGTCATTTTTTATCTTTTCATTATGTAAAACTGTATACCAGTAAACTTTTCCAATTTTTATCTATATATATATATATATATATATATATATATATATATAGCCCTACCTGTCCTCTAGTATATATATATTTCTACCTGTCCTCTGGTATATAGATAGCCCTTCCTGTCCTCTGGTGTGTATATATAATCCTACCTGTCCTCTTGTATATATATAATCCTGCCTGTCCTCTGGTATATATATAGTCCTACCTGTCCTCTGGTATATAGATAGTCCTGCCTGTCCTCTGGTATATAGATAGTCCTGTCTGTCTTCTGGTATATAGATAGTTCTACCTGTCCTCTGGTATATATAAAGTCCTGCCTGTCCTCTGGTATATAGATAGCCCTACCTGTCCTCTAGTATATATATATTCCTACCTGTCCTCTGGTATATAGATAGCCCTTCCTGTCCTCTGGTGTGTATATATAATCCTACCTGTCCTCTTGTATATATATAATCCTGCCTGTCCTCTGGTATATATATAGTCCTACCTGTCCTCTGGTATATAGATAGTCCTGCCTGTCCTCTGGTATATAGATAGTCCTGTCTGTCTTCTGGTATATAGATAGTCCTGCCTGTCCTCTGGTATATAGATAGTCCTACCTGTCCTCTGGTATATAGATAGTCCTGCCTGTCCTCTGGTATATAGATAGTCCTACCTGTCCTCTGGTATATATAAAGTCCTGCCTGTCCTCTGGTATATAGATAGCCCTTCCTGTCCTCAGGTATATAGATAGTCCTACCTGTCCTCTGGTATATAAATAGTTCAACATGTCCTTTGGTATATATAAAGTCCTACCTGTCCTCTGGCATATAGATAGTCCTACCAGCCCTCTGGTATATAGATAGTCCTGTCTGTCTTCTGGTATATAGATAGTTCTACCTGTCCTCTGGTATATATATATATAGTCCTACCTGTCCTCTGGTATATAGATAGTCCTGCCTGTCCTCTGGTATATAGATAGTCCTGCCTGTCCTTTGGTGCATATATAGTCCTACCTGTCCTCTGGTACATATATATATATATAGTCCTACCTGTCCTCTGGTATATAAATAGTCTTACCTGTCCTCTGGTACATATATATATAGTCCTACCTGTCCTCTGGTATATAAATAGTCCTACCTGTCCTCTGGTATATAAATAGTCCTACCTGTCATCTGGTATATAGATAGTCCTACCTGTCCTCTGGTATATAAATAGTCCTACTTGTCATCTGATATATAGATAGTCCTACCTGTCCTCTGGTATATAGATAGTCCTACCTGTCCTCTGGTATATAGATAGTCCTGCCTGTCCTTTGGTGCATATATAGTCCTACCTGTCCTCTGGTACATATATATATATAGTCCTACCTGTCCTCTGGTATATAAATAGTCCTACCTGTCCTCTGGTATATAAATAGTCCTACCTGTCATCTGGTATATAGATAGTCCTACCTGTCCTCTGGTATATAAATAGTTCTACCTGTCCTCTGGTGTATATATAGTCCTACCTGTCCTCTGGTATATAGATAGTCCTACCTGTCCTCTGGTATATAAATAGTCCTACCTGTCATCTGGTATATAGATAGTCCTACCTGTCCTCTGGTATATAAATAGTTCTACCTGTCCTCAGGTATATATATAGTCCTACCTGTCCTCTGGTATATAAATAGTCCTACCAATCCTCTGGTATATAAATAGTCCTACCTGTCCTCTGGTATATTACCTGTCCTCTGGTATATAAATAGTCCTACCTGTCCTCTGGTATATAAATAGTCCTACCTGTCATCTGGTATATAGATAGTCCTGCCTGTCTTCTGGTATATAAATAGTCCTACCTGTCATCTGGTATATATATAGTCCTACCTGTCCTCTGGTATATAAATAGTCCTACCTGTCCTCTGGTATATAGATAGTTCTACCTGTCCTCTGGTATATATAAAGCCCTACCTGTCCTCTGGTATATAGATAGTCCTACCTGTCCTCTGGTATATAAATAGTCCTACCAATCCTCTGGTATATAGATAGTTCTACCTGTCCTCTGGTACATATATAGTCCTACCTGTCCTCTGGTATATAGAGAGTCCTGCCTGTCCTCTGGTATATAGATAGTCCTGCCTGTCCTTTGGTGCATATATAGTCCTACCTGTCCTCTGGTACATATATATATAGTCCTACCTGTCCTCTGGTATATAAATAGTCTTACCTGTCCTCTGGTACATATATATATAGTCCTACCTGTCCTCTGGTATATAAATAGTCCTACCTGTCCTCTGGTATATAAATAGTCCTACCTGTCATCTGGTATATAGATAGTCCTACCTGTCCTCTGGTATATAAATAGTCCTACCTGTCATCTGGTATATAGATAGTCCTACCTGTCCTCTGGTATATAAATAGTTCTACCTGTCCTCTGGTGTATATATAGTCCTACCAATCCTCTGGTATATAAATAGTCCTACCTGTCCTCTGGTATATAGATAGTCCTACCTGTCCTCTGGTATATTACCTGTCATCTGGTATATAGATAGTCCTACCTGTCCTCTGGTATATAAATAGTTCTACCTGTCCTCTGGTATATATATATAGTCCTACCTGTCCTCTGGTATATAGATAGTCCTGCCTGTCCTTTGGTGCATATATAGTCCTACCTGTCCTCTGGTACATATATATATATAGTCCTACCTGTCCTCTGGTATATAAATAGTCCTACCTGTCCTCTGGCATATAAATAGTCCTACCTGTCATCTGGTATATAGATAGTCCTACCTGTCCTCTGGTATATAAATAGTCCTACCTGTCATCTGGTATATAGATAGTCCTACCTGTCCTCTGGTATATAAATAGTTCTACCTGTCCTCTGGTGTATATATAGTCCTACCTGTCCTCTGGTATATAGATAGTCCTACCTGTCCTCTGGTATATAAATAGTCCTACCTGTCATCTGGTATATAGATAGTCCTACCTGTCCTCTGGTATATAAATAGTTCTACCTGTCCTCTGGTATATATATAGTCCTACCTGTCCTCCGATATATAGATACTCCTACCTGTCCTCTGGTATATAAATAGTCCTACCTGTCCTCTGGTATATAGATAGTCCTGTCTGTCTTCTGGTATATAAATAGTCCTACCTGTCATCTGGTATATATATAGTCCTACCTGTCCTCTGGTATATAAATAGTCCTACCTGTCCTCTGGTATATAGATAGTTCTACCTGTCCTCTGATATATATAAAGCCCTACCTGTCCTCTGGTATATAGATAGTCCTACCTGTCCTCTGGTATATAAATAGTCCTACCAATCCTCTGGTATATAAATAGTCCTACCAATCCTCTGGTATATAAATAGTCCTACCTGTCCTCTGGTATATAAATAGTCCTACCTGTCCTCTGGTATATTACCTGTCCTCTGGTATATAAATAGTCCTACCTGTCCTCTGGTATATAAATAGTCCTACCTGTCATCTGGTATATAGATAGTCCTACCTGTCCTCTGGTATATAAATAGTCCTACCTGTCCTCTGGTATATAAATAGTCCTACCTGTCCTCTGGTATATTACCTGTCCTCTGGTATATAAATAGTCCTACCTGTCCTCTGGTATATAAATAGTCCTACCTGTCATCTGGTATATAGATAGTCCTGTCTGTCTTCTGGTATATAAATAGTCCTACCTGTCATCTGGTATATATATAGTCCTACCTGTCCTCTGGTATATAAATAGTCCTACCTGTCCTCTGGTATATAGATAGTTCTACCTGTCCTCTGATATATATAAAGCCCTACCTGTCCTCTGGTATATAGATAGTCCTACCTGTCCTCTGGTATATAAATAGTCCTACCAATCCTCTGGTATATAAATAGTCCTACCAATCCTCTGGTATATAAATAGTCCTACCTGTCCTCTGGTATATAGATAGTCCTACCTGTCCTCTGGTATATTACCTGTCCTCTGGTATATAAATAGTCCTACCTGTCCTCTGGTATATAAATAGTCCTACCTGTCATCTGGTATATAGATAGTCCTACCTGTCCTCTGGTATATAAATAGTCCTACCTGTCCTCTGGTATATAAATAGTCCTACCTGTCCTCTGGTATATAGATAGTCCTACCTGTCCTCTGGTATATAAATAGTCCTACCTGTCCTCTGGTATATTACCTGTCCTCTTGTATATAGATAGTCCTACCAATCTTCTGGTATATAGATAGTCCTACCTGTCCTCTGGTATATAAATAGTCCTACCAATCCTCTGGTATATAAATAGTCCTACCTGTCCTCTGGTATATAAATAGTTCTACCTGTCCTCTGGTATATAAATAGTCCTACCTGTCCTCTGGTATATAAATAGTCCTACCTGTCCTCTGGTATATAGATAGTCCTACCTGTCCTCTGGTATATTACCTGTCATCTGGTATATAAATAGTCCTACCTGTCCTCTGGTATATAAATAGTTCTACCTGTCCTCTGGTATATAAATAGTCCTACCTGTCCTCTGGTATATAAATAGTCCTACCTGTCATCTGGTATATAGATAGTCCTACCTGTCCTCTGGTATATAAATAGTTCTACCTGTCCTCTGGTTTATATATAGTCCTACCTGTCCTCCGATATATAGATACTCCTACCTGTCCTCTGGTATATAAATAGTCCTACCTGTCCTCTGGTATATAGATAGTCCTGTCTGTCTTCTGGTATATAAATAGTCCTACCTGTCATCTGGTATATATATAGTCCTACCTGTCCTCTGGTATATAAATGTCCTACCTGTCCTCTGGTATATAGATAGTTCTACCTGTCCTCTGATATATATAAAGCCCTACCTGTCCTCTGGTATATAGATAGTCCTACCTGTCCTCTGGTATATAAATAGTCCTACCAATCCTCTGGTATATAAATAGTCCTACCAATCCTCTGGTATATAAATAGTCCTACCTGTCCTCTGGTATATAGATAGTCCTACCTGTCCTCTGGTATATTACCTGTCCTCTTGTATATAAATAGTCCTACCTGTCCTCTGGTATATAAATAGTCCTACCTGTCATCTGGTATATAGATAGTCCTACCTGTCCTCTGGTATATAAATAGTCCTACCTGTCCTCTGGTATATAAATAGTCCTACCTGTCCTCTGGTATATTACCTGTCCTCTGGTATATAAATAGTCCTACCTGTCCTCTGGTATATAAATAGTCCTACCTGTCATCTGGTATATAGATAGTCCTGTCTGTCTTCTGGTATATAAATAGTCCTACCTGTCATCTGGTATATATATAGTCCTACCTGTCCTCTGGTATATAAATAGTCCTACCTGTCCTCTGGTATATAGATAGTTCTACCTGTCCTCTGATATATATAAAGCCCTACCTGTCCTCTGGTATATAGATAGTCCTACCTGTCCTCTGGTATATAAATAGTCCTACCAATCCTCTGGTATATAAATAGTCCTACCAATCCTCTGGTATATAAATAGTCCTACCTGTCCTCTGGTATATAGATAGTCCTACCTGTCCTCTGGTATATAAATAGTCCTACCAATCCTCTGGTATATAAATAGTCCTACCTGTCCTCTGGTATATAAATAGTCCTACCTGTCATCTGGTATATAGATAGTCCTACCTGTCCTCTGGTATATAAATAGTCCTACCTGTCCTCTGGTATATAAATAGTCCTACCTGTCCTCTGGTATATAGATAGTCCTACCTGTCCTCTGGTATATAAATAGTCCTACCAATCTTCTGGTATATAGATAGTCCTACCTGTCCTCTGGTATATAAATAGTCCTACCAATCCTCTGGTATATAAATAGTCCTACCTGTCCTCTGGTATATAAATAGTTCTACCTGTCCTCTGGTATATAAATAGTCCTACCTGTCCTCTGGTATATAAATAGTCCTACCTGTCATCTGGTATATAGATAGTCCTACCTGTCCTCTGGTATATAAATAGTTCTACCTGTCCTCTGGTTTATATATAGTCCTACCTGTCCTCCGATATATAGATACTCCTACCTGTCCTCTGGTATATAAATAGTCCTACCTGTCCTCTGGTATATAGATAGTCCTGTCTGTCTTCTGGTATATAAATAGTCCTACCTGTCATCTGGTATATATATAGTCCTACCTGTCCTCTGGTATATAAATAGTCCTACCTGTCCTCTGGTATATAGATAGTTCTACCTGTCCTCTGATATATATAAAGCCCTACCTGTCCTCTGGTATATAGATAGTCCTACCAATCCTCTGGTATATAAATAGTACTACCAATCCTCTGGTATATAAATAGTCCTACCTGTCCTCTGGTATATAGATAGTTCTACCTGTCCTCTGATATATATAAAGCCCTACCTGTCCTCTGGTATATAAATAGTCCTACCAATCCTCTGGTATATAAATAGTCCTACCAATCCTCTGGTACATAAATAAACCTACCTGTCCTCTGGTATATAGATAGTCCTACCTGTCCTCTGGTATATTACCTGTCCTCTGGTATATAAATAGTCCTACCTGTCCTCTGGTATATAAATAGTCCTACCTGTCATCTGGTATATAGATAGTCCTACCTGTCCTCTGGTATATAAATAGTCCTACCTGTCCTCTGGTATATAAATAGTCCTACCTGTCATCTGGTATATAAATAGTCCTACCTGTCCTCTGGTATATAAATAGTCCTACCTGTCCTCTGGTATATAAATAGTCCTACCTGTCCTCTGGTATATAGATAGTTCTACCTGTCCTCTGATATATATAAAGCCCTACCTGTCCTCTGGTATATAAATAGTCCTACCAATCCTCTGGTATATAAATAGTCCTACCAATCCTCTGGTATATAAATAGTCCTACCTGTCCTCTGGTATATAGATAGTCCTACCTGTCCTCTGGTATATTACCTGTCCTCTGGTATATAAATAGTCCTACCTGTCCTCTGGTATATAAATAGTCCTACCTGTCATCTGGTATATAGATAGTCCTACCTGTCCTCTGGTATATAAATAGTCCTACCTGTCCTCTGGTATATAAATAGTCCTACCTGTCATCTGGTATATAAATAGTCCTACCTGTCCTCTGGTATATAAATAGTCCTACCTGTCCTCTGGTATATAAATAGTCCTACCTGTCATCTGGTATATAGATAGTCCTACCTGTCCTCTGGTATATAAATAGTCCTACCTGTCCTCTGGTATATAGATAGTCCTACCTGTCATCTGGTATATAGATAGTCCTGTCTGTCTTCTGGTATATAAATAGTCCTACCTGTCCTCTGGTATATAAATAGTCCTACCTGTCATCTGGTATATAGATAGTCCTGTCTGTCTTCTGGTATATAAATAGTCCTACCTGTCATCTGGTATATATATAGTCCTACCTGTCCTCTGGTATATAAATAGTCCTACCTGTCCTCTGGTATATAGATAGTTCTACCTGTCCTCTGATATATATAAAGCCCTACCTGTCCTCTGGTATATAGATAGTCCTACCTGTCCTCTGGTATATAAATAGTCCTACCAATCCTCTGGTATATAAATAGTCCTACCAATCCTCTGGTATATAAATAGTCCTACCTGTCCTCTGGTATATAGATAGTCCTACCTGTCCTCTGGTATATTACCTGTCCTCTGGTATATAAATAGTCCTACCTGTCCTCTGGTATATAAATAGTCCTACCTGTCATCTGGTATATAGATAGTCCTACCTGTCCTCTGGTATATAAATAGTCCTACCTGTCCTCTGGTATATAAATAGTCCTACCTGTCCTCTGGTATATAGATAGTCCTACCTGTCCTCTGGTATATAAATAGTCCTACCAATCTTCTGGTATATAGATAGTCCTACCTGTCCTCTGGTATATAAATAGTCCTACCAATCCTCTGGTATATAAATAGTCCTACCTGTCCTCTGGTATATAGATAGTTCTACCTGTCCTCTGATATATAAATAGTTCTACCTGTCCTCTGGTATATAAATAGTCCTACCTGTCCTCTGGTATATAAATAGTTCTACCTGTCCTCTGGTATATAAATAGTCCTACCTGTCCTCTGGTATATAAATAGTCCTACCTGTCCTCTGGTATATAAATAGTCCTACCTGTCCTCTGGTATATAAATAGTCCTACCTGTCCTCTGGTATATAAATAGTCCTACCTGTCCTCTGGTATATAAATAGTCCTACCTGTCATCTGGTATATAGATAGTCCTATCTGTCCTCTGGTATATAAATAGTCCTACCAATCCTCTTGTATATAGATAGTCCTACCTATCCTCTGGTATAAAGATAGTCTCACCCCTCCTCTGGGACGTCCTACGATTGTACGGAACACACACTTTGGTTTGGAGTCTCCGGCAAATCCCGCCCGCGTAGTTCGACCTCCATTGTCAATGACAATAGTTTTCCCTTGAAATTCCTCATCATCCATATTTTCTGTAAACAAACAACGTTCATGTAAAAGTTAAGTTATGGCCTTAATAATAGACAGAACATTTAAAAAGTCTACTTCTCCAATGACAAATCTTTAGTTAATACTCACAACTAAAGAAATAACAGGCAAGATATGTGGGACTTATTTTTATTTGTATTTTATAAGTATGAAATTCAATATTGTGGAAAAGGATTAAGGGAGAGAGTTTTTCTTTAATTGTCAGGAGCAATAAAACTCACTAAAATCAATTTAGATAGCATCTAATATAACATGAAGAATTTTGTTTTTAAATGCGCTAATCAAGCATGCCTGAAAGGTCTGATGAGCTTATGGCGTTCGTCCGTCCCGTGGCAAAGTTTTTGTTATTTTGACATTCGTCTCCAGATGCAAAGTGTTTAGAAAATTGAAAAGCTTAAACCTTGTCTTTACTATTTTGCTGATTGGGATTGTAATCAAGATATTTTGTTCTCTTCATATAATGAACCTTTATAATCATTTGTATGATTAATAAGATAGCCTGATGGGCTACAGAGCATATGGTTTATTCTTGTTGCCGTCAAAGCATTATACCATTTTCAACAAACACTGCTCAGTACTGAAAAACAACTCTTAATTCAAACGTGACTTATCAACAAATTCTAGAGGCGGTAACAATCTTTTGATAAACATACGGTAATGTGTCCTATTGATATAGCTTTTCTAGTCCTAGGATCTACAGGCATGTATGTAACTCTTGGCGACAAGTACACAGTGAAATCGACAAATGACAAGCTACGTGTCACTGCAAGTGGCTGCACGTGTCTACCCAAACTACAACTAAACAAATTGTGAGGTCGGAGACAAACCAGGAAGTGAATTATCTATAAAAGGGGCGTAACTCTGAGTCTCTTTCACAACGAGACGAGAGAACAGTTTGACCTTTGACACTTTGACCTCGCTAGTTGTTGATATAGCGTATATTTCCAAGACGTACCTTCCAATTTTTCCTCAACGCAAGAAAATCAAGATGCTGTTCTCCGTGCGTTTTCAACCGTTAAAGCTTCTCGGCCACACCCCATTGCCGATCGGGATAAGTCGGATATTTCCGGAATCTCGCTCGCTTGCCGAGAAGCTGCAGTTACTTCGTCACAATTGAATAAATACGCTTTGTCAACCGTGACGCTTCTCGGCGATCGAGATAATTCGGTAGTTTCCGGACTATCTTTTATTAACTCGTGAATGATTTGGTATCAGACTTTCATTCGCTCATTCAATACAAAATCATTTACTCGTTAACTGAAAATAGTTATAAATGGAATGTCGTTTATCCTTTTTATGTCACCAGAGGATAACAGAGATATTCAAGGCAAATTAGCCTTATAAATTTAACATCCAGGGGAGACAACTCGTCATACTCTACCTTACTTTTTTTTTATATCTTTTAAGGTCCATTAGAAAAATGAATTACATCATGATACAAATACTTAATGTTATGCACACACTTATAATAGATTCATTTTTTTATTAAACTTAATCATTATTTAATTTTTCAATTGTTTGCCCTCACAAGGTCAGTGAAAACGTATATATATAAACTTTTTCTTGTCACTATTGGACCAGTCACAAACAACGGTATCAAACCTCCTTAAGTAATTCCAACACACGGTGTATTTTATCAGGCAACAATGTTTCAAGTGATGATAATTTTTTTCCTATACTATAAAAATTTCGTTAAGTTTCAAACTTAAACTGCAATTTCCATTTTCGGGAAAACAATAATGTGCTATATTCTGGGATTGGTGAAATTGTGATACGGTGGAGCAGTTACCCCAATTTCAAATTATTATGTCAAACTCTTTCAGAAAGAGACTCATGTATTAATTTGGCATTCCACTGCTGAGCCCATTAGGCGCTCCGTTTGTATATAAATCTACTCTAGAGGGGGGTTTGGGGTTACACATATACTTTCCAAATTGCAATCTATGCAGCTTAACATGTAAATCTCTTATTAAACCCAGAAAAGTTTTCAAAATTCTGGCTAGGCTTCTCTCTACGGCGCTATCGCTCTGATTTTATGTCTCTTCTTTCACCCCTCTCCGAGACGCTCCCTTGATTCTACCAGCAATGTTTTTCGGCTGTAAAGTTTTTCAAATCCCTATCTCTTAACCCGCTGATAGAAATGGCTATTTTTTTCACCAAACAATTCTACAACTGCCTTCTTTCAAATATTGTAAAGAAAAAATTTGAGAAGCTATGTTCAGGAATTAGTTTTGCATCTGTTTGGAGTAACTTACATCACAATTTCGTGAACATTCCAAAATCTGTTTAATATCGTCTCGTGTGTGACTCTCTCACTCTTGGCTATCGATTATTTTTCCGCCACATGCGGTCTCTCCGAACTGTGATCTTTGCTCTACTTACATCAAAATATCCGATCATCTTTTATGTTCTGCCCTTTAGTGAATGTTTTGTGGTCTGTTGTCTTCCAGTTGTTAAATATTCTATCTAATGGCCTTGTTTCCAATCCCACGAAATTATCCAACTTGTTCCAAAATCCCCGACTCTCTCCATTCCGCTGTTTGTGTATACATGTACCTACTTTCTGTGGCAAAATATTCAATATAGCTTACCCGTAATTTTAAAAATCGATTACAAACAGCTTCCTGGGTTAGATATTGTCTCACGTTTTAATTTTTCCTTAAAACACGTATTGGGGCCGATACAACAAAGATATAAAGTCTTTGAAGGAACTTCAGAAAGATACTTTCAAAAGTGTGCTAGAAGCAGATACAAAAGCTGTTGTATTTAAAGGTTTACGGAAATCTCTCATCTATAAACTGTTTCAGAAACCTACGTTTTTGTGGTATAACCATTTAATGTTTTTTGGATCAACAACGTTTTGTGAAAGAGCTTTAAATGCATCCAAACTCTTTGGTTTTGAACACAACCAAGGTCTAAGAAAACTTGTCAGATGGGGAGATTTTGCACAGTCAGTGAGGCATTTGTGCAAATGCTACACTGAAATCAAGTGCGGAACTCTTGGTCCAATGGCTCTAGCTAATGCCAGCAGGTTTCACCACATCACATAGCCTCATAGTACTACATGTTTCTCCCTTCACTTATGCTTGCAACAGTGATATAAGTGAAATGATCTTTCTTTCAACCTAATAAAAAGACTTGAGTGATATAAAATACTATTATGTTCATTATGTACACATAAATCTGGGACATCAAGTGGATTTGATATTTAATCCCCCTGTCAGTGAATTGTAGATGTTATGCCTGTTTTCATTTTAACGATAGTACAAAACATTATTTGAAGTCCTCTCACAGACTAAGTTCGACTAAGCTTTTTAGTACTGTGGCTATCTAATCATAAAACACGAAACACAACAAAAATAATGTTTGGAAATAATCTATGCAGCAGCATATGCATGTATTTCCTTCCTGATTGATTCTCAGTCAAAGACAGGTCCCTACATCTGCATTTGGGGGCTTAAATATTTTTCTTGTATAGAAAAAGTGCAAGCTTCTTCTTTTTTAATATTTTCTAGGTGTAGGTAAATATGCCTCAAATATAGCTATTTTAGGTGAAACTGGACGTCATTGTATGTTTGTTCAGAGCCAAATGAGAGCGATAACATTTTGGTTAAAATTATTGCGTATGGAAGATTGTAAACCAATGGGCAAAAGAAACGCTGGGTATTTTCAAACGAAGGATAAACAAATTATGTATGCCATGTAAATTCGATTTCGAATGTGTTTGATAAAAAAATATTTGGAGAATTATTGTTCATAATTTTAACCATGATGGCATGGAGCGTTTTGTACTGTGATTGTCTAATCACTGTTGGGGTGCTAACATTGCTGTTTTCAGGTACTTTTTTGTTAATAATTATTTTGAAATTAAGTTTGAATTTCGGAAATGTATATCAGAAGTTTATTTGAGATACTGTTAATGAAAAACATCCACTTTGATTTTTCTGCATTGATATGTCTTCGCGTTATAACGTCTATAAAAATGCAAAAAATGACCAAATTGGCTCTCCAATCTCGCTTATTTAAGGAGATAGCAAATTGATGATTTTTTGACACGCGTTTTCTAAGGCGCCATGCAAAAACATCAACACAAAATGATTCAAACAAGGCAAACATAGTTGAGTTGACTTCTAAGGAAACTTTGCCACTCTGCTTCATTCACATTTATCTTACATGGAATAAAATATCCTGACATTTATGTTACTAGCGTTTCCTTTGCCCGTGAGTTAAGATATCCCAAACAATGCTACTATTTCCTTAAAAGATTAGATGACAAAGGTAAACATAGTTGGGTTTCAATTGTTAAAAAATGTTTAACTTTTAACGGTTTTTCATATGTTTGGGTTTACCAAAATGTTGGTGATGTAAATATATTTATGCATCAATTTCTGGAAAGATTAAAAGATATTGCTTCTCAAAATTGGTTCGTAAAAGTGTCTGCTTCTAATTATTTATCCCACTATTCAAATGTTAAATCTTTACTAAATGTTGAAAGATATGTTTTTTCTTTACATGATAAATCTCTTAGAAGAGCACTCTGTAAATTTAGGATTAGTTTACATAATTTTTATGTACAATTTTTACGTAAACATTCACAAGATGTTCAAAAAAGTATTTGTCAATACTGTAATAAGGACTGTAATAAGATGAACAACATGTCTTTTTCGCTTGTGATCGTTACAAGATTTTACGAGCGCTTTATATGGAACAATTGCGAGATGTTTATGCTGGTCCTATTACACTGCCAAATATTCTGAATTGTCAAAATGAAAGTGTTATAAAATTATCCTCCGTATATCTTTGTAAACTTTTTAGACTTAGATTAAGAAACACGTGACTCTGTTTATTATGTCAACTCCATTGTAACATAGGCCATATGGCCCACATTACTGAATAAAATCTGTCTGTCTGTCCCTACATCTGCATTTCATGAGAAATACATAAACAAAGTCAATTTACAAGTTTCTTTGCGTGAGAGATATTTGCCTTCCTTTTTTAGCATTGACACCGACAGTTTTGTTATTCTCAACCACCATATCCATTTTGGAATGGGTTGTCGCCCTTCTTTTTGTACATTATCTGTTCACTTTTGACATATTCAACCCCACCTCCAAAACTACTGTATTCTGTGGCATGCACTCAAATCAAAGTCAAAGAAGTTTATTGTACTTTCGGCCTCCGGCCCATATACAAATGATACAAAGGTACAAAGATATATGCATACATTATACAAATATAATTTACAATTCTGATAATAGATTGTCTCTTAAGATAAAAGCATGTTTTACAAAGAGCGCCAGATTACGTATTATGTTTTCGTTTCTGGAAGACATAATTGATATAAAGGCAATAGAGGAGTACTTGGAAAGATAATTATTTGGAAAATATTGTTTTCTTTAATCAGCATAATGAGGGTAAACGAAAGACAAATGAATTTCATCTTCAAAAGCAGATTTACAAAAGGACATATTCGTAAGTTTCTTCCTAATGAAAGTCTCTTGCCCTTATTAACAGCTAAGTCTAACAGGCCCAATTGGGAACATACAAAAGTTCGTCTGATATTTCTTAATGTCAATATAGAAATGTACAACTCAGGTTGGAGTATACTCTGGTGTGATCTATGCAGTTGATAGCGTGTGCTATTGTCAAGATTTGAATTCCATTCTTGATGAAACATATTAACAGACTGTTCTCGAAATTCTTTAAGAAACATGTTAACATTACCAACTGTTTGATTTAGCCACACAAATCCAAACCCATGAGAAAATAACAGATTTCTAATGTGGTTTGTCCATGTTATCTTGCCCATGTCATCTAAGTGGACAAGCATATTATATGCTAATTTTGGTAGTCTTTGTTCATGCATTCCTAAAATCCTCAACCGAAATTTTAAGCATCTTTTTTGTGAATGTTTATATATATTGGGTATCTACCACATTCTCCATATACCATGTTATTTGAAGTTTCTTGTGCTACATTTAAAAACCGTTTGCATGCGAGGAGATGTAGTTTCTCAATACATTTATGACGTTAAAATCCCAAAATTTCAGATCCATATAGCATAATAGGTTGGATTTGTGAATCAAACAATTTCGAACAAGCAACTGACATGGTCAAGCTATATCCCCCGCAAATTGCACAACATGTATAGGTTTTCCTTATCTAATTGCTTATTAATTTTTGTTGCACAAAATAACACAATTTTTCTAGGATATGAAGGAAACTGTTTTAATCAAAAAACTAAATGATACTAACTTTATGTTCACTGGTGGGTATAATTCAAGTACACTGACAAAATTAAAATAAATTTAAATATTTTGATCTCAAAGATCAATTTTATCACGTGAAAAAAAAATATTTTCAAAATTGTTCTTCATGACACACCTTCAGATTAGTATATATCTTCATATCAAATTTAATCAATATGTGATGATTAGTTTAGAAGTTGTGAGCCGGACAGGACTTGTAACAGTTTCCGAAAATATTCTTCATATTTTGCCAAAAAGGGCAACAAAATTTAAAATATTTTCAAAATTGTTCTTCATGACACACCTTCAGATGATTATGTATCGCAATATCAAATTTCATCAATATGTGATGATTAGTTTAGAAGTTGTGAGCCGGACAGGACTTGTCACAGTTTTTGAACAGAGGCCCCTTTTTTTGCCAAAAAAGGCAAAATTTTATAAAAATATTTTCATAATTATTCTTCATGACACACCTTCATATGATTATGTATTTCCATATCAATTTTGATCAATATGTCATGATTAATTTAGAAGTTGTGAGCCGGACAGGACTTGTAACAGTTTTTGAAAAGAGTCCTCATTTTTTGCCAAACAGGCAAAATTTTATAAAAATATTTTCAAAATTGTTTTTCATGACACACCTTCATATGATTATGTATCTCCATATCAAATTTGATTAATATGTGATGATTAGTTTAGAAGTTGTGAGCCGGACAGGACTTGTAACAGTTTTTGAACAGAGTCCTCATTTTTTGCCAAAAAAGGCAAATTTTATAAAAATATTTTCAAAATTGTTTTTCATGACACACCTTCATATGATTATGTATCTCCATATCAAATTTGATTAATATGTGATGATTAGTTTAGAAGTTGTGAGCCGGACAGGACTTGTAACAGTTTTTGAACAGAGTCCTCATTTTTTGCCAAAAAAGGCAATTTTATAAAAATATTTTCAAAATTGTTCTTCATGACACACCTTCATATGATTATGTATCTCCATATCAAATTTGATTAATATGTGATGATTAGTTTAGAAGTTGTGAGCCGGACAGGACTTGTAACAGTTTCCGAACATATTCTTCATATTTTGCCAAAAAAGGCAACAAAATTTAAAATATTTTCAAAATTGTTCTTCATGACACACCTCCAAATAAGTATGTATCTTCATATCAAATTTCATCAATATGTGATGATCAGTTTAGAAGTTGTGAGCCGGACAGGACTTGTAACAGTTTCCGAAAATATTCTTCATATTTTGCAAAAAAAGGCAACCAAATTTAAAATATTTTCAAAATTGTTCTTCATGACACACCTTCAAATAAGTATGTATCTTCATATCAAATTTCATCAATATGTGATGATCAGTTTAGAAGTTGTGAGCCGGACAGGACTTGTAACAGTTTCCGAAAATATTCTTCATATTTTGCAAAAAAAGGCAACAAAATTTAAAATATTTTCAAAATTGTTCTTCATGACACACCTTCAGATGATTATGTATCGCAATATCAAATTTCATCAATATGTGATGATTAGTTTAGAAGTTGTGAGCCGGACAGGACTTGTAACAGTTTTTGAACAGAGGCCCCTTTTTTTGCCAAAAAAGGCAAAATTTTATAAAAATATTTTCAAAATTATTCTTCATGACACACCTTCATATGATTATGTACTTCCATATCAAATTTGATCAATATGTGATGATTAATTTAGAAGTTGTGAGCCGGACAGGACTTGTAACAGTTTTTGAAAAGAGTCCTCATTTTTTGCCAAACAGGCAAAACAAATTTAAAATATTTTCAAAATTGTTTTGCATGACACACCTTCATATGATTATGTATCTCCATATCAAATTTGATTAATATGTGATGATTAGTTTAGAAGTTGTGAGCCGGACAGGACTTGTAACAGTTTTCGAATAGAGTCCTCATTTTTTGCCAAAAAAGGCAAATTTTATAAAAATATTTTCAAAATTGCTCTTCATGACACACCTTCATATGATTCAAATTGTTTTTCATGACACACCTTCATATGATTATGTATCTCCATATCAAATTTGATCAAAATGTGATGATTAAATTAGAAGTTTTGAGCCGGACAGGACTTGTAACAGATTTCTTACAAATTTACCACTTTTTCTCCAAAATCCTTATATTTTATTAAGATTTTCATAAAATTGTTAGTCATGACACATTATTACATGTTTCTTCATTTCCATGACGAATTTGAATAGAAATGGTTGATTAGTTCCAAAGTTATGAACCGGACACAAATTGTAACGGACGGACGGACGGACGGACGGATTGACGGACTTCGTTGTTGCGGGGGATAAAAATATTTTTGGATGGGGGAGCGGTGGCCCGAGTCTGACGTGCCGGGTTCGAGCCCCGCCTGTGACCGAGTGTAAAAACCTCGGAGTCAACTTTCAACCTTCAACTCACCAGCTATGTATGTGGCCATCCAAACTGTTTTGTCTCTGTATGCATCTGGTCGTACCATTGGTATTGTGATGGACTCTGGTGATGGTGTTACGCATGCAGTACCCATCTACGAAGGTTGTGCTCTTCCTCACGCCATTCTGAGTTTGGATCTTGCCGGACGTGATCTCACAGACTACCTGATGAAGATCCTTACAGAGCGTGGTTTCTCCTTTACCACCACAGCTGAGAGAGAAATCGTCAGGGACATCAAGGAAAAACTCTGTTATGTTGCTCTCGACGTGTTTGTTTGTTGCATTTGTTGTCTATAAACACAACAAAAACTTTCTTATAGACCTTCAATTAGTTCTGCCTAAGACAACATTCTACACTTCATCAATTCATATAACGTTGAACAGTTTTGTACATTTATCTTTGTTTTTAAAAAAGTCTGTCGTTTTTGTTATCAAATGTGAATATGTGAAAATAATATCTTTTTATAAATCGATTGCATTGTTCTTGTGTGTTTGTTTCTTTAATGCATTTGTGTCCTCTGAATATAACGAAAATATTAATTTCCTCAACATAGCTTAACCTATCACAAAACATTAACTTTCATTAATTCATTTAATGTTGATACAAAAAAGGACCCTTCATATAAACATTTTCAATTGTTACACAAACTTGCTCTTATTCTTAAACCACGGAAATATCTCTGGATTCATCATGGTTCAGTATTTCACTTAAAACTTCCACCTTCTTCCATCTTCCAACTTCTCTTCCAGTTTTATTCGCCCGTTGTTATAGTTTACATTATTATATTAATATATCATTAAGGGACAAGACATTGAAAAAGAAATTGTAAATATCTACAGAAAATTCTTTGTGAGCTTTTGAAGAATACTTCATTATATAATAATAGAAGGGCGATGAGGCGAATGCCTGTTTTTGAAGACAACAATATTTACAGAAGAAAGTAGTTCGAAACTGTTTACCTCGGGTCTATAAAACAGATATTGACCAAATTCATCTCTTTATGATTGTTTTATTATGTCACGGTTGTAGAACAGAAGGAGAACAACAGAGAAACTACAGTCACGAATAGAAATTTCGTTTGATCTGTATATATACAGCTGCGTACCTTAAGTTTGTTCACCTCGTGAAATTTACTGTATAGGCTCACTTTGCTTCCCAATTGTACAAAAACAACAATGAATAATACAAATTCGATTCTTTATTGTCAACAGACAATCAATAGTGAGTATGTCCACCCTTTACGGTGATTGTACATCAGATTGTACTCTTTTTGTCATAGACCTATAAAGACGTTGGAACACTGATCTGGGCAAGGAAAACCAATGTTTCTGTACGGACTTCCAGAGCTCCTCACTTGATGTCGGCATGTCTTTGGCAACACGTTTCCCGATCAAATCCCAGACATTCTCAATGGGATTCATGTCTGGGGAGTTACCAGGCCTTGGTAACACCTGTACACCTTTCCTGGCAAGAAAATCCCTGGTAGATCTGGAGTTGTGTGCTGGCGAATTGTCTTGCTGGAATACAAAGTCCTTTTTGGAAAAAACAGACAACTGCCATGCTCAGCGAGGTCATTGATGATATACTGCTGAGTGCTGATACCTATCACTATTTAGTGTACTTGGGACATTTTTGAGAATTCCTGGCCCATTTTCTGAAATGAGTCCCCAGACATGAACTTGGGGTGGGTGCTTGACTGTCGACTGTACACACTGTTTGTGAAGTCGTTCGTGAGTCAATCTTCGTACTTTCATACGTCTTCTATTGGAGAAGCACCTAATGATTGATTCGTCCGAGAACAACACCTTCCATTGTGGCAGGCCAAAACGTCTCATTCGCTTGGCCCACAATAACCTGTTTTTTCGCTGGCGTTTGTTGAGAAGCGGTTAACGACATGGTACGTAGCATTTGAGGCCAAACATTCGTAGTCTTCGAGAGATAGTCATCCGACTTATCGTTCTACCAAGTGGTTCTTTCAATCTGCTGTGGAGAATATTCACTGTCGCATACATATCATTCATACAAGCTTTGCGAATAAATCTGTCCTCTCTCCTAGTCGTACACTTTGGCCTGCCCGATCTTGGACGGTCCTTCACGCTTCCTGTTGCCTTGTATTTTTGATAGAGCTTTATCATGCCTCTAATTGACACACTACAATCATAGTCTCTCATTAATGTTCTTTTCACAAAACGCAACTCCATACCGCGGTACCTCAACGTGACGATGTGCATCCTTTCAACAAAAGTCAAGTTTTGGAGCCATTTTCTGCAATAACAATGTAATAATTATTCAGAGACAAAGGTAGGAATATTTCAAATATGTAATTTCCAGGTTAAAAAGTTTAGTGTCTTTAGAAATATCAATTTTATGAAAATATTTCAAAAATATCTCAAAATCATCATTTAAGGTAAACAACCTATTTCATTTAACAATTATTACCATGTGACAATATAGCATTATAACTTTCAGGAAAATAGCATGTATAAAACGAAAATGATGTACTTACCTCGTAGTGCTAAGATTCCTTCTCTCCTGTCATCAGTGAAATCAGCTGTCTCCATTTCAAACTCTCACCATCAAATTACATATATTTGAAATTTATCTTTTTTGGCATGGATATCACCTATTTGCATATTACTATTGTTTAGATATATTAAAGTTAACGTCGATATCACAGCGAAGAGGATATATGCATCTCTGTGTCTAAATTACAGTTCGAGAAGTGAAGTGTACGCAGCTGTAAGGACGGATCAGTGACGTCATATGAACATCACTTGATTTTAGTAACTTCACTTAATATCACTTTTGGTCGCAAGTTGCAGTAGTACATTGAAAATAAGTGTTTTAATTTTCGGTACAACATGACCGAAAGAACGCCATTAAAGAGGCACTCCGTTATTTCTTGACATATTTGTGTACTTTAATCCGAACCTAAATGCCATGAATTCTTGATATTCCTTTAAATAAATCGCATACATTCATCTAAAAATGGCAACTGTTCGATAAATACTTGATTTCAATGAAACTCAAAAAGTAGTCATATCTGTTCGCAGAAGTCAAATTCACACGTCCAATGGATACTATTAGTTACACGGCGTTTTGACAGGGTGTACGGGACTGTAAGACCCTTGTACATTCTGTATTTTCCTGAGGCGGTGTTGAGATTTATAAACAAAAATGGTTGGAATCAAACCCTGGGCCTTTGTGTTGCTGAGCAGCGACTCTGTCGACCGAGCTACTGAAGATTGATATGGTTATTGCAGATGTGTTATGTCTATATTGTGATATTTCCCTATAAAAGCCTGTGTATAGGTACTAGTTATTACCAATTTTTATCTATCTATCTACTAAACATTTGTATAGCGCCAATATCCAGCTCAGAGAGCGCTGCTCAAGGCGCTTTGGCTTTCCCTCGATCATTGGATATCAATCTTTATGTATTGAAATTAGTTTATTGTTTTTAACTCGCAATTACAAGAGTATTGTTAGTATTCTATTGATCTGGTTAGGCCAAGGCGTTTGTACATAGAGAAGGATTGAAATATCTTTTTTGACATATGACGGTAAGAGTTCTTTTGGTTACAAATGTACCATATCCAGTGGTAGTCTGCTCGCACACTGCATGTATACACAGATGGCAAACAGTAAAGGAAAAGGAAAGCTATGTTGAATGTTTATAAGAATGTAAGGTTAATTAATTTTTAATTATTGGCATTATGAATAAATGATTTAGTGCTCTCTGGTTGATATAATTTTGATATTTGTTAGTTATTGATTGATATTGCAGATGACAATAAGCGAGCTGACGTAGTACGCAAGAACGGGAAATCTGCTCCATGACATCACAATTCACTAGGGCACGCTTCCGGTTACATTTGATGTCTTAAGAACATAATTACATCTACTTATCGTGATGTTTGAGCATATTCTCATATACCTAATTGTAGTAAGAGGAGGTATCTACCGATTTATATAAGTATAGGTGTTTTTGATACAATGTTTCAGGTCTGAAAGACCAGATGGGCTTATCGCATGGCAAGGTTTCCGGCGTCCGTCTGTCCGTAAACTTTTCACATTTTCGACTTCTTCTCCAGAACCAATGACTCTAGAGAGCTGAAATTTGATGTGCAGACTCCTTGGCCAATGGGGATTCTAAATTGTAGATTTGGTGACCCCTTGACCCCAAATGGGGTCACAGGGGTCAAAACTTTAAAATCCTATTTTCATCTTCTCCAGTTCCAAAAGGTCTAGAGAGTTGAAAAGTTGTGAGTAGACTCCTTGGCCAATGGGTATTCTAAACTGTAGATTTCGTGACCCCATGACCCCAAATGGGGTCCCAGGGGTCAAAACCTTCAAAACCTATTTTCATCTTCTTCTCCAGTTCCAAAAGGTCTAGAGAGCTGAAAAGTTGTGAGTAGACTCCTTGGCCAATGGGTATTCTAAACTGTAGATTTCGTGACCCCATGACCCCAAATGGGGTCTCAGGGGTCAAAACCTTCAAAACCTATTTTCATCTTCTTCTCCAGTTCCAAAAGGTCTAGAGAGCTGAAAAGTTGTTAGTAGACTCCTTGGCCAATGGGGATTTTCTAAATTGTAGATTTCGTGACCCCATGACACCAATTGGGGTCCCAGGGGTCAAAACCTTCAAAACCTATTTTCATCTTCTCCTCCAGTTCCAAAATATCTAGAGAGCTGAAAAATTGTGAGTAGACTCCTTGGCCAATGTGGATTCTAAATTGTAGATTTGGTGACCCCATGACCCCAAATGGGGTCACAGGGGTCAAAACTTTAAAATCCTATTTTCTTCTTCTCCAGTTCCAAAAGGTCTAGAGAGCTGAAAAGTTTTGAGTAGACTCCTTGGCCAATGGGTATTCTAAACTGTAGATTTCGTGACCCCATGACCCCAAATGGGGTCCCAGGGGTCAAAACCTTAAAAACCTATTTTCATCTTCTTCTCCAGTTCCAAAAGGTCTAGAGAGCTGAAAAGTTGTTAGTTGACTCCTTGGCCAATGGGGATTTTCTAAATTGTAGATTTCGTGACCCCATGGCCCCAATTGGGGTCCCAGGGGTCAAAACCTTCAAAATACTATTTTCATCTTCTTCTCCAGTTCCAAAAGGTCTAGAGAGCTGAAAATTGGTGAGTAGACTCCTTGGCCAATAGGGATTCTAAATTGTAGATTTCGTGACCCCATGACCCCAATTGGGGTCACAGGGGTCAAAACTTTAAAATACTATTTTCATCTTCTTCTCCAGTTCCAAAAGGTCTAGAGAGCTGAAAATTGGTGAGTAGACTTCTTGGCCAATGGGGATTTTCTAAATTGTAGATTTCGTGACCCCATGACACCAATTGGGGTCCCAGGGGTCAAAACCTTCAAAACCTATTTTCATCTTCTCCTCCAGTTCCAAAATATCTAGAGAGCTGAAAAATTGTAAGTAATCTCCTTGGCCAATGTGGATTCTAAATTGTAGATTTGGTGACCCCATGACCCCAAATGGGGTCACAGGGGTCAAAACTTTAAAATCCTATTTTCTTCTTCTCCAGTTCCAAAAGGTCTAGAGAGCTGAACAGTTTTGAGTAGACTCCTTGGCCAATGGGTATTCTAAACTGTAGATTTCGTGACCCCATGACCCCAAATGGGGTCCCAGGGGTCAAAACCTTAAAAACCTATTTTCATCTTCTTCTCCAGTTCCAAAAGGTCTAGAGAGCTGAAAAGTTGTTAGTTGACTCCTTGGCCAATGGGGATTTTCTAAAATGTAGATTTCGTGACCCCATGGCCCCAATTGGGGTCCCAGGGGTCAAAACCTTCAAAATACTATTTTCATCTTCTTCTCCACTTCCAAAAGGTCTAGAGAGCTGAAAATTGGTGAGTAGACTCCTTGGCCAATAGGGATTCTAAATTGTAGATTTCGTGACCCCATGACCCCAATTTTGGTCACAGGGGTCAAAACTTTAAAATACTATTTTCATCTTCTTCTCCAGTTCCAAAAGGTCTAGAGAGCTGAAAATGGGTGAGTAGACTTCTTGGCCAATGGGGATTCTAAATTGTAGATTTCGTGACCCCATGACTCCAAATGGGGTCACAGGGGTCAAAACTTTAAAATCCTATTTTCATCTTCTCCTCCAGTTCCAAAATATCTAGAGAGCTGAAAAATTGTAAGTAATCTCCTTGGCCAATGTGGATTCTAAATTGTAGATTTGGTGACCCCATGACCCCAAATGGGGTCACAGGGGTCAAAACTTTAAAATCCTATTTTCTTCTTCTCCAGTTCCAAAAGGTCTAGAGAGCTGAACAGTTTTGAGTAGACTCCTTGGCCAATGGGTATTCTAAACTGTAGATTTCGTGACCCCATGACCCCAAATGGGGTCCCAGGGGTCAAAACCTTAAAAACCTATTTTCATCTTCTTCTCCAGTTCCAAAAGGTCTAGAGAGCTGAAAAGTTGTTAGTTGACTCCTTGGCCAATGGGGATTTTCTAAAATGTAGATTTCGTGACCCCATGGCCCCAATTGGGGTCCCAGGGGTCAAAACCTTCAAAATACTATTTTCATCTTCTTCTCCACTTCCAAAAGGTCTAGAGAGCTGAAAATTGGTGAGTAGACTCCTTGGCCAATAGGGATTCTAAATTGTAGATTTCGTGACCCCATGACCCCAATTTTGGTCACAGGGGTCAAAACTTTAAAATACTATTTTCATCTTCTTCTCCAGTTCCAAAAGGTCTAGAGAGCTGAAAATTGGTGAGTAGACTTCTTGGCCAATGGGGATTCTAAATTGTAGATTTCGTGACCCCATGACTCCAAATGGGGTCACAGGGGTCAAAACTTTAAAATCCTATTTTCATCTGCTTCTCCAGTTCCAAAAGGTCTAGAGAGCTGAACAGTTGTGTGTGGACTCTTTGGCCAATTAAGATTCTAAATTTTACATTTAATTACCCCTTGACCCCAATTGGTGGTCACAGGGGTCAAAACCTTAAAAAACTATTTCCCTCAAAAGTCTGATGACCTACAGAGCCCATGGCTCTATTTTTTAAATGTTAACTACATGTACTACATATACATTAACCATGGCCTTGAAATAACCTAATATCTAATATATTTAAGCTATCGAATTATTTGAGTTATTTGATTAAATTATGTATGTTAAATCGACGGTTTAAAAGGTGTCATTGGGCGAAAGTATGTCCTTCTGACGCGTCATAGGCCCGGCATTCAGGGTTGACACGCTTTAGTGACCAAAGATTTTGTTCGCCCGTGTTTATTTGGCAGTGTATTTCAAAAGTCGTTTTTAGGTAGGTTACTGTCCCAATTAAGATGAACAAAGTGCAATCCCTTCTTCATGAATCGCGAAAGGGGCTATAGACCAATTCAGTCCAAGTTTAATCGATAACATTATCGAATTATACACGATACTTCGTGGAAATGATCAAATCAGTTCGCCCCATGTCATTATTTAACGACTCGCCACACAGCTTACTGCATAAAGGATACGAACATAATCGCAAACATGCATATCAATGGCTTTAATTCGACATGCCCAAATCTGTTATTCATTTCATAATAGACACGAATCTAACCGCAAATTTATGCATATAACGCCCCGGAGATGAAAGCACTGGAGGTTGGTCATATAGTCGAGCACTGGCTGTCTCGTTCACTCCACCTCTCACTGTACAGTGTCTTACTTCAACATGGATGACGAAATCGTATCTATCGTAATCGACAATGGATCCGGCATGTGTAGAGCCGGGTTTTCCGGAGACGACGCTCCCAGAGCTGTCTTTCCTTCCATCGTCGGCCGTCCTAGACATCAGGTACGTTGTTGTTTTGGAAATAATGATACTGACCATCAGCGGATTGGGAAGAGGAGAGATCTCACGGAAGTAAAATATTTGATTCCCTCCCTTGTTTCATATTTTGAGTTTACTTGTCACTCATCTATAGATCTGACGGAATCCCGTAAAGAAACATGTCCTGGTGAACTTTGAACAGGAAATGACCCCGACTTTGACAGTTAATCAGTTAGTAGGACCGATCCTGATGCAATCAATCAGGTTCCAGCTTCCTCTGTCATTTTAATAATTAACCCCGCTGTAATAATTCACAACACTTAACCTACAAATATAGGTGCATACGCTTTGGTGTGTCAGGTTATGGTAAATCACTGTATCAACTCATGGAAATAAGCATCGGTATTGCAACGGCTTACTTGATTTGCAACCCGACTAGAACCCTTGTTTTGGAAAAAAATCCGTTTGATAACTTATGACCGAGTTTTGCAATAACCATAAAAGTTTAATCAAATAGGATATCTTTAAAAGTCACTGACATAGAATATAATTCGAAATCGATAATGATAATTACATGCCACTTAGACCTCATGGCAGGCAAGGTTTTTCTAAAATGATCCCGATACAAGATGTTTAAAGAATGGAATTTTGACTGGTCACAAACAAATTTCTCACTCTTAGGCATAAATGTTTACATTGACCTAGACAAGATGGTTGATGATAACTACAACAAAAAGCTCTCTAATATTGACAGGCAAATGAATATTTGGTCAGCTCGAACATTGACCCCTTATAGCAGAAATACTGTGATTTAACCGCTCCTACTTCCAAAACCTTACTATCTCTTCTCGTCCTTACCAAACCCGAAAAAAAGTGACATTGAAAGCCTACAAAAGAAATGTTTTAATTTCATATTGAAAAATAAGACAGATACGGTTAAAAGAGCTGTAATTATGCTGAATCCAGAACATGGGGGTATAAAAGCTCCAAATATCAGAAAGATTATTTCATCACAAAAACTAAAATGGATAAAACGTATCAGTGGTAATGACCTTAAATGGACACATCTGTTTAAACATCTGTTAAATATAAAACTCCTTTTCTAATAACAGATAGCGGCTTCATTTAGAATATAGTAATTCCCTCTATATCAAACTCATTTTGGAAAGACATTCTCCTAGAATGGTTGCACTTTATATCAAAAAGCAAAAAGACTATTTCGAATGAATATGACATGGTACAATGACAATATTTGGATAGGCAGGCAACCGTTTTTGTATCATGATTGGTATGAAAAAGGTGTTGTTTCGTTATTGATATCCTACATAAAGATGACAGACTGCTTACATATGAAGAATTTTCCAATACATTTTCAATAAAGACCAATTTTCTAACTTTTGAATCAGTGAAAAGAGCTATATTGGCATACAGCCGATCTCTTAACATTACCAAATTTAACAGAAAACTGTTTGGTCCTATATATGTAGGACTCAGATCTGTGGCGGGTCTCCAATCCATGGCGGATTTCCTAATCTATGGCGAGTTTGATTGTTTGATTGTTTATTGACGTCATGTTAAGTGACGTCATTGACGGATGACGTCATAATCGCTAACTGTTCGCGTCGCCAGACGAAACCGCTGTTCATTCGGAAGGCAAGATATTTTCCAACAGAAAGAAAAGAATTCAGCCGCTATTGCCGAGATAGCATAATACCAATCGCATTATGTTACTTATTTCCGTCATACTGTTTATTTAAGCCATGGAAAAATATCAGCTCTCCTTTGTAGCCCTTGAATTCATTGCAACTGTCTTCTTTAGTCATAAATTCGCTGAATCTATCTTCATTAGCCTTTGGATTCATACTAAATGTCTACTTTAGCCCTTGGATTCATATTAAAGGATTTCTTAACGGTTAGGGGTTAGCGTTATAGGTTCACTGTGCAAATATGTTCGCCACTTTATCTACAATATACGTTACCGACCCTTGCACTAGACAAACTAACCCTAAAACATTGTCGATACGGATCCAAGTGTTAAAAAAAGATAGCCAACAAATATCTATCTGCTAAAAAAGTCAGTCTAACGAGAATCCAAGGGCTAATTTCCTAAAGATATTAATTTAGTGGCGAACATATTGTTGTACCGATTGCATTACTTATTGACCAGTTGCAGATTTTGGACTATAATACAGTACATGTAGGTAGATACATGTAGGAAAACACATCAATTGAATGTTGGTAACACTATTCTTCCCAGCTGAAAATGTCTCATCACAATCAATACAAAATCCGCCACAGCTTTTGATAGGTACGGCAATTTTCCAAGCATTTGAAAATCCGCCATGGATTTCGAAATCCGCCACGGATTTGAGGCCTGCCATGGATTCGAGTCCTACATATATTCTTTTAACATATCACAAATAAAAAACATAATTGAGGGTAAAAGATTGTATGCCTTTCTACTTGACTCAAAATTCGGTCGTCTTCCCAGCTTTTCAAAATGGGAAAGAATTCTACAAGTTGAATTTGCTGACAATGATTGGAATTTTTTTAATATAATTGCAAATAAATGTTCAGAATTTACAGATTTAAAATGGTTGCAATACAGAATTATTCATAATATTTTGCCAACAAGACACTTTCTCAGGAGAATTGGATATATATCATCCCCACTTTGTCCATTTTGCCAAACGGAAATTGAAACAATTAAGCACATGTTATAAGAATGTATAATATATAACTTACGCATGTATTCTGAACAGATGATTGATGTCGGCCTGGGTCTGCAGGACAGCTATGTGGGCGACGAGGCTCAGTCCAGGAGATGTCACCTCAACCTCAAGTACCCCATCGAGCATGGTATCGTCACCAACTGGGGTGATATGGAGAAGATCTGGCATCACACCTTCTACAAAGAGCTCCGTGTGGCCCCAGAGGAACACCCCATCCTCCTGACAGAGGCTCCCCTCAACCCCAAGGCTAACCGTGAAAAGATGACCAAAATCATGTTCGAGACCTTCAACGCACGGCCATATATGTGGCCAGCCAAGCTGTTTTGTCTTTGTATGCATCTGGTCATACCACTGGTATTGTTTTGGAATCTGGTTACGGTGTTACTCATACAGTACCCATCTACGAAGGTTATGCTCTTCCTCACGCAATTCTGAGGTTGGATCTTGCCGGACGTGCTCTCACTGACTATCTGATTAAGATCCTTGCAGAACGTGGTTTCTCCTTTACCACCACAGCTGAGAGAGAAATCGTTAGGGACATCAAGGAAAAACTCTGTTATGTTGCTCTCGACTTTGAGCAGGAAATGCAAACTGCTGCTTCATCTTCCTTCCGGGAGAAGAGTTATAAGCTTCCCGACGGTCAGGTCATCACCATTGGCAACGAGAGGTCTCGGTGTCCAGAGGCCCTCTTCCAACCGTCCTTCCTTGGTATGAAATCTGCAGGTATCCACGAGTTTATATCCAATTCAATCATGAAGTGTGATGTTGATATCCGTAAAGACTTATATGCAAACATTCTTCTGTCAGGAGGTACCACCATGTACCCTGGTATCACAAACAGAATGAAGAAGGAAATAAGAAACGTGGTACCTCCATCAATGAAGATCAAGATCATTTTTCCGCCAGAAAGGAATTACTCTGTCTGGGACGGTGGTTCCATGTTGGCTTCCATTACTTTTTTCCAAAAGATGTGGATCGGCAAACAGGAATACGACGAGTCGGGCCCATCCATCGTCCACAGAAAGTGTTTTTAAAATAAACCTATCATTTGTAGGACTATTGTTCTTAGTTTGAACACTTTTGTACCTTTATTTCTGTTTTAAAAGAAATAATGTCTTTTTTGTTGTTAATGATAGGTAGATAGGTAGAGATTTTTTAAATATATTGTTTTGTTTTTGTGTGTTTGTTTTTTACATTTATTTTCTATAAACACAACAAAAAATTTGTTATAGACATCCAGTTGGTTCTGCCTAAGACAACATTCTACACTTTATCAATTCATATAATGTTGAACACTTTTGTACCTTTATCTTTGTTTTTAAAAAAGTCTGTCGTTTCTGTTATCAAATGTGAATATGTGAATATAAATATCTTTTTATAAATCAATTGCATTGTTCTTGTGTGTTTGTTTCTTTAATGCATTTGTGTCCTCTGAATATAACGAAAATATAAATTTCCTCAACATAGCTTAATCTATCACAAAACATTAACTTTCATTAATTCATTTAATGTTGATACAACCAATTGCAAGTACCTTTTATATAAACCTGCTCTTATTCTTAAACCACGGAAATATCTCTGGATTCATCATGGTTCAGTATTTCACTTAAAACTTCCTCCTTCTTCCTTCTTCCAACTTCTCTTCCAGTTTTATTCGCCCGTTGTTATAGTTTACATTATTATATTAATATATCAGTAGGGGACAAGCCATTGAAAGGAATTGTCAATATATATAGAAAAGTCTTTGTGGCGAGACCAGAGCTTTTGAAGAATACTTTATTATACAACTATAGAAGGGTGATGAGGCGAATGCCTATATTTGTGGCAACGATATTTCCCGAAGAAAGTAGTTCGCAACTGTTTACCTCGGGTCTAGAAAACAGTTAATGACAGAATTCATCTCTTCGTGATTGTTTTATTATGGTGCTGTTGTAGAACAGAAGGAGAACAACAGAGAAACTACAGTCACGAATAGAAATCTCGTTTGATCTGTATACAAGGACGGGTCAGTGACGTCATATTAACATAAAATAACAGTTTCACTTTATCAGGTTTAATTTTAGTAACTAAACTTTTTATCACTTTTGGTTGCAATTGTAAATTGAAAATAATTGTTTAATTTTCGGTACAACATGACCGAAAGCACGCCATTAAAGAGTCACTTCGTGATTTATTGACATATTATTTTACTTTAATCCGAACGTAAATGCCATGATTCTTAATATTCCTTTAAATAAATCGCTTACATTCATCTTAAAATGGCAACTATGCGATAAATAATTGATTTCGATGAAACTCAAAAAGTAGTCATTTCTGTTCGCAGAAATCAAATTCACACGTCCAATGGATACTAGTTATCTAACCTCATGACTGGTAACTGTTATTCTCAATGCTTTCAAGTATTTCCAAAATTGCGTTTGACTGATTGATTATAACGTAATTGTTTAACCACGCAATTGTTGCACAAGTTACCAAGTTTTTTTCTTTCACTCTAAACAACACGTTGGTCATGGCTGGATATGAATACAGCATATATTCTCCTTTCCAGATGAATTACAACACATATTTCCTATCCTTACTGGGAAATTTAAGATATTCGAAACAAATAGGCACAATCTATGTCATCAAAAGGTAGGTGTATAATTGTTTACATTGTCTGTCTTCATTGAAAGGTTCACATTTTGTTGTATACACTGTCGGCCATCATACAACGGTAGGCCTATTGTAGTTATTCCCCACCCCCAGTCTCGTTGCTATGGTTTTCTTTGTTTTAACTGTAGGTGTATTTACCGAAACACCTCCACTTTCTATGTTCTAACTGTAGGTATATTGACCAATACACCTCTACTTTTCTAATAGACCTACTTTTTATTGTACATCTAAACTTAGTCAGGTGAAGAGATCTTCAATTTTGGAAAATATACGGAATTGTAAAATTGAAATTTATTGAGAAATATAAGCAAAAATGGTTGAATTCTAACCCTGGGCCTTTGTGTTGCTGAGCAGCGACTCTGTCGACGAGGCTACTGAAGATTGATATGGTTATTGCAGATGTGTTTTGTCTATATTGTGATATTTCCCTAAAAAGCCTGTGTATAGGTACCAGTTATTACCAATTTTAATCTATCTATCTACAAAACATTTGTATAGCGCCAATATCCAGCTCAGAGAGCGCTGCTCAAAGGCGCTTTGGTTTTCCCTCGATCATTGGATATCAATCTTCATGATACTTTATGTATTGAAATTAGTTTATGGTTTTAACTCGCAATTACAAGAGTACTGTTAATATTCTATTGATCTGGTTCGACCAAGGCGTATGTACATAGAGAAGGATTGAATTATCTTTTTTGACAGATATAAATTGACCGGAGTAGGGTATAAGTCAGATATACCCACACCTTCCTCGAGCATCGCTCAATACACCTCCCGTTTGAAACTTCATCTGTAAATTGTAATGATACAATGGTAGGCCTATTTTGTTAACAGTAGGCCTTTGTGTTAAAACTGTCTGCTATCATATAAAAAGTAGGCCATTAGACTAACATTGTCTGTAATAATACAACAGTTAGCTTATTGTTGTTAACATCAACTGCCATCAGACAAGGAAGGACTGGTATTCCTGTCGTTATTTGCATTGTCTGTCATCCTTCAATGGAGGAATGTCAAATATATCTTGCTTAATGTTTGAATACCAATTGTCAAACGGCATATCTGAGATAATTAATGTTTTATAAACCTGCAATTAATTAGCTACAGTTTGGAAAAAGGTATCTTTGATATGTTCAAATATCAATCTTAACGCTTATGTCTTGCATTTTCTGGCGAGGATAACATACTTTTTTCCCCAAAACGCAACCAAATAAACATTATTTACGTAAGGTTCTAAACAAAGTTAACTCTTTACTATTTACTCTGACACATGAGTATTTTATTACATATCTGACTAATTCAAAAGCATTCAGTACGATTGAATTCATTATTCAAATGAATTATTTTCACATTAATTCATGAAGAAATACATATGAAGAAAATAAAGAAATTTCATTTGGCCAGGAGAAAATTTTCATTTCTAAATGTAGAATCGCAAAAAGGTTCTGATAATTTTGAAAATAAAAGATCCAACATTAAAAAAAAATTATTATGTTATTTTCAAATAGCCGAAATTCCATTCATGTTGTAACTTGAGCCTTCTCCCCGCAGACACCTTTTCAGCCCACTTTAAACTTTGCAATTTGTAAAGATACAGTAGTCTAAGTTGCAAGCAAGTAACTTTCTTTTAATCTTATCAAGTCACACCAGTCATTGATTAGTCCTCACACATTAGACAGGTCACGTACGGTTTCATACACAAAGTGAAGTCAAGTGAATGGAGTGTAAATTATCTAGGTATACTTTGAATTGACTTTAGACTCCTTTGCTATAACATCTTCATAGCCTTTAGATGAATGTACATCTATATATTATATTAACTTTCGTTTTCAGATAAATTATCAATGATACACAATTAACACATTCAATACATTCATTCGTTTCATTAGCTTCGGTTTATTATTGATAATAATATTTTATCACATTTATCGTCTTGCAAAGTAATTTCTTTAAGAAAATATATAATAATCATTTGTGTTGTCATATATACATTAGTATATCTGATCTGTGACGTCGTGCATTTTTTGTGTGCATCGTTTCCGGTTCCAACATTGCACATTGCACATTACACATTACACGTTGCACATTTCACATTGCACATTGCACATTGCACATTGCAAGATATTGCACATTTGCACATTGCACATTGCACGTTGCACATTGCACATTGCACATTGCACATTGCACATTGCACATTGCACATTGCAAGATATTGCATATTGGACATTGCACATTACACATTACACATTGCAAAGAATCACATCGGAAGAATTTAACATCACTTAAGATTGACACTCAAAACACTGTTACCAATGTACAAAGAAACCTTTATTTTTAATAAATGACTAAAGGGTAACTTGATGCATGTAAAACATAACTCAAACAAAAAAGGCCTTAATTAGAGTTTCCAAACTGTTTTATGCCTTGCTGAAGACCCTTGAGTTTTATGTGCTTGCTCTCTTGCCCGTAGTTGCAATATAGCAGCACAGAAAAATAAAGGGTATGCAGCAAGGCATAAAACTGACAGTTCGGACACTGGAGTTTTAGACTTTGCGTAGGAAGATGATAGAGCAGAGGAATAACGCAAAACTTCCAAGAATTATCAATGCATTTTATGTAGAATAAATGAATGCCCTTGTGCTTTTAGTTTTTCTGTCAAGGAATCTTTAAAATTTAAAGTTACAAATTGAATATTTTGGATTCATTGTTGATTGTTCAGATGTGACCCTACTATAGATATGTTGTATGTATTAAAGATATGTTGCATTTCTGGGACGGATAAAGATTCGATATGGTCTCTGTTAGCAACGATAGGTATGCTGCTATGAGAAAGCTTGACACAGGTCACGTGACCTATCATCGGTTGCTAAGGCGTCTCGCGAGATCTCGCTTCTGTCGGAAAATGGTCTATTGTAATCATAACCAACGCAGGTTTCTTTTCATATTGGATTACATTATCCCCTCAGTCTTGTTATGATACTTCACAACCTGCTTTCAAGTAGAAATGATCAGGATGTCCCATGTCATTCATTCACAACTCGCCATACAATTTACTACATAATAGATACGAACATAATCGCCAACGTGCATTTCATGGCTAATAATGGTATATTTCAACCCTCCCAATTCTGTTATTCATTACATAATAGACACGAATCCAACCGCGATTTCATGCATGTAACGCCACGGCAATGAAGACGCTAAAGATTGTTTATATGATCGGGTCCCGGATATTTCGTTCCTTCCAACCGAGACAACAATGCTAAATCGTGAGACTAGTATTGTATTTAAATAAAGTTTGATCCCAAACCAGTGTTTGATTGAAAATGAACAAAACATCCTTTAATATGGAAGATATCAAAGCAACTGATCCGAGTCCTTTATCCAAACTCGCAAAACAACTCTTTTCTCTAACCAACCCGAGCGCGAAGCGATGCATATCATGCCTAATAAGGTAATGTGGACGCCACAGGTAGGTTTTGTCAGCGTGCACCGGTTGTTTCGTTCACTCCACCCGAGACCTCTCACTGTACACACTCTCACTTCAACATGGATGGGGACTACACGACTCTCGTTATCGACAATGGGTCTGCCATGATCAAAGCCGGGTTTGCCGGATACGACGCTCCGAACGTTGCCTTTCCTTCCATCGTCGGCTATTATCCAAGCAATCGCGTACGTTGTTGTTTATGACGTTCTTTCATTTAGGATTCCGTAATTTTAAAATAGAGCGATGGGCGTTGAAGGTCAACAGGTTTCATATTGTTTGATTTTGAAAGACAAGGATTTTTTTTGGAGGACAAACACAACACTTTTCTTTTAAACCATGTGTAACAGGATCATCAAAAGTATTGGTGTCAGTTCATTTGATCCAAGCTTAGTTTGATATATTTGGTTAAGATTAGTGAAACAAGACTTAAGGAGAGATTCTTCTGATCCAATAGTGACAAGTTAAAATCGATAGGTCTAGCACATATCTAATGCTGTATTGAAATTTCGGTTATCTATACCAACTACTGTCTGTAGTTTTTATTTGGTTAATTATCCTAAAATTGCACCCCTGCCTATTCCATATTGTTTCAGGACCAACAATCAAATTGACACATCTTAATATAAATTATAATCAAAGTTGATTTTTATTGACATAAATGTATTAACAGTTTCGTGAGAATAGACGACAGAAGATTTGAGGTTGGACATCCTGCCAAACCCAAACTGTCCCTTTGATATGTGATGTTCAGGTAGAAATTAACTTTAGAAATGCAACACTGTGCAGTGAAGGGAGACAGAACCTGCTCTGTACCGCTTAGCTTGGGTGACACACTTTTATACTTATATCTACGCCCCTTTATGCAATTATTTCTGTGAAGTTGCAGTGCAAATTTTGGATGCACACTGAAAATGGAAACTTTCGAAAAAATGCAGTAAATGGCTTAAGTTTGAGGGCTTATTTGCAATAGATTTGTTTGTCAATGAAATGTATTAAATACCGTACCTTCATTTAAATAATTATTTCTTGGGCTTTTCATTTCACAGACTAAACACTTTCAGTGGGATTTTATAAAGTCAATCTTTATTTGATAAGTCGATTCATGCAAGTTACCAATACATTGATGAAGGTTTAACAATTAGGGAACTGTGTCAACAAACTGATTCACGGAACCCTTCATGGCTCTCACTCCACGGGTACCTCTGAGAGAAGGGTTTAGATTAATAGGGGTTACCTACAGGTGTCATGTTTCAGGATCCTTCCTTCTGAGAGTATCACTGACTTTCTTCAACTTCGCCAGTATGTGATAGTCCTGCTTCGTGACTGTTTAAGTACTATATAAGTATATATATCACATGAAAAATAGAAACTTCATGTTAATGATGACTGGATGCGTCGCATATCGACTTGTTAACAAGTCTTTTCAACAGGGGGGTGTTCTTACAACATATAATGTTATATTCAGACTCCTTGCCAAATAGTACATTTGGAGCACTAGGACTCCTAAAATCTATTTGGTTTTTTTCCGGAGAATTTATCGATCCCTTACGAACTCGAATTCACGATTCCAAATTTGGTTACCCTGTACAAATCTGTGGAATACATGATTGTAGATTTGGTTACTATTTGTACATATTCTCTTAGCGTTTGTCAAGGATTGTCCGTAAAAACAGCTGATAGAAATATAACTAAAATATTGGGTATACAACATATAAGTTAGGCATGTATTCTGAACCGGTTATTGATATCATTTTCGACCTTTCTAGCCCAGGTTGGTCGGTTTAAGTGTGAAGGACAGTTATGTGGGTGACGAGGCTCAGTTGAGGAGAGGGATCCTCAACCTCAACCTCAACTACCCAATCGAGCAAGGAATCGTCACCAACTGGGATGATATGGAGAAGATCTGGCATCACACCTTCAACAACGAGCTCCGTGTGGCCCCAGAGGAACACCCCGTCCTCCTGACAGAGGCTCCCCTCAACCCCAAGGCTAACCGTGAAAAGGTGACCCAGATCATGTTCGAGACCTTCAACTCACCAGCTATGTATGTGGCCATCCAAGCTGTTTTGTCTCTGTATGCATCTGGTCGTACCACTGGTATTGTTTTAGACTCTGGTGATGGTGTTACGCATACAGTACCCATCTACGAAGGTTTTGCTCTTCATCACGCAATTCTGAAGTTGGATGTAGCCGGACGTGATCTCACAGACTACCTGATGAAGATCCTTAAAGAAGGTGGTTACTCCTCGAAAACCACAGCTGAGAGAAAAATCGTCAGGGACACCAAGGAAAACCTCTGTTATGTTGCCCTCAACTTTGAGCAGGAAATGCAAACTGCTGCTTCATCTTCCTCCCTTGAGAAGAGCTACGAACTTCCCGACGGTCAGGTCATCACCATTGGCAACGAGAGGTTCCGGTGTCCAGAGGCTATTTTCCAGCCATCCTTCCTTGGAATGGAATCCGCTGGTATCCACGAGACCACATACAACTCCATCTTGAAATGTGATGTTGATGTCCGTAAAGACTTGTATGCCAACACTGTTCTGTCAGGGGGTAACACCATGTACCCTGGTATCGCCGACAGAATGCAGAAGGAAATCTCAGCCTTGGCACCACCGACAATGAAGATCAAGATCATTGCTCCACCAGATAGAGAGTACTCTGTCTGGATCGGTGGTTCCGTCTTGGCTTCTCTTCCCAACTTCAAGCAGATGTGGATCAGCAAACAGGAATATGACGAGTCTGGCCCATCGATCGTCCACAAAAAGTGCTTCTGATAAAAACTATCATTTGTAGGACTATTATTCTAAGTTTGAACTTGTTTGCACCTTTATTTCTGTCTTAAAAGAAAATTTGTCTATTTTGTTGTTTATGATAGGAATGAATTTAGATATCTTCGAAATACATTGTTTTGTTGTGAGTTTGTTTCTTTAATATACTAAAATCCAAAAGAAACGTCCCCTCTATATTTAATTCTCGATTCTCGATAGAACAAAAAATATAACAAAAGATATTTTTGTAACCTAACCACTGCATTTTGTGCGTTTAAGCGATGTGTTTCTTCAGATAGTGCCTTCGCATGGTTTCATTTTTAATTATATTTCGTGATTTTTGATGTATGTGAAAAACAAAAGGGGACGTTTCTTTTTTATTTTAGTTTACATTTGTTTACATAACGAAAAAAACATTTTTATAGACATCCAATTAGCTTTGCCTTTTTTACACCTTATCAATTCATATAATGTTGCAAGAGCTCTTTGAGTGCACATATTTCCATTGTTATATAAACTTACTCTAATGCTTCTACCATGTAAATAACTCTGTGTGACGCAATGATTTTTCTTGGTTCAGTAAATATTTCTCTTCCACCTTTGACCTTCCACTTTTGACTCACGTTAGGTCGCGTTTCAATATGACATTGATAGTAAGTGTTTTCGACACCATCCAAAAAGAGCAAAAAATTATATATATAATAACCATAATCAAACATGTCTCATTCATAGAGAACACACGAGATCATTATCATTCTCATTCATATGATTCTGTTGCGTCAAACTTGTCTGTGAAAGATAAATGTTAAAAATGTTGCAGGTAAGGTTACCAATGAGATTATCAGGAAGAAGCATACAAGCAAGTTGAGAGAGAACGATGATGATGTTTATTAAAGTCTCACTTCCTGTACATATTCAATATATTTAAAACACAATTTTACATGGAATAAAAGTTCAGGAACCACCGGGTAGGTTATGAGAGACTAAACATACAAAACTATTAAAACATTGTAGAAATACATTGCATTACATACATAATGTTACACGAATAAGGATGAATTAACAATGGAGTATAAACCTACATACATTCATACAATCACACTTACAGCGTAATATAACAACCTTTCATTCATACAAACAGAAATACATTCATATACAAACACACAGAGATATAATCACGGACAAATGGACATACAAATTTACAAAGCAATCCATAAGGTACACACAAACACGAAAAAGATACATACATACATACATACATACATACATACATACATACATACATACATACATACATACATACATACATACATACATACATACATACATACATACATACATACATACATACATACATACATACATACATACATACATACATACATACATACATACATACATACATACATACATACATACATACATACATACATACATACATACATACATACATTGTCTTTATTGTCGGAGAGTACATTGAATTATACCACAGGTAGATGTCAATGTTCTCTATGACATGGGTGATGCCACCAAGTACAGTGATAACTCTGACCTCATCAGAGCAATCTTCAAGGTCAATGTATGTCTCAATTGGCAAAATGTCAAATAATTATTCATACATTATATTTCTTTCGCTAAACAGTCCATTACAGTACAGTAGCTGGTGATGTACAATGTCGTCAGTCTCTTCATCACACTCTAGGCAGAGTCCAGCACTGACTGGTAGTATCCCCAGCTTCACTAGGGCGTACACAGGCCTACTGTACAGATCAAACATCAGGCACATGTTCCATAGTCTATGGGTTGATAAACTCCCGTGTATAGCAGTTAACCGCTGTAATTCGGGTCACGTGGACATCTGATATTTCCACACTGATGTCTCTCTGGTTAATACAGCTTTATTACATATGTTTTTCCATTCATATTTTGAAGGAAATTGTCCTTTGCCCATGTACTGATGCAAATAATGGTAGAGTTCATACTTTGCACATTTTGGTTGAAAGTTCTACTTAAAAAAATTCCATATCTGAAAAAAAAACAGTTGTTTTATCATTTGGGTAGAGCTTGTTCGACATATTCTGCCGAGGAAGCTAAATTTATTTTTGTCAATCGTGGCTTCCATACTTTAGAGACCAAGAGTCTGTGTCATGACAGCAGTTGACGATCTCACATGGTAACCTTGGACTATTCTTGCAAAGTATATTTGCAACCTTTCTAGCTCTTCTAGTTCCGGCCTTGTAATATTAGCCCGCAGTTCACATGAATACAGAGCACTTGCCAAGATAATACGCTGCCGTATCTTAGCACTATCAATCGGATTCAGGCCACCCGCCTGTAGACCAACATCTTTGAGAGATGCAATTGATCTTTTAGCAGAAGAACAGGCACGACTAGTTCTTATTATATAGTTACCTTATTAGGTGTGACAAAACCAAAATGCTACAAAAACAGTACCATAGAATGTTCGTCCTCGTTTCATCATGTTTTATTTTAAAAAGATTAGCAATGGTACATTTTTCTAAATATGTCCTACAACACAACAAAAAAGTTCTTTATTACCCATATGGTTGAAAATAAGTAGTATGACACACTTCCTCAGGTAATAATCTCTATATGTTAAAGGGACAGTAGCTAGTTTTTTGATAATTTTATATTTTAATTTTTTTACTGATAATTGTACGTTAATGCTAAATGTATCATTTTGATAGTGTCAAAAATCTCATTACACAAATCAATCATCCATAGTCAGAGGAGAAAGTATGAAGTTTCCCCTAAAATCCATGGGCGGCCATTTTGTGCGGACACCTTTAAATCGCATGGCTAAACTTTACATTATATATTTGAATTATTACTGTTCCATTTAGGTTAAATGCATTGTCGTTCAATTGGAACCATTATTTTTCATTTTCCTGACATCACCTTATATTATCCTTAAAAACGTGCAACTGTCCCTTTAAAGGGTGTTGGTTTCACTCCGTAGGAGTGGTGAACGGCAGGGAATATTTCATGTCTGGAAGTTAACTATTTGCCACGCGAGAGAGGAGCACGTTTTGTATTTTAGGTGAAGGAATATGGTCAATATTTGCATATTTAGAAGCCAAGTTGTCACCAGAATTCAGGCTGTAAAATAGAAGACATTTATGCGTAATACCACCATATCGTCAAATTCTGTTTTGATAGCAGTCCATGAGCCTCAAAAACAATTTCTCGTTGCAGCGAAAAGTCCGCTCAGACACGCATATTTACAAAACTTTAAGGTATCATTGTTGAATAAACGAAAAACTTGAGAGCAATTATGCAACTCTCTTTATGCCAAATTTGAATGCAAAAAGTTGTCCCGTTTTCGAGCTGTCGTACTTAAAAGACCGACACCATCAAAGTCCAAGTGAACTATTTCATATCGTCATGGTGAACTATTTCATGTCAAGTCGTTAGTCACTGAGTGAACGGTTTAATGTGATGTTTCTATGAAGTTTGTAGCGAGGATTGCTTATTTGGTTAGGGATTCAACATTCTTTCGGTCGAAATAAGATTAATCTTCATAAACTTGTCTATTCACTTTTTTTGTTAACTAGTACAATAGAAAATCACACATATGTCTTAGATGTAAACATCAATTTTCCTACGCTGAAACGCTTAGAAAAAAAACAAGAACATGTGTACAAAATGTGATACATCAAACATACACCGCTGTAATGATTGCAGCTATGATTTCAAACCCCGTCCAGTACCTTAAAGAGTTACTTGAGTTGCCAGGGGCCGCATATACATGTATGCCAAACTTTACAATTAGTGTTATCAAGTATCAATGATGCAGGAAATTATCTTTTTAAAGCTTATCGGCATCGTTCAGTGACAACAGGAAGGTGTCAAGTCGCGATTATGATCGAAAACCGGACATTGATTTGCGTCAATGACTCAAACGTAATTTTGGAAACTTATCTGAACTGAACTGAACTTTATTTCACTCAGGCTGCAGAGTGCAGCATAAGAGGTACATGAATATATACACAATGATACATGATACAATTCAATACAATAAAAAGCTGACGTACCATTCTAAAGTTGAATATGCTTTTTCTTAAAATAGGACATAATGATTTTACAAAATAATGACAATTTTCTTAAAGTTCCTAGCTTGTTGGTATTAAACAGTGTGTTCATTTTGTACATATTTGGTCAGGTGTAAAACCATTTGTGAATATACTTTTTTTTCTAATTCATATAAATAATAAATGAAATTCATCACCAATATCATTTAAATCACAAAGAGTACATATCCTGTCAGTTACACAGTCTAAGTAAACCTAGCCTCAATATTATCCGTTTCACTCCTATACTGAGTCTAGAGAAGCTTAGTAGAGGGTCGCGTCAGCCAACGTATCGAACTGACCAATCAAAAGTCAGCTTACCAAGCCGCAATAGTGTGCCTTCGCACGTATAACGTTGGAGTGTCATGGGTCGCAGAAAGGTCGGCTGAAGGCTTTCTTTTAATTTACTTTTAACAACTGATTTTAGCAAGAAGATGCTTTTAAAATTTTGAAATTTCCAAACAAAACTCAATCCAAGATCATCAAAAATTGTCTGTAGATATTTGGATCATTTATGTACATCTTTGCCAAATACAAAGTCGTTGAATATCAATTTATAGACCAAAGAGCATAATTTTGAGGATTTTCCAGTATAATCTTACATGGAAAATTCATATGAACGTAAACACTAGTTTAAGATGAAAAAATAAGTAAAGCAAAGGTTCAAAATCTGTGAACATTAAAGCTGTTTATCATAGCTTCATTTAAACGTGTTAATACTCGCATTATTTTATTTTAACACATCCAGACACGATCTATCACGTGACTGTATCGCCCACCTCAAGGCGCGGTATATGAAATCTCGTTTTCTCATCCAATACCTCACTAGACGTCCAGTCGTTTAGCCCAAAAACATACCATCCTACTTTTGATAACATTTATAAGAGGGAATCTCTCAAATTCCTCATATACCATATAATTAAGCGTACATTTCCGCAGTTAGGTTCAATATTTTAGAAACCGAAGATGGACATTTTCAAAACATGAAGTATTATCAAAGCCCCAGATTTCACATCCATTTAAAAGAATTGGGATAACCATACAATCATACATTTTAAAGTGACACTCGATTGAAAGATTAAATTTTCTACCTTGCCTTAAAATAAAAAACATAGCCTTCGTTGCCTTTTCGACCAATAGCCTTTTGGTTTTAGTAAATTTACTATTTTTCTGTAAAGTTACACCAAGATATGGATAATAATTTAATCTACATTTTCAAGGATGGTGTCACCAATGTTAAAACTTCTTTTGTATTCCTTTTTAGATCCACCGAAAATAAGAACTTTGGATTTAGAGATATTAATCTTGAGTTCTCAAGCAGTCAGAAAGACTCTCACGAGTTAAGCATTTCTTAATTATTGATTAACAAAGTACTAATACTCGTCACACATGATAAAAAAGGGCTTTTGTATATGCATGTCAACAAAAAATCCAAAGATTGTTTTGTAGCTTCTCCCCAATGACAATAAACAGTTTTGGCCAAATTTCATTGCTATCACATTTTTGCATATGAGGGTATCTTAGTTCATTTGAATAGCTGATTAAAAAGCAATTGTTGTATCTGGAGTGGTCAATACATCAAATTTATCAAAAATAAGAAAAGCCTTTAAAAAGGCATGCTTGGTGCCACATAGGCAGATGAAGGAGATTGTGATTTGTCGAACAATTTGGGTGATATATATACAACACTGGATAACAGCAGTAATATTAACACGAGTATTACTCAAAGTTAATTTCACAAAATTAATTTCTATCAACACGAATTGCTGAAAGTTATGAATATTTTTCACATTCATCAACGATTGTTGGTATATTTCAAATCAAAACACACGAGGGTGATATTCTATTTATCATTCAATATCACTCTTTTTGATATCTCAGAGAAAAAATGTAAATCTCTGAACACAACAACACTAGATTTTCAAGACAGTGATGTGACAGTGACAGTTTATGATGTTATGGCATTGTGATGTTGTTACTTGAAGTAAAAGCACTGCATGGGTTGCCATACATGTAGTGTTGACAATGACAGGAAATTGTGCTTGTCATGCTGGTTAATTATTAAATGTAGTATTACAGATAATAAACAAAATACTTTCCGATGATCTGACTGGATTTCAACCCAGCTCCTCTGAGCTAAGCCGCGGCCTTATAGCAACCGTATGGAACCAGCGATGTAGGTCATATTCTAAATATAGCACGAGTCAATTTCAGTAGCTCTGATAATAAATACATGTTTTCAACGTAAACATTTAGTGACATCGTTAAGTATGACTTGTCACGTGGTCGTAAGTGATCTACCTATTAGTAAACATAAGTCTTTTTTCGATGTCACCATCGTTCTTACACAAACATTACTTTTAAATCGTCAGGCGAGCCCAGCGTGAAATTAAATCGCGTGGGTTATAAAAAAGTGGATTCTGAGATTATTGAATGCGAAATAATGCTCTTATATGGAACAAATGCAGACTCTTCATCAAATGAAGATGTTTTTTATTGAGTCTGTAAACATTTATCAGCGTCTTTATTAGAAAATAGTGTTTCTCTTTTAACATGACATTTAAAGCGAAATCATATTCCACAGTTTAATGTGCCAAATATTTTTTATTACCCACATGGTGACGTAATGCATTTTTTGCTACAGCTCTGTTCATTGGTCTTTTGATTTGGATACAACACATGTGATTGGCGCGGCTTCCCTTTGAACATATCAAGAGTAATATAGAGAGAATTCAGAAATGTTTTAGGAGAATCAAATCATAATACTTGGTGCCCTTTGGGGCACCAAGCAATAATACTCTTAGGGCATCCAATTTCGTTTCAGAAAAAGGGCGTGCTTAATTAAGTTTTTTGTGTATAATAATATTAGGAAACCCAAATTGACTGTGTTTCTTTAGTTTATCAATATAGCTTGATGGAGAATCAGAGCGCACTATTATTTGTTACGGATTTATCTCCCTTGTTCAGTGTCTTTTTTATCTGTGTTCGCGGGTATCTTCAAAACGGACAACTTGTCTCAGTTTTAAAATCTGTAATAGGATAACCAAAACTGCCGGTTGTCTTCAGGGTAACAATACCTTGATTGATGGGATTTATGCAATTACAAATTTAAAGAGTTGTGGCCCATGTATCAATATGTTTGCATGTAGCTATAATGAAAACTAACTTGGCAGGTGTCGTAATGACTATGTCTCCTTGTTTTATCATAACCCCGTTTTAACACCAAAGTTGGAATATCTTAAAAATGAAATTGTATGTTACTATAATTCAACAAGATATATATTTTTATCTACAGAAACAGAAGAAATGTTTTTTCAATATTGGTCAACCTTGCATTTATTATTTAGAAATTATCATATTTAGTTAGTGAACTAGCCAATTGTGGATTACGTATTTGTATACATGTGACTTGTTATAAGCATTTCAACTCATGTATTTGCCTGTATTAAAAATATGGAAAATAAAAAAAAATAAAAATAAAAAATAACTACTTTTTTTCTCTTTACCTTTATTTTCACAAATTTTATTTCAATTTGGAAGGGTTTGTTGTTAATTAACTGTTTAATTGTGACATGCCGAAGAGCATATGGTTACTTTAAGGTAACTCTAATGTGAACAATTGTGTCAAAATAAATGCGATCATTCACTTTTATGATATTCATTCCATATTCCATTACCATTTCATCTGATTCCACTTGGGTGCTTGTCTTTTCACGATAGCAATTTAAAGGGGATCTCCAACTTCTAATTTTTAACTTCGAGTGTTTTATTAGCGAGACCCCGAGAGGGTCGGAGAGGGCCTCGCTAGTAAAACACTGGACGTTAAAATTAGAAGTTGGAGACCCCCTTTATTTTTTTAACTTCCAGTGTTTTATTAGCAAGGCCCCGATAGGGTCGGAGAGGGCCTCGCTTATAAAACACTGGAAGTTACAAATTAGAAGTTGGAGACCCCCTTTAATGAAGCGAGATGAACTGTTTCACAAGATTCCATCGACGACATGCACACTTCTATTCAATAGCCATCCCAATTTTGTTTCAATCATTGTCATTGGAACTTGTTTGAATTTCATTGCAGCGATATATTATGTCACTACAATGTTCAGAGCATTAACAGCAACATAAGGTCCATATTCTAAACACCGCATCCGAGGAATGAAATATAAGAAAAGTTGAGTAAAAGTTATAAACGTGATAAGATGACGAAAATAGTTCACAAATAGTTCACTATCTAAAAATGAAATAGTTCACCAGGACAAATTGTGCGTGTTATGAAAAGTTCACTGGGACGTTGATGGTGTCAGTCTTTTAAGGACGACAGCTCAAAAAGGGGAATTTTTTTCATTCAAATTTGGCATAAAGAGTGTTTGATAATTGTTCTACAGTTTGGTGTGTTTAGTTTATCGTTTATTCAACAATGATACCTTAAATTTTGGCAAATTGGCGAGTCTGAGTGGACATTTCGATGCAACCAGATATTGTTTTAGAGGCTCATGGACTGGTATCAAAACAGAATTTGACGATATTGGTGGTATAACGCATAAATGTCTTCTATTTTACAGCCTGAATTTTGTTGACAATCTGGCTTCTAAATATTAAGATATTGACCATATTCCTACACCTGAAATATAAAACGTGCTCCTCTCTCGCGTGGCATATAGTTCACTTCCTGACATGAAATATTCCCTGCCGTTCACCGCTCCTATGGGGTGGGTTTACTTTTGTACAATAATAATAATAACACTTTATTGTCCTCAGTACATGTACATTTCGGAAATTCGATATATGCCCATGGCACCCAGCAGCCACGGTGCAGCGCCAGTTAATACGTTGTTCTGCCTTTACAATGCTGAGTGTCAAGCAAGGCAGCAACAACTCCCACCTTTTAACGTCTTTTGGTATGACGCGACCGGCGGAATCGAACCCCGGTCTTCCGGGTGACGAGCGGACACTTTACCACTGAGCTACAAATTTTCGAAATGTTGATTAAACATCAACTTTCCTTAAATGCACTGTGTTTATAAGTCATGTTAGTTTTTTTTATTCATAATAATAATTTTGATATGTTATCATCAAAAGTATTCATGTCACAAAAATTAGTTGTGGAATGTCACACGGAAGATAGTTAATAATAATAAATATAATAATAATACTTTATTGCCCGTGAAGGGAATTTGTTGTACATCGGAGATTGCTTGATAATAGTTATAAACACACACAATAATAAGTAAATAAAATACACACACACACACACATTTCATCAACATCACGATCACAATCAATCAGAGTTGTCCGCCATTATACGCCGGGTTCGCACGTCTTTCAAACCGCCGTATTGTGCGTGCGCCTAGTGCGCACACATGGTACCAATAAAGTGCTTTGCGCGTTTCGTCACTTCCTGCGGCGTACGCCTGATAGTACGCCGGGTTACCAATCAAGCAGGGCCTATGTCTCCATTGATGCGCATGCGCAAAACTTCGTCTGCGGCTGTTTATACAGCTCATATGCAAGGCCTAGGTAGCAGGGGTTAAAGGGACATTGAGTATGTTAATAATTCTGATACAACATTTTATTCAAAACACCTATAAATTATATCAATCGGTAGATAAATCTTTTAACTACAATAAGGTATATGAGAGTATGCTGACAAATCACAATAAGTCGATGTTATTATGTTTTAAAGACATTTTTTGTAACCGGAAGCGCGCGCTAGTGAATTGTGATGTCATTGAGCAGATTTCCGATTTTTGAGTACTACGTCAGCTCGCCTATTTTCATCCGCAATATCAATCAATTACTAACAAATACCAACAGTATGTAAACCAGAGAACAATCAATTATTTAATCATTATATTGATATTGAATAACCAATTAACATAACTTTCATCTAAACATTCCATGTAGCTTTTCTTTTCCTTTTCCCTCTTTGCCATCTGTGTTTACATTCAGTGTGTGAGTAGACTACGACATGGACATAGTAAATTCGTAACCAAACGAACTCGTACCGGAAACGTTTCCAAATTTTATTTATAGGTTTGATAATTGAACATTAATTTCGTCTAAACATGTAACCACAACTATGTTGGCACCAAGATAATACTAAACATGAACAAAAAGATACAAATAGCTTTCTTGTCGATATCATATTAGACATATTTGAAATTTCTATGCAAATTAGGCAGTTCTTCATTCCGTTAAGGACAGAGTTATTATAACTAAATCCGTCATCGGTTGGTATTTTAATCAACTTATGTAAATTACTTCAACTTGTTCTTTCAAAATTCGAAAGATCATAAACGATATCAGGAATATTCGTTCATGTGACTCTACAGTCAACCATATACGGGAGAGCGACTGCCAAAACTCGACTTATCGAGCCTTTTGAGGTCTGAAATCCTCGTAATTTTGACTCTGAATATTGATTTCATATCTATAAAATTATGTTTGGAAGCTAAATATTTATTGACAATATATTGAGGGTAATTAGGAATACTTTTACACATTGAAATAATTTCAAAATCAGAACGTGCGATGTATTTTATAATGAGTGTAATTAGCTTAAATAGCCTTAATTGTTAAGAAAGAATGCTTTAATGATAAACATATCACTAATGACTAATAAACCATCAAATGGACTGCGGATACGTGTTCGTCGTTTTGTTATAGGCACGAGTTTCTTTTCGGTACGAATTCCCGATGGGGAAAGCTTCGTTTTGGGTACGAATTCACCCACAGCAACAATGACCACAATGCTTTGCGAGAGAAAGTTTCAACTCGATCTATTTATATCCTGGGGAAACACCTCTTCTAATTTATTCGGTTTCTAAGCTTATTTCAGGTCAAACTAAATGGTGATAATTTGTGTGTATATGTTTCAATGATATAGATTTTTAGCAGTGTTCTTAAATTTGTATCAAAACACTCAATGTCCCTTTAAGCACGTGTAGAATGCTTATGTGCTTTCCTCGCATAGCAAATGGACTTAGGATATAACATTGAAGTCGTTTTGATACTTAGTTTAACAATTTATCGTATTGCTTCATTATTAGATTAAAACCTTTTTTTATTTAAGCCTGTGGGGGATCGGGGGTTTGGCCTCTCGGTAATTGCCCTTTTACTACCCCTATGGGCTTGCTTCAGAAATAGATACAATATTTATCCTTTACAAATAACTTTTGATATTGAAATACTATAACACCCGCCCGAGTTATTTTTGATAACTTGTTATACAACTTCTCATATGACAGACCCGGATCTAACCGTTAAGCCGGGTGTTTCATGCCTTATAAGGCAATGTAGTACAAAAGGGTATATAAGGGTGTGCAGACTGGTTATAAAATCATTGAACCGGCGTGTTTGTTCACCAAACTGCCTGCGTACAACAGCTTCACATCAACATGAATGGATTTCATATTGCACGCCGTTGACTAGTCCCAAAAGGACACCAGTTTGACAATTTCGCTATAGCTCGACTGAACTACTCACACAATGCTAAATCGTAAGACTTGTATTGTATTTATAGAAAGTTTGATCCCAAACCAATGTTTGATTGAAATAAATTTTTAAATCCTTTGATAAGGATCCCATCTCGAGTCCTTTATCCCAACTCGCCATACAACTATTTTCTCTAACCAATCCGAGCGCAAAGCGATGCATATCATGCCTAATAAGGTAATGTGGACGCCACAGGTAGGTTATCATATCATATAGTCTCATATCAACATGAATGAGGACGTCGCAGCTCTCGTTATCGACAATGGATCCGGCATGTGCAAAGCCGGGTTTGCCGGAGACGACCCTCCCAGAGCTGTCTTTCCTTCCATCGTCGGCCGTCCTAGACATCAGGTACGTTGCTGTTAATGACGTTGTGTTGACTCTGACCCATAGACGGTTTGAAAAACAGTTTGAGGGTGGTAGTTTGTGCGTTGGTCTTTCTTAGAGATTATATACAGAAAATATTCCTGTATACATAAACTCGAATATCGTAGACCAAAATCTGATTCATAGTGAACGTGTATGGCATAGTTTTATACTTGGCTTGTGTATTTAAGAGAAGACATCTTTTACACGGGAGGAAAAGACTAAAGGGATAGAAGGATTTTGAATACAATGACTCTGTATGAAATTGTAATATTCAGTTAAATAGATGGGACTAAACATATCTCCCTGTCACATTCCTGTCGACGAACCTGATCAATCATCAGATAACGATTGTTTGTCTGGCCTTTCGTCTGCTATCTTGCAATGTCAACTGATTGTATTCTCGGCATTTTGCATGGTAAGAGATCAGATGACGTGAAGCGAGAGATAGTGATGATTCAATGGGTTAACTAAAAGGAGCAGTAGCACGTTTTTTGAACATTTTATATTTTCAATTTTTCACTGCTAATTGTACGTTAATGCTTCATGTAAGATTTTGATAGTGTCAAAAATCTCATTACACAAACCAATTAACCATAGTCAGAGAAAAAAATTATAAAGATTCACATGAAGTCCATTTGCGGCCATTTTTGTGTGAACACCTTTATTTCATTTTGGGTTATGACAAGCAATTGCATGACTGAACTTTACATTATGTATTTGTTTTATCATTGATTCATTTAGTTCAAATACATTGTCTTCAATTGGAACTATTTATTTTCATTATATTCCCTTAAAAAAACGTGCTACTGTCCCTTTAAACTTAATGTTTACAAACACAGGTGTACCAACCTCTCCTAAGTGAAGTCATGTTATCAATTTGCATTACAAACCTGTTTCATTCATTCTCGACCGTCAATTAGAAACTTTGCAAAGAAAATGATTTCAGTTACTCATCCTTTTGATACTTTTGAGATTTAATGCCCCTGATTTTATTTTAAATTTTCAATTAATAAATATATCTATAATGTTAAAAAGAAGCATATATACGAAGACATTTGAATATGTAATTAAATTAAGAGGATATTATTTGATATTTTTTATTTTTGCATCAATGTTTTCTAAACATTAATTTTGAGTTAGCCGAACAATTTTTTTTAATAAAACTTTATAGTAGGAATAACATTTATTTTTGTCCCACCGGTATGTTCTACCATGCGATACAGTCATCGCCCTGTCCGTCTGTCCGTCTGTCCGTCCATCTGTAATCATTTCGTTTCCGGAGCAAAACTGAAAAACTGTTAGACCTAGCTCAATGAAACTTTGTATGTGGGTTAGTCAGCATGTGTAGATGTCCCTTTTGGTATTTTCAACTTTTTCGGATAATTACTTTGGGCGGTTTCCATGGAAACATAACACAGGATTCGGTTTCCCAAGCAGAACTAAAAAAACTGTTAGACCTAGCTGAATAAAACTTTGTATGCGGATTTGTCAGCATCTGAAGGTGTGTCTTTTGGTATTTTCAACTTCTTCTTTTGGAGGTTTGCATGGTACCGTATTGGGTAACTTTAATGGGGACCGGTGGGAATGTCATCTTCTGATGACTCTTGTTGTCATCGTAAATATTTTGATAGTGTTTTTTTATCATTCTTTATTCACTCTTTGCGTTAGTGAAATATGTATGTTTCCAATGATACAATGATTAGGCTCAAATCATTAACTAAAGCATGTATGTTGAACAAATTTGTATTCTTTGTATTTTGCACGGTTTGAAATTATGCGACCATGTGTAGTGAGGCGAGATGTAAGCACTAAATATTTTAAACAACAAAACCACTGTACAGAGGGTAACCCTTAATGCTTTCAAACCGACATGTGACATCCTCTCTAAGTGGAAATCATTTTATGAAGTTGCATTACAAACACGTTTCATACACAATGTAAATGAGTAGATATGTAAAGAATATGGCAGCAATGGATTTTAGTTACTTATCCTATTGATATTTTGAAATAAATGCTCCTGTAAGGAATTTTCATTTTTCAACAAATAACTTTATCTTTAATGTATACAAAGACATTTATTGTATCATTGAATAAAGGGGTTATTGACAATACAAATTTGTTGCATCAATGTTTTTGAACATTTATTTTGAGTTAGCCGAACCAGTGTGTATAAAACTTTAAATAGGATAACATTTGTTTTTGTCATCGAAAATGTAATGCTAGTGTTTGTTTGTCATTCTTTATCCACTTTTGTTTGTTAGTGAAATAAGATATGGAAGTTTACAATGATACAATGATAAAGATCAAATCATTGACTAAAGCATATATGTTGAACAAATTACCAATTCTTATTTTAACTCTCCAGGGCGTGATGGTCGGTATGGGTCAGAAGGATAGCTATGTGGGCGACGAGGCTCAGTCCAAGAGAGGTATCCTCACCCTCAAGTACCCCATCGAGCACGGCATCGTCACCAACTGGGATGATATGGAGAAGATCTGGCATCACACCTTCTACAACGAGCTCCGTGTGGCCCCAGAGGAACACCCCGTGCTCCTGACAGAGGCTCCCCTCAACCCCAAGGCTAACCGTGAAAAGATGACCCAGATCATGTTCGAGACCTTCAACTCTCCTGCTATGTATGTGGCAATTCAGGCTGTTTTGTCTTTATACGCGTCTGGTCGTACCACTGGTATTGTGATGGACTCTGGTTACGGTTTTACGCATACAGTACCTATCTACGAAGGTTATGCTCTTCCTCACGCCATCATGTACTTGGATCTTGACGGACGTAACCTCACTGATTACCTCATGAAGATTCTCACAGAACGTGGTTACTCCTTTACAACCACAGCTGAGAGAGAAATCGTCAGGGACATCAAGGAAAACCTCTGTTATGTTGCGCTCGACTTTCAACAGGAAATGCAAACTGCTGCTTCATCTTCCTCCCTTGAGAAGAGCTACGAACTTCCCGACGGTCAGGTCATCACCATTGGCAACGAGAGGTTCCGGTGTCCAGAGGCTATTTTCCAGCCATCCTTCCTTGGAATGGAATCCGCTGGTATCCACGAGACCACATACAACTCCATCATGAAATGTGATGTTGATGTCCGTAAAGACTTGTATGCCAACACTGTTCTGTCAGGGGGTAACACCATGTACCCTGGTATCGCCGACAGAATGCAGAAGGAAATCTCAGCCTTGGCACCATCGACAATGAAGATTAAGATCATTGCTCCGCCAGAGAGGAAGTACTCTGTCTGGATCGGCGGTTCCATCTTGGCTTCTCTTCCCAACTTCAAGCAGATGTGGATCAGCAAACAGGAATATGACGAGTCTGGCCCATCGATCGTCCACAAAAAGTGCTTCTGATAAAAACTATCATTTGTAGGACTATTATTCTAAGTTTGAATTTTTTTGCACCTTTATTTCTGAAAATTTGTCTATTTTGATGTTTATGATAGGAATGAATTTAGATATTTTCGAAATACATTGTTTTGTTGTGTGTTTGTTTCTTTAATATACTAAAATCCAAAAGAAACGTCCCCTCTAAGGGGACGTTTCTTTTGGATTTTAGTTTACATTTGTTTACATAACGAAAAAACATTTTTATAGACATCCAATTAGCTTTGCCTTTTATTACACCTTATCAATTCATATAATGTTGCAAGAGCTCTTTGAGTGCACATATTTCCATTGTTATATAAACTTACTCTAATACTTCTACCATGTAAATAACTCTGTGTGACGCAATGATTTTTCTTGGTTCAGTAAATATTTCTCTTCCACCTTTGACCTTCCACTTTTGACTCACGTTAGGTCGCGTTTCAATATGACATTGATAGTAAGTGTTTTTGACACCATCCAAAAAGAGCACAAAATTATATATATAATAACCATAATCAAACATGTCTCATTCATAGAGAACACACGAGATCACTATCATTCTCATTCATATGATTCTGTTACGTCAAACTTGTCTGTGAAAGATAAATGTTAAAAATGTGTGAGTTAGTGAGTGGGTAGGGGTAAAACTCCTGCATTGTTAGTTCCTTAGACTGCTTGATAAACCATATCATGGTGAAAGGTTTTTTGAAAAAACATAATTGGTTTTACATCTTATATATTACGTTAATCGCATAACCTTCGCACAAGATAAATAGTTTCTTTGTTTAAATTTAGTACCACCACAGCCATCATAATTTGATTAGATATCCATGAATGATTTTGGAACATGTTTCAAACCAATTAAGGAAAAACACACTGAATGAGGGTTCTAATATGATATAATCAATAGGTTTCAAGAAAATACTTTAAAATTATAATTGTTTAATAATATATATAATATACCTTTTCGTTTTTACATACTCAACTTATCATTTTATGGTAATCAAGTAAAATGGACATGGCTATTTATTCCATGTGTTTAACGTTATCATTTTGGGCCTTAAAGCAATATGTCAAAGATGTTGCTGGACAAAATCCATGAAAAGGTTGAACGAGAACAATTTATGACCCAAAGATCGTATTTTCACCAAATATTTCTTACAGATTTTTAAATAGTACTTCATGACACGAAACTGCAATATTCAACCTTCATCCATAAAACATCAACGGAATAAGATTAGCTAAAAGTGATGTGACATAGCTTATGCAAAATTGTACATGTTTGCAAAATTGTCCATTAATATAACTTATGTAGGTTATCATCTATATCAATATTCTATAAAAGTTATAGCAAACTTATTTAAAGATATGTTTAAGTATATATTTTATCTCTCATCATAATACCTTATTTACAATGATTTTTCACTCATATGCCATTTCCTTACACAGTTATATGATTAATATATTTAGAATATTAGTTAACACTGTCAATGAAAATGTTTTTACATTGTGATGTCACCTGTAAAGCTTTGCAGGAGGCATACATGGTTTCAGCTCCGTCTGTGGTTCCCTTATTCCGTGCATGGTTCCGAAATGCTTTTCTTACCGGGCCATATCTCAAAATCCATTCAATAATATTTTACATGTGGTTTGATCAAATTCTTAAGTGGTGCCTTTGGCTACCTTGATTATTCTGATTTTTTTATATTTTACCTGGTTTTCATGAAAACAATTTGAACTGGGTGCACATAAGGGATATCATTTCTGGAACATAGCTGAATAAAGCTAAAGATTTAAGTGTGCATTTACAATCGCTCGTATAAACTTGATGTTGAACTGTTATTGGACTGCTAAGAGAAAGACACCCAACAATGTGAGTTGCAAACCAGTTTTGGTAAACCTCATTAACTTGATTCTCAGTCCTCCTGGGAGGATATATAGAATTTAACTGAAGATCCATCTGCTTGCACTCTCTCTACTGCTCTAAAGGGATGATATAATGTAGAAGAGACCATGACAAGGCTAGCAGGAACCTTCAGGATAGAAGCACTGCCCCTTAATTGCCCTCCTACACCAAGGGAGTTCAGAATGTAATAACGGGGTCAATAAACTCTCCTGTCAGTCATGTGGCTTATCTGACGATTCCTTGTAACAAGCACCCAGCTGTGGTTATAAGTTTCTGAAATTTCTAATTCTTCGAGGCTCCTTTCGTACATAAAAATATAATTGTTTTGAGAATTATTGTTTTTCAGAGACTGAATATACGAAGGTCTAGCAGTTCTCTCTGTCAATTTTAGTGAACCATATTTAAATAATCATGATGCACTACTTAATCATCTTATTTACGTCATCCAAAAATATGCTGACAGAAGTTCCTTTGATCAAATTGGATCTACATGTAGTGACACATTGGATTAATAGATGATAGTTTAAAACTGCTACCCTTTATTGTTTACGTGAACATCCCCAACAAGATTTGAAATGAATAATATGAGCTAATGGTCGAGAAAATAAATTCTGAAGGCATTATTGGTATACTTAGTTACTCTGCTGTGAATTCAAAATGTTATCAATAGAATTTTCTACCTCTTCAAAAGACCAACTTGAATGCCAAGATGTTTTCCAAACCAAGGAATTACATCTGTCATAAAAATCCTTGTCCAAACCATACAGCAATGAGATTTAAGGACCTTTTAGACTAATGTGGACTTCATAAAAAGTTGAATAAATCGATGTCGTTAATAATGTGTCTTCATTCATATTAGTATTATCCCTTTAGGATTTCATAGATTTATTTTAAGTCACAATAAACTTGCTGAATGAGGACCTAGACTTTATTAAAGCTCCTATCACTACACAGTCATGAAGACTATGTCTAGTCTCTTGTCTCTGTTCAAGACAACGTGATCAGTATTCAAAAGACTCTTTTTAAATAAATATTTATGTCAGAAAGTAATCAATATCGTTTCAGTCATATTTGTTAATATCTAATGCTAGTCTATTAGTTTGATTGAGTAAATCAAATTTCGGCTCCTGATACTCAATCCGGCACAGAACCTTCCTCGCTGTCTCTACACTCAGTAAGCGATCGACTAGACTTGCTCTCGCTTTGTCTGTCTAAACATTACTGACTTCCATAATACAAATTCATTTCTATTTAAATCATTTGCATCATTTTAGATCAAAGATCCATGAATATCAATTGGAAATTCTGTTTCGATGTTCAAATGTAACCTCATGTTTCTTGAATCTTTAAATCATAACTTCCAAATAAGCCGGTCAAAACTTTCTAATCTTTTGGAAGAAACATTAGTAGATTTAAGATCTTTTTCAATGTCCTTCAAATATAGTTTTTATATAAACTTATACATCATTTTAGTTGCTAAACCATATTTTTATTATACCAAGTATTTCTTTTATAACAAGTAGAATAATGAGTATAATAGAGAATTAATGAAGATATTAGGAATAATCAAAATAATATGAAATTGCGTGACTTGACTTGACAATTATTTGTTTATGATATTTTCATCTGAAGATCACTTAACTGACGTCTGGTTGTTTTGGGGGTTTTTTTTGTGCTAAGAATGAGAATTTCTTATTTTATTTGCCCAGAAAAGGCTGAAAATGCTTTTATAGACACAAACAATTAATTTACGAGTTTTTAAAAAATATGTTCTCATTACTTTGTGCATGTTAAAATATTAATGTTCTGGCGGTTAAATTTACAGATCGTGATGAGCTTTTCCCACTCAGTTTCTAAATGTGACTGAATAAACACTTGAGAACGTGTTGCAATAATAGAATATAAGCATTTTATTTGAAGGAAACTTTCATTGTTCTTTAGGAGACATGCTCAAGGTCTGGATACAAAAACGGACATTTCAACTTTATGTGAATAACATATATCACTTACATGTGTGTTATTGGATCACATTGATGTTTGCTGTAAATTGCTGCTTCAACTTACCGGTACCTTTTAATTAGTTGTTATTCTAAAAGGCTTGTATATATGTTTATAGGATAGTGAAATCACTCTCAACAAATTTTTATATGGCCAGATCGGTTCATAAAGTGAATTCGTGCTTTTAAATGTTAAAATAACAGGCATGTGAATTACAATTCACATACAAGCATTACTATTTTGTCACTAGATGTACCACCTAATGACATATTGGTAATAGAAAACACACTTTGGATGCCTTATTTGTCTGTGAATGTAATCATATTTCATGCATGTCTATAAGAATCGAAATACATTAGGTGAAACATGTTAAACAAAAACAAATATGTGTGTTATATCAATATCACCTAAAACGAATTGATTATTCACAAGTATTCACAGCAAATTGTGTGAAACGTTGTTCAAAATAAAATCATTGGCTTTTGTCAGAACGCCCGAAGGAGTTATCTCCCTTGAAATACAATATACGCAGATTTTACGTACCCTGGCGCTTTAAATTGTCGATAAATTACCTCCCTTGGGAATGTCCCTAATTCTTGGGTATGAGAGAGAGAGAGGGAGGGAGGGAGAGATGATGATGTTTATTAAAGTCTCACTTCCTGTACATAGTCAATACATGGAATAAAAGTTCAGGAACCACCGGGTAGGTTATGAGCGACTAAACATAAAAAACTATTAAAACATTGTAGAAATACATTGCATTACATACATAATGTTACACGAATAAGGATGAATGAACAATGGAGTATAAACCTACATACATTCATACAATCACTCTTACAGCGTAATATAACAACCTTTCATTCATACAAACAGAAATACATTCATATACAATCACGGACACATGGACATACAAATTTACAAAGCAATACATAAGGTACACACAAACACGAAAAACATACATACATAAAAGCTACATACAACTCTACATACATACATACATAGTTATATAACATATGCATGCATGCAAAACATACATGTATAACATTCATATACATACATTGAAGACAGGGGAAGACATTGAAAAAAACAAGTATGCGATTTTTGTAGCCTCCGAGCAAGAGAACGCCATTAATCTCTTCTATTAGTTGCTAAGCACGATGAATGATAACAATGATAATCCATGAAGTTGCTATTGAGGATCATTCACTTTCTATAATCTGTACAGTCAGCAGGAGCAAGCATCGGGTGAGATTTGTATGAGTTTTGGTCTTGAAGGAGTCAAGTGGACAGTTTTTTTAATTCTCAGGTAGACAGTTTAGTGTCTCTGTAACCACATATTTGAAGGGTCAATTTCCAATAGATAATTTTAATTCCGTTAAAATTTATCAGTTTCTCATTTTGTGATCTCAGAAGTCTGGGCAGTTGATTATTCATTGAGGTAATGTGGAGCTTTACCCTCAAATGTAGTTATAGAAAGTTATATTTAAAAGTTATAGAAAAGTAATACAGCATAAACGCATTCTCCCCCTATACTCTTATCTTATTGATAAAGAGGCGGCCCTCTTCTGTGGCGCCACAAAAGAATAGTTTTCAAAAACAACGTTACTAGCCAAAACTGGTAACAGGACTCTCTATGACACAACTATAGAAAACTATGAGTGGTAATTTGAGATGTCTGAAAACTATATAGTAGCTAAGTGTGTCGACATCCGGGTTTTTTTCTGTTTAAAATGGCCAGTTAAGTTGGACTTATACAGTGTTATGCTATTATTTCTCGATCTCTAATTTTTGTAAGTAATCCTTCAACAATCATTCATTATCCAGCAAAGAATTATGGTGAAGAGTAACAGTAACTAGCCTACTTGCATGAGTTGATTGAGGTATTTTGAACCATTATATGACTCAACTGATATTTAAAGATAGAATTTTGGAACTGTGTGACTTGATGACTTTTATCTCGTAATGCTAGGATATTCTTGAGCAATGCAGACGGATTGCACAGCATAAAGACTATCCTTGGTCGCAAACATAAACGTTCAAAACAAATAGGCATGTTATCATCATTCGGGGGTATCATCATGTATATTGTCAGTCTTAAAGGGGCAGTAGCACGTTTTTCGAGGGAATATATGGTGATGTTAGGAAAATGAAAATAAATGATTCCAATCGACACAATGTATTTAAACTAAATGAAGCAGTAATAATTCAAATATATAATGTAAAGTTAAGCCATGCGATTCCTTTTCTTACACAAAATGAATTAAAGGTGTTCACACAAAAATGGCTGCCAATGGATTTTATGTGTATCTTTATAATTTGTTCTCTGACTATGGATGATCTGTTTGTGTAATGAGATTTTTGACACTATCAAAGTAATACATTTAGAATTAACTAACAATTATCAGTGAAAATTTGAAAATATAAAATTGTCGAAAAACGTGCTACTGCCCCTTTAAAGCTGTTTATCATAGCTTCATTTAAACGTGTTAATACTCGCATTATTTTATTTTAACACGTTCAGACACGATCTATCACGTGACTGTATCGCCCACCTCAAGGCGCGGTATATGAAATCTCGTTTTCTCATCCAATACCTCACTAGACGTCCAGTCGTTTAGCCCAAAAACATACCATCCTACTTTTGATAACATTTATAAGAGGGAATCTCTCAAATTCCTCATATACCATATAGTTAAGCGTACATTTCCGCAGTGAGGTTAAATATTTTAGAAAACGAAGATGGACATTTTCAAAACATGAAGTATTATCAAAGCCCCAGATTTCACATCCATTTAAAAGAATTGGGATAACCATACAATCATATATTTTAAACTGACACTCGATTGAAAGATTAAATTTTCTACCTTGCCTTAAAATAAAAAACATAGCCTTCGTTGCTTTTTCGACCAATAGCCTTTTGGTTTTAGTAAATTTACTATTTTTCTGTAATGTTACACCAAGATATGGATAATAATTTAATCTACATTTTCAAGGATGGTGTCACCAATGTTAAAACTTCTTTTGTATTCCTTTTTAGATCCACCGAAAATAAGAACTTTGGATTTAGAGATATTAATCTTGAGTTCTCAAGCAGTCAGAAAGACTCTCACGAGTTGATCATGTTATATAGGTTATATGAAAGGTATTCATATGAATTCGACGTGAATATATAGTGTTTTAAAATTTTCATTAAAAGTTAGCTCTTATAACTATTTTCCATTTTGTGAATGAACATATGAAATAATTTGAATATATATCTTGAATTATGCAATTTACGTTCGTGTTAAAGCAAATCAATATGTGATGAAATGAGGGATCACCTAAAGCGTGGGCCCTCTCCCAAACTTCCGTACCTGTAGGCTGTACAGATGTGGGAAGAGGTTGAATTGGCTTTATCCATGAAACACAGGGACACCAGTTGTGTGTGACGTTTATCCCGTTTTTTAATTTGATACTTTAACATGCAAGATTTATGTCACAGGCAAACACTTAGGGATTCTCGATATAACGATCATCATATATTTGCTGAAATTTGATACTTGTCATTCTTTTGACAGCAATTATTGCTTTTTGGTAAACTATCTCAGCAAAATTTAAGCGTTACAGCAGATTGAACCCTCAAAATCACCAAATTATTTATGTATGAAATTATAAAAACCGTTCCAAGAAAAATCTGGCCACTGTTAAAGATTATGGCTTATCTAAAGAAGATGAAGTGTTTGGTCAATAAAGTAAACTCAAAGTATATCCAACTTACTCACAGATTTTAATATTGTAAGCATTTCTTAATTATTGATTAACAAAGTACAAAATAATCAATGTCTTTCTACCCTCTCGTCACACATGATAAAAAAGGGCTTTTGTATATGCATGTCAACAAAAAATCCAAAGATTGTTTTGTAGCTTCTCCCCAATGACAATAAACAGTTTTGGCCAAATTTCATTGCTATCACATTTTTGCATATGAGGGTATCTTAGTTTATTTGAATAGCTGATTAAAAAGCAATTGTTGTATCTGGAGTGGTCAATACATCAAATTTATCAAAAATAAGAAAAGCCTTTAAAAAGGCATGCTTGGTGCCACATAGGCAGATGAAGGAGATTGTGATTTGTCGAACAATTTGGGTGATATATATACAACAATGGATAACAGCAGTAATATTAACACGAGTATTACTCAAAGTTAATTTCACAAAATTAATTTCTATCAACACGAATTGCTGAAAGTTATGAATATTTTTTACATTCATCAACGATTGTTGGTATATTTCAAATCAAAACACACGAGGGTGATATTCTATTTATCATTCAAATTCACTCTTTTTGATATCTCAGAGAAAAAATGTAAATCTCTGAACACAACAACACTAGATTTTCAAGACAGTGATGTGACAGTGACAGTTTATGATGTTATGGCATTGTGATGTTGTTACTTGAAGTAAAAGCACTGCATGGGTTGCCATACATGTAGTGTTGACAATGACAGGAAATTGTGCTTGTCATGCTGGTTAATTATTAACTGTAGTATTACAGATAATGAACAAAATACTTTCCGATGATCTGACGGGATTTCAACCCAGCTCCTCTGAGCTAAGCCGCGGCCTTATAGCAACCGTATGGAACCAGCGATGTAGGTCATATTCTAAATATAGCACGAGTCAATTTCAGTAGCTCTGATAATAAATACATGTTTTCAACGTAAACATTTAGTGACATCGTTAAGTATGACTTGTCACGTGGTCGTAAGTGATCTACCTATTAGTAAACATAAGTCTTTTTTCGATGTCACCATCGTTCTTACACAAACATTACTTTTAAATCGCCAGGCGAGCCCAGCGTGAAATTAAATCGCGTGGGTTATAAAAAAGTGGATTCTGAGATTATTGAATGCGAAATAATGCTCTTATCTGGAACAAATGCAGACTCTTCATCAAATGAAGATGTTTTTGATTGAGTCTGTTAACATTTATCAGCGTCTTTATTAGAAAATAGTGTTTCTCTTTTAACATGACATTTAAAGCGAAATCATATTCCACAGTTTAATGTGCCAAATATTTTTTATTACCCACATGGTGACGTAATGCATTTTTTGCTACAGCTCTGTTCATTGGTCTTTTGATTTGGATACAACACATGTGATTGGCGCGGCTTCCCTTTGAACATATCAAGAGTAATATAGAGAGAATTCAGAAATGTTTTAGGAGAATCAAATCATAATACTTGGTGCCCTTTGGGGCACCAAGCAATAATACTCTTAGGGCACCCAATTTCGTTTCAGAAAAAGGGGGTGCTTAATTAAGTTCTTTGTGTATAATAATATTAGGAAACCCAAATTGACTGTGTTTCTTTAGTTTATCAATATAGCTTGATGGAGAATCAGAGCGCACGATTATTTTTTACGGATTTATCTCCCTTGTTCAGTGTCTTTTTTATCTGTGTTGGCTGGCATCTTCAAAACGGACAACTTGTCTCAGTTTTAAAATCTGTAATAGGATAACCAAAACCGCCGGTTGTCTTCAGGGTAACAATACCTTGATTGATGGGATTTATGCAATTACAAATTTAAAGAGTTGTGGCCCATGTATCAATATGTTTGCATGTAGCTATAATGAAAACTAACTTGGCAGGTGTCGTAATGACTATGTCTCCTTGTTTTATCATAACCCCGTTTTTACACCAAAGTTGGAATATCTTAAAAATGAAATTGTACGTTACTATAATTCAACAAGATATATATTTTTATCTACAGAAACAGAAGAAATGTTTTTTCAATATTGGTCAACCTTGCATTTATTATTTAGAAATTATCATATTTAGTTAGTGAACTAGCCAATTGTGGATTACGTATTTGTATACATGTGACTTGTTATAAGCATTTCAACTCATGTATTTGCCTGTATTAAAAATATGGAGTTAAAAAATAAAAAAATAAAATAACCCCGTTTTTTTCTCTTTACCTTTATTTTCACAAATTTTATTTCAATTTGGAAGGGTTTGTTGTTTAACTGTTTAATTGTGACATGCCGAAGAGCATATGGTTACTTTAAGGTTACTCTAATGTAAACAATGGTGTCAAAATAAATGCTATCATTCACTTTTATGATATTCATTCCCTATTCCATTACCATTTCATCTGATTCCACTTGGGTGCTTGTCTTTTCACAATAGCAAGTTAATGAAGCGAGATGAACTGTTTCACAAGATTCCATCGACGACATGCACACTTCTATTCAATAGCCATCCCAATTTTGTTTCAATCATTGTCATTGGAACTTGTTTGAATTTCATTGCAGCGATATATTATGTCACTACAATGTTCAGAGCATTAACAGCAACATAAGGTCCATATTCTAAACACCGCATCCGAGGAATGAAATATAAGAAAAGTTGAGTAAAAGTTATACACGTGATAAGATGACGAAAATAGTTCACAAATAGTTCACTATCTAAAAATGAAATAGTTCACCAGGACAAATTGTGCGTGTTATGAAAAAGTTCACTGGGACGTTGATGGTGTCAGTCTTTTAAGGACGACAGCTCAAAAAGGGGATTTTTTTTCATTCAAATTTGGCATAAAGAGTGTTTGATAATTGTTCTACAGTTTGGTGTGTTTAGTTTATCGTTTATTCAACAATGATACCTTAAATTTTGGCAAATTGGCGAGTCTGAGTGGACTTTTCGATGCAACCAGACATTGTTTTAGAGGCTCATGGACTGGTATCAAAACAGAATTTGACGATATTGGTGGTATTACGCATAAATGTCTTCTATTTTACAGCCTGAATTTTGGTGACAATCTGGCTTCTAAATATTAAGATATTGACCATATTCCTACACCTGAAATATAAAACGTGCTCCTCTCTCGCGTGTCATATAGTTCACTTTCTGACATGAAATATTCCCTGCTGTTCACCGCTCCTACGGGGTGGGTTAACTTTTGTACAATAATAATAATAACACTTTATTGTCCTCAGTACATGTACATTTCGGAAATTCGATGTATGCCCATGGCACCCGGCAGCCACGGTGCAGCGCCAGTTAATACGTTGTTCTGCCTTTACAATGCTGAGTGTCAAGCAAGGCAGCAACAACTCCCACCTTTTTACGTCTTTTGGTATGACGCGACCGGCGGAATCGAACCCCAATCTTCCGGGTGACGAGCGGACACTTTACCACTGAGCTACAAATTTTCGAAATGTTGATTAAACATCAACTTTCCTTAAATGCACTGTGTTTATAAGTCATGTTAGTTTTTCTTATTCATAATAATAATTTTGATATGTTATCATCAAAAGTATTCATGTCACAAAAATTAGTTGTGGAATGTCACACGGAAGATAGTTAATAATAATAATAATAATAATACTTTATTGCCCGTGAATGACATTGAGTATGTTAATAATTCTGATACAACATTTTATTCAAAACACCTATAAATTATATCAATCGGTAGATAAATCTTTTAACTACAATAAGGTATATGAGAGTATGCATATGCTGACAAATCACAATAAGTCGATGTTATTATGTTTTAAAGACATTTTTTGTAACCGGAAGCGCGCACTAGTGAATTGTGATGTCATTGAGCAGATTTCCGATATTTGCGTACTACGTCAGCTCGCCTATTTTCATCCGCAATATCAATCAATTACTAACAAATACCAACAGTATGTAAACATGAGAAGAATCAATTATTTAATCATTATATTGATATTGAATAACCAATTAACATAACTTTCATCTAAACATTCCATGTAGCTTTTCTTTTCCTTTTCCCTCTTTGCCAGCTGTGTTTACATTCAGTCATTCGAAACTACAAGAGCCACGCGCGTGGCGACTCGTACCCCACTGGGAGGTTGACATATTGAACTTGTTTCCTGCTGAGCGCAAGCGCGTTTCGCTCGTGATACTAGTTGAACTACTTTCAAGGGAAGTTACTCTGTCTTAATAAATGGCGTCTGTGATAACGCCTCAGAAACAACCCAATAGACTATGTTTAAGTTTTAGCTTATATATATAAACGAATTATGAAAAATTATAATCATTAAATTGTCGACACAATAAGGGAACTAATACGGATAAAAACATGAAAAAATGTTCTTTGTTGATTTATAATCGAACTTTCCCAAAATGCATATGTAAATTAGAAAGACTCATGTAACCTACGAAGACTAAAGTATTATATTACAATTCGATATCATTTTGATATTGTAGAAACATTATGCAAATTACTACAACTTGCACAAAACTATTCTAATAGTTTTTAAGTCTTTCACAATATATAAAATGCAAATCAATTAAAGAGCCATTAAAATGATTAAATTCCACATTTGCTATTACTGACGATGTCCACTTTTTAACGTAACCATGACTGTTTAGTAACCAGAAGTGGGCTCGAAGCCATTTTACGGATCGTAACGAGTCTGCAAACGCGCACACATTTTCAGATAGCATTTACTCAATACTTCGGTCGAGTTGGTAGAATGTTGTGTTCTTTTTTTTTCGTTAAGTGTGTTAAGGAATTATTCTAAGTATCTTTATCACAATTATTAATCCAAAGGTTTCTGAAATGGAAATTCACCGTGCGGTCCCTACTTTTGGGGCAACCAAGGCAGAAGCTGGAATATTATGCTTTTTCCAAAGCCAGTTGGTAGTACTAATATGCAATCTTGATTGTTATAGGCATATTTCAGAATTTCAATCTGCTTTTCTTTCAATTTACAAGTGACAACAAGTGTTTAGCGTAGTCCAAGAATTCATTTATTTGATGTATGATCACAGAACTATTTTCTGTCAAATTGAAGTGAACGCAAAGTAGACCGAGCTCGCTGATTGGCTATACCTGGATTCTGGGTATGGCGGCCTCCCAGTGGGGTCCGAGCACTTGTGAGTGTAACGGAGAGGGCCGAGGTGTTCCGAATGTACATTCAGTGTGTGAGTAGACTACGACATGGACATAGTAAATTCGTAACCAAACGAACTCGTACCGGAAACGTTTCCAAATTTTATTTATAGGTTTGATAATTGAACATTAATTTCGTCTAAACATGTAACCACAACTATGTTGGCACCAAGATAATACTAAACGTGAACAAAAAGATACAAATAGCTTTCTTGTCGATATCATATTAGACATATTCGAAATTTCTATGCAAATTAGGCAGTTCTTCATTCCGTTAAGGACAGAGTTATTATAACTAAATCCGTCATCGGTTGGTATTTTAATCAACTTATGTAAATTACTTCAACTTGTTCTTTCAAAATTCGAAAGATCATAAACGATATCAGGAATATTCGTTCACGTGACTCTACAGTCAACCATATACGGAAGAGCGACTGCCAAAACTCGACTTATCGAGCCTTTTGAGGTCTGAAATCCTCGTAATTTTGACTCTATATATATCTATAAAATTATGTTTGGAAGCTAAATATTTATTGACAATATATTGAGGGTAAATAGGAATACTTTTACACATTGAAATAATTTCAAAATCAGAACGTGCGATGTATTTTATAATGAGTGTAATTAGCTTAAATAGCCTTAATTGTTAAGAAAGAATGCTTTAATGATAAACATATCACTAATGACTAATAAACCATCAAATGGACTGCGGATACGTGTTCGTCGTTTTGTTATAGGCACAAGTTTCTTTTCGGTACGAATTCCCGATGGGGAAAGCTTCGTTTTGGGTAGGAATTCACCCACAGCAACAATGACCACAATGCTTTGCGAGAGAAAGTTTCAACTCGATCTATTTATATCCTGGGGAAACATCTCTCTCTAATTAATTCGGTTTCTAAGCTTATTTCAGGTCAAACTAAATGGTGATAATTTGTGTGTATATGTTTCAATGATATAGATTTTTAGCAGTGTTCTTAAATTTGTATCAAAACACTCAATGTCCCTTTAAGCACGTGTAGAATGCTTATGTGCTTTCCTCGCATAGCAAATGGACTTAGGATATAACATTGAAGTCGTTTTGATACTTAGTTTAACAATTTATCGTATTGCTTCATTATTAGATTAAAACCTTTTTTTATTTAAGCCTGTGGAGGATCGGGGGTTTGGCCTCTCGGTAATTGCCCTTTTACTACCCCTATGGGCTTGCTTCAGAAATAGATACAATATTTATCCTTTACAAATAACTTTTGATATTGAAATACTATAACACCCGCCCGAGTTATTTTTGATAACTTGTTATACAACTTCTCATATGACAGACCCGGATCTAACCGTTAATAACCTTATAAGGCAATGTAGTACAAAAGGGTATATAAGGGTGTGCAGACTGGTTATAAAATCATTGAACCGGCGTGTTTGTTCACCAAACTGCCTGCGTACAACAGCTTCACATCAACATGAATGGATTTCATATTGCACGCCGTTGACTAGTCCCAAAAGGACACCAGTTTGACAATTTCGCTATAGCTCGACTGAACTACTCACACAATGCTAAATCGTAAGACTTGTATTGTATTTATAGAAAGTTTGATCCCAAACCAATGTTTGATTGAAATAAATTTTTAAATCCTTTGATAAGGATCCCATCCCGAGTCGTTTATCCCAACTCGCCATACAACTATTTTCTCTAACCAATCCGAGCAGCAAATTTCCAAGAAAACAAATAAAATTTTAAGTGACCAATCACATATTTTTTTTTCGGAATATTCTTGGCTACCTTCAGGACGCAGACTGCGCATGCCGACTGGGAGAACAAACAGGTTTCGCTACTCTTTTATTCCAAACAGTGTTCGTTCCTACAATGAGCAGTTTATTGATTAATGTTATATATATGTTTTAGTCAAGTGAATGTGAGTGTGACTAAATCGGATGTGTTCATGTTTATATAGACAAATCTTATGCATAATAATATTATCATGTACATTTAGTTTGCTTTGTTTGTAACTGGAGAACTGTATATATGATGTAAACAAATTTCCCTTGGGACAATAAAGACATTATCTTATCTTATCTTATATCATGCCTAATAAGATAATGTGGACGCCACAGGTAGGTTTTATCAGCGTGCACCGGTTGTCTCGTTCACTCCCCCCGAGAACTCTCACTGTACACACTCTCGTTTCAATATGGATGAGGACGTCGCAGCTCTCATTATCGACAATGGATCCGGCATGTGCAAAGCCGGGTTTGCCGGAGACGACGCTCCCAGAGCTGTCTTTCCTTCCATCGTCGGCCGTCCTAGACATCAGGTACGTTGCTGTTAATGACGTTGTGTTGACTCTGACCCAGAGACGGTTTGAAAAACAGTTTGAGGGTGGTAGTTTGTGCGTTGGCCTTTCTTAGAGATTATATACAGAAAATATTCCCGTATACATAAACTCGAATATCGTAGACCAAAATCTGATTCATAGTGAACGTGTATGGCATAGTTTTATACTTGGCTTGTGTATTTAAGAGAAGACAGCTTTTACACGGGAGGAAAAGACTAAAGGGATAGAAGGATTTTGAATACAATGACTCTTTATGAAATTGTAATATTCAGTTAAATAGATGGGACTAAACATATCTTCCTGTCACATTCCTGTCGACGAACCTGATCAATCATCAGATAACGATTGTCTGTCTGGCCCTTCGTCTGCTTTCTTTTTCATTATGATGATATCACTCATTAGACCGATGTTTAATTCAAATAACACAGTCCAAATTGGTAATGAGAATTTCAATTCTTTAACCTTAAAGTCATTCCTGCAATGCTTTTTGAGCAATGTCAACTGATTGTATTCTCAGCATTTTGCACGGTAAGAGATCAGATGACGTGAAGCGAGAGATAGTGATGACTCAATGGGTTAACTTAAAGGAGCAGTACACGTTTTTTGAACATTTTATATTTTCAATTTTTCACTGCTAATTGTACGTTAATGCTTCATATAAGATTTTGATAGTGTCAAAAATCTCATTACACAAAGCAATTAACCATAGTCAGAGAAAAAAATTATAAAGATTCACATGAAGTCCATTTGCGGCCATTTTTGTGTGAACACCTTTATTTCATTTTGGGTTATGACAAGCAATTGCATGACTGAACTTTACATTATGTATTTGTTTTATCATTGATTCATTTAGTTCAAATACATTGTCTTCAATTGGAACTATTTATTTTCATTATATTCCCCTAAAATTTTCAATTAATAAATATATCTATAATGTTAAAAAGAAGCATATATACGAAGACATTTGAATATGTAATTAAATTAAGAGGATATTATTTGATATTTTAATTTTTGCATCAATGTTTTCTAAACATTAATTTTGAGTTAGCCGAACAATTTTTTTTTATAAAACTTTATAGTAGGAATAACATTTATTTTTGTCCCACCGGTATGTTATACCATGCGATACAGTCATCGCCCTGTCCGTCTGTCCGTCTGTCCGTCTGTCCGTCCATCTGTAATCATTTCGTTTCCGGAGCATAACTGAAAAACTGTTAGACCTAGCTCAATGAAACTTTGTATGTGGGTTAGTCAGCATGAGTAGATGTCCCTTTTGGTATTTTAAACTTTTTCGGATAACTACTTTGGGCGGTTTCCATGGAAACATAACGCAGGATTCGGTTTCCCAAGCAGAACTAAAAAAACTGTTAGACCTAGCTGAATAAAACTTTGTATGCGGATTTGTCAGCGTCTGAAGGTGTGTCTTTTGGTATTTTCAACTTCTTCTTTTGGAGGTTTGCATGGTACCGTATTGGGTAACTTTAATGGGGACCGGTGGGAATGTCATCTTCTGATGACTCTTGTTGTCATCGTAAATATTTTGATAGTGTTTGTTTATCATTCTTTATTCACTCTTTGCGTAAGTGAAATATGTATATGGATGTTTCCAAGGATACAATGATTAGGCTCAAATCATTAACTAAAGCATGTATGTTGAACAAATTTTTATTCTTTGTATTTTGCACGGTTTGAAATTATGCGACCATGTGTAGTGAGGCGAGATGTAAGCACTAAATATTTTAAACAACAAAACCACTGTACAGAGGGTAACCCTTAATGCTTTCAAACCGACATGTGACATCCTCTCTAAGTGGAAATCATTTTATGAAGTTGCATTACAAACACGTTTCATATACACTGTAAATGAGTAAATATGTAAAGAATATGGCAGCAATGGATTTTAGTTACTTATCCTATTGATATTTTGAAATAAATGCTCCTGTATGGAATTTTCATTTTTCAACAAATAACTTTATCTTTAATGTATACAAAGACATTTATTGTATCATTGAATAAAGGGGTTATTGACAATACAAATTTGTTGCATCAATGTTTTTGAACATTTATTTTGAGTTAGCCGAACCAGTGTGTATAAAACTTTAAATAGGATAACATTTGTTTTTGTCATCGAAAATGTAATGCTAGTGTTTGTTTGTCATTCTTTATCCACTTTTGTTCGTTAGTGAAATAAGATATGGAAGTTTACAATGATACAATGATAAAGATCAAATCATTGACTAAAGCATATATGTTGAACAAATTACCAATTCTTATTTTAACTCTCCAGGGCGTGACGGTCCGTATGGGTCAGAAGGATAGCTATGTGGGCGACGAGGCTCAGTCCAAGAGAGGTATCCTCACCCTCAAGTACCCCATCGAGCATGGTATCGTCTACAACTGGGATGATATGGAGAAGATCTGGCATCACACCTTCTACAACGAGCTCCGTGTGGCCCCAGAGGAACACCCCGTGCTCCTGACAGAGGCTCCCCTCAACCCCAAGGCCAACCGTGAAAAGATGACCCAGATCATGTTCGAGACCTTCAACTCTCCTGCTATGTATGTGGCAATTCAGGCTGTTTTGTCTTTATACGCGTCTGGTCGTATCACTGGTATTGTGATGGACTCTGGTTACGGTGTTACGCATACAGTACCTATCTACGAAGGTTATGCTCTTCCTCACGCCATCATGTACTTGGATCTTGACGGACATAACCTCACTGATTACCTCATGAAGATTCTCACAGAACGTGGTTACTACTTTACAACCACAGCTGAGAGAGAAATCGTCAGGGACATCAAGGAAAACCTCTGTTATGTTGCGCTCGACTTTGAGCAGGAAATGCAAACTGCTGCTTCATCTTCCTCCCTTGAGAAGAGCTACGAACTTCCCGACGGTCAGGTCATCACCATTGGCAACGAGAGGTTCCGGTGTCCAGAGGCTATTTTCCAGCCATCCTTCCTTGGAATGGAATCCGCTGGTATCCACGAGACCACATACAACTCCATCATGAAATGTGATGTTGATGTCCGTAAAGACTTGTATGCCAACACTGTTCTGTCAGGGGGTAACACCATGTACCCTGGTATCGCCGACAGAATGCAGAAGGAAATCTCAGCCTTGGCACCACCGACAATGAAGATTAAGATAATTGCTCCACCAGAGAGGACGTACTCTGTCTGGATCGGTGGTTCCATCTTGGCTTCTCTGTCTGCTGTTCGTCCCCACTTCAAGCAGATGTGGATCAGCAAACAGGAATATGACGAGTCTGGCCCATCGATCGTCCACAAAAAGTGCTTCTGATAAAAACTATCATTTGTAGGACTATTATTCTAAGTTTGAACTTGTTTGCACCTTTATTTCTGTCTTAAAAGAAAATTTGTCTATTTTGTTGTTTATGATAGGAATGAATTTAGATATTTTCGAAATACATTGTTTTGTTGTGAGTTTGTTTCTTTAATATACTAAAATCCAAAAGAAACGTCCCCTCTATATTCAATTCTCGATTCTCGATAGAACAAAAAATATAACAAAAGATATTTTTGTAACCTAACCACTGCATTTTTTGTGCGTTTAAGCGATGTGTTTCTTCAGATAGTGCCTTGGCATGGTGTCATTTTTAATTATATTTCGTGATTTTTGATGTATGTGAAAAACAAAAGGGGACGTTTCTTTTGATTTTAGTTTACATTTGTTTACATAACGAAAAAACATTTTTATAGACATCCAATTAGCTTTGCCTTTTATTACACCTTTTCAATTCATATAATGTTGCAAGTGCTCTTTGAGTGCACATATTTCCATTGTTATATAAACTTACTCTAATACTTCTACCATGTAAATAACTCTGTGTGACGCAATGATTTTTCTTGGTTCAGTAAATATTTCTCTTCCACCTTTGACCTTCCACTTTTGACTCACGTTAGGTCGCGTTTCAATATGACATTGATAGTAAGTGTTTTCGACACCATCCAAAAAGAGCACAAAATTATATATATAATAACCATAATCAAACATGTCTCATTCATAGAGAACACACGAGATCATTATCATTCTCATTCATATGATTCTGTTACGTCAGAGAGAGAGAGAGAGAGAGAGAGAGAGAGAGAGAGAGAGAGAGAGAGAGAGAGAGAGAGAGAGAGAGAGAGAGAGAGAGAGAGGGAGGGAGGGAGAGATGATGATGTTTATTAAAGTCTCACTTCCTGTACATAGTCAATACATGGAATAAAAGTTCAGGAACCACCGGGTAGGTTATGAGCGACTTAACATAAAAAACTATTAAAACATTGTAGAAATACATTGCATTACATACATAATGTTACACGAATAAGGATGAATTAACAATGGAGTATAAACCTACATACATTCATACAATCACTCTTACAGCGTAATAACAACCTTTCATTCATACAAACAGAAATACATTCATATACAATCACGGACACATGGACATACAAATTTACAAAGCAATACATAAGGTACACACAAACACGAAAAACATACATACATAAAAGCTACATACAACTCTACATACATACATACATAGTTATATAACATATGCATGCATGCAAAACATACATGTATAACATTCATATACATACATTGAAGACAGGGGAAGACATTGAAAAAAACAAGTATGTGATTTTTGTAGCCTCCGAGCAAGAGAACGCCATTAATCTCTTCTATTAGTTGCTTAGCACGATGAATGATAACAATGATAATCCATGAATTGCTATTGAGGATCATTCACTTTCTATAATCTGTACAGTCAGCAGGAGCAAGCATCGGGTGAGATTTGTATGAGTTTTGGTCTTGAAGGAGTCACGTGGACAGTTTTTTCAATTCTCAGGAAGACAGTTTAGTGTCTCTGTAACCACATATTTGAAGGGTCAATTTCCAATAGATAATTTTAATTCCGTTAAAATTTATCAGTTTCTCATTTTGTGATCTCAGAAGTCTGGGCAGTTGATTATTCATTGAGGTAATGTGGAGCTTTACCCTCAAATGTAGTTATAGAAAGTTATATTTAAAAGTTATAGAAAAGTAATACAGCATAAACGCATTCTCCCCCTATACTCTATTACTATATAAAGAGGCGGCCCTCTTCTGTGGCGCCACATAAGAATATTTTTCAAAAACAACGTTACTAGCCAAAACTGGTAACAGGACTCTCTATGACACCACTAAGTTTACCTATATGAGTGGTAATTTGAGATGTCTGAAAACTATATAGTAGCCAAGTGTGTCGACATCCGGATTTTTTCTGTTTAAAATGGCCAGTTAAGTTGGACTTATACAATGTTATGCTATTATTTCTCGATCTCTAATTTTTGTAAGTAATCCTTCAACAATCATTCATTATCCAAAGAATTATAGTGAAGAGTAACAGTTACTAGCCTACTCGCATGAGTTGATTGAGGTATTTTGAACCATTATATGACTCAACTGATATTTAAAGATAGAATTTTGGAACTTTGTGACTTGATGACTTTTATCTCGTAATGCTAGGATATTCTTGAGCAATGCAGACGGATTGCACAGCATAAAGACTATCCTTGGTCGCAAACATAAACGTTCAAAACAAATAGGCATGTTATCATCATTCGGGGGTATCATCATGTATATTGTCAGTCTTAAAGGGGCAGTAGCACGTTTTTATGGGGAATATAAGGTGATGTAAGAAAAATGAAAATAAATTGTTCCAATCTACTGACAGTGTATTAAAACTAAATGAAGCAGTAATAAATCAAATATGTAATGTAAAGTTAAACCATGGGATTCCTTTTCTTACACAAAATGAATTAAAGGTGTTCACACAAAAATGGCTGCCAATGGATTTTATGTGTATCTTTATAATTTGTTCTCTGACTATGGATGATCGGTTTGTGTAATGAGATTTTTGACACTATCAAAGTAATACATTTAGAATTAACAAACAATTATCAGTGAAAATTTGAAAATATAAAATTGTCGAAAAACGTGCTACTGCCCCTTTAAAGCTGTTTATCATAGCTTCATTTAAACGTGTTAATACTCGCATTATTTTATTTTAACACGTTCAGACACGATCTATCACGTGACTGTATCGCCCACCTCAAGGCGCGGTATATGAAATCTCGTTTTCTCATCCAATACCTCACTAGACGTCCAGTCGTTTAGCCCAAAAACATACCATCCTACTTTTGATAACATTTATAAGAGGGAATCTCTCAAATTCCTCATATACCATATAGTTAAGCGTACATTTCCGCAGTGAGGTTAAATATTTTAGAAAACGAAGATGGACATTTTCAAAACATGAAGTATTATCAAAGCCCCAGTTTTTACATCCATTTAAAAGAATTGGGATAACCATACAATCATACATTTTAAAGTGACACTCGATTGAAAGATTAAATTTTCTACCTTGCCTTAAAATAAAAAAAACATAGCCTTCGTTGCTTTTCCGACCAACAGCCTTTTGGTTTTAGTAAATTTACTATTTTTCTGTAATGTTACACCAAGATATGGATAATAATTTAATCTACATTTTCAAGGATGGTGTCACCAATGTTAAAACTTCTTTTGTATTCCTTTTTAGATCCACCAAAAATAAGGACTTTGGATTTAGAGATATTAATCTTGAGTTCTCAAGCAGTCAGAACGACTCTCAGGAGTTGATCATGTTCTATGTGTAGGATCAAAACCAAGCCAGAGGTGTTGTTGATAATGTAAGCCCGCAGCAGAGGGAAATTGGAAAGGGCCGACAGGCCTGCCCGAATTTCCCGAGGCTGAGGAATTACATTATCAAACAACACCGAGGGCGAGGTTTTGATCTAACTTATGAACCGAGATAAACCGTAGTAACAAAATTATTTCAATAATAAGTATAAAAATGGATTCATTGATTTTTACTGGTAGGGAATCACCATGAGCAAAACGGAATGCACATCCGCGCCCTGCACGTGCTTTGCGCTCGCTACCCTAGCCGTGAACGTGAAATGCATACGCTATCTGCCTCGTGAAGTTCACATGATTGTCACTGTGGAAAATACATTATTGTTCTCGAGGGCCTTTATAGCCGAGTTGTCAAAGGCGCCAGTTTAGTAAGCGAGTGGTGCAGAGTTCGAAACCAGGCATGCGAACATTATATTTGTGATTTGTCAAAATTGTGATATTTTTGTGATGGTGTTTATTTCAAAACGTGTATAATCCCTATCAAAATAAATTTCCGATAAATTCTACAGTAAGCCCCGGGCTTTCCTAGAGAAACCCCTAGGCATTCTTGGAGAATGCCCGGCAAAGAGGTTTATCCGGTAAAAGAAGAACCTAATAGAACAATAGAGTGACGTCACTGGAGGTTTATAAAGGTTATATAATCGGTATTCATATGAATTGGACGTGAATATATAGTGTTTTAAAATTTTCATTAAAAGTTAGCTCTTATAACTATTTTCCATTTTGTGAATGAACATATGAAATAATTTGAATATATATCTTGAATTATGCAATTTACGTTCGTGTTAAAGCAAATCAATATGTGATGAAATGAGGGATCACCTAAAGCGTGGGCCCTCTCCCAAACTTCCGTACCTGTAGGCTGTACAGATGTGGGAAGAGGTTGAATTGGCTTTATCCATGAAACACAGGGACACCAGTTGTGTGTGACGTATATCCCGTTTTTTAATTTGATACTTTAACATGCAAGATTTATGTCACAGGCAAACACTTAGGGATTCTCGATATAACGATCATCATATATTTGCTGAAATTTGATACTTGTCATTCTTTTGACAGAAATTATTGCTTTTTGGTAAACTATCTCAGCAAAATTTAAGCGTTACAGCAGATTGAACCCTCAAAATCACCAAATTATTTATGTATGAAATTATAAAAACCGTTCCAAGAAAAATCTGGCCACTGTTAAAGATTATGGCTTATCTAAAGAAGATGAAGTGTTTGGTCAATAAAGTAAACTCAAAGTATATCCAACTTACTCACAGATTTTAATATTGTAAGCATTTCTTAATTATTGATTAACAAAGTACAAAATAATCAATGTCTTTCTACCCTCTCGTCACACATGATAAAAAAGGGCTTTTGTATATGCATGTCAACAAAAAATCCAAAGATTGTTTTGTAGCTTCTCCCCAATGACAATAAACAGTTTTGGCCAAATTTCATTGCTATCACATTTTTGCATATGAGGGTATCTTAGTTTATTTGAATAGCTGATTAAAAAGCAATTGTTGTATCTGGAGTGGTCAATACATCAAATTTATCAAAAATAAGAAAAGCCTTTAAAAAGGCATGCTTGGTGCCACATAGGCAGATGAAGGAGATTGTGATTTGTCGAACAATTTGGGTGATATATATACAACAATGGATAACAGCAGTAATATTAACACGAGTATTACTCAAAGTTAATTTCACAAAATTAATTTCTATCAACACGAATTGCTGAAAGTTATGAATTTTTTTTACATTCATCAACGATTGTTGGTATATTTCAAATCAAAACACACGAGGGTGATATTCTATTTATCATTCAAATTCACTCTTTTTGATATCTCAGAGAAAAAATGTAAATCTCTGAACACAACAACACTAGATTTTCAAGACAGTGATGTGACAGTGACAGTTTATGATGTTATGGCATGTGATGTTGTTACTTGAAGTAAAAGCACTGCATGGGTTGCCATACATGTAGTGTTGACAATGACAGGAAATTGTGCTTGTCATGCTGGTTAATTATTAACTGTAGTATTACAGATAATAAACAAAATACTTTCCGATGATCTGACGGGATTTCAACCAAGCTCCTCTGAGCTAAGCCGCGGCCTTATAGCAACCGTATGGAACCAGCGATGTAGGTCATATTCTAAATATAGCACGAGTCAATTTCAGTAGCTCTGATAATAAATACATGTTTTCAACGTAAACATTTAGTGACATCGTTAAGTATGACTTGTCACGTGGTCGTAAGTGATCTACCTATTAGTAAACATAAGTCTTTTTTCGATGTCACCATCGTTCTTACACAAACATTACTTTTAAATCGCCAGGCGAGCCCAGCGTGAAATTAAATCGCGTGGGTTATAAAAAAGTGGATTCTGAGATTATTGAATGCGAAATAATGCTCTTATCTGGAACAAATGCAGACTCTTCATCAAATGAAGATGTTTTTGATTGAGTCTGTTAACATTTATCAGCGTCTGTATTAGAAAATAGTGTTTCTCTTTTAACATGACATTTAAAGCGAAATCATATTCCACAGTTTAATGTGCCAAATATTTTTTATTACCCACATGGTGACGTAATGCATTTTTTGCTACAGCTCTGTTCATTGGTCTTTTGATTTGGATACAACACATGTGATTGGCGCGGCTTCCCTTTGAACATATCAAGAGTAATATAGAGAGAATTCAGAAATGTTTTAGGAGAATCAAATCATAATACTTGGTGCCCTTTGGGGCACCAAGCAATAATACTCTTAGGGCATCCAATTTCGTTTCAGAAAAAGGGCGTGCTTAATTAAGTTTTTTGTGTATAATAATATTAGGAAACCCAAATTGACTGTGTTTCTTTAGTTTATCAATATAGCTTGATGGAGAATCAGAGCGCACTATTATTTGTTACGGATTTATCTCCCTTGTTCAGTGTCTTTTTTATCTGTGTCGTAATGACTATGTCTCCTTGTTTTATCATAACCCCGTTTTAACACCAAAGTTGGAATATCTTAAAAATGAAATTGTACGTTACTATAATTCAACAAGATATATATTTTTATCTACAGAAACAAAAGAAATGTTTTTTCAATATTGGTCAACCTTGCATTTATTATTTAGAAATTATCATATTTAGTTAGTGAACTAGCCAATTGTGGATTACGTATTTGTATACATGTGACTTGTTATAAGCATTTCAACTCATGTATTTGCCTGTATTAAAAATATGGAAAATAAAAAAAAATAAAAATAAAAAATAACTACTTTTTTTCTCTTTACCTTTATTTTCACAAATTTTATTTCAATTTGGAAGGGTTTGTTGTTAATTAACTGTTTAATTGTGACATGCCGAAGAGCATATGGTTACTTTAAGGTAACTCTAATGTGAACAATTGTGTCAAAATAAATGCGATCATTCACTTTTATGATATTCATTCCATATTCCATTACCATTTCATCTGATTCCACTTGGGTGCTTGTCTTTTCACGATAGCAATTTAAAGGGGATCTCCAACTTCTAATTTTTAACTTCGAGTGTTTTATTAGCGAGACCCCGAGAGGGTCGGAGAGGGCCTCGCTAGTAAAACACTGGACGTTAAAATTAGAAGTTGGAGACCCCCTTTATTTTTTTAACTTCCAGTGTTTTATTAGCAAGGCCCCGATAGGGTCGGAGAGGGCCTCGCTTATAAAACACTGGAAGTTAAAAATTAGAAGTTGGAGACCCCCTTTAATGAAGCGAGATGAACTGTTTCACAAGATTCCATCGACGACATGCACACTTCTATTCAATAGCCATCCCAATTTTGTTTCAATCATTGTCATTGGAACTTGTTTGAATTTCATTGCAGCGATATATTATGTCACTACAATGTTCAGAGCATTAACAGCAACATAAGGTCCATATTCTAAACACCGCATCCGAGGAATGAAATATAAGAAAAGTTGAGTAAAAGTTATAAACGTGATAAGATGACGAAAATAGTTCACAAATAGTTCACTATCTAAAAATGAAATAGTTCACCAGGACAAATTGTGCGTGTTATGAAAAAGTTCACTGGGACGTTGATGGTGTCAGTCTTTTAAGGAAGACAGCTCAAAAAGGGGATTTTTTTTCATTCAAATTTGGCATAAAGAGTGTTTGATAATTGTTCTACAGTTTGGTGTGTTTAGTTTATCGTTTATTCAACAATGATACCTTAAATTTTGGCAAATTGGCGAGTCTGAGTGGACATTTCGATGCAACCAGATATTGTTTTAGAGGCTCATGGACTGGTATCAAAACAGAATTTGACGATATTGGTGGTATAACGCATAAATGTCTTCTATTTTACAGCCTGAATTTTGTTGACAATCTGGCTTCTAAATATTAAGATATTGACCATATTCCTACACCTGAAATATAAAACGTGCTCCTCTCTCGCGTGGCATATAGTTCACTTCCTGACATGAAATATTCCCTGCCGTTCACCGCTCCTACGGGGTGGGTTTACTTTTGTACAATAATAATAACATATAATAATAATAAACACTTTATTGTCCTCAGTACATGTACATTTCGGAAATTCGATATATGCCCATGGCACCCAGCAGCCTCGGTGCAGCGCCAGTTAATACGTTGTTCTGCCTTTACAATGCTGAGTGTCAAGCAAGGCAGCAACAACTCCCACCTTTTAACGTCTTTTGGTATGACGCGACCGGCGGAATCGAACCCCGGTCTTCCGGGTGACGAGCGGACACTTTACCACTGAGCTACAAATTTTCGAAATGTTGATTAAACATCAACTTTCCTTAAATGCACTGTGTTTATAAGTCATGTTAGTTTTTTTTATTCATAATAATAATTTTGATATGTTATCATCAAAAGTATTCATGTCACAAAAATTAGTTGTGGAATGTCACACGGAAGATAGTTAATAATAATAAATATAATAATAATACTTTATTGCCCGTGAAGGGAATTTGTTGTACATCGGAGATTGCTTGATAATAGTTATAAACACACACAATAATAAGTAAATAAAATACACACACACACACACATTTCATCAACATCACGATCACAATCAATCAGAGTTGTCCGCCATTATACGCCAGGTTCGCACGTCTTTCAAACCGCTGTATTGTGCGTGCGCCTAGTGCGCACACATGGTACCAATAAAGTGCTTTGCGCGTTTCGTCACTTCCTGCGGCGTACGCCTGATAGTACGCCGGGTTACCAATCAAGCAGGGCCTATGTCTCCATTGATGCGCATGCGCAAAACTTCGTCTGCGGCTGTTTATACAGCTCATATGCAAGGCCTAGGTAGCAGGGGTTAAAGGGACATTGAGTATGTTAATAATTCTGATACAACATTTTATTCAAAACACCTATAAATTATATCAATCGGTAGATAAATCTTTTAACTACAATAAGGTATATGAGAGTATGCTGACAAATCACAATAAGTCGATGTTATTATGTTTTAAAGACATTTTTTTTAACCGGAAGCGCGCGCTAGTGAATTGTGATGTCATTGAGCAGATTTCCGATTTTTGAGTACTACGTCAGCTCGCCTATTTTCATCCGCAATATCAATCAATTACTAACAAATACCAACAGTATGTAAACCAGAGAACAATCAATTATTTAATCATTATATTGATATTGAATAACCAATTAACATAACTTTCATCTAAACATTCCATGTAGCTTTTCTTTTCCTTTTCCCTCTTTGCCATCTGTGTTTACATTCAGTGTGTGAGTAGACTACGACATGGACATAGTAAATTCGTAACCAAACGAACTCGTACCGGAAACGTTTCCAAATTTTATTTATAGGTTTGATAATTGAACATTAATTTCGTCTAAACATGTAACCACAACTATGTTGGCACCAAGATAATACTAAACATGAACAAAAAGATACAAATAGCTTTCTTGTCGATATCATATTAGACATATTCGAAATTTCTATGCAAATTAGGCAGTTCTTCATTCCGTTAAGGACAGAGTTATTATAACTAAATCCGTCATCGGTTGGTATTTTAATCAACTTATGTAAATTACTTCAACTTGTTCTTTCAAAATTCGAAAGATCATAAACGATATCAGGAATATTCGTTCATGTGACTCTACAGTCAACCATATACGGGAGAGCGACTGCCAAAACTCGACTTATGGAGCCTTTTGAGGTCTGAAATCCTCGTAATTTTGACTCTGAATATTGATTTCATATCTATAAAATTATGTTTGGAAGCTAAATATTTATTGACAATATATTGAGGGTAATTAGGAATACTTTTACACATTGAAATAATTTCAAAATCAGAACGTGCGATGTATTTTATAATGAGTGTAATTAGCTTAAATAGCCTTAATTGTTAAGAAAGAATGCTTTAATGATAAACATATCACTAATGACTAATAAACCATCAAATGGACTGCGGATACGTGTTCGTCGTTTTGTTATAGGCACGAGTTTCTTTTCGGTACGAATTCCCGATGGGGAAAGCTTCGTTTTGGGTACGAATTCACCCACAGCAACAATGACCACAATGCTTTGCGAGAGAAAGTTTCAACTCGATCTATTTATATCCTGGGGAAACACCTCTTCTAATTTATTCGGTTTCTAAGCTTATTTCAGGTCAAACTAAATGGTGATAATTTGTGTGTATATGTTTCAATGATATAGATTTTTAGCAGTGTTCTTAAATTTGTATCAAAACACTCAATGTCCCTTTAAGCACGTGTAGAATGCTTATGTGCTTTCCTCGCATAGCAAATGGACTTAGGATATAACATTGAAGTCGTTTTGATACTTAGTTTAACAATTTATCGTATTGCTTCATTATTAGATTAAAACCTTTTTTTATTTAAGCCTGTGGGGGATCGGGGGTTTGGCCTCTCGGTAATTGCCCTTTTACTACCCCTATGGGCTTGCTTCAGAAATAGATACAATATTTATCCTTTACAAATAACTTTTGATATTGAAATACTATAACACCCGCCCGAGTTATTTTTGATAACTTGTTATATGACAGACCCGGATCTAACCGTTAAGCCGGGTGTTTCATGCCTTATAAGGCAATGTAGTACAAAAGGGTATATAAGGGTGTGCAGACTGGTTATAAAATCATTGAACCGGCGTGTTTGTTCACCAAACTGCCTGCGTACAACAGCTTCACATCAACATGAATGGATTTCATATTGCACGCCGTTGACTAGTCCCAAAAGGACACCAGTTTGACAATTTCGCTATAGCTCGACTGAACTACTCACACAATGCTAAATCGTAAGACTTGTATTGTATTTATAGAAAGTTTGATCCCAAACCAATGTTTGATTGAAATAAATTTTTAAATCCTTTGATAAGGATCCCATCCCGAGTCCTTTATCCCAACTCGCCATACAACTATTTTCTCTAACCAATCCGAGCGCAAAGCGATGCATATCATGCCTAATAAGGTAATGTGGACGCCACAGGTAGGTTATCATATCATATAGTCTCATATCAACATGGATGAGGACGTCGCAGCTCTCGTTATCGACAATGGATCCGGCATGTGCAAAGCCGGGTTTGCCGGAGACGACCCTCCCAGAGCTGTCTTTCCTTCCATCGTCGGCCGTCCTAGACATCAGGTACGTTGCTGTTAATGACGTTGTGTTGACTCTGACCCAGAGACGGTTTGAAAAACAGTTTGAGGGTGGTAGTTTGTGCGTTGGTCTTTCTTAGAGATTATATACAGAAAATATTCCTGTATACATAAACTCGAATATCGTAGACCAAAATCTGATTCATAGTGAACGTGTATGGCATAGTTTTATACTTGGCTTGTGTATTTAAGAGAAGACATCTTTTACACGGGAGGAAAAGACTAAAGGGATAGAAGGATTTTGAATACAATGACTCTGTATGAAATTGTAATATTCAGTTAAATAGATGGGACTAAACATATCTCCCTGTCACATTCCTGTCGACGAACCTGATCAATCATCAGATAACGATTGTTTGTCTGGCCTTTCGTCTGCTATCTTGCAATGTCAACTGATTGTATTCTCGGCATTTTGCACGGTAAGAGATCAGATGACGTGAAGCGAGAGATAGTGATGATTCAATGGGTTAACTAAAAGGAGCAGTAGCACGTTTTTTGAACATTTTATATTTTCAATTTTTCACTGCTAATTGTACGTTAATGCTTCATGTAAGATTTTGATAGTGTCAAAAATCTCATTACACAAACCAATTAACCATAGTCAGAGAAAAAAATTATAAAGATTCACATGAAGTCCATTTGCGGCCATTTTTGTGTGAACACCTTTATTTCATTTTGGGTTATGACAAGCAATTGCATGACTGAACTTTACATTATGTATTTGTTTTATCATTGATTCATTTAGTTCAAATACATTGTCTTCAATTGGAACTATTTATTTTCATTATATTCCCTTAAAAAAACGTGCTACTGTCCCTTTAAACTTAATGTTTACAAACACAGGTGTACCAACCTCTCCTAAGTGAAGTCATGTTATCAATTTGCATTACAAACCTGTTTCATTCATTCTCGACCGTCAATTAGAAACTTTGCAAAGAAAATGATTTCAGTTACTCATCCTTTTGATACTTTTGAGATTTAATGCCCCTGATTTTATTTTAAATTTTCAATTAATAAATATATCTATAATGTTAAAAAGAAGCATATATACGAAGACATTTGAATATGTAATTAAATTAAGAGGATATTATTTGATATTTTTTATTTTTGCATCAATGTTTTCTAAACATTAATTTTGAGTTAGCCGAACAATTTTTTTTAATAAAACTTTATAGTAGGAATAACATTTATTTTTGTCCCACCGGTATGTTCTACCATGCGATACAGTCATCGCCCTGTCCGTCTGTCCGTCTGTCCGTCCATCTGTAATCATTTCGTTTCCGGAGCAAAACTGAAAAACTGTTAGACCTAGCTCAATGAAACTTTGTATGTGGGTTAGTCAGCATGTGTAGATGTCCCTTTTGGTATTTTCAACTTTTTCGGATAATTACTTTGGGCGGTTTCCATGGAAACATAACGCAGGATTCGGTTTCCCAAGCAGAACTAAAAAAACTGTTAGACCTAGCTGAATAAAACTTTGTATGCGGATTTGTCAGCATCTGAAGGTGTGTCTTTTGGTATTTTCAACTTCTTCTTTTGGAGGTTTGCATGGTACCGTATTGGGTAACTTTAATGGGGACCGGTGGGAATGTCATCTTCTGATGACTCTTGTTGTCATCGTAAATATTTTGATAGTGTTTTTTTATCATTCTTTATTCACTCTTTGCGTTAGTGAAATATGTATGTTTCCAATGATACAATGATTAGGCTCAAATCATTAACTAAAGCATGTATGTTGAACAAATTTGTATTCTTTGTATTTTGCACGGTTTGAAATTATGCGACCATGTGTAGTGAGGCGAGATGTAAGCACTAAATATTTTAAACAACAAAACCACTGTACAGAGGGTAACCCTTAATGCTTTCAAACCGACATGTGACATCCTCTCTAAGTGGAAATCATTTTATGAAGTTGCATTACAAACACGTTTCATACACAATGTAAATGAGTAGATATGTAAAGAATATGGCAGCAATGGATTTTAGTTACTTATCCTATTGATATTTTGAAATAAATGCTCCTGTAAGGAATTTTCATTTTTCAACAAATAACTTTATCTTTAATGTATACAAAGACATTTATTGTATCATTGAATAAAGGGGTTATTGACAATACAAATTTGTTGCATCAATGTTTTTGAACATTTATTTTGAGTTAGCCGAACCAGTGTGTATAAAACTTTAAATAGGATAACATTTGTTTTTGTCATCGAAAATGTAATGCTAGTGTTTGTTTGTCATTCTTTATCCACTTTTGTTTGTTAGTGAAATAAGATATGGAAGTTTACAATGATACAATGATAAAGATCAAATCATTGACTAAAGCATATATGTTGAACAAATTACCAATTCTTATTTTAACTCTCCAGGGCGTGATGGTCGGTATGGGTCAGAAGGATAGCTATGTGGGCGACGAGGCTCAGTCCAAGAGAGGTATCCTCACCCTCAAGTACCCCATCGAGCACGGCATCGTCACCAACTGGGATGATATGGAGAAGATCTGGCATCACACCTTCTACAACGAGCTCCGTGTGGCCCCAGAGGAACACCCCGTGCTCCTGACAGAGGCTCCCCTCAACCCCAAGGCTAACCGTGAAAAGATGACCCAGATCATGTTCGAGACCTTCAACTCTCCTGCTATGTATGTGGCAATTCAGGCTGTTTTGTCTTTATACGCGTCTGGTCGTACCACTGGTATTGTGATGGACTCTGGTTACGGTTTTACGCATACAGTACCTATCTACGAAGGTTATGCTCTTCCTCACGCCATCATGTACTTGGATCTTGACGGACGTAACCTCACTGATTACCTCATGAAGATTCTCACAGAACGTGGTTACTCCTTTACAACCACAGCTGAGAGAGAAATCGTCAGGGACATCAAGGAAAACCTCTGTTATGTTGCGCTCGACTTTCAACAGGAAATGCAAACTGCTGCTTCATCTTCCTCCCTTGAGAAGAGCTACGAACTTCCCGACGGTCAGGTCATCACCATTGGCAACGAGAGGTTCCGGTGTCCAGAGGCTATTTTCCAGCCATCCTTCCTTGGAATGGAATCCGCTGGTATCCACGAGACCACATACAACTCCATCATGAAATGTGATGTTGATGTCCGTAAAGACTTGTATGCCAACACTGTTCTGTCAGGGGGTAACACCATGTACCCTGGTATCGCCGACAGAATGCAGAAGGAAATCTCAGCCTTGGCACCATCGACAATGAAGATTAAGATCATTGCTCCGCCAGAGAGGAAGTACTCTGTCTGGATCGGCGGTTCCATCTTGGCTTCTCTTCCCAACTTCAAGCAGATGTGGATCAGCAAACAGGAATATGACGAGTCTGGCCAATCGATCGTCCACAAAAAGTGCTTCTGATAAAAACTATCATTTGTAGGACTATTATTCTAAGTTTGAACTTTTTTGCACCTTTATTTCTGAAAATTTGTCTATTTTGATGTTTATGATAGGAATGAATTTAGATATTTTCGAAATACATTGTTTTGTTGTGTGTTTGTTTCTTTAATATACTAAAATCCAAAAGAAACGTCCCCTCTACATAACGAAAAAACATTTTTATAGACATCCAATTAGCTTTGCCTTTTATTACACCTTATCAATTCATATAATGTTGCAAGAGCTCTTTGAGTGCACATATTTCCATTGTTATATAAACTTACTCTAATACTTCTACCATGTAAATAACTCTGTGTGACGCAATGATTTTTCTTGGTTCAGTAAATATTTCTCTTCCACCTTTGACCTTCCACTTTTGACTCACGTTAGGTCGCGTTTCAATATGACATTGATAGTAAGTGTTTTTGACACCATCCAAAAAGAGCAAAAAATTATATATATAATAACCATAATCAAACATGTCTCATTCATAGAGAACACACGAGATCACTATCATTCTCATTCATATGATTCTGTTACGTCAAACTTGTCTGTGAAAGATAAATGTTAAAAATGTGTGAGTTAGTGAGTGGGTAGGGGTAAAACTCCTGCATTGTTAGTTCCTTAGACTGCTTGATAAACCATATCATGGTGAAAGGTTTTTTGAAAAAACATAATTGGTTTTACATCTTATATATTACGTTAATCGCATAACTTTCGCACAAGATAAATAGTTTCTTTGTTTAAATTTAGTACCACCACAGCCATCATAATTTGATTAGATATCCATGAATGATTTTGGAACATGTTTCAAACCAATTAAGGAAAAACACACTGAATGAGGGTTCTAATATGATATAATCAATAGGTTTCAAGAAAATACTTTAAAATTATAATTGTTTAATAATATATATAATATACCTTTTCGTTTTTACATACTCAACTTATCATTTTATGGTAATCAAGTAAAATGGACATGGCTATTTATTCCATGTGTTTAACGTTATCATTTTGGGCCTTAAAGCAATATGTCAAAGATGTTGCTGGACAAAATCCATGAAAAGGTTGAACGAGAACAATTTATGACCCAAAGATCGTATTTTCACCAAATATTTCTTACAGATTTTTAAATAGTACTTCATGACACGAAACTGCAATATTCAACCTTCATCCATAAAACATCAACGGAATAAGATTAGCTAAAAGTGATGTGACATAGCTTATGCAAAATTGTACATGTTTGCAAAATTGTCCATTAATATAACTTATGTAGGTTATCATCTATATCAATATTCTATAAAAGTTATAGCAAACTTATTTAAAGATATGTTTAAGTATATATTTTATCTCTCATCATAATACCTTATTTACAATGATTTTTCACTCATATGCCATTTCCTTACACAGTTATATGATTAATATATTTAGAATATTAGTTAACACTGTCAATGAAAATGTTTTTACATTGTGATGTCACCTGTAAAGCTTTGCAGGAGGCATACATGGTTTCAGCTCCGTCTGTGGTTCCCTTATTCCGTGCATGGTTCCGAAATGCTTTTCTTACCGGGCCATATCTCAAAATCCATTCAATAATCTTTTACATGTGGTTTGATCAAATTCTTAAGTGGTGCCTTTGGCTACCTTGATTATTCTGATTTTTTTATATTTTACCTGGTTTTCATGAAAACAATTTGAACTGGGTGCACATAAGGGATATCATTTCTGGAACATAGCTGAATAAAGCTAAAGATTTAAGTGTGCATTTACAATCGCTCGTATAAACTTGATGTTGAACTGTTATTGGACTGCTAAGAGAAAGACACCCAACAATGTGAGTTGCAAACCAGTTTTGGTAAACCTCATTAACTTGATTCTCAGTCCTCCTGGGAGGATATATAGAATTTAACTGAAGATCCATCTGCTTGCACTCTCTCTACTGCTCTAAAGGGATGATATAATGTAGAAGAGACCATGACAAGGCTAGCAGGAACCTTCAGGGTAGAAGCACTGCCCCTTAATTGCCCTCCTACACCAAGGGAGTTCAGAATGTAATAACGGGGTCAATAAACTCTCCTGTCAGTCATGTGGCTTATCTGACGATTCCTTGTAACAAGCACCCAGCTGTGGTTATAAGTTTCTGAAATTTCTAATTCTTCGAGGCTCCTTTCGTACATAAAAATATAATTGTTTTGAGAATTATTGTTTTTCAGAGACTGAATATACGAAGGTCTAGCAGTTCTCTCTGTCAATTTTAGTGAACCATATTTAAATAATCATGATGCACTACTTAATCATCTTATTTACGTCATCCAAAAATATGCTGACAGAAGTTCCTTTGATCAAATTGGATCTACATGTAGTGACACATTGGATTAATAGATGATAGTTTAAAACTGCTACCCTTTATTGTTTACGTGAACATCCCCAACAAGATTTGAAATGAATAATATGAGCTAATGGTCGAGAAAATAAATTCTGAAGGCATTATTGGTATACTTAGTTACTCTGCTGTGAATTCAAAATGTTATCAATAGAATTTTCTACCTCTTCAAAAGACCAACTTGAATGCCAAGATGTTTTCCAAACCAAGGAATTACATCTGTCATAAAAATCCTTGTCCAAACCATACAGCAATGAGATTTAAGGACCTTTTAGACTAATGTGGACTTCATAAAAAGTTGAATAAATCGATGTCGTTAATAATGTGTCTTCATTCATATTAGTATTATCCCTTTAGGATTTCATAGATTTATTTTAAGTCACAATAAACTTGCTGAATGAGGACCTAGACTTTATTAAAGCTCCTATCACTACACAGTCATGAAGACTATGTCTAGTCTATTGTCTCTGTTCAAGACAACGTGATCAGTATTCAAAAGACTCTTTTTAAATAAATATTTATGTCAGAAAGTAATCAATATCGTTTCAGTCATATTTGTTAATATCTAATGCTAGTCTATTAGTTTGATTGAGTAAATCAAATTTCGGCTCCTGATACTCAATCCGGCACAGAACCTTCCTCGCTGTCTCTACACTCAGTAAGCGATCGACTAGACTTGCTCTCGCTTTGTCTGTCTAAACATTACTGACTTCCATAATACAAATTCTTTTCTATTTAAATCATTTGCATCATTTTAGATCAAAGATTCATGAATATCAATTGGAAATTCTGTTTCGATGTTCAAATGTAACCTCATGTTTCTTGAATCTTTAAATCATAACTTCCAAATAAGCCGGTCAAAACTTTCTAATCTTTTGGAAGAAACATTAGTAGATTTAAGATCTTTTTCAATGTCCTTCAAATATAGTTTTTATATAAACTTATACATCATTTTAGTTGCTAAACCATATTTTTATTATACCAAGTATTTCTTTTATAACAAGTAGAATAATGAGTATAATAGAGAATAAATGAAGATATTAGGAATAATCAAAATAATATGAAATTGCGTGACTTGACTTGACAATTATTTGTTTATGATATTTTCATCTGAAGATCACTTAACTGACGTCTGGTTGTTTTGGGGGTTTTTTTTGTGCTAAGAATGAGAATTTCTTATTTTATTTGCCCAGAAAAGGCTGAAAATGCTTTTATAGACACAAACAATTAATTTACGAGTTTTTAAAAAATATGTTCTCATTACTTTGTGCATGTTAAAATATTAATGTTCTGGCGGTTAAATTTACAGATCGTGATGAGCTTTTCCCACTCATTTTCTAAATGTGACTGAATAAACACTTGAGAACGTGTTGCAATAATAGAATATAAGCATTTTATTTGAAGGAAACGTTCATTGTTCTTTAGGAGACATGCACAAGGTCTGGATACAAAAACGGACATTTCAACTTTATGTGAATAACATATATCACTTACATGTGTGTTATTGGATCACATTGATGTTTGCTGTAAATTGCTGCTTCAACTTACCGGTACCTTTTAATTAGTTGTTATTCTAAAAGGCTTGTATATATGTTTATAGGATAGTGAAATCACTCTCAACAAATTTTTATATGGCCAGATCGGTTCATAAAGTGAATTCGTGCTTTTAAATGTTAAAATAACTACAATTCACATACAAGCATTACTATTTTGTCACTAGATGTACCACCTAATGACATATTGGTAATAGAAAACACACATACAAGCATTACTATTTTGTCACTAGATGTACCACCTAATGACATATTGGTAATAGAAAACACACTTTGGATGCCTTATTTGTCTGTGAATGTAATCATATTTCATGCATGTCTATAAGAATCGAAATACATTAGGTGAAACATGTTAAACAAAAACAAATATGTGTGTTTATATCAATATCACCTAAAACGAATTGATTATTCACAAGTATTCACAGCAAATTGTGTGAAATGTGTTCAAAATAAAATCATTGGCTTTTGTCAGAACGCCCGAAGGAGTTATCTCCCTTGAAATACAATATACGCAGATTTTACGTACCCTGGCGCTTTAAATTGTCGATAAATTACCTCCCTTGGGAATGTCCCTAATTCTTGGGTATGAGAGAGAGAGAGGAAGGGAGGGAGGGAGGGAGAGATGATGATGTTTATTAAAGTCTCACTTCCTGTACATAGTCAATACATGGAATAAAAGTTCAGGAACCACCGGGTAGGTTATGAGCCACTAAACATAAAAAACTATTAAAACATTGTAGAAATACATTGCATTACATACATAATGTTACACGAATAAGGATGAATTAACAATGGAGTATAAACCTACATACATTCATACAATCACACTTACAGCGTAATATAACAATCTTTCATTCATACAAACAGAAATACATTCATATACAATCACGGACACATGGACATACACATTTACAAAGCAATACATAAGGTACACACAAACACGAAAAAGATACATACATAAAAGCTACATACAACTCTACATACATACATACATACATAGTTATATAACATATGCATGCATGCAAAACATACATGTATAACATTCATATACATACATTGAAGACAGGGGAAGACATTGAAAAAAACAAGTATGTGATTTTTGTAGCCTCCGAGCAAGAGAACGCGATTAATCTCTTCTATTAGTTGCTAAGCACGATGAATGATAACAATGATAATCCATGAATTGCTATTGAGGATCATTCACTTTCTATAATCTGTACAGTCAGCAGGAGCAAGCATCGGGTGAGATTTGTATGAGTTTTGGTCTTGAAGGAGTCAAGTGGACAGTTTTTTAAATTCTCAGGAAGACAGTTTAGTGTCTCTGTAACCACATATTTGAAGGGTCAATTTCCAATAGATAATTTTAATTCCGTTAAAATTTATCAGTTTCTCATTTTGTGATCTCAGAAGTCTGGGCAGTTGATTATTCATTGAGGTAATGTGGAGCTTTACCCTCAAATGTAGTTATAGAAATATATATTTAAAAGTTATAGAAAAGTAATACAGCATAAACGCATTCTCCCCCTATACTCTTATCTTATTGATAAAGAGGCGGCCCTCTTCTGTGGCGCCACAAAAGAATAGTTTTCAAAAACAACGTTACTAGCCAAAACTGGTAACAGGACTCTCTATGACACCACTAAGTTTACCTATATGAGTGGTAATTTGAGATATCTGAAAACTATATAGTAGCCAAGTGTGTCGACATCCGGATTTTTTCTGTTTAAAATGGCCAGTTAAGTTGGACTTATACAGTGTTATGCTATTATTTCTCGATCTCTAATTTTTGTAAGTAATCCTTCAACAATCATTCATTATCCAGCAAAGAATTATGGTGAAGAGTAACAGTAACTAGCCTACTTGCATGAGTTGATTGAGGTATTTTGAACCATTATATGACTCAACTGATATTTAAAGATAGAATTTTGGAACTGTGTGACTTGATGACTTTTATCTCGTAATGCTAGGATATTCTTGAGCAATGCAGACGGATTGCACAGCATAAAGACTATCCTTGGTCGCAAACATAAACGTTCAAAACAAATAGGCATGTTATCATCATTCGGGGGTATCATCATGTATATTGTCAGTCTTAAATCAAAGGGTACACCTTTTGTTCTGTCATCATACGAAGGTAGGCCCATTGTTGTAAAGATGTCTGTCATCATACTACGGTATGCCTATTTTTGTTATTATCGTTATTATACAACGATAGGCCTGTTGTTGTTAAAGGGGCATGTTCTCTATGACATGGGTGATGCCACCAAGTACAGTGATAACTCTGACCTCATCAGAGCAATCTTCAAGGTCAATGTATGTCTCAATTGACAAAATGTCAAATAATTCTTCATACATTATATTTCTTTTGCTAAACAGTCCATTACAGTACAGGAGCTGGTGATGTACAATGTCGTCAGTCTCTTCATCACACTCTAGGCAGAGTCCAGCACTGACTGGTAGTATCCCCAGCTTCACTAGTGCGTACACAGGCCTACTGTACAGATCAAACAGCAGGCACATGTTCCATAGTATGGGTTGATAAACTACCGTGTATAGCAGTAAACCGCTGTAATTCGGGTCGCGTGGACATCTGATATTTCCACACTGATGTCTCTCTGGTTAATACAGCTTTATTACATATGTTTTTCCATTCACATTTTGAAGGAAATTGTCCTTTTTCCATGTACTGATGCAAATAATGGTAGAGTTCATACTTTGCACATTTTGGTTGAAAGTTCTACTTTAAAAATGTCCATATCTGAAATAATACACTTGTTTTATCATTTGGGTAGAGCTTGTTCGACATATTCTGCCGAGGTAGCTAAATTTATTTTTGTCAATCGTGGCTTCCATACTATAGAGACCAAGAGTCTGTGTCGTGACAGCAGTTGACGATCTCACATGGTAACCTTGGAGTATTCTTGCAAAGTATCTTTGCAACCTTTCTAGCTCTTCTAGTTCCGGCCTTGTAATATAAGCCCACAGTTCACATGAATACAGAGCACTTGCCAAGATAATACGCTGCCGTATCTTAGCACTGACAATCGGATTCAGGCCTCCCGCCCGTAGACCAACATCTTTGAGAGATGTAATTGATCTTTTAGCAGAAGAACTTTTAGCAGAAGAACAGTTACCTTATTAGGTGTGACAAAACCAAAATGCTACAAAAACAGTACCATAGAATGTTCGTCCTCGTTTCATCATGTTTTATTTTAAAAAGATTAGCAATGATTAAGTCGGTACATTTTTCTAAATATTTCCTACAACACAACAAAAAAGTTCTTTAATACCCATATGGTTGAAAATAAGTAGTATGACACAGTTCCTCAGGTAATAATCTCTATATATTAAAGGGACAGTAGCTAGTTTTTTGATAATTTTATATTTTAATTTTTTTACTGATAATTGTACGTTAATGCTAAATGTATCATTTTGATAGTGTCAAAAATCTCATTACACAAACAAATCATCCATAGTCAGAGGAGAAAGTATGAAGATTCCCCTAAAATCCATGGGCGGCCATTTTGTGCGGACACCTATAAATCGCATGGCTAAACTTTACATTATATATTTGAATTATTACTGTTCCATTTAGGTAAAATGCATTGTCGTTCAATTGGAACCATTATCTTTCATTTTCCTGACATCACCTTATATTATCCTTAAAAACGTGCAACTGTCCCTTTAAAGGGTGTTGGTTTCACTCCGTAGGAGCGGTGAACGGCAGGGAATATTTCATGTCCGGAAGTGAACTATTTGCCACGCGAGAGAGGAGCACGTTTTGTATTTTAGGTGAAGGAATATTGTCAATATTTTCATATTTAGAAGCCAAATGGTCACTAGAGTTCAGGCTGTAAAATAGAAGACATTTATGCGTAATACCACCATATCGTCAAATTCTGTTTTGATAGCAGTCCATGAGCCTCAAAAACAATTTCTCGTTGCAGCGAAAAGTCCGCTCAGACACGCATATTTACAAAACTTTAAGGTATCATTGTTGAATAAACGAAAAACTAAATATACCAAACTTGAGAGCAATTATCAAACTCTCTTTATGCCAAAGTTGAATGCAAAAAGTTGTCCCGTTTTCGAGCTGTCGTACCGACACCATCAAAGTCCAAGTGAACTATTTCATATCGTCATGGTAAACTATTTCATGTCAAGTCGTTATTCACTGAGTGAACGGTTTAATGTGATGTTTCTATGAAGTTTGTAGCGAGGATTGCTTATTTTGTTAGTGATTCAACATACTTTCGGTCGAAATAAGATTAATCTTCATCAACTTGTCTATTCACTTTTTTTGTTAAATAGTACAAAAGAAAATCACACATATGTCTAAGATGTAAACATCAATTTTCCTACGCTGCAACGCTTAGAAAAAAACAAGAACATGTGTACAAAATGTGATACATCAAACATACACCGCTGTAATGATTGCAGCCATGATTTCAAACCCCGTCCAGTACCTTAAAGAGTTACTTGAGTTACCAGGGGTCGCATATACATGTATGCCAAACTTTACAATTAGTGTTATCAAGTATCAATGATGCAGGAAATTATCTTTTTAAAGCTTATCGGCATCGTTCAGTGACAACAGGAAGGTGTCAAGTCGCGATTATGATCGAAAACCGGACATTGATTTGCGTCAATGACTCAAACGTAATTTTGGAAACTTATCTGAACTGAACTGAACTTTATTACACTCAGGCTGCAGAGTGCAGCATAAGAGGTACATGAATATATATACACAATGATACATGATACAATTCAATACAATAAAAAGCTGACGTACCATTCTAAAGTTGAATATGCTTTTTCTTAAAATAGGACATAATGATTTTACAAAATAATGACAATTTTCTTAAAGTTCCTAGCTTGTTGGTATCAAACAGTGTGTTCATTTTGTACATATTTGGTCAGGTGTAAAACCATTTGTGAATATACTTTTTTTTCTAATTCATATAAAAAATAAATGAAATTCATCACCAATATCATTTAAATCACAAAGAGTACATATCCTGTCAGTTACACAGTCTAAGTAAACCTAGCCTCAATATTATCCGTTTCACTCCTATACTGAGTCTAGTAGAGGGTCGCGTCAGCCGACCTTTCTGCGACCCATGACCCTCCAACGTTATACGTGCGAAGGCACACTATTGCGGCTTGGTAAGCTGATTTGTGATTGGTCAGTTCGATACGTTGGCTGACGCGGCTCTCTACTAAGCCTTTCTAGACTCAGTATAGGAGTGAAACGGGTAATATTGAGGCTAGGTTTACTCAGACTGGTCAGTTACAGGGATTCGTCGCCATCTACCTGTTTCATTTGGTAGATAATGCTTAGAAGTACGGAATTTCAACAAGTTATTGTAATGTAGGGAATATTGTTCAAAATTCAAAGATGGATTTATTTAAATACTATAAGTAGTTGCTTTTGAAAGGGATTGAAAGGATTGTTGATATCCATGTTTGCTGAAGGCTTTCTTTTAATTTACTTTTAACAACTGATTTTAGCAAGAAGATGCTTTTAAAATTTTGAAATTTCCAAACAAAACTCAATCCAAGATCATCAAAAATTGTCTGTAGATATTTGGATCATTTATGTACATCTTTGCCAAATACAAAATCGTTGAATATCAATTTATAGACCAAAGAGCATAATTTTTAGGATTTTCCAGTATAATCTTACATGGAAAATTCATATGAACGTAAGCACTAGTTTAAGTTGAAAAAAGAAGCAAAGCAAAGGTTAAAAACTGTGAACATTAAAGGGGCAGTAGCACGTTTTTAGGGGGAATATAAGGTGATGTAAGAAAAATGAAAATAAATTGTTCCAATCTACTGACAGTGTATTAAAACTAAATGAAGCAGTAATAAATCAAATATGTAATGTAAAGTTAAGCCATGGGATTCCTTTTCTTACACAAAATGAATTAAAGGTGTTCACACAAAAATGGCTGCCAATGGATTTTATGTGTATCTTTATAATTTGTTCTCTGACTATTGATGATCGGTTTGTGTAATGAGGTTTTTGACACTATCAAAGTAATACATTTAGAATTAACTAACAATTATCAGTGAAAATTTGAAAATATAAAATTGTCGAAAAACGTGCTACTGCCCCTTTAAAGCTGTTTATCATAGCTTCATTTAAACGTGTTAATACTCGCATTATTTTATTTTAACACGTTCAGACACGATCTATCACGTGACTGTATCACCCACCTCAAGGCTCGGTATATGAAATCTCGTTTTCTCATCCAATACCTCACTAGACGCCCAGTCGTTTAGCCCAAAAACATACCATCCTACTTTTGATAACATTTATAAGAGGGAATCTCTCAAATTCCTCATATACCATATAGTTAAGCGTACATTTCCGCAGTGAGGTTAAATATTTTAGAAATCGAAGATGGACATTTTCAAAACATGAAGTATTATCAAAGCCCCAGATTTCACATCCATTTAAAAGAATTGGGATAACCATACAATCATACATTTTAAAGTGACACTCGATTGAAAGATTAAATTTTCTACCTTGCCTTAAAATAAAAAACATAGCCTTCGTTGCTTTTTCGACCAATAGCCTTTTGGTTTTAGTAAATTTACTATTTTTCTGTAATGTTACACCAAGATATGGATAATAATTTAATCTACATTTTCAAGGATGGTGTCACCAATGTTAAAACTTCTTTTGTATTCCTTTTTAGATCCACCGAAAATAAGAACTTTGGATTTAGAGATATTAATCTTGAGTTCTCAAGCAGTCAGAAAGACTCTCACGAGTTGATCATGTTATATAGGTTATATGAAAGGTATTCATATGAATTCGACGTGAATATATAGTGTTTTAAGATTTTCATTAATAGTTAGCTCTTATAACTATTTTTCCTTTTGTGAATGAACATATGAAATAATTTGAATATATCATGAATTATGCCATTTACGTTCGTGTCAAAGCAAATCAATATGTGATGAAATGAGGGATCACCTAAAGCGTGGGCTCTCTCCCAAACTTCCGTACCTGTAGGCTGTACAGATGTGGGAAGAGGTTGAATTGGCTTTATCCATGAAACACAGGGACACCAGTTGTGTGTGACGTATATCCAGCTTTTTAATTTGATACTTTAACATGCAAGATTTATGTCACAGGCAAACACTTAGGGATTCTCGATATAACGATCATCATATCTTTGCTGAAATTTGATACTTGTCATTCTTTTGACAGAAATTATTGCTTTTTATACTATCTCAGCAAAAGTTAAGCGTTAGAGCAGATTGAACCCTCAAAATCACCAAATTATTTATGTATGAAATTATAAAAACCGTTCCAAGAAAAATCTGGCCACTGTTAAAGATTATGGCTTATCTAAAGAAGATGAAGTGTTTGGTCAATAAAGTACACTCAAAGTATATCCAATTTACTCACAGATTTTAATATTGTAAGCATTTCTTAATTATTGATTAACAAAGTACTAAATAATCAATGTCCTTCTACCCTCTCGTCACACATGATAAAAAAGGGCTTAAGGCACCCAATTTCGTTTCACAAAAAGGGGGTGCTTAATTAAGTTTTTTGTGTATAATAATATTAGGAAACCCAAATTGACTGTGTTTCTTTAGTTTATCAATATAGCTTGATGGAGAATCAGAGCGCACTATTATTTTTTACGGATTTATCTCCCGGCCTTGTTCAGTGTCTTTTTTAACTGTTTTCGCGGGAATCTTCAAAACGGACAACTTGTTTCAGTTTTAAAATTTGTAATAGGATAACCAAAACTGCCGGTTGTCTTCAGGGTAACAATACCTTGATTGATGGGATTTATGCAATTACATTTTAAAGAGTTGTGGCCCATGTATCAATATGTTTGCATGTAGCTATAATGAAAACTAACTTGGCAGGTGTCGTAATGACTATGTCTCCTTGTTTTATCATAACCCCGTTTTTACACCAAAGTTGGAATATCTTAAAAATGAAATTGTACGTTACTATAATTCAACAAGATATATATTTTTATCTACAGAAACAGAAGAAATGTTTTTTCAATATTGGTCAACCTTGCATTTATTATTTAGAAATTATCATATTTAGTTAGTGAACTAGCCAATTGTGAATTACGTATTTGTATACATATGACTTGTTATAAGCATTTCAACTCATGTATTTGCCTGTATTAAAAATATGGAAAATAAAATTAAAAAATAAAAAATAACTAATTTTTTTCTCTTAACCTTTATTTTCACACATTTTATTTCAATTTGGAAGGGTTTGTTGTTAATTAACTGTTTAATTGTGACATGCCGAAGAGCATATGGTTACTTTAAGGTAACTCTAATGTGAACAATCGTGTCAAAATAAATGCGATCATTCACTTTTATGATATTCATTCCATATTCCATTACCATTTCATCTGATTCCACTTGGGTGCTTGTCTTTTCACGATAGCAATTTAAAGGGGGTCTCCAACTTCTAATTTTTAACTTCCAGTGTTTTATTAGCGAGACCCCGAGAGGGTCGGAGAGGGCCTCGCTAGTAAAACACTGGACGTTTAAATTAGAAGTTGGAGACCCCCTTTATTTTTTTAACTTCCAGTGTTTTATTAGCAAGGCCCCGAGAGGGTCGGAGAGGGCCTCGCTAATAAAACACTGGAAGTTAAAAAAATTAGAAGTTGGAGACCCCCTTTAATGAAGCGAGATGAACTGTTTCACAAGATTCCATCGACGACATGCACACTTCTATTCAATAGCCATCCCAATTTTGTTTCAATCATTGTCATTGGAACTTGAATTTCATTGCAGCGATATATTATGCAACTTAAGTCACTACAATGTTCAGAGCATTAACAGCAACATAAGGTCCATATTCTAAACACCGCATCCGATGAATGAAATATAAGAAAAGTTGAGTAAAAGTTGGAAACGTGATAAGATGACGAAAATAGTTCACAAATAGTTCACTATCTAAAAATGAAATAGTTCACCAGGACAAATTGTGCGTGTTATGAAAAAGTTCACTGGGACGTTGATGGTGTCAGTCTTTTAAGGACGACAGCTCAAAAAGGGGATTTTTTTTCATTCAAATTTGGCATTAAGAGTGTTTGATAATTGTTCTACAGTTTGGTGTGTTTAGTTTATCGTTTATTCAACAATGATACCTTAAATTTTGGCAAATTGGCGAGTCTGAGTGGACTTTTCGATGCAACCAGATATTGTTTTAGAGGCTCATGGACTGCTATCAAAACAGAATTTGACGATATTGGTGGTATTACGCATAAATGTCTTCTATTTTACAGCTTGAATTTTGGAGACAATCTGGCTTCTAAATATGAAGATATTGACCATATTCCTACACCTGAAATATAAAACGTGCTCCTCTCTCGCGTGGCATATAGTTCACTTCCTGACATGAAATATTCCCTGCCGTTCACCGCTCCTACTGGGTGGGTTTACTTTTGTATGATAATAATAATAACACTTTATTGTCCTCAGTACATGTACATTTCGGAAATTCGATATATGCCCATGGCACCCGGCAGCCACGGTGCAGCGCCAGTTAATGCGTTGTTCTGCCTTTACAATGCTGAGTGTCAAGCAAGGCAGCAACAACTCCCACCTTTTAACGACTTTTGGTATGACGCGACCGGGAATCGAACCCCGGTCTTCCGGGTGACGAGCGGACACTCTACCACTGAGCTACACATTTTCGAAATGTTGATTAAACATCAACTTTCCTTAAATTTACTGTGTTTATAAGTCATGTTAGTCTTTTGTTATTCATAATAATAATTTTGATATGTTATCATCAAAAGTATTCATGTCACAAAAATCAGTTGTGGAATGTCACACGGAAGATAGTTGTCCGCCATTATACGCCGGGTTCGCACGTCTTTCAAACCGGCGTATTGTGCGTGCGCCTAGTGCGCACACATGGTACCAATAAAGTGCTTTGCACGTTTCGTCACTTCCTGCGGCGTACGCCTGACAGTACGCCGGGTTACCAATCAAGCAGGGCCTATGTCTCCTTTGATGCGCATGCGCAAAACTTCGTCCGCGGCTGTTTTATACTTCTCATATGCAAGACATGGGTAGCAGGGTTAAGCACGTGTAGAATACTTATGTGCTTTCCTCGCATAGCAATTGGACTTAGGATATAACATTAAAGTCGTTTTGATACTTAGTTTAACAATTTATCGTATTGCTTCATTATTAGATTAAAACCTTCTGTGGAGGATCGGGGGTTTGGCCTCTCGGTAATTGACCTTTTACTACCCCTATGGGCTTGCTTCAGAATTAGATACAATATTTATCCTTTACAAATAACTTTTGATATTGAAATACATGTACCATAACACCCGCCCGAGTTTTTTGATAACTTGTTATACAACTTTTCATATGACAGACCCGGATCTAACCGTTAAGCCGGGTGTTTCATGCCTTATAAGGCAATGTAGTACAAAAGGGTATATAAGGGTGTGCAGGCTGGTTATAAAATCATTGAACCGGCGTGTTTGTTCAACAAACTGTCTGCACACGACACCTTCACATCAACATGAATGGATTTCATATTGCACGCCGTTGACTAGTCCCAAAAGGACAATTTGGCTATAGCTCGACTGAACTACTCACACAATGCTAAATCGTAAGACTTGTATTGTATTTAAAGAAAGTTTGATCCCAAACCAATGTTTGATTGAAATAAATTTTTAAATCCTTTGATAAGGATCCCATCCCGAGTCCTTTATCCCAACTCGCCATACAACTATTTTCTCTACCCAACCCGAGCGTGACGCGATGCATATCATACCTTATAAGGTAATGTGGTCGCCACAGGTTGGTTTTATCAGCGTGCACCGGTTGTCTCGTTCACTCCCCCCGAGATCTCTCACTGTACACACTCTCGTTTCAATATGGATGAGGACGTCGCAGCTCTCGTTATCGACAATGGATCCGGCATGTGCAAAGCCGGGTTTGCCGGAGACGACGCTCCCAGAGCTGTCTTTCCTTCCATCGTCGGCCGTCCTAGACATCAGGTACGTTGCTGTTAATGACGTTGTGTTGACTCTGACCCAGAGACGGTTTGAAAAACAGTTTGAGGGTGGTAGTTAATGCGTTGGTCTTTCTAAGAGATTATATACAGAAAATATTCCCATATACATAAACTCGAATATCGTAGACCAAAATCTGATTTCATAGTGAACGTGTATGGCATAGTTTTATACTTGGCTTGTGTATTTAAGAGAAGACATCTTTTACACGGGAGGAACAGACTAAAGGGATAGAAGGATTTTGAATACAATGACTCTGTATGAAATTGTAATATTCAGTTAAATAGATGGGACTAAACATATCTCCCTGTCACATTCCTGTCGACGAACCTGATCAATCATCAGATAACGATTGTCTGTCTGGCCCTTCGTCTGCTTGTCTTTTTCATTATGATGATATCACTCATTAGACCGATGCTTAAAGGGGCAGTAGCACGTTTTTTGATAATTTTATATTTTAAATATTTCACTTATAATTGTAAGTTAATGCTAAATGTATTATATTGATAGTGTCTAAAATCTCATTACACTAACCAATCACCCATAGTCAGAGGACAAAGTTTGAAGATTCACATAAAATCCCTTGGCGGCCATTTTTTGTGAACACCTTTAATTCATTTTGTGTAAGAAAAAGGAGTCACATGGCTTAACTTTACGTTATATATTTGAATTATTACTGCTTCATTTAGTTTAAATATATTGTCTTTCAATTGGAACCATTAATTTTCATTTTCCTGACATCACCTTATATTCCCCCAAAAAACGTGCTACTGCCCTTTTAATTAAAAGAACACATTTTGGGACAGTCCAAATTGGTAATGAGAATTTCAAATCATCAACCTTAAAGTCATTCCTGCAATGCTTTTCGAGCAATGTCAACTGACTGTATTCTCGGCATTTTGCACGGTAAGAGATCAGGTGACGTGAAGCGAGAGATAGTGATGACTCAATGGGTTAACTTAAAGGAGCAGTACACGTTTTTTGAACATTTTATATTTTCAATTTTTCACTGCTAATTGTACGTTAATGCTTCATGTAAGATTTTGATAGTGTCAAAAATCTCATTACACAAACCAATTAACCATAGTCAGAGAAAAAATTATAAAGATTCACATGAAGTCCATTTGCGGCCATTTTTGTGTGAACACCTTTCATTTTGGGTTATGACAAGCAATTGCACGACTGAACTTTACATTATATATTTGTTTTATCATTGATTCATTTAGCTCAAATACATTGTCTTCAATTGGAACTATTTATTTTCATTATATTCCCCTAAAGAACGTGCTACTGTCCCGTCAATTAGAAACTTTGCAAAGATAATGATTTAAGTTACTCATCCTTTTGATACTTTTGAGATTAAATGCTCCTGTTAAGATTTTATTTTAAATTTTCAATTAATAAATATATCTTTAAAGTTAAAAAGAAGCATATATACGAAGACATTTGAATATGTAATTAAATTAAGAGAATATTATTTGATATTTTTTATTTTTGCATCAATGTTTTCTAAACATTAATTTTGAGTTAGCCGAAACTTAATAGTAGGAATAACATTTATGTTTGTCCCACCGGTATGTTATACCATGCGATACAGTCATCGCCCTGTCCGTCTGTCCGTCCATCTGTAATCATTTCGTTTCCGGAGCAAAACTGAAAAACTGTTAGACCTAGCTCAATGATACTTTGTATGTGGGTTAGTCAGCATGTGTAGATGTCCCTTTTGGTATTTTCAACTTTTTCGGATAATTACTTTGGGCGGTTTCCATGGAAACATAACGCAGGATTCGGTTTCCCGAGCAGAACTAAAAAAACTGTTAGACCTAGCTAAATAAAACTTTGTATGTGTCAGCGTGTGAAGATGTGCCTTTTGGTATTTTCAACTTCTTCTTTTGGAGGTTTGCATGGTACCGTATTGGGAAACTTTAATGGGGACCGGTGGGAATCTCTTGATGACTCTTGTTGTCATCGTAAATATTTTGATAGTGTTTTTTTATCATTCTTTATTCACTCTTTGCGTTAGTGAAATATGTATGTTTCCAATGATACAATGATTAGGCTCAAATTATTAACTAAAGCATGTAAGTTGAACACATTTGTATTCTTTGTATTTTGCACGGTTTGAAATTATGCGACCATGTGTAGTGAGGCGAGATGTAAGCACTAAATATTTTAAACAACAAAACCACTGTACAGAGGGTAACCCTTAATGCTTTCAAACCGACATGTGACATCCTCTCTAAGTGGAAATCATTTTATGAAGTTGCATTACAAACACGTTTCATATACACTGTAAATGAGTAAATATGTAAAGGATATGGCAGCAATGGATTTTAGTTACTTATCCTTTTAATACTTTTGAAATAAATGCTCCTGTAAGGAATTTTAATTTTTCAACAAATAACTCTATCTTTAATGTATACAAAGACATTTATTGTATCATTGAATAAAGGGGTTATTGACAATACAAATTTGTTGCATCAATGTTTTTGAACATTTATTTTGAGTTAGCCGAACCAGTGTGTATAAAACTTTAAATAGGATAACATTTGTTTTTGTCATCGAAAATGTAATGCTAGTGTTTGTTTGTGATTCTTTATGCACTTTTGTTCGTTAGTGAAATAAGATATGGAAGTTTACAATGATACAATGATAAAGATCAAATCATTGACTAAAGCATATATGTTGAACAAATCACCAACTCTTATTTTAACTCTCCAGGGCGTGATGGTCGGTATGGGTCAGAAGGACAGCTATGTGGGCGACGAGGCTCAGTCCAAGAGAGGTATCCTCACCCTCAAGTACCCCATCGAGCATGGTATCGTCACCAACTGGGATGATATGGAGAAGATCTGGCATCACACCTTCTACAACGAACTCCGTGTTGCCCCAGAGGAACACCCCGTCCTCCTGACAGAGGCTCCCCTCAACCCCAAGGCTAACCGTGAAAAGATGACCCAGATCATGTTCGAGACCTTCAACTCACCAGCTATGTATGTGGCAATTCAGGCTGTTTTGTCTTTATACGCGTCTGGTCGTACCACTGGTATTGTGATGGACTCTGGTGACGGTGTTACGCATACAGTACCTATCTACGAAGGTTATGCTCTTCCTCACGCCATCATGAGGTTGGATCTAGCCGGACGTGACCTCACTGATTACCTGATGAAGATTCTCACAGAACGTGGTTACTCCTTTACCACAACAGCTGAGAGAGAAATCGTCAGGGACATCAAGGAAAAACTCTGTTATGTTGCCCTCGACTTTGAACAGGAAATGCAAACTGCTGCTTCATCTTCCTCCCTTGAGAAGAGCTACGAACTTCCCGACGGTCAGGTCATCACCATTGGCAACGAGAGGTTCCGGTGTCCAGAGGCTATTTTCCAGCCATCCTTCCTTGGTATGGAATCCGCTGGTATCCACGAGACCACATACAACTCCATCATGAAGTGTGATGTTGATATCCGTAAAGACTTGTATGCCAACACTGTTCTGTCAGGAGGTACCACCATGTACCCTGGTATCGCAGACAGGATGCAGAAGGAGATCACAGCCTTGGCACCACCAACAATGAAGATCAAGGTCATTGCTCCACCAGAGAGGAAGTACTCTGTCTGGATCGGTGGTTCCATCTTGGCTTCTCTGTCCACCTTTCAACAGATGTGGATCAGCAAACAGGAATACGACGAGTCTGGTCCATCCATCGTCCACAGGAAGTGCTTCTAAAATTGACTGTCAACTGAATTAAATATTTTCAATCGTTAATCAGTTATCATTGGTTATGATTTTATATTTGTCACTGTTAAATACAAACTTACATTTTTCATTTTAAAAATCTGTCGTTTTTGTTGTTAAGATATAGAAATATGTGAATATACATTATAATCATCCAATCTTCTCATTGTTGTGTTGTATTTCTCTGGTATATCAGTAATGCGTTTTTTCCCTGTAAGATTATTGAAGTATGCACTCGAATAGATCGACGTAGTTTTATATTATTTCCATAGTTAAGATATAGAAATATGTGAATATACATATTAAATTCATCAACAAAAGAAAACTGTCATTCAATTGAAATGACTCATCATAAAACGAAAAGCGCTAAAAGGTTGAAATAAAGTCAGTCAAGTATATCAACCAAACTCAGAGCATCGAACAACGGAAAATGTTATTTGCGCTCCAACAATTTCTAGAGAGATTTGGGTCAAAAGCAAAAATAACCTGCTCTCATTTTGATAATATTCTCACTCTTTATTCATAGATATTGGAAAGAAAACATTAGATCAAACCCTAAAGTATAAGCTTATAAAACAATGCGTGAGCGGAATCAGAAGGATTGTGTTACAGTAGTTGTCAGTACTCCTGTTAAACCTTAAAGTGACACAGAGTATCTTTCTTAAAATTTTATTTGCTTTTGATAAGCTACAAAATATCTTATATGCTGATTGAAATTCATATCTCGTCACTGGACTTGCAAATATATCCATTTATGCATAATATATATATATATCTAAAAGGCTTGATTCTATGAAAAAAATCAAGAAAACATCTCAAATACGTTTAATATTCGAAATTATGCAAATAATTAATCCACCTATTAGTTACAATACCTAAAAAACACTATCGAATCGAATATATCTTCCTGGCAGCTTATGACAAGGTTTCAAAATTACGTTTGGCGAATTTGCGCGCGCCACTCGAGCCACATTGTCCGGTTTTCGATCAAAATCCCGACTTTGAATGGCGCTAATGTACTGATTGACCTTTAACTTGTTATTTTCAGTGACAGTTAGTGGTTCCCGATGTAATAACATCGATTTCAAAATTTGACATATATGATCCTATCAACATACTCCGTGTTCATAAATTCAAGAATCAGGTTTGACTCAAGTGTGCGTTTTTGAATACTTAGCGTTCATTAATCACTAACAAAGCGTATGGCCTTTACAATCGATGTTTATCTTTATTATTTAAGTCTTTTCCTGCTGCACCAATGACAAAGATTTTCACTTATTTTCCAATATTGCGCAAACAGTTGTTGTTTACAAGTCAAAATTAACAAATTTAGGCATAATGTGCTTTTTAATGTTCTGTTTACTGTCAATATTTATAAACTTTTTAGCTCAGCATGGGCTTATGGCATGGCATGGTGTCCGGCGTCCGTCCGTTCATCCGTCCGTAAACTTTGTGGAATTTCGACTTCTTCTCCAGAACCATAAGGCCTAGAAAGCAGAAACTTGGTGTACAGACTCCTTGGCTACTGAGGATTATAAATTGTAGCTTTGGTGGCCCTGTTGCCCCTAATAATGGCCACAGGAGCCACACCCTTAAAACTTATTTTCATCTTCTTCTCCAGAAGCGTAAGACCTAGAACTCTTAAACTTTGTGTACAGACTCCTTGACTAGTGAGGATTATAAATTGTAGCTTGTGGCCCTACTAATATTTATAAAATGAAACTGTTTGAATCTTCTCTCCCCTGTAAGTCCAATGTTCATAATGCCTGTAACGTCCACCATTCCTGGAGATAATATTTTTTTTTAAGTCCCCACTTATTGCAAAATTCACTGATACAGTTTATTTGTTATTGAAGTCTTCCAGTGCTATCAGAAGCGTTGGCTACGTCATCAGCGTATAACAAGGAACACACATTAGGTTCTGTTTCCGAAATAAATATTCCACGGCAGTTTGCTTGATTGATTTCGGTGACAAGTTCATTTATGAAAAAACAAAATAGAGTGGGGCTGACCATACATCCTTGTCGTGTTCCAATACAGCAGTTAAAATATTCTGTCAATCCATTATCCGTTCTCACACAAGATATGTCTTTATATGTTTATATGTCTCGAAAAATCCTAAGTATATTTCCATGAATGCCGTATTTCATAAATCGATGCCAGAGGAAATTGTGATCAACACAGTCGAACGCCTTACTAAAGTCAATGAAGAGACAATAAAATCTTCCACCTGATGATTTTGACAGATATTTCTGTATCAATCCGTACGAAGTAAAAACACCGTCAACAGTTGAACGACCTTTTCTAAAACCAAACTGGTTCTCGTATATGATACTATTTCCATCGGACCACTTTTGAAGACGATCATTTATAACTTTGGTGAACAGGTAACAAAGATATGTCTCTGTAATTATTTCCACTATTCTTATCACCATCCATATATAATGGGCATATAACTGCTCTGCACCATGCTTCTGGATAAACACCAGATTTCATAATTAATCGTTAAACAGTTTCACACATATCGGCACAATGACATCAAGAGAGTTTTGAAAAAGTTCCGAAGGCAACCCATCACAACCTTGTGCTTTATTAAGGATTCATAAGGCTGAATCCTTATTGTTATTGGCGTGGGTTTTTTTATTATTATTTACCGATTTTTGTGAGCAGGATTCAGCTCAAACGGCTGATGCTATCAAAGCCAAATTTCACATGCTGGTAGACCTTGTTGAGGAATGGCGACAATAAACTTTTGGACAATTCGGCCCATACATTAAAGGTCCAGATTTCCAAAATCGAAAATTTAACATTGACTTTTTTTTCAAAATGCACTTAGAGACCTAATTTTTTTTTTAAATGTGCGCAATCAAAAATGCTGCAAAAAAACAAATCATGGAAAATTCGTAGGTCACGTGGTTTGGCCGCCATCTTGGATTTAGTGCATTTTTGACCATTGCCGACCCCACCCACCTTTGAGAAATTTCTTCTCTGAAGATACTTGCACTAGAGATCTGAAATTTATACTCAATGTAGCTGAAGCATTGTAGACCTTAGTTTGACTTCTACAAAGTCCTAACATTAATACTTTTCTTGCTGTGAATTTTCAAAATTGACCAAAATCTAAAAATCGCAAACTTCAAGGGCAGATAACTCAAAAACCAGACCATAGAATTTGATGATTTTTGCATGAGAGTTAGACATTGGCTAGGTCTTTAAGATAAAAGAATAAAATCGCTCATTTCCGGTCAGGGTCAGAGGTCAAACTTTGCATTTTGGAAATGTGGTGTTTTGGTGGGTATGTTTAACGTATCGTAACGGTTCAACGACGTACGCTAACGGCTAGTTCTATACATCATATGAAAGCCAAAAGTCTATAGATTTTTTTTAAATTTGACAGTATATTCCTATATTTGTTTTACTTTGAGTTACGGCCCTTTGAATATTGTCAATTCTGCTTTCGTTTTGAATGCAAACGATATAGGTATGTTTAAAAAATCGTTACTCATCAGTGACAGGAGACAAATCATTGTTCCATATATCATTAGAAAGCCAAAAGAATACACTATCTTTTAAAAATTAACAATAAATTCAGTTACTTCATTTACATTTAGTTACGGACCTTTGAATATTGTCAACCTGCATGCGTCTTGAATGCATTTGATAACTGTATGTTTGCAAAGGGCGTCAAGTAATCATCAACAAAAGACTATTTCCCTGAAGCTTTTGACTAAAATCATTACCTTTGTGAATTACATTAACACCATACAGCGCTGAATCCGTTTGTCGTCGCTTGCGACTATATTTTGATTTCATATTCATTATGGTAGACGTTACTTCATTATTTAGTATTTCTCTGTTCACATCCTCAGGAAATCCAAGTTCACATGCTTCACAACTTTCACTGTCATGTTCAAATATATCCAATTCGACATCACGTTTTTTAAATAAAAGAGTTCAAGAGTTTCTGGAAATGTAATTACCATTCCCCAGAGCTGATATTGTTTGATTTATGGGTGAATTTTAATATCTTTATCTCCCTAAACATTATGTTGTTATCACTCTTGTTTATATCATTGAATATATTTCTAATTGAACGCTGATATTCATCATGTTTTTGGCAGCAAAGAATTATAAAAACTCGTCTGTAGTGTTTAAATGTCTGATAATCTTACTCTCTATCAGTGTCTCTGAATTTATCCAGTGCAAGATACTTGTCCGTTTTCATTTTATCACACTCCGCGTCCCAGCTCTATCCACATTTACAGAAATCGCATCTTTGATATCATTTTGATATCATTTATTCAATCGTAAAACGATCATTTATCAAAAAGAGTTAACTTTTAGAAAGATATTGTGAATAGCTTCACTTACATGTATTCACATTACTGGAACATTTTAACGTTTTGTTGATGTTCTTAATAATATTTACAGTTCACACCATCTTTTATGGTGATACAAACGCACAATTCACTGCCAATGACGTTATTCTGCAAAGGGAGATAACTCTAACCGAAAGTCCCCCAGGATTTGCGGACCGGTCTGATATGGCTGATACGGATTTGCAGAGCGGGCGGCAATATGGGTGCTGTGTCTTTACCTCTATCATACATGCAAAACACCCACTATTATTGATAGATCTATGATAATTCTTGTTATTACTCGCCCGTGTAGGATACCGCAGTGTAATATTTATACGGCATTATTAAATATCAACACGTTATAACCTATAATTATCATTTATTATATGAATGAATTCTCCTATGACGTCACACTGTTACCGCGGTGACGGGCTCTTCCAAGCGGCCGCTCAACATGAAATTGGCTTTTTTTGACGGAATTAGAAGGATTTCATCATATAATAAATAGAATATCTGTCAATTCTTGACAAATACCATGTTTATCTCATCTCGTGAGGTAGAAAAATTAAATATTGTCACTCGTGGCTGCGCCACTCGTGAAAATGTAACCTTTCTACCTCACTCGATGAGATAAACATGGTATTAGTCAAGAAAAGACAGATATCCTCTATATATCTCGGGCTGATATGGGGGTCTCGGGCTGATATGATTTATGATGTGAAACATGACCTGTTATAACCTCTAATTATTACTCTCCCGTGTAGGATACCGCAGTGTAATATTTATACGGCAATATTAAACTAGAAATCTAGTGCATTATCACAATGCAAGTATGACGTCACAGTAGAGAGTTGTGACGTCACAATGTAAGCGCGCTGTCACAATGGCTGCCGAGTCGCGGAAATGTTAGTTTCAGCACATTTTCGGCAAGTTTGCGCGATTTTCAGGGCAAGTAATAAACAGAATACTAAACTTCCTTCCATTTAATACTATTTGTATTAAACTCGCTCATTTTATACAAAATCATTAACTTGTTTAATAAAGGTAGTATTAAATGGAAGATTGTTTAGTATCCTCTATATCTCATGACACTGTTATTGAATTTAGTGTCATGTGACCCCCGACAACTCGATCAATCCGCCATTTTGCATTTTTAGCAATACGAGAAAATCAATCTGCTGTATTATGATATATGAATAAGTCTATGATATAGAGAATACCTTTTGATAGGTAAGGTTCCTTTGAAAAAAAAAGGTATGTTTAGTGCTAATGGATATATACATATAATTATTTTGTCCTGTTTTTTTTTATTAGGAGATCAATATATACAGTTCTAAAAGAGGTTGAAACTAATATTCTCTTGGATAAAATGTATTTTGCAGGTATGAATACTCGAATCATCTTTTGTGAAAATATATTTCGAAACAAATAATCACATACGACAAAACAGCAATTGATTAGAAGGAATAACAAGGATATCGCACCACTGTTTAGAGAACATAATTCATTTGCACTCTAAGCGATAAAGAAACCCGATGGTGTGAATAGTTATTTTCAAAACTGGCATCGATAAACATAAGTTCTTTTGTCCTTACAAAAATGTTCCTAAAAATTAGAAAAACAATGTTAAATAAATATTTAGCATTCAACTTTAAATTGTGTTCCAAAGTACTAAATAATCGGCAAGATGAATTTCATTTCTATTTCTGTCAGTTCTTTAAGCGCCCTTTCCGTCTGTGGATCATTCTGGGTCAATTCAGTCGATCTATCTACGTCATTGAATAATATTATGACAAAAAAAATGATAATAATGGATATTTATAAAGCGCTCAATCCATACACTGTTGCATGCTCATGGTGCAAACAAATAAGTTTACCGTTATGCGAGTTATTTTTAAAAACCTTTAACAGACTAATTTTTATGTTTTCTAAGATTATAATATTTTATATAATTATTAAGAAAACTCTACCAACTGTAAGCCATCTCACACCTTAAAGGGGCAGTAGCACGTTTTTTGATAATTTTACATTTTAAATTTTTCACTGATAATTGTATGTTAATGCTTAATGTATCATTTTGACAGTGTCATTACACAAGCCAATCATCCATGGTCAGAGGACAAAGTATGAAGATTCACATAAAATCCATTGGCTGCCATTTTGTGTGAACACCTTTTTATTCATTTTGTGTAAGAAAAGGGAATCGCATGGCTAAACTTTATATTATATATTTGAATTATTACTGCTCGTTTAAATATATTGTCTTTCAATTGGAACCATTAATTTCCATTTTCCTAACATCACCTTATATTCCCCCTTAAAACGGGCTAATGCCCCTTTAAGGTTAGTAAAACATGTGAATTAAGTACTCATGCCATAAGAGTGTTAATTGACTATATTCTTAATTGTTCATTGACTGCATATGATAACATTTCGTCTATCAACATGTAAATTGTAGGTCTTTCGCCAAGATGGAAATCATTTGTTATTGAATACGATACATTTAACATTCTAGAAGGCTCTAGTTCATCATACTGTTGTACAACACTAGCTTGAAAGTTACCTTTATTTTAATTGTTGCAGCTTGAGAACTGAATTATTTGGTCAAAAATCCCCGTCAAATCAGTACATGAATTATTTAATCATAATGTTTATTCTTAACAGATGCTTCATTACTTGTTAAACGTGTATCGAATTTCTTTGAACATGCGGTACTAATAGTCATAAAAACAAGTTACATCTTGTGGAAGATCACTTTAAAATGCGAATTGCTATCACTGGTATGTGATTGTATTTTCGTCAATATGCAGAATAATTATAAATCATTAATTCATCAAAACATACAAATGGAGGTCATTGTCAGTGCAAAGAAAATATTCTTTTTATGTCCATCAATAAAGTTTGAGATTTTCATTATGACGTCATAATATCTTAGATGACGAACCCTTCACGTGACCGAGTCTGTGACGTCACAGAAAGTTTCATTGGCAACACTCATTGTAGACGACGAAGCCTTAGCGTAGAGTTCGATCTCGATGACCTCTTCTGTTATATCAGCAGCAACCAAGCAAATGTCTCCAGAATTAGTCAAAGTCGTTTTCCGACTGTACCATGTACCCAAGTACATCAAGAAGATGTTAAAGGATCAAGGAAGAGAAATGGCTCTTCTTGGGTCCATCAGCCAACTCGGAGGTTGGATCTTGGAGAGGAGATTAACAGCGGCTCCCTCGCCATCAGAGGACCAAGTGTTGGAAGTGAGCGCCATGCTTCCGGCCTGTGTGTCCTTCAAAGTGTCCTGGCTGGTCTCAGCGGGGAGTGATAGGATCCTGTACTGGGACCCTGCCGAGGATCACAGGTGAGATAATATATGGTACACAGGACAGGATAATATGTAAATATAAATACAAATATCGGATCCTGTACTAGGACCCTGTCGAGCATCACAGGGGGGATAATATGGTTCAGGGAAATAATTAATACAAATGAGATACGTGATTATAAAAAATCTTAAAAGAAACCAGCGACAAAATCTAGGTTTACACGATTCAATTAATCCTAACATTCCTACATCACCCTAGTCATGAATATGAGGGCGCTTATGCATGTTGTTTGTTTGTTTTTGGGGTTTTTGATTTTCTTTTGTACATAAATATATGATTTTTTGTAATCGCAAGCAGTGCAAAAGTGTGCTTTACCTTTACGATACTATTCTTTAGTGTCGCCATTGTCACAATTCGATTTACCAGTTGTAAAAGGACAGCCCCTTTAACCTGTCCCTCTATTTGCAGCGTGCGAGTAGGGTACGAGGAGACGAGTGTGCAGGTGTCCTGGGGTCGAGACCCCACCTACCTCCTGTCTCACCCCTCCACCCTCCATCTACAGACCCACTACATCTGTCCACCGGGTCAGACTCTGGTTGCTGTGGGTTCACACCCCTCTCTCGGAGACTGGGATCCGCGCTATGGACAACTGGCACACGAGTACCCCTTCGGCTCGGGGCATTGGCAGGTAAAGGCCGATTCTTTGAAGGATTTTCTTGATCATGTTGCATAGATATCTTGATGCACTAAAGTTACCAAAGTGATCACGTAACTCCAATAGTTTTGGGCCTTTAAATATATGCAGAAATCTTGATGTTAGCAGCCATTTAAAAATAAATAACTGAGATGTTGTTTTAATCTTGGCCTTAGCCTCGATCTAGTAAAAAGTGATAAGACTATGTATTGATATATGAGATGCGAACAAGACGTTTGTCAATTTCACCGCTGGTTGATTGAGAAGTTCGACTTGTATTAGAGGTTGCATTTGAGCATATGTAAGATCCCACTTTTGTCAATCCTCAATGTCGGTTGATGTGAATCAAATCTTGAAATGTACATTTCCAATTAAACTTATTTGAATGTGTGTGTATCTTTCAAACTGCTCAATTGTATTATATACATGTTTCACTCAGTTTTTATGAATATTGAACCTCATTGTAAAGTTCAATCATAAAGTTGAACAACTTCAGGTATTGCACCAGATCCAAACTCAGCGCGAGATCGAGTAAAAGTAGATGATGTCACCCAATAATTATCCTCCAACAGTTAAATGAATCAACTTAAACGTCCCAAGGTAGACTTGAAATCCCATCCAAAATTACCAATACTCCATATCCTTGACTAGTTTAATGAATCAACTTACGTCCCCAGGTGAAGGTCCAAGTCCCCACGCAGCGCGAGATCGAGTGGAAGTGGGTGGTGGTGGACGCCGTGACGAGACGGGTGGAGAAATGGGAGACGGGCGCCAACAGATCTGTCTTCACCAACTGCGAGCTCGTCCGTCTCTCGGCCCCCTGGAACCGTCTGCCGTGTGTTATGGAGCAATCCAGGGCTGTCTACTCACACTCCATCAACATGAACAAGGTGGCCGGATTCCATGACTCTGTGGAGAGCGGAGAGAGTCTGGTAACCATGGAGACGAGACAAGGCACTTCCTCTTGGAGACAGTGCACAGAGACCGGAGAGAAACCCGTTGTAGGTGAGTAGTAAGTATAAGAACATCGGATATGAGTACCTATCTTGGGACCAATGTATTGATTATTAATAAAACATAGTCATAACTTTAAACACAGATGCGAACTTATCGTTTGACAAAAAATTGTAAGAGACGAAATATGAGTAAGTAAGAGTAAATGTTGCAATCCTTTCTCTCCGCCAGTCACTGAAGCGCACAAGAAGGCAGAGTATGAATCTAGGCTGCGAGGACGCCGATCCTTCATCAGAAAGTGGGTGCGTGTCGTGAATGGATTATCCCAGTCTCTGGGTGCCTGGTTCAGCTAGATGGAGGCTTGTCTGTGAGGGGTGAAGAGACAAGGAGAACAGATGTGTACATATCCATTTTCATCTTCCAATCTCTCATGTACAGAGGCTAGAGACACTTGTGCATAATCACGGATGCTTTCATTGTACATATCCATTTATCATCTTTCCATCTCTCATGTAGAGAGACTAGGGTTACTTTGAGCAGACTTGTGCAGATCACGGACGATTTCATTGTACATATTCAATTATCATCCTCATCTCCCATATAGAGAGGCATGGGATACTATACTCAGGTGACATAGTGTACATATCACAAATCATTTCACTGTAGAAATCCATTTATCCTGTTCCTGTCCTCTTGCTTGGGTAGATGAAGGCTAGGGATGCTTTAGAGGAGACACGTGTGTATATAACAAATGCTTTTAGTGAATATATCCATCAATCATCTTCCAATCTCTCATGTAGAGAAACAAGGGATACAATAGAGCAGATATGTATACATATCACTCACAATTTCATTGTATATACCGTATTTCCTCTAATAAGCGCCGGGTCTCCAATAAGCGCCGGGCCTCTAATAAGCGCCGGGGGGTATTAGTACTTGAGAAAATAAGCGCCGGGCCTCTTATAAGCGCCGGGTCTCTAATAAGCGCCGGGTCCTAACCATTAGAAAAATGCTCCCTCAGTAAACATTTTACAGGTATTCATGGTAAAAGACGGCCTAAAACAATCTTAAATTTCTGTGAAAGAAATAAGCGCCGGGTCTCCAATAAGCGCCGGCCTCTAATAAACGCCGGGGGGTAAAGGGGTGCTGAAAAAAATAAGCGCTCGGGTGCTTATTAGAGGAAATAAGGTATCCTATGTAGAATTTCCTCCTCATCTGCAATTCCTTCACCTTGGTCGGGTAGATTGAAATAGACTGTGTTGAGGGCGGGCGAGAGAGACAAGGAAGTATCACGAATCATTCAGTAAATTATCGTCGTCTTCTCCTAGTGGCTGTGTTGTTTAATATAGCTAAATGTCTGAGAGAGAAACAACTGGATAATGTAGTTGAAAGTTTTCCTTGTATATAATTAATATTTTAACGTATTAAGTCTTTGAAACAATTAGATAAAAACTTGTTACTGCATGTACAAAGATACATGTTTGATTAATGATTGGAGTATCGCTGTTTACAACAACAAAAACTATTGTTTTCAATTTATCTTATTGTTTGAAAATTGAAATACAATGATATAAATATTGTTATTTTTTATCAAGGACATTTTTACAATGTTATAATGTTTTTCAATTGTTAGAAAAGCGAAAAAAAAGTCTACAACTCTTCATTGTTTTTCTTACATATTGTCTGTTCTTAAAAGTATCATTAATATTTATTCAATGTTATAATTGTTTTATTTATATGTATTTATGTGGTATATAACAACAATTATTTGTAAATATGAAATACTATTTTGATATGTTTATCATGAAATATTGAAATTTGGCATTTTGGGTTTACGTGATTTGTATTCACATATCTAAGATATAATTTATTTTTCTCTAAACTGTCAAATACTCATCGGTTTGAAATAAAATGATACACATTTATCTTGAAAATATTGTCGTTTGTTGATGATGATTTCGCTCGTTATTGTGAACAATCTACGCAAACTCCAAAAATATCTGTACCCTCGATCAATTGATGATGACAAGGCCATGGTGCTTTTGGATATGTGTTTAATGATTTAATATGACCTGTATTAGTAACTAAAAAACATTGCATTTAGATACAATATATTTCCCTTTTCACCTTAGACAACATAAATGGTGTTGCTTATTCAAGATATTTACCTTCGAAAAGCACGATTGCAATTCCATTTCTATGATTTTATCAAACGTCAACAAACGTATCTTGTACATCTCAGTGAGTTGGACTGGATTCAACTCTGAAGTTTAATGTTATTCACAATTTTCTCTCGACGCATTCTAATAGTAGCAACTACTTTGGCACTTTATATATTTCTTGGGGTTCCTAAATATATAATTAGAAACAATTGGAAACTAAATTGCATCATATCCATATGTAAAGGATATAAACCTCTCCCTAGGTTTTTGTTGAAAATGTTAGCATGAGGGCGAGGGAGAATTCTGCTCTGCAAGGGCGCTTCTCCCAAGGGTTTGGTTGGAAATGTAAACCGGAAGCCCAAGGGTTTCTTCGACCCCGAATATTTTCATTTTCAAATAAAACCAGGGGAAGGGTTTATATCTGTCATATAAAGCAAAGGAGATGATTACAAAAAATATGAAATACACACAAAAAAACTGAAAAGTATCGCACAAAGAGGTCAGCAAATCATACAAATCGTCTGGCATGATGCTGTGGCGTGGGTGTTACTTGCCCAATAAAGGGTTATAATCTTCATAGAAAACATAACATTGTCGACGTTGATGCCATTTTATTGACCTTCTACGGGGAAATAACTCTAATATCCAAACAATATGAGGCAATCCGCCACCAAGGGGGATAATTATAACATAAGCCTAAAGATATAAACAGTTGTCTCCCTTGGTCCATAAGAAATTAAAGGCAACTTGATAATATTAAAATACAATAAATATTACTACAATATTACAACAAGGCGATTCAAGCGTTAAAGGCGCTGGATGACATTGAAGAGGTAAAGGGACCGAATCTCAGTCAAAACTAGAAATTCTAATTTCTTATTCCAAAGTTGTCAGTTTGTTTATTTCAGAATATCTGTAGGTTATAAATAATGCATGTGAGTCCGGGATATTCTATAGAATACCCCTGTGATGTTGCAAATGCCCATGAAAGGAGATTTACCCGAGAAATGAAAAGCCTCCAAGGCAACACAAATATGACGCCTGAGGTTTAAATGTTATGGATAAGACATGATTAGGGGCATTAATAAGAATAAATAATGTTTGATTTTGGAATATCCCATACGCTGCTGTCCGACTTAACCTTCATCTTGTCACTCTTAGCAAAAATGAATAGCTTTCAATACACACTGTTAGCAATGTTAGCATCAGTAAAGAAATCGATCACGTGACACCTTGATAAAACTTATTTTATGTAACCCTAAAGAACTCATGGAGTGGATCTATTAATTCCCAGTCTCAGTTTTGCAAGGTCAATTTGTATGCAAGCTCGGCAAGCCACGTTCATACATCATCCGACACTTTTCACATATATCAGGAAAATTATCACTCATATTACTGCAATCCTGTCTCAGGGTACGAACGTTACGCTAACTCCACTAATCTGTACCCTCGACTCAGAAGCTAGATTCGCTCGTGCTGCGAAATAGCCAATCAAATAATTTTATCGCCACCTTCTCGATAACATTTCAACGAGAAAATGATTTGATTGGCTATATCCCAAGTCGTGCCGCGTTAGTGAATCTAGCGCCTGAGCCCAGGGTACAGGTTAGTGGAGATAGCGTAACATTCGTACTCTGAAACAGGATGATTATCTGCCATTGAATCTTGTGTTTAAAAATATTTTATTGAAGGTCTTGATTTGAGGTTTTATGATTTCGTGTCTTGATTGTGCAGTTCTGCAACAAAACGATTTGTATACTGGTCTAAGGGAAACCACTCGCGTGAAGCCTACATAAAATGTTGACTGTCAGTTCATGAAATGAAATTAGAAACTCGTTGTTTTAAACCTTCATGTTAAGAGGTACGTCCTAAACAACCTGGAAGACTGCAGACTTAAACGTTCAAACACTTTAGGCTATATAATCTAAAAAAACCTAGAAGATGGTTTAAATCGACGATAAATCACTTGTCACTTACTAAAAAAACATGCGCTGTTTGATGCTTCTGTATGATGAAAGGTTTTCAGTCTAAGATACCTAGGGCATATGTCGACATTTGAAATTATTTTTATAGAGAACCACTCCATGAGTTGTCGGTGGTCACATGTCACAAGATTCAACAACAGTGATCATGAAATATCGACTGTTGCAGAAAAGTATAATTAAAAGCTAATGACTAATGACTAGTGCAGCAGGTAAAGACAAACATTGATTGTAAAGGTCAAATGTTTTGTCACTGATTGAAAAAACCCTAAACACACTTTCAAAAAAAAAACATTTTCCATTGTTTAATGCTATGGAGGTTGGTTGATATATTTGACTGGCTTTTTCTTAACCGTTTACCACTTTTCGTTTTAAAAGTCAGCTTTCTTTTGTCGATGAATATAATCTTTGTACATATATTCACATAATTTATATCTTAACTGCAGAAAAGAGGTAACCATACGTCGATCTATCCAAGTGCATAATACAATCATCTTAAGAGGAAAAAGTTAAGAAATACAACACAACAATAAGAAGATTGGAGAATAACATGTTTATTCACATATTTCTATATAGATATCCAACAAAAACGAGAGTTTAATTTTCATAAAAACGAAAAACATTTTTAACCGCTATTAATATAAAATCACAACTAGTGATTAATGATAATCGATTGAAAAATTTCAATTCAGTTCACAGTCCGTTTTAGAAACACTTTCTGTGGACGATCGACGGGCCAGATTCGTCGTATTCCTGTTTGCTGATCCACATCTGTTGGAAGGTGGACAGAGAAGCCAATATGGAACCGCCGATCCAGACAGAGTACTTCCTCTCTGGTGGAGCAATGATCTTAATCTTCATTGTTGGTGGTGCCAAGCCTGAGATTTCCTTTTGCATCCTGTCAGCAATACCAGGGTACATGGTGGTACCTCCTGACAGAACAGTGTTGGCATACAAGTCTTTACGGATATCAACATCACACTTCATGATGGAGTTGTATGATGTTTCGTGGATACCCGCAGATTCCATACCAAGGAAGGATGGCTGGAACATAGCCTCTGGACACCGGAACCTCTCGTTGCCAATGGTGATGACCTGACCATCGGGAAGCTCATAGCCCTTCTCGAGGGAGGAAGATGATGCAGCAGTTTGCATTTCCTGCTCAAAGTCGAGCGCAATATAACAGAGTTTTTCCTTGATGTCCCTGACGATTTCTCTCTCAGCTGTTGTGGTAAAGGAGTAACCACGTTCTGTGAGAATCTTCATCAGGTAATCAGTGAGGTCACGTCCGGCTAGATCCAACCTCAGAATTGCGTGAGGAAGAGCATAACCTTCGTAGATAGGTACTGTATGTGTAACGCCGTCACCAGAGTCCAAAACAATGCCAGTGGTACGACCAGATGCATACAAAGACAAAACAGCCTGGATGGCCACATACATAGCAGGAGAGTTGAAGGTCTCGAACATGATCTGGGTCATCTTTTCACGGTTGGCCTTGGGGTTGAGGGGAGCCTCTGTCAGGAGGACGGGGTGTTCCTCTGGGGCCACACGGAGCTCGTTGTAGAAGGTGTGATGCCAGATCTTCTCCATATCATCCCAGTTGGTGACGATGCCGTGCTCGATGGGGTACTTGAGGGTGAGGATACCTCTCTTGGACTGAGCCTCGTCACCCACATAGCTGTCCTTCTGACCCATACCGACCATCACGCCCTGGAGAGTTAAAAGTAGTATTGGTGATTTGTTCAACATATATGCTTAGTCAATGATTTGATCCTTATCATTGTATCATTGTAAACTTCCATATCTTATTTCACTAACGATAATAGTGGATAAAGAATCAGAAACAAACACTAGCATTACATAGCACAGCTATTCCTAATATAAAGTTTTATACAAACTGGTTCGGCCAACTCAAAATAAATGTTTAAAAACATTGATGCAATAAATTTGTAATGTCACTTCATTCAATGATATAATAAATGTCTGTGTGTACATTAAAGATAGATTTATTTGTTGAAAAATGAAAATTCCTACAGGAGCATTTATACTAAAAAGTATTAAAAGGAAAAGTAACTAAAATCTTTTGCTGCCATATTCTTTACATATTCATTCATTTACAGTGTGTTTGAAACGTGTTTGTAGTGCAACTTCATAAAATGATTTCCCCTTAGAGAGGATGGCACATGTCGGTTTGAAAGATTTAAGGGTTACCCTCTGTACAGTGGTTTTGTTGTTTAATATTTAGCGCTATTGATCGCATAATTTCTGAACTGTGCAAAATACAAAGAATACAATCAGCTGAAATCTGTAAGTTGATTTGTTATATATTTTAATCAAATATCAAATATAAAAACCAATATGAATCAAGTTGTAGCAGTTTTGTGATACTAGCTCTGACATTGCTAGAAAGATTGAGTATTGCAGGTATGACTTTAGGGTTTCAGAAAATAAAATACTACTGAATTAAAAGATATTAAACTTGAGCTATTGAATAAAGCATTAGATCCCAATTGTAGATACACACATTGGTCCAATGAGTAATACTGATGATTATCTGATGGTTGATTAGATTCGTCGACAGGGATGTGACAGGGAGACATGTTCAGTCGCATTTATTTAACCGAATATGACAATGTCATACAGAATCATCGTATTTAAACTCCTTGAATCCCTTTAGTCTTCTCTTCCCGTGTACAAGGTGTCTTTCTAGAAACGCAAGCGATTTACAGCATTTACGTCATTAATAGCAACGTACCTGATGTCTAGGACGGCCGACGATGGAAGGAAAGACAGCTCTGGGAGCGTCGTCTCCAGCAAACCCGGCTTTACACATGCCGGATCCATTGTCGATAACGAGAGCTGCGACGTCCTCATCCATGTTGATATGAGAGTGTGTATAGTGAGAGGCCTTGAATTGTATGAAGCAAAACAGCCGGTGCAAGCTCATAAACCAGCCGCGTCAAAAACGTTGAAATAATTAATATTATTAATAATTTATTAACGTACCTGATGTATCAAACTGCGCATTTAGTTTTACATTAAAGGAGACGAAGAAAGCATTTTGATATCATTAGTTTCTTATCCCCTAGTTGTCATTAGTTTATGCCATATGCTATGCATAAGACATGATCCTTGGGCATAATTAAGAATAAAGAATATTGCCAATGGGATTTTGAAAAAGTATGAGGGCAAACAATCATTATTTTCAGTCATGCCCACGGATCATGTCTTCTCTAATTTATAAACCGCTAACAAGTTATGATAACATTGAAATGAACGATAACGTGAACGGATAGGAAGCGACCGTAAAATATCAAGCCATCAAAGGTCATAACAGGACCTAACATTTTTGCTGATTCAGCGCTGTCATAATGGCTCAATTTTCAGACTGTAGAGTAAGCATTCTTGAGTGTGAATTATACTGATTGGAGACGGCAAGTCGCGTTAAACATTTGAGGATATCATTTTGTGTTATTTTTCAAAACTTAAAGTCACATGACACCTTGACTCGGAAAATAACGTGTGACCAATTGACACGCGCTATAACCTATATTGAAAAAATCAAAAGCTTTCAAAACATATTTTTAGCAATATTAGCATCAGTCAAGAAATGGATCAAATGACACCTTTGACAAAACTTATTTTATGTAACCCTAAAGAACTCATGGAGTGGTTCTTTAAAGTCACAGTCTCAGTTTTGCAAGGTCAATTTTTATGCAAGGTAGGCAAGCCACATTCATACATCATCCGATACTTTTCACATATATCAGGAGAATTATTACCCATATTATTATTTATTATTATTATTTGCCATTTAATCTTGTGTTTGTAAATATCAAATATAGGTCTTATTTTGAGGTTTTATGATTTCGTGTCTTAATTTTACGGTTCTACAACAAAAAGATTTCAGCATAATGGTCTAAGGGAAATAACTCGTGTGAAGCTTACATAAAATGTTTACTGTCAGTTCATGAAATGACAAGAAACTCGATGTTTCCAAACACCATATTAAGCGTTGGCTCGCTAGGAAGTTCATAGGCAAACAAAAGCACCTATTCTCGAAGGCAACAATATAAAAGACTGCAGGTGTCGACGATCAAACACCTATGACTATATTGTCGAAAACAACAACCTTGAAGACCGCTTATATCAACGATCAATTACTTTTCCCTTATCAAAAAACAGGCGGTGTTTGATGCTTCTTCACATAAAAGGTTTTTGAGAGTCGACTCAAGCTGTCTTCGAGATTGTAATCAACAATGCATGTACCTGAGGATCGTGCATCAACCATGTTCTGCTCTAAGGTGTGCATTATGATATAAATTCTTTAGTGATATACTCCCTTATGATTGGACTAAACAAAGTCACGTGATATGTTAAGTCCAATCAGAAGGGAGTATATCCCTAAAGTTTCAAAGTTCATTCCAATAAACTAAAAAATAGACACTTTTATCAAAATAAGTTTACTTTATCAGAAAAATAGGTCAGAACAGCATGCTCTTTTGGCGTAATCAATGCACAAGGCTCATGAAAAGTAGTCCTGATGTTCAAAACGACAAAATAAGTTCGTTATACTTTATAAATTGCATTTCCGTTTATGTGTCACATGGCCTGATTGTGTGATAAAGGAAGGGCATATTGCTTAGATTTATAGCAACTTCATTGCGAAAAGTAACCCACCAGGAGAAGTCTGATAGGATTGTCAAGTTCAGCTACAGTCGGCTGATGAGCAGGCACAGCGTGGTAGACGAAATGTTGAATGGCTATACCCTAACACCACAGAGTCAAGTCCAGTTTATAAGTTTAGAAACACGCGATTTTATTAAATAAATATCCTGCCTAAGGGACACCATTTGTTGGATGTAAAGGAATAAATAAATGAAAGTTTATCGGAAGTTCGGTTATACTGCGAAAAGATTATATGTAAAATGCAATGCTGTTTCTCATACGGGCATTAAAAACCAAAAACATATAACTTATTTTGAGAAGCGTTTAGAAGTTGAAGAATGAATAGAAACGACTTCTATGGACTTTCAACATCTTTATTACAAGGGTGCTTCTTTGAGCGGCATTTAGAAGTTGTAGGATGAATAAGGAAGAATTCGATGGATTTTTTCAATTTCTTTATTTCAAGCGTGCGACGTTTCGGTGTAGATACTAACAGCGTTTTCAAGCACTCTTGTAATAAATAAGTAGTATGTACTTTAAAGCACAATCGTTCGTTCTTACCAATTTGTAGGTTTGAAATGAAGATTGCGTAGATCTTTCACGGCAAGGAAAAATCATCAACAAAAGACAAAGTTGTGTTTGTATCAGTTTATTTAAAACCCATGATTATTTGATCGTTGAGGGAATACAAATTATTGCTTTAATATGGGAATGTATATGTACATAAATATATATTTCATGATATTCATATCAAAAGTGTAGTTCATATTTACAAATTATTTTTGATAAATTCACATATACACAAATACATATACATAAATATATACTAATGACAAAATCACAGTGAAATATATTTTTTGGATGTTTCAAAGAACAGACAATATGTAATAATTAACAAATCTTTTAAGTTGGCATAATGATATGTAATGTAGATATAACAATGTTAACAAGAAGTAAAATTTTTTTACTTTTCAAACAATGAGTAAAAATTTATAACAACTTTATTTTTTAAATTTTCATATTAAATATACTAAAACAAAAACTGATTCTCCAACAATACATGATAACAATGACAATGAACTCTGAAATTGAGTGATGGGTGGTATTTACAGTATTTACATTTTTGACAAAAAGATTCAAAAATATTTGTTAGCTTCCTGTACCGACAACACTGCCTTATACGAACTCTTACACTGAAAGACCAAGTCTCTGCCACATAAGACCGAAGCGCTTCTCGGATATTGGGCATACATTCCGGATTCACCTCTGAAACAATGAGCTGTAGACCAACATCTGTCTCGCCTACCCGATCAAACCTCTATCCATTCAAAGCTCAACAGCACAATCAACCAGGGAAAATGACAATTAAGGAATATGTACAATAATCATTTGCGATACTTCCTTGTCTCCCCGCCCATCCTCAACCACACAAACACTCTTGTTTACCCGAGCATATGGGATTGCTGATGAGGAGGACAATTATTAGATATATACACTAAAATCATGTATCATATGCAATGTCTCCTCTACAGTATCCCCAGCCATCATCTACCCAAAGATAAAGGACGGGGAGATGATTGATGGATATGTACAGTGAAGGCATTCGTGATCGGCACATGTATTTTGCAGTGTCCATTGCCTCCATCTACCCAAGGAAAAAGGACGGGAAGATGATTGATGGATATGTACAATGAAATCAATCGTGATCTGCACATACATGTAGGTCCCCTCTAGTGTCTCTAGCCTCTTTAAATAAGAGATGGATAGATGATAAATGGATATGAACAATGAAAGCATTCGTGATCTGCACAAGTCTCCTCCTAGCCTCTCTTCATGACAGATGGGAAGATGATAGATGGATATGTACAATGAAAGCATCCGTGATCTGCACAAGTCTCCTCCTAGCCTCTCTACATGAGAGATTGGAAGATGAAAAAATGGATATGTACACATTCGTCATCCTTGTCTCCCCACCCCTCACAGACAAGTCTTCATCTAGCTGAACCAGGCACTGAGAGACTGGGTGAATCCATTCACGACACGCACCCACTTTCTGATGAAGGATCGGCGTCCTCGCAGCCTAGATTCATACTCGGCCTTCTTGTGCGCTTCAGTGACTGGCGGAGAGAAAGGATTGAAATAGTTACTCTTACTTACTCATATTTCGTCTCTTACAAGTTTTTGTCAAACGAAAAGTCCAAATACACATAGTATGCATCTGTGTTTACAGTTATTCTTGTTGTCAGTTAATGTTGTATATGACTATTTATTCATCAAAATTGCGAAGATATACATTGGTCCCAAGATAAGTACTCATATCCGATGTTCTTATACTTATTACTCACCTACAACGGGTTTCTCTCCGGTCTCTGTGCACTGTCTCCAAGAGGAAGTGCCTTGTCTCGTCTCCATGGTTACCAGACTCTCTCCGCTCTCAACAGAGTCATGGAATCCGGCCACCTTGTTCATGTTGATGGAGTGTGAGTAGACAGCCCTGGAGTGCTCCATAACACACGACAGACGGTTCCAGGGGGCCGAGAGACGGACGAGCTCGCAGTTGGTGAAGACAGATCTGTTGGCGCCCGTCTCCCATTTCTCCACCCGTCTCGTCACGGCGTCCACCACCACCCACTTCCACTCGATCTCGCGCTTAGTGGGGACTTGGACCTTCACCTGGGGACGTAAGTTGATTAATTAAACTAGTCAAGGATATCGAGTATTCGTAATTATTTGGCCACATCATCTACTTCAACTCGAACTCGCGCCCAGTTGGGATCTGGTTCAATACCTAAAGATATTCAACTTTATGGCTGAACTTTACAAAAAGGTTCAATATTCATACCAACTTAGTGAAACAACTAAGCAGATTGAAAGATAAACACACTTTCAAATAAGTTTCATTGGAAATGTATATTTCAGAGATTTGATTCACATCAACCGACATTGAGGATTGACAAAAGTGGGATCTTCAAATGCTCTCATTATTCCAATGTAGGTATCCTTTTTGTGAGAGGATATCAAGTCATTCTCTTCCCACAATTGATTTAATTCACCTCTAATACAAGTGGAACTTCTCAATCAACTAACCGCGAAATTTACAAATATCTTGATAGATTAATGCATTGTATTGTCACTTGTTATTTGAACTAGCCTAATGCCAAGAGTTAAACAACACTTCAGAATGAGAATTTTTATATGACTGCTAACGACTCGAATTCTGCATGTTTTCAAAGGTCGAAACTGTTCCACTTGTCACAGAAGTTACGTGGTCGCTTTAGTAACTTGCATAATGATATCTTTGCAGTATATGAGACATGTTCAAGGGAATCGGCCTTTACCTGCCAATGCCCCGAGCCGAAGGGGTACTCGTGTGCCAGTTGTCCATAGCGCGGATCCCAGTCTCCGAGAGAGGGATGTGAACCCACAGCGACCAGAGTCTGTCCCGGTGGACAGATGTAGTGGGTCTGTAGTTGGAGGGTGGAGGGGTGAGACAGGAGGTAGGTGGGGTCTCGACCCCAGGACACCTGCACCCTCGTCTCCTCGTAACCCACTCGCACGCTGCAAACATAGAACATGTTAAAGGGGCTGTCCTTTTACAACTGGTAAATAGAATTACGGCAATGGCGACTGTAAAGAATACTCTTTATTGTCGTAAAGATAAAGTACACTTTTGCACTCCATGCGATTACAGAAACAAACAAACAAACAAACAAACAAAAAACTTAAGCGCCCCCATATTCATGACTAGTGTGATGTAGGAATGTAAGATCAATTGAATCGTGTAAAACGTAGATTTTGTCACTAGTTTTAAGGTTCTTTTATTCACGTATCTCATTTGTATTAATTATTACCCTGAACCATATTATCCCCCCTGTGATGCTCGGCAGGGTCCTAATACAGGATCCAATATTTGTATTAATATTTACTTATTATCCTGTCTTGTGTACCGTATATTATCTCACCTGTGATCCTCGGCAGGGTAAAGGATCATATATCCTATGTATTATTATTTACCTGTTACCTTGTCTTGTGTACCATATATTATCTCACCTGTGATCCTCGGCAGGGTCCCAGTAAAGGATCATATAACTATTACCTATACAGCTGTCTTGCTATAGGCCTACTATATTATCTCACCTGTGATCCTCGGCAGGGTCCCAGTACAGGATCCTATCGCTCCCCGCTGAGACCAGCCAGGACACTTTGAAGGACACACAGGCCGGAAGCATGGCGCTCACTTCCCACACTTGGTCCTCTGATGACGAGGGAGCCGCTGTTAATCTCCTCTCCAAGATCCAACCTCCGAGTTGGCTGATGGACCCAAGAAGAGCAATTTCTCTTCCTTGATCCTTTAACATCTTCTTGATGTACCTGGGTACATGATACAGTCGGAAAACAACTTTGACTAATTCTGGAGACATTTGCTTGGTTGCTGCTGATATAACAGAAGAGGTCATCGAGATCGGACTCTACGCTAAGGCTTCGTCGTCTACAATGATTGTTGCCAATGAAACTTTCTGTGACGTCACAGGCTCAGTCACGTGAAGGCTTCGTCATCTGAGATATTATGACGTCACAATGTTAATCTCAAAAACTCTCATAGAATGGAGAATTTCTTTGGTAACTTATACTATCAGATTATTTTGAAAGATGCAAATCGTCTTTGAAATGCACATAGTCTTAGTATGTCAATGCCATACCTATTATCATATCATGAATATTAATCAGCATATTCTAGTAGGGAGTGAACGCAATAACAAAACAATCATTTCGACTTGGGAATATAATCTCTTGAGAAGTTTTAAAAAATGTAAAATTTTCTTTTACCATCAACAACGACTTTACTTGGAATCGAACTCGATCCCAACTGACGTGACAGTCAAGTAATAAAGCTTAACTGTCGGAAATTAGAGTAACCTCCCCTTAACAAAATGGCAACATTGAGAAAAGTTCTGCTCCAATTTCAACAGCTGCAAAAAGTTCGAAGCAAGCTGTGTCATGCGTATTATTGCAGCTCAGCAGAATCCTGGGCGGCTATTCCTGCGAGTGAGGTGCAAAGATTTATTGAAGAATGTATGAAAACAGTTGGAACCAGGCCGGGGCATGCCAGCTCTCTTGCCGAGAATCTAGTAGCAGCCGATCATCGTGGCCACTACAGCCATGGGCTAAATAGGCTGGGTAATGCTAGCAAATTGCACAAGTGTGTTATAATCAATTAAAGCAAATTGAAGTCATTGTTTTAGAATGCATTTTTCCATATTTCAAGTCCCAAACCCTTCCTCCCATCCCGACTTCGGAGTGAATCTCTCTACCCTTACAGTGCTTATACACCCTTTCGTAATGGATAAGACGTTCTTCTATAGATCTTATAATGTGACAGGGTTAGGTCAAAAGCATTTCTACTGGCTTTGGCTGGAGGAATATTTCTTCGACTGAACGGGTAGTGTACTATTCTTAACCCAAATCACGCTGGACATGAAAATATTTGATTTTCTTTCCAGCCACGTACATTGACATCGTAACGAATATGACATTTCAAGGCAATGTCAGATAATTTTAGCAAAAAATCAGCGGATTGTTTATTGAAAGTTAAGAAATGTACATTCATGACAGACTCAGAGTAACTTAAAATATTTAAAAGAATTTTTTTCACAGGATGGAAACATCAAGTTTTCCATAAACTGTTGTTTTAAAGTTCACATAACCACAAACATATTTCACTATTTTCTTTGGAATATAGAAAGTCTGATTACAATATTGTATAGTGTGTTAACGGTTGCTACTCAAATATATTTAGTTTGGTAATGAAAGCCATTTTTGAATGCCACTCAATATTATTACGTCACACCCGCGCGAGTTTTATGGCCCCTAACGTAGGTGAGTTTTTTCACAGCCGATAATTACGCTGTCTAAATGAAAGGCTAATCAAAGGTGTTTATTGGACAAATTAACAAAAATTAAGTCCAGCTTTTATTTATTTGAAAAATCTTTGAACGAAAATCGAGAAATGGTAAGGTCGAGCAAAAAGTTTATGTTTAAAGCATTTTTCTTTCAGACATGTACATTCATGACATACAGAGCGGGATCACTGTCAGTGACGCTGAACCAAGCATCATCAGGGAGTCTGCTTCTACAGCGCACGTCAACGGTAACAATGTGCTGGGACCTGTTGTCGGAAACTTCTGTATGGATATTGCCATCAAGAAGGCAAAGGAGGCAGGAGTAGGCTGGGTTGCAGCAAAAGGTATTGTTAAATACCCTGTCCTATCAAGTTCCAGTTTATGTGTGAAATGTGTCAATTAAATGCTGTCATTTGGTCAATTTTACTTTTTATTAAAAATGTAATATTTGTTTTGATACAATATGCACACATTTACAAATATTATATGATAAGACTTGTACTTAACAACAATGCCTATCTTATGCCACAGCAAGACTTTTCACACGTTGCACTGATGATGGGATCACTACTTACCGGTATTGTTATTTTTTTCACTGAGTGTGCGCGATATTTAACAATGTTGTTAAAAATAAAGACACGAATACCTTACCCCCTGTAACAACTTAATTCATTACCCCCTGTTTACCATTCATTCAACATGACTCGCTAGCAGTCTTTTAAGTGCAATGATGTGATTAGTCCGCCAGTGACTGGGTTTCATCTGTTCTAAACTTGGAAAGGTCATGCAATGGAGCTGTAGTCAGACCTATGGTAAAGGACCTTGTATCTCCATTTAATTGATATTCAAATTTCTATTTGTCAGAACTAGGTGTATTCTAATTGGACTGAGTTTTCAAAATTGATTCTGAATCACCATTTAATTTCTTTTCCAATGCATCTACATGACATTAATCAACAGTTTGAAATATATTCCAGGTTCCAATCACTTTGGTATAGCTGGTTGGTATGCTATGCAAGCTTCAAGACAGGGCCTTCTTGTAAGTACAGACTTTATATATATATAAAAGGGGCAGAAGCACGTTTTCAAAACAAATTATATTTCAATTTGTTCACTGATAATTTAATGCTAAATGTACAATTTTAAAGTTGAAAATCTCACTACACAAGCCAATCATCCATAGTCAGAGAACAAAATTAATCATCATGATTCACATTAAGTCCAATTGCGGCCATTTTTCTGTGAACACCTTTAATTTGTTGTGTGTAAGAAAAAGGAATCTCATGGCTGAACTTTACATTATGTATTTGATTTATTACTAATTCATTTAGTTTAAAAACATTTTCTTTCAATTTGAACCATTTATTTCATTTTCCTGATATCACCTTGTATTTGCCCTAAAATATGCTACTGTCCCTTCAAATATATACTAAATATCTCTGATCATGTTTTAACACATTCTCTCCCCACAGAGGTAGATCAAGTCAGTTGATATTGATCATACCTCTGTTTAAATAAGCCAAGTTTGAGGGCTAGAAAAGGAAAAACCTGATTTGATACAATCAAAGTTAGTTGTGCAATCAGCGAGGCTGTTGAAAAGTCATCATCATATTGGCTGCTAAATCATGGCAAAGGACTGTGATGAGAACTACTCTTTCAATTAGAGAAGTATTTTCATTGGCTGAACATTTTCAAATGTATTGTGGGGCGGAATAGCGCAGTGGTTAGCGCGTTCGGCTTCGGATCAGTAGGTCCGTTGTTCGAATCCCGCCAGGGGCTCGGCAACTTTGTCTGCAGTAGAGAACAGTTTTCTGTTCTACACGCAGTCAGGATTGGGTGCAATCGTACACTGAATTTCAGTGCGGTACCACCCATGGTTGCTAGTTACAGCCAATGGTCGCAGGTTTCACCGCAATGCATAGCCACAATAGTGTTGCGGGCTTTCTCCCTGCAATAATAGTAGCAGCCGCGATATAAGTGAAATACTCTTGAAAGCGGCGATAAAACCCAATATCACCTCACGTCAAATGTATTGTGTTGCAATGTTTTGCTGCTTGTGGAAACTAGTGGAAACCAGGGATTAGGTCTAATTCTAACAGAGGTTGGATCAACATTTATTGACTTGATCTACCTCTGTGGGGAGAGAATGCTGCTAACAATCAGTCATGAATTTGATCAAATCTTCATTAACAATTTTCATGTTATTAATTGCTTTCATAATTAACAATAAATTATAAAATTATATTAATTCCACCTTGAGGAATCTATTATTTGCATTACTTATTTATACTATTTATATACTGTTTATTGTAAATACATTTTGTGTTATATAAAAGATGGATTCAAAAATGTTTTATGAACTTCTATTTTTGAAAATTTGAAAGATATTTCAGTTGAAAAACTGCATTAGTGATTCATTTGATCAATCTGAAATTTCCTTTTATAAATCAGGAATTTGTATTGTATTATCAAAATTTCAAACTTTTCAGGGAATGGCCTTTTGTAATACATCGCCACTCTCGGTTCCAACTCGAGCACGAACGGTATGTTTTACCTTTGAATGAATTTGATTGAAAAACCTTATAAATTTTAATAGTAAGAAATTCCAAAAATGCTGGCAGCTTGTTATTAGAAGATAAAACTAGTGTGTTTGAAAATCAGAGGCATGTTTACTGGATTGATAGCAGGTCAATTTTGAATTTAAACCAATCAATCAATTTTAAACCAACTGATAGGTAGGGTGTTTTTTAAGCATGGTAGCTATATTGTCATATCATGGTTTGTTGATATTCTTAAAGATATACGCGGGTAAGTATCTTGTGTTTGAAATACATTTTATCCCCTTGTTATGGATTATTGATATTTTTGGTGATAATAGAATCTAGTGCATGTTATATTATAAATTTAGGAATGGTGGACGTTTAAGGCATTATGAACATTGGACTTACAGGGGAGAAAAGATTCAAACAGTTTCATTTTATAAATATCTCGGATTATTCTTCACTCCTAAATTAGTATGGACAAAAGCAATTTCAACTTTAGCACAACAAGCAGAGAAAGTTTGCCTCTACATATATAAAATTCATCATTTATCAGGAGGTCTCCCGATAAAAACTGCAATTAAGATGTTTGAAACCATGGTTTTACCTATATTAACATACGGAGCTGAAGATTGGGGTTTTAAATATTATGAAACAATCGAGAAGGTACAGACTAAATATTATAAAAGGATATTGAATCTGCCAATAAATGCAAGTAACGACGCTGTCCTCGGGGAAACTGGAAGAACGCGGCTATATATACACTATGTTATAAAATGTATCAAATTTTGGACAAGATTAATTTCTATGAACAGTGAACGCCTCCCTAAGCAAACTTATTTAATGCTGCATGGATTAGATGAAGCTGGTCGTGTAACTTGGGCTACTTATATAAAGAACATTCTTTTCAAATATGGATTTGGCTACGCCTGGATAACTCAAGATCCTGGGAGTCCTAACATTTTCATATCTTCATTTAAACAACGAATACTGGACTGTGGTCAACAACGCTGGATAGAAAACTTATCTCAAAATTCGAAACTTAAAACCTATTCAACCTTCAAATCAGCATTAAACATTGAATTTTATTTCCAACATATTGATATCAAAGTCTACAGAGAAACTCTTACAAGATTCCGCTGCAGTTGCCATAAACTCATCATCGAAACTGGACGTCATAACAAGATAGAAAAAGCCAAAAGATTATGCCCACAATGCCAATTATTAGGTTATGATTATATTGAAGATGAATTTCACTTTCTGCTAATATGCAATTCTTACTCAGCTTTAAGGCTTAGATTTATAGATAAATACTTTTATATAGATCCATCACATGAAAAATTTATATCTCTTATGTCTTCTAACTGTAAGAATGTTTTAATGCAACTCTCGAAATATCTTTTTCATGCTTTTAAACAACGAGAGTCATTCATTAATCAATAGTATTCTGTGTTATATAAATGTTCATTACGTTTTGTAACATTTGTATGTTCTATGGGCCTGTGGCCTAAAACTTGAAATAAATTCTTCTTCATCATTATAAATTTGTTGATTTTCTTCAGGATTTATTAATCAGGTGCTTGAAATGATTTTTATTCTTGGTTATATATGAATCTTGTGCATGTTATATTGTACATTCGTAATATCATGGATTGTTGATATTTTCTGGTGCTTGAAATAATTTTTATCATGGATTGTTGATATTCTTGATGATATAAGAATCTGGTACCTGTCCTGAGTATAGTGTCATGTTACAGCCCACCCTAGGAACAAACCCCCTCAGTCTGGCAGCCCCGGGAGAGGGGGAGGACGCCTTTGTTCTAGACATGGCCACCACAACTGTCGCTCTTGGCAAGGTATGATCCCACATTTTAAATCTGTTAGCTATCTTAAACCCCTGTCCAATAGAAATTTATTCTGTTTTTCTGTTCGTCCATTGTTTTAATTACATTGGCAAGATATGATCTTATGTTTAAAATCTGTTAGCGATCTAATTCCCTATCCAATAAACATTTTTTTTTATTTCTGTCCGTCATTTGCCATTTATTTTCCCAATCTCATTAAAATAAGAGCACTTTCACTCATACCCTGGTGTGTTTCTAAACTGAGTCCCACTAGTTATAGGTTTTGTCAGGTTTTCTTGTTACATTTCACTTTCTATAAATGTTGTATCTGTTATTCCCATCCAATAGAACTAAGCCATCAAGCATTAAAATATGGGCGTTGATGCCACAGGCCCCCGGGTCATTGAGCAATCGTCCCTTGAGATGACAAATCATGGGGTCATCACAATTTATATTTTTTTTTTTTTTTTTTAAAGGGATCATTGCTCAATGACCTGGGGGCCTGTGGTTGATGCTTCCTTGCTTTACGCTCAGCAATAAAAGGATATCTAAAACTGGTGCTGCACTGTGGCTGCAAGGTGTCGATAGCAAAAAATGTATTTCCGAAATTCCAGTATAACTAGGGCACTAAAGAATTATTATTTTAACTTGATTACTTAGTCGGGCTAATAATGTTCAGATATACTGAATATTATTTCAATCAGAGAATTTTAATTAAAAATTGTTCGTCTTTGTATTCAGATTGAGCTTCATGACAGAAAGGGTATCAACATCCCTAACAGCTGGGGAGTAGACGAACATGGAAAGGTGAGCTACCAACTCTTTTTCATTATTTTATGCATTTCAGCCAGAAAGACCAATTTTCTTTTTATCATTTTATCTAAGGTATTATCTATTAAATCAGACTGTGAAATTCAAGCAATATGCTCCCTTCTGATTGGATCTAACAAGGTCATGTGCCTGGAATACATTTCATTGATCCCTAAAGTGGAGGTTATGCCAAATATCTGTCACATTATGAAGGTTATACGAATCGAGCTTGCTGATTAGACGAAACAAGGTCATGTGAAGATAAGGACTATTTTACCAATGTAGCATTGCACAGTGATGGAACCAGCATAACACACTGTTTTTCACAATGATTTTAAGAGTGTCTAGATATTCATTCTTGATTTTAATAATTGACTAAAATGAAAGTGAAATTTAGATATATTTCATAATCTTCTCTATGAACTATTTTTTGTCAGTGAACTAACATGAGGAAGCGTCACTAATGTGGGCGGAGCTTAGGATATCTTACATAGAGTCAAAACAATTGTGTTGCTGTCATTTGATTTTACATTTAATTTCAATTTCAAGAGTCAGAATTTATAAGAAATGATTTTCATAATGTGTTTGTCCACACAGTTATAACCTATTTGAAACTTGTATGTTAAAGTTTGTGTAACAGGGTGCGTAAGCTTTGTCAGTTATTCAATTTTAACTTACAAGATTCAAACAGGTTATAACTGTGTGGACAATAACATTATGAAATTCATATCTTAAAGAAAGAAGCTAAACATCGAGAACCAGAGAGATTTTGGCTGCCTATATTCATTTATTTACTTATTTGTTTTTATCTCTAGGTGGTCTTGATAAGAGCATTGTGCACTGATAAATCAAAATATTTCACACTAGCAACCGTTATATGTTGACTTTGTTAACAAAATGTCAGTTCTATACAGAAATGCCTTAAATAAACAGAAGGCATATTTCTTAAGAAATAACAAATGTGTAGTTGTTTGAAAAAACTTGAGATACACTGATAAAAGTTGTATGTTGACCTTGTTAACAAAATGTCAGTTCTAGACAGCAATGCATTATCAAGCAGAAGTTTTGATTTCTTAAGAAATATCAAAAGTGTAGTTGTTTGAAAAAAGTGTCAAAGTTTTGGTTTCAAGACTCAAAATGTTTTGAAGAAGATAATTCTGAATCCATGTTTTGTATGTAACAGGAGTGTAACAACCCAAGGAGAGTGATTGATCATGGCGGTTTGATGATGGTCGGGGGCTCCGAACTCACAGGTATTATTATCATTGTTACCAAAGTAGGGCTCTGTAGCTCATCAGGCTTTATATTTAATTTTGTGGTCAATGTGGTTCCCTTAGTAGGGGCCACAGGGTCACCAAAGCTATGAATAAGAGTCTTTGTGCAAGGTTTCAGCTTTCTGTCTGAAGTGGCCTCCATTAGGAGGGTCAACAAATAATATACCACTCAACAATACTTTACACACAGTGGTAATGACATATTTTCTTGCTTGAATTATAGACCTAGTGATTATTATTGAACATAAATGCAGTAACTATGATGTAAGGTAACTTTATTTGTTTGCTTCCAATAATTTAATACCATTCCCATTACAAAGGCATTCTTATGACATTAAAAACAAGTATTTTCAGAAAATGGTCATCTCCATTTGTCAAAGTTTCATAATGTGTTTTAAAAAGATCGTCTTAATGTGAAATGCATGACATTTGTGTATGAAGATGGGCTTGAGCAAGGATGATTCAGCTTGAAAATATCCGTCACTGCTACAATTTTATGATTGCATTGGAAACTTTTGTTGTGATGTATACCGGTAGTTGTATTATCCAAGGTGATTCTTATGGTTTGAGTCCTCAAAAAACATGGCAACTTGAGTTGTAAAATGAAGTTCTTGTTCCTTGGTTTTATGGATTGATATAACTTGAAATGAAGAAACCTAAGCTTACTACATAGACAACATTTTTATTTTTAGTATATCACTTTTTCCTCTTCAAGTGACAGAATAAAACCAGTATCTTCACGAGTAGCATGAAATTATTGTTTTCACAAATCATTAGATAAAGATAAGTCTTATCGCACTGACGAAATACCTTGTATATTATATGCTTATGTGGTCCAAAATGTTGAAATTTATGTCCAAAACTGCTTGAATTTAGAGCTTTGTAGTTGCGGTAATCATTGTTTTATTGTCACATAGCAATGGTGATGACATGCATGATTGCAGAAGTGATCTCAAACCATTGAACGTAGTGAAGAGTATCATTACTTCATCTGCATTTAGCAACGATGATGACACGTATGATTGCAGAAGTGACCTCCTCACGTGGCATCATCCCCCCTGTGAAATTTTCACTGATATATCAAACTGCAATGTTGAGAACACATTTCTCAAACTGATAAAACTACCATACAAAAATTTTGCTAAGCCTGTCACTTTTGATTTCGATTCCGAGTCTAATCCAGGTCCTGTTACAAAAGGGCATGTACCATGATATTGTGATACAGTCCATTGTGCTGTTGCCATGACATACACAATTACTGTTTGAAGGAGGCTACAAAGGCTATGGACTCTCTATGATGGTAGAAGTGTTCTGTGGAATTCTCTCCGGGTCCATGTACGGCCCCAACATCAGGAAGTGGAGAAATACAGATACAGTGGCAAATCTAGTGAGGATCATTTAATTAATTTAATTTTAATTCTTGTACAAGTTTTCCTTTTTCAAAATTTGCTTAAATTCCTAAAATAAAGGCAATAGATTATTTCAATACAATATTAACATTTGTGGATCCAGGACATGGAGATAATTGTTGAGAATCTTATTTCTCATGCATGATAAACTCGTAAATGAAATGTGTAGGGAAGGGAACATAAATTCTGTAAACAAGAGAATCTTCCCCTTGACACATGAATCATTTTAGTAGCCGTAGTTGTGACAAAGGAAAAATCCTGTATATGCCCTGAACATTCTGTAAAGTATTTAGAATTAAGATGTTGCTACATAAGAAGCACTTTGATTTTTATGTTTTTATTGTTTTTGTATGTGTTTAGAATAATCTATGATGGTAAGCATTAAAATCATCTCACGTATTCATCAGCAAAAGTCTACTTTTCATCAAATTAAAGTTTGGCACACATAACTCCAATATTTTAGTGTCTCTCTAATTGTTTGATATTTCAGAAAAATCCTTCTTAATGAACATCTAAGGGGTTGGAAAAGGCAGGGGTCATTAGCCATTTTCCCCATTGGATGAAAACATATCACATTTTGAAAGGGTATTGTAAGGGCAGTGGCCCCTTTGAAATTGCGAAAATTACAGAAGTATAGAAATGGCCCGTTGTAAAAGACGTTCTTCCCTATTTTTTAGTCATCTGTTCGAAATGAATTCATAAATGATATATTACCTACTGCTATGAATCCTTCTATATCAGCAACTATGTCTCTGTGTTATGCTCCAACATATCTCCTGATATCCATCGAGCATAAACTCTCTTTATATAGCAAGCCAATCAAATTATGCTCTTTCAGCGATAACATGAAACTGGTTCCCAGGTTTCATTCCTCGTGCTCACAGTGTGATTCAAATCAGCTTATGGTAGTTCTATTAGATAATACTTCTCACTCCCCGCTGTACGCTCCTTCTAAGCTCGGATGCAGTGTTCCATAAACATTTTCATAAGAGGCATTTGCTAAAAACAGACAGGCTATAAATAGCGTTGAATAATCAGCAGTCTGATCGACCGTACTCCCAGGAATAAAAAAGCAAAAATATAGTCTCGATCGGGGTTCGAACCAGTCAGGATATCCTCTCCGTTTCTGTCTGAATGCACCCACCTCTGTCGCATGTTTCTGATATAAGCTCATCTAACCAATCACATGGCGGGCAGCAAAAGCTTTCGATATGATGCTAGGGGCAGATAACTATTCGTTATACATAATCACCGTTAAACGTTATTTACGACTGGTTTGTCTGCGCTTAACTGGTTATAGCAACATGCAACAGTGGTGGTGCATTCAGACCACGATGAAGAGGATATCCCGACTGGTTCGAACCCAGATAGAGACAATATTTTTGCAATTTTATTCTTTGGAGTACGCTAGATTTTAATCAGACTGAATAACCAGGACAGCGAAATGACTGTTTATACTGGATGGATATGAGGGGATAGGTTGGAGCACAACGAGAAAGAATATAAGCTGATGTAGCACAATGACTGCTATGTGACCTGTCATCTTGCCTCTACTTGCTACTTCAGGGTCAGTGTTTCATCGCAATAGACCCGGAGTGTTTCGAGCCTGGGTTCCGGGACCGCATGGAGGATCTGATGAACACCTGCAGAGCTCTGGAACCTGTATGTTATCATCCTATCTCTTTCTGCTTTTACAAAGTAATATGAACTAAATTTCAGAGAATGGTTGAATAGGAGTATTTGAAGATGAAAAACTGTTTTTTGCTTATAATTGATAATGCTAACCTGGTAATAATTCAAGGCAGGCAATTACTTACCGTATTTGAGGTTTGGACTCTGTCCATCCATCCATGTGTTCATTCACCGTCCCTCTCACTTATAAGGCGACAGCTTTCCTCAACCACTATTTAAGATAGGATAACCAAAATTGCTTTGTCTTTAGGGTATTAATACCTTGAATGAGTTCGAAAATCAGAAGCATGCGATTTATTCTTACACTGTTTTTGCCCTTGTTCAGTGTTTTCAGACTGTGTTTGAGGGTATCTTTTAATGAGACAGCTTTTCTCAAATTATTTAAAACCTAATTTAGTGTGTGTCCTAACACTATTAGTTATAAATTATAATCCTCACTATGGGCAATAGTCTGTACACAAAGATTCAGCTTTCTGGGCCGTATTCTTCTGGAGAAGAAGATGAAAATAGGTTTAGGGCATCATTACCTTGCACAAGTTCAAAATTCAGAAGTATGGAATTATATCTTATGGAGTTATGGCCCTTGTTTCATAAACTTTGGACTCTTTGAATAAATATCTCTGAGCTATACTGAAAAACCAAGGAGATGCTGATGACCGTCTGCTAATTCAAGGAAGGTTATTATACAAGGCAAACAATAACAATATTTATAAGTATAACAGTATTTTCATATCTCGGCACTGTACAGGCAGCAGGTGAGGAGGAGGTTCTGATGACTGCCTGCTTATCAAGGTTAGGGAGGCAATAACAATATCTCATTGAAGTATTTTACAGTATTTTCATATCTTGGCACTGTACAGGCTGCAGGGAAGGAGGAGGTTCTTGTGGCGGGTGACCCCGAGAGACAACACATGGACCTGTGCGAGGAGCGGGGCGGCATCCCGTACCACCCCAAACAGATTCAGTACGGGGTAGGTGCCACACCAATTCTTAAATCCATAATGTCGGCTCAGTAGAAATCTTTTGGAATTATCAAGATGCTATAGAAAGCCAAACAGGTCCAGGACAGAGGAGGTGCTCTGTCAATTCATCTTACTTCATCCTGTCTCAGGGAACGAAAGTTACGCTAACTCCACTTATCTGTACCCTGGGTTCAGAAGCTAGATTTGCTCGCGCGGCCCGACATGGGATGTACCAATCAAATGATTTTCTCGCCACCTTCTCGATAAAATGTTATCAAGAAAATGATTTGATTGACTGTATCCCAAGTCGGGCCGCACCAGCGAATCTAGCTTCTGAACCCTGGGTACAGATTAATGGAGTTAGCGTATGGTTCGTTCCCTGAAATGATCTTACTTAAATTGATGTCAGACTCAGTAATTAATCCTTCAGAGTTATCAAGATGATTTAGCACCTCAGACAGCATTGAGCATGTACCTATTTGTAAATCATAAGAATTCATTCATTTTTTATTTGTGCATTTGTGCAATTTAGGTGTTTGTGACTAGCTGATGCTCAATTTCTTTATTTCAGTTGGACCTGGCCAAGAAACATGGTGTGAAGCCAATGATGACAGTGTGATCATCATAATACTATATGTCACACTACATCCTTGATAATCTCCGGGGTTTTAATATTGTAAACAAATTACCTCCCTTTGTACGTCGCCATCAATTCACATGTCTCAATGAGAATTTGAAAGAACCAATCATTGGACTTTGAAAGACAGTTTGCAATCATAACTCAATGCATACAAAAAAGGTGATTTTATGCAATTTGTTGCTGTTATACATCGATAGAGCCATACAATATGTAAAACAATCATTAACAAGAGTCATCAGAAGATGACATATCCCACCGGTTCCACATGATCGTAAGATGTAAACCATTGAAAGATAATTGTTAATTTTTCAAGCAAGGTTCATAATAGTATAAGCTAATATATATGAAACGAAACCTTTCATGAACTGAGTCCAAATGTAAGAGCCGTTTCCATGGAAATAATAAAAAATAAAATTTTCAGAAATGTGAAAATATCAAAAGGCACCACTTCAGTAGGTGGGCAATACACAATGTAAAGTTTAAGAAAGATATGTGGACCGGTTTTTTAATTCTGCTCCGGAAACGAAACCTTTCATGAACTGAGTCCAAATAAGAGCCGTTTCCATGGAAATAATAAAAAATAAAATTTTCAGAAATGTGAAAATATCAAAAGGCACCACTTCAGTAGGTGGGCAATACACATGTAAAGTTTCAGAAAGATATGTGGACCGATTTTTGAGTTCTGTTCCGGAAACGAAATGATTACGGACGGGCGGACGGACGGACATACAGACGGACAGGGTGGTATTACATACTGGTGGGATAAAAATAAACAGCCAGTTTGTAAATTGTTATTCAGCTTAGGTCGTTTTCATGATCATATCATATTTCATTTCATCTATTTTTCATGTTACTTCTGAAAAACTGCCAACAATATTTTAACCACAGGAGCAATATCTGTTATGCTAATATTGTTTCCTTTTAATGGGTAATTGTAAATTTTTATCGGAAAGGTGATATGAAATACTGAAGTAAAATTGTCACAACAATTTAGAATTTATTATATAATATTATTTATTATATTATTTTATATATAAGGACATGGGGGTTGATTATGTGACACTTTGCTTAGTAGCAGAAATTACTTAAATGCTTACTATTTATATATTATGCTTTCTAGTCTCTTGTAATCGGCAACATGTCCATGTGATTAAATCAATTTGTAGCTGTACAAAAAAGCTACAAGTGTTTATAGATGAATTGGCACTTAAATCTGTGATTTTTCTCACTTTTGCTCAATATGAGAAATGTAAAAGACAAGGTCAACAATGTATTCATGTAAGCAAACTTCTATGTGTATTGCTTAATTTGCTTTAAATTTTGATATTAATTTACATAGGATAAATGAGGAAGATTGTTTATGTATTGTTATTGTAACTTTGAAAACCAACAGGTTTATTAGAAAAATGTACAGTTTTGTACTAACACCTTAGTTCTCAAATATACACTCTATCAAAAGTGAAGGACCATCTACAGTTCAATTTGTAACATTTACATTAAAGTGACACAGAGTATCTTTCTTAAACTTTATTTGGTTTTGATAAGCTACAAAATATCTTATATGCTGATTGAAGTTCATATCTCATCACATGGAAAAATCAAGAAAACATCTCAAATACGTTTAATATTCGAATTATGCATCCAATTAATCTACCTATTAATTACAATACCTAATAAACACTATTGAATCGAATATATCTTCCTGTCAGCTTATGACAAGGTTTCAAAATTACACTTGGCGAAAATCTAGTTACTTTGGCATTTGAGAATTTTTTATGAATGAATGGTCATATATAGCCTGATTAGTGAAATCCTCCAATGTATATCGAATATTTTCTGTGATACAGCTGAATAGAGCTTGTAGTGTGTCAGTTAGTCAATCTGATTAAATCAATTCTAGAAATAAAATAAAAACAAATTTTGTGTCTGCAGGGTTTCTAACTCGATCTTTTGAAAGTTTTCTCTGGTATCAGCCTGCATAGTTGTGTGTTCTGATGCAAGTTCAGGTAGTTAATAGCAAAGCCTCAGGCAAAAGTTCTTGGCGTCCAAAACAAGGGGCAAGTTACTCTTGTGAACCTTTTTTCCAACAAGATTGCTTTCGCCAATTCTCTCCCCACAGAGGCAGCTCAGCCATACCCAAATTAGCCTCTGTTCTATTACGGCTAATACATGGGATATGTTGTGCAGTCAGCGACACCGTTTCAAAAGTGGTCATTCGCAAAAGCTCGCCTATTCCCGTGTGGTTTGGCATCAAGGGGAGATAACTCTTCCTTCTACAAAACATCGCTTTTTATCTTCTCATTAGTTTTTAGCTCACCTTTACGAAGTAAATGTGAGCTTATGTCATGGCGCTTCGTCCGTCGTCCGTCTGTCCGTCCGTCCGTCTGTAAACTTTCACAAAAAAGACTACTCCTCCTAAACGAATTCAGATATCATTCTGAAATTGTAGTATGTTATACCCATGGTGATTCCTCACAGAAAGGTAGACGTTTCAGTTTTGAGAATCCAAGATGGCCGCCATGACAGCCATATTGAATTTTGAATTAGATTTCATGAAAAAGACTACTCCTTCTAAACGAATACAGATATCATTCTGAAATTGTAGTATGTTATACCCATGGTGAGTCCTCACAAAAAAAGGTAGACATTTCAGTTTTGAGAATCCAAGATGGCCGCCATGACAGCCATATTGAATTTTCAATTAGATTTCATGAAAAAGACTACTCCTTCTAAACGAATACAGATATCATTCTGAAATTGTAGTATGTTATACCCATGGTGATTCCTCACAGAAAGGTAGACGTTTCAGTTTTGAGAATCCAAGATGGCCGCAATAGCAGCCATATTGACTTTTCAGCTGCAGATGACACATCATTATTATTAAATTTTAAGCTTTCATCAAGTGATCACTGGCACCATATAAATTCTCTAATTTGAACTTACTAATCATAATATTATCTTAAATATGGAATATTTAAGATTGTCGTGCAAGTTGTTCTATATTTTTAAGTGTTTCTAAAAAAAATTAAGATGAAAGACAAACATAATTGGCAACTAGCTGCAAAATCCAAATCACATTAAACATGTTAAATTTTAAACAATTGTATCTTCCTTATATTCCTTTAAATACCACACATAAGGGGTCAACCAGAGTTCAGATATTCCACTATGCTGTCTAATACACATCCCAAGGCAGGCTGCTAGCATCACAGTGTCAGCTGCTAGTCTGTTGCATAATCAACCTGACCCAATTGATATGGTAGAGCATTATGCTATATGGCCATGGCCCATGTGTATGCAATAAAAGTTATGGAGTTGTATTCTCATGACAGTGATAATATTATGTTCTTTCTAAGAATAACAACTTACACAAAACTTGTCAAAACTAAGCTTTGTGTTTAGCAATCTACATGATAAGTTGATGTGGAATAAATATGCAGATGAAAATCGAAAGGGTTTAGTAAGAAAAGTAAGGAAATTTGATTTGTCATATCTCTCTGTTGATTAGACAATGCAAAAATGTTTACCATTATAGTACTGTATGAGTGTTAAATAAATTGATACTTTAATGAAAGACATCTCATGGTCACTTGACATGTAAATATTATGTGAATATTATGTCTTATGCGTTGCTGTGTTTATGACTTTCCTCTCAATCAGTCATTCATTTTCCTTGAAAAATCTGTACTTTTGGGATTCTCAATATCCCATGCAGCATAACCATCAATGAAATAATCTTGAAATCATATTAATGATTCACTACAAAACAAATGTAAGTGGCCACCATCCTGTAAGTAATGAATGACATTTAAATGGATACACCTAAACCAATCAAGATATCATTATGAAATTAATACGGATGCCCACATAAAAGTAGCATTTTGAAGATTAAAAAGTACAAGATGGTCACCAATTCAGCCATAGATATACAAAAAAGTTATACAAAAACCTACTGCTTGTTAACTTATCATGATTATATCATTCGTGTATTAATGTTTGTTCAAGCTCTAGTCGTTTCCAAAAGAAGACTAATATTTTAAAAAATAAAAAAATCATGATGGCAGCCATAACCAATTATATAAAAGATGGTTACATGTATAATTAAACCATTTTACCACATCATTCATTTTAAGGTGAGCTTCTGTACCCTCGGTACTTTTTATACCCCCGCCACGACGTAGTCGGGGGTATATAGCGCTCCGCGTGTCCGTCCGTGCGTCCGTGCGTGCGTGCGTGCGTCCGTCCGAAATCGTTTCCGGAGCATTACTCAAAAACTATACCACTTAGAAACTTCAAATTTGGTATGGAAGTAGCCTATATGGTGCTGTGGTGCCTTTTAGGGGTTTCTGCTCAATGGTCCAAATAATTTTTGAAATTTTGACAAAAAACGGTCCGATTTTTGGACTTTGTCTCGTTTCCGGAGCATAACTCAAAAACTGTACCACTTAGAAACTTCAAATTTGGTATGGAAGTAGCCTATATGGTGCTGTGGTGCCTTTTAGGGGTTTCAGCTCAATGGTCCAAATAATTTTTGAAATTTTGACCAAAAACGGTCCGATTTTTGGACTTTGTCTCGTTTCCGGAGCATAACTCAAAAACTGTACCACTTAGAAACTTCAAATTTGGTATGGAAGTAGCCTATATGGTGCTGTGGTGCCTTTTAGGGGTTTCAGCTCAATGGTCCAAATAATTTTTGAAATTTTGACCAAAAACGGTCCGATTTTTGGACTTTGTCTCGTTTCAGGAGCATTACTAAAATAATATACCACTTAGAAACTACAAATTTGGTATGAAAGTAGCCTATATGGTGCTGTTGTGCCTTTTAGGGGTTTCAGCTCAATGTTCTGAATAATTTTTGAAATTTTGACCAAAAACGGTCCAATTTTTGTTTTGTTGTTTCCGGAGCATATATAAATACCAAATGACTTGCACACTTCAAATTTGGTATGGAAGTATACAGTCGAACCTCAGATACCCGGACTCCGTATATCCGTAAATCTCACCTTACGGACAAAGATTTTTCAAACAATGTGTCTATATTTCTTAAGAAAAATGACCCAGTTAACGGGACCATTCGCTATTGGGACGATTTTCAACTGTAAACAAAACAAGGTTCGACTGTATAGTGCTGTTGTGCCTTTTAGGGGTAATTCCAGGGTTCCCAGAATTTTATTCAAAAACTACATAGCCGCGGATGTTATGAAGTAAAATAGTTTTTAGGTTTGCAAGACCATTGTGTTCAAAGTCATAATCATTCAACGAGTAATTTTCATAAATTTTCAAATTAATGTTACGTGAAGGCGGTCAAACTACAGGCGGGGGTATGTGAGCCGTGCTCACTTTTGCCTTGTATTATTTGGTAAAATTATTAAAATAAAATTTATCATAAAACAAAGAACAATTTTCACAATTATAAAACAGTATGTTTCTAATGAAAAACCCTATCCATATATGATTTTCAAATATTTTCCCTCTCACACTGTTAATGAAAAATAATCCTAAAGGCATGATGCTTGTGCAAGTCACTATACGACCGTTGATAATTACCAAAGTCTTGGATAACCAAAAGGTGTTTTCATTGGCTGCAAATAAGGGAGATATCTCAAGTTACAACTTTTTGCCGCTAAGGCAATCTGCCGGAACCCAAGGATCTTGGCGTAATAGAACAGAGGCTAACTAGGGTATGACAGAGCTGCCTCTGTGGGGAGAGAATGGCTTTCGCCTAGAAAAAAGGTAATCTGTTTCTGTTTCCTTCAGTGTCAGTTTCAAACCCACAAACCATGCCTTTTGCCAGATGTTGATTAGGGAAAAGGAATTAACCCTAATTCCCACAGAAAAACATTATAAAATGACATAAAAGGCAACTCAAAGGCCTTTAAAGATGCTTTTCCGCAGTGAGAAGGTGAAAGTTTAAATTGGTATTCTCCTTTCTATTTGTGTTAAGAATTTTTTGTCACATCACCTTTGTTTGTCTATCAAAAACAAGATTTTTTTTAAATTTGGCCTTATATGGACTGTCATCAGATGGCAAGGAGAGGAACCATTGAACATGTTCTAATAAAAAAGAAGCAATTCGGGGAATTTTTAATGTCATGGTCTGTTTTTATCTAACTCTCATTAATAAATTATCTTACATGTATAGTGAACTTAGATGAAACTTGAAAGACTGTAAAAATGACATTGTTATGATGAATATTTTTTTCATCCATGTATGAAATGAAAATGTTTGGAATTGTATTTGGTGCTATAGTCAATACCACTATTTTTCTCAAAAAAAATCAGCTAAATCTCTTAATGTTTATTATCCCATCCCACCCTAATTAGCAAGGTTTGTACATCTGTACATCATGGAAGACATCTTTTCAGAGGATAACTCAACAATTTACGAATCAAAATCGTATGACCGAGAAGTTGTGATAATGGTTGTGAGTTACCTGTAAGTATAATATGATTACTATCATGTACTCTGTGATAACAAATAAAGCTTAGTTTTGTCATTTAATAATGTTTTGTTTTGTTTGAAGGAGACATGATTGTTACATTTGCAGGTGTCATTATTATGATGTATAAGCCAAATATCAGGAGATAGCTGACAAGATCTTGCATGAAAGACTAAATAGTCGTTTAGGTTTTAACAGACAACAAGGATTGCATATGACTGAATGTATGTATAAATGTACCCCCAAATACACTGGGTGGTAACGTACCGTATTTTCTCTAATAAGCGCCCGAAAAAAGAAATTCTAGAACAATGTGCACTTTCTTGATACCCAGTGATTGTGTGATCATGGCAGAGAAATGAGTAATTTGACAAAATAGTTGAACCCGAGTTGAAGATCTTATTATGCAGACCACCTCTTGAGTCAATACATATAATTAAAGGTGTAGGAGCTATGTTGATGCACACAAAAAACACCTATGGTTTCAAAGCTAGTTAATGATCCAAGTCAAAGTATTCTCGGCGAGCAAAAAAAAGCAACAAAGTGAACATAATTTTAAAATAACTTTCACCTCAAATATATCTTCTAAAAGCATTTATTAACTTTAAAAGTGTCATAACAATATAAAATGTTTTAATAAAATAAAATGAGAAAGTTTTAATGCCTTGAGTCCTTATCACAAAATAACGGATTCAGTAAGATTTGGAATGATGGCTCTTGGATCTCCTCCAATGATTTGCACACAACAAATGAATGAAGACAAATAAACATGTGACAAGTAAAGAATTTCCCTCATAGAGAAGTTTTGGTGAAAACACTGTCCACACAAAGAGATGATAACGTTCAATGGTAACAAGAACTGAGTAAACAGCCAATGGGAGAGCTCGACACATCAACAGAGTAATTGCTGCTGTCACATGGTCTTCTGATAATCTGTAATTGGAAGAAAAAATCATGTTTAAATAATACATGATTGTAAAGCGCTTCTCTATAAATCTAGTTGAAATCTGGTCATATCTGAAACTCATACCTTAATACATCAATTTGATTGAGAGGGTTCTCCTTTATGTCGCCAATTTTCGCGACCTTCACCTTCCAAGGAATCAATCAATCACAGGTCTATATTCATATCTCAAGCCATTGGCAAATGTTATGTCAGATCAGAATTTAAGGAGATAAACTATTTGAGAAAAAGGAAAAGTTGTCCATGATATATAAATCAGATAACAGCATTAGTGCAGCTTTTATTCCATGTAATATTTTTACACATGATAGTTCAAAATATTCCAACATTTGCAATCAAGAATCAATTCCAAATATTAACCAAAACCTTCAAACCAGTGCAAACGGTACAAGATATTCCTATTCTATTAGCCTTGATTACATGTTACTACCTCAGCTAATCCAAACTGCTCAACTTGCCTGTTTATATCTCCCTGTCTTGAAGACCCTGTGCTGAGATACTTGGCAAGGGAGATCATCCAGAATACTGGCCCGCCATTGGTGGATGCCCACATCAAGAAACCAATGAAAACAGGGTAGTAGCTGTCCAACCCAACATAACCAGCAGACACGTCAACAGTTGTTAGGCTGTTGGAGTTGCCCTTGAAACAAAATTGACGTTCATTAACTCTTACAATGCCATGGGACCATGTAGGATCTTCTTCCCCAAAAATGAGAAATCATGATTTTCACAAAATATTTTGATAAAGACAAATAAGGTACAATGACATAACGTCAACTTTCAAGACATTCAGATGATTATAGAGAGGATTTGATTTGTATCCAGTTGGCCATTTTTATTTTTTATTTTTTTACATTATATAGAAAGAAAGCAACTGCTACATTTCTCAAGTACAATCAGTCATAAAGATAACATGATCTTTTCATTCCTTGTTTATCACGCTAGTAGCATTATTCCTGCATGTAATGTTAAATAGGCATTGAAAATAATGAAGATGATTACGTTGATAAATATGATAACAAAACTCCTTACCTGGAAGAAAAAGGATGCCTGGCCAAACCACACACAGTACAAGGTGAGATAGACCGGCCTCAAGTAAACTATGGGAATGATATAGCTGGATACTAAATATTCTGTGAGTGTTGTCATGGCAACAAATGCTGAATTATGTGGTCTCAACAGAAGCATCATCAACATAACCCATGCAGACTGAATATTCTCCCAAAGGAGCTGAGCTTTATTCTCCATTTTCTGTTCAATCCACCATTGTCTGCCAGTCAACAAGCAATACACTGCTATCAGACAGTACGAGCACCGAGCCTCCACCAGCCCCCTGTAACATGTGAAATGTAAAATGATTATTTTTATATCAACAAGCAATACACTGCTATCAGACAGTATGAGCACTGAGCCTCAATTAGCCCCCTGTAACATGTGAAATGTAAAATTATAATTTTGATATAAAGTGTTTTTAAATTGTATAAATACATTACCTTCAGGGAATAGAATCCAAGCAATAGATCAAAGGCAAACTCTCGTTGATCTTGACCAAATACATGAATTGTTTTAAATAAATCTTTAAGAACATCACATATTTGGGCTGAAACATGTGTCTCAACTAAATTTCCTATCAAACAATCTCAACTCAAATCTATCTCTCTCCTGCATAAATCAGTCTAAGTAAACCTAGCCTCACTATTATCCGTTACACTGCTATACTGAGTCTAGAAAGGCTTGGTTGAGAGTCGCGTCAGCCCACGTAACTAAGTTGACCAATCAGAACTGATCTTACCTAGCCACAATAGTGTGCCTTCGCACGTACAACGTTGGAGGGTCATAGGTCGCAGAAAGGTCGGCTGACGCGACCCTCGACCAGACGGATAATAGTGAGGCTAGGTTTACCTAGACTGTGCATAAATAAGTTTAAAATGATTTTTAATGCTTGTTATGTAATTGATTGTTACAGTCAATACCTTTTCACCATACTGAACCAATAACCTTTACATCATTAGTTTTCAGTCAGTTTCGTTCATCAATGACATTTTCAACGACATTTGGTAACCATCATCCAAAAACAATTAATTTTTACAGTGAATTCTGTAAATCCCTGCATTGTGATTTCATATCAAAACTTACTTTGACGTGCCATGATACACTGAAGGGAATTCTACAGCCCCATTGGCTGCCCGGAAACAGTAAGTGGTTACCATGGCAAGGACCAATAGAAGGGATTGTGGGATTGAACCAGAGCGCCATCTAGTGATACAAACACACAGCATGGAGGCAGCCATTGTAACAGATAGTGTCCTTTTGTTTCCCGGCCTGTGAACAAAATTAATATATCAACTTAATACCATTTCTTATAAGAGACAAGTAATAGATATACCAACACTTCCTGAGGTTAATCGCTCAATGCACCTCCTGTTTGAAACAGGTGGTGTATTGAGTGATGCACCGAGGGAAGTGTGGGTATATCTGACTTATACCCCACTCCGATCGAGTTATATTTGACGAAAAAGAGCTTTCCATCCTTCTCTATGTAAATACTTCTTGACCCAATTACATCAATTTAATATTAACAATATTTAAACAAACTTTTTTACTAATAAAACTTTGTACACAATAGTACCTATACATATGTTCATATAGGAAAAAATAACAACATGTACATAACACAACAGAATGTACTCGTATTTGTCCTAACCCTCAATAGCTCAATCGATATAGTCGCTGCTCTGCAACCTAAAGGTTCAATTCCTGTCGTTGTTTATAATTCTAAATTTTACAAGTCCGTTTATTTTCAAAAGTTGAAGATATTTTCACCTGACTAGGTGTAACTTTACAATAGTAAGTAGGTGTATTAGAAAAGTAAAGGAGTATCAGTCAATACACCAACAGTTAGAACATAGAAAGTAGAGGTGTATCAATCAATACATTTACAGTTAGAACAAAGGAAACCATAGAAACGAGACTGGAAGTGGGGTATGAGGTTGCTTTATGGAAGACTCACTTTTTTAAAAATTTAATTAAGACAATTCAGTAGATCTCTTAATCATCAAAGCATTGGCATGAATTGAAGGCAAGAGCTTTGAGCAACTTACTGGCAAAAATAACTTTGCATAGAATGTTTCCATATTCAGAATGCCATTATAAACTGTATAAGAATGCATATAAAAAGTCGTCTATATGGTCCTGTTAGAGAAAAATGTGAGGCGATTTAATCTACACTATTTGACTTACCTAACAAGCCAGTCCCCAACATCAGGAAGAGTGATCCATTTGTCGCCGGTCTGATTCCATCTTCTTAGGACCCGACACACTATCAACACAACCAAGATGGCCATCACTGACATCATCACAGAACCCTTGCTCAAATCATGACAACCCTTTGTCTCCTCTGCGGGTCCAATGACATCTTTTCTTTCACGTTTCTGCTTATACAACCAAGACCCATCTGATTGGTCAACAGGCAAGTCATTCTTGAGTGTGTATTTTGATTGGTCGGTCTGTGACTGCCTGAGTGAGATTCGACCAATGAGATGATAGATGAGGAAGAGGTGGATTGTGGGAAGGAAGAAGTACCACGTCTGATGCTCCTCCTCTACGAAGCTACTGGACAGGAGACTAAAGGTGTGAAGTACACATCCACCAACAAACACACCCTCCAAGCCACTTTTAATAGACACCTGTGCGGACAGACAGGAAAATAATAAGTCATTTCGTCAAACCATTCAAACTCTTTTTCTTGACTTGACATTCAAAAAGCAATCACCTAGTTAAACATGCTAAGATAACATACCTCAAGCTACATCGTACAAGGGCTATGAAATAAATTATTAACAAAACATACATTGTATTCTGCTTTTCAAGAAATGTTCAAACAGGATTGAATATTTTCATGTTTCTCTTTCAGTTGAAGTCCAAACATAACTTGAGATACACAGTTAGCACAATGTGACTCAATTCCACAATATTACAATATCCACAACTCTGAATGATTAGTGCTTTCCAAAAACACCACATAGAAAATTTTCTTACCTTACTCTTTTTGGTTGAACTTTGATTCCTAAAATGCATCACAGCAAAGAGGGTTGCCATGACAACAACAAAGAGGACTGCCATTTGTAAAATCACGAGAAACACATTTGAAGTGCAGAGGAACTCGCTGCGGAACTGGCTCGTACACACGGTCATGTGACCCAACAGGAACGGGAGGCAACAGAGCAGCGTGACCTGGAATCTATTTGGCGTCACAAGAAGCATGTCAGACTCTGATCGGGACAGGTAGATCAGAATCAACAGTATCTGAAAGTAGATAACGATAATTTTGTTATGCAATGTGTTGAAATCTTCTTTTATTGCACTACGGTTCACTTAGCTAATGTAAAACACAAGAAATGTAACAGAAGTGATTTTCAGACCACCTCCACCGTGATTCGAACCCAGGACCTCCGGGTTGAGAGTCCTGCACTCTACCTGTTCGGCCAAAGAGATATCCCTCTAGCAAAAGCTAGTAGGAATGCTTATATCTCACCTTGTCACAGAAATAAGTTACATTGCCCTGCAAACTGAATAATAACTTGTCTGCTTTTTTAAAAAGCCGAATTCTGTAAAATGCACATCTATACACAATGTCTGTTCAATAGACAAAATTTCGTTGAGCTAGGCCTTATGGTTTTTGAGTTTCCATCCAGAAACAATATTGTAAACTGTATTTCCATTGAAATAGCCATCAATGCCCAAAACATATTGAACAAGCGTTTGTCACTGAGGTGACATAATCCCCCGCCGCAAATTATCAATCAATTATTGGCTGTGACCTCTTATTTGTTGTCAGAGGGTCACGAAATCTATAAACTGTGACCTTGAAAATAATTTGAAGGTCACCAAAATCGACTGGGCCCGGCGCCTTCCCAATAAGATGCTTTGTGTAAATTATGAAGAGAATCCAGTTAATGGTTCTTGAGATATCCTGCTGACAAGCCTAAAATGCAGGTTTCAATGCTGAAATTTTCAAAGTATCCCTGTGACCTTGAAAATAATGTGAAGGTCACCAAAATCGACTGGACCCGCCGTGTTCCCAATAAGATGCATTGTGTAAGCTATGAAGAGAAGCCAGTGAATGGTTCTTGAGATATCCCGCTGACAAGGGTAAAATGTCAAAGTCTCATAATGACCTTGAAATGAAGGTCAAGGTCTTCCCCAGGGGAAGCTATATGTAAGATATGAAGAGAATCAGGTCAACAGTTCTTGAGATATTGCGCTAACAAGGGTAAACATGCAAGTTCACATGTCCAAAAATTCAAAGTTCTGCTGTGACCTTGAGAATTATGTCAAGGTCACCAAAATCTAATCAGCCCAAGGTCTTACCCAGGGGAAGTTATATGTAAGATATGAAGAGAATCCAGTCAACAGTTCTTGAGATATCGCGCTAACAAGGGTAAACATGCAAGTTCACATGTCCAAAAATTCAAAGTTCCGCTGTGACCTTGAGAATAATGTCAAGGTCACCAAAATCTAATCAGCCCAAGGTCTTCATCAGGGGAAGCTATATGTAAGATATGAAGAGAATCCAGTAAACAGTTCTTGAGATATCGCTCTAACAAGGGTAAAATGACAAAGTGTCCTTGTGACTTCAAGGTCACGAAACCCATTTGGACAATTACTCTCACTGAGGTGAACCTATATGCAAAATATGAGAAGGATGTAGAGAAGAGTACTTATGTTATTCCATTTCGTACGTACGTACGTACGGACGGACGCTGCCGAATACTATATCCCCCGCTTCGCGCTAATCGCGCGGCGGGGGATAATAAAAGAAGTGTTACAAGATTTAGCAGGTTCATTCCAAATTTTTGTTCCTGATATGGTTACAGATAACAATAAGTTGACACACAAAAACTGATTCCTGCTCTAGATATGTAATATTTTAAACAAGAATGCTGACAAAAGATGAAAAAGGCGAACTATATATATTGATTGCAGTTACAATATTTGCTTTTCTAAAGTTGTGAAACCAAAAGCCTTGGTATTCTTGTTCTAAGTCTGACGTCAAATGATACTCAAGAAAAGAAATTTTTATTGGTCTTAATCCATGACGTTTGTGTTTCATAGACTTGTCTTTATCATAACAATAATTTTTTCTTCAAAATTAATCTTTAAAGCTGTTATATAACATAATTTTCATATTTTGACTTTCATTTCAAAATCAACTTTCAAATGTCAACCATTGAACAAAATCCTACCATCCAGAGTAGTACAATGCCAGTTCCCATCGTGTAAAGGTCATAGGTTGTTGACGTTTCGCTCACACGAGACCTCATATCACGCACAGCCTTCCCATAATCCTTCAATATTCGCTGACCAATGAGCTGCCTGGATTCACTTGATAAATTCCTCTCTTGCAGCCAATGAGAATGTCTCTTTATTAATTGTTGATATAGCTGATAACCACTCTCTGAAAAGGACCAATTTGTGACAATAAACATTTTTAAGTTTCTAATCTCTTACCTAAATGGGGCAGTAGCACGTTTTTGAATATCTAATATTTTCAATTTTTCACTGATAATTGTTCATTAATGCTAAATGTATTAATTTGATAGTTTCAAAATCTCATTACAAAACAATCATTCATAGTCAGAGAACAAATCATAAAGATTCACATAAAGTCCAATGATGGGCATTTTTGTGCGAACACCTTTTTTGTGTTACAAAAAGGAATCGCATGGCTGAACTTTACATGCTACTTCCCCTTTAATTTGTTTTAATAAGTTAATAAATCTGATTTGCTATAAGTGTTTAATTGTGTTAAATTGTTTAATACTCCTACAATCCCGATTGTCTAGTAACCTTGAATCATGATAAATAAGTTGCATATTGAGAACTGTCCAACAGATGTTTTCCCTCCTTCATATATGAAACATTGCAACTAAAATTCATATATACATATTAATCCATATGAAGTTTCCTTTCCTCAAAACAAACTACATATCACTATTTACAGACAAATATCTGAGAAAAATATATATATATTTTTAGGGATAGAAATTGGCTCTCTCAAAAAGCAACTATCATAGCAAATAAGGGTTAAAAAAAAAAATTGATTTTATATTTTTGTTTGAGTCACTTGATATGATAAATGTACCTTTCTCAATATCTGCCAAATTGCTTTCAAGCAAGTTGGCCACCTGGTGGCAGTTGAGCTGCATCATTCGAACTTGCTCCTCAATATCGTAGCCAATCAGAGCCTCTGACACAATCTCTCCCAAGTTGTTCTTTGGTATCGGCATTCCGAACAGTGACGCCAGGGTTGGAGTTACATCTATCTGCATTATGTCATTGTCACTTGCTCCTTGAAATTGAATCATAACTTCTTGGTTATTAAAACGAATAAAGATTGATAAATAAATGTAAAGAGGATATATTCTTAAAACTTCATAACTAGAATGCTGTAAGTGTAATGGTTTTGGACAGACTTCATCTTTTTGGCAACTTTTGTGAATCATATTTGAGTGTCAAATATATCTTGGAATTTTGATTGTTTTGAAAAGGTAAGAAATAAAAAAATACTAACCCTAGCACCATGACTTGAAAATAGCTTAGTTAACCAAAAGATAAACATTTTTGTGAGGGGTTTTTTTTCCTTATAAAACCCTAAAAATAATGTATCATGACATGTATTGTATTGAATCGTATTATTCTTTATCATTGTGATATGTAAAATGTCTGTATAATTATTGGCACAACTCTATTTCAAACACTGTCTTAGATGATATAACCACACCAGTCTGATTAAAATTGGCCTATTTGTGGGGAAAAAGAATCGAACATATCTTTTCAATAGGTTCTTTCCACTAGGTCCGACTGCAGCCCTGTAGGTCACATGTCCTTATGTTTACTCAACTAACCAATCACAAGGCACCATCAAAAGCCTTCGGTATCACCTAGGGGCAAGTAACTCCTGTTAACCATGCTTTGTACAAAATAACTGCTTGCAGTCTTATAAACGTGACAATGTGATTGGTCTGCTAATGATTGGGTTTCAGTAAACAAGATAAAAACATGTGAGTAACTTGGGTGCGATCAGACCTACTTTTGACAATATCATATCTCCGTCGGGTGACCAGTTTGAATAATTAATTCCTCAGAACCAGGCCGATTGTAATCACTCTGCAACCACACTAACCAGAAGACTGGATGGAGGGACTGATAAAGATGACAGGAACAGCTGTCTCCCCTGGCGTGGCGCCGCCGTGTCCTCCCTGGTCGCTCATACCGTGATCTCCACACACCATCAACACACCCTTCTCGCCACTCTCGCTCTCCTGGTAGCATACACATCACATCAAACTTGTGGAACATAAACACACTATCTACTCAAATGCCTTTGGAAAAATTGTGGTGTTATTTGCAGTATATCTATTGCTTTCTCAAATAATCTATGTCTACTTTGTTTTAATTACTATGCCTTTAGGTCACTTATAAAATATTATCTAAAAAAAACTGTTCACAGGCCATAAAGCTATCATTTTGCAAATTAACAAGTTTTATATATATATATATATATAAATATGTAAATATCCAAAAAGTATTTTAAAAAACAACTGTTAACATGTCAAAAAGCTATCAATTGACAAAATAAAAACTCAAGTCATACTATAATTACCAAAGAGTTTGAAGAGCAGCGAATAGCAATGTTTAGACCGGGAGAAGCAATTGTATGTGCAGTGTATTGTATTGAATATATATATTTGGATTCTATATTACCATAAAAAACACCATCTTTTCCTACAGAGAAGTTACACAAGAACCCACCCAGAATTTCATTGCCTTGTAGATTTGGAACAGAACACTGTTGATCTCAAGGACTTTTAATAATTCTCTAAGAAATCTTTCAATGGTTGCATCTATCGCCAAAGGGGTCAGCTTTTTCAAAAGAAAACTTTTAATGAGCCACAAGGCCAGTGATATAGCCTGACAAGAGTTATGACATTTTGGGAAAGATGCAGAGAATACAAACCCAGAGTTTCATGGCTTTGTAGATCTGAAATATGACACTGTCCATCTCCAGGAGTTTGGGCGGTACGAGGGGACTGCGAGGTCCGGCAAGATGGCCGATGTGGTCGAGCCCTAGGTAGTGGAGGATCATCACGTCCCAGTCATAGCGCGACAACTCGTCCGGTAGGTGGCGACTCACGTTGGTGTCAACCTTGATGTCAACATGCGATTGATTTAGTGAGTAGGGCTTTCACGGGTACTCGAGTACTCGAGCCCAAGACTCGAAAAGTATTTAACACTGTTCCTTATTTAAGTTATTTCAGTCTCTCTGTATAACATTACCATTTCAAGCGTTGATGTCAAAATTATTCTATATACGACCATTTAAAAGTCGAATTATACGTCATAATATCTAGGCTATACAACAATTAAAGATAAGGCAAAGACTAAAGGGCTATAAAAATCCAAAAATCCTTGGGTAAGGATAGAATGTTGGGTACTCGGGTATGAGTTGAGTCTGACCCCTCGAGTACTCGAGTCCAATTTTTTGGACCCGTGGAAGCCCTATTAGTGAGTCTTTTCTAATTTTATACAAATCAACAATATCATCAATTTTTATCTACAGATACAATGATTAATTGTGATCTTTAGTTTTACACTACGCTATTCTGTGTAACTAAGTGCAATTTTTTTCTTATTCTGATCAGATTGCTATTCTACTCAGTCTGTTTAAAATTGACAATGTTCTGTGGGACAAAATAGTAAAAATATTGTCTTTGTCAGGGTTCGAAACAGCAAGGATAACCCCTCCACCATGATCTGAATGCACCCACCTTTGACGCATGTTTCTTACGTATGCTCTTCAAACAAATCGCAAGAACAGCAGCAAAGCTTTTGATATAATGCTAGGGGCAGGTAACTCCAGTGTATCATTCATTAGGCATGATCGCTGCTAAATGCTTAAAACTACGATGTGATTGGATAGCTAATTACTGGGTTTGGTCTGCAATAAACTGGTTACATCAACATGTGATTAGGCTTGCTGCATTCATACTGTGGCTGATTGGTTATCTCGGCTGGTTCGAACCCTAATAAAAACAATATTTTTACGATTTCATTCCTCAGAGCACAGACGATTTTAATAAGAATGTTATACTACTGTATAGTCCTATTGTTTTACTTTGAATCTTATGTTTATTGATTATCTACCGATTTCAATCCACAAATTTTTTAACACCTAACTCATGTTTTTATACCTCTGTGTAATCAGTGACAAAGAAGGAGGTTGTTCCATCGGTCCTGAGGAAATGATCCGGAAATAACTTCAACCAGGTGTCGTCTCCATAGAAAACTATGTTCTTGTTATGTTTGTGGAATTGGGTCACAATGTTGTCCTCTTCTAGTGAGCTGGAGCCGAAGTTGAGAACAACATCAACAAAACCTGGAATACCACCTGTGGTTAAAGCCTAGAAGAAAACAAATTATTAAACAAAATCATCAATAAAATTAAAGTGATTTTTTTATGGAAACATTTCTTATGGAAAAAGCTGTATGTACACTTGTGTTAAGATAATATGAGAACATTAGAAACATTTACATTTTAGCAGATCTGACTAATGTCGTAAAATATTGCTTTCTTTGAAAGTTCAAAGGTTTTTTTCTGTGGATTATCTGTCATCTTCATTCAATTAAAACAAATAAGGTGTACAACATTAATTAAAAGTCATTTGACTTAAAGCATATTTCAATGTTTGACTCCATATGTGAAGAACAATTTTCATCCGAGTTTGTATATGACAATTGTAATTTCAAGGTTTAATTTCATCACAGTAAGGTTAGAAATTATGTGATAAAATTGGGTCAATGATACTCTCTAGTATAGTTTGACATGATCCCACATCTACAAGTCACTTAACGAAATCATTAAAGTTTATGCTTGAAGATCAAAAAGTTCACAAAGTATTCAAAGAGGTTGTAATGCCAACTTTGGACCTACCTTTATTCTGGGTAAAGTCACAGTGGGTGGGTGAACTTTGGCATGGAACCCTATTGCTTTTCCTTTTGACATCAGTGTATACAGATACGGCATTTGATGATGAGCGAGCGGACCAAAGACAAAGTCGTCTCTCAGTGCATCAATGACAACCAGCACAAATCGTTGATATTTTGCAGGAGGAATACTATTATCCTTTACTCCAGGTATATTTGGTGCTTCATCTTTTTGAGAAAATCCTTTTAATCCCTGTTTTATTGGAAAGAATCCTTTCAAGAATAATGAATAGGAAAAGAGGAGCAACACTGCGACCACAGTGACACACAATGGTCTACTTATATAAAATGTATTGGTCATTTCTATTTTTGTAGGTATTTGAGTTTGTCCTTATCTATTGACTATTAAAATCCTGCACTTCAGTGATGGTGATCTGGTTGTTTTCTTCATGATTGTCAATTAAGAAAAGCTAAATGTCTAAGCCATTGTTGATTTTTTTATAACCCATAACATCACATTTTATCAATGAGTAGCTTGAGTGTAAATACATCGGTCGATTGTTGGTGGTTACTTATTAAAAGCAAGTAAAAACTTTTCTTGGAGCTACATGCCCTTTCATGTGCTGTTGCCCATATTGTAAACATCCGGTTACCACAAAGTATGAATCTTACTTTTTACGGTTTACTTTTTTCAATAGTATTATTTTCCTTATCAAATGCATAAGCCACATTGAAAATAAAGGGGGCTTTTTAAAAGGTTTGTCAAATACATTTTATGAAAACGTTGACCATTCATTCTCTTCAAATCTTGACAGATTACAGTTTAGATTCGTTTTATTTTACAGTCACTGTTTTAAGTTTTTTAAGTACAACTTCCGCTTCCGTTTAGGATTCGCTTCCGTCAAAACGTGCAGCATGTTTGGGGACAGTAGTGACGACGACGATGTCGGGTTTACAATCAACACAAAGTATGCTGATCGATATAACACATGGCGACGTGCGGAAGAAATGCAAAAATGTAATGATTATCACTGATTCTTTAAACCATAGCTTGACTCTCGACGTGTTGATTTTTGTTGTAAGAACCTCTGTTTTCGTGCACTGAGATATAGAATTCTACAACCCAGGGAAGTCACATCATACAAACCCCATATAAAAGCGACTGTTGTAGACCGATATATTATATGGCCAAATTGTGTGCAATCCAAATAAAGCATTCAAAATTGACTTATACTATCTGGCACTCACTCACTCACTCTACGATATCATCTGCAAAGAACTAAAACCCCTTGGGAACACCACTCCTACAAACCAGTTACTGCTACAAAATCACCAGTTCCCTAAATATGTAGCTACTTATATCTTCATATGAAAACGTCGAAATGTAAATAAAATACATTTCTGCAGTGATGATAAATAAATAATGCATGCCTACCTATATATATATCCTAAGACAACAAAAAAGGCACATTTAAGTACAATTAGAGTATTGATTTTAAAATAAACGTTTGTTTTTGCTATCTCTGACCTCTGGATAACCTTACAGAATTTTCTTTATTATTCAAGTACTTCAATTCATTAATTGCTATGGTTATGATATAAATCATGTTAATTCCTTGCAGTGAAAGATCGATATGGTGATGTGGCCCTCGACTCGGACTCAAGTTCAACGTCAGAGAGTGAAGATGAAGAGGGGGAGGTATAAGGCTTTAGAGGAACTGTCCTATTGTTGTCTTTTAGGGAACATTGCAAGAGTGTTTTCTAGTTTATACATCCCTGCTATATGATCTCAACAGAGCAATCTCCTCTGATATAAACTCTGAAAAAATTTCCCTTGAAAACACAATATTAAATTAAAAAATGTTGATGTTCTCTGAACGTTACACTTTGATGTACATTGAAACCAAATTACTATTGATCAACTACTGAAGTTGTTAATTCTGAGAGTTTTATGAATGATGATGTTTGTTCATCACAGGCACTGACCTCTACAGTAGAGAAGGGCTGGCTGAAGACTCTCTCTGCTCTGAAGAACAAGGACCCGAGAATCTACCAGAAAGATGCCAAGTTCTACTCAAGTAATGATCTTTAAGAAAAACTATTCATGTTGAGTATGATATTGTGCTAAAACAAATCCTTGAATCTTTACCATAACTTCTAAATATTGATTATAGATATGATAAAATATAAATAGATGACATTCGATTGGGACTGAAAGTAGAAGAAAAAAGCAACAATTTGAATGTTGATGTTTTTTTGATGTACCAGGGTACTTTTTAGCTCACCTTTACAAAGTAAATGTGAGCTTATGTCATGGCGCTTCGTCCGTCGTCCGTCTGTCTGTCTGTCCGTCCGTAAACTTTCAGGAAAAAGACTACTCCTCCTAAACGAATCCAGATATCATTCTGAAATTGTAGTATGTTATACCCATGGTGATTCCTCACAGAAAGGTAGACGTTTCAGTTTTGAGAATCCAAGATGGCCGCCATGGCAGCCATATTGAATTTTCAATTAGATTTCAGGAAAAAGACTACTCCTCCTAAACGAATGCAGATATCATTCTGAAATTGTAGTATGTAATACCCATGGCGATTCCTCACAGAAAGGTAGACGTTTCAGTTTTGAGAATCCAAGATGGCCGCCATGGCAGCCATATTGAATTTTCAATTAGATTTCAGGAAAAAGACTACTCCTGCTAAACGAATGCAGATATCAATCTGAAATTGTAGTATGTTATACCCATGGTGATTCCTCACAGAAAGGTAGACGTTTCAGTTTTGAGAATCCAAGATGGCCGCCATGGCAGCCATATTGAATTTTCAATTAGATTTCAGGAAAAAGACTACTCCTCCTAAACAAATCCAGATATCATTCTGAAATTGTAGTATGTTATACCCATGGTGATTCCTCACAGAAAGGTAGACGTTTCAGTTTTGAGAATCCAAGATGGCCGCCATGGCAGCCATATTGAATTTTCAATTGGATTTCAGGAAAAAGACTACTCCTCCTAAACGAATCCATATATCATTCTGAAATTGTAGTATGTTATACCCATGGTGATTCCTCACAGAAAGGTAGATGTTTCAGTTTTGAGAATCCAAGATGGCCGCTATGGCAGCCATATTGAATTTTCAATTACATTTCATGAAAAGACTACTCTTTCTAAAACAATCTAGATATCATTCTGAAATTGTAGTATGTTATACCTATAGTGATTCCTCCCACAAAGGTAGACGTTTCAGTTCTGAGAATCCAAGATGGCCGCGATAGCAGCCATATTGACTTTTCAGCTGCAGATGACACATCATTATTACTAAATTTTAAGCTTTCATCAAGTGATCACTCGCACCATATAAATTCTCTAATTTGAACTTACTAATCATAATATTATCTTGAATATGGAATATTTAAGATAGTCATGCAAGTTGTTCTATATTTTTAAGTGTTTCTAAAACATTAAGATGAAAGACAAACATAATTAATTAATTTGTTTAAAATATTTATGGCAACTAGCTGCAAAAACCCAAAACATCATGTTGAATTTTAAACAATGGTATCTCCCTTATATTCCTTTAAATACCACACAAAAGGGGTCAACCAGAGTTCAGATATTCCTGCTGAGTCCACTATGCATTTCTAATACACATCCCAATACAGGCTGCTAGCATCACAGTCTCAGCTGCTAGTCTGTTGCATAATCAACCTGACCCAATTGATATGGTAGAGCATTATGCTATATTGCCATGTGTATGCAATAAGAGTTATGGAAATTAGACTTGTATTCTCATGACAGTGAAATGTTCTTTCTAAGAAAAACAACTTACACAAAATTTGTCAACAATAAGCTTTGTGTTTAGCAATCTACATGATACGTTGATGTGGAAAGAGTTATTTTGCATCAGGTTCCAGTTCCTGTGTTTTACTCATATTTGTACCATTTCTATATCTAACAGAAGTTCTTCTTGACACAAAATCAATTTAGGACATAAGCTAACTATATTTTGTGAAATTATATATATTTTTCACAACAATTCATGTTCTCTCCTGTCAAGTCTTTTAATACCACACATAAGGGCCTAGCCAGAGTTCAGGTTTACATGCTCAGCACACTAGGGTGCTTCTCCAAATATACGTACACAAAGCCAAATACACAAATTGCTACACTCTCCTTAAGGATCTGGGGCTAGCAGCCCTGCCTGCTTGTATATTGCATAGTAATCCTGACCTAATTGATAAATAGAACATAATGGACTTTATGGAAAGTATATAAATTGTCTTTATGAAAAGTATACTTGTATTCTAATAATAGTAATACTTTTTACAAATAACAATTTTAACAAGTCAAGAATCGGCTTTTGTGTACAACAATCTGCACGAAAAGTTAATATTAACAAGTCAAGAATCTGCTTTTATGTACAGTAATCTACATGATAAATTAATAATAGAGGTATTTTGTATCAGGTTCCAGTTCCAATACCATGTGTTTTATAAATACCTGTAAAACTAAATGATAATTGTATCATGCTGAAGGGGTTCTGGGAACAACATGTCATCATAGAAGTCATTATTTTTCAATTAGATTTCAGGCCAAGTACTACTCCTACTAAATCAATTAAGATATCATTCTGAAAAGTGAGTATTTTGTATCCCCCGCCGCGCGTCTAGCGCGAAGCGGGGGATATAGTATTCAGCTCCGTACGTCCGTCCGTCCGTCCGCCCCGCTTCCTTTTAGCGCGATATCTAATGAACCGCTCAACCTAGAATATTCAAACTTGGTACCAGTCTTCATCTGGGGAATACGCAGACCTGAAAAGTTTTCGGTGACCTTGACTTCATTTTCAAGGTCACAGCGAGACTTAGACCAGTTTTGAAAATGTTGTTAGCGCGATATCTAATGAACCGCTCAACCTAGAATCTTCAAACTTAGTACCAGTCTTCATCTGGGGAATACGCAGACTTGAAAAGTTTTCGGTGACCTTGACCTCATTTTCAAGGTCACAGCGAGACTTTGACCAGTTTTGAAAATGTTGTTAGCGCGATATCTAATGAACCGCTCAACCTAGAATCTTCAAACTTGGTACCAGTCTTCATCTGGGGAATACGCACACCTGAAAAGTTTTCGGTGACCTTGACCAGTTTTTAAAATGTTGTTAGCGCCATATCTCATGAACCCATTAACCTTGAGTCTTCACGGGGGACATAGTATTCTGCTCCGTACGTCCGTCCAGCTTCTTGTTGTTAACATCAATTTGCGGCGGGGGATCATGTCACCTTTGTGACAAATATTTGTTTATATATTGATTCCTGACAAAGACGCATTTATTTTATTATCAAGAATCCAAGATGGTCAATATGTCAATTATATTGAATTTTCAATTAGATTTCATGAAATTCATTGAAAAGAATACATTTCCTGATCAATCAAATCAATGTCATTATATTTGTATTGTTACGCTTGTTGTAATATTTATCAACACTATAAATACAGTTACAAAAAAATGTATGAATCATCTTTTTCTGCGAACAGCCTGAAGCATGACTGTTTTAATAAATCCTTTTTAATAAAACATAAAATGATAAAAGTTGTTCACTCCATCAGTGGGTTACATAATTCCTGACACTTCATATATGGCAAATAACATAGCCAGTGAGGGATAAATATAAATTTTTTAATCATCTATATCTGATTACGGTCTGAACAATGATTATCTAGATAATTATAATGATCATTCAATTCAAACAAATCCTTTTCAAAAGCATTTAAAATTATTAAATTTGTTCACTCCAAACACTAACTGTAAGGTTTTTTACTCCTTTGTTCCCATGCAATTAATTTATTCCAAATTGAAAATTTTGGTTAATGAATAACTAATTATCTTTTATTTTGTTTGTCATGCTAATAAAAGATATAATATTCATCTTCAAAACAGCATTCATTGAACAGCTGTCTGAACAATTCTTTTTTTACAAAGTCTTTCTCACCAATTCTCTCTGTTAGTTAAGATACTTCAATAAACATATTACTGAGTTGACCTCCAGATTATTTCCATTGCAAACCTCTCTTTTACCCCCACCCCTTCTATCGATCCCCCCCTCCCCTGAAATGAGGGGAGGACACTCACTATATGGAATAACAGTAACTTACATAAGAGGATAAGTTACATAAGCTACATGCAGGTGCAAGAGGTCATCATAGGTCATCATTTCTAGTAATTAGCATAAACCCCCATGTTGCTAGCCTATTCTGACCAATCAGATTGCACTAACATATGTCAAGATTTAAGATATTCAGAAATCTTCAGTTAGAATTACATGAGACATTGACCTGGACAGTTTACTTTGGCAATTGGACTTATCATTAGCTGAATTTGTGATTTGTATCAGAGGGATATATTCCAAATGTTTATGTGCATCATCTTTTTAGTTCTTTGGAAGTTGAGAGTGTGACTAAATGAATACTCCTAAACCAATCAAGATATCATAATGAAATTAATACAGATGCCCACATAAAAGTACCATTTTGAAGATTAAAAAGTCCAAGATGGTAACCAATTCAGCCATAGATATACAAAAAAGTTATACAAAAAACTACTGCTTGTTAACAATTCATGATTATATCATTCTTGTATTAATGTTTGTTCAAGCTCTAGTGGTTTCCAACAGAAGAATAGCATTTTAAAAGATAAAAAAATCACGATGGCAGCCATAATCAATTATCATATAAAAGATGGTTACACAAACCATATTATCACATCATTCATTTTAAGGTGAGCTTCTGTACCCTCGGTACTTTTATTTTTAATATGTTTTGTAGTATATATTTATCATGTTGTATTTATAACCATATATTCTCAAACAATATTTCTGAAAAAGTGTTCATTTTGATAATTTCTATTGAAAACTCAGCTCTTCATTTCTCTTCAATATGATCAATGCATTGTTATTCATTGAGTGAGCTACTGTTAAGTGGTTCTTGGGAAATATGTCAATCATTTTTAGTCTTCTTCTTCATTGATGATCTGTCCTTCATTGTATATAAAAAAATAAACTTGATAACAGAAATATCAGTAGTTTCTTCAACTTTCGCTTTCAGGTGAAGAGAGTTCAGATGAAGAAGATGATGATGAAAACGATGAAGAGAAAGATAAAAAGAGAAAGGAAAAACCCCTTTACTTGAAAGATTATGAGACAAAACTCTTATTGGAAAATTATGGGTAAGGACTGCTAAATATGATATGATTTTCTTAATGTTGTAGGCAAGAGAAAAGATCTCAACTCTAAAAAAGCTCAAAAGTGTTCAAATAATTTCATGAAATTTCTTAAATATTTAACACAATGTATATTTTGAATTTACACAGTTAAAAAGTGATTTGTTGGACATAGTTTCTTTGTTTTGTGATTATTCATGTTTTTCCTTTTATGATTTTGACACGTTTTGGAATTGGTTCTCAGATATTGGCTTATCTCAGAATTCATTCTTTTGTTTTCGCTTCTTCTAAATATGTTTCTATAACCAATTTGTAATAAACTAAGTTTGTTTTTCCTTTTTAGCTCATCAGGTCTGAAAGACCCGATGGGCTTATGGCATGGCAAGGCGTCCGGCATCCGTCCATCCGTCCATCCGTAAACTTTTCACATTTTCGACTTCTCCTCCAGAACCAATGACTCTAGAGAGCTGAAATTTGATGTGCAGACTCCTTGGCCAATTGGGATTCTAAATTGTAGATTTCGTGACCCCATGACCCCAAATGGGGTCACAGGGGTCAAAACCATAAAAACCTATTTTCATCTTCTTCGCCAGTTCCATAAGGTCTAGAGAGCTGAAATTTGATGTGCAGACTCCTTGGCCAATTGGGATTCTAAATTGTAGATTTTGTGACCCCATGACCCCAAATGGGGTCACAGGGGTCAAAACCTTAAAAACCTATTTTCATCTTCTTCTCCAGTTCCAAAAGGTCTAGAGAGCTGAAAAGTTGTGAGTAGACTCCTTGGCCAATAGGGATTCTAAATTGTAGATTTCGTGACCCCATGACCCCAAATGGGGTCACAGGGGTCAAAACCTTAAAAACCTATTTTCATCTTCTTCGCCAGTTCCATAAGGTCTAGAGAGGTGAAAAGTTGTGAGTAGACTCCTTGGCTAATAGGGATTCTAAATTGTAGATTTCGTGACCCCATGACCCCATGACCCCAAATGGGGTCACAGGGTCAAAACCTTAAAAACCCATTTCATCTTCTTCTCCAGTTCTAAAAGGTCTAGAGAGCTGAAAAGTTGTGAGTAGACTCCTTGACCAATAGGGATTCTAAATTGTAGGTTTCCTGACCCCATGACCCCAAATGGGGTCACAGGGGTCAAAACCTTAAAAACCTATTTTCATCTTCTTCTCCAGTTCCACAAGGTCTAGAGAGCTGAAATTTGATGTGCAGACTCCTTGGCCAATTGGGATTCTAAATTGTAGATTTTGTGACCCCATGACCCCAAATGGGGTTCGAGGGGTCAAAACTTTAAAGTCCTATTTTCATCTTCTTCTCCAGTTCCAACAGGTCTAGAGAAGTGAAAAGTTGTATGTAGACTCTTTGGCCAATGGGGATTCTAAATTGTAGATTTCGTGACCCCATGACCCCAAATGGGGTCACAGGGGTCAAAACCTTAAAAACCTATTTTCATCTTCTTCTCCAGTTCCAAAAGGTCTAGAGAGCTGAAAAGTTGTGAGTAGACTCCTTGGCCAATAGGGATTCTAAATTGTAGATTTCGTGACCCCAAATGGGGTCACAGGGGTCAAAACCATAAAAACCTATTTTCATCTTCTTCGCCAGTTCCATAAGGTCTAGAGAGCTGAAATTTGATGTGCAGACTCCTTGGCCAATTGGGATTCTAAATTGTAGATTTTGTGACCCCATGACCCCAAATGGGGTCTCAGGGGTCAAAAGCTTAAAAACCTATTTTCGACTTCTTCTCCAGTTCCAAAAGGTCTAGAGAGCTGAAAAGTTGTGAGTAGACTCCTTGGCCAATAGGGATTCTAAATTGTGGATTTCGTGACCCCATGACCCCAAATGGGGTCACAGGGGTCAAAACCTTAAAAACCTATTTTCATCTTCTTCGCCAGTTCCATAAGGTCTAGAGAGCTGAAATTTGATGTGCAGACTCCTTGGCCAATGGGGATTCTAAATTGTAGATTTCGTGACCCCATGACCCCAAATGGGGTCACAGGGGTCAAAACCTTAAAAACTTATTTTCATCTTCTTCTCCAGTTCTAAAAGGTCTAGAGAGCTGAAAAGTTGTGAGTAGACTCCTTGACCAATAGGGATTCTAAATTGTAGGTTTCCTGACCCCATGACCCCAAATGGGGTCACAGGGGTCAAAACCTTAAAAACCTATTTTCATCTTCTTCTGCTCCAGTTCCACAAGGTCTAGAGAGCTGAAATTTGATGTGCAGACTCTTTGGCCAATTGGGATTCTAAATTGTAGATTTTGTGACCCCATGACCCCAAATGGGGTTCCAGGGGTCAAAACTTTAAAGTCCTATTTTCATCTTCTTCTCCAGTTCCAACAGGCCTAGAGAGGTGAAAAGTTGTATGTAGACTCTTTGGCCAATGGGGATTCTAAATTGTAGATTTCTTGACCCCATGACCCCAAATCCAAAAGGTCAAGAGAGCTAAAAAGTTGTATGTAGACTCCTTGGCCAATGAGGATTCTAAATTTTAGGTTTGGTTACCCCTTGACCCCAAATGGGGTCAAAGGGGTCAAAGCCTTAAAAACATATTTTACTCCTTCTTCTCCAGTTTCAAAAGGTTTAGAGAGCTGAAAAGTTGTGTGTAGACTCCTGGGCAAATGGGAATTCTAACTTTTAGGTTTGGTGACCCCATGACCCCAAATGGGGTCACAGGAGGCACAACCTTCAAAACCTATTTTCATCTACTCCTCCAGTTCCAAATGGTCTAGAGAGCTAAAAAGTTGTGTGTAGACTTCTTGGCCAATGGGTACCCCTTGACCCCAATTGGGGTCACATGGGTCAAAACCTTTTAAAAATATTTCCATCAAAAGTCTGATGAGCTACAGAGCCCATGGCTCTATTTTATTATTTTATTAGATATTTTCCTATAACCAAATCATAATAAACTAATTTGGCCTGGCCTCTTTGCTATTTCACATTCAAACACTCTTTCCCAATCTTTTCAAAGGGATGAAGGAATGAGTTAGTCTGTCTGCTTGATACATTTGAAATGAAAATTATTCTGTTTATTTTCATATTCTGTGACAGGAAAGAAGACAGCGGCGATTCAGACTCGGGTGTGGAAGCAACTGATATATCCTCAAAGCCTGGTTACTTTGAACAGCAAGAGCAGATCAGGAAAAGGTACTGCTTTCTTTCTAAATTGAATTTAATCGACCTTGTTCTTAGGGCAAAAAATTTCAAAATTTTGAAACTACTGAGAATCAAATGTGTTCTATCAAAGAGTTACCTTAAAAAATATCATGATAAGTTCAATGAGAGGTATACAAGAAATAAAATAATAAGTATTTTACAACAGTATTTTACATTGGTTCGCTGCATGTAAACATGAATTTTTGGTTCCTGTCTCATATTTTTTTTTTTTCCAAAATATCATTTTAATAACTTAAAAGAACAATAATATTTAGAGCATATTTGTCTTTTCTTGACAAATACCATGATTATCTCATCGTGTGAGGGAGAAAGTTTATATTTTCACGAGTGGATCAGCCACGAGTGATAATATAAAAGTTTTCTGCCTCACGATATGAGATTAACATGGTATTTGTCAAGAAAAGACAAATTTTCTATTTATTTTATGATTAAATCGTTGTTTATCTATCTTAATTGAAGCGCATTTACGTTGAGTCGGCTCTGTTGAGAACCTGTTGCCTAAGTAACAACATGACATCATGAGCGTGTCATTGCATCAGAGCATTGTTCGATGACGTCAGATCATTGTTGTTATCAGTCACTAGTGACTGATAACACATTCCATTGTTATTGTCACTAGTGACGGATAACTTGGTTTATTTTCATTGATAGATCTCTGTCTCTGATCACGGCCAATCATATAATAATTACCGGTATTCAAAAAGTCATCAATGAAAAGAAATTGTATTTATTATCATTAAACGTCTTCCAAGTTTTGAAGTGGTAAAGATACCAGCCATTATTCAGAATGATTTAGTTTGATCTTTAAAACAATAGTGTTTGAATGATGTGCATTCTTAGTTTCATATAGAACCAGAAATGTACAGAACTAAGGGTCCTGTACCGCAATACGCACCAAACCGAAGCTCAAGCGAACCGTTTCACCCCTACTTCTCACCAGAAAAGTGACAATAAATGATATTATTTCTTGTCCTCTGACAACCAGAAATCTCTTTCAGCTATATACAAAAATATATCATGAAAGATGATTTTCAGTGACTATTTAAAACTTTTACAATAACAGTACATCACTAATTGTGATTTCTGACATGGATTTTGCTATGATTTGAGACATAACAGAAAGATGTAGTTCCCTATCTTGTTTTCAGCTTACTTCAAGCAGTCAGAGACTCAGAAAGTGAGAGTGATAGTGAACTACTTACACACAGGAAGAAAACATTGGAAGAAGAGGTGACAATCTTTATGTTCTGTCAAATTATGATAACAATATCATTTCATTATCTCATAGTGGAAGTTCTTGTTTTGTCAATGGCAGCCACATTGCAGGGCCAGTTCAAGCAATGTTTTATTCTTAGGAAGAAAACACTTGAAGAAGAGGTGACAATCTTTATGTTTTGTCAAATAATGATAACAATTACACATTATTCTCCAATTGTGGAAATTATTTTTGTACCAATGGCCCCTGGCAGCCACACCAGTTCAAGCAATCTCCGTTCTTAGAATGCTCACGGCCAAACGAGGAAGCAACATCTCCTATTCTTCACACATGATGATGTCATAAGGGGTTCATTTTCTTTGATGTAAACATCACAAATTTGATATTTGATTAACCTTATTCTTTAAGTCCTCCCAGTTGCTTTGGTTCTTTGGTTTTTGTAAGTCAGTAATATGAGGGCCAATACAGAAGACCAAGGACCTGTAACTGGGCCATACAGAAAAACTTGATGAATGATATTTTAATTTATTAACTTCTTTGTGATCTACTTTAACAACATTAGAGAGTTCATTTTCAATGAAATCATAAAGATAAATGAGATTGGTGAACCATCATATATGATGAAAGTTTTAAAGCTATGGCATGTATTTATGGGCTTGCTCGGAGCCATATTGGCCCAGTCTGTCTGGAATTGGCGTAGTTTTGTCTGTATTGGCCCAGCTTTCCTGTATTGGTCCAGTTGCCAAAATCGTATAGTCTAGGCTGTATAGATAGTAATAGGTGTCACTGATAGTTAAATAATTTCCTGTATTGGCCCAGTTGCCGAAATAGTATACCATAGTCTAGGCCTTATAAATTTTAGTGCCATATCGTTGATAGTTAATTTAAACTTATGTGTATTGCCATTGTTGAGTCATGATTCATGCAAATTAGCATATGGCATAAAGGCCTCAGTAGCCAAAGTGTCCATGGATATATAGACTACATTGAGTATATTCTATATTGCTTTTATGAAGGAACAAGATGAGGATGAATATGTATCATGGTTGAAAGGACGAAAAAAGACTCTAGGCAAGAAGCAAGGCATTGGCAAGGATCTGGTAAGCATGAAAACTTATTTGGGGTAGTAAAGGGGCAGAAGCACATTTTAGGGGGAATATTAAGTGATGTCGGGGAAAATGAAAATGAATGGTTCGAATTGAAAGACAATTTATTTAAACTAAATGAAGCAGTAATAAGTCAAATATATAATATATAATGTAACTTTCAGCCAAGCAATTATCTTATACAAACAATTAAGGTGTTCACACAAAAATGGTCTCCAATTTATTTGATGTTAATCTTTATAATTTGTTCTCTGACTATGGATGATTGGTTTGTGTAATGAAATTTTGACACTATCAAAATGTTACATTTAGCATTGATGACAATTATCAGTGAAAAATTTTAGACAATAAAACTTTCAACAAATGTACTACTGCCCCTTTAATGTCAGGAATTTATCCTAAAAATATTTCTTCTTTGACTTAGAATATTTTCTTAATGCCATAAGGTATAGGTGCAATGCTTTATCCAATTCAGCAAAGTGTTTCTTCTTAAAGGAAATCTTCTTTATCAAACTGACTTCTCATAGTAATAGATAAAGGTATCACATATGAAGCAAATGATTTGATCGGCCATTTTAGATTTGATAATTCAAAATAGTTTGTGTTAGGGAAATGGTAACAGTTGCTTAATGATTACTTTGCATGTAAATTTGAAAAATCTTCATTTAATAAAATAAGATTCATTGGTAACAATGATTTTTTGTGAGAACCTTACTTTGTCATAATAATACATATAATAGTAGTTTTTAACAATAAAACAGCAGATAATCGGTGAGACATTTGCAAACAAACTTGATCAAAAATAAAATTTTGGGCAGACAACATTTCAAGTCAATTTTGCACAGCGAGAGTTCTCTCCCCTACACCAGAAATGTAACTTTAAGCACAATATCACATTTGTCTAGAGAATTATAATTGACAAAAATGTACTCCAACTAAATTAATATGAAAATAAAGAACATTGAGCCAAAATTACCAATTTCCAAGCCTTCTTGTCGCACTGATCTGTTGATTTCCCCAACAGGAGCCACTTCAGAAGTATTGGAATGATCCGGCACTGGACGAGGGGGAAAAGTTCCTTAAAGATTTCATTCTCAACAAGCGGTACATGGACAAGGAATCAAACAGGTGCTCCTTTTATTTTAACTCTCTATTGTCCTAGTGACATTGTACTTTCAGAAATTCATTTTGTGCTCTCGGCACCCAGCAGCCGCAGTGCAGGGCCATTTCAAGCTATGTTTTGTCCTTTTATTGTATAGTGTCCATAAGGAAGCCACATCTCTCATTTTTTGGTATGACACATCCAAGAATGGAGCCCCGGATGAAGAGCAGATGCTCTGCCAACTGAGCTACTTCTCATTCATTTTAAAATGTAACGGTCATCAGGCTTTTAAGGCCAGATGGGGTAATCACTTGGACTTTGACAGATGCTCATGTGATGTTTGTTGTCTGGAAACATTGATCATCTAAGCTTTTACTTCAGAAGGTGCCATCTCGATTTTCCTTAACTGTTTTCTGTAGATCTTTCACATTTTCATTTTCTGCTCCAAAATGATTGCAAAATATAATAGTGAAAGTTTATAGATTTGAAACATGGCGAGTTGGATTAAATGATATTTGACCTTCTTTTTTGAAAGAAATGATTATGAGGGAGGGTGGTAATTTTTCACAATGTGTGATTCAAAGGACTGATTAGTAATTACTGCTTTATATGATACTTAAAATACTGAAATCTGAACACTTTTTCCCCCAAGTTATCTATACCAGGCGTATAGAGGCACCAAAGTGGATACTACACTTAATGCACAAAGGCATTGATAAGTCAGTGATAAAATCTGACCAAGGATAGTTGGATCAAATGGTATGTTCTGTCCACAGGATTCCAACATACGAGGAGATAATCGACGACAGCGAGGAGTTATCTGAGGACGATGAGGAAGTAGAGGAGCAAGAACAGTTTGAGAGGAAATATAACTTTCGCTACGAAGAGCCGGGTGCACAGGAGGTACACCATTTTGTTTCTACCTCTATCTATTTATTGAAGCTTGTATTAAAATTGTTTTGATTATTCTGCTATCAGAGCTACAGATAACTTTTTGCCTTATTGAGTAATGTACTCCTTTGTAAAATTTTAATTGGGTATTTTCATTTTCATTTGAGTAACCAAAATATTTGTACTCCTCAAAATCAGATCAATTGAGTACTATTTTACGGGTTTTGCGTTTCTTTATAATAGTAATTTGAAATGAATTATTTACATTAAAGTAGACAACTAAGTCGATCACTATGTTGAGTCTATGAGATACATTATATTTATATATACATATACTGAATAAAAAAAGGTTAGGGACATAATATTTTATGATTTATATGATAGATTATTTTTTAAAAGTACATTTATTTTTTCTTATCACTGTGAAATTATCAAATGTTATACAAATATTCTAATTTCAGAAAAATATGAATATCCCAAATTATTTGTGTCAAGTATACATTTAAAAAAATACAAAATTACAAAAAGAAATAAAGCAATTTTCTCAATTTCATACTTTGATGCAGATAATACTGAACGCTGAAAGATCGTCATGAAGGATCCATAGGTCAAAAAGATAATCTTCAGCTATATTAGGGCCAAAGAAGACAAACTAAAATCCAAGGGATAATAATGATGCAGTTTACTGTAATTGGAAATAGCCAGACTATTTATAGTATTTTATACCACTCGAACTTGGCCTTAGTCACATGGTAATAAACTCCTAACTGTGCCGTTAATCAAGTCATGTTTGTTGTATAGGCATCGCTCTTGCGTAACTGACACTGCCTGAGAGTATAAGAGTTCTAAAAATAGATCTGAGCGGACGATCTCGGCTCTGAACATTTTGGGCAATAAATAACAAGTACGCAAGTTTGGACTTCTAATTGCTTTTTGTACGCATGCTGAATGAAGTTAATTGAGTATTTTAAAAAATGTTAGCGTATTTGTACGCAATAGACTATAATTGAATTGGGTTTTCAAAAAATTATTTGCGTAATTTACGCAAGTACGCAGCTTATCTGTAGCTCTGTGCTATGATTCTGTAAAAACGCACTTTTATAGACTTTAGATGATTATATCATGTAATGAAGTTACTTGACATGTAACTAACAATGAATTATAATTCATAATTATGGACGTGGTTTCCACAAGGGGTCCAAATTGGACTTGGAAAATTACCATTCTGATGATTAGGACAAAGGCAAAGATGTTGGTATAGATCTCAGTTTAATTTTTTTGCTACAGATAAAAAGCTTCCCTCGATCTATCGATGACTCTGTTCGGAGGAAGGACACGAAGCGAGCGGAGAAGAGACATGACAAGAAGGAGAGGAAGAAAACTGTGAGACTTTCATTATTCAGAAACTCTTTAAATAACTAAATCATTGACTCAGGAGATTCTTTTAAATTCCACTATGATCACAGTCTCTGAAGGTTGACAATTATGTTGGCACAAGATGCAGAAATGTATCCCCAGCACTGAGCATATAATGATAATAATATGTGTACTTGTATTGCGCAAATGTCCATACACAAGTTTATGCTCAATGCAAAGTTCTACTCATAGCATTGTTTGAAAAGCATTGTCTTTAGAGCTCTCTTAAAAGAGTCTAGAGATGGTCGTATTTTCAGTTCTGTCGGCAGATTGTTCCACAGGTAGGCGGCTCCATAGCTGAAAGACTTGTAGCCGTAAGTCTTAAGTCTCATTTTAGGGATAACAAACAGATTCTGGTCAGTTGACCTCAGAGTTCGTTCAGGACAGTATTTGGTCAATAGATCCGTCAGGTATCCAGGCGCTATGCCATGAAAACACTGGTATGCCAAGCACAAGACCTTGTTCTCAATCCTTGCTTTCACAGGAAGCCAGTGCAGGGACTTAAGGATTGGCGTGATGTGACACATCTTTGGTACCTTGCACACCACTCAATGTCTTATCCACAAAGCAACCTTAACTAAGGTTAACCTTAACTCCAAATCTTTAACATTACACTAAGGCTTATGAATACCTTGGGGCTTATGACAGGTAGTAAAAGTCTTTTACTTATAGACATATGATAGCCTAAAATATGATTTACTTATCTGAAAGAGTTATCTCCCCTCTAGAAAAAGAGTTATCTACCCTCTAGAAAGAGTTATCTTCAATCTAGAAAAAAATTTATTTCCCCCTTTAAAAAAGAGTTATCTCCCATTTGAAAAAAGAGTTATCTCCCTTGCAGGAAAAGGAACAGCGTCAGGAGGAACTGAAGCAACTGAAGAGTTTCAAGCGACAGGAGATAGAACTGAAGATAGACCAGCTGCGAGAGATCACCGGTAACAAGGAGATCGGTTTCAGCTCAAGGGACATTGAGGGGGACTTCGACCCAGCGGAACATGATCGCATGATGCAAGTAAGTATCTCTTTATTTCATTCAAAGAGAGGGTGTGCTTATTTTGGCAGATGCAAAGGATTGGCTGAATTTCAGTTGATTCCCGGATCTATTTAAAGATAAAGGGTGGTTCAGATAATGTAACATTAGAAAGTTGGGGGTGCCTCATTCAAACAAGAACAAAACCTGAATTGTATTTAAGAATTTAATTGCTATGTTACGGTCTGAGGAAGGGAATCGTAAGAGTCCCGAAACCTAACTAAAAAATCTTTAATCATTATTTAGTTCTGTTCTCATTTGACCTGTTCACTGCCAAATAACTTGATGTTTGCAGGTGATGCAATTCCAACGAAATTAGACTCTTGTTCTGTTGTTGAAAATTCAATAAAATGCATGCAATATCTGAAAATTGTTGCAAACATCTAAAGAAAGATTAAAGCTAGCAAAAATGTTAGCCTTGCGAAACTGACAGAATTACTTAAAATCTTAAAAAGGGTTCTATTCATTGTTTGTTGCAATTTCATCTTTGAAATGAGCAGTTGTTTTTGAGTAAGATAGGTAATTTTTGAACTGCATGTTTCATCAAATATTTCCCAAAATGTTTCCAGAAATATTTTGCTGATGATTATTATGGAGAGGAAGAGGAAGAGAAACCTGTCTGTAAAATTGATGAGGAAGATTTGAATCCAGGTAAGGAATGCAACAATTAGATACTCTTTGAATATATTCCATTGTATAAAGGTAATTATATTGTGAATAATGGTAAACATATTGTTGACTTCAGAATTGCTTATTAGCTCTTAAGTTAATATATTTGTCAAAATAAATTGTTTTTGTAAAAAGAAGAAACTAAATAAGGATATTATAGGCCTGTAAACTAACACCTATCTACTAAGAACCTCATTGAAGATGATATCTGGTACAGTGTTCCATCAAAGGGTTACAACGAATTCTTGAATAACTTTTCTCTTCCCAGTCTGATTAATATCGACTATGTGTCGTGGTAAACAAGTTTCAAAATATTGACAATCCAACATGTTCTATCAGAGATCTTCCCATTACAAGTCTTTATTACCCATGATATGGTTGAAATTAGTGCTGACATATTTTCAATATGAGCACTAGTGCACATATCAGTTTTGCCTAGCAACAATTGTTGTAGCGAGAGTTCCCGTATTGTTTCGCCTGTGACGTCATAACACCATTGTTCGTGACGTCACTGTAGCCGGCCGTCGCAAGGGAAGCGGCCCGTTTCTTGGATATTTCTAAAATGGTAAAATGGAATAGAATCGGTAATAAAGAAATTATTACACTCGGAAGTGTGTCAGATCACTTTTACGAAACTCGTGCAAATTTGTGTAAAAATTCTCGCTCGGGTAATAAAAAATTCACACTCGTTTCGTAAAAGCCATATGACACACTTCCGAGTGTAATAATAACAGTTAGGGCAAACAAAATCTAGTCATCAGCAAACCAATCACATCATTGTCATCAATAGCGTTTAGTGGCAATCATGTTTAACAGGTGGTACACTGGTGTTACCTGCCCCTAGTTGATATCAAAATCTTTCAAAATCGCCTTACGATTGTCTTGATGAGCTTATGTCAGAAACATTTGACAAAGGTTTGTGCAGTCAGACCATGAAGGAAAGGAAACTCTGGCTCAGTTCAAACCCAAATAGAGTCAAAATTTCACCATTTCTTCTCCTGAGCATGGCCGATTTTAATGAGATTGTTTTCTCCATGTTTGTGGGGTGGGTTAGCGCAGGGGTGAGAGCGTTCGACAGTGGATCAGGAGGTCCGTTTTGTCCCGCCAGGGGCTCAGTAACTTTGTCTGCAGAAGAGAACTGTTCTACACACAGTCAGGTTTGGGTGCAATGCTACACCGAATTTCAGTCCAGTACCACCCATGGTTGCTAGTTCCAGCCGAGGGTCGCAGGTTTCACCGCAATGCATAGCCACAATATAAGTGAAATACACTTGAAAGCGACGAAAAAACACACATCACCACCATCAACACCTCTCCATGTTTGTTTCAGAGAACTGGGACAGCTGGGCGGGAGGGGAGGATGGAGGGGGACCACATGAGGAGGAGGAGTTGCATGTAGACGATCCAGGGTTTGTTGTGAGTAGCTCGTAACTTCAAATTGTAGAATGTTATGCAAAAAAACTCATCCTTTGGTAATACAAGAATTCACACTTGTTCCGTCGTATGACACACTTCCCTTGGTAATAATCTCTATAACTTGATCATTTTAGGAACTTATCATTGCATGGATTTTGGCATAATTTTTTATCATTTTGACACTTGCCTGTCTGTCTCTGTCTGTCTGTCAGTCACTATTGCCTTTCTCTTCTTTTTGCCTTTGTATCCTTTCAATCCCCTTTTACCCTGATCTATCTTGTCTCTTTTGGAGGCAACATCCACTTCTGAAATATTGCTGATACCACGTTGAATCCCAACTTAGTCAATCACTTATTTGCCAGATGGATGCTGACTATGACCCAAATGAAGACAACAAAGTCAGCAAAAAGAAGAAGAGGAAGAAGAATCGTCTGGCAAAAGCACTGAGTAAAAAGAAACCGGTATTTGATCCAGGTAATTTGTTGTTGATTATTCTTTGATGTAAAGAATAAACATGCTTCCAAAGTTTTGCCTGAACATGTTAACCTGAGGATGATAAAAACATTTTATTGGTCCATTGTTTTCCAGTACAGGTGCTTTTATATATCTTTTGAATATGATATATATATATATGCTGTTTTGAAATTTCTTGTTTTCTTATGTTTAATACTTCAGGTGTGATTGCCTCATTTGTTCATTCAAAATCTGTTTCACTGAATGACATGTGAGGCTATTATGGAAAAATAACTTGTAGATATATTGGACAATTTGGGCCTAAAAACTTTTTACAAATACCTTTTAGTGTTTCCCCCAGGTTGAAAAAAGGGCAGGGTAAATGCCTTTTGAAAAGGGCACAACTTCACGTAAAAGGGCAAATACATACAAGTTAAATTGTAAAATGAAAATGGTAAAGCATTAAACATAAGTATCTGCAAATATAAACATTGAAATATACTTGTAAATTTTTATTTTTTTTGGTTTTTAGGAATAAATGCGATGTTTTACCTAATATAGAAGGACAAAGGATTTAAAACACATGGAATTAACTTATAATGCGATCATTAAGCTGTATCCACTACAAACAGTCGGGCAGTAATCCCCCTATTGTTCCTGTAACTAGCTAAACATGTGGTCAGCAGACAGTGTGTCCTGTTGAAACAATGGATTGATCTTACTGTGTCTGGAAAAGGTAACTTGAAATTTTTTAGCTAGCAAAAATGGCATTACATTTTAGAAAAAGGGCAGGGCGCAACAGAAAAAGGGCAGGGCGCACTCTGAGAAGGGCAGGGCGCTGCGCCCTGCTAAATATGCCTAGGGGAAACACTACCTTTGCAAGAATTAAAAGATGAATATGTGGCCTGAGCCTGTAGAAAATATACAGCTGGGCTGTGCTCAATTTGCTCAACAGCCCTAGCTTTGGCTTACAAGGGCTTGGGCATGACATGGCATCCTACGTATTTCATCCATTCAGCCAAAAACATATATTTCATGTCAGTGTTGTCAAAACTGCTATTGGCATTAAATTCTAAAAAATGGCACTAAATAATGACTTTGTTATCAATTGTTTTGTTTCTTTCAGAGGAGAAGACGTTTGAGGCATATGTCGACGAGTATTACAAGCTGGACTATGAAGATATGATCGGGGACGTCCCCTGCCGATTCAAGTATAGGAAGGTGACACCAAATAACTTCGGTCTCGACATCGGTGAGGTGAGTTGTGATTGTGGTCGTTTAAAGAGACACAGAGTATGATGATAGGATCACATATGTCAAATTTTGAAATCGATGTTATTACATCGGGAACCACAAACTGTTACTGAAAAAAACAAGTTAGAGGTCAATCAGTACATTAGAGCAAAAATACGGTTATTCAAAGTCTGGGTTTTTGATCGAAAACCGGACAATGTGGCTAGAGTGGCGCACGCAAATTCGCCAAACGTAATTTTGAAACCGTGTCATAAGCTGACAGGAAGATATATTCGTTTCGATGGTGTTTATTGGGTATTGTAACTAATAGGTAGATTAATTGGATGCATAATTTCGAATATTAACGTATTTGAGATGTTTTCTTGATTTTTCCATAAAATCAAGCATTTTAGAGATATTATGCATAAATGGATATATTTGCAAGTCCAGTGATGAGATATGAACTTCAATCAGCATATTAGATATTTTGTAGCTTATCAAAACCAAATAAAATTTAAAGAAAGATAGTCTGTGTCACTTTAACAGCAGATAGAGAAGCATTGAACCATATTCAATGTTAGTAATATTTTGAAATTTGATAATGATCCAATCCATTGCAGAAGACATTTATGTGGAGCACAGTGGTGCTGTGGTTAGCATGCTGGCCTCTCAAGACAGAGACCCAGGTTCGAATACTGGTGGAGACATCAAAGTATTTTGACCTGGGTCACATTCTGTGTTGTGTCCCTTGGTAAGGCACTTCATCCACATTGCACTCAATCCCTCCAGCTGTTTAAATTGGTACCTGAAAACAGGATTTACTGACCTAGGTGGTTGCGACTAGCAGCTGTGGAGGTACAATCCTCAGGGTAATGATGCAGGTTGTTCTTTGAGCATTACTTAGGACGTGGAAAGGGCACCATATATATCCACATTATTATTATCTATTATATAGACAATGTTAGTAGTTCCTAACATTTCATGTGTAGCTCTTCAAGATGATGAGCTTGAGCCAATAACTTTATTTGTGTGATATGTTTTACAGATCCTGACATGTCGAGACAAAGAGCTCAACTCCTGGGTATCTGTCAAGAAGATGAGTCAATACAGGTAAATAGAGGTTATCATGCGAGTGTGTTTTGGGATCGTAAATATCCTGCATTAGGAATAAACATTGTATTTTGCGAGCCTTGGCGAGCACACACACGAGCATGATATCACACACGAGCATGATAACTTCTTTATCATACAATGTCATTTTAAACTTTATTTTGAAAAAATGCCTGATAATACTATTTTAATAGTTGAAATTGTTTTAAGATTCGCGCATTGATTTATGCAAATGAATAGAGCAATGACTCTGACGGTGAATTGACAAAAATATAATTCCTCCTTATATATGCCTTTTATTGCCGTTTGAGTTATTTTGTCATGACTCCAAAGTGTTAAAAATTTAAAAATCTATAAAATACGATGATTTTAAAAATTAGACAGATTTTAAATGGTCTTTGGCGGGATCGAACTGACGTTCTTTAATCCGTCGTCATCGAGAGGACGAGTCAATCTCACCAAGGGGCAAGAGTTGCTTCCCTTCGCCTACGTGACAATGGCAGCTTGCGTTGAGACAGCGATTGAACGAACATTGATGGCCGGAGAGCTAAACTAGATGATAGTCTGTGGATTTCCGAATCCAAACTAAACAATATTAAAGTAAAGATCACCGAAGATTGGTAAATGACGTGTTTGAACATGAGACTTGAACTCCCTTTGGTACCTGTGAGTAAAATTGTTTGGTCGGTTTCATTCAAATCGTGAGGACAGTGTTTTAGCACTGATAAGTCATACATATGGCTAAAGACCTATGCATTTTATTGTTATTTCTTAGATTAATGTTTATGCAATGTATCATTCATATTGTAATGCCTCTCTCTGTTACTAAAGGCGTTCAAAATGTTAACGCTTGTGACGTCATCGGAATTTTCGACCTTGACCTTTGAAATTTGCATTGTTATCCGTATATGACCCTTAGCCACGCCCAACGGATATCGAAAATATCCGTTGGCTTTATTATGCCGAGAACACTATCCATTGTATGATAAAGGGAGATAACTCTAACAGAGTCGGGTTGATCTTATTGTACAAACAACAAATGTGTGTGACGAAGTTCCGTAAATAAAAACAAAGTTAATATTTTCCGAATCACAAATCAATAACCTTTCTTGTGGTGAAAAAATTATAAGGTTAAAGTTTTCCTTTATCAAGAAGTGACAAATTAAGAAAAGCTACGTGCAGGTGCGTGTTTTTCTTACCTTATTAAAACACTTATGTTGAAATCATTATTTGAATATTTGTAACCTGTTTTATACTTCTTATTTTGGTAATGTTTGAAACCAATGTTATGATGGTTATTATATGTTTTGTTTGTCTGTACAGGAGTGAAGAGGAGGAGAGACGAGACTTGAACGTGTACTCACAGCGAGCAGCCACCAACAAGAAGCTCAACATCCTCACATCTCTCAGAGAAGGGTAAACTAGTTTATCAAAATGATTCTCCCAATCCACCCATAACTGGATATTTATATCTACCCAAGGCTTCTACAAACTACCTCCTGAACATTTTGTCACTGTGGGTTACATAATCAACCAATGAAATTTATCAATGTTGTCAGTCAAGAGTTTATGTTTTAATGAGAAGCATTTTAATGAGAATGGCTGATAAAGCAGGAGGGTGTCCCAAAACATGATGCTGCAAAATTTATGTAAGGGCCTCAATGGTTATAATTGATCTCCCTATCACATATCCAAAATCCCTATGAGAATGAGAAATTAGCTAGGTATTTTGTGTTAAGTTTTCAAGATTTTTTTCTCTGCTTGTCATATTCTTTCCTCAAGCTTGATAGTTGCATCTGATTGTCATGAAAATTACATGTATAGAATTTTATTTTTTTTCAGTGAAAAATCTGAGTCTGCATCAACATCACAAGCTGACACTACACAAGCAACAACATCAAAACGAAAACGGAAAAAGAAAAATCAGACAGATTCACCAGCTGAGGAAAGTCCCTCAAAGAAACAGAAGCAAGATGGAGGACCAAATGACCAAGGGGAGATCACTCCAGATAAAGTAACTCCTGACACACCACAAAGAAAAGATAAGTCAGTCACACCAACAAAAACTCCCACTAATATGAGTGATGACAAAACAGAGGGTGTTTCCACAGCAACACCTAAGAACTCTTCAACAAATCCTGAAAACCCTACAACCTCAAGTGAGGGCAAAAAGAAAAGAAGGAAGAAGAAGAAAAAGAAGAATCCATCAGGGGAGACAACTCAAGCATCACCCATAGTGAAAGCTTCAATTGGTAGTAGTAAAGAAGAAGTGAAGAAAAATCAGACTTCACCAGAACAGAACAGAAACAAAAACTCTCCAAAACAGAAGTCAAGTCAGGTTTCTCAAAAACTGAAATCAAAGAAAAAAGGTGGAAAGAAAAACTTTGGAATGTCAAATGAGAGACTTAAAGCGTACGGGATTGATCCGAAGAAGATAAGATTTATGAAGACTGACAATTTCATGAAGCAAAAGAAATGATAATACATTTCTTCTGAACTCAGATTGTAAGATATTGTAAATAAGAATAAAACACGTTTCAAAAACGTTGTCACATTGATTTTTGTTTTGTCCAGAAAGATTAAAATGGCTTTTATACAGAAAAAAGGGATTCTCTGGACAAAAAACCTGTTCATAGTAAAAATCACTACTTTTCATAGCATATATGCTTTCTCCTTCTGCTCCAAACTCCTATCAGCCAGTGAATAAACATTATGAAGATTTCAAATTCTATTCAAACTAAAGTTATTAGGAAGTTAGAATTTCTTACAGATAATGAAACAGTTAACAGTTAAATACCATGGCAAATTGCATTCTCTTCCCACACAGATCAAGTATTGTTGATTTAGCCTCTGTTCTAATTCGCCGAATTTGTGGTGTTAAATGGGAGATGCCTGATAGGGGGTAGTTGTACAATCAGCAACTCTATTCTAAAATCATCGTTTTGGCTACTGAATCATGGCAGAAACATGGAGATATGAACCCCCCTTCCATGCGAGAAAACATTTTCATTTACTAAAAAAAATTCAAATGGATTGTTGTGCACATTTTTTCTGCCAGGGAACTGCTGGAACCAACAGATTTTGTCTACCGGTAATTAGAACAGAGGCTCAATCAACTTGCTTGATCTGCTTTGTAGGGAGAGAATGAGCAAATTGCTACCCCGAAAAGGATAACACATATTAATTCTCCTTATGTTGAGCTCTAGGAATGGGATAGCATGATTTGATGCAATCAGGTTAGTGCAAAGGCAACGCTGTTTCAAAACTTATCACGTAGATCAATAACTTGCTCACTAAAAGTTATCATTCACTTAGCTTTGGTCAGTTCTCTGAATTTATGCAGATGTGCAAGATACTTATTGACATATATGGGGTCACGTAATAAAGCTACTTTACCATTTACATATCCATGCAAGAGTGTTTTCATTGACTGAAATTAGGCACAAATTGTCATATTTTATTGCCGAAAGTTGAATATGGTGGAACCTCCGAATGTGCTAACAAGATTTAGCAAAGGAAGATTTAGTGAGCGAGTTATTGTTTTACACCACTTGGGCAATATTTCAGCTTTTGGGGGTTTGAAAGGAAGATATGACTTGAGCTACAGTACCTTGCCAAAAGTTAATCATCACTGGTAGAAGTCCCATAGACTTGCATGTTAAACAACTGTTGAGGATAGCTATCAATCAGACTGCTATTGATAGCAGAGGTGTAACGATACAGCAATAGAGAATCGTATCGTGATAAATTGGCCACAATGTATCGTGGGATAAGTATTGAGATACTTGAATTAATAATAATTTCCGTATGTAGATGCTCAAAACTGAGATATACATTAAAAAAGATATTAACAATGCACATACAAACCTCTCCAAACACTTGGAAGTTGGATCATATTACATTTACTTAAAAACAGCTTCAAGTAAATTCTAACTCAGAATTAACTGACTCAAATACTTTGTGAGAAAATCATTGTCAGGAGTTGGTATGTTTCGTGACCCCCATATCTTGACCCTCCTGTATCGTTACACCTCTAATTGATAGTGTTTAGAGATGTGATGTTTTCAAGCAAGTATACCACAAATGCGACCAAAGCTTTGATGTAGAGCGATAAAGGAATGACCACAACATACTGAATTAAAAAATACCAAATAATACAAGACAAATTCAATGCATAAAATTTTATTTCTAAAGTATCACATCTGCAAATTATTTTCAACTACAAGTAAAAAACAATCAAAGATAATTCTAACAGTACATATATGAGTAACTGCAACATTGTTAACATTGACATGACTGTTAAAAGATGACAGACTCTTAAGTGATCACAAATACAATCAGTTCTGGGCAAATGAATACAAGGATACTGGTAATTAAGATCTTTTTGTTTTATCCTAAACAACAAATACTGATTAAGGATAAAATCAATTTGTATCATGTGAGCAAGGTGTTTCATACATGCATCACAAATTATATCTAATCAAAGTATCTGAAAGTTAAATATCAGTATATATTGTTCTCAAGCCCCATACAAAATTGTTTTATGGTGGTCCATGATCAAAAAGTAAAAAGGACTCTCTTGAGCAATAGAACAATAATTTTTTTTAAATCTGAATCAAGATCTTGGGTTTAAAGTTCAAACCCTCGAGTCTAACAACTAATGCCACCAAACTTTGATCCTAAAAAGCTACATTTGTTGTTTTTTTAAACACATTATTTTTAAAAATATAATTATCCCTTATTTAACGAGTAAATGTTTTCTCATCAAAATATATTTACAATACGTTAAATTTTGTTTTAAAATTATTGTTGAAATGGGTAAATTTCAGAGTTAGAAACTTTCATAGGGGGTGAACAGCATAATTTGGTGCAATTTATTTATAAAATATATTGAATGACCTACAACTGTCAATATACATGTGTGTAATTAATACATGATTATAAGACTCACCAAGTTTAATTATTTTGGTAATATTTTAGTTTTGATAACTCTTATATTATTGTTTTACGCCGCTTTTGCAATATTTCAGCCATTAGCGGGGTGATAAATCTTAAAATTAGACAAAGAAATGTAAGGTGAGGTGAGGTGATATGGGGTTTATCGCCGCTTCTAAGCATTTATATTGCGGCTACAACGAAAGGTATGCAATTCAGAACTTGGTGAAGTCGTTCATCATGTGTGATCATGGACAAATTGGTATATGATAAGCATTCTGGTATGAATCTCATGATTTTGATTTGTAAATTAATGGATTTTCTATTACTACATAGTGTACACTTTTTAAGTTATTTTACATGATCTAACACTAAAATAATTGAGATGCTCCAGTTTAATGATTCAGAATATATGTGAATAACAATATAATTTGCATTTAACCATAATTGTCAACAATGAAAAATTGAACAACTTTTATAACAATCCCATACAAGATTTATGACAAAATTTGACCTGAAATACTGAACATATTCAAACATGACACTTTATCAGTTTGGTATACTTTCAATTTACAAGAACACATTTATATCTAGGCAATCTAAAACTAACTATGGTTAAGAACTAACAAACCTTTTATTCAAGATTTAAGCATCATATTGTCATGGTATCAACCATTTTGAAAATCAGGGTTACCATTAAATAATTTTTAGAATAAATGTTTCATTCAACTTGAACCCAAAAAGTGGAATTTGAATTATTCTAGTTTTAAGAGTTCATAAATTTGAAGTCTTTTTTGCATGCTTTGACAGTAATGATTTCTTAATCCTGATTTTTTTTTCTTGAAATCACAACTTCCTATCAACTCTAGATGCAGTCGATAACCTACTGCAAGAATAAGAATGGTAGATAAACAATATCTTAACCATGATCTATTTCAAGAATGTGATGTTTAACTAAATGGTGAGTGAGTGAGTTAAATGACAATAAACAATTATAGACTGGTGATGACATCAATACCTGTTTTTATAGATCAGAGGAAAACAATAGTGACCTAGGACAAACAGGTACTGACCGAATTCACCAGTACATAATTGTTTCACAATGTCTCTGTTAAAAGACGAAAATACATTAAACTACAGTCAGGAATAGTATTTCAGCTCCAATTGTTGACAGGCGAGTGACGTCACTACAATAGCATGACGTCATGAAATAACGATTTGAAGTCATTAGGTCTATTTTTAATTACTCAAGTCATTATCACTTTTGGTCTGACTCCGGGTCATGTCAATATCATTTTCTGTCAACTGTCACGTGACCGATCCTAAACAAATCAGATTGCAGGAAATATACGCTCTCATAATAATTGTTATTATTTCAGCGATTAACTGAATTAAATGGAGCAATTATAGTGATAAATAGTTAAAATTTGATGAGGACCTTATTTTTATCAACTTTGAGGATCAAAAGGAAATTAAAATTTCAAGATATATATCATCATAGTTTGTTTCAAAATTATTTTTATTCTAGATGAAAAAAACAGAAATATTCAAGATATCTAAATTGAGGTACAGTAAACAAGACAATGTTTTTTAAATTTTTCCAAAACATCAATATGTTAAACTAAGCTACAATCATGAAACATGATAAATAGACAACATCAACAACTAAATACAAACAAATGTACCAGTTAATTAAGATTGAATGAGGTATAATAAAACCTAGCATGGTTGGAGTATTAAAAAATTTCATAAAGAGAATGACGATTTGACAAACAAAAATTTCTGTCAGTCTCTACTTATTGACATGGAAAATATTTAACCCTTGAATACTGCAACTTATTCTATCAATTTTAATAAAGATTCTCTCAGTAATCGATCAGTTGAGGCTGGATTTAAGTCTATACCACTTTGTCCAATCAAACATGATCGCCTAAAAGTCTTGATGGGTTGGACCATTAACTCTTACTATGGTATGATTTAACCCTTTAAACTCTAAGACACCAGACAGACACCAATATGTAAAGAGACCTGTTCTCTGGTCTGAAGGGGTTAAAGGGTTAAAAACAGTAGAAGACTACAAAATTTGAGTAAATGACAAAACAATCTCTGATTGCAAGAGTTAATGTAATACATATGCACTACAAATGTTATCTAAAATGAGCATTAATTTATGATGGGGTTTAAGTATTTCATTAGAGTTTCTAGATATATATATATAGTTTATGAAAGTGAATGTAATCATAAATTGAAGTCATAATTGTATAGTCCGCAGCTTTACAAAGTTTGAAATTTCTTGGTATCATGTAAGTTTTAAAAATCATTGCATAATTGTTTTTTTAACACTTGAATTAGAAATTTGCATGAACACAAATACCACAACCATGGAAATATGGATGACATTCATGGTTCGATTTGTTAAACAAAATCTTAATATTTTGTGAATGAATTTTCAAAATACAGTTATCCAAATTAATTCAACTTTAACAGATCATTTTGGTTGAATGTAGTTCTAATAATCGTAGATATTTATGCAATATTTTCTTAAACCACTAATAAGAATCATTTGAATGTATCATTATGTATAAATTAACATACAAATAACATCACAGTGGGCTTGCTACCCATTGCTTCCTTTGCGAAGACAATGTTGATTAATAAATATTGTAAAAGCCTTCAAGTAACCTAACTTTGAAAACATAACACTGAAATAGAAAACACTGAATAGAATTTCTACTGTTTTGAATTTGACGCTAAACACTCTTTATGGAAATCATTTTTGTATACTTTAACGCAAATAGCACCAAAATCTGACTATAAATGCAAACACGGCTTCTTGAATAATGTAAAGGGAAACGTTATCATGTCACTCGTCCATGAAAAAGTTGTCTTAATCCAAATTTGTTATTAAGTATTCCCTTTTAACCCTCAACTGGCACAATAATTCTACCCTCTGGCTACTTTTGATGAGCAAAATCGAACTATCGGGGATCATAATATCAAAGTTGTATAATTGTTTAATCAATCTTGCCCAGTATGAAGAAACAAGATTGGGAAAGGCAGGGACTTGAAAGGGATGAAAAATGGCCCATTGCAATTTTGAAGTTTACTATTCACATAAGGGCAATGGCCTATTAGAAATTCAGAAAACCCTGAGAATGACACATTGTCTAAGATGGTTTTTTCACAATCAATGAACATGTTTTTGACAGCTGGCAAACAGTCAATGTAACACATGGATACCTGCCAAATAACAGTCAAATGGTTAACCATGGTCAAATTTTAATTTCAAGAAATATTTTTGGGCAATTTCAGCCATTTGCAGCAGGTCTTGGGCCAAAATAGTTAAAACTAGCTGTAATGTTATCGTCCTCTAAGTCCTTACGTTACATCTAGCTACTAACCCACCTGGTCCGTGTCGCGCATGCGCGGAAATCAAAGAACTAGCTGATCTCTTTGAATCGGGCGTCGTTAGAATTAATATTGCATTTTAGATATAATGAGCATAAATATCAATGATTTAATGTATGACTTATTGGAAATAAACATTACAGCAAGTTTTAACTAGATTGACTGATTCTAACAGCTTGTATTAACTAGATTGTCCGATTCAAACGGATCAGCCAGTTCTTTTTTCATTGGCTGATTTCCGCGCATGCGTGACACGGACCAGGTGGGTTAGTAGCTAGATGTAACGTAAGGACTTAGAGGACGATAACATTACAGCTAGTTTTAACTAGATTGGTCTTGGGCATCAACATATCAGATTCATGAGTTTGACATCATCAAATTTGTTTTGAATTGCCATGTCATTTTTCCATTGTCTATTCATCCATTTTTCACCAAGAAAACCTTCTGTAAAAGCTAGTTTATCATCACCTTTAAACTGGAAGTACTCTCAAACTTTTTTTTGAAAATTTATATCAAACGCCTAAAAACTATTTTTTCCCAACAAATAGTAAAAGCTTAACCTCTGCCCTTATCACTTCAACAAATTTACCTGAGAAGCATCTTGCCCTAAAGTAACGGGAACAATGTCAAACATACAGATAAAATATTCAAACATAGATAAAAGATTTCACTGGCACAGATAAAACCTTGCAAAACATTTATAACAACCTCATTAAAAGCTGGCATCATTTCCATAAAAGATCATATCCTAGACTGCTGGGGGGTCAAACTTTGTTATCATGGACATGGATACCCCATATACTGGTATCGTCTTTTCCCAAGACTCATCGGGGTTCAGACTTTGTTATCATTGACGCAGATACCCAATATACTGGTTCGTCTTATTTTAGACTCCTACGGGGTCAAACTTTGTTATCATGGACATCGATAACCCATATACTGGTATTGTGTTTTCCTTAGACTCATGGGGTTTCAGATTTTATCATTGACGCAGATACCCCAGATACTGGTTCGTCTTATCCTAGACTCCCACGGGGTCAAACTTTGTTATCACGCACACGGATCCCCCATATACTGGTTCGTCTGATGCCTGTAGTGGGTCGAGCAATGCTGGAGAAGGGGAACTTGTTAATCTCGATGTGACGCATGCTTCGTCTCACAACCTGTAGGGCTTCTTCACGGAACATTCCGAACAAGTCCAGGGCTAGAAGGGAGTTGATCTTGTCTAGGACCCTGTGGATGGAGAATAAACTTTTTATTCAAGAACTTTTTTTTATCAATTTTGGAATCAAACATCATTTAGATTCATAATATTTACCTTTTTTATTTATTATGAACCTTAAGTTGCTTAAAGTGACACAGAGTATCTTTCTTAAAATTTATTTGGTTTTGATAAGCTACAAAATATCTAATATGCTGACTGAAGTTCATATCTCATCACTGGACTTGCAAAAATATCAATTTTTGCATAATATCTCTAAAATCCTTGATTTTATGGAAAAATCAAGAAAACATATCAAATACGTTTAATATTCAAAATTATGCATCCAATTCATCTATCTATTAGTTACAATACCTACTAATCATTATCGAATCGAATATATCTTCCTGTCAGCTTATGACAAGGTTTCAAAATTACGTTTGGCGAATTTGCGCGCGTCACTCGAGCCACATTGTCCGGTTTTCGATCAAAATCCCGACTTTGAGCGACCGTATTATCGCTCTAATGTACTGGTTGACCTTTAACTTGTTATTTTCGGTAACAGTTAGTGGTTCCCGATGTAATAACATCGATTTAAAAATTTGACATATGTGATCCTATCAACATACTCTGTGTCTCTTTAATATCATCATTGCCAAATTTTCCAACAGCTGCCTTGCCATACTGCTGAATTTGCACAGCTGGCCAAACTATATGGATTCATCAGGTAGACAAGTTTACAAGACATGGTGTATCTGCATGACAGTCATGTGTCTTTGACAACAAACTTGAATGTATTGTCTAAAGGACTTTACTACTCTTATGTTTGCTGATAGAGAACATTTTTAAGATGTGACATATTTACACCCCAACATTATACTCATGGGAATGTGGTGGAGGCAACGTGGTAGCATCTACTGAGAGGTTAGACGTGTTGTTACACCCCAACATTATACTCACGGGAATGTGGTGGAGGCAACGTGGTAGCATCTACTGAGAGGTTAGACGTGTTGTTACACCCCTACATTATACTCACGGGAATGTGGTGGAGGCAACGTGGTAGCATCTACTGAGAGGTTAGACGTGTTGTTACACCCCTACATTATACTCACGGGAATGTGGTGGAGGCAACGGGGTAGCATCTACTGAGAGGTTAGACGTGTTGTTACACCCCTACATTATACTCACGGGAATGTGGTGGAGGCAACGTGGTAGCATCTACTGAGAGGTTAGACGTGTTGTTACACCCCTACATTATACTCACGGGAATGTGGTGGAGGCAACGTGGTAGCATCTACTGAGAGGTTAGACGTGTTGTTACACCCCTACATTATACTCACGGGAATGTGGTGGAGGCAACGTGGTAGCATCTACTGAGAGGTTAGACGTGTTGTTACACCCCTACATTATACTCACGGGAATGTGGTGGAGGCAACGGGGTAGCATCTACTGAGAGGTTAGACGTGTTGTTACACCCCTACATTATACTCACGGGAATGTGGTGGAGGCAACGTGGTAGCATCTACTGAGAGGTTAGACGTGTTGTTACACCCCTACATTATACTCACGGGAATGTGGTGGAGGCAACGTGGTAGCATCTACTGAGAGGTTAGACGTGTTGTTACACCCCTACATTATACTCACGGGAATGTGGTGGAGGCAACAAGGTAGCATCTACTGAGAGGTTAGACGTGTTGTTACACCCCTACATTATACTCACGGGAATGTGGTGGAGGCAACGTGGTAGCATCTACTGAGAGGTTAGACGTGTTGTTACACCCCTACATTATACTCACGGGAATGTGGTGGAGGCAACGTGGTAGCATCTACTGAGAGGTTAGACGTGTTGTTACACCCCTACATTATACTCACGGGAATGTGGTGGAGGCAACGTGGTAGCATCTACTGAGAGGTTAGACGTGTTGTTACACCCCTACATTATACTCACGGGAATGTGGTGGAGGCAACGTGGTAGCATCTACTGAGAGGTTAGACGTGTTGTTACACCCCTACATTATACTCACGGGAATGTGGTGGAGGCAACGTGGTAGCATCTACTGAGAGGTTAGACGTGTTGTTACACCCCTACATTATACTCACGGGAATGTGGTGGAGGCAACGTGGTAGCATCTACTGAGAGGTTAGACGTGTTGTTACACCCCTACATTATACTCACGGGAATGTGGTGGAGGCAACGTGGTAGCATCTACTGAGAGGTTAGACGTGTTGTTACACCCCTACATTATACTCACGGGAATGTGGTGGAGGCAACGGGGTAGCATCTACTGAGAGGTTAGACGTGTTGTTACACCCCTACATTATACTCACGGGAATGTGGTGGAGGCAACGTGGTAGCATCTACTGAGAGGTTAGACGTGTTGTTACACCCCTACATTATACTCACGGGAATGTGGTGGAGGCAACGTGGTGGCATCTACTGAGAGGTTAGACGTGTTGTTACACCCCTACATTATACTCACGGGAATGTGGTGGAGGCAACGGGGTGGCATCTACTGAGAGGTTAGACGTGTTGTTACACCCCTACATTATACTCACGGGAATGTGGTGGAGGCAACGTGGTAGCATCTACTGAGAGGTTAGACGTGTTGTTACACCCCTACATTATACTCACGGGAATGTGGTGGAGGCAACGTGGTAGCATCTACTGAGAGGTTAGACGTGTTGTTACACCCCTACATTATACTCACGGGAATGTGGTGGAGGCAACGTGGTAGCATCTACTGAGAGGTTAGACGTGTTGTTACACCCCTACATTATACTCACGGGAATGTGGTGGAGGCAACGTGGTAGCATCTACTGAGAGGTTAGACGTGTTGTTACACCCCTACATTATACTCACGGGAATGTGGTGGAGGCAACGTGGTAGCATCTACTGAGAGGTTAGACGTGTTGTTACACCCCTACATTATACTCACGGGAATGTGGTGGAGGCAACGTGGTAGCATCTACTGAGAGGTTAGACGTGTTGTTACACCCCTACATTATACTCACGGGAATGTGGTGGAGGCAACGTGGTAGCATCTACTGAGAGGTTAGACGTGTTGTTACACCCCTACATTATACTCACGGGAATGTGGTGGAGGCAACGGGGTAGCATCTACTGAGAGGTTAGACGTGTTGTTACACCCCTACATTATACTCACGGGAATGTGGTGGAGGCAACGTGGTAGCATCTACTGAGAGGTTAGACGTGTTGTTACACCCCTACATTATACTCACGGGAATGTGGTGGAGGCAACGTGGTGGCATCTACTGAGAGGTTAGACGTGTTGTTACACCCCTACATTATACTCACGGGAATGTGGTGGAGGCAACGGGGTGGCATCTACTGAGAGGTTAGACGTGTTGTTACACCCCTACATTATACTCACGGGAATGTGGTGGAGGCAACGTGGTAGCATCTACTGAGAGGTTAGACGTGTTGTTACACCCCTACATTATACTCACGGGAATGTGGTGGAGGCAACGGGGTAGCATCTACTGAGAGGTTAGACGTGTTGTTACACCCCTACATTATACTCACGGGAATGTGGTGGAGGCAACGTGGTAGCATCTACTGAGAGGCTAGACGTGTTGTTACACCCCGACATTATACTCACGGGAATGTGGTGGAGGCAACGTGGTAGCATCTACTGAGAGAGAGGTGCTCCAGTTTGTGTAGACTATCAGCGATGTGGTGCACAGAGGAACATGTGATGTTGGTAGAATCACTCAGGTCCAGCTCGTTCAGCCTCGGACACGCCTCACACAGCTGCTGAACATCTAAGGGGGGGGAATAATTCTTGTAATAGTGGTCCATGGTAAATGATCCCCGATAAATTAAACATATTTTCGAGGCTAACTTGAATTACTTTTGAAGTAACAGTTCAAATTTAACTCACAATCAGTCAGAATATCACGAAACAGAGTTTCTTCATAGAAAAGTGTTCTAAATTCAAAATAAATTCATATTTGACCCTTTCATATAGGCTCAAAAACATTTGTAAATGGGTGAAAGGATTTTAGACTGGGTACACCCTGTGATTATTCATTTCAATGTGACCTTGACCCAGATTTTATTCAATGATTTATGGAAGTTCATTCATCAAAGGGAGGTAATTCAAGTAAGGAAACAACATGCACACCACACATTCTTCTCTCTGTATTATCTCATCTGCCGTTGCGAAAAGTCATTTCAATGACAAGGGAATGTTTACACAATAACTAGCACTGGATGTTGACCTACCTTCATCAGTGATATTATCCCTGCAGCCGCTGATGTTGAGGAAGCGGACACTGTCAGGCAAACAGAGGGTCAGGTAGACTACGTTGTTTCTGTCCAGGGACGTCCACGCTAGGTTGATCGACTCAAGCTTACGACAGTTGGACATGATCGGAACTAGTCCGTTTGCAGTTAGTCCTCGACACATACAGAGGTTAATTGTGTCCAGGTCCTTGTTTTCTCCAATGTAGCTATGAAAAGAAATAATGATTTTAAAGATTTTCCATGGTTTTGAATTACAGGGTTAATACACTTGAAAGAAACAATTATTACTTTACTCTTCAATGGTTTTTCATTACACGTAAAAACAGATACACACCGTATCTGTTTTACGGCTCTTTTGATGTAATCTGGGCCATGAGGTCTTTAATTCTGAATAAAGTCTGTCTGTCTGTCTGTCATTACACGTAAACGCAGCAATAATTCCCTGACACTTCCATGGTTCTCAATGATGCTGCATTAGTTTTCCATGACAAATCAACACTGCTAATCGCTGAAATATTGCCCGAGCAGCGTAAAACAATAACTTACTCTATGACAAACCAAACAGGATTGCGTGTGTCAACATGTATATGGATGTAAAAATATTTGGACAAAATATGGACAACTTTAGTAGATCAAGGAATATGAAATAATTTTTCAAAATAAAATGAAAATCGATGACATTTTCCATGACTTCATAAAAGTATGTCCATTTTCCAAACCTCTAAAGGCTTTATGGTTCGTCAGTCACTGAAATGTTATGCAAAGAGACTGAAGAAATTTTTTTGAGAATATGATAATTAAGAAAGGCTCACAGGACCTGTTGATAACTTATCTTAACAAGATGTGTTTGTGAAACACGAATGCCCCCGGATGCATCCTGCTAGCTGTGTCAAGGTCACGGTCACAAGGTCAAATGTCATGGTGTCATCTGAAAGGTCTCATCACAAGGGATCCATATGTCAAGTATCAAAGACCTAGCTCTGACCAATCAAAAGTTATGACCAAGGTTAAAGTTTTTGTGGACAAACGGACGGACGGACAGGTGTAAAACAATATACCCCCGGAATCTCCGATTCAGGGGCAAAAAAATCAACATTCCAAAATCTTACCTGCAAATTTGATCATTAACCTCCGCATTTTCCAGGCTGATTTTGCGGAGGTCTCTACACACCGAGAAGAGTTCTTCAAGGGTTTCTGTTGGTATGGCTGCCATACTGAGGTCTAAATACTGAACTTTACACATACTGAAACAAAAATGGTTCATTTATTACCAAACTACGTACAAAGGATGAACATTTCTTTTATGATTAACCTGAAAACTGAAATATAGATGATGTGAATAAATTGTAATTTTCGATTTATAAAAAGATTCAACAGAGGATTTTTTTACTTATCCTTTAAGTTATAAACTTCAGTAGTAAATAATGCAGAGAAAGGTAAATTCAGGATTGTAATTCTTCAATAAAGTCACAAGAGACATATCTTGTTCCTTACGCTATGTTGTTATGACAGGTAACAAAGGTTATGGGCATTATCAGGGATAACATTTGATTAAAAATATCAAAATACATAAAAAGGGGGACAAAAAATTTTAGGAACAAAGGCCTGTGATATCACCTCACCTGGACGATTTTATTTCTCTAGTTATTCCTGTAAAAAGGGGACTTTCAATCTGAAAAAAATTATAAGACAAAATTACATCAGTGAAAAATGACCACTTATCTTTGTTAATTACTCACTCATTTACATAACATGAATCAATGTGTAGATATGTATCAAGACATGAAAAAAGGTAAAACTACCAAAAACATTAAATGATATAAAGACATTCCTGAAATTCAGCGAAGCATTGCATCCAAACCTTACTGCCTGTAGAATAGTTCTCTACTGCAGACAAAGTTGCTGAGCTCCTGGCAGGATTTTGAACCCTGGACAATTGATCCGTGGCCAAACACAGATGAGACAGAAGTCAGAGATATGAGTACAGTGAAATTGAATCGAATCAAAGATTTAATGTCTAGGGATTTTTGAAAGACATGAAAATTATAGCCTACTCTAAACAGAGGTTACGCTGGACGAAATGAATGAAGAGAATGAAGCCAGGTTGACCTACCTCTGCTTTAGCTAGACGCAGTATCTTGACGCCCCGACTGATGACATTACCCAGGGTTCCTGGGCCGAGAGCTTTATTAGACAGATCTATACGCTTCCATAGAGACTCATCCATTCTGAAGAAAGAACAGAAATCTGGTCAATACAAGTGGCAAAAATTCTGTGTCAAGGCGGGACATAGGTAATCGAAATCTGACAAATATTTCATGCAGTACTACAGGCAGTGTCCGAAATAACCACAAGCCCGGTAGCCCGATGCTAAAAAAAAATTTGCCTGGGCTAGTAGAAAAAAGTAATGATAGCCCGGTTGGCTAGTGTGGATTGGAATATCAAAAATATTTTGACTTCTTTTCATTCAATTTTGTAATTAATTCAGTTACTATTTTGTGTCAGTACCCCAAACACACATGACAAGACCTCTGGAGCAGATATGTGTTTGATTTTAAAACAATGAATGTCAGAAAACATTTTTATCTTTAATAAATTGGGCTAGTAATTTTTCTTTTGGGCTAGTAACTTTGAAAACTTTCTAGCCCGGTTTGCTAGTGATCTTGAAAAATTATTTCATACACTGACTAGTGACTACAGGTATGTGTATATAATTCTTTATACTTTTACGTAAACTCAGTCTGATTAAAATCGACTGTGATTCGAGGAAAAAAAATGTAAAAATATTGTCTCTAGTGGGGTTTGAACTTCAACCAGCCCGGCTTTCCTCTCATTCACAGTCTGAAGGCACCCCTATTAGCCGCATGTTCTGACGCAAGCTCATCTAGCCAATCGCAAGGGGCGCAGTAAAAGCTTCGGTATCATGCAGGGGCAGGTAACTCCAGTGTACCATTCGTTATACATAATCGCCGCTAAACGCTATTTAAACACGAGGATGTGATTGGATAGCTTATGACTGGGTTTGTCTGCGCTAAACTGGTCATAGGAACATGCGATAGAGGTGGGTGCATTCAGACCGAGACGGAGAGGTTGTTCTGGCTGGTTCGAGCCCCGATAGAGACAATATTTTTGATATTATATTCCTCGGAGTACGGTCGATTTTAATCAGACTGACGTAAACTTTGCTTTTAGCAATCCATGCAAATATGTTTAACTTCAAATTGTGTCCAAGTGGTACAAAAGTAATTTTAACCTCACAATTTCAGTTGTCTACTGTTGAATCCATTAGATGAGTTAAAATTCTTTTCTTTTTGACTAATATGAAGACATGGTTAAACTGAAAACTCACACAAGACGGTTCCACCTTGAGCAGACGCGAGCACAAGACGCCAGGACAAACTTTGGTAACCACTGGAAAACTTTCAATATTGCTTCATCGTACATTCTATTAAAATGATCTGAAATAAAAAGATACAATTCATTGATGAATTAGTGATGAATTTATTTGTGTAAAAATATTCTAAAGAGTGAAGATAAAAGAATAACATTATATTTAAACAGATAATCTCTAAAATTTCTTCGCCCTGCAGACCATGGTTAAAATAAAACATAAACAGTAATCCAAATAAAAGCTAAAATGTATAATAGAAATCATATCACGAAAAAATACCAAAATATTTGTCTATCCCCTATTTCTACCACTTTAATTTTAATAGAAAGCAGGGGCTCCTTTCACAAAATACAATTCCACTAAGATTGACGCTGAAAGCCCTTAAAACAAAACTTAAGTATTGTTTAAGTTTTACCTTAATGAAAGTATCTTTACAATGATCCAAGACATTTCATTAATGATATGAATCTGATATTTACCTAGTCCGTCAACGTCGCTGTGATATTTCGGACCAATCAACTTGCGGAGATTTCTGCGAGGAGTGAGCATACCATCACAGTCATCACTGCTCGGGGAGTAGTTGTCTTTCTGACTGGCTTGTAACACTCTGGGAGCCTACACAGTTGATGTGTGACAATCACTTAGATGTTTGACTTATAAGATAACACTCGTATACCCAAAAGGGGATTTTTCTCACATTCATGATACATGTAAAAATTAACAAGAACAATTTTATATAATGGATATAATCGATAAGATACAAATAATAACACACCAATAATAAAAGGTCAATTACACTAGCAGATAAGGGCGTGCAATATTATTGTTGTATCGGTATATTGGGATACGGCAAATTAACAATACGTATCGCAATACAATTTCAAATAACCAATATATTGATCAAAACTAAAAATGCACTTTCAGTATCCAAAAAAGTCAGAATTAGACCTAAAAATCATTAGGGATACCAATATGATAACATATAATCAGATAAATGATCCAATTTTTCAAAACAAATCAAACCAAGCAAGTATTTGAGCAGGGTCGTTGTCAGCATCATGCACAGTCTGTAGTGCTTATCGAACAAGATATCATTTGGATACTACCCTTTACATAATATCGACAAATAATATATCATTCAGGTATAGATAATGATAAATAACATGTTTTATGAATTTTTTCTGGTTTTCAAATTAAATGTGTTTATTTTTGCTTTAAAAAATTATCGCAATACATATCCCAATACATTGCTTATCTATCGCAATATATCGCAATATAAAAATCAGGGCAATACACAGCCCTACTAGCAGACATGTACATATTATTTTCCAAGCAGTATTGCACTGTATGATTAAGATTGGGTATTACAAAGGAGATTAGAAATGAAAAATTCACCAATAGGGTTTTTAATTCTCACAGAAGAAAGGTGCTCAATCATAAACCTTTTCAACAAATACCAATTTTTATCAACTCGAAACTAAACAGAACCTTGAAAATGTTACCAACAAAGCAGCAAGGCATATACTGAAAAATTTGGTAAAGAATATTTTTGAATTTTAATAATCAATATTTAACATTTAGGGGCAATGTTTGGATGAAGACATATCAAAATATTCATAATTTCGAGATCTTAATCTATCCTTATTTTTTGTCAAGTTGATATTACTCAGTTATAGTTCTACAGTGAAAAAGATGGCTGGTTACTCAAAGAAAGTCACAAAGTTACAATTTTAAGAACCAACATACATAAGGAGCCTGGAGGGGAGAATCAACTTGAGAGCAGCCACATATGGAGGGTGTGTTCTCTGTATTCTCCGCAGAGGAGCTGCTGTCTGAGAGCAACTCGATCCCCATCTCCTGGTACATGAGTCGCTCGGTGCTGCTCTCCCATCTCGCACCTCGTTTCTTGCAATGGATCCCACATTCTATACGCCGCTTCTTGCTGTGATGGAAGAAAACATTTAGCATTAATCAAAATTTGAGGGTTAGAAATTAGCACTACTCCGGTAGCCCAGTGTGTTTCGAACTATAATATCTGCCCTGTTCCATAGTTTTTTTTTGTCTTGATATCATAAAAGTTATTCATGTAAACATTTGCGACCATCGAGGCCTTTCATCATGCATCATGCATAAAGGATCATCAAATGAAGTGATTTTGCATTGAAAATCCAAGGGAGAAGGTTTTCTACCATGCCAATGATGAATCAGATGCCATACACTCATCATATAATATGTATCCCCATACACATTATCTCCTAACACGTTGATCTTTTAACAAAATATTTGGATCAATTAATTTTGTGCAAGAATTTAACTTTACCTGGTTTGATGTAATTGTAATATGATCCAACTTTTAAGTATTAGGAGAGATTCTTGTGTAACATATATATGTCATTACCTCAGTTTTCAGTGGGTTATAGACAAAACGGTGACACGGCACAACGGCGACATTTTGGTCGGAACGGCGACACACCCCATCGCCCCAAAATAATTATGGACAGAACAGCGAAACATATTTTCAATGAATTTTAAGACCAAAATCTCTGAACAGAACGTCGACGGATTTGGATTAAACGGCGACACACATTTTATAAATATTTTGTTTTTACTTTGATTCGTTTACCTTTCATGTCTGATATGTTTGTTTACGATGTTTCTATGAAGATACATGCATATGTTTACACAAAAAATATTTCACGAGAGATAATGTGTTTCATATCTTAGATGTTTGAAGTGGTTTGATTGGTTCGTCTTTCATGTAGGCCTATGAGATGCTTGTCGACTACGTTTGTACACTTAAATTAAAGCTGATGTTCAATCCGACTCGCATAACCTTTGACACTCGCAAAATAAAATAAAATAAATGTTATCTAGGATTACAAATTTTAAACACGAAAAATGATTAAATATTTCATATTATTACCGGACATCAATTTGCGGGGGATATAGCTGGACCATGTCAGCTGCTTGTTTTTATATGAATAAGTCACAACAACATACTAAAAGACGACAATCGAACATAACAAAACTGTTACAAACTAATACAACAAAATATTTGTGTCGCCGTTCCATCCAATTTGTCGCCGTTTCAACTAAAATTGTGTCGCCGTTTTGCCGTTTCGTCCGCATCCCTTTTCAGTATCTACATTGAGAATTCCTTAAAGGGACAGTTCGATCGGGGTATTTATTGTGGAAACGAAATTCAAGGGGATCTTTCAGTTGATGCATATAATGCTATTATCACATGATTATTACACCGACAAGTTGAAACACGTTACCGGGGTTAACATTTTTGTTGATTTATGTCTGACAACTTGATAAATAAGAGGATACAAGCGAATTTCGTTTCCATAAAAAAACCTTGTTAGGACTGTCCCTTTAATATGTTATGCATTGTGATGCGATACTCATTTATTACTGTAATTGCCTTATTGTTACACCTGTTCTCATCACCAAACTCTCAACAGAAGAAATGCAATCTATCACTTTTAACACAATTACCTACATCATCAAAAGCTGAAAGGTTTATGGGCGCTTACTCAAATCATAAATGATGTAATTCCTCTATGCGGCAAACCCGTACCCACAAAAATCAGCAAACCCGTACCCACATCGAGCCCTCATTCCGAAAGCTCCAGACCCAAGCGACAACTGGGCCTTTGAGAGACCTGTGTACATACATGGACCAAACGTGGATGCACCACGCAGTTTCGAAGATTCCAAGTTGGAGTGTGTTCGGGGATTGTGTACGTACAAACAATGACGTGGAAGCATGGCACAAGCGCCAAAATCAGAAGGCCGGGAGGAAGAACCTCCCCTTCTACTCTCTCGTTCCCTTTTTGCACAGAGAGGCAGAGTTGCTGCCCATGCAACTGCGTCTCATCACCGACGGACAACTCAACCGCAAACAAACAGAAGCCCAGAAGTTGAAAAATGAGAGGTACTTCGATCTCTGGGAGAAGTATACAGAAGGAGAGTTGACCCCCTGCAACCTGTTGCGGGAGGTAGAAAAAATAAATGGACCCATCGCCCTTCCAGACATCGATTAAGTTTGTGTGACAATCGTGTGTGACATTGATGATGTAGTGCAGATGTGAAAACGACACGTAAATTTTGTAGTGCTGATGTGAAAATGGAATGTTGTAGTGCTGTGTGCAAATGACATGTAAATGTTGTAGTGCTGTTTTTTTTGCATGTATGATAAGAAACCATGGTTGCCGTTTGTAGTACGAAACTATGTCTGTCTCATTTCATATACGAAACAATGTAATAAATACATAAAGAAAACATTTGTATTGTGTTATAACTTACTGATAACTTTAAAAAAAGTTGGGACGGGTTTTCTGTTTTTTTGGGTACGGGTTTGTTTTGGGTACGGGTTTGCCGCAAGCCAAAAATAAGAGATATTCCTTGAGGGCCCGACGCCATGCATTTCATCTTGTTCGGGGTCAAATATAAAGTAAAAATTATCAAGTTTTTTTAAAAAGATTGTTATCAAGGTAAATAACCCTTATTTTTCATCAAATCTTTTCAAAATAAAACAAGCATTTCAATTAATTATTTCAATCATTTTCTCTGTGAAATTGATTATTCCAACAAAATAATTACATGGGAAATTACAGCCATGTGTTTGTTTATTTCATTCTTGATTTGTCCTTGCCTTGGTAACATACATAAATAATATCAAAAGTTATGCCAAAAAAATTCTTATGTTTGAGATCTAAAAAAAGAACCGCGTCTACCTCTGAGCCTGGCTTAGGTGAATGGGACAATGCAAATGGAGGGTAGTTTTCAACTTGCACAAACTACGATTAAAATTCACCGATTACTTATTTTTCACGTTTAAAGTACTTAATGATACACTAGACAACATATATACCTTGGGTTTGACAATATATTTTCTTTAGATTCGTCTATTGCAGAATTTTTTCCAGCCTTGATTTTACCCATCTTTGATTTTAGCGCCAATGTCAACCAGCATATTTTCGCGTATTTTTTTCACATGCGCATGCGTGTTTGACCCGGAAGTACAGTGGCCTGGTGTAATGACATATACCATACAACTAATATCATTGCTATTATGCCGTCATAAACCTGCTGTCGAAAAATGTTTTTTTACTGAGATCGTTATTTATAGCATCGTAAAGTCAAATATAATTCTAACCAAAAAATATAATCTGCATGTTCTACATGTTCAAAAGGATTTTATCTTTATGTAAAGACGTATTTTTTTCGTTTAATTTATGTAAACGCTGACATTAGCAAATTAATATACCTTTATCAATGGAAAGAGTTGGATGTTGACCCATGGGCCTAAATTCTTAATATTTTTTAAAAGCACTTAGATGTTTACTGTTCTTAAATAAAAGGACATCCTTACGCTGTTGGAAAAGATTGAGGTAAAGAAATAATTTTCATAACACCTTTTTTAAAATAATTTTTTTCATGTCATTTACGAACATTTAGAAGTGGTCTATAAACACTATTTTCAGTGTGATTAAAATCGATTGTGCGCCTAAGAATGAAATTAAAAAGATATTAATTTTGCTGTAACGGGATTCGAACTCATTTCTTTCAGATTTTCCCTGGTATATACGAAGTTGTGTTTTCAAAATAATACGTTTTTTTATTTCATTCCTCGCGAAACAGTCGATTTTAATCTGTAGACTGTAATTATTGCATCTTACTTGCTCTTTATACATAATTTTATCACCTCATCTTAAGGACATTTTCAATCTTTAAGTCCGGTAATTATTTGAAAATGTTGTGCAAAAGTTAATCTGCAATTATTTGTCTTGCACAGAAAAAAAAGAAGGTGTGCTGTCATGCATTCTTGAAATTTACGGACAACGTTTTGAAAATCGAAATTGTTATTCATTGTAAAACATACACGAACGCAATGATCCTATCAAATTTATCTTTTGAATTCAAAATATGTTTGTCTACCGTGAACATTGTAAGATAAATAAAGATTGACGTTGGGTCCGAATTATTCCTCATTGATGTTTATCATTTTTCAAGTGCTGGGGTCCTACAGGTAAAATACAGGCAAACTTTAGGTAAACTACTCCCTATGTTTTATTTCCTTTAAATAAAAGAGATGTTTTAATTACATGAATTGAAAAGTAATCAATATTTATAAGAAAATAGCATTTACATTACCAGTGTTGAAAGTATAGCCCGTCCGCCAGTCCTGAAACTGGCTACTTTCTGCCAGGACAGGCTACATTTTGGTCAGGACTGAAATCTTTTCAAAATAATTCTTTATTTTCCCCTAAGGAATTGAGCAGTTAATTTTCATGACAGGCTAGGTTTCCAATCTATTTTATACACTGACATTACATTAACATTTTGTTAACTCTAGAGTCTATTGTATAGGGGAGTGTTTATTTTACCTATATGTAATATACTTTTAATATTGATTATTTTCAATTTCATGTGAATGAATATCATTTATTAAAAGGAAATTAGGGAGTGGTATACGAAAATCAATAACTTCGGTTTCAGTATTGTTCTCGAAAACATATGATGACCATGATGATCCAAAATTTTATTCACTACTGTTTGGTTGGAGTATTCATTTTTGGTACAAGTTATTTTGCACAAATGACTTTAAACGTATTGGAGCGTTATAAACGTGTGTTTGACAATTCGACAAATTGGTCATAATCTCAGTTTGCAATAAAAGAATAGATTAAAAATAGTGGCAACTGAATGTGTTCTACAAAAATTAGGATTAAGTTACTATTTTTGCTATATTTTGGGCATCCAAAGCTCACTCATATTAAGGCGAAATTGATTTTAATGGTAAAAAGGGTATTCCAAAAACGATGTATTCTTTGAGCAACAGAGTACCCGGAGTTGTTTCTGTGTGAAAAGTCGTTGTCGGGGAATCATTATATCTGTTACGCATGCGTACAGCGTAGGAAGTTGAAGGTCAAGCAGACGGTACATGTGCGAGTTGTCATTGATGTGAGGGTTTGTTGTGTAAGCATCTAAGTTCACTTACATTTAAGATAAGAACATAAACATTTATATTGAAAAAATAATTTGATTTGTATCTTTTTATGTGTTGCACCATAGACCTTGTTGTTGTGTAATTTCAGTCATAGTAAACTTTTCAAAATGTTACGGAAATTTGACAATGTAGGCTTCCAAATGATCAAAGATAGTGATTGGATTAATATTATTTAATCACCTGAAGTTGACTTGAATCAGGTTTGAAAATATATTTATAGAAGTCATTAGCTAAGGCAGTCATGGCTTAAAAAAGGATGGAATAAGCTCATATGAATTTATGTAACTAAAATGAATATCATACACAATGTGAAATGTAGAGATATGGAATTAAAGATAAATAGGATATCTTTTGTTTTGAGTGTGATATCACTTATCTCACATCGAGTGACGGGGTAGAGGCAGTATTTTCATGAAAGGGCGCAGCCACGAGTGAAAATATAGGCTTTACCCCGTCACGAGTGAGAGATTAATGATATCACAATTAAAACAAAAGATATTCTGTTTATTATATGCCTCTGTGGTAGAAAATGTGGTAATTTATGTCCAAAAGGCTTTGACTCGAGAGTTTTCTGGCGACATCACACCATTGTTGATCGTAACTTAGAGACGGTGATGACGTCGCGTTGATTGTAAAAGTGACGTCAAACCATTGTACACATGACGTCATCCCCTCTGTGATATTTTCACTAACTTGAAAAAGTGATATCACACTCAGAGGCGAGAACACTTTTATAGAACTGAGAAAACTCAGTCTCTCACCGCTTAGCATATAATAAGAAAAACTTATTAGATCTACTATTTAGTTAAGAATAGCCCTCAAGACAATAATTTTTTTAATTTATCTAGATAGAAATAGAGTAGCCCTGCCTTACCATCATGTGTTTAGGAATGAAAATAGTTTTACCCTGAACTATATCTGTGGTTACAAGGCCGAAGGCAAAACTACACTAAAATGCAAAACATCTTTTTCTCATGACGTCACTTCAAAACAAAATTTGATCTTTGAATAAAAGGTGGGTGGTGCCTTTGACGTTGGCTGAAACAATATACATGTATTAAACCTTTATCATTTAGCAACAATATCAAAGCATTTGTAAAGTACTTACTACATCTTTATCAGTCATTTGAAACTATTAGCTGTTTTTCTTATTTTCTTATTATTCATTATTTTCTTATTCCATGCTCACATGAGTACACAACCACTGGGATAGGAATGCCCCTAGAACTGAATACCGGTACTCCCAGTGTGTGTGAATTAGGGCTTGGATGGGTCTAAATTTAATGTTTATCACATGGTCTAACTCATTACCCATCCTACTCGGGTTACCCGTCCGAGCCCTGGTAAGTATGTGTGAATATGAAAATGATGTGAAAACTGTGAATTTTCAATTTCAGATTCCCTACAGTTTACCCGACAATGAGGCATTGAAATAACTATAACTGACACTGGACCTTATCATAGACTTGAAAATAAACAATAATGGGTGGATCAAATTCAACCCCAGCTGCTCCTCAACCCCCAATGAATACCAACCAAAATGCCTCCTACCCCAGCGAGTGTCCAATGCACCAGGCAGAAACTGCAAAGACGACAATCCCAAGTGAATGTCCAATGCACCAAGCAGCTCAGCAGGGGAAGGTTAATCCAGAAAATATGGTAAATTATTCAAATTTCTCTACTACAGATAATTCTGTATGCCTCTGGAATTCTCAATGTCAGTTGTTTTGCCAAATTATTTTATGATTACCTGCAAAAATGGTTGGACTTTCAGATAGGACTTTTGACTTGGTGTTTAACTGAAAAGATTTTCTCATCCCTTGCTACATTACTGTGTATTTGAGGTGTAACGAGATGGCGATACAGTATCATATTGCGATACATTGACGATTGACGACAATATATATCATATCATTTTGAAGGAGGCGTATCGCGATTAAGGGTGGGCGATATAACCGGTATACCGGTATATTGCGATTCAAACTACTCTATATATCGTATCGCGGTACAGTGTCCAAGAACCGGTACAGTCGATACGTTCGGCAATTTCTGTGAGAATCTTCGGTAATTTCCGTTACATAATAAAATTTATCATATAATGGAGGGTGTTATCGATGCAATAAAGCTATCTGATAAACTTGGTATCCGATTGCCTCAAAATCTGATAAAGATGCAAATTAGGTTAAAACACGAACTATTTTCTGAAAACTCCATGCATGTCATGCGAGTCCTAAAACGGTCACTAACCATTGATAAGTCATCGGGAGTTTTCAGGTTTTGTGTTTCTATCGAATAAAATATCGTACAAAATCCGTCAGGGTAAACTTATCACGCATTCGTATTTTAGAAATCATAACTTGGTTTTCCAAGCATTTCAAGTTGTTTTCATCGTTGGTTTAAAAAATATAACGATATGCAGCTAACAATATCGAAAAAAAATGTGCTTCTATTTTCATGAATAACATAGGCATAGATATGGCTTTGACCGTGTCGGTTACCAACTTATCAGCAAAAACAAATCATATTCTAGTGGTAGTACAGATTATCTAGTAGTGGAGTAACAAACGCAACAACCTCACCTTCGCAAATAGTCATCGTTTGGTCTAAGGATACCGTAACTGAACTGGCGTAACAACAATGACAATGCAGCTTTTCAAAATGCAGTTAGAGTTACTTCCCCTTGTCGTAGCGACGTTGACAAATGGTTCTTACACATTTTGTGTTATAAAAAAATACAATGTTTATTCGTGCACTCGGAATCGGACTGAAAATGTCGATAGTTTGTAGAAGACGTTTCTAACACTGTGAAAAAAAAAATCATGAAGGAATATTTCTAGACTGTTCACAACTATACATCGCCGACAATATGACCTTCACCTTGGTTTATTGTGAAAGCAATTACTCCGCGAAATCTAGGTCAAACATATTTTTAGAAGGAATCATATTTTCGTTTAAATCCGTTTATTTCTAAATGACATTATATGATAAAGAAATTATTAACCTCGTGTGTTTCCGTATCATTAATATCATATAATAGGAATAAAAATATATGTATTATGCTCGCATAATACAAATTTTATTCCTATTATATGATATTAATGATACGGAAACACACTCAGTTAATAATCTCTATATATTAAAACCTTTCGAATATCCTTGTTATTATCATATATTAATTGTTTTAAGAATGTTTCCTAGTCATAAACGAAGATATTTATTTATAAATCTTTTTGATTGCTGTTTAAACAATGCTTAGAAAAAATTAAGTCTCGTTGTTCCGTAAACAAACTAAAATGGTGGCCGATAAAGTTTGTTGAACACTTTTCACTTAATTTGTTTCCATGAATATGATAACAGAATAATGATTGAATGATTCAAGTGACCATTTGTTATTTTTTGTAGTAATGTTAGTCAAAAACTCACTTGCACGTTTGGCAATATATTGCAATACGTATCACAATACGGCATCAAATATTGCAATATATCGCAATACTTTTTTTCTGGCAATACCCAACCCTAAATTCGCGATACATGAAGTATTCATAAATTCTCAAAGAAGGTGCTAAAATATTATGTACAAATTGAAAATATACTTTATTGAACACCTAAGACCCTCTCTTACAACTGGTTAGTTTAATAAAATTACAAATACATTAAACCAGTGACACAACATCAACAGATCAACATATTGAATAAAAATATCATTGTGTTACAGTGTAAGGAGCTAAGTGTTTCTGGGTACGTATCTTATCACAGTGCCCATTTCAGAATATGTATCATATCGCGACTCTTGTATCAATACACCCTTTTGGAGTATGGTATCAATTATATACCTCTTTCGGCTTTATATAAACATCTGCTTGTATGTACACACATGAATGTATCTATTATTTATAAGTACAGCACATAATGGACTAGTTCTTAATTTTGGTTAAAGATATGACTGAAATTTGTTTTTTCTATATGTGTAACTTTTAAGGTTTTAGTAGCCTTTTATTCAAATATTTGTTTATATCAGATGCCACCACCTAACCAGAGGCCTGCACCAGATCAACCCTTCCCCCTCCCGATAAACCGAGTTCAGTCAAAGATACCCAAAGCAGGAACTGAGAATGAATTCTGGGTCTACCCTTCACAACAGATGTTCTGGAACGCTATGCTTAGGAAAGGTAGTCTTTTATCAAAATTAATTTTGTTTACACAACCATGTATATATATATTTATAATTGATATATATGCCTTGAGTATTAACTCACATGTTGAGTCTTTGCAAGAAATTTAAGGGACAAAAAAGGAAAGAGAATAGAACATAAGACTGATGAACCCATGCAGGCAGCGGGATTGCGGGATTACCCCCTATTTTAATAGTAACCACCGCACATTTCTCAATCCTAAGCGGTACCTGTCCCGCAATAATTATTAGTGTCACACATATTTACAGTTTTTTAGCAATGTTTTTTTGTTAATTACACTTTTTTTCATTTAGTTAAAACTTGCAAAGTAATTATCGTAATTACATCGGCAAAATATATCATAGAAGCTCTCTGAGCTCTCGATTTCGGATAAGTGAGAGTGACAGAGTCTAGGCGAAGCAAAAATTTTCACGTGTTGAAATGAAGTTTGACATGTTTGATATTCTTACCTCTTGTTTGAATTTTGATAAATTCATCGACATCGAAAATCAATACGACAATTGATGCGACTGTGAATGACATACTATTTGGGTAAACAAATATTTATGAAGATGATGGACTGCAATTCACTAGTTCAATGTTTGATTTAAGGTTGGAGATGGAAGGATGACGAGATGAAGCCAGCAGATATGGACCACATCATCAACATACACAACGCTAACAATGATCAGGCTTGGGAGGAGGTTCTGAAATGGGAGGCCATGCACGGCAGGTTGGTTTTTCACATTAGGTTCTCCACTCATCTTAGGGTTGTATTGTCAAATTTAGATCTCTTACATCAAGTTGGATTTGGTCTTTAAAGGAAAATTCCAGTGCGATTTCAACTTAATTCTAGCAAAAGTTTGAGTTGTAAAAGACATTCTCACAAATTATAAAAAATTTCTGTCAACGAGATAAGTATTTACAGAATTTTAAACCTTCGTCTTTGAACGATGACGGTGGTCGCCATTTTATTTGAAAATGTGACGTCATCGACACACCACAAGAAATCGATGCAAGGAGCTTACATTATAAACTCCGTACATCTGTGTGCAGTGGAGTTTCCATGATGTGACTAGAACATTGCTCAATGTGTGTGCTGCGCACTTTGTTAACTTAAAACACTGTTGTGCCTACAGAACGACCAAGTCGTCGAACAGATTATTCAACAAGCAACTACGACTAATGTACGGTTTTGTCTAGAATTATTAACGATATATGAATTATCTTAAAGAACACAGAAAATAAATAAATAAATAAATCGATAAATGTTTTAAAAACTAGCAAGAGTATAATATCTTGTCGTGTTCTTTCCTTTTTTGTCTTATTAAAACATGGTACAAGTTTAATGTTTACCTGAATTATGTTGCCGTACTGTATAAATACCATATTTCCTCTAATTGGGGCCGGGTCTCCAATAGGGGCCGGGCCTCTTATCGGCCAATGGGTAAAGGTACCTAAACGTGAATAAGAGCCGGGCCTCTGATATACGGGCCGGGTCTAGTCAATAATTACTCCCTCCTGTATATTCGACTTCAATATTCCCTCCCTTTAACTACAAATTTTAGAATACAGGTCTCAAGTTGACTTTGGAAAACCTATTATCATAATAAGGGCCGGGCCTCTAATAAGGGCCGGGGGGTAATACCCCCTAAATGTTAATAAGGGCCCTGGCCGCTATTAGAGGAAATACGGTACTATTTTTTTTCTCTAAAATTAACACTTTTGAAGTAAAAAACGTTGGTTGAAATTTGATTCATCAAACGTGCATGTCAATGATTTACCTGTTATATACATATTAGCAATCACTAAGACTTTTGCATATCATAAATATCTTTCCGAAAATGATATTTTTAGTAACATTTTATTTTCTCAAGAATTACTACGATAGGATTTTTCACAATCTGGTACTCTTTCACATTCAATCTGTGGATTTTTAAAAAGCCTCTAGTCAGTTTGAAAACGGAAAATAATTTTTGTCATAAACGTGTTAGAATCATTGTTTTTAAAATATATAAAAGGAAATATTCAATGTAAAGCATGAATAAATTACGTAAATATAGTATTTTGTAAAAAAGAAAGAAGAGTTTAAGAGACGTACGTTGTGATAATTTGTGCATTGTTGTAATTAAAATCACATGCTTCTGCTAAATAAAAAAATCATAGTTAGATAGATAAATAATTTTATTTAACAACTATGGATTATTCAGCTTCATCATAGCAAATAAGAGAGAAAAAACACTCGATGATATAAAGAAATTTTGTGAGTATAATATTATTTTGTATTCCTTGCTGATGAGTTGATAGATCTTTAATATTATTTAAAACACCATTCCTTACTGATCGATTTAGTATACTAATGGTATCTCATAATTCCATTTTAATTTCTTTACGTATTATTTAGCAGAAATACCGTTGGAAAATAATCAACATGGTATGATATGTGAACGTAACAAGAATCGTTAACAATCTCATATTCCGATAATATTTCATACAGCAGTGCGCAACAGTGATTCGTAATCAAAATTGGTTTCGTACGGGCGACAACTAAATAAATAGAAAAATATTTTCGTCCTCAAACAAGCCAAGATTTATATGATAAAAACGTGAATTCCATGCCAACATAGAAAATGCCATCTTTCAAATTAATCAATCTCGTTTTGATTGATATAAACAATTTCATTTTGATTACGAAACTATACCACCATCATCGCGGATTCGCTTTTTAGGATTCGCTTCGACAAGATCACATTAGTAGGCCTATTTTATTTGAGTGATATAATTGATTAAAACTCATTTTATGTTACGTTTCTATTTTTTTACAAATGCAATTATTTCAGCAAAGTCATTTAACACTTTATTTCAAGCTAATGAGGATGTCTCAAGCTTATAAAAATTCTAAAAAATGTCAGTGAGTGTCAGTGTTCAAACCTCGTGACGTCCGCACATCGGAGATCTTTTCCAATCTGTACTGAAGTTTTGAAGCAGTCTGCTGGTCAGAAATATTTATTTATTGCTTTGGGCATCATAGAAGTAGAATATTCTGGATTCACGTCTCTACTGAAGTCTTGACGGTTGTTACAGTCTCATGTTAGACGGGCCGTCACCGCCCACCATTGAATCTAACGGCGTCTCCTAATTTTGTAGTGTGTCGCTGACGTCATATTCCCGGTGTTTCTCGCTCTCGTTTACCGTTCGAGATAGCAATATGGCGCCCCCATCGATGCCGGTAAACTTGATTTTTCCCAACTTTGAATTTTTATTGCAGATTTGGTGATTTAGCTAAAAATTATTAGCCAAACTTGAAGGATTTATCCATAAACATTGTTTTAAAAGGCTCTTTTTCATTTTTCATTGGAATATTCCTTTAAGTCAGTTTGCAAGTAGTAATAGCCACCAGCCATGTCTCCATAGTTCCACACTTTCATTGCAAACCGTTAATGTTGCCACCTTTCGGTATTTCTTAACTAAGGAGATAATTCTTGCCTAACTTGTGTTGAATTTATAGTTGTCTCAAGGATCACCTAATATCTAATGAAACTTTTTGTTGTAATACCATATTGTCCACATTTGTCATTTATTGATAATTATTTCTCAAAACATAATGGATTGTAAGTTTCAAATGGTCAATTACAAAGTTTGATAATATTCTCTCATGAAACTTTAAAATGATAAAATCTTTTTGTTTCTTTTATCTTTGGTTTATCATTTTCTGACCTTATCATCTTTTTTATGATAGTTTGCAAAGGACATTTTTTATTAAGTTTAGTAGCTATTTTTTTTCGCAAGTGTCAATGATCTTGATCTTGCAAGTTTGATTTTGTAAGGAGTTACCTCCCCTTCACTACAATTGATGTTCTTCTTTCAGAGATTGTGATTGTCCAAAACTGAAGAGGTTTGGTGGTAAAGCTCAAGATTTCTCTCCAAGAGCTCGAATGCGAGGCTGGTTAGGGTAAGTCCTGCTTTCGTATCATCGTATCAACATTAGGGCTGAATATCGCACCAAATTTCTTATAACAATATATTGCATTATACAGCTCATGTATTGCAACAACACATTCACAGTTGATAAAATGCCTTACAGATCTTTTGAAAAATAGACTATTAATCAGAAAGATAAGTAAATATTGATGACATAGATATATAAAAAATGCGGACTATTATTTTTTAACAGCCCAATACATATTCTTGCATTCCAAAAGATTTTTCTTGCATGTTAAGAATGTTTCTATGCTTTAGAACAAGACATTAAAACAGATTTTACTTGAAAGTAACTGATATGCATGTTTTGTAATTTATTGCTCAATGAAAATGAAAGAATTTTTTACAGTATTGCACAATTTGTATTACCAGTACGATACATTGGTATTGCGACAATAATGCACATATTAGCAAGTAAAATAGAAGCTTTATAAACTTAAATACTCCTAGGCCCATGGGCCCCCTCTAGGAACAAGACTGAATAAAGTTTGTAAAAAAAGGATCTTTGGCAGTGACTTTTGCAAAAATGAATGCAAATATTGCAATGTATGAAATAGAAATGACTTTGAAAAGACAACTAGGGAACAAATAGTCACAAATATGAAACTTGAATGACATATATTCCATGATGTCCTCGTAAAGCTAAAAAATTTCGGTGAAATCTCATTGATTTTCAATCTTAATGACTTAAAGAGATTGTTCAAGCATTGCATCTGCCATTTAGAGGGTTTTTTTTGCATCAGGTCGGGGGAAAGGATGGGGGCTTATCTTTATGACCTTATAAAGGTAAAATATATGTATTGATAGAATACTCACAATCAATGTCAATTTTTCAAAGAATGATTAGACTATTCATAACAAGGTTCTACTTTTACCTAGTACCTAATTTCTCAATGTTGTTCTTTTTGAGTGAATGAGCAAAATTGATATTAATTTTGATATATTTCAATAATTTGTATGAACAGTTTTGTCTACCCAAATTTTTTTGTCCCCCGCCGCGGTGAGTTATGGTTTTCTGTCGGTCCTCCGTTATGGTATTCTGTCTCACTTCTTGTGAGCGTGATGTCTCACAAACCCTTCCATCTAGAGCCTTCAAACTTGCTATCAGTCTTTATTTGGAGAATATAAGTTTTGGTGACCTTAACCTTATTTTCAAAGTCACTACAGGATTTTTACCAGTACTTAAAGCATTGTTAGCGCGATATCTCACAAACCCTTGCACCTACAGCCTTCAAACTTGGTATCGGTCTTCATTGGGTGAATATGTAGACACTAGTACGTTATTGTTACCTTGACCTAATTTTCAAGGTCACTACAGGGCAACATAGTTAACTTATTATCTCACAAACTCTTGCACCAAGATCCTCCAAACTTGGTATCAGGAAAAGCAGTCGATTTTGAGTTGGTGACCTTGACCTAATTTTTAAGGTCACTACAGGAGTTTGACCAATACATATAACCTTTTTAGCGTGATATCTGAAAAAAACCTTGCTTTCAGCCTTCATTGTTATTGTCATTGTTCATTGGATACAACAACACCAGTCAATTTTATTAACCTTGACATTTTTTTATGTGCAAATATGAAACACCAACCATGATGTGTTGAAATCTGTTTAGCCAATTTCTCTCTTGCAGCAGGGGACATGGTCACTTTAGTGACAACTACTTGTTTCTACTTTAAAAATACTCCTAACGGACTCTCTCCTCGATCAATACTTATTGCATTTGATTCCATTACAAAACTGAGCTTAAGTTTGGAAACTGTATGGGCTTTTCTTTTATCATTTAAAAACGAATAAATCAATTTTTGCATACTTCAATTTCATTTTGCATTAAAGCTGTAAAGGCTTTTTCTCATGACATTTGATTTTCATGCAATTTAAGTATCAGGAAGCCTGTTCTCAGCTTTAGTTTGTAATATACAACATTTCCCTGATTGCTTGTTTGAAAACAGAGACCAGAAAAATGCATATGGCTTATGATGCCACTTTATCGTCAAGTTTGAAAGGGGAAAATGTTCCCTATGTATGTAATTTGTAAGGGGAGACACAAGGGAATTATTTGGGAGAGCATTTTTGCTAATTACAGCAATTTTGTATGATGAGAACAAATTTAATTGAAACAAGGCACTGAAAACAACATGTCACATTCCTTAGAGGAAATTCCAATTTCAGATACAACAGATAATTAACCTTTAGATACTTTACTCTAGTGACATCAAATGTAATATCTTAGCTAGAAAGATATTTGCTTTAAATGTCAATCACTGATTTTATGTATTGCCTTGATTAAAACTGATTGTTTGTTCTGAACTTGTTGCTAATAATCAAAGATATTTGACGCTTTTTACCAGTTTCAGTAACTATCTGATATAGTATCTAATCATGATGATAAACACCATTTTATTATCTATATCTAATTTACAAACTAGAGCATTAAAATTAATTAATAATTTCTTATTACAAATTTATCATTTCATAGATCATCAAATTTAAATGAAGATTGATATTTTTGGTCATCTTCGTTGTCTTTTTTTTCTTCAAGGTTGGCTTTCGATTGATCATCGGATAGATTTGATTCTCATATTCTGACATTTATTCCCTCGGGGAAAATCAATTTCAATAATTGGTGTCATTAGCTAGATGATATTTGAAGTTTTGTAATTTTGTACATTTTCAATCCTGGCAAAAAAATTGTTTGCATTGTCTTAATATGCTTGTCTATTTAATAAGAAAACAGTTTTTTAATGCAATATAAACACTTTTAGAACGAAAACAAGATAGGTTTGTCCAGTTGATTTCCAATATTGACAATATAAACTACTGAACTGTTTTGTTTAAAATGCATTATGGTTGATTTTACTATTGATGTAAGTGTGAAATGTCAAATTTGTTATCTAGAAAACAAAGACTGAAAATTACCAATTGTTTTAGTTGTCTCTTCCAATCCCTCGTCTGATGATTTTTTTGTTACATACTTGCACTCAAAGTTTACCTACCAACTAACCATATTTATTAACAGCATTGAAGAGCAAAAGTCTTATCCGAAGGCTAGTGAAAAAGATGTTTGGCTGATAAATTTATGCAAATACTGCTACCCTTGAGGACTAGTCAACATTGCAAGATATGATTAAGTAGATGTATGTCTATAAAATGGCAAGCTGTTTTTTTTATCATACCTTTAGAAATACACAAATTGGAATATGTTTTGATGAGGTTAATTTTTAATCTGGGTCATCTATTTCTCTTGAATGAATATTGATTGTTGGTTGGGACATTAGTACCAGGGACTAATGGCCTAAATGAGCTCAATCAGTAATAATAGATAAATCTTTTTTATGTCCATGACCATCTTGTATGTATCCCCAGGGCGTTTTCAGACAAAGAGATTTCTTCAAGAAATTCGGCCATTTTTCAGTAAATTGATGCAGTCGTTATTATCATGACATAATGAAATGTAAACATATTTTAAGGGAGTTAAAAATGCTTTTCAAGAGATAATATAAAATGTACTGTTTGGCTGAAGAAGTTTTTGAGGCAATTGATTTTAGTCAAAGAACCTCTTTATTGATTTTATCTATTTTGTATTAGATACAGATGTCCCTCCACCAGTTCAAATCAATCAATTTAAAATTTCAGCTGATCAGCTGTTTTTGGTCTGACCTAACAGTGGTTTTATTCAGGAAGCTTAATTCCATGCATTTTAGCTGTCTTTCAAAACACTGAATAAACTAGGTAGTTCAAACCCATGACTGAACAAGAAAATCTTGCTATCTTGAATAGACATATTTGTTTCCAAATATAAGGATAAATTTGAGAAACAAGTTAAGGTAAGAGATAATGAGACTTGCAAAAATCACCAACAGAATCAGATGACTTGCCGATGTTTAAAAATCATTTGATTATCAATTGAATAAAGGTAAGAATTACAGATACAATTTTGTTAATGATATGACACATAGCTTTGTCTCACGATTAAAAAATCACCAACAAAATCAGATGACTTGCCGATGTTTAAAAATCATTTGATTATCAATTGAATAAAGGTAAGAATTACAGATACAATTTTGTTAATGATATGACACATAGCTTTGTCTCACGATTAAAAAATCACCAACAAAATCAGATGACTTGCCGATGTTTAAAAACCATTTGATTATCAATTGAATAAAGGTAAGAATTACAGATACAATTTTGTTAATGATATGACACATAGCTTTGTCTCACCATTATATTAAGTTAAGATGTTTCAAATATAGAAACAAATTGGCAATCAGAATGGACGACCTGAATGATCTTCAAAACAGCTTACATGTGTTAAATAGCTGAAAAATTTCTGACAACACATTAAACCCTAACTCACTCACTCACTCACTCACTCAAAAAAGCTTAATTGTCAACTAAACTTAAAGCCCTCTCTGATTAGAAAAAAAACACTTTTATCAAAACCCTCAAAACCTTTTTTGCCACGCTAAGATAATGCTCTTCGTTATGTAGACACTTTACTTCTAGATTACATTGACAACATGATCTCGATATTAGAAGGATCACAAAGTGACTTGCTAACCAGATTGTTATTTTCCAATCACATAGGTCTTGTAACAAGTTGTTTATGAGACATTAGGGTGTAATTATATGTTGTCTTGCCTCATTATTGCTTCATAAGAATCAAATACGTTTGATGATCGAGCTAGTTGTTTATTATCATCATTTGTGTCTCGAGGCAAAATCACCGCTATTGATTAATGTCTTGTGTATGTGTGTGGGTTGATAGGTAATAGGTAGGAAAAGGTGGAAATAAGTACTGAGTTGATCTTCAAGGAGGAAAGGATTTTGATTACCTTGATTTACAAAATAGTTGATATGACTTTATTAGAACCTTTATTTTGTGCAAATATCGAAAATTTCAGAGTTCAGAATTGGATATGTACGGTAACATCTTCAAGGAATTTAAATTTTATAAATGTACGCTGACAATATTGATAATCCTGAATTTTACGGAAGAAATCATGACGATTAATCTAAATAAAACAATTTTTGTTAAAACTTGATCTTCAGAATAGCTATTCACATACCAAGTTGGACAAGTTTGGCAAATGCCTTTATAAGATTTTAGAAGTGAGATTGAAACTGATGGATCCTAAATTAAAAATCATATTGCTAGTTAAACTCCCAAGGAGAAAGACCTGTCCTTCATTCTGAACACTTAAATTGTTATAAAAGTGTTTAATCAATAATTGCCAAACAATTCTGATCCAGTAATGTTTTGGTTTTCTTGTATAAATTTGTCAACTTATTTGATTAAAGAACACTTTCAGCTAGTTGATTCACTTTGGAATCATGTGTGAACAAAGTCAAAGAGTCTGCTGTTATATGACACACAAGAAAAAGAAGTGTCATGTTTAAAACTGTCTCTTGATTAGGCCACTGCTCCAAAACAGTTACAACAACAGGCATGGTTAAATGGATAAAGATTTATGGAGTTAATAATTACTGCTAACTATACAACTGACAGAAACAGTTGTTAACAGATGAATTTATGCCTGATAACAACTGTCAAGGTATTAGAAACATTGACGGATCATTGTATTGCTAGACAAATTTCTCTCCCATTGTTACTATGTTAGTGTGTCACTGTGATACGTGATATTGACCATTTATAGTTGATGTAATACAAAATTTTGCTATCAAGATAACCTATATTCAAAGTTGGTCGTAATGACTTCACTTGTTTACACCAAGGTTTGTTGAGCACAGGCAAATAATAGATTTAAGAAATCAACTTAGTACTCTTTAAAAATATGAGATAGTATGTGGTTAACATTTAGTTTATTTTTTTCTTTGAAATGAGTCTATGATTAAAATATATAGTGTAGCATTATGTCACAATGTGATATTTACACTCAACAAGAGGTTTGAGTAAGAATCTCTGGAGTAACCTTGACCATCAGATTATTGAATGTTCAAACCTATGATATGATATGTAAATTCACTAAATTGTCCACCTGTGGTAATAAATTATGCAAAAGCTATTAGCTACAGAGCCAGTGGCTTTTGTGACAGCATATCGAAGTTGAAACAAGTATTTCAAAATATGCTATGAATTTAGCATGATTTCAAATCTAAGTTTTAGTTTCAAATTTCATATAAAGAATTCCAAGAAAAAGTTGGCTATTGAAAGAACGTAAGTTCAACCTCATTAGCCAGTGCAGATCAACCGTCTTGTAAAGCAGCACCTCTTTGTTGATGCGACACAGTGTCACATTGCACATTATCTTTCTGTTGACTCAGCATATTCAGTTTTTAATCAAGCGTGTCAGCTTGTTCTGTTCTTTGAGAGATTTATTGATGTGATATTAAGCTTGCAGCATTTTGCACACATAAAAAGGATCTTGATAATTTGCTTTCAGAAATTATTCATGACAGTTTGTAGACCTTCAGGTAGCTGGAAAGGTATTGCCATTATTTGAGCTAAATAAAATTAAGTGTAACCGTACATTTGAGTCATGATAATTTGTCTTGTCAGCATTGTTCCTAGAAGTTGTCCTGCATATATTTGACTTTGATATTTGAGCGTTTGACTTAGTGTCCTTTATAAAACATTTTTACCATTTCAAAATAACCCCTTAGCTAATCTCCAAGAACAACACAACATGCCAAGAAAGGATAGTGGTCAGAAGAACCAACTTAGGCATAGAGGTTCTGGGTTTAAATCCTTCTTTAATGGTGCTCAATAAAGGTTTCAGAGTTACAGTAAATGCATGTATTAGTGCCATTAAATCATCCTGATTGGCTACTTACAGGAATTAAATAAAAATGATATCAGGTAATCGTATTGACCATTGGCTTACAAAGGCTGTACTGGGTTAACCCAAACCACCTGATTTATCTTTTCTTGTGAGATCAATGAATCTTTAACTTCCTTACAGACTATCAAAAAAACATGTATTTGTGTAAGGATTAGCAGTTGTAATTGGTCACAAAATAGTGTCAATATTTAGCATTTCTGTGCAATCAATCATAAACTTGACAGCTGTTCGATTGATACATTTTGAAAACTTTCTCTCCTCTGAGGTTTGTAACGATTGAAACAAATTTCAAAATCAAAGTTTTCGATACATGAAATCAAGATATTGAAAATTATTTTTAAAAGAATGTGGGAAATTCATTTATTAGCAGACGGGTTTCAGTTTTTGTACAGTTTCCGCTGCCACCGCCGCGCTCATACTAATGGCTATAACTTTTTTCTACTAAGCTTTCCAGAACTTGTATTCATAAGTTACTGCTTATACCTCGGGGGAACGATTTTGACATGTTCACTTTCAAGGTCAAAGGTCAAGGTCACGAGCTATAAAATCACTAAAAAAATTCCTTGTAAACGCAATAACTTGAAAAGTTTTTGTGCTATGAAGCTCTTACTTGGTATGTATCATCCTTGGAAGAGTAAAACATTTTGAAAAGGTTTTCGCTACAATCTGTCCAAGGTCAAGGTCACAGCAAGGTCACTACTTTAGCATGGTTTTGCGAAAATGCTTTATTTTAACAATGAACACTTTTAATCATTAGGTGATTGTTATACTCAATGAAAAGTGTTCATTGATTGTGTAACCTTGAAGGTCAAAGGTCAAGGTCATGAGATTTGTGTTATTGCAATGTGCAACTATATTGGATATAACTTAATCCCATTAAGCTTTTCAGAACTCATGAACATGTATAAGTGTTTACACCTCTGGGGAATTACAATGACATGTTAACTTTCAAGGTCAAGGTCACAGCAAGGTCAACATATATTGAGAAAATGGATTATTTTAACTTTTAACACTTTAATTCGTTACATTAATGTTATATTCAATGAAATGTATTCATTGATTGCGTGACCTTGAGTGTCAAAAGTCAAGGTCACAAGAAAATGCCCAATATGCTGAGGCTTGTAGAAGGCGGAACAGGGTAAGGCGAAACCCCAAGTTTCGGGGCTGCTCTGCTTTTGCGGTGTCCCGCAAACGCTAATCTAGTTGTTTCAAGAAATGATGATCTTTAATCACCAAGAAATATGCGAAAGTAATACATGAGTAAAAAGCAATTTTACCCAAATTTTAAGCATGGTTATGGTTAATATCTACAATCATTTGTCAAAGAGGGAACTTTGATCACATCCTTGTCAAACAATCATTTCAATGAGAATGTTAAGAATGTATTTGGCTGTCCAATGTTTATGTGTCCAAGGTAAATTGGTCCAGGCTACCCTAACTTTACTGCCATCTCCTGAAGGGCTAATCTTGCGCTAAGTGGGAAGCTGATCACTTTGATTTCTACTTTAGCCACAGTGTTTGCCTCTAAATGACAGCGGGCTCTTGTAAATCTCGTTATGAAGATGGAGGTAGTATTGATCAGGCCTATACCGCTGGAAGGAAGCTTCTGTGATGGAGTGAGAGGCGGCACCGTTAGTTAGAGAATGCAAGCAGATACCTGCGAATTAGTTACGGATTTGGGCTCATTGTTTAACATTAGGATTTAAGAGACTTGGGCCTCCTTACAGGTTTGATGTTGAATGTGATGCGTTGGGGTTTTGCGTCTGTGGTTCTTGCTTTTGGAGTTGAACAAACAACAAGTATTTATGTTGTGTTTCTGTTTGGGCATGGATGAGTTAGTGTTTAGTATAGTTGTAGGTTTAAACGTTTGAACTGCTGAAGTAGTAAGTGCAAAACAATTCTGAGTGGTAAGTTAGCAGGAATCTTGGGGGTTGAGAAAATAATCAGGAATTGATGACCGGGTAATGACAGCATTATAAGCAGGTAAACATCTTCAACTATTTGTCTTGTGTTGCTTTAATGGCTTTTGTTGAGTTTTGGACACTTGTAGACTTCAACTGCTGTTACGGTCATGTCATATTCCAAGTGACCTATTAGCAGGAGTGTTAAGGGGAGGTCAAGGAAATTATAGGGAATTGACCCCTGGCTGAAGAATGCATTAGCACTCGTAACAGGTGAACAGGCAGACATCTCCATATATATGACGATAGACTAATTTTAGTCTCTGAAATGAAAATACATATTAAATGCAGCTTTCTACTATTAAAATTGAAAGGAGCCAACTGAAGCTGTTCATTTTCAGAACTGCAGTGAGCTAGACTTACCTCAATAATATAGACTTGTGTGGGTCTTTAAGGATATTTTGTTTCAGGGGCTGTTAGACAGACTAAAAAGACTCATCTCCAAGCCCTTAACAATCTTTCCTGCTGTTGTCAAAGAGAATAAACGCTGCTAATGGCTGAAATATTGCCCAAGTGGCCTTTAACAATAACTCACTCACTCGAAAAGAATAATTGTTGTTATTGAAAACTGAAAGTTTGTCACTAAATGTCACTTGGGGTCCAAAGGGGACTGACTGGCCAAACCCAGTCATATTTTTGGCAATAATCTATGTTCCAGAAACATTTCATTAGCTTCAGAAATTATTAACCAAGAGAGCAAATTCTGCATTTATATGAACGGGGAAGTTACTGTTATAGTTTTTGATTCATTAGTAACCTTAATTGACATCAAATATCCAATGCCATTTAGATAAATATTTTCATAGAATTATCACTATAGCTAGAACTATTTTAAGGAATTCTTTTAACCATTTTAAAGTATCGTCATACCTACTGCGGTAAGATATTCATCGTGTATTTGGGCTGATAGTCCGAGATTAAGTCCAAACAATCTGTGCCCACATGGTTGTTTGAAGGCAGGATTAATCAGTGAGATTCTATCTATTAGATCCGAGACCATTGATGCTGGTTCTATCCATGTGGAGAGATTTGATCTGTCTAATCAGGCTGCACCTGAGGTAGTTTCTGCTTTATTTAGACACATCAAAGGGAAGAAAATGCCAGAATTTCAGTCTTTGACGTATCGAGCACTGGTGCAGCTTAGTTCATCTCTTTCTTCTTTCAGTTTATCCTTTTGACTATGTGAAACTGAAGGGAAAATTAATTAGTAGCTTCTATAGAAAGCTTCTTTTGACAGGAGTATTGCTAGTTATTACAGCCATTGTCAACAGAAAATACAAATAATTCTTTTGAAAAAATTGATCTGTTCTTAAGAAAAGTTGTCATATGAAATTTCTGTTAAGATTTGGGTAGAGTAAGTTTGTTAACAGATTTCTATGGTGTTGTCAAGCAGTTAATTATATTATCTATGTCAAATGCATCATATACAGAATAAAGACATTTATATCTATAACAAATCAATATCTCTCATCACCTCCTTTTAAGCATGAAAATCAAAGAGACCAAAATGTTTGTATTGTTCTCAAGTAATCATTTATTTATTATCTGTCTGTTTTGTTAGCAATATTTGTTTTTGAAATTAACGAAGAAAAGTTTATTGTGAAAATAATTATCATTAAAGGTAGGGTGCAATTTCAATCTTCAACAAATATAAAATTAATGACATTTTGTTTAGTTAACAAGAATAAAATAGTTAAGTTGTTGAATATTTTGAAATAAGCATTACACATCAAATAAATAAACCAGAAGTGCACAAGCTGTATGTCTGTTTTCTCAGATGATCATTAGTAAGCAACCAGATTTCCATTTGTAAAAGGTGGCTCCCATACAAACAGAATTTACCAAAATATCCTAAATCTTGTTTTCCAATGTATCTAAAGATGTTTCCAAAGAGTGTTGACTTTGGCAGTTGCTAAGGTGTTTACTGTTAATTGTGTTGTGATAGCGATGTCTGCACTAAACAATAAGGGGAGCAGTGCTTACTGCTATACACAGTTCAGTGCTGTTTGGGCCTCCTTTAACTGATTCTTAGGCTAGTTCTTTCACTTCCACTTTGGTCATTGATCAGGTCTTGATGTAAGTCATGGACTAAGTCACAAAGCCTACCTCTTCTGTTGGTAATTGTTTTGAAAATGAGGCAAAGAGAAGACTGTTTGTGATTTATTAATCATTTCAAATGTACATTGAAACTTTACGATATGGAACATAAAACAGAACTGGGTTCCAGACTGAATGTGGATCTTCATTCAATCATTGTGTTTATAAAATCAACTGAATATTGGAGGAACTCATTAAGTAGATTTTTACGGAAAAACAAAGACGTCATTACTTTTCGAACATGTATACTAACAGTGCAGAGGGTCACTACTTATCAAGGTTTTTGATCAAGTTGCTAAAGAAGAAAAAAATAGAATATTCCTAATTTGGTAATTATTTTGCATAATTGTCCCCCTCTGCAACGTGGAACGGGGGACTATGTATTAAGTGGCGTATGTACATACGTTTGGATTCTTAATAACTCTATATTTAAAGAACCATTTCACTCAAAGTCTTCAAATTTGGTGTCAGCCTACATGATGGGAATACGCAGACATCAGTTTATTATGGTGACCTTGAAGGTATTTTCAAGGTCACTACGGTACTTTGACCGCTTGTGACACTCTTTTTAGTATATCACATGAACTGTTGCACTTAGTCTTCAAATAAGAAATCATTATGGCACTTTGAGTGGAGGAAGATATTGCCATGTTAGTGGCAAACATTTTTTTCATTTGAATTGCAGGTTTTTCAATCAACTTTAATTCCTAACCATGAACAACAATTCATATTTACTGATTAAGTTCTTATAATGATGTTTCAGGTATGAGCTACCATTTGACAGACACGACTGGATTGTTGATCGATGCGGCAGGGAGGTGCGTTACATCATTGACTATTACGACGGGGGTGCTGTTGACAAAAGCAACTATCAGTTCACTCTCCTTGACGTCCGACCTGCTTTTGACTCTCCAACTGCAGTTTGGGACAGGATGAAAGTCGCGTTTATGAGATGGAAAGTGAATTTTTCCGGGCAGGATCTTCCTGTGCAAGGTCGTGCTGTGGATCATGAAAAGGACGCAAAGTTAGATTCGGACAAATCATCTTCATAATGGATTACCAATAGACGATAAATTAGATTGAGGAGTGAGATGTGTAATCAAAGAAAGAGTGACTGGATACGAGACATTAATTGGCCCTGATACAAGACATTAATGGGCCCTGAATGGGTTCATCATCCAGTATGGTTTACAGTGTGTTCTGAACACCGGTCATGGAGAAATCCTGACTTGTGCCGTTAACTATTTGACCCCCAAGAAAATGAGATTTTGTCATTCCCAATAACGCCATTATATTGCCAGTTTAGGTCTTCCTTGTGATCTTCTGACAGCCTCATATCCGTTGGAAGATTGGTTTTCTTTACTGAAGATCATCATATCAGCCACAGTTTTCATTGACATGAATTCTTATTAGGTGCATTTTATGAAGTGATCTTTACATCATAGAAGTTATTGCAGTCATGTTATCTTGAACACTTGTCCTATTGTAAATATTGCAGAGTGCTTTTCATGACTTGATCATGAACATTTGTAAATATTGGAGAGATGTGTCATTAAAACTATGTTTTAATCAATGCTTTGTCTTATCTTTTATTTTTAGTCCCTTAACAAAAGATTTTCAATTTTGAACAGATATCTGCAAGTTAAGGCAATATCTGGTATACCATTTGACAGTTTTTAGCTCATCAGGACTGAAAGTCCAGATGGGCTTATGGCATGGCCCGTCGTCTGGCGTCCATCGTCCGTCCGTAAACTTTTGACACTTTCGACTTCTCCTCATGAACCATACACATTAGAGAGCTGAAATTTTGTGTACAGGTACCTTAGCATATGGAGATTCTAATTTGTAACTTTGGTGACCCTGTGACCCCAAATAGGGTCACAGTGGTCACAACCTTAAAAACCTATTTTCATCTTCTTCTCCAGTTCCAAAAGGAGTAGAGAGTTAAAAATGATATGTGCAGACTCCTTGGACAATGGGGATTCTAATTTGTAACTTTGGTGACCCTGTGACCCCAAATAGGGTAACAGGGGTCACAACCTTTAAAACCTATTTTCATCTTCTTCTCAAGTTCTAAATGGACTAGAGAGTTAAAAATGATATGTGCAGACTCCTTGGCCAATGGGGATCCTTAATTGTAGATTTCGTGACCCCATGACCCCAAATAGGGTCACAGGGGTCACAACATTAAAAACCTATTTTCATCTTCTTCTCCAGTTCTAAAAGGACTAGAGAGTTGAAAATGATATGTGCAGACTCCTTGGACAATGGGGATTCTAATTTGTAACTTTGGTGACCCTGTGACCCCAAATAGGGTCACAGGGGTCACAACCTTAAAAACCTATTTTCATCTTCTTCTCCAGTTCAAAAAGGAATAGAGAGTTAAAAATGATATGTGCAGACTCCTTGGACAATGGGGATTCTAATTTGTAACTTTGGTGACCCTGTGACCCCAAATAGGGTAACAGGGGTCACAAAGTCTTTTGTCCTGAGCATATCTCCCAAACTATTCATGCTAGCTTCACCAAACTTCATACACTTTTCAACCATGATCCCTAGATGTGCCATTGGAGGATTAGACCATCACATTTTTTTAATTTTTGGAAACATGACTAAAACAGTGATTCTATGATAAATTACTTTGTCCTGAACATATTTCATGAAATATACATCTCAGCTTCACCAAATTTGCTACATATGTCAATCGTGATTGCTGGATATGCCTTGTGAGAGTTAAACGATATATATGGATTTTCTTCTCTGTGGTTTCTTTGGAAAACATAACTTACAAAGTGACTCAACAAAAATAATTTTGTCCTCAGTGCATCTTGTAGAATATTCATGATAACTACCTCAAATTTGAAACAAAAATCAACCATTATCTCTAGATGTACCCTTTTAATTGTTAAACCTATTAATGAATTCGGTATTTGGGTTTCAGTTGAAAGAAGACTTACACAATAACTTACTGTATACTCAACCATCATACTTTAACCAATATTAATCAGTTTTACTATTTGAAATTCTTTGAACAAAGTGGGGAGCGGGGGTATGTGAGCTTTGCTCGCTTCTTCACTTGTTTATAATAGAAACTTTATATACCAGTTTGTATTTAATCTTGTTTAAAAAAAACAAGTTACGAAAGATATGTTTGTTAAATTATATGTTTAAAAGTCAGTCCCCTGGGACTTAAAAAATGATTAACAAAATTAAGTTGAAATGTATTTATTATGAATAAAAGTTAATGAGAAACAATTATAAGATATGGAGAAAAAAGTAGTGACTATGCTACGAAACAACCGATTCATTCATACTGTTTCTGGTAGCAAAGATAACATTCAAGTATCTATTAAAGGAACAAGATACTCAAAACAGACTCTGCTTTATTCTGTAATCTGTTGTATCATTTTGCTGCTTCTCTAGTGGCAAAAGCTCTCAAGTTTGGTGGACATGAACACATGTTGCACCATAATTAAAAACATCCTGTGCTGAGCTGAAGAAATCTTTATTGTGTTCAACAAGGAAATCTTAATTGCCAACAGAAAATTAATGTCACAAAAATATTCTTGTTTTTCATCTCTTGGTTTATTGCCAGATGTAATATTCTATATAATTTCATTTATTCTTGATTTATGTATTATTTATTAAATGGGAAAGGGATACAAAGCATCAAAAAGCTGGTGCAAATTTTTCAGAAACCAAATGTTTTTACAAATGAAAAATAAGATGTGATGCCCCGGATATCAGTAAATTGTAAATGTATAATTTTTGTGTCAATATGTACCTGAGACTGTTCATGATTGACCTTTGATATTTCACAATTGCATCTATCTCTAACCAATCCCAAGTTATGGCCAACTTGTTAAAGTTTTTGAAAAATGCTAGCTGCGCCAAGGTCAAGGTCACGAGATCAAAAATTATGACCTCACCCCATAACATCTAATGATAGATGCACATGTGAAATATCAAAGGTCTACCCCAAGCAATCAAAAGTTATGAGCAAGGTTAAAGTTTTTGTGACAAACATACTGACTGATGGACAGGGCAAAAATGGATTCGAGGGCATATAAAGGAAATACCTTGATGAGGGGAGCGATTGTTGAACATAAACATAAAAGGGGTCAATGAGTATGGAAGGAGAAAAACTTCTTTAATAGTTGTTCAAAGTAATTATCTAATTTACAGAAACAGCAACAAGTTTTTACTTTCGAGCTTTCCATTTAAAAACATTTGGTCAACATTTCTTGACGTCATTCATTCTGCATATGTGTTCATTTACCGATACTTTTTCACTTGTTTGAAAAGTATCTTTAATGCTAAAAATGCAAAGATGAAAAGAAATGGGTACCATTATTTATATTCATGAAAGGCATCTTTTCGACACAGTTTTATTAGTCGCTCTCAAGCTGATTATAAAGGGCAAAAGCATCTGTGTCAAAATTTTGCTTGTAACGAATAAAAATATGTTTGCATGAAGCTATTCATCTAGAAACAATTTCAACCTAACCTAGTTACGCATATACCTTAAATTCCGAAATAGAACCATGTTTGTGAATGATAAAGACTGTTAATCTAATTAGTATTTTAATTAGCACCATGTGAAGATAAATCAATCTAAGAAAACATATCCTGGCATGCAAAACATCTCCACTAAAAGAAACTACAAGAACTACAAGAAAATTTTATGTGAAGTCTAGACAAGCCTTTTAAAATATCAAATCTTACGCTTTATATTATTTATGAAGATCAAATGTTAACGGTCTTTTATGACCATTTCATATTCATTGTGCATTGTTAGATGTCTTGGATTAAAAAAATTCATTGTGTCTCTTCATGATACCGTCTTAAGTTACTTCTCCCTAACAGTATAAAGTATTTTGCAACAAGGCACCAAATTGAACAAATATGATGCTTAAAATATAGATATCTATATAATATATAACTCAGCAAATCGGTAGCATTTCATTTCATTACTATGTCCTAGATACAAACTCTTTGTCTAGCAATGTATATTTACAATCATACATTCATTGATTTATATTTCACAAGAAACTATAATTTTCATGAAATACACAAAAAATGCAACCATTTGATCAGTGGCTCCTATAGTTAAAATAAGATTCCCAAAAATGTTCACATGAATTATGAATTACAACTCAGATATTTTATCTAAAATTTTTCATAAGAATTTTTTTTTTCAATCCTTTTTTTCAGAAGCCTATCATGTTGAAATAAGGTTCCCAGAAAACTTCACATGATCATGAATTACAACTCATCAGAAATTTTATTTACGATTTTTCTTTCAATATTCGACTCATCAATTTCCTCGTAAACAACTTTCTTATTTGACTGATTTGGTTGGATCAATCCATTGACATCAAATCGAAGAGACTCGACTTCTAACACGTCTGCCATTTCAACAACATTTTGGACGTCGGCCATGTTTTCTCCAGGCAGAAGGTGACGAAATTCTCGATTCACGGAAAACAAAAATGCAAGAATATTTGGATAAGTCAGATCACCCATTCTTTTGGTGTCAAAGGGTATTGCGCTGAATTGTGGGGATGCCAAATTAGCACTGTCCGATGCAGATAAAACGACAAGCGATGGTTTGTCATTGTTGAATCTCTGCAATCCTATCTTGTTTAGGTCCTTCAGCGCTGGTTTCACCATTTGTCCGAAGTGGTAGTATTTCTTGAATCGTAGAGCAATGGCCTTCATCATAGGAGAGGGTTCTTTATCATCTGCAAAAAAATTGTCCATCATTAGGATCCAATTAAAATCATTTAAAAATCAAACATTAGCTAAACGTTAACTTAAGATTGGTCTTATAAAACAAAACAAGATGCAGGGGTCAGAATTAGTCATTTTGCAATACTAGCAATTTGGAAAAGTGAAATCCTGAGAGTACTAGCCTTAACACATTCCAACTAGCCAAATACATCTAAATAATCATTACTACTTTAAATTCAAATATTCCTTTGGATTACCAGGCATTGCGTTTTACAAGCCCAGTATCTTTTTCACTAGCCATGGATTAGTGCTAATTTTGAACCCTGTATTGGCAAAACCATCATAGGTCATTTTAAAATCATTAACTTTTTAGAGATGTTATCAGATAATTTTTCTGAAATAAAATCAATACATAATTTTGGCAGTAAAATTTTCTGTACTATGTCCAACAATGACAATTTCTGTGCAAGTCAAAGACATACGGTAAGTTCGTATTTCGATAAACAAGAAGTAAAAAAAGAGGCTTCATTGACCAGCAAATTATGATTGGATGACTGCTTATCATGAATATCACATAATAAATATTGCATGGCCTAATGAGCTACAGATCCAATGGCTCTTACTTCCAATCATTATCTGATCTTTTGATTTGACTGCATGAAGCTACTTAATGGATAAGTTAAAATCTTTCATTATGCCTACATTTTACTTATTAATGTTAACAGTAAATCTTGATTAAAAATAAAGCAATAAATATTTAGTTTGCTAAACAAGATTTCCCAGTAGAAAAACAGGTCAGGTCAACAAGAAGAAAACAAAAATCCGAGCTAATTAAGAGCAAAATACTACAGAGCAAAGTCTATTCTTAGAATGTTCGTTTCTTGTAATCTGTTTTCTAGGATATAATAAAATTATTGTTTTTAGCTCACCTTTACAAAGTAAATGTGAGCTTATGTCATGGCGCTTCGTCCGTCGTCCGTCTGTCTGTCCGTCCGTCCGTCCGTCTGTCCGTCCGTCCGTCCGTCCGTAAACTTTCAGGAAAAAGACTACTCCTCCTAAACGAATCCAGATATCATTCTGAAATTGTAGTATGTTATACCCATGGTGATTCCTCACTGAAAGGTAGACGTTTCAGTTTTGAGAATCCAAGATGGCCGCCATGGCAGCCATATTGAATTTTCAATTAGATTTCACGAAAAAGACTACTCCTCCTAAACGAATGCAGATATCATTCTGAAATTGTAGTATGTTATACAGATGGTGATTTCTCACAGAAAGGTAGACGTTTCAGTTTTGAGAATCCAAGATGGCCGCCATGGCAGCCATATTGAATTTTCAATTAGATTTCACGAAAAAGACTACTCCTCCTAAACGAATCCAGATATCATTCTGAAATTGTAGTATGTTATACCCATGGTGATTCCTCACAGAAAGGTAGACGTTTCAGTTTTGAGAATCCAAGATGGCCGCTAAGGCAGCCATATTGAATTTTCAATTAGATTTCAGGAAAAAGACTACTCCTCCTAAACGAATCCAGTTATCATTCTGAAATTGTAGTATGTTATACCCATTGTGATTCCTCACAGACAGGTAGACGTTTCAATTTTGAGAATCCAAGATGGCCGCCATGGCAGCCATATTGAATTTTCAATTAGATTTCACGAAAAAGACTACTCCTCCTAAACGAATGCAGATATCATTCTGAAATTGTAGTATGTTATACCCATGGTGATTCCCCACAGAAAGGTAGACGTTTCATTTTTAAGAATCCAAGATGGCCGCCATGGCAGCCATATTGAATTTTCAATTAGATTTCAGGAAAAAGACAACTCCTCCTAAACGAATCCAGATATCATTCTGAAATTTTATTATGTTATACCCATGGTGATTCCTCACAGAAAGGTAGGCGTTTCAGTTTTGAGAATCCAAGATGGCCGCTATGGCAGCCATATTGAATTTTTAATTAGATTTCACGAAAAAGGCTACTCCTCCTAAACGAATGCAGATATCATTCTGAAATTGTAGTATGTTATACCCATGGTGATTCCTCACAGAAAGGTAGGCGTTTCAGTTTTGAGAATCCAAGATGGCCGCTACGGCAGCCATATTGAATTTTCAATTAGATTTCATGAAAAGACTACTCTTTCTAAACCAATCTAGATATCATTCTGAAATTGTAGTATGTTATACCCATGGTGATTCCCCTCGGAACGGTAGACGTTTCAGTTTTGAGAATCCAAGATGGCCGCGATAGCAGCCATATTGAATTTTCAATGAGATTTCATGAAAATGACTACTTCTCCTAAACCAATCTAGATATCATTTTCATATTGTAGTATGTTATATCTATAGTGATTCCTCCCACAAAGGTAGACGTTTCAGTTTTGAGAATCCAAGATGGCCGCGATAGCAGCCATATTGACTTTTCAGCTGCAGATGACACATCATTATTACTAAATTTTAAGCTTTCATCAAGTGATCACTCGCACTATATAAATTCTCTAATTTGAACTAACGAATCATAATTTTATCTTGAATATAGAATATTTAAGATTGTCATGCAATTTGTTAGTGTTAGTTAGTTTTTTAAGTGTTTCTAAAACATTAAGATGAAAGACAAACATAATTAATTAATTTGTTTAAAATATTTATGGCAACTAGCTGCAAAAATCCAATGACATTAAACATCATGTTAGATTTTGAACAATGGTATCTCCCTTATATTCCTTTAAATACCACACATAAGGGGTCAACCAGAGTTCAGATATTTCTGTTGAGTCCACTATGCTGTCTAATACACATCCCAATACAGGCTGCTAGCATCATAGTGTCAGCTGCTAGTCTGTTGCATAATCAACCTGACCCAATTGATATGGTTGAGCATTATGCTATATGGCCATGTGTATGCAATAAGAGTTATGGAAATTAGACTTGTATTCTCATGACAGCGATATGTTCTTTCTAAGAATAACAACTTACACAAAACTTGTCACTTGTTTTGTGTTTAGCAATCTTCATGATAAGTTGATGTGGAAAGAGTTATTTTGCATCAGGTTTCAGTTCCCGTGTTTTACTCATATTTGTACCTTTTCTATATCTAACAGCAGTTCTTCTTGACACAAAATCAATTTAGGACATAAGCTAACTATATTTTGTGAAATTATATATATTTTTCACAACAATTCATGTTCTCTCCCGTCAAGTCTATTAATACCACACATAAGGGCTTAGCCAGAGTTCAGGTTTACATGCTCAGCACACTAGGATGCTTCTCCAAATATATGTACACAAAGCCAAATACACAAATTCTCTCCTTAAGGATCTGGGGCTAGCAGCCCTGCCTGCTTGTATATTGCATAGTAATCCTGACCTAATTGATTAATAGAACATAATGGACTTTATGGAAAGTATATAAATTGTCTTTATGAAAAGTATACTTGTATTCTATTAATAGTAATACTTTTTACAAATAACAATTTAAACAAGTCAAGAATCAGCTTTTGTGTACAACAAACTGCACAATGAGTTAATATTAACAAGTCAAGAATCTGCTTTTATGTTCAGTAATCTACATGATAAGTTAATGATAGAGGTATTTTGTATCAGGTTCCAGTTCCAATACCATGTGTTTTATAAATACCTGTAAAAATAAATGATAATTGTATCATGCTGAAGGGGTTCTGGGAACAACATGTCATCATAGAAGTCATTATTTTTCAATTAGATTTCAGGCCAAGTACTACTCCTACTAAATCAATTAAGATATCATTCTGAAAAGTGAGTATTTTTTTATATAGTGATTCCTGACAAAGATGCATTTATTTTATTATCAAGAATCCAAGATGGTCAATATGTCAATTATATTGAATTTTCAATTAGATTTCATGAAATTAATTGAAAAGAATACATTTCCTGATCAATCAAATCAATGTCATTATATTTGTATTGATACGCTTGTTGTAATATTTATCAACACTATAAATACAGTTACAAAAAACTGTATGAATCATCTTTATCTGCAAACAGCCTGAAGCATGACTGTTTTAATAAATCCTTTCCGTTTTACATAATTCCTGACACTTCATATATATGGCAAATAACATAGCCAGTGAGAGATAAATATACATTTTATAATCATCTATATCTGATTACGGTCTGAACAATGATTATCTAGATAATTATAATGATCATTCAATTCAAACAAATCCTTTTCAAAAGCATTTAAAATGATTAAATTTGTTCACTCCCAACACTAACTGTTAGGTTTTTTAGTCCATTGTTGCCATGCAATTAATTTATTCCAAATTGAAAATTTTGGTTAATGAATAACAAATTATCTTTTATTTTGTTTGTCATGCTAATAAAAGATATCATTTAATATTCATCTTCAAAACTAATTGAACAGCTGTCTGAACAATTCTTTTTTTACAAAGTCTTTCTTACCAATTCTCTCTGTTTGTTAAGATACTTCAATAAACATATTACTGAGTTGACCTCCAGATTATTTCCATTGCAAACCTCTCTTCTACCCCCACCCCTTCTATCCCCCCTTTCCCTCCTCCCCTTTTTTCTCCTGTCCTTCCATTGCAAACCTATCCCACATCCCACATTCCTTCTATCCCCCCCCCCCCCCCTCCCCCCCCCTACCCCCTTACCCCATCTATCCTTCCAGCCCCTCTCCTGCAACTCTCCTCTAAAGAGTATCTGTTTTGCATATTGAAATGATGGGAGGACACTCACTATATGGAATAACAGTAACTTACATAAGAGGATAAGTTACATAAGCTACATGCAGGTGCAAGAGGTCATCATAGGTCATCATATCTAGTAATTAGCATAAACCCCCCATGTTGCTAGCCTATTCTGACCAATCAGATTGCACTAACATAGGTCAAGATTTAAGATATTCAGAAATTTTCAGTTAGAATTACATATTGAGACATTGACCTGGACAGTTTACTTTGGCAATTGGACCTATCACTAGCTGAATTTGTGATTTGTGTCAGAGGGATATATTCCAAATGTTTATGTGCATCATCTTTTTAGTTCTTTGGAAATTGAGAGTGTGACTAAATGAATACTCCTAAACCAATCAAGATATCACAATGAAATTAATACAGATGCCCACATAAAAGTAGCATTTTGAAGATTAAAAAGTCCAAGATGGTCACCAATTTAGCCATAGATATACAAAAATGTTATACAAAAACCTACTGCTTGTTAACAAATCATGATTATATGATTCTTGTATTAATGTTTGTTCAAACTCTAGTGGTTTCCAACAGAAGAATAGCATTTTAAAAGATAAAAAAATCATGATGGCAGCCATAATCAATTATCATATAAAAGATGGTTACACAATTAAACCATATTACCACATCATTCATTTTAAGGTGAGCTTCTGTACCCTCGGTACTTTTATTCCTTATTTGAATCTTTATAATTTGTTCTCTGACTATGGCTGATTGTTTTTTGTAATGAGATTTTTGACACTTTAAAAATAATACATTTACCATTAACATCTGTGAACAATTAAAATATAAAATTTTCACAAAAAGTGCTACTTTTCCTTTAAATGTTCACCTGGGTAAGAATATATAGTAACTTGATTTATTATCCATGGTTGACAGTAAATAGTGTCATATTATCAATATGAGCACATGTGGCCTTTTGATTTTTGCTTAAAACCATTGTTCATGTCACTGTCGCTGGCCATTTTTCTTGATATTTTTAAGAGAATAAATTTGATTAGAATCAGTAATAAAGAAATTATTACCCTTGGAAGAGTGTCAATGACTTTTACGAAACTTGTGCAAATGTTGTGTTTTTCTTGTTCTCGTAAAATTCAGATGACACATTTCCTCATTTAATAATCAATATATATTTTTATGATCATAATAATTCCTTGACATCCACCGGTACAACAGAAGATATAAAGCTCTTTTGTTGGAAATTAAAAAAAAGGTATTATTGTTACAAGTTGTATGTATTAACGATGCATATGAAATTATTTTGCTTTAAATGTGTTTGTGATATTTGCAATAATTTACAAAATGTTAATATGTAAATATGTGTTTTTATGCAAACTTAGTTTGAATGGTTGTGTATTGAGACTCAACCTGTGCTGTAAATTGCAATGTTTTGTTGATTTTGTCTTGTCTTGTCTGTTTTGTTTTCATTCTTTATAGAATTGATTTAGATGGTGTGAGAAGTATTTTACCATTTGTCTTATCAGAAAATGAAATTTCAATATGTGCTTTGTTGGCAACATTATAAAACAAAGTAATTATTCAACATTGTTTGGAATAATACCAAATCTAGTCAGAGGACAAAGTATGAAGAATCACATAAAATCCACTGGCGGCCATTTTGTGTGAACACCTTTAATTCATTTTGTGTAAGAAAAAGGAATCGCATGGCTAAACTTTACATTATATATTGGAATTATTACTGCTCCATTTAGTTAAAATACATTGTCTTTCAATTGGAACCATTAATTTTCATTTTCTTGACATCACCTTATATTCTCCCTAAAAACGGGCTACTGCCCCTTTAAAATAAAAGTACACTACCAGATTTCTATCGACTCTACCTGCTTGTCTTACAGTTAAGTTGTACTTAAATATGTCATGTATTTCAAGCAATGTATATGTACATTCATCCTTTGTTTCAAAGCCATTCAGTGAATTAAAGGTGCCATGTTTTCAAGGAATGCACATTTATCTTTTCCCCCCCCTACCCCCTTACCCCATCTATCCTTCCAGCCCCTCTCCTGCAACTCTCCTCTAAAGAGTATCTGTTTTGCATATTGAAATGATGGGAGGACACTCACTATATGGAATAACAGTAACTTACATAAGAGGATAAGTTACATAAGCTACATGCAGGTGCAAGAGGTCATCATAGGTCATCATATCTAGTAATTAGCATAAACCCCCCATGTTGCTAGCCTATTCTGACCAATCAGATTGCACTAACATAGGTCAAGATTTAAGATATTCAGAAATTTTCAGTTAGAATTACATATTGAGACATTGACCTGGACAGTTTACTTTGGCAATTGGACCTATCACTAGCTGAATTTGTGATTTGTGTCAGAGGGATATATTCCAAATGTTTATGTGCATCATCTTTTTAGTTCTTTGGAAATTGAGAGTGTGACTAAATGAATACTCCTAAACCAATCAAGATATCACAATGAAATTAATACAGATGCCCACATAAAAGTAGCATTTTGAAGATTAAAAAGTCCAAGATGGTCACCAATTTAGCCATAGATATACAAAAATGTTATACAAAAACCTACTGCTTGTTAACAAATCATGATTATATGATTCTTGTATTAATGTTTGTTCAAACTCTAGTGGTTTCCAACAGAAGAATAGCATTTTAAAAGATAAAAAAATCATGATGGCAGCCATAATCAATTATCATATAAAAGATGGTTACACAATTAAACCATATTACCACATCATTCATTTTAAGGTGAGCTTCTGTACCCTCGGTACTTTTATTCCTTATTTGAATCTTTATAATTTGTTCTCTGACTATGGCTGATTGTTTTTTGTAATGAGATTTTTGACACTTTAAAAATAATACATTTACCATTAACATCTGTGAACAATTAAAATATAAAATTTTCACAAAAAGTGCTACTTTTCCTTTAAATGTTCACCTGGGTAAGAATATATAGTAACTTGATTTATTATCCATGGTTGACAGTAAATAGTGTCATATTATCAATATGAGCACATGTGGCCTTTTGATTTTTGCTTAAAACCATTGTTCATGTCACTGTCGCTGGCCATTTTTCTTGATATTTTTAAGAGAATAAATTTGATTAGAATCAGTAATAAAGAAATTATTACCCTTGGAAGAGTGTCAATGACTTTTACGAAACTTGTGCAAATGTTGTGTTTTTCTTGTTCTCGTAAAATTCAGATGACACATTTCCTCATTTAATAATCAATATATATTTTTATGATCATAATAATTCCTTGACATCCACCGGTACAACAGAAGATATAAAGCTCTTTTGTTGGAAATTAAAAAAAAGGTATTATTGTTACAAGTTGTATGTATTAACGATGCATATGAAATTATTTTGCTTTAAATGTGTTTGTGATATTTGCAATAATTTACAAAATGTTAATATGTAAATATGTGTTTTTATGCAAACTTAGTTTGAATGGTTGTGTATTGAGACTCAACCTGTGCTGTAAATTGCAATGTTTTGTTGATTTTGTCTTGTCTTGTCTGTTTTGTTTTCATTCTTTATAGAATTGATTTAGATGGTGTGAGAAGTATTTTACCATTTGTCTTATCAGAAAATGAAATTTCAATATGTGCTTTGTTGGCAACATTATAAAACAAAGTAATTATTCAACATTGTTTGGAATAATACCAAATCTGTATTTTTCATCATTTTTGTAAAAAATAAATATTTACTTGTTTGTTGTTGTCAAGGTATTAATTTTGTTGACATTGTATTTTTGTAAAATCAATAAATGTTTTTTTGTTTTATCAACATTTGTAGAAGATGTTTTTCATCTATGAGAAACATTTTGTTTTGTTATTTTAAGTGATTATTATTTTGTTTTTATTTCAGTTGTGATAACTTTAATACTTGTTAACATAAGTAATCATGTAGACATGTCAAACGTAACAATTTTTGTGTTCATATTATTGTTTTAATATTTGATTATTTTGATGTTTTTTTGATGATTTGAATCTACTTTGCTAAAAAATTATAATTTTGAGATGTCAAATTCCAATATCATCACAATATCAGACTTGATAAGTATTTGTGACAAGTTGTGTTTTAATCATGATGCTTATTAATATTTGCTATCTGTGATGGTGATGATTTGTGTTTCAAGTATGGAGTCAACAATTTTTTTGTTTCCTTAGTAACCAGTGATATTTGACTTTTTTAGCCTTCTTTTGAAGGCGGAATTGTAAACTTGGAGCAGGACTCGAGAGTTGCATTCATATTTGTGATATATACATGTACATATTTCAAGATTATTCAAATTTTTATTATATGTTTATTTAGAAAAATAAAGATTATGCCATTTCATTATCTTTTTTTGTTTTGTTTTTCAAATATTTTGTACAAATTTTGCAAGCTAATCATTTTTAACTGAGATAGGAATTTATCTGACTTTCCATATTTTTAAGCAATAATAAACAAAAGTTTTGATTGTTGACACTTCTGAAATCAAGTGGAAATTGTAACTGTCGGCTGGCATTCAATTTAATGTACACAAATTTACAGATGGATATACAAACATGCTCATGTACCTACACACATTGAGCACCCGTTGTAGATGTCACTTTTTAATAAATCTACAAAGTTATTACACATACTTTGATAATATTCCTCACTGATCAAATTATGTGACACCAGAATGGCTTTATGATCTTTAAAGGGACAGGTCTATTTGGGGATATGTTTGGAAACGAAATTCAAGGGGACGCAATGATGCATCCATTCTTTGTGAAATGGTTAAATCTAGAACAACCAAAATGATACTCTTACTAACATATTTGAATTATTATATTAAATAATCAAATATAACTAGAAACAGGGAAGTCCTCTTGAATTTTGTTTCTTTAAGAAAAAAAACGATAACACTGTCACTTTAAGCATGACATCATATTGCCGACGTTATAATCATGGCTGAATCTTTCTTGAATCTTGTATTTTCCTGGAAGATGAAACCCACCGTGGCAATGTGCACATGACACAGCAGAACTTTCAAGATGTTTTGTGTGAAAAGTTATCTTCAGTCCATTTGCCAAATTGTTGTTAAAAGTGATTGCCGAGCCTTCAATTCCAAAAATGATGGAGGATGGGCGATGCAAAAACTGGCCTGTCACACATCCAGGATTAACAGTCCTTTCTGGAAAGTAGCAGTGATACCATTTCAACCATACCTCAAAATCGACTATGTCAAGGAAAGAACGGAAAACGTAGACTCATTTGAAAAAATATTATTTCTCGAACGCGGAAGATCTCATTGGATGCGATCACCAACGCCGTCTATATTCTATATGAAACCAGACTCTAAATCACTCATTTGTGGGGATCGAACTTCGAATCTCGAAGTGGACAATAAAATAAAACATAAAATTTAAAAACCTGGACTTTTGCAATTCATTGGTCGAGAATTACGCTTAAATATTAATTTATGGACCGACTTTGTTCAAATTAGAAATGTAGGTTTATTTCAACATATGAAAACGATATATGAGTGCAAACGTGAAATTTTATGTTTTATTATATTGTCCACCCCGAGATTCGAACTCCTGTGGCTATTAATGACTATTTTAGATATGATGACATTGGCGCTTACAGTAGGGGCAGTAGCACGTTTTTAGGGGGAATATAAGGTGATGTCAGGAAAATGAAAATAAATGGTTCCAATCTTTAGACAATGTATAAAAACTAAATGGAGCAGTAATAAATCAAATATACAATGTAAAGTTAAGCCATGCGATTCCTATTCTTACACAAAATGAATAAAAGGTGTTCACACAAAAATGGCTGCCAATGGATTTTATGTGAATTCTCATACTTTGTTCTCTGACTACGGATGATTGGTTTGTGTTATGAGATTTATGATACTATCAAAGTAATACATTTAGCATTAACTTATAGTTATCAGTGAAAAATTGAAAATATAAAATTGTCAAAAAAGTGCTACTGCCCCTTTAAATTGTCTATGGATTCAATGATTCAATTGGTTGATGATTTTGTGCTGCATATCAAAATAACCTCATCTCTTAACTAAGATCAAAGCTTAAAATGCTGGGGTGCCTTTAAAGGGGCAGTAGCACGTTTTTTGATAATTTTATATTTTAAAATTTTCACTTATAATTGTAAGTTAATGCTAAATGTATCAATTTGACAGTGTCAAAAATCCCATTAAACACACCTGTCATCCATAGTCAGAGGACAAAGTATGAAGAATCACATAAAATCCACTGGCGGCCATTTTGTGTGAACACCTTTAATTCATTTTGTGTAAGAAAAAGGAATCGCATGGCTAAACTTTACATTATATATTGGAATTATTACTGCTCCATTTAGTTAAAATACATTGTCTTTCAATTGGAACCATTAATTTTCATTTTCTTGACATCACCTTATATTCTCCCTAAAAACGGGCTACTGCCCCTTTAAAATAAAAGTACACTACCAGATTTCTATCGACTCTACCTGCTTGTCTTACAGTTAAGTTGTACTTAAATATGTCATGTATTTCAAGCAATGTATATGTACATTCATCCTTTGTTTCAAAGCCATTCAGTGAATTAAAGGTGCCATGTTTTCAAGGAATGCACATTTATCTTTTGTTTGGCGACAAGGAGTACACTTTAATGTGATATTGATAATTTGTTTGAAAGGCTTTAAAGGGGCAGTAGCACGTTTTTTGATAATTTTATATTTCAAAATTTTCACTGATAATTGTGAGTTAATGCTAAATGTATTATTTTGACAGTGTCAAAAATCTAATTACACAAGCCAATCATCCATAGTCAGAGGACAAAGTATGAAGATTCACATAAATTCCATTGGTGGCCATTTTGTGTGAACACCTTTAATTCATTTTCCGTAAGAAAAGGGAATCGCATGGCTAAACTTTACGTCATATATTTGAAATATTATTGCTTCATTTAGTAATAATTAATTTTCATTTTCCTGACATCACCTTATATTCCCCCTAAAAACGTGCTACTGCCCCTTTAAAATTTTATTCTAGCTGCATGGTGAATAAAAATGGACCATTTTACAAACGTTACAAACGTTAAAGCACAGGTGAGATAAGGAAACAATATTCATTAAATATTAACATTAACTATTTGAAATCCTGAAATGGCATGTCGAGAAAATCTTCCTATAAAACGATTTGATACAAAATCAGAATATCGCATCTCATCATGCTCATCATGAAAGAAATGTGTCTGACGTAGTAAAAAATGTATATGTTCTTCGCTCAATGCATTGTTGTTTCTGTGTTTTAGCATCAAGCAAGAACTTTTGATTGAGGTGAGTTGTATGTTTTCATGTTCCCTTCTATAAAAGTTAGTAGACTTCTATATATATATATATTATGTATAAAGATAGATAGAATCTATTTGATATCAAATCTTCAAGTTTACAAATTTGCTCATGGAAACGGAAACATGAAATTATTGAAAAGATTTACTGCATGCATTAGAACCACAAGGGCAGCCATATCGGGGTACATAGTTCCCATACTATGCACCTTGAGTAAAACATCACTTTTTCATTATGACTTCACGGCTTGCTTATAACTTTACGTTATTAATTAACTATTAATGCTAATTAATGGCACTTATACAATGTATACGGCCTTCACTATACGAATCCACAACTGGGCCATTACAGGAAAACTGGGCCAATACGAACAAAACAGGGCCAATACGAGCAGACTGGGCCAATACAAGTCTGAGCATGCGCATACACACAAATGGCGAGAGTCCGAAGCTATCGCTTCAAAACTTTCGGCATATATATGACAGTTCATTTATCTCATTGATAATTTTGATTTCGGTAAAAATGAACTCTCTAATGTGGTGCAAGTAAATTACAAAGAAGTTGATTAATAAAAACGTCATTAATCAAGTTTTTCGTATTGGCCCAGTTACAGGTCCTTGGTCTTCTGTATTGGCCCTTGGCTTCGCCTCGGGCCAATACAGCAGACCTTGGACCTGTAACTGGACAAATACGGAAAAACTTGATTAATGACGTTATAGTACTGAACTGACACTACCTAAAGCGCATCAATCAAATTTCTTCTGAATTATACAAAAGGGTAATTCCAGCTCAATTCGACCAAAGCCTCCCAGTTTTTTTCATTTTCACACCAAACATAGTACTTATATAGGTCATTACAAAAACAAAATACTTTTCGGATATGCGTATTGGTTTTGCCGTAAGGGTTGTTTAAAATGGATTAATAACATTATATTATATGCTCGCTCGCGGTCGCAAGTTCGTCTGTTTGGATGCATATCACTAATTTCTAACTTTTTCCTTACTAGTTTCCGTTCCCTGGCCACTCTCTGACTGTATGCAAAATCAAAATGTTGTCGATATCGTAGTTCAAACGGATTAAATGAATCTTATCTGGCTAAAATTTCCAAATAGTTCATAATTTATATTCAAGACTCTATATTACACGGTTAACAGTCAAATATCTTAAAAATTCAAAATCTAAATTTTGTCAAAAAGTGAAGTTGCTCAGCAAAATGATTGTGAAAATAGTGCCAAAACAAATATAAACTATCATAAGGTGATTAGTTTAGACAGAAAGGCATTAGAAATAATCAATCGCCTGCGCAAGATTTCATTTAACAATAACACCTTTCGCTGAAATTTACCAAAAAACATGACTTCAAACCTATATTAATTTTTAGCTCACCTTTACAAAGTAAATGTGAGCTTATGTCATGGCGCTTCGTCCGTCGTCCGTCTGTCTGTCCGTCCGTCTGTCCGCCCGTCCGTCCGTCCGTCCGTTAACTTTCAGGAAAAAGACTACTCCTCCTAAACGAATCCAGATATCATTCTGAAATTGTAGTATGTTATACCCATGATGATTCCTCACAGAAAGGTAGACGTTTCAGTTTTGAGAATCCAAGATGGCCGCCATGGCAGCCATATTGAATTTTCAATTAGATTTCACGAAAAAGACTACTCCTCCTAAACGAATCCAGATATCATTCTGAAATTGTAGTATGTTATACCCATGGTGATTCCTCACAGAAAGGTAGACGTTTCAGTTTTGAGAATCCAAGATGGCCGCCATGGCAGGCATATTGAATTTTCAATTAGATTTCACGAAAAAGACTACTCCTCCTAAACGAATCCAGATATCATTCTGAAATTGTAGTATGTTAAAACCCATGGTGATTCCTCACAGAAAGGTAGACGTTTCAGTTTTGAGAATCCAAGATGGCCGCTAAGGCAGCCATATTGAATTTTCAATTATATTTCAGGAAAAAGACTACTCCTCCTAAACGAATGCAGATATCATTCTGAAATTGTAGTATGTTATACCCATTGTGATTCCTCACAGAAAGGTAGACGTTTCAGTTTTGAGAATCCAAGATGGCCGCCATGGCAGCCATATTGAATTTTCAATTAGATTTCACGAAAAAGACTACTCCTCCTAAACGAATGCAGATATCATTCTGAAATTGTAGTATGTTATACCCATGGTGATTCCCCTCGGAACGGTAGACGTTTCAGTTTTGAGAATCCAAGATGGCCGCTATTGCAGCCATATTGAATTTTCAATTAGATTTCATGAAAAGACTACTCTTTCTAAACCAATCTAGATATCATTCTGAAATTGTAGTATGTTATAACTATGGTGATTCCGCACAGAAAGGTAGACGTTTCAGTTTTAAGAATCCAAGATGGCCGCGATAGCATGTATGCGTATGCAATAAGAGTTATGGAAATTAGACTTGTATTCTCATGACAGCGATATGTTCTTTCTAAGAATAACAACTTACACAAAACTTGTCACTTGTTTTGTGTTTAGCAATCTACATGATAAGTTGATGTGGAAAGAGTTATTTTGCATCAGGTTCCAGTTCCTGTGTTTTACTCATATTTGTACCATTTCTATATCTAACAGCAGTTCTTCTTGACACAAAATCAATTTAGGACATAAGCTAACTATTTTTTGTGAAATTATATATATTTTTCACAACAATTCATGTTCTCTCCCGTCAAGTCTATTAATACCACACATAAGGGCTTAGCCAGAGTTCAGGTTTACATGCTCAGCACACTAGGCTGCTTCTCCAAATATACGTACACAAAGCCAAATACACAAATTCTCTCCTTAAGGATCTGGGGCTAGCAGCCCTGCCTGCTTGTATATTGCATAGTAATCCTGACCTAATTGATTAATAGAACATAATGGACTTTATGGAAAGTATATAAATTGTCTTTATGAAAAGTATACTTGTATTCTATTAATAGTAATACTTTTTACAAATAACAATTTAAACAAGTCAAGAATCAGCTTTTGTGTACAACAATCTGCACGATGAGTTAATATTAACAAGTCAAGAATCTGCTTTTATGTTCAGTAATCTACATGATAAGTTAATAATAGAGGTATTTTGTATCAGGTTCCAGTTCCAATACCATGTGTTTTATAAATACCTGTAAAAATAAATGATAATTATATCATGCTGAAGGGGTTCTGGGAACAACATGTCATCATAGAAGTCATTATTTTTCAATTAGATTTCAGGCCAAGTACTACTCCTACTAAATCAATTAAGATATCATTCTGAAAAGTGAGTATTTTTTTATATAGTGATTCCTGACAAAGACGCATTTATTTTATTATCAAGAATCCAAGATGGTCAATATCATTATATGTCAATTATATTGAATTTTCAATTAGATTTCATGAAATTCATTGAAAAGAATACATTTCCTGATCAATCAAATCAATGTCATTTTATTTGTATTGATACGCTTGTTGTAATATTTATCAACACTATAAATACAGTTACAAAAAACTGTATGAATCATCTTTATCTGCGAACAGCCTGAAGCATGACTGTTTTAATAAATCCTTTCCGTTTAACATAATTCCTGACACTTCATATATATGCCAAATAACATAGCCAGTGAGGGATAAATATACATTTTATAATCATCTATATCTGATTACGGTCTGAACAATGATTATCTAGATAATTATAATGATCATTCAATTCAAACAAATCCTTTTTAAAAGCATTTAAAATGATTAAATTTGTTCACTCCCAACACTAACTGTTAGTTTTTTTAGTCCATTGTTCCCATGCAATTAATTTATTACAAATTGAAAATTTTGGTTAATGAATAACAAATTATCTTTTATTTTGTTTGTCATGCTAATAAAAGATATCATTTAATATTCATCTTCAAAACTAATTGAACAGCTGTCTGAACAATTCTTTTTTTACAAAGTCTTTCTCACCAATTCTCTCTGTTTGTTAAGATACTTCAATAAACATATTACTGAGTTGACCTCCAGATTATTTCCATTGCAAACCTCTCTTCTACCCCCACCCCTTCTATCCCCCCTTTCCCTCCTCCCCTTTTTTCTCCTGTCCTTCCATTGCAAACCTATCCCACATCCCACATTCCTTCTATCCCCCCCCCCCTCCCCCCCCCTACCCCCTTACCCCATCTATCCTTCCAGCCCCTCTCCTGCAACTCTCCTCTAAAGAGTATCTGTTTTGCATATTGAAATGATGGGAGGACACTCACTATATGGAATAACAGTAACTTACATAAGAGGATAAGTTACATAAGCTACATGCAGGTGCAAGAGGTCATCATAGGTCATCATATCTAGTAATTAGCATAAACCCCCCATGTTGCTAGCCTATTCTGACCAATCAGATTGCACTAACATAGGTCAAGATTTAAGATATTCAGAAATTTTCAGTTAGAATTACATATTGAGACATTGACCTGGACAGTTTACTTTGGCAATTGGACCTATCACTAGCTGAATTTGTGATTTGTGTCAGAGGGATATATTCCAAATGTTTATGTGCATCATCTTTTTAGTTCTTTGGAAATTGAGAGTGTGACTAAATGAATACTCCTAAACCAATCAAGATATCACAATGAAATTAATACAGATGCCCACATAAAAGTAGCATTTTGAAGATTAAAAAGTCCAAGATGGTCACCAATTTAGCCATAGATATACAAAAATGTTATACAAAAACCTACTGCTTGTTAACAAATCATGATTATATGATTCTTGTATTAATGTTTGTTCAAACTCTAGTGGTTTCCAACAGAAGAATAGCATTTTAAAAGATAAAAAAATCATGATGGCAGCCATAATCAATTATCATATAAAAGATGGTTACACAATTAAACCATATTAGGACATCATTCATTTTAAGGTGAGCTTCTGTACCCTCGGTACTTTTATTTGATAATTGTTTCCAGTGAAAAGTTGCAAAAGTGTATTTTTAAAAAAATGAAAAAGAAAAATTGGAATAAGTCAGACACCCCAAAATGCATAACTACACATGAAGATTGCTTCAAATCAAGTTTCCGTCAGTTTGGCCTTATGGTTTTCTGTTTCTGATCTGAAAAAAGACAGCCTGCATGCATGGATGGAGATATTAAAAAATATTAATTATACCGTATTTCCTTAATTACACGCCGGGCGTCTATTGTTTTCAAACGGTCTACACCATAGGCGTCTATTTGAGGCAGGCTTCTATTCAAGGCAGGCGTCTATTTCGTAAAAAGCGAAACCGTTTAGACTATTTTGTAAAAAAATCTGATAATTTAACAAAAAAGAAGCGTTTTTATATATTAAACTTGGTTTACGCGGCGTTTAATTAAGGCAGGCGTTTATTATTTTCAGAAAGTCTTATGCAAGGGCGTCTATTCGAGGCAGGCGTATATTCAAGGCAGGCGTGTAATTAAGGAAATACGGTATTTAGTATTAAAAATATTCCTCAAAAACTCGGCAAGAGGTAATGTAGAAAAGTCAAGAATACCTTTTCTTGTTAGTATTGGAAATTCCCTACATTATCAAAATTTTATATCATTATCAGAAATATAAGAACACTTGACTCATTTCTTATATGAAGCAGACCATTTTTGGAATCCAATAGAGAAAGTCAAAATGTTAAGCATGAAATAATCTAAGAATAAATTAACGTATTTGACATAATAAGCGCCCAGGGTGCGTATAAAATTGACTTGGGTGGGCGCTTATTGAAGTGGTGTGAATGACGACCGAAAAATAAAGACTACTCAAATGGAACTGTGTTTAGATTGTCTTTGATAACTGATACAGACTTTCAAGACATTCTTACTCATTGAGTAGAAAATAACACATATTGCCCAATTGTATCCTTTAATTTCTCTTGAAACAAAGTGCATATGTTGAATTTATAATTTTAGTACGGTTGGTACATAGGCAGTTATTAAACCTATAATTACAAAACCCTTTAGGGGGCGCTTATTGGAGTAGGGCGCTTATTACGTCGAATACGGTAAATCACATATTCTCACTGCCATGCATAAACAGCATGAGATGTTTGATTTTCCATTTTTTCAATTAACACTAATCAAGAGTGTTTTGTCAGAGATTTTCAGAAATATTGAAGGAAAACACAAATGATCAATTACTGCTCTGATAAACAAAATATTTATGAAAATGTGTATCTGGTAATCGTGATTCATTTTCTTCCTAATGTGTACTTATATTGCTAACTTTGACACTAATCAAGCTAATAGAAAATAAATTTTGAGCCTGACACTGCTAATTACAATTTTCCTACAAATTCCTTTTTTTTGCCTTGAATAAGCTTTTTAATTGGATGATAATCAAGCCAATAGAGCTAAGGTTATGACTCTAGTAAGAATTAGAAGTAATCTTTTGTTACAATTCAAACCTGATTTGCTCGCTGCTAATGGCCGAAATATTGCCCAAGCGGTGTAAAACATTAACTCACTCACTCATTCATTCAAACCGAATTCATAAACATGAAATTCCCAATCCCATGCCATAGTTGTCATCATAAGATAGATAACAATTATGAGCAAGACAGGAATTTAATGAAAAATTTCTACAAATTTTAATTTTTCCCAGAAAGAATTTTAAAATATTTTCCAAAAAATGACCATAGTTTTTTACCATAATTTTAACTTTTAATCTTATAACAATATGTTCTGATAAACAAATACCAATATAATTAACACAGTTGCTCACCCACAAAGAACCAACCCTAGGTTTTACCCCTGCATTTGTTAGGATCAAAATGCACACTCAGCAATAAATACCGTCTTAGAGTCAAAATAACCTTCTTCAACAAGTTGTGACGTTCAACTGATCAAAATGCACATTCAGCAATAAATACTGTCTTAGGGTCAAAATAACCTTCTTCAACAAGTTGTGACATTCAACTGATCAAAATGATCACATGACATATTCCACGGCTTAACCTCGAACAATGACCACTTTTGGGATCAGAACCAGACTAAATTGGAGATCTTGTCTTATTGACGTCTATTTTCAGTTTACCGTCTTTAATCACACAACATTGCCAGACTTGTAGGAATCTATACCCAAGGGCCAAAGGACAAGATTGATGCACATCCTGACAAGCAGCACTAAATCCTGGTCTCCTGGGATCTCCGACCTCTTTGATCCTGGACGCAAGGGCAGATAATCCATTATTATCTCTGAATGGACAGATTATATCCTTCATGATCCATGAATGTAATTTTACAATTTTCCTAATGATAGACAGGCCTGGTTTGGACTGAATATCCCAAGATAAATCTTAAATGTTAACTTTTCGGACTTCAACGACCAACATTCACGTGGCATCTGACTTTCGGTGTCTATATATATAAAAAAGATAACATATATCTATGTGTGTCAAAATAACATATATCTATTGTTATTCCCAAAGTCTCAAAATGTGGAGATTTAAGATGTCACACTTGTGAAAGTATTAGTGAAGGGTGCTCTATTGACATTTCACCAAATCAAACATTTGTTGTTAAGCAAAACATGAATTGTGATACTAGAAATGTTATTTATGTAATCACATGTTCTGGATGCAATGAGAAATATATCGGAAAAACGGAACAAAAATTAAAGAGAAGAATGAATCTCCATCGATCTCACATAAACCAACCCCGAAATCGAACTATTCCTCTTAGTGAGCATTTAGATAAATGTGGAAAGGGCAAGTTCAAAGTTTTCCCGATATACAAACTCAATTTTCATAATGACAATGATTTAATTTTGAAAGAATCATATTTTATTCATAAATATGCGCCAAAATTGAATGGCAAAACATGATATTGTTTACATTATGATCACTTGTTGTCAAGCTTATTGTGACGTCATAGGTTCCTGTGTGACGTCATAATACTATGTACTGTGTGTCAGTTACTGCATTAAACGGCCTGATGAAGCAGGTACAGGATGTACCTGCTGAAAACGTTTGCCAAACTTAATTCAACTTCATCTTCTTCTTTTTAATATGTGTGTATATATAGAGATTGGCTATTTTGATTAAGTGAATTGAATTTCTTGTAACTTAGCATGTCACCTAAAAGACAGTTATTGGTTCGAATCCCGCCAGTAGAACACGCAGTCAGGTTTGGGTGCAATGCTACACTGAATTTCATCCATGGTTTGCTAGTTCTCTACTGCAGGAAAAGCTGTCAAGCCCCTGGCGGGATTCGAACCACAGACCTCTTGATCCAAAGCCGAACGCGCTAACCACTGCGCTATCCCACACCCTTTTCATCTTGGATACATACAATATTTCAAGACCCAACTAAAGGTTTTTTAAGGCCTGTTTCAAGGCTTTACTGTCCATTATAAAAATCGACCGTACTCCGAGGAATAAAATATCAAAAATATCGAACCAGCCAGAACATCCTCTCCGTCTCGGTCTGAATGCACCCACCTCTATCGCATGTTCCTATGACCAGTTTAGCGCAGACAAACCAAGTCATAAGCTATCCAATCACATCCTCGTTTTTGTATAGCGTTTAGCAGCGATTATGTATAACGAATGGTACCCTGGAGTTACCTGCCCCTGATGATACCAAAGATTTTACTGCGCTCTTGCGATTGGCTAGATGAGCTTGCGACAGAACATGCGGGTAATAGGGGTGCCTTCAGACTGTAAATGAGAGGAAAGCCGGGCTGGTTGAAGTTCAAACCTCCCTAGAGACAATATTTTTACACTTTTCCTCGAATAACAGTTGATTTTAATCAGGCTGGTAAGCAAGTGAGACCAAATATGACTCCCATTCATTTTTGGGAAACGCATAAAGTAATCATACATGTGCAACGGAACCTGTTTACATTAAAAAAAAAAAATCACTCAAAGATTTCTTTTCTTATAATAAGGGTATAATGTTGTTGTTTCAGAAACATGCAAAAACTCTTCATCTATGACATTGTTGGGACTTCTTTTTTATTCTTTACCAGGCTTAAAAAGTTTGTAAGGTTTTTTTAGGCCAAGCACAACAATCTAAAGCTTCTTCATCTATGAATTTGTTGGGACTTCTTTTTTATTCTTTTCTAGGCTTAAAAAGTTGGTAAGGCTTTTTGAGGCCAAGCACAACAATCTAAAGCATTTTCAAGGCTTGTATGCACCTGTCGGCCATCTTGAATATGCAGCAAACCAATCCCTGTGTTAATAAAAAGGCACAACTGTTTGTGGAATATCTTTTGGAAGAGTAAATTTCCTCATTTATCTTGCACCATAAACACAAAAAGGATTTTATGTCACCCAAAGCATGAATTACCCTAATTCCAAATTATTACCTCCATAATTGTTTTGTTTTTGTAAAATTCAACCAGATAATCTCAGTAAACTCACAAATAGCAGACTGATCCCTTGTAAGGAAAATCCTAATACTTTTTTATGGAAAATCAATGAGACCAAAACGAGAACAATTCGCGAATTAGGTCAAATCAATATTTTCTCAATGAACAATTCAGATCTAAGATCAAACGATAAATGCCAGCTAATAATGAACTGGAGAAGAATTTGGTTCCTTAACATGGCTGAGTGTATTGATCAATCTTATTGTGTTTAGTAATAGCGGATCATAAATGTCAAAGGTTGGAAATAAACAAATATCAACGACAGACAGATTCCTTAATCCCCACAACGCTGGAGTTTCTGCATGCGATTACAGAGACTCAAAATCAACTTATGATTTTTGTCATATACTTTTGCCATATCTAGTCTCAAATTGTAAATTCCATAGGATTACAATTACAAAATAATTATCAAACATTTGATCAATAATCTTAAATTTTGTTATACAATTAATATCATGATTTTAAAAAGCATCGTCATTCTTAACAAATTTGTTGAGCAAGGAAAATCTACACAAGATTTCAAATGATAATCTCTTGAGAAGAAGATTAAAATGAAAATGTTTTCATATTTCAATGAGCCAAAATTTGAAATCAGAATATCTTATCTAAATACTTTTCTACATTTTAAACAGTAATTCCTATTCATGAAAAATATATTTGTTGATAATCATGATGAAAAACAAGTCAAGCTTACAATTGCAAATCAATACAAAAATCAATATTGCCGCAAGAACATATAATGTTTTCCTAATCGAAACAATGAATCTTGAAGCCAAATGCAAACGACTCCTCATTATAGTGATTAAAAAAGCCATAATTTTTCATTTGTAATCTTATCCCCATCATTAAGGCATGACTGACTCAGAACCGGCTGATAACACTGAATTGATACAAATTCAATCGTAACAGACACAAAATCAATCTAATGTTGAGTACCAACATGAAAAATGATACAAATTATTACTAGACCTCATTATAACTAGATCTCAGATATCTCTGACATATAATATTGACTTTTTATACAAAATGTCTGAAGATTTGTAGACACTATGGTCTTTTGTACATAGAAAATATAGTCATCGTCTCTGTAGCCCATCAGGGAATCTAATTAATTTTGCAAAAGGTCAAAGGGTCACCTAATGATGAATAATTAACAAAATACAATTTTAACAACAATTCTCATAAATAAAGGGGTATTGAAACAAATTAATAGTTTTTTTTAACTATTGCTTTGGAGAAGAAGATAAAATTAGAGCCAGTGGCTCTGTAGCTCATCAGATTTCATATCAATTTTGCTTTAGGGTGTGGCAAATGTGGTTCTCCCCTCACTTTGGGCCACAGAGTCACCAAATGTACAATATTAGGAATCCTCCTAATCTAACTTCGGAGTCTGCACACAAAGTTTCAGCTTTATAGGCCTTTTGCTTCTTGAGAAGACTATGAAAATAGGTTTTAAGACTGTGTACCCTGTGGCCCTTCTTTCTAGGCCTTATGCTTCTGGAGAAGATGAAAGTGCACAAAGTTTACAGACAGACGGCCTGACGGACGCCGGCCAAACCAAAAGCCTTTCGGGCCGCTAAAATGGATTCCAGGGTTTCAGCCTTTTAGACCTTTAGTTTTTTAAGAAAACATGAAAATAGGTTTAAGGGTGTGGCCCTTGTTAGGGGTCACAGGGTCAACACATCTATAAATCATTGTCTTCAGAAGTCAAAATACCAGAAAGCTTAAGGATGGAGGGACAGATGGACAGACGGATGGGTGATGTACACCATACCCAGCATGCCATGCCATTCCATAAGCCCATTGGACCTTTTTGGTCAGATGAGTTAAACATTCCAAGACAATGTAGATTATTTTCAGGTTATGATAAAAACTACAGTAATTTTCAAAATTTTTGGCAATGTTTTAGCTAGAGGAACAAGGGCTAAAGGGCTGTACTTGTTACAAGGCACTAGTCTGTCATCCAGACCCTATAATAAAAATATTCAATAAACGACCAACCCAGTCTAGAAAAGTATAGCAAGTCAAGATTGCTCAGCTTTAGAAGTTTAGGCATCTTCTGAGCTCCTTTTTGTTGTAATACATGAATTGTCTAAAAATATTGTCAAAATCGAAGAAAATACTTCTTAGAATAAATGTTAGTCCAACAAGCCACTAATCAGTCCTTCAAGAGTAATCAAAAGAAGACATATCCAACCCGTCCCCACTACCAGTAAATCAAAATATTTTAAGATTACAAAGACAAATTCCTCTGTTAAAATCAAAACTACCATTTCGATTGAAACTGCCAAATCAAAATATTCAAAGAAGTTGAAAATCGCAAAGGCACATTTTCACAAGCTGACTGATCCATGTACCAGGTTTAAATGAGCTCAGTCTTGCAGTTTTGGAGCTATGCTCCGAACACAAAATTCTAAGTTATGTTTCCATGGAGATCGTGAAAAATAAAAATTCATAGAAGTTGAAAATTCCAAAAGGCACAACAATACATTGACTAATCCATATACCAAGTTTCAATGAGCAAGGTCATATGGTTTTGGAGCTCCGGAAAAAAATGATTACAGAAGGACGGGCGCACAGAGGCACGGACGGACAGGGCAATTACTATATCCAATGGTTTTAAATTCGGTTAAATTCTATTGACTGAATGCAGGTAGGCAAGAAGACAACCACACCCAACCTCACAAAAGGTATCATTTAAGGGATCGATGAATCATACTGTCTTCGACATATTAAGCGCCCTCTCCCTATAAGCGCCCCCTAATGGTGCTTTTAACTCAAAAAACATTAAGCAGGTTTACCTGACAAACCTATGAAATTTTACATAAAATGGTTTGAAGACTTGATTTCAGTCCTCCTTTTAATCATGGTCATTGGATTTGTAATTTTTCACTAAAAAACAATTGCAGATCGAGAATGTACAAAGATTTTGTTCATTCGACTGAATGATTAAGACATTTTAATACCGGTAAGCGTCCCCTTTTTCCAATTTTTTAACCGCCCAGGGCAAATATGGTAACATTGGAAATAAACAATTACAAAGCCATATGCATAGACCTCAGTTCAAAACAACAGATCCCTAATTGAAAACATAAAGTTGAACAAATCTTTTATCTGAGGAATATATGGATGACAACTTCTTTGTTCATTGTATGCGACGTTTCGACACAGATTCTTGTGTCGTATATTCCTCAGCATTATTGTCATTCCAACTTCTAAAATGCCTCTCAAAGAAATCTTTTATCTGACAGAAAATATTTACAAAACTTGAATCATGAAAAAAAAATACATAAAAGACTAAATCCAATTTTACGGATGTGTGACATGAAACAATGAAAACCAGAATATGGACGCCATGATCTCAGATGATTGAATGCTTAGCAGCTTCATCTCGTTTACAGGCAAAAAGTGATTAACAACAGTGGTCCTTAGAATTATGAAAGTGGGGGGGTTCACCTATGATTTCAATATGTTATTGAGGTTGGGGTACGGGATAGCTCAGTCAGCAAGAGCGCCGGTCTCACGTTGCTGAGATCTGGAATTCGAATCCCATCCAGGCCAAGGTGTAAAAACCTTGAGTTCACCTCTGTTAGAATTCTCTAAGTATCACCTTGGAGCCCTAGTGTGTAGTGCAACATGAACTGCACACGTAAAAGATCCCACGAATTCATGTCATGTGCTGTGACTATGTGTCTCGGTTCACCCAGCTGTGAATGGGTACTCAAGGAGGCATAGAATGGTCCCTAACCTGAGCGCCACTTATGTGGATGCTGGTTGAATACTCCCCATGGAGTTGAATTGGAAAAATGATCGGACGGTGAAAGAATGAGTGGATGGATATGCGCTACATAAATATTCATATGATAATAATAATAAATATTCATATAAAAAAGGTTAACATATTAGTTGTTTAATATTTAAAAATATAACAAAGAATAGCGTGCATCACTTAAAAAAGACAAACATTGTGAAATGAAGCATCGTAGCTACAGTAATTATAATGTCATATCTGATACTTTATTAACAAATTAGTTTTATCTGAAGTTTGTTAATAACTAGCACAATACAACAGATTTGTTTTCAGATAATTGCTACAAATTCAAAATGGCGGACGAAAGCTGATAGATAGGTGCCTTTAAATCACCCATTCACTGTTACTGCAATAAGCAATGACACTCACAATGACAGCGAAACAGTACACAGACACCAAACTAATAACTCGGCAAACAAACTAGAATTTAATTATCATCGAAATTACAGTACCTGTGACAAAGATAGCCGGGAATCGAGTCGGCTTCGACATGAAACTGTCAATTAGAAAATCCTCTAGATCTCCTACAGTCATATTGAGGGTTTCATCAGGGAGAGACCGAACTGCGTGGATTCCAGCGGTATGTGGGTCATCGAAGCGCCGCCACGATTTCAACTTTGTCTTCTCTCCTCCATAGCCATACAATCTCGCGCCAGTGTCATCCTTCGAACTGTAGTCCTTGAAATAGAACAGGAATAATGTGAATTCTTGATTTGTTTTGAAATCATTTTTAGGTTCCTAAAAAAAAATGAGTAATTTTTATTTTTTTTAAATACCTCGAATTATTTTTGTAAGATTACTGGAAACAAAATTGCAAATTTAATAATTAGTTATGAATTTTAATGTGTTTTACGGTTCCTGAAAACAGAAAGTGGACGATAAAAAGAATTTGTGATTAGTGTCGAAAATTTTAATTTTCATAAGATACTTGAAAATAGAATATGTACACTGTAAAGAATTCTAAAACTAATTTTGAAAGTTGTTTTTTAGAGGAAAATTTGAATAATTCTTCATATCAAAGTTTTGAAAAATCTTGTTTTCTAAGATTCCTGAAGAAATAGAAAACAGACAGTCTGAGAATTCGTTATTAGTTGTAAAAGCTCCATTTGTCTAAGATTCATCAAAACAGGAATAGAACAGACTCATAAATCATTAATAAGTTTTAAGAGTTTCCTGAAAATAGAACATGAACCTGAAGAAATCTTAATTAGTTTTGAAAGATATTTTTTTCAAAATACCTGAAAAGAAAAAATTATTTATTTATTTTGAAAGATCTAGCTTTTTTTCATCTTTATCTTTAAAGGCGAGACAAATTATTTTACTTTGATTCTTGATTTAACTGCCAGCGTTTATTTTGTTTATGAATAGTAAATAGTCTGATTTAAATCCACCATACTACAAGGAATAAAAATTAATAATTATTGACTATCGGGGTTCAAACTCAATCCAGCCATGGTTTCCTCTCTGTCATGATCTGACTTTGTGGCACGATCTGACATTTGCTCATCTAGCCAATTTCAAAACTCCAGAAAAAGCCTTCGGGTGTAATGTTTGGGGCAGGTAACTTCCATGAACACATTATCGTTCTTTTTTAACATAACGATATGACTGGCAATGACTGGTTTTTTTTCTTCACTCATAACATACCGGTAACATGTAAGTTGGTGGACCGTATTCAGACCATGTGCAGAAAACCTGGTAGTACAATAGATTTCTGTCAAGTGTCAATATTCAGAAACTTAAATTCCCCGGATAATGGTCAATTTTAATAAGCCTGTTTATAAATATAGACATTTGCAAAGGGGTGAGTTGATGAAAAAACAAACAATTTCTTGTATCATGATATCATGGAAATTTTATCAAATTTGCAAAGTAATTTTGTATTTCATTATTATTATGAAATAATTATCAGATCACATGTATAAACATAATGTTGATTTATTTTATAAAATAAAAACATTAATCAACACACAGAATTAATCAACACACAGACAATCTCAAATTCAATTCTGAGATATCAAACAATAAAATTAATATGAGTATGATGTATGATGGATGACATGTACTAAAACGAGGCTTCAATGATACAAAGTGTATCACAAATTGATACAATGTTCAACATGGTTATAAGCTCCCCAATTTAGAACAATCAATGTTACAACAGTGTTACAACAGTGTTAAACTTTGTTGTATCACATTTCCATCATTATTAAATTGTTTCACAGAAATGTTTTGTTTCTTTCTCAGCTCTGGGTGGAGGGTTAGGTGATATGTAATTCTGTATAAAAGGGCCCAGATCTTTTTAGTTCAGTAGTGGGAGGTTCTTCAACAGAATCTTTTTGACTATAACTGTGTGCTTTATGCTTTTTATGGTTGTTTTAGTTATCATGACATACATTTTATCAGCCTGATAAGTTAACAATAATTTTATACCCATGGTGATTCCTCACAGAAAGGTAGACGTTTCAGTTTTGAGAATCCAAGATGGACGCGATAGCATTATAATTAAATTTTAAGCTTTCATCAAGTGATCACTCGCACCATATAAATTCTCTAATTTGAACTTACTAATCATAATATTATCTTGAATATGGAATATTTAAGATTGTCATGCAAGTTGTTCTTTATTTTTAAGTGTTCTAAAATAAATTAAGATGAAAGACAAACATAATTAATTAATTTGTTTAAAATCTTTATGGCAACTAGCTGCAAAAATACAATCACATTAAACATCATGTAAAATTTTGAATAATGGTATCTCCCTTATATTCCTTTAAATACCACACATAGGAGGTCAACCAGAGTTCAGATATTCCTGTTGAGTCCACTATGCTTTTCTAATACACATCCAGATACAGGCTGCTAGCATCACAGTGCCAGCTGCTAGTCTGTTGCATAATCAACCTGACCCAATTGATATGATAGCGCATTATGCTATATGGCCATGTGTATGCAATAAGAGTTAGACTTGTATTCTCATGACAGTGATATGTTCTTTCTAAGAATAACAACTTACACAAAACTTGTCAACAATAAGCTTTGTGTTAAGCAATCTACATGATAAGTTGATGTGGAAAGAGTTATTTTGCATCAGGTTCCAGTTCCTGTGTTTTACTCATATTTGTACCATTTCTTTATCTAACAGAAGTTCTTCTTGACACAAAATCAATTTAGGACATAAGCTAACTATGTTTTGTGAAATTATATATGTTTATCACAACAATGCATGTTCTCTCCTGTCAAGTCTTTAAATACAACACATAAGGGCTTAGCCAGAGTTCAGGTTTACATGCTCAGCACACTATGCTTCTCCAAATACACAAAGCCAAATACACAAATTGCTACACTCTCCTAAAAAACATGATGGCAGCGATAATCAATTATCATATCAAAGATGGTTACACAATTAAACCATATTACCACATCATTCATTTTAAGGTGAGCTTCTGTATATCCTCGGTACTTTTATTTTATTGGTCTAAAGATGGTATAGGAGACAAAAATTATTCATGACAGCTGCCCATTTTTGTGTCCTTAACATATTTTTTAACCATAGGTTGGAAAATAAGTATTGACAACACTTGAAATATTATTTCCACATATATACCGGTATATAACATTTTTTCCTTATATAAATATATATTTTTACCAATAGCAAGGATAATTGATTTCAATCATTAAAATTTATCTACAAATATTACATACGAGTTGTTCTAGAAGTTTTTTGTTATTGTTGACATCGATCATGCCAAACCAGACCACGCCCCTCAGTGCTACAGCCTCTGTTTTCCATGCTCGTTCCAGCATCCCTGAATGAAATATTACAATCCATGGGTCGGGCCTCAGCAAAACAAACTTCGTGAAATTCGATTCTACAAGTGGGAATATATCTTGGAATTGTTCATAATCTTTAAAAGCCGGCGTTTGTTCCTCACTGAATACATACTCGTCTGCAAATGTAAGATTCAAAATAAATGCAAAAGTAAGCAACTTGAGAAGTGTGGCCGACATTTTTAGTTCAGTTTCTTTCATAAAAAGTTTACGGATATCCGTAAAGACTTTGAATCTTTGTTGTCATCCCGTATGATTTTATCACAGAAATATTGAATTTTTTTGTTTCTATTTCATTTTATATATTTTATTTCTATTTCGTAATAATTACCAACTGTGTTATTGTTTATCGTTATCATAATATACATATAATGATAAAAGTTTAATTTGTTATAAAGTTAGCCGATTATGTGAATGTGTTATTTATTGATGGGGGTCGAATTCATAAGACACCGGCTGGAACGCGGAAGTAGATTTGTCTGAAGGCGATAGGATAGTTTACCTTAGTTACAGATACGGCAACCATTCCCGCCAAAATAGTGCCGCTATATAAGCACACATACACAACTCTTTCAAGGACAAACATCTAACAACGTACCAAAATTATCCATGATAACGGAGGTATCAATTGCTTAAAAGGATATAATATTAATGCAAAATAAGATGTAATACAAATATCAAGGAGAATTTATCATAGCATTGACTGGCGACATAATAATCATAATGTAAAGACAAATTTCATTTCACATTATCTGCATGACTTAATGACTAAAGGCCTCCCAAAGGTGAAAACATCTGGTCATAACAGACACTGTAATATACGATGAAGCGGATTTTTGTTCTTACAACACTTTTATATTATTTAACATATATATTTCAATACAACCAGCAAGAAAACATCAACAAAACAATATTTAAACTTTGTTTCAGGTTATCACTGCGAAAAAAAAAAAGCTTCTTTGCAGGTTTACGTGCACAGAAACAAGTTTGATTATTGAAGTCCATGTAACATTGTTTCTATGTTCTTTTCTGCAATTTTCATATGATAGAATAATTAATGAAACAATATACCAGTCTCGTCAATTTCACGGTAGTGAGAATAAGATGCATGAGAACGATTCCAACGTATTACAAATCGGATACGATGTATTGAGGAGGTAATGCATCCTGATAGGATCGGAAGATAAACCCATGTATAAGAGAGAATGGACATACTGTGAACTTGATGGCTCTATAACTTCGTAGGCTTGAACTGCCACCTTTCTATTAATTATTATTAGTCCTAACAGCTATATAAAACTCGAATAATGTGAGAATTTTCAAACGTATAAAAATCGGATACGATTTCTAGAGGACCTTATGTGAAGTTTAACACATTGTAGACTCGAACTGCTGCCTTCCTAAAAGCTACATAAAAAAACAATAATGTGAGAAGTTTTCAAACGTACTAAAATCGGATGCGACTTCTTGGGGACCAAATCACAAGCACTTGGGGCATGGATATTGCTCATATACTATATATATATAGTATATGAGCACTGCCAATGCATCAAGTGCTTGTGGACCAAATGTTAGCTTTTCAAAATTTGTAGGTTCGAACTGCCATCTTCTTATAATAACTATCCTAACAGCCACATTAAACACCAAGACTCACAATGCCTCAATGGAGAGGGAATCACTATGGATTATTATATAATCTTTATCAATGCAGATTATGCTAAATGGTGAGCGGTGTCCATTTGCACTGAAAATATTTTAGATGTCATGAAGTTTGTTCATTTCCGTTTCTTTCTGCCCATGAATGAGGTTATCTATGCAAATAAAATAATTTCTCTTATTTTGACAATAAGGTTGTTATTTCATCAATGTTTTTTTTCAATAATTGAGTTCAAAAAGTAAACATACACAAATTTACATGAAGGCCTAAGTGCGTGTCACCGATTAATTGGTAATTGGAAGTGGAGTAAAAAGTCTCAGAAATGCATGAGCTGCACGTGCGACCTTTACGATTAGAATCTAAGATCTTTGAATCAGCACGAAATGCACGTGCAATTGTTTGTCAACAATCCACAACTCAGTGATGCATGATTTGCACGTGGGTTTCGTTTGTTTAAAGCAATAAAACGTAACAGCCTACTGCTGGGTCATGAAATAACGGATATCAATAAATATTGAAATTTTAGATTAAAGAGACACAGAGTATGTTGATAGGATCCCATATGTCAAATTTTGAAATCGATGTTATTACATCCGGAACCACTAACTGTTACTGTAAATAACAAGTTAAAGGTCAATCAGTAAATTAGAGCGAAAATACGGCCATTCAAAGTCGGGATTGTGATCGAAAACAGGACAATGTGGCTCGAGTGGCGCGCACAAATTCGCCATACGTAATTTTGAAACCTTGTCATAAGCTAACAGGAAGATATACTCGATAGTGTTTATTATGTATTGTAACTAATAAGTAGATTATTTGGATGCATCATTTCGAATATTAAACGTATTTGAGATGTTTTCTTGTTTTTTCCATAAAATCAAGCATTTTAGAGATATTATGCATAAATGGATATACTTGCAGGTCCAGTGATGAGATATGAACTTCAATGAGCATATTAGATATTTTGTAGCTTATCAAAACCAAATAAAAATTTAAGAAAGATACTCTGTGTCACTTTAACAAAAGAGTAAAGAATAACATAAGAAGTGTACAGCTCACTTTAAACTCGTTTCGAAATGGTTTAACAGAATAAATCTTATATACCGTTATACAGTATAGCCTACACACATGAAATTGATCAAGTTCAAATACGATGTATAGATTAAATATATCCTCCCAATATTTGTATATACATGTATAGTTATAACTGTTACAACCTTAGTAGTCAAGGGAATTATTTTCCATATAGTAAACGCGACCTTATGTCTTTTTCTATTGTTCGTAACTGTAAAATTACAACGGAAATGAAGAAAAAAATCAATGGACATCGATGACTAAATGCCCTTTCTTTTCCTTGCTTTCGTATTTACATGCATGCAATCGATTACGCGAATGGGCGCGCCCACGTTGAAAAAGTAACGACATAGGAGTTATGGCACAAAACGTGGTGCTTGCATGTTTAAATATATATTAAATATTATCTTCAAAGATACACATTTCCATAGTTAATTTCTGATAAACACGTTTATAACCGATCCCATATTAAAATTTAAAAAATAAATAAATGTATTCAAATATAACTCTGATATAACGACTGATATCATGCAGTTTGATTCAGACTTGAATTATTTTAACTGTGTTGATTCTCTCATTTCTCTTTGACATTTAAAAAGGAATAACTCGTGTTGCAGTTAAGTTTGTTATTATTCATATATTAACAAAACATTGTTTCTGAAACGAATCGTATATCTTATTAATATTAATTTCCAATTTATATTTCAATTACTATCAATTAAAAAAAGAAATATTTGCATAATGCGTTAAGTGTCTTAAAAAAACATACATAAGCAACATCATTGAAAGGTGAAATGGCCGAATAACACGGCATCTACGTGAGTTACATCTTTATCTGTAAAATATTTCAATTTAAGTGAATAAGTCAACATACGACGTGTAATATATATTTTTTCTTATTTCTGTACATATTTAAGTATATAAGTGACATGATAGATCAGGATAAACCCAAAGCTGGAAAACATGAAAGGTTATTTTCCGGTATGATTAACCGATGAACCATCCGTTTTATTTTTGGGGATGTCTTTTATCATAAACTGTTGAATCATTATTTATCTGTTAAAACTTTTGCGGAAACCAAATGCATGTTGTCAAATGTTCATTCATTAATTATTCACATTTTTGTAATAATTTCGTTTTGTTTATCCCCTTTAAAGGGGCAGTAGCACGTTTTTAGGGGGAATATAGGGTGATGGAAGGAAAATGAAAATTAATGGTCTCAATTGAAAGACAAGGTATTTAAACTAAATGGAGCAGTAATAATTCCAGTATATAACGATAAGTTTAGCCATGCGATTCCTTTTTCTTACAAAAATGAATTAAAGGTGTTAACAAAAAAATGGCCGCCAATGGATTTGATGTGAATCTTCATTCTTTGTCCTCTGACAATGGATGATTGGCTTGTGTAATGAGATTTTTGACACTGTCAAAATAATACATTTAGCATTCACTAACAATTATCAGTGAGAAATTCAAATTACAAAATTATCAAAAAACGTGCTACTGCCCCTTTAAATAAATGTCGATAACTGCCGAGTCGACATACGTTAAAATCACTTTTTATACAATATATGAGCAGTAAAAATATTATCAAGAAATAATACACGTTTACTGGGAGTTATCTATTATCTTGATAATTTCTATAAGTACAGTGATGTTTGCTACAACTCAAGTATTGCTTTCGTGAATGCATGCGGGAAAGTAATACAAAAAGACTAAAATTCTCAACGTTAAACTATGACACGGTAGAATCATTCGATCTGCAAACGTATTTAAATTACAACCAAACTAAAAGAATTGATAAGGTTTGTTTCCGCAGAAACCATGAAAATAAAAATACAGAATAACCAAAGTAGAAAAGGCACCACTTCTGCACTAAATCTAACCACATATCAAGTTTAGTTAAAAACTATTTAATATTTTTTTTAGATATAGCTTGAAAATGGACCTGCCCCCAATATGCACTAAGTTCAAATTGTTTCCATAGAAACCAGCAAAATATCAAAATAATAAGAATAGTCAAAATAGAAAACGGCACCACTTCACCACTAGGTCTAACCTCATAATAAGTTTAGTAAAAATATATCGAATAGTTTTTGAGCTATGGCCCCGAAACAGACCCTACCTCAATATGCACTTAGTTCAACTTGTTTCCAGAAAAATGCAAAATCCAGAATAACCCAGATAGCAAAAGGCACCATTACACCACTAGGTCTAACCTCATACCAAGTTTCATAAACAAATATTGAACAGGTTTTTAGCTATGGCCCGGAAACGAAAGCATTTCGGAATCACGGAATAACGGGACAACGGAAGAGCGGAATAACAGAGGGAACCAAAAACATTATGTCTCTCGCAAAGCTTTGCGGGGGACATAATAATGTTAAAAGTCAGGACGGTGTGCAATCTCATTCAAATCAGATCGAAACTTTCACTCCTGCGTCGCTACGGTTACATGAAACGTAGCAACGTAGGTGTGAAAGTTTCGATCTGATTTGAATGAGATTGGACGATGTCCGTCCGATTATTTCTACCTTTGTGATGTCACAATGCAAAAACGTCCCACCAATGATCAATCTATAGATCTGTAAAAGCTATATAGTACATATAGTACGACGTTTGTTTATTTATCATTTTGATGCTTGTTGGAAAATAAAGAATAATACATTTCAGCTGTAAATAATAGCAAGTCATGATGTGAATGTTGTTTTAAAAATATGCATTACAATGGAAAATAATATATTTTTAGTTCATTAACGTTTGTTACGTTAAAAGATGTTTTAGCGATCAATGTATATATATTACGATCAATGTATATATATGACGTCGCATTAGGAAATTATTTCCAAAAATGGTATTCTGTGAATTTTTACAATTCTCATACGTGAGGACAGTAGAAAAGTGATCTGTTATGACGTCATGATGCATTCGTGACGTCATGCCTCCGAATGTCACTTGTATGACGTAACAATGACAGGTGCTCGTACAACGACACAAAAGAAAAATAGAAGTGTAAAAGGTTTATTTATTTTAATCGAAAAACCTCACAATATCTAATCTGAGAATAAACATAAAACAAAAGGTAATATTTAATTAGGTGATTAATAGTTTATTTGTAATATATAATATACAGCTGTATTTTGACACATATTTGTAATAGAAACAATAGCTCTAAAATATTTGATGTTCCTTTTTAATAGCCATTTACCTTTATGTGAGCAATACATTATCAATGACACATGTTATCTTATGTTATATATATTTGTTTTAATGCACATTCACATCTAGGTCAGTGTCAGCTCAACAATATATTAGGTCAAAGGTCACAAAAAAAGTTCGATCGTATTGACACCTGTCAATGTTATTTGATTTAGGTGATCTCACTCGTTTAGCTATTAACACCGTGCGTTATTCGATCAATAATCGAAGGCATATCGCCACTTTTGTATCAAGTTTGTTCAATGTTTTCATTTGAGAGCGCCATCTCGCGGTTCAGTTTACCGCCATTTTGAAGCGAACCACTGTTTGTGTGTGAAAGTCCCAAGTTTCAAAGATCATACCTCAACGCAGCGCAATGGACGGGTAAGTTTTCCTTATGACAGCTGTAAACTTATAAAAATACTACATGACAGTACTGAAATAAGCCGTGTAGAGGTGTCTGTTAATACAAAAACAGCTGTCATTTATCGTCATATTGTCTTCTTTGTTAGTCTACTGTCGCCATGCCTCGTCATCCATTCACGTGGGGAAATAAGGTCTAACTCGACCGTCGATTACTCTCGTATTTGGCAATTTCAAACAAATCAAAGCTAACTGGGGCAACACTAAGATCGAAATAGATGACAGGCGATATTTGATCAGGCGTGACATTTATTTTCTAGTACATCTTGCAGCCGATTTTACAGGCGAATCGCTAACCATGTGCTTCCTGGTCGGCCTTGTCAAAACAGAAGATGCTTTTCGTAAGGCGTGTGTATCTAGCCACATGGCCTCATAAACAGTCGGGTCACGTCTAAACGATTCGTCTGATCCAATTATCCGACAAATCAGATTTACTTTGTTTAACAAGGGAATTGACGAATCTACACATTTAGTGTAAAGGTATAATCAGTATTTTTCCTCCATGGCCTCTCAAAACACTTTCAGTGATGACGTCAGAATAAATCATCAGTGCCTGATGTTTTTGTTAGTTTTTCAAAATATGGATAAACAGAGTTTTATTGATTTTGAAAAATTGGCGGGGTATCGGTCCATTTCATAATACCTCTGTGACAAGATCTAATACTCCAACATGTGGTTCTTTACATTTTATGCAGAGATGACAGCTGTTTTTTAAAAGTAAACAAGAAATATGCTAACCATGCTTTGTTTCTTATGAATAATCTTGTAATCAAAATCAATTGAAGGATCATAACGGATTGTGTGTATAGTGTCTGTTACTTCTAAGTAAATATTATAGCTGTATTCAGGTGTATTAGCTTTGAAATTAGCTTTATTATTTGTTTACCATTCTCACATAATTATATTTGATCTAGATAATTGAAACCAACTTTTGTTATCAATTCATATACATTTCATGTACGTCAGCGATAAATATATATTTTTTTGATGCTGTTGGATAAATAACTATCAAAGGGGATATATGTATTTACCAAAATAATTATGATTAGTGTATATAAATTTTTGTTTTAAGATTATTAAATATTTATCATTATGAATCAATTATCTCACACCTTTGTTTTGATAAATTAATGATCTTGAACTGTAATGATGGGATTAGTACAAGTGTTTATAGAATCATCGAAGAGTCTATGATATTTGATAATAAAAATGATAACAATATGATTATCAATTAAATCAATTCAGTTATATAGATATCAATTGCAGACATGAATACTTTATGGTATGATCTTGTGATTGATTTTGATATATAAATCGTATATATGTTGTTGCTGTAGTGTGACTTAGAAAGGACACACAAAACCCAACTTCAAAGTAAACATGTTTATGACAGGTTTTAATATTGTTTTAAATGTCAAATTCTACAATATGAAATCAACATATTTTTATGGTCAGACTCTGATAGTTTAAAAAGAAAAATCTGATATATCAAATAATTTCATAAGCTTTTCAGTGGGGGGTCATAAGGAAAAGTTGGCATACAAGTCCTATGTTTCAGTTATGAATATGTGTTGTCAACCTTTATCATCTTTGAGGATAAACATATCAGTTACATATTTATGAATTGGAGAGATTTTTTCATTCTTCAGTTTTGTTATGCCGTGGACCGTTGGTTGTTATTGTGTAGGGAATATATTTTAGAAGGAGACTGTCAAAGGCTAGTCACTAAAAGGGCTCGAACCTGTATTTGTATTGTAAGGGTTATGAGACTTGTCACTCATTGATACATGTTGTATTTGTAACATAGAAAGAGACTTGGCACAGTCTAGAAATGTCAGTGATAATGTTAGTAGTATTTGTTACATATATAACTTACATAGATTGATTTTAAAGAGAGTTCAATCCAGATCTTTCAACTCCAAAACAATGATTCAGTTATGGAGAGGAATTGTTTAAGAACTCCTGTCACAGTCTAGGCAAACCAAGTATTACCTTTGACAGTTTTATTATATTTATTGAGTTAGTTCTACAAAAATGTTGTTGAAGGGGATGTTTACAGTACTACTTACCTAATAGTATACCGACAATTAGACCCCAGTTGAAGTATGATATCTTGGAGTTGCATTGGTAGAGACTGTCACAGTTTTGTAAACTAAATTTTAGTCTCTGAAATGAAAATATAATCAAAGTCCAACTGTTTTTATGAAAAGAGAAAGGAGCCCACTGAAGCTGTTCATTTCCTGAAACTACAGTTATCTAGACTTGCTACAATATAGACTTGCATGTGTCTTTAAAGATATTTGTTTCAGGGGCTGTTAGACTAACAGTTGTGTTACAGTGACAGTCTTTATAACCCTAGTGTAAGATCGAATGCTACAGTCTATTTAGACCCAGTATTAGACCCATATTCGAGACTGTAAGATTTCTATCAAAGGGACTGTATCTTGTCTTCTAATGGAAATAATTAAATCCAAAAAAAGGAAAACCGATATTACCATTTGCAAGAAAATCTGTTTTAATCGAAAAAATATCTTAAAACAAATGTATCAAGTCAGGTTAAGCTACACTAATCAAGTAACCCTGATCAACAGTGTTTACACTAAAATGGTTACATACAGTTTTCACTTGATATGCGACACTTCATAAGATCAGATTGAGTACAAAGAATTTTCACTCTGAAATTTATTTTTTAACTAATACTTTTGACAATCTCAGTGATCAATCTACAGATATGTCTGACCCTCTGAGTCAAGGGACTTGCAACCAAAATTTGAAGCAGGACTCGCAGGTAAATTTATCCCTGCAATCTGTTGTGCCTTTTCGAAACTGTAAAAACCTAGTTACTTTAAGTGCAGAGCCACTAGCAAGTGGATGTGATGCGGACACCTTCACACAAACCTGTGGCTACCTCTCACTAACTAGACCTGAACCAACTGTCCAACCTTCGGTCAACATCTCCCATCCTTCACTCATTGTCTTTGCTCTCAGGACTGTTAAATTCAGGAGTTTCTTCCTTGATTCTGTTTCTAGAACTTGATGTTTTTTATTCAGATATTTTTGAAGGGGGAAGATTCTTTTCAAAATTTTCAATCTGCTTTGTCACTTCATTGTTTATTGACGATTTAAGGTTCTTTTGATTTATTAATTTTTGTGCAAAATGGCCACCTGTTTCTTTCCTCACTTTTATCAGTAGATAAGATTTTGTTTGTTTTAAGAATATGATTATTGATTTCATCGGCTTTGTCTGCAGGACAATTGCTGTGCCTTTACTTTATCGATATTCATATTTGAAGCAACAATAAATCGATAGTCATATTTGAAACGATAAATAGTGTTGATAGTGCGTCTATCAAAAGTATAAACATTTTAGTTATTCCAGTTGTCAAGTTCCATTTATAAAGGTAAATTCTCACAAAAACACATCATTTTACTTCTGAAAAATATGAGAACACAATTACCAGATCGCCGAGAGCTAAAAGTAACAGCCAGAAGATATAACAGAACTTTCTTGTTGCCAATCTAAAACCACGACTTCCACAATTGTGGCCGAGTTTGAAATAATCTAAGTAGAAAACTCTGAGTTTCCATTAGGGGTGTAACAATACATCAAACTATCGATATATCGCGATAGTTAGCTTGGCAATAGTACACTATCGATAGAAAACACAAAAAGACCATCGCTATGGCAATAGTAAGGTTAACTAACGATAGTATCGAAAGTGTAATGTTAGCTATATTTGGAAATATTTACTAATTTTTCTGCCGATTAGTTGAAATTATTCATTCTCGAATGAGGACAGATGTGATATTAGAGTGAGGAAGTCATTTGCTAGAGTGATAAATGAGAAAAACTGTTTAATTCATGATTTTATCACAGATTTTGCCGCATATTACTTTTAGCAATTACATGAATATAATAAAGATTATGAATATTCTAGCTAATTTTGGATTTTCTTAAGATCCAACACTATCGCAATAGTTATCGCAATAGTGGCTCACAATAGTCTATCGTTATCGCAATAGTAGGTTGCAATAGACAATCGCTATCGCAATAGTCCCACATGGTCAATAGTCACCCCTAGTTTCCATCATTGATAAACTATCGCAAACTATAGTGAAAAATATAGATGGTTTTGATATTGTATACTACATAGAATTCTTACAACAAACAAACATCTCGTTAGATATAAGATCATTGAATCACCACATTGTACATTCTGTAACGTTGAAATAGAATCAATTATTCACCTTATATACGAATGCAAATTTGTAAAAAAGTTGTGGCAAGATTTACTCAAATGGATTGAAGAGAAAACATGCAGGTACCCTTTTGAATTTAAACGTTGAAACAATTATTCTTGGATTCACAGAGAGAAGAAACGATGTTCTAAATTTCATTTTAATTTTAACAAAAGAGTATATCTATTCTAGAAAACTAGCAAACATACTACCTACATTATCAGGTTTGAAACATATTGAATTATAATTATCAATTACACAAATCAAATACTTACACAGAATGTAAATATGATAAATTTATCACATTTTGGTCATCCTGCCATAACTTGTTTATTTAACTTGAATATGTTTATCTGGTCTGTTTATATATGACATTAATTTGTATGTAAATGCTGTACCCTGCCCAAAAAGAAATAAAGTAAAAAAAACCAAAAAAACAACAATAGACTATTGCTATTGCAATAGTTACTCACAATAGCCTATCACTATCACAATAGTCCCTTGAGGATCAATAATCACCCCTAATAAGTAGCAAATCCACTTACCGCAATTAAGGTTCCTGTAAATCACTTTAAAATGTTTAAGTTATTTAGCAGCTAAAGTACGAGTGGTTCTTTCCTTAAAAAGTTTTTCTAAATTATTTATTAGTCCATTTGCCTGTCAACCATAACAAATTCTTTTAGTAATATATTAAGCACTATATCAGTTATTATCCTTCTTTAAAGAAGTGTTTTAAGTCAGTGATATTTTTTCCATATTTCAATCTTCAAGAAAAGAATTCTTTCTTTTGCAAAGTGTTATTTCTCTGAGAATAATATTCAATCAAAATGTACACCTGGAATATTGGTTCCTCAGAACCGTCCTCTATATTCCTTCATGTAGAAAATCCAATTTACTTGAGAATTCCTTCAAGTCATATTCCAGGAAATCGGTTTATTGGCGCTAGTGTTATGTCATTTAACAACTAGATGTATTGATTTATGCATTTTCATCAAACCTGTCATTTTACAGTTACTAACAGTAACACGAGTGGTTACTGTATAGTCTGTGTTTTAATCTGACTTGTACTTGCATTTTGCTGTCTATTTTTGATTTACATTGATTCTGTAAGTTTTGGTGTTTAAGAAAAGTGACTTTAGGGATATTCAGCTTCTTCATTCTAAATAGGTGATGTTTTCAAAAAAATTCTGACTACATTGAAATCGAGGTCTGAACTTAATGTATTAAATAAAAAAAATTATATATAAATTTAGATATGAGCAAAAGGCCTAAAAAGCTGAAATCTTGTTTAAAGACTTCAGCTTATGGGGATTCTGATTTACAGATTTGGTGACCCTGTGGCACCTTATTAGGACCGAAGGGGCTATCCTTAACAGCTGAAATCTTGTTTAAAGACTTCAGCTTATGGGAATTCTGCTTTACAGATATGGTGACCGTGGCACCATATTATAATAAGCGCCCAAGGGGCTATGCTCTTGAAACTATCTTTGTCTGTTTCTCTAGAAAAAAGGCTGAAACCTTGTGTACATTTAACTTTTGTATCCTGACAGAATTATCAAAATGACATGTGTTTCACTTCTTTTTGATTCAATTTATTTTTCAATTATTTGGTTAAATTTTGTTGTGAAGAACACATCTCGACAGATATACATACCATGTGTTTTGTGAAAAAAAAGGAAAAAATTGCAGGCAGACGAAATTGACATTGTATTTATATGACTTCATGATTCCTGCTATTTTGTATAATGTTTGCTGTTTTTCCTTGTAATCTTATCAGTTTTCTTTCTTTGTGAACACAAGTATATTATCGTCCTATCTTTGACATGTTATGAAAGCAAAGTATTTATGGTAAGAAAGAATAAAGACATGCATTAATAGAAGAAAATTGACATTACACCCTTTTTTCCCTCTTATCTATTTCACAACACAGACTTCTTACTCTGTCTGGAGCTGTTAGCAACAAGAGATGAGAAGTTTTTAGACGCTATGTTCCTGAAATAACCATTAAGTGAAGTTTTTTAATTTGTTGGATACAGTGCATATATGGCTTTGTACACCCCTTTTCTTGGATCTTTAACCTTTAAAGTACAAAATGTTAATATTATTTCTGAAATTTTGTCATTTTAGGAATGCTATTGTTGTTTTAGGATTTATCATTTTTAGTTTTAAACTTAACTTCAGATCAATGATTCCAGGAATTTTGCTAAGACAGAATGGTATTGCACTTTTCTTTAGGCCTTTATATTTTTGATTTGATCTTTTCTGATGCTTTTTATTACATGATTCCTGAAATTGGTCACAGAAACAAAGGGATGCCACAATTATTTCAAGAGGTAAAATCATAAAATGATTAAGGCAATTCTTGTTTAATCTTGGTACAATAACGCTTATTTATGAGTAAGTTATTAAAGGCCATTTTTACAGTCATGTAATGTGTATAATTGTACAGCTTAGTATTCAGTGTTTTGATAATGAATGAATGAATGAATGAAATAATCACCCGTACTTAGGTTAGAACATTAAAGGTTTAAGGACAGGGTTGTCTTTCTCTCGCTTTTAATCTGTCAGTTATTCACAAAAACTAACAATGTTCACTGTATGATGCCGGAGATAGCCCTTCCTAAACACTTCAAAGTAATGTTACATTGTTTTCCTTATGAAATGAATGGATATCTTGAAGCGAATATTGTTTTCCTTATGAAATAAACAGATATCATAAATGTGACGAAAAAATATTTTACAAAAGGTCATATTTCATTTGGAAATGTATAAAAATGAAAATAAAAAACTTGGTATGGGCCCCTTAACAAGAAAATGATTTAAAGGGGCAATAGCATGTTTTTGGAAAATTTATATTTTCATTTATTTCACTGATAATTGTACTTCAATGCTGAATTTATTATTTTGAAAGTGTCAAAAATCTCATTACACAAACCAATCATTCATAACTAGATAACAAATTATTAAGTATCACATAAAGTCCATTGGTGGCCATTTTTGTGTGAACACCTTAAATTCTTTTTATGTAAGAAACGGGAATCGCATGGCTGAACTTTACATTATGTATTTGATTTATTACTGCTTCATTTAGTTAAAATACATTGTCTTTCAATTGGAACCATTTATTATCATTTTCCTGTTTTATATGCCCGCTAAAAACATGCTACTGTCCCTTTAAAGTAAGAAATGACTATTTACTGATATAGATATACTTTTAGAACATGAACTGCCAACTCAAAGAACATAACTCTTACTAAAACCCCTTTAAAGGACCACCTCATTAAGTCCTTTTGAATAAGCTAAGCTAAGTGCTGGCTGCAATTTTCAAAACATCAATATGTCTATTTCTAAGCCAGATTAGGCTGACGTTGAATATGAAAAGATTCCTTGGGTTGGAAAAAGATATGAATAGAATAGAATCCAATCCATTATCATTTGCATGTAGACTTTCACTGCTATACTAGTCAAACACTTGGACACTGAAATAAAATGGTCTATATATTAAATTTTAAAAATAAAAATATATTTGAAAAGGAGACTGAGTTTTCTTCATTTTCCTAAAAAATTGCTCTCAAGTCATCTTATAGACTTGCTTAGGCTTTTAGGGTCTGGCTGACAGCCTATGCAAATATTTCAATGTAATTGTAGCATATGTTATAACAGAGTTCAGACCTTCAGTTCTGGTTCGTAAATTTGTTGTATTGAGCGGGGGGCAGGATAGGGCAGTGCTTAGCATGTTAGGCTTCGGATCAAGAGGTCCAGGGTTTTGAATCCCGCCAGGGGCTCGACAACTTTGTCTGCAGTAGAGAACTTTTCTACATGGCATAAGGTTTGGGTGCAATGCTACATTGAATTGCAGCGCAGAACCACCTATGGTTCGCTAGATCCAGCTATTGCTCGCAGGTTTCAAGGCAATACATAACCACTTTAGTGTTAGGGGCTTTCTCCTGTACTAATACTAGCAGCCGCGATATAAGTGAAGTGCTCTTGAAAATGGCGTTTACCCCCATGTCACCTCAGTTCTGTATTTAGCAATATAAAACTGGAATTTCTTAGTGAACTTAAAGATCTCTCCAGTTCTAATGATAATAACTGCCAGATGAGAACTGACATGAATAAGTTATTGTCACTTTAGGTAATATAATGTCAATGGCCTTATGCCTAAAGTAATTTAATACTTTATATTTAAATTACATATATTGAAATTTGAAAAGAATGTTTTATGATGATTGTCAAATACCAGGTTAATTCCATTTTGTCACATTTGTAAAGTTGATTTTCACAAATGGCTGTCACCAAAGAAATTAAACTTAATGAAATAAACTTGATGTATGGCAAACTCCATTAGTATCCTTTATGAGAACTTTTGCAACTTGATATCACACTGTACACAGCAAATAAGGCAAGTATTAACTTGTGGAGGATAAAAATAGCACGGTAGAATCAAATTAATTATTTTTGACATGTCATTGCTCATCATACACACCATAAAGGGAAAATAATTTTGGAGCCTTTAAAAGTAGATTTAAGATTTGCTCAGTTAAAATAAAAGACTTGTCATTTTGAAAAAACCCCATCAATTTTACATAACATCAAACAATAAAGAAGATTTTATGGCTATCCAACTTCTTTATTCACAGAAGTGTTTATCATAGATGGTGTAAAGGGAAAGTAAATTCAAAGCATTTAAAGTCTAGAGATTAGAGATTTGCTAAGCTATAATGAAGGACTTTTCATTTCAGAAAAAAAACCACCTTTCTTAACATAAATTACACGTTTAGTGTCTTTCCGTGACTCAATTGGTCTATTGATGAAACTTCTATGTGAAGATCCATAGCTTTAAAGGGGCAGTAGCACGTTTTTAGGGGGAATGTAAGGTGATGTCAGGAAAATGAAAATTAATGGTTCCAGTTGAAAGACAACATATTTAAAGAAATTGGAGCAGTAATAATTCAAATATATGATGTAAAGTTTAACCATCCAATTCTTTTTTCTTACAGAAAATGAATTAAAGGTGTTCACAAAAAATGGCCGCCAATGGATTTTAGTTGAATCTTCACACTTTGTCCCCTGATTATGGCTGATTGGCTTGTGTAATGAGATTTATTACACTATCAAAATAATACATTTAGCATTTGCTTACAATTATCAGTAAAAAAATTAATATATAAAATTATCAAAAAACGTTCTACTGCCCCTTTAAATCCAAACAATCAAAATACTTAAGTTACATACAGGATATTGACAGTACAAAATCTTTTGAGTACTCTCTTCTTTCAACAGAAAATATCAATGTGAATGTGAAGCCTTAACACAGTAAGTCAATAAGGAAATATGTGGAGAGAATAAGAGAGGTTTTAATGCAAGGAAAGAACGTTGGTTATTTTGTAACATGGGCTAAAGCTAGGTTCTTCCTGTCACAGGGCGTTTACTTCCTCCTTTCTCTTAGCAGTTTTAGTATTTGTTCGCTTATAGCTTGTGTTCCTATATCTATGAACTTCGTTTAATTAATAGAAAAACGTTTTTAATGGATTTGTCATTAAACATTTTTTTTATAAAAGCAGAGTGATTTTAGAATATCGCGGCGGACAAATGACAAATGAAAACAATTTTCATTATTTTGTGTCTGGAGGGTATAAATCAGGGAAGATGATAAACACAGAAATACATACAGTGGGTCTTTCATGACAATGAAGTTAAGACCTCATTGTTTTTTGACTGCAACAAGGTTTTCAACAAGAAGAATTTAAAATGTACATTTTTTGCAATTATATCAATCTTGCAGTGATAAGATTACAATATGACCTGCTTATTTCTATGACTCGCTACCCAAAGATATTGTGTGTGAGAGCAAATCTAAGTGAGTCCTTTAATAAATAAGCAACTAGTACTACCAAAAGGACGTTGCATTCTGTGACTCGCAGCTTATGTTATTACTGTACAGTACCTGTAAACATTTTATGAGTATTATATACAGCACTGTAGAGTCAAGTCATCACAATGGGTAAATCTTTGTTTTATGCATGTAATATTCCATTATCAGACCTACAAAAACAAGCGTTCTAATGTTTTAATGTTTCAGTGTCGTTGCATTTGCCACGCCTAATGTGCACCTTTCCACATTTTTTGGCACAGTGGAGATGTTTTCTTTGGTAGGCCTAATTATCACTGTGTATAACCGTACACCGGAACTAGAGAGGTGTACGGCAGAGAAATGTTGCTAGCGAGGAGCGTGATCGCAAACGGGATCACTTAAAAAGCAATCATCGCCGTTTCATCAACTTTTTCTATGTTATTATCATGTCAATAGCTTTCCGAGACATAACTATTTAATGTCATATCCTGTTCATAGTCATAGATAGAAAATATGTTACTAACAACAGCATTACTCAAACTGTCATTGTTACTGTCCCTTGGATACAGAATGACAAGCACATACATTTTACTAAGTATGTGTGCTAAAATTACCACATGATGTTGATTATTTGAAAGTTATGAAGTAAAATATTACCTAACTTTCGATTTCGGCTCCTCGCTAGCAACATTTCTCCGCCGTACACCTCGCTAGTTCTGGTGTACGGTTATACACAGTGATTATATATAACACTCTTTTGTATGGTGACATGGCCTTCAGAGCAAGGAATCTAATGAGTTAGCCATAGATCAAAATTTTAAATTATTTGTTCTTAATTGAAATTTTCTTGATGGAAGTGGATATGTAACATTTCTAGAAAATTCAATGATTAACTGAGATCAACCCTGTGTGATTAAAATGCTTAAAGCCAATTCATTTTCTTGGAAAGGCGTCATATTGCAAATAGTTTTCATGATAAAGGTTCGTGTTGGATTAATTGTTATTGCAAATGTTTTAGAGTTAGTTTCATGATTTATGATAAAAATTGGATTGAAGATTATTGTAACCTTTATATTGACAAATGAACATACATCAAAGATAAGATCTAGATAAGCTTGTATATTAAAACATTTCGAAGCAAGATATTATTTTTATTTCTCTGAATGATTGTCTGATATGACAAACAATCGTTGTTTGTTGGTCATATTACAACCGTCAGAAAGCCATTTGTTACATAAAAGGGCCAACATAAGAACCTAAAGAAAAAAAATAGAAAGTCCTTCAGGTCTCAATTTTACTTCTAACATTGAATTTACACACTTGCTAACTTCATTTTGAGGACCGACCTTGTCTCCAATTTGATTTAGATGAATAAATGTCAAAAGAAAATTTAGAACCTTCTTTTAAAGGTTTCTTGCTTTCTCTACAAGCTTGCCAACAAGTACAAATTGAGGAGATACTTTGATAAGTTTTGAAATTCAAGCCTTTTATTACCCTTGTGTTTACTCATTATACTCGACAACACTGCAGCAGAGCTTTGATCAGGGGGCGAAGTAGATCGGGTTGTGTAATGAAGGCCTAGCCTTCCTCGGGCTTCCTGTCTACTGCCATACAAGTGCACTCTGGGTACCGTAATCCCTCTATTGATTTGACATCCCCAATAATTCAATCATATATATTTTACTGAGTTCATATATTCAAATCACTTTTTGAATTTCAATCTATTTCCAAAAATTTATGTTTTTATGATTTAACCATTGCTTCAAATGATTAATTTACAGAGCAAAAATATTGCAAAGCGTTATTATCGCAACTGCATTTCAACTGTATTCAATTTAATATATCTTCATAATGAATACATTGCCATAATTTTGTGATCTAAAATAGGGACTATTTGTTAAAATTACAAATATTTTTGACAACCACAGCTCCAAATGATGGATCAAGTGAAGAATAGTTTAACCATAGACATTTCTTGAAAATCTTTTGAAAATTTGAGGGTTGATGTAATAGAACAATTACGGTAGCAGTAGTAGTAATGAGCCTGTTTGCCTTCTCTGGACTAATTCTGGAGTTCAAATCCTGCGAGAACTGTTCTGTGTGTGTAGGTTTTCATTCTGATCTGTTTAGGCGAAGCAGGTCTTTCACAGTTTTAACATTTCATTAAGTTTGGTAAATCTTTAAATAATTTGTCAAATGATTTAATGGTGTTCACACCGAAACCAGAACCCTATTTCAAGCCTGCTGATAACCTGGTTTAGGAAATAGATGGTTTACTCCTTGGGGAAAATCTTTTTACATGAACTAATTTTAAACAAGGAAGACCTTTGTGCTACATTCTTAACAGACATCTTTATGACATCTTATAAGAAAAGTCTTCGTGGGTGTTCTGTTGTTCTGACAAAATCATTGTTGTGTCATCATGTTGATAAGTTAATTCTTGAGTTTTAGCTGTAAGGTTGTCTGTTCACACATTGGCGCCAAGTCTTATAGAAGAGGTTCGGCCCATGAGCTGACAGTACTGTGATAATCTATACAATGCCCTTTTTTTGACCAAATTTAATTTAGTTTGTTTGGTGACAAAAGTTTTTCGGATTTTCAATTTAGGGAAGTTATGTGAAGAATGTCTTTGATCTTCAAAGTCATATTTGAAGACCTTGTTGTTTTTGTATCCCTTTTGTTAGCCGTTATACTAAATTCTTTTATGGAAAAGTTTTCCTAAGGTTGTTATTATTTTGTTGATACCTGTTGGAGAGTATTTTTGGTTGTTTCTATATAATTCTTTTTTGAATAATATCTATCCAACAATTTCTTCAGAAAAGTTATAGACAAAATTTCTCTTAAAAAATTATAAAAAAAGTTATCTTGACTGTTAAGGTTGCTTGTGCAGCAATGTCGTAAAGAGTCGTGAGAGTAAAAATTCTAGGCCTGCATGACGTCAGTTTGGACATGCTTCGATACTTCCATTTTCTAGATATTGGCAACTCTATGAATTATTCTTTTATGAAACTAGCTCACAAACACCTGTACAGGTCGAGTTGACACAGGTGTATCGATTTTTGTAGTAGTGAATGTTCCTGAAGCAAAGAACAGGTAGAATTACTTATTGAATATATGTCCGCTTCCTCTTGATAATGTCACTGTATTAAAGGGGCAGTAGCACGTTTTTTGAGAATTTTATATTTTCAATTTCTCACTGATAATTATAAGTTAATGCTAAATGTATTACTTTGATAGTATCATAAATCTCATAACACAAACCAATCATCCATAGTCAGAGAACAAATTATAAAGATTCACATAAAATCCATTGGCAGCCATTTTTGTGTGAACACCTTTAATTCATTTTGTGTAAGAAAAGGAATCGCATGGCTTATCTTTACATTATATATTTGATTTATTACTGCTCTATTTAGTTTTTATACATTGTCCATATATTGGAACCATTTATTTTCTTTACCTGACATCACCTTATATTCCCCGTAAAAACGTGCTACTGCCCCTTTAATCCTTTTAGGAATAGTCTAACGGTGTCCTACTCCATATTTAGCATGAGATCAGTGCCCTTTATTGAGTTGTGCTTGATATTTGTCCCTTGGAAAGGTTTTACCAATTTGTAACAGGTTGAAATCTATGTGTATATATCTTGATTCATTGTAATGATTATTAATGTAGCCATTTACCTGTGGGTCTCAGAATTTTCTATGATAGTCTGTCATAAGCCATTAATAATAATGTTATTGTTGTTATTTCGATCTCTTTAGGTCAAAAATGTATTTTCAGTATTGAATTTTAGGTGACTAAACCTGTCAGGATTGTTTTTCACGCCATTTCACAAATAACTTTTTCTTGCCCGGTAATCTAATAAAAATATAGTCAATTGCCTTTGTTCACAATTAAGTGTCCTTGTAATTTAGCAATTTGGCAATTTGGCGAGTTTTTTTTACCACTAAATTCAGTGTTTAGAAGCATGTAAGGTGATGTTAGATTTGTTGACTAGATTCAATATGAACAGTTGCAAAAGATCAGCAATCTAGTCTGACTTGTTGAATTAACAAATTAAAATTAAGGATTTCGAGCGTATTGAACACTTGAATATTTCTGGTGCAATAATGTTGCATGTTGAGTTACTATTTCTTCTTTAGCTGACTTACTGTACGTGTGTAATTATAGAATAATGGTAAATGTTTCTTTCATCAAAATAACAAATACTCAAAAGATCAAATTACTCCTTTGTTAAATGAAATGCCTTAAGTTGTATCAACTGACACACTCAATTCGTGAGCAAGGTATCATTTTCAATAAAGAAACATATTAAAGTGTCTTAACCACTCGACAGTCCTTTGACTAGTTGGCATAAGATTTGTCATTGAAATAACAAATATTTCTAAAGATAGAATAACACCTTTGGTATGTGGAATGTTGAAAGATATTTCCAGTATATCCAACAACTGAAATATACAATTCATTAGCAAGGTATCATTTTCATTGCAGACGTATACAAAAATGCCCCAATCCACGTTCAGTTCATTGAATAATATCGTGACAGGTAGCAATGATTTCCAAAGGTGTATTGTGACAGCTCAAGCCTCAAATTTATTTCGGATATAAAGGCGTAGATTAGGTCAACTCAGCGAGGGTCAGGTGTCACATGATCTCAGACATGCAAGGGCAGATAATCCATGTATGTGCAAAATCGTCTCTGCATAAATGCAACATGTTCTGTTTGAGATATTTAGATAACAAAAGTATCAAGTCTGCTGGTCATGTGACCTAGGACAAGGGCAGATAATCCATGTTGCACGTACCAAATTTCTATTCATGAGGGGAACATGGTCTTAATGAGAGTCAGTAAGGGTCAGCGTGTATTTGTGGTCTCAATGCAAGGGCAGATAATCTATGTGTTGAAATTTCTATGCATAAGTGACGATTAAGCGAAATGGTCTGTATCAGACATTAAAAGGGTCAAAACTCTAACCCAAAGTTCATTCCGTGATACAGAAGCGTAGATAAGGTCAACTCAGCAAGGGTCACGTGTCATGTGATCTCAGACATGCAAGGGCAGATAATCCATGTTGCATGTGCGTAATCTTCTCTATAGAAGCGTGACTGGAAGTACAGATAAGATTTCTCGAAGGCTCAATGGAGTTGGTGTTCCAAGCTATTGCCTCTTTTTAAATGGCTTCTCAATGAGATTAGTAGAAACCAATTTTAACCGTTTGTCAGGATCAAAATGCTGGGAATGTCCTGGGACAAATGAAGTGTCTTTAGTTCGAACATTTCATGTTGACTTGTGGTGTCTCCATTTCCAAGTATAGTTTGCTTTACATTGTGAGAACAAAGAATGGACTATTTTTTGAGGTAAGAGAAGCAACTGACGAAGTCTTTGTCAACTTCTATGTTTAGGTTGTGAAAATTGTAATTATAAATCTGTTATTGTTGATTGATCGATCAATTTTTTACATCTTGTTGAAAGAAACATTCAGATCTAATAATGGAATTTTGAGGGGTATTCGATTGTTGTTTGAAAAAAAGTAAGGAGTCGAGCATTTTATTTTAAAATTAAATTTTAAATTGTAAAAAAATCTTAAAATTAGTTTTAATCATTCAATACAAGGATGTGAACTTGTTACATTGTCGCACTCATAAATTGTAAAATTGGGTCACAACGGGAAATAAGGCAATTAAAAATATTTCAGAAAGTGGAATGTGAAACATGTACGATTTTATTACACTGAAGTTCAATTGATGATTTGAGTAGAATATGTACTGGCTGACATAGAAATGTTAACCCTTTAATCCATTGTGAACTATCTCTAACTGTAGCAAGTTCTGATATACTCCTTTACGATTGAATCCAGTTGCTTCAATGTTGATCCAAATTTCACTTTCAAAATACAATTGTCTTATTAATGATTCAAGCAACCTTTGTTGACATACTTTTAATCTTTTTTTAAATAAAATGTAAATTTGATTTTACTCTAAATAACAGTTGTGATATATGATCGAATTGAATTGCTTATTGAACTTAAAAATCAAGATGTTTGTCAAAAGTATCTGGGATTTTTCATTAAATACCTTGGAAGTATATTGTGACATTTTATGGTGATGAATTGTATCGTTCCTTGATATCATTATACATATTCTATATCTGTATTGTCAATGCTCAATTCTCAATGTTAACCAACTCGGAAATTAATTGTGGTTATGAATGATATATCTCATTCTCTCCCCTCAGAGGCAGATCAAGTCATTAAATGTTGATCGAGCCTCTGATCTTATTATGCCAAATCCGTGGGTTCCGGCAGTTTCCCCTGGTGGAAAAAATTGACACTACAATCCATTTGAATTTTTTTTGCAAATGACAAATGGAAAGGTTGGTTCATATCACAATATTTTTGCAATAATTGAGTAACCAAAATGATGATTTAAGGACAGAGTCGCTGATTGCACAACCAACTTTGATTGCCTCAAATTGGGCATCTCCAATTCTACCCCACAAACTCGACGAATAAGAACAGAGGCTCGAGCAACATTTCATGACTTGATCTCCCTTTGTGGGGAGAACATGGAAATATCTAAGATTTGAAAAAATGTATTAAATGAAAAGGAAAGGTAATCTTTCCCCCTAAAATCAAGCTCTCAAGTCTTCTTATAGACTTGCTTTTGCTTTTATGTTACTGTAGGTTCTGGATAGACTAAATTGTCTATTGTTATCACTAAATTATCAATATGCTAACCCTGTTCATTGTGAAGAGGTAATTTATAGTCGACTATAGAAAGCTATTGCTTATCAAGTTAAATAATGATAACCATGGCAACCACACAATTTAGGTTAACAACTTTCAACTCAATCAATATGTGGCCATATATATATGTCACTATTTGGTCTATGTTTTATTTATATTTTGATAACACGTTTGACATTATAAATTACCGTAATTTCTCTATCAATTCGACCCTCAAAATTTCAAAACATTTTCAGATCACGTCCATGGTCGAATTATTTCTCACAAATGTTTGTTTGTTCGGTAGGATCGTCGAAATATTAGATGGGATTTACATAAATACCTTTCTCCGGCGATTAGATGTTGTCCCATAACTAAAACTAGAAGCACGTGTTGATTTTCATCCAAAGTATCATTCCTTGTTTGTTCTGTCTCACGAATTAATTTTCCAAATGGTGACTGTTTACGTATGGTGATAATACTTCCAATTGAAATATTGATAAAAAAAGAACAGGTCCACCTAAAAATACTTCGATAAAATTAGAAGTTTGCAAGAAATTTACTCGATACAAGAAGCCATGTTTTAGCTGTACTCCTTGCATAGAATATAGAACCCGCTTCAAAGCCTTCGGTGATTTCATGTCGGAAAAAATGATGCTTTGAGTTTTGATATAAATTTCATTATTGATTTAGGGGCCCCTCTGTATATCGAGGGACCATCTTAATGTCTCTAAACAGTGTAAATTCAGATACGTTTTAAAATAATTGATGACAACACTCAAAATAAATATCAAAATAAAATTCCAGACGTTCTTCGGTCGGTAAAATTCAAGTCAAGTTTAGATTTCAAGCCTAAAAATATTAAAATGTAAAAACATGTGTTTTTGACTATATTAGGAGGCATCAAGAAGGCCACTGGTGTCACAGGAAATTGAGAATAAACAAATATAATTTTAAAACAATCAATAATCAACTACCTTCGTTATCTAATCTTTAATCTGAATGATCATTTGGTAAGAGATTATGTGACGCCATGACCTATCTGCATAACACGTTCTGATTGGATGAGACACACGGATTTCCCCATAAGGGCCAATAATATTACCTGTTTCATTGTTATTCTTAGACACGATGGAACCACGCAATGCATCGGACAATTTCTCACTGTGAGAAATGATTTTATTAGGCCTATTGATTTAGATCTATGATGTGCTTACTGCTTACAGACTGTAACTGCACATTTATCTGGTCACATTGATATTTTGGGCTTTTATGTGACCATACTTTTGTTACACTTGTTTAATACTACATCGAACCAAGAAAGACTATGATTTGAACTACAAATAAATATTTACTGCATTAGCTGGACATTAACCGACATTTCTTTGTTTTTTCCCCCATTTTGTTGAATGTTGGCTATTTTTTCATCCTTAATATACCTAAATATTTTAAAATCGTGATGAATTAATAGGTTTTATTATAAAACTAATTTTTTTTGTTCCAAGGAGATCGTCGGCTTAGCTTCGATATTAATTTAATTATCCATTTAGGGGCCCGCAGTGTTTGAGCAGTGCCCTTAACCTGTATACAAGTGTAAACATAAGTGTAAAAATACGACTGATAGCTTACTTGAAAAATTTCAACGTAAATAATTTGTGAGTTGTAAGGAATAATATTGATTGACGCTATTAGTATTTTTTCCATGTTATGTTTTCATTACGAGATGTGAGTGAAGCGCGATCGTCAAGACACAATAAAAACTGGGCACAATTAAGCTAGTTTACATCGACAAGAATTATTCAAGTCTGAGCTTTTTATAGTTACAGTAATATAAACAGCATATGAAATTTAACCTAAATATCATTAGTATTTCAAGAGAGAAATATAAACTTCATACAAAGGCTGTTATCATTAGAGTCGGACACCAAAGATAAGCTTACATGAAAGTTTCTCGCCGTGATGTTCAAGATAAATATTTCACTTCCACAGATGGGAGATATGGAATCAATCAACCAAATGAAATAAACGTGTGTTTTTTTTCCACAACAATTCTTCTTAAAATAGTTTTGAATACCATTTAATTATGTCGGTTTCAAAGTTTACGTTTACAAGACAAAATAAATATTATTTGTAGCACAGTTTGGACGAGTCCACCATTATAAGGGCACGGGGTGATGGATATCATGATAGGAAGATAGAATTTATACTTCATGATAACCCAAAGAAAAATGTATTTGTTTTGCTGATACAGAATTCCTTATATAATCGATTATCTTTCTCTCATTGAATGTTTTGTTAATGTGGGATTATTAGGTCAAGTGTTTAGAAGTTCATCATTGCAACCCCTGTAAAATAATGGTTTGGTCATTTGTAAACAAATATGGCGGGAAGTTAAGCAACCACGTGAGTGATTATCCACAGATGTGACAGATGTTACGATAATTTGTGAAGCATATTTCTTATATATGCTGCTGATTTTAATTGAGAATTGCTATGAAACCGAGTCACTCATTAAATAAAGTAGATATTTGATCTTGATTGAACAACAAATGTCAAAAGATCGATACATTTCATGATTATTTTTTTTTCAGTGACGATTTTTTTCTTGATTTGTAAGTTGTATGGCTGAAATAGAATATAAATACTGATAATTTAACGACTGTGGTCGATTTATTGGAACGTGAAAATGACCATTTGGGGCATGGTTGAAATGTTAGGGGTGATTTGAACTTTTTAACCTCAGATTAACGTACGTGGTCGAATTATCAGAGATGTCGAATTAATAGAGAAATTACGGTAACAAGGCAAACCTTTTTAAATGGATTTTAAGGAGGTTGGATACCTTTGTTTCTGCACATCCGCAACAGTCAGATAATCAGATTGAGCTATTTTAAAGTTTATGCTATTTTGTTTATTTTTCACTGCAAGTGTGAGATTAAAAAACTAAAAAATTAAATAATGATTTAGTTTAACAAAAAACAATGATTATGTTATATTTGTGAACATAAGTATTTGTTTTATGATAAAATTTATTTCACTAATTAACCTTAAAAACTAATGAAAAATTCTAAAAAGGGTAATGTTGACAATGAAGAGTTATCTCCCCTGGATGTTGATTTTCATTGATGTGGCTTAATTGAATGTGAATATCTCTGTTATCCGCTGGTGACATATCTTTTTTTCTTATTAATCTTATTCTAGTGGGTATTAACTATAAAATATATAATTTTCAAAAAAATCTTAATACGAGAAATTGATTTTTTTTCATAAAAGAATAATATTTTACAAAAATAATCATACAAAGAAAAAGGTTATTTGCATGTCTTTACTTCATATTAGTTTCAAGTTCCCTTTTTCCGACTTAGTTTACTTACATACTGCAATGGCTTAATAGAAAAACATTTAAATAACAATTATATTCCAAAGTTATCTTGAAAAGGAGTTTTTAAATTATTGTATTTTCATCATTGGGTGCCCTAACGGATGGGCCCTTTTTCGAACAATAACTGTGGTGACATGGTATTTTTATGACACAATTTGATTCAAGACATATTTTTCAACAAAATAAGACCAAATTTAGCTATTTCTTAATACCTCGATATTTTGTATCCAACCTCCTTAACAAGTAAGAATCAATTGAAAATTGTTTTGAGAGTTTATTCCAAATATCAAAGATATATTTGAATAATTGTTTTGAAAATGTTAAATCACCTACTTGAATTATTGTGTCTTGGCAGTTAAGTGTTAAATGTTCATTGCTTAATATTGCTTGTACTACTGAAAATATATCTATTTAAATGTTGTTAATTTCAAGAAAACATGATGTTTATCATTATTCTCAATTCAATGAGAAAATGTCAGGGCTTCAGGTATTATATGATTAGATTATACATTTCAGCTACTGAAAATGCAAAAATTATAGCTAAAAACCTCAAATATTTAAATCTGTTTAAATAGATTTTAATTTTTTTAACATATACTGCCAAATAATATGTATACATATTTGTTGAGGAAAAGGGCGGAAAATATTACAAATCATTAAATCAAGTAACAGCCATTCCATTCTAAATCTTGACATGAAAGCTCAATCTTCCAACATGGTCATCATAAGCCTGTGTGTATTGTATCTACAGTTTGTTTAAGCTGTTGAGAGATGGTTACCGGACAGTGGACATTAGTCTAACGATGAGTATACATGACAGGATATTGATAAATCCTCCTCCCTGTTAGACGTTGATAGAAGTGTCCTGAAAACCTGTTCAATATGGTCGTCATAGCAGCCATATTGAAGAAACCTTCTGAAGTCCACTACACTGTCTTATGTCAAAGTTGATTTTGGTAGTGACGTGAAATTATTATGGTATATTGGAAAGAATAGGGTTGCTGTTTTAGAAGAAAAAGGTATATGATGTATTGAATTGTAGAAATGTTAACTTTGCACGATATGGTGTGTTCGGTCTATCAATCTGTCAATCCCTAAAATTTTCGGTATAAATGGTATTTATACTTTCGACTAAGTAAAGGCCTAGACAGCTGAAACCTTGTGTACATACTCCATTGTTAAAGGTTGAATGGCTGTCATAATAGATTATGTGCAGCTATAAATGCAGTGATCAATCTAAAGATATGACCCTCTGAGTCCAGGGACTCGCTACCAAAAAGTCTTGTGAGTCCAAGCTGATGTAAAGGAGTCCTTTAATAAGTAAGCACAAGGTAAGGTAAATTTATCCCTGTAAATGACTGCAATATTGCCCAGGCGGCGTAAAACAATCATTCACTCATATTCCAAATTTGGGTTTCATTTAGAGATTTAAATTTCTATAGGTAGTGTTTTAAAACTTACATCTATAAAGGGTTATTCATAGCATGCAGTTAAATATCAAACCATAGCAATTGTCATTGTAAGTAAATGAGGTTAAAACAACCTTTACGGTCTATTAAATAAATGATGTGGGTTTTATCTTCCACATTATAACTTAATTTTGAACACAATTGTCAAGTTTCATCAAGGATGAATAAGAATCCAACAGGTCATTAAATCTATTCAGTTGATCTCTGATTCTGCAAGTGGGTCTGCAAAGAAAGTATAAATAATCTTATGAAAACAGATGTGATTAAACAGAAAACAAACACTTATTGTTTAGTTGAGCTGAGCTATTATATCTGCTTTCCTGATTCCATGCAACCCGTAAAAGTAATTACAGCCCAGTGGGAAACAGAGAGAGATAATGGAATGGATGTCTGTTGAAATACAGCGGAGATGAAGAGGCTAGCAGTGGCAGTATGAATTGTAGACTTTCTTTAAGACTCTGACTTCTATTTAATAGCCAAATCTATAGATATAAACATTGTGTTTTAGATTTTCTTTATTGAGATGTAAATTGTTACTTCTAGAGGTGTAACGAAATTAATACAGTATCGTGTCATGATAAATGGGCCACAATATATTGTATCGTAGTATGAGTATTGGGATACATAAAATGATAATAAATTCTCAATGTAGGTGCTCAAAATTGAAATAAAAATTAAAGAAGATACCTTATTTTGCACACAAGAACCGTTCCATAAATTTTGAAGTTGGATAATACTACAATTACATAAAAAAAGCTACAAGTAAATTCTTATTCAAGATTAACTGACTCAAATATTTTATGAAAAGATCACTATGTCAGGAGTAAATATGTATCGGGATACGAATCGTATCTTGACTCCTATATCGGGATATATATCGTAACACCTCTAGTTACTTCTCTTGCTAGGAGGCAGATCCTTAAAGAATTTAACTCAAATAGGAGGCTTGTTGATTGAATTATATGAATAAGAAATATTAGATGCAACCTCCCTTACAAACCAATTATCATGGCAGTCTCAATCTCATTTAAATCTGTTGCATTTCTTTTCTGTGCCAACTTCTCAGCTTATTGCACTGAATTTGATAATATAATGTCATAGCTAAAATTTCAAGTCTAAAAACTTAATATGTGTTAAAATAGATATGAAAAATAAACAATTTGTGGTCTTTGATGCAACTTAACTTGTAAGGTATGAATCATGCTAGTTTTACTCAATGGCTCATTTAATATGTGTATTATTCAACTTCTCTGTACCTGAACCTGAAAATCCAACCATGATATTCTTAGTTCTCAAACAAATTGCGTACAAGGACATTTTTCAAACAAGAAATTTAAGTTAGGATTTTTGTAAGATAATAAATTTTAGAATGTAAGTCAATATAAGTACTTAAGCTTTCACTTTCCAGATACACCATAGGCTTGAGCTATGCTTTGAAGTTCACTGTCTGTTGTTGTAAACAAGTGATAAGATATTGAATTGCACTGAGGAAATGAAAGATTTGCCTCTCTTATTATTTATTTTCTCTTATCCTTTACCTACAAATAATGATCACCTCACTCATATTCAAACTTTGACAAAATTTTGAATAAATTTCATCCATGTTGAATTTTGATTGACCTAAATCATGTTAACCCTTGACAGGCTGATTTCAGTATCATCTGTAATCATTGTAATACCCCTGACCAAATCATCAAATATTCCCGTTTTCACGATTTAAGATTGCTATAGTTAAGTCACTCAGGAATGGATTTGTACCCTGTTAACCCTTTACATGCTAATGTCAGTTTGATCTATAATTCCTATTTAAAGTTCACATAACCACAAACATATTTCACTATTTTCTTTGGAATATAGAAAGTCTAATTACAATATTGTATAGTGCGTTAAAGGTCGCTACTCAAATATGTTTAGTTTGGTAATGAAAGCCGTTTTTGAAAGCCACTTTTGATGGGCCACTTAGACCTATCTGACAACAAACAAGTGAATGCATGCCTGGTCACGCCCCCATTTTGTAACGTCATAAACAGAATCAGCCTCGTTATCTATACATCTATCATAACAATAACACAGAAAAAAAACCTAATAACTAACGATTTTCAGGAAATGTTTTCCACTCAGTTAGATAAATCATTTGACAACGTAACACAACTAAGCATTTGGTGTAAAAAAGATATCCACATCAATGGTAATTAAAGAATTATTTAGGCGGAATTTCAGTTGAAATAATGATGCGTTACTCTGTATAGTCTGTTTATTACGTCACACCGGCGCGAGTTTTATGGCCCCTAACCCAGGTGGGTTTTTCACAGATGATAATTACTCTGTCTGAATGAAAGGCTAATAAAAGGTGTTTATTGGACAAATTAACAAAAATTAAGACCAGCTTTTATTTTTTGGAAAAATCTTTGAACGAAAATCGAGAAGTGGTAAGGTCGAGGTTAGTTGATGTTTAATGTCCGTAGCCTAGACATTGTTACCTCTCCCATCATGGCTTAAGATACCTGTGGCTGGGCCATGCAGGAATGGTTTCATGCTACAAAATTCAACAGTTAAAGGGTTAAGATAGTTCCTAAAAGTCTAAAATATTCTGAAATGTATTTTAAACCTTAATTTCTAAATACCCTTGATCATTTCCAATAAAACCTCATTCATGAACAGATTAGCATATTTGAAGCAATTTATCCATTTCATTTTGATCAAGATGAATTCAAAGGACACGGGTTCAGAATGTAAAACAAAAAAGGAGTATTAAATCCTTGAAAATATCTCTTGCATTATTCAGACATTTCTCCTTGAAAGATACATGAACGTTGTAAAGATAAGGTGATTTATTGTTTCAGAAACAGACAGCTTGATTAAAACATCTTTGTAAAAGGGATTTACGTAGTGTTCATAGATAAGCAGACATTGTCAATATGGGCATGTTTAAATGTTGAATTATAATTTCTAAATGTGAGATATATGCATGTTAGATCTTGCAGCTTGAAGTGGATGTTGCAGCAGTTTCTATCTGGATCTTTTAAAAAATGCCTCACAGCATAATTAAGTTATCAAATGAGTATCCATAATATACTATGTTTATGACACAGGTACATAAATATTAGTTAGAGAGCAAAGGTTAGGCAAAAGTTAAGTATGTCATGGACACGTATATGATATTATGTTTATTCCAAATGTTGCAAAAAAACATCAAAATCTATGCGATATGATTGACTTCAAAGGAGAATAAAAATGTTGTTACTAAATAAAAAGGGGGCAGGGTAACGCAGTCGTTAGCATGTTTGGCTTCGGATCAAGAGGTCTGTGGTTCGAATCCCGCCAGGGGCTGGGCAACTTTGTCTGCAGTAGAGAACTGTTCTACACTCAGTCAGGTTTGGGTGCAATGCTACACTGAATTTCAGCGCAGTATCACCCCTGGTATGCTAGTTCCAGGCTATGTTCTCAGGTTTCACCGCAATGCATAGCCACAATGGTGTTGCAGGCTTTCTCCCTGCAATAATAGCAGTAGCCGTGAAATACTCTTGAAAGTGGCGTTAAACCCCTAATCAACTCTCCTCACTAAATAAAACAATAGTAACTTCATAACTAAGGTATCCTTAGTGCAATGTTGATAGATGGCACTAAGGTTTACCTTAGCGACGAGGTCATTTTGTGCAATAAGCCACAGGTTGATGAAGAAGTTAATGGTGGAGAATATAGATTGTCTGGTGATGTAGTGATTCACCTCAAGAGTAATAAAATGACAAGAAAGCTTTATGGCCTTGAGCTATTCAGTTGCTGTTATCAGGTGAATCTACTCAAATTCTTCTTGGTATTGATTATTATCTTCATTAAACATGACATTTGACTAACATGGCTTTTGTTGGAAGTTGGAAGGGTTTATTTCACCAATATTCTGGTAAATTGTAGTGAAAAGAAATTAGTACGATGCTAGTAAGATTATCAACTTCAAGCTTTGGGTTAACTAGAGATTTAAAATGTCATGAGGTTGGAGATTTATCGAGTCAGCTTTTAGTTTAGGATTTTGAGACTCATTCTAATGTTTTAATTGGTACTTCTTGGAAACATAGATTTTGAGTTATGTTTAAGAGGTATGAAAATTCTTGATTTTGTTTTTATGAAGTCTAAGAAAATTTGATAGGAAGTTATTGTAAAACTAAGGATAGTAGGATGCCGTGTCGTTACACTTTTAATTGGCCTTATTATTATCCCCCGCCACGAAGTGGAAGGGGGATATAGGTTTGAGCTCCGTCCGTGCGTGCGTCCGTGCGTCCGTCCGTCCGAGTAAAAGGAGCCAGTTTTTCTCAGTAACCGTTTAAGATAGGATCATCAAATTTTGTGTGTGCCTTCAGGGTATCAATACCTTGATGGAGTTTGAAAATCAGAACCGAGCAAATATTTTTTCCGGAGTTATTGCCCTTGTTACGTTTTTTGGGACTCTGTTCGAGGTGTCTTCAAAGGAGCCAATTTTTCTCAGAAACTGTTACAGATAGGATCATCAAATTTGATGTGTACCTTCAGGGTATCAATAACTTGATGGAGTTCGAAAATCAGAACCGTGCAAATCAATTTTCCGGAGTTATTGCCCTTGTTACGTTTTTTGGGACTCTGTTCGAGGTGTCTTCAAAGGAGCCAATTTTTCTCAGAAACTGTTACAGATAGGATCATCAAATTTGATGTGTGCCTTCAGGGTGTCAATACCTTGATGGAGTTCGAAAATTAGAACCGCGCAAATATTTTTCCGGAGTTTGGTGTCGTGATATTTTTGAGTACACTCGAGTATTTAGGAGAAGGTTCTGACTTTAAAATAAGAACAAATCTGGCGGGGGATGTTGATGACTATGTCTTCTTGTTAAGTTATATGTATCTTGGTAATCTTACTGGATATATATGAGCTGTTTGAGTGGCATTCTAGAAGTTGATGGTATAAGGAAGACAAAAGTGATTCTATGGATGAACAACTTCTTTATTTGACAGTAACGAGGTTTCGGTATAGTTTCTTATACCGTTTTCAGGCATATGGTAAAAAATGAGGAGTACAGCAATTTATACAGTTTGGTATGATAATAAGAAAACAATAACAGTAACAAACGACGCTACTGTCAAATAAAGAAGTTGTTCATCCATAGAATCACTCTTGTCTTCCTGATATATATGAAGTTGTATATTAATGTGTTTTTTAATGGTTTCACTTCCTGATTAGCAATAGCTTGCAACAATGCCTTATATATTTTGGAAATCAATATCTGACAATGTAGGGTCCCTGATGCGTTTTTAATGCTCAAAGTAGTCTGCATGTCTGAAAGGAAACTTAAAATTAGATATTCATTCATGAAAAGCATACTGATCAGCCATTGGCTTCTGATAGGCAATCAATCGTCTTTACAAATTTCCTCATCTCTTTTGAAAACCCATTATGTCACTTTCTGAAGCCTTTTGGTGTAAGCCATGAATTCTTTAGTTTATTTGATGCTTTCTGTTGTTTTATTGATTTAAGTTGGAAATGATTTTCAGAAGACTTGAGTAGGAGCTTTCATCTGTTGATTATCATTGGATAGGTTGATATTTGTTATTATTACCACTTTGGTTGAAAATAAGAAGTGACATATTTTCAATATGAGCACAAGTGCACATATAACTTTTGCCTAGCAATGATTGTTGTAGCGCGAGTTCCCATCTTTATCGCATGTGACGTTATAACACCATTGTTCTTGACGTCACTTTAGCCGGCCATCCCAAGGGAAGTAATTCGTTTCTTGGTTATTTGAATAATAAGATATAACATAGATTTGGTAATAAAGAAATCATTACCCTCGAAAGTGTGTCAAAACTCATGGAAATGTGTGTATAACCATCGCTCTCCCTCGGGTAATAGACATCACATTTGTTTAGTAAAAGTCATATGACACACTTCTTTGGGTAATCTTAAAATAAAATTTGTTATTAGTTATTACCAAATGATATGTATTCAGTCATTCCTGCCCATATCAAGAAAGACTTGCTGTGTGTAATAAATATGATTTTGTTTTCAGTGTTAAGAATAACACCAAAATACCGGTAGTTGAAAACAAGTGAGTTATGTTGTCTTTGTGTGATACTGATACAATAGGATTTGCTACAAATGTAGGGATATAGCTGATTCTCTTTAATGCTAATGTATCTTTTATGTACAACCGTTATGAATTATTTACATCTTTGACATTTAAAAACAATTAGAAGTAATAAGTATTTATTGAAACTGATACTTGACAGTAAACTGCTGAGAGAAACATAATGTTTTTAGTTTTCAGTAACCTAATTAGACCATGTAAGTGTTCACTTATCAATATTTATTTTGTCATTGAAAGATGACATTAGCATTGGATCAGTCTTAACTAAACTTAAATCTCATTTAAAACAGTTTATCATTCATACCTAGCAGTGTTTCTGATCTGAGTACTGCCCTCTGTTGTGTCAGGTGGACTTGAGTTATCTTGTACCTTCAATAGATTGTAATAAACATAGTCCTGCTGAAAAATCATTCTGAGGGCTTTAGTATCCTCTCAGATTAACAGGAGAGCGAAGGTCTTCTAACATTGTCAGATTGTAGCAGATCAGAAATGCAAAGAGGTATGCAGGAGAGCGAAGGTCTTCTCACATTGTCAGATTGTAGCAGATCAGAAATGCAGAGATGTGCAAGGTTTTCTCTGATTTCAATGAATGATTGAAACTTGGTGATGCTACAAGGTTGTGTTCTTTGGGCTTATTGTTACCTTTATTATACCCATCCCTGGCTGTGCTGCAAACATACCACTGATCAGGTGCTTGTCATGGGAATCTCTGTTTACATTAAGGATTGTAGCAACTTTTATAGATTATATGTAAGATCTGGTGAAGTAAGGTTAACCATTCTAAACCTTTTCACCCCTTCAAGCCAGGAATCAGTCTCAGAAATGTATTTGTTACTGTTTTTTTAGGGGTAAAAGGGTTAAAGTATATGTACTTAATTTAACTTAGAATCCCATTTTTAAACGATGACTGCTAATTGTAGTATAACTGATTTGTGAGATGGTACCAATATGTTAAAGCCTTTTGTTTTGAATGTGGCCTTGAATAGGGCATGCCAATTTTCTAGTTAGTCAGTTCTTCAACATCTTCCTACACCAAGCCTAAAATACCAGTTTCCGAATTGTCAGTTTTCTGCCTTGCTGCAGACCCTTGAATTTTCCGTGCTTGCTCTCTCTAGCTTACTATGAGATAAAGCAATAGTCCGATCAGAAAGTAACTGGAGGTTGCTAACAATCGCTAAGGGTCTGCAGCAAGGCATAAAACTAATAGTTCCGAAACTGGCGTTTAGGGCTTTTTGTAGGAGGATGGTTCTTTAACTCCAAGAAAACTTATATATTTTGATCTAGTCATGGTTACTAACTTGCACACTTGATTCCTGCTACAAGCACCCAAATGGTTTCTGTACTTTTGTCTTGCATCTCTCCCGACCTTGACCTTGAGCTGTTCTGACCTTCACCTCTTCTATCTTTTTCAGGGACTATCTCGTGTCTGGCACTAAGGTATGTACTTAACCTCCAACATTTCATCACTTTCGTCACCCTCGTCATCACTTTCGCCACTCCGTCATCACCATCGTCATCCCTGGAGCTCATCATTGTCTCTCTCACCCCTCTGAGATGATCTGATTTCCCTCCAGTCTCTCGTCTTCTACACTCTCAGATCTAATAGTGTGTCCACCATAACCGCATCTATTTCAAATATACTCAGCAAGATTAGTTACGGACCACCCAATATCAATAATAAGTGTTATATATTTTGCAAAGGTGAATAGGGATTTGGAATGATAGGTATCATGGGCTAATTTGCACATGGAATGAAAAATGGCACGTATTATTTAATAAATGCACAAGTGATTTAATATAAATGACACCTTAAAACAATTGGAAGTTGTATGAAACCATAAGAATAGCCCATTGTCTTCACATTCCTAAGCCGTGTTGTTCCTAGGTGATCAGCCGAAGGGTTCAGTTTGGCAATTTTCTAGTAGATGGGCCCTTTTGCAATGATAAACACTGCTAAGGGATATACGTAAATTTTGAAAGTTTAGTTGAAGTTTATTATGAATAATCTTATTCCAATATCTCGAATTACCTTATCAAATAAAGATTGAAATACCAACTTCAGTGTTTTAAGAAAGGGGTGGTCTTTAACTATTTTTGATGAGTATAAAGTGTGTGATTTATTAATCTGCTTACTGCATAGATTTTTCAACACAAAAAGCTATTATTTTCATCACATTCCAATGTATCTAAGGAAATGGTCAATTCAACAAGTTAAGCTGTTAAAAGCTATTAAAATACTCACATTAGGCAAGGTTCCTACAATCTCATGATTGTGTTATACAGTTTGCCTCCTATCAGCTACCAGCAGGCTGGTGCTCACTGGTTCTCTCATCCAGGTACTGCTGATTTTGCATAGTTTATCTAATCTTATTTGCTGGTTATTTACTGTGAATAAATGAATAGGGGGCAAATGTTGACAAGAAAATCATGGAGTTGTGAACCCAGCTGACATGAAATCTGATATGGCATGATGCAGGTAAGGTATCGTCACTCCTTTAAAACTTCCAAAAGAGAAAACTTGAATGTTTTCTTTGATGACCCAAGCTACTTGACAATTTTTAATGGTCAATCAATGTCTTGACATCTTAGTCTGACAGTAGAGACGAGATGTTATATTTTCTTTTATTATAATATATTTATTAGACTTACAACATCAGTCAACTGGAGATGTTATTTTTCTCAAATGCTATCTTAATCAACTCTATGAATGCATCACTTTTTAACCCTTCATCGTTAACTTGCAATTATCTAAAAGAGACAACACTGCAAATTAATAGATGTGCACATTTTACTATTGTTCTTGTCATTTTGTAAACTTGAAATTACTATCCTTGATTAAAAAATGTCTTCATTATATAAAGGATTACAATGAATCGATTAGTTAGTAAAATGTAAATCAAGGATTCTGGATATTTATTTCTTTTCACAACAATGTTCAAAGATTTCTTCCAAACAAAAAATTAATTGTAAAACAGCATTGAATCAAAATTGATTCATTATCTTTCGACTGATATTGAAAAATTAATAATAAATAAACGATAAAAGAATTTTCACACATACATAACATGCTCAATAAAATCAATTTGACGGGCGTCGTTAGCAGTACAGTTTGATAATAAAACATATCTTTCTTCCTAAGGCTTGAGAGCTACAAAGATTCAATTATTGTTAACTTGATGTATTGTGATAGACAGTTTGATTTGCCTGCAGGGTGGGTCTTGTCACGTTTAACCATAAAACATACCATTAGTGTTGAGTTGTTTGATATTTTTCATTTGGTGTATATTCATTTGGTGTATATTCATTCTAAGCAGTTTTTTTAATAAACCGGGTGAATCATCAATTAATCACAATTTTGTTTCAGTTCACAAAATACATGGGGATATATTGATTATATATGAATATATTAGATTTCATCTTTTAAAAATTTCATATGCCATTTATTTGGAAAAGAAGAAAAACACAGAAAGTCTCTGTATTTGAAAAAAGATTCTACAGAAATTTAAGCTGTGATACGTTTGCAGTTTATGTGCAACAATTTGTCATTTGTACCCCAAAAATTCTTTTCTTTTTAGGTTAATTTTTGAATAGGTTCTGTTTAAAAATTCAACATACTAGTATGTCAAGAGCTTAGTCGCTTATGAAGAAAAAACTTTGAAGAAAAAAAAAAGAGTTTTTATTTACGGTATGATCTTTCACTTTCTATAATCTCACGGAAAGCCACAGGAACCCGATATTGTAAATAAAATGTAGGTAAAACGTGGGTAGGAAAGACCCGTCCCCTCTATAAGTAGAGTAAAGGAATAAAGGCATCCATGTTGCCGATCTCGACTCACTTCCGAGTTTAGTCAAAATTATCGCTTCAAATTGGTGACATCTCATACACATACACAATTACCCATCAGTTATACATTTCTCCGCAAAACTTGGCTTATTTCCAACACATGTCACCCTTCAAATAACTTTTATATCTATTTAAATTCGCAAAACGACCGCAGAAACCTCTGGGGTGAACGTTACTCCGCACCAAATGCCTCTAGGGCTATCTGATTGGTCCGTTAGGCGAATTTATTTTAAGCATTGCTTAACAAACAAAACGGCATGATTGGACAGTGCAATGTTTCGGGAATGATTTCGCTATCAATTTCTGATCAGAAGAGTGCTTTATCTTTAGTAGAAATTACACATTCTGTTGTTATCATTGGGCAGGCAACTGTTATACTGTCTTGTTTGTTTACGTAAAAATTGAAAGAAAGTATCAATGAATATGTCAAAACTCTTCTGGCTCAGTGATGTACGTTTCACTAAAGTTGAATTGCCAAACTTTCTGTCCAGTGATGAGAAGAAACATAAGAGTGATTTTCCACACTTATTTATCTAAATATTAATGTCATATATCTAGTTATTAATTTCTGATGTTTTATTCTGATATTTGTGCTTTTCAGTTTTCAGTGTCATGTACAACAACATCCCCAAACATAAAAAAAAATTCAATACGTTTATCAATCGGCTGTTTATTCTGAAATAATGTTAAATTAACATTTACAAAACAAATCTGTCTGAAAGTATATTTATGATTGCCAGCATTTTGTTCATTATGTTAACAAAAATATGCATTTACAGTTTTGGTATAAAAGAGTATTTCTTTGATGCCAAATTGACATTAATAAAACATATGCTTAAACTATCTTTTACATAACGTAACTGGTAAGAACCATCAAATCACAATTTTTAGAAAAAAGTTATCATTCCACAGATTGTGTTAATAGTGTTTGATACACTTTTGTATAACTAAATCTTTTGGTTGTGCTTTATTCACTTGAAATAATTCACTGATATATTGGTAATAATACATCAATTTAAATTTACTGATATGTAAAAGTTTGTATTATGAATTATTTAGATATTTATTAATTCTTGTAATTATACACATGAGATAAACAAATTTTGAACCTCTCTTTTTTAGATAATGAAATGGGAATTTCCATTTAATAATTCTACAGTGTGTGACGACAAGAGCGTGGCAGTGACAATCCCCTAGTGCAAAAATGATTCCAAATACCAAAATAAAAAATCTTTTGACTCCATTGTCACAACCTGGCTTGAAAATGGTGAAACATCAATAAAAATCGCCTTTTACATTTTGCGCGACTTTTAGAAATTATCTAGAGAAAATCGCCCTTACGTTTAACGGACCTATCAGATCGCTCGAGGGGCATTTGGTGCGGAGTAACGTTCACCCCAGAGGTTTTTGCGGTCGTTTTGCGAATTTAAATAAATATAAAAGTTATTTGAAGGGTGACATGTGTTGGAAATAAGCCAAGTTTTGCAGAGAAATGTATAACTGAGAGGTTCTTGTGTATGTGTATGAGATGTCACCAATTTGAAGCGATAATTTTGACTAAACTCGGAAGCGAGTCGAGATCGGCAACATGGATGCCTTTATTCCTTTACTCTATTTATAGAGGGGACGGGTCTTTCTTACCCACGTTTTACCTACATTTTATTTACAATATCGGGTTCCTGTGCGGAAAGCCTAGTAACAATGAATTTGCCATAATATCTCTTTGATGTCAAGGGATATTGCAAAGGTGTTGGATAAACATACTCTTTATTGCCAATTACTTGAAAAACTCCTGACATCTTTGCGTCTTTATTGTAAGAACAAAGATGGCAGGATTAATCTAGCTCAAGTTATTTATTTCATTTTGGCGAGCAGCTAATCATGTCTCAACACATGTCTTGACAATATTGCTGTCATTAGCGTAAACATGAGAGCTTCACGCTTTCATTGAGCCCTCAAAGGGAGATAACTCTTGGTGGCTTATTGGCCATCTCACTTGTAGCTCTTTGAAAAGGGAGAGCAGTTTCATGCTATTGCTTCATATAACATATTGATCTTATTTTCTGTCCATCAAATTGACAATTATTTTGTGTAAAAAGATGATTTTTAGGAGTTTATTTGGAAATGGGTATAAAAGTATAATTTTGTAATTTTAGAAGAATTTTATGGATTTTATTTGCAAAAAGGCCTGTCTATTCAATAAATTACCAAAAGATTAGTATCATGTTCATAGTTTTTAGATACACCTTGAAAAATATAATTACCACTTGGAATTGAAAAATGAGAACATTAGATATGTTAAAAATGGTACAGACAGGAATTTTGATGTGGTGTAATGAAATTTGGCATGATGAATTGCAAAGAATAACTATATGAAGATAAGTTTAGATCATATGTTCAGCATTGTTTGTAGAACACCATCAACCATTGAACCATTATGCCATAAGCTACGCACGTTTGAAACAGCAAACAATAACAGTAGTAAAGAGAACAATTATGCAGACACATTACCTCAAGCTGTTTCACATAGATAACCTACGATAATAACTTTATAAATGCATGCATAAATGTAGGGAAGTATTTGAAATATGAACAACAGTAATGTATTTTTATGATACCAGAGAGAATTCCAATCTAAATCTAAAACTAATGCTAGTCAATATTAGCAATTCAAGTTTTGAGATCTTTTGTTTGACCGAGTGATAAGGATTTTTTAATGTAAGGAAAAGAATAAAATATAAGTTTACAAAATATGATACATAATCCCCGAGCACCTAAAAATTAATGTTTCAAATCTGCTGCACTCTATCATCCCTGAATTTTTTATGAGAAAATTTTAGTCAACAATTTTGATATAAGAATACTTATACAAAAGATATAAGGTAGAAGTCACAAACTTCCCCCAACCATTGATAGGTGAAAGGTTAATTTAGCCAATCAAATTCCTTATAAATCCATCTGTAGAAATTATTATCCAAAGGCAAGTTCCAGCCTGTCTCTGTATCACTTATGAAATTTGCTTGTTGTCCACTCCAGCTCAACTGACCATAGGTCAAGAGGTCCAGTCTTCAGGTCTATTACCAATTTCAGTTTAGCTAATGGTGTTTGTGGAACAGCTAATCATCAGTGTATATAGCTTGAGGTACGATTTATACAAATATGGGCAGCTTTCTTTTGATATTTGTTCTGAAAGTTAACATTCTTTGGTATTTGCAATTTGTAAACATCATTGCACCCATTACACACAGGGTAGACTTATGTCCAAAATATATTTTAAAAAATCACTTTACATTATAAAACTTAAGATATGACTTTAATCTAGCCTTTTTCCTTGCGTTTAACTTGAAAATTTTGCTTTAAGTTTGGTATTAAGTTTTAAAGGCGCAAACAAGCATTAAATAACTAGAATTTAATTTTTCTGATTTATTTGTTACTTTATGAGATATAGTAGATTTGAAACCCCGATAAATAATAAACATCATAGAATCTATGTTTCTCAACATTTAATGTCACTGTTTTGATTTTCAAAATTGAATAAAAGACTATTTGAAGTACAGAGAGACATGCTGTCTATGAAAGAGGATACTTGAAATATAATTTTGAACTTGTCATAAAACGATATATTTTATTACCCATGTCTATGTGACACGTTTATGTCTCTCAATCGCACATATATGTACATGCACCAATTCTTTCTGATTTATTAGCTTTATTTGAAACCTTAGAATATTTTCTGTTGGCAAAGGAAATAACATGTTTTTAAATTGTTTGTTTTCTGCAAAATGTATTTCTCAGAATATCAAGTTTCATCAAAGATTATATGCATTAACATAAAACACATTTCATATTCACACTTTAAAGACAGATGTTGAATGTTTTTTAATCAAGAGCCTTTATTTTATGTTGTCAGGGTTGTCTCCCTTGAATTGTAATTCTGTTAATGTGAAAGTCAAATGGCATGTATCAAGAGTGAAAGCTAAGGCCTAGAAAAAAAAGTAATTCGTTTCTGGTTTTCGCCCGTGTCAGTTTCAAACCCCGCATTAAGCCTTTTTTTTCCAGATGTTGACAAGGGGGGGAATGGATATGATGACCCCTGGCCCAGAAAAAAACATTGAAACTTGAACTTTTATAATGTAACTGGTTTCTGTTCGTGTTGGCCTTCAAATACACATTTTTAAAGTGATCCAAAGTTTATATTCATTTATTTTTTCAAATTCCGTTGAATAATTTTCAGATACAATAATAAAAAATTATTTGAAAATAAATAAAAAAATCTGGGTCATCGCATCATTTTTGCCTGCATGCTGAGACCAGAAACATTTTTTTATTTGTTTTTTAAGCCTAATGATGTTTGTTCCCTTAGACATTGCATACTGAAAAGAAATGAAAAATAGGTCAACCAAGTGGCCAAGACTTACTAAAATATAGTTAAAATAATAAAACAATTTTTCATCAGCTTTAATTTTGTTACACTCTTAGTGGTAATAAGAATTAAGTTTAATTGTGAGATTAGATGAGTTTAGTGTTCTGAGGTCAACTAAACTAATATATTTTGACCATGTAATACTTAAAACTTTAAATGTCTCATTTGGATTATCATTATTATTGTTATATCATTGACATTATCCATCATCATTTATCTTTCTCGCACATTTATGGCAGGTAAGGTATCTTTATTTCCTGAGATGTCTTCATATCTCAGGAGTAAGAACTAGTAATTTATTGAGAAAATTTCTCTCAAATTATGATTGATTGCATTCTTAGATATTGTGTTATGAATATGATTGCATCATAGTTATGTTCTGAAATAGAACAATTTATGGAGATGAATTAAAAATCTCAAACTAAATGGCAAATAACTGCATAACCTGTGTCATAATGACATTGACTCCTCCACTTCCAGTTATCATTTGATTTGTCTTGACATTTTTTACAAAAAAATATTTGGCATGAAAAAAAACCCAACCTGTTTTCGAGTACATATTGAAATGATTGAAAAAGATTTTGTTAGCTTTTCATGTTTTAAGCACTTTTTTCATCACTTTTCCAAATTTTTATTCAGCATTTTTTTTATGAAATTGGTAAATGTCTTTCCTTGTGTAAATATTGTACATCTGTTGCTTATATTTGGTTGGGAATCCTCAAATAAAAAAGATTTATTACTGATTGATAGAGCCAAAAGTATGAATATTCTTGTAAGTGCATATATGCAGATGGACATAAAGCCAAGTAGTATTAATATTAAGCTTTGCAGGTTGACATGTGTTTGCAGATTTCCTCTTACGTAATTCAGTGTGCAAATGTTTTTGCAATTTTCGTGACACAGACAGCTAGAGTGGCAAGGGAAATGTACGTTGGAGACGTTAAATAAATACGACTAATTTGCCGACATTCCTCTGTCACATGTTTCCCAGCAAACTCCAAGAAGGCTAAATTACAGTCTCTTGAACTGAAACTTGTAGAGACTAAATATTTTCTTGCTCCTTAATTTCAAAACTAGAGTTCAAAATATTATACAGTGTTAACCCTTTAACCACTACAAGCCAATTGGCTTGTTATTTTGTTCTTAGGGGTTAAAGGGATAAGGACATATTGAAGAATATTCTTCGGACATTGGAACAAACAACAGTTCAGAAAATTATAGAATATTAAAGGTCCTAAATTTCAAAACAAGAGTTCAAAATATCATAGAAAGTTTACCCTTTAACTCTTTCACAGAAGACATATTTGAACCTTTTTTGTTTAACAGTCTGAATAGTGGTATGATGATGCAATTCTTTTATGTCTCAGCATCCATATTAACTTCATCTGAATGATAAAGTACAAGTTGCAATTTCCTACACATCATGTCATGCAAGTTGAAAGTAGAGAAAAAAATAGAAAATGTTCAAATTCTGTTTCAAACGTAACAATCATAACATTTACTAGTGAAGACAGCAATAGTTGGAACCATTTTGCAAGAGAATGTTGGTAAAGCTAATTTGCTAATGAATAATACTGACAAATGTCTTTATAGTTAAGTCAACCATTAATGGCATAGAACAAGTTTGGTGTAGGTAAGTCAACCATAAATGATAAATAACAATTTTGGTATAGTAAAATCAACCATGAGTGGTAACTTGTTGCAGAATCGTTACTTCGGTAATCGGCAACAAAAAGAAAAAAGTGACAGTTCTGAGTTAATTTCAAATATGACAAGCATTCCATTGACGAATGCCATGTCAGCCATAAATGGTTGCATATTGCAGGAGAGTGTTGCTCCAACGTTTATCTTTCCATGTCAAGCGGCCCGGAGAGAGTATCGGAGTGTTCCCCCCTTCTACAGTGTCATGTGTAACAGAACGAGGTGGCCTGTGTTTCTCTACCAGTGTCAGCAGACACATAATTGGTGATTAACAAACTCCCGAGCTGTTTGAAAAGGATCACTTTCTTGCAAAAAGTGGGATCATAGGGCGGGAACTCCGAGACATGCTCCGAGATGTTTGGTTTGGTCTGCGCTGGGTGTAAGCGTTTGTTGACAGTAGATTGTGGAGGTGTTTGTGAGCTGGGGGGAGGTTGTCCGTCTTTGCTCTGAGCATCAGACTTCACTCTCCAGTAAGATCAAATCTGGTTTGCAAAACCGAGAGATGGGTAGAAAGAGAGGGTAGAGAGGGGTTAGCATATTTTATTTTAGATCAAGATGTCCTGGGTCTAGATCCTGCCAGGGGTTGGTAACTTTGTAGACTTGGAGAGCCATGGTTTGCAATACCGGGAGATGAGTATAGAAAGGGGTTAGCATAATTTGTTTTAGATCAAGATGTCCTAGGTCTAGATCCTGCCAGAGATTGGTAACTTTGTAGACTTGGAGAGCCGAGGTTTGCAATACCGGGAGATGAGTAGAAAGAGAGGGTAGAAAGGGGTTAACATATTTTGTTTTGGATAAAGATGTCCTAGGTTTGGATCCTGCCAGGGGTTGGTAACTTTGTAGACTTGGAGAGCCAAGGTTTGCAATACCGGGAGATGGGTAGAAAGAGAGGTAGAAAGGGGTTAGCATATTTTTCTTTAGATCAAGATGTCCTAGGTCTAGATCCTGCCAGGGGTTGGTAACTTTGTAGACTTGGAGAGCTGAGGTTTGCAATACCGGGAGATGAGTAGAAAGAGAGGGTAGAAAGGGGTTAACATATTTTGTTTTAGATCAAGATGTCCTGGGTTTGGATCCTGCCAGGGGTTGGTAACTTTGTAGACTTGGAGAGCTGAGGTTTGCAATACCGGGAGATGAGTAGAAAGAGAGGGTAGAAAGGGGTTAACATATTTTGTTTTAGATCAAGATGTCCAGGGTTTGGATCCTGCCAGGGGTTGGTAACTTTGTAGACTTGGAGAGCTGAGGTTTGCAATACCGGGAGATGAGTAGTAAGAGAGGGTATAGAGGGGTTAACATATTTTGCTTTAGATCAAGATGTCCAGGGTTTGGATCCTGCCAGGGGTTGGTAACTTTGTAGACTTGGAGAGCTGAGGTTTGCAATACCGGGAGATGAGTAGTAAGAGAGGGTATAGAGGGGTTAACATATTTTGCTTTAGATCAAGATGTCCAGGGTTTGGATCCTGCCAGGGGTGAACTTTTAGACTCGGAGAACTGATCTGCATTCTATGAGAGTAAGTGGGGATCTAGTCAGAAGTCCATTTGGTATTGCAGCCAATGTTTGTAGGTTCCACTGTGAAGATATGGATAAATGTACTAAAGGCTTTGTTGCTGTTCCATTAGCAACTTACAATACAAGCTATACCAATTTGAGCAGATACTTTTGTTTCATATAGCCATGCAGCCACTAAAATAATTATTAAAAAACAATCCTTGAATATATATGTGTGCAGAATACCTTTCATGACTGGTACATTCATGGTTGCAAGGGCATTTTGAGGAAGAAGTCTGTGATGTGGGTTAATGAGTAGGTTGGTGGTTTAGTTTATAGATTGTGAACAATTGGTAGGTTACGTGTTACGAGCAACGTGTTTAGGCAGTAGTGATAGTTGTGAGATGGGTTGGTTGGTGGTCAACTTTTTGGAGTTGGGATAAATTGAGTGGATAGGGTTGATTGGTTGGTAATTGGGCAATATTTAGGCATCTTTGAGAGGCATTTTAGAAGTTGGAATGACAATATTCCTCAGCATTGATATTTAGGCAGTAGTGGTATTCGTCTTGTGAGTAAAGGTGATGGGTAGCTCGGTGGATAAGATTTAGTGCAAAGTTGGATGGATAAGTTTAATGGGTGGATTTGAAGATTTGTTGGAGATACTCACAAAAAAGAAAATGGGTAAGTTGGTGAAAGAATTGATTTGAAATGTTTGAAAGATAGGATTGGGATCTCATAGATATATCCCTCTTTGCTACTATCTCGACTCAAAACATTGGCGATCACTCGAGACCTGGAAACTGCTGATCAACGCGGACTCGTCCCTGTCACGCTGAGAAGGGATCAGACGTGATGGGATTTATCACGCTAACACTGATTTCTTACTCAACAAATTGATTACTTCTAAACTCACACTTTATGGCTTGGGCAAATTTATTCCGGCTGATTAAATGTCCAGACTCCTAACGAAATTTCAAGTGTTGGTTTACTTAGTAGTCAAGAGATACGGCCAACTGGAAAGATATGGTACTTAAGCTTTCTGGTAGAGACTTATAAGAGATTGAGCCTCCTTTTGGTGCTGTGATGAAGGAGTCGGCCAATCAGACGGACTGACACTACACCGTTAATTTGGGACTTTCTCTATTTGGCACAGGTGCTTGTGCTTGCTTTGAAATAACCTGGAAGTTTCTTTGATTGAGGGGTTACAGATATTTAGATATTTTCAAGAAATATGAATCATCTACGGATAGTTTATAATAGTTTCTGATAGTTTTAGGTTTATGACTTTAACTAATGAAAATGCAGGGTTAAGTTTTAAAAAATCCCAGGAAGAAATTTTCTTTCTTAACCTTGTTACTCCTTACTATATTCAATGTGATAACTCACGACATTAATTTGATAAATGAAGCTATGTTTAAATCATTTTCATATGTCAATGACAAATGTTTTTGTAGGTAATTTATCTTTTTAAGGCTTACAGTCTTTAAGACACTGGGTTGTAGTGCAGGGGCTGAAAAGTGACTTAAGTATTTGAGAGATGGAATTCCGACTATTTGATGCATGTCTGGAAGTATTCTATAGGAACTTGATCCAAATATAAAAACACTGCCACCTGTTGTCGAAATTCAAATACTTAGTCTGGACTAGCGTTGTATTCATTTTGATAACCCAGAAACCATTTTACTAGCCATTGGCTAGCAAACGAACTTATTCTGCCAGGTGTAACTTTTTGATAGCCATTGGCTAGCAACAAAAGATAATTCTGCCAGGTGTAACTTTAACTAGCCATTGGCTAGCAAACTAAAGATTATTCTGTCAGGTAGAACTATTTGATAGCCATTGGCTAGCAAACAAAATATAATTCTGCAAGGTATAAATTTTTAGTCATCCTACTCAGGGTTTTCAGTTTTTCACCTTACTTTCTTCCCTGTGTTCTTCTTTGAGCTTCTGTTTCCCGTGCTCACTGCTTTACAGCATTATGCACTGCTGAAAGATAAAAAGGTTTCATTTCAATTCTATACTGGTCTCATATTAGGGATTTCTTCCGGCCTTTACATGAAGAACTTAATTGTTTGATATTTTATGACATGCTTGTAAGAAATCAAGCACTTAAGCATAATTCAATGTTGGATATCGCTTATGATCAATGACAAGTTTAAGTATAAAAATTCCAATCCATTAATCATTTTCAAAAGAATGGGTTGTGATGCTAACAAAAACAATATGATTTGAAGATAAACATTAGTGGTTTTGTAAATAAAGACGTCAAACAAGTTATTGCCTGGTGTTTTTCCCCAAGTCTTTATTATGCATCAAAACAAATAGGCCTTGATCAATATTGTTCGGTTAAACACGGTGAAAGCAATTTGAAATTACAAGCATTGTGTGCTATTGATGGGAAGATGTACGCTATTGACGGACAGAAGGAAGCCGAGAGAACAATGGATTCACTGCGAACAGCAAGAGAAGCGGATGTACACACGCTCCAAGCCCCCAATCAATAAGCACTGGAAAGCTTTTCACAGTATGTTTTCACGTGTAATTGCGTATAGTCCCGTCTATGCAGGTACCGAGACATAGGTGGCGCTCCGTCATGTTTCTCCGAGCACGACTAACTGTTTAACATTTAATTCTTGCGGCCAATACATCTTTGCTTGACTTGTTAGCATATTGATAATTCATTTCCTCTTTGTTTTCCCGCCTGAATTATTTAATGAAGAAAACAGGGCCGATGCCCAATAGAACATGTAAGTGTCTCGACCGCTGATGTCTTATTAAAAATTGATCGTGCTATCGAACAGGTGTGTGATGTATATGGAAACGTGTCCCTCGATGACGGCCGATTGCGATCGTATATGTCAATCTGATTCGGACAGATGATTGTGCTGCCTGGAAGCGCTGATGATTAAAAGGATAGGCTTTATATCCGTAGATGACAGACGGCGTCCATTTTTCTCTGATTGTCATCGTTAGTGTCCTGATAGTAAACAGCCGTTAGGAGCGAAAGTCATTTCTCCCATAGACTGATAAGGTCTCGAGGCGCCACACAGGGGGTCGCTAACGATTTATTGATTGGGTGATCATCGGGGCATGGTATTAATAATGCTGTACATTGATGTAGATGTTCCAATCAGTTCCGCTAGAGCGATCTGTTGCCAGACCAATATCATCATCATACGCTGATGATAGATCGCTGTCATAGCAACACACCTAAACAAACAAGATTTTGTCAACTTACGGAGCACTCATAATGTCTCTTTGGTCATAAAACTGAGTTTATCTTTTGATCTTGTCATGGAAGTACATGATTCTACATGAATGCGGTTAAAATGTTTTCAAGTTCATTTTGATGTTTTGAGTGATGGTCGTTTATGTATATGAAATTCACATTGCTGTTAAGTCATAAAATCATAATGTTGCTTTTGATATTTTTTTGAAAGAAAAAATAGAAGTCATTTTTGTTTTGAACTTTTTTGTGTGATGGTGATATTCAGTCCATTTAAAATGTTTTGCATGAGTAGCTGGGTTGTTAGTTGATTGTGTTATTTCATAGCCTGTAGGGGTGTTTGGGGAAGCCTGATAAATCTAGACCACATTTGTATGTTTTCATACCTTATATTTGGTTATGTGATAATTCCTCTTGGAGTGTACAAATGTTTTAGAAATGTTCTGAGGATAAACTTTGGTTTAGTCAGAAAACAAAAATTTCATGCAAAAAGTTGTCAACGTAAGACATTTTTTCTGAATTATTTCAACTTTTTCCAATAGTTCTAATTTTACGGATATGATTTTTGTTAACTACACGCTGTCAAAGTTTATGAAGATATATTGTCTAAGTTCATTTTCCAATCGGCTTTTACTTTAAATATGTTTTATGTTCTAGAAATCAAAAGTAATCACAACTCTTGTTGAAATGTTGCATATGCCTATATTCTATTTAAGTGTCTTCATCATTGCCAAAATTGTTGAATTTCCCTGAATTCAAAATGGTTTCTTCTGTTTATGCAACAAGTGAAAATGTTCAAAGCTGTTGATTCAAAATTTGTAGGAAGATGTATTGACGTGTCCGGTGATTTACATCCAAGTTGATATTTGTTTGCGATGATTAATCTGTAATTCAATGCCTCTACTTTCCCCTTAAGGAAAAGATCTAATTTAGAGAAATGTTAGCTGGTTCTGATAAAGAAAGAAGATACTTTGATACAGAGGCAAGTCAAATTATCACCAGCTAAATGTCATAGTATGTTCGAGATTGGAGCTCGGCAAAGATTTATATGTTTTTGAAACGAGTAGTTTAGATGAAAAATAGTTATTGATGAAAAATGTCAATCATTTACTGAAATGATAATTTTGAAATTTTGACTATGTTAAATTTTTATCCCGTTGGATATAATCATCTTCCGTCAGTCCGTCTGTCCGTCGGTCTGTAATCATTTTGTTTCCTGAGCAGAACTCAAAACCTGTTAGACCTAGCTTGAAACTTCATATGTTCATTAATAAGCATGTGAAGATGCCTTTTGGTATTTTCAACTTCTTCAGATTTTGGACGGTTTCCATGGCAACGTTACTTGAATTTGGACGAATAGGATATGTTATCTTCTGATGACTCTTGTTAAATTTTCTCGTGGTATATTGAAGTTTTCTTTCATGATTATAAACTTTATTAGAGATCATATGAAATGTAGAAGATATTTGGTTTTGGTATATAATTGGCCTTGATATTTTATATCTCTCTTCGTTGAAGTTCTGGTATTTATGAAATGTTTATCATTCTATATTTATGTTATTAGAAACAATTTTTCTGTTAATTTTGTTTATTACTTTTGTTATATTAATATGATTGCCTTGGGGGAAGTCAAATAAAAAAATTAGCTTATTCAACAAGTATTTTTATATAGAGTTACAAGAAATTTTAAATTGTTTATATCTTTTCAGTTATTGAGTGAATATTTCTTGACTTTTGATTGATTATTATTTTTGGACAAATTGTTTTGTTGATTGTTTCTTTACTGATTTACACTATGTTTGAAGTATTTCAACTTCATTCTGCTTGAAGATAAAGGAGGTTTCCATTTTATTTAGTAGAGAACTACATGCGTAAGGTTTAGGTGCAATGTTTTACTTAAGTTTAGCGTAGTACCACCCATGGCTCGCTAGTTCCATCCGATGCTCGCAGGTTTTACCGCAATGCATAGCCACAATAGAATAGCATTGAGGGCTTTCTCTCTGCAATAATAATAATCTCTGCTAGCAGCCGTGATATAAGTGAAATACTCTTGAAAACCTTGTTTAATTCCTAATCACTGTACCCTACCTCCATTTTATTTATGATTTGAGATCATTGATGGTTTCTATCCTATCATATTCAGTTCCTTGTTTCATGTGCATAATTGGTAAGGTCCTTTCGTGAGTAAACATCATTTTGCTAAATCAATCCAAATTTCTGTTTCATGGAAAGTGAAACAAGAAGATAATGATAATCTTTGCAGAAAACATTTAGATCTTCTTCCTTGAAGGTTTCTCATTACCAGAAACTAGTTTACTGTATTTCCTTGAATACAACCCGGGTTCAGCACCCCTTACCCATAGGGTCTGTTTGAGGTTCAAAGTTTAGTTCTATATGTTTATACCCTGTTTGAATTTGACTCTGCACCTCTTTGCACCCTGGTTCTATTTGAAGACAAGAGCTCCGAAGTTTGAATCCTGCCAGGGGCTTGGCAACGTTGTCTGTAGTAGAAAACTGTTCTACATGCAGTAAGGTTTTGGTGCAATGCTACACTGTATTTCAGTGCACTACCTCCCATGGTTCGCTAGTTCCAGCCGATGCTCGCAGGTTTCACAGATTGCATAAACACAATAGCGTAGAGGGCTTTCTTCCTGCAATAATACTAACAGTTGCGATATAACTGAAATATTCTTGAAAGTGGCGTAAAACCCAATTCACCTCACCTCACCCCACCTCAGTCAGGTTTCACTGCTGTCCATAATTTTAACAATGTTGCAGGCTTTCCTTGACAACTACCAAAATAGAATTTGGATTCTTCTAGCTAGAAATAGTGTTGAATTTGAGCTGACATAAATGGACCTGATTTGTGCTTTGCAATCAAATTCAGCTCAATTTGAACCTCTACCTCAGTCAGGTTTTACTGCAGTTGATAACTCCAACTGTGTTGCAGGCTTTTCCATGACAACTTCCAAAATGGATTCTCCTAGCTAGAAACAGTGTTGAATTTGAGCTGACATAGATAGGTCTGACTGTGAAACCACAAGGGTAGATTCTAGCTAGTAGATTCAGATCAGACTTCTATTGAATCTTGATGCTCCTCTCGATCTGGGAACAGAAATCAGATACTGTCCATCATCGGTGGTCCCAGTGCCATTGTCATACAGTGTGGGGAATTAACACTCATGTGAATCAAATTTATTTTGGCCAAATCTGTTGGTTCTGAATAACAACTTAGCTCAGGTGTCTGATACAGTGTTTCAGCTTTATTGCTGTTTTTGACAATGGCGATTGTTGCTGTTTCGGAGATTTGTTTTATTCTTGTGTATTGACAACATTGACCTTATATTGTTTATGTTTTATAGACATTATGCTTGAGTTCAAACTATGTTTCGGTTGCGCTTAGATTCTGTGAATTAACTCAATCCCGCTGTGGTTTTTTTCATAATCTGAATCAAATTATGTGACTAAAATATTGAAATAGGATGATAGTATCAAATGTGTTGAGATTCTTGTATATTTTACCATTTTCACCATTAAAAATTTTTAATTCCAACACTCAAAGGCTATATCGAAATACAGAGCAACAAGGGAAATATACAAGCCATTGTAAAGGAAAATAACCCTCAGCAAAATTATCTAATCCTTACTGTAGCATATATTTCTAAACAAATCATTGTAAATGAGTCTTGTAAGTGCAAGGGTTAATTCATGGTCAGGTTCACCGTCGTGAAACAATGTCTTTTTTTGTGAACCCCAAATCTTAAACTTTGAATAACTAGATTATCAGTTCCCTATACTTTATGAACCGATTGGTTGGAAGTTATAACTTTAAGAAAAGGGATGACGCATTTTGCAATAATAGCCAGTTCCCTTCTCCTGTTTTGAATGCCAATACTGTACTTATTTGAGCGGCACTGTTCTTTTTCCCTGAGAAATTTTGTAAATTAATTCAGTTATGATACAAGCCCTCGGTGAACTCTATCATACGATTTAATGAATATTTGTGAAAAATAATTTTAATCATTCCAAGCTTTTTGAAATTCGTGGTTGAATGTTTCTTGAAACTGAATATTTGATCAAAGACAAAAAATGTCTCTCTCAGCAGTTTTGAAAGCTGAATTAATCCCTGCCCTCGTGAGACCTGATATTAATTAATTGTTCTTGAGCTCTAAGCTATTTCTTTGATTGCATCGCCTCGTGGACCGCCGAGTAACTTCATACAATGCCCTGATCATTTTAACTCTTTATTAATTAAATCTCCATAATTTGTTGATTCTCATGGAAGTCTTAAAAATGACCTTATTTAAGTTCAGTTGATTTGGCTGGGAAGGGAAAAATAATGTCATGAATTAGAGCTTGAAATGTGATACAGATTTGTTTCTCGGTAAACTTGATAATTTGATGAATCTTTTAAATTCTTCTTGAGACAAATATTGGATTAAGGTTGTTAGGTACAGATCTAAGATTACAGCTCAGTTTAGAATACTTATTAAAATTTCAACTTCTTTGATCGCTTTTAAACAATTATTTGAAGAATGTTTAGTAATCTTGTAACATTCTTCGATTGTTTCGATGTTCCTCTGTGTGAGTTATTGAAGGGCATTTAGAAGTGGAATACATAAGAACAGCTAGGTGACAATTTCTTTATTGTTTATTACTCAAAACTCAAGTGACTCCATGAAGCCCATATTTTCACGAGTGGCCCACGATACACAAGATTTCTGCTTGACAACTTCTTTATTGTGATAAATGGTTATATCTTATATTCTCAGTGTGATATCACTAATCTAATCTATCACTAATCATCTAATATCACAAATGATTGGATGAAGCCTGTACTTTTATGAGTGCCCCACAATACATAAAAGCAGAACGATTTCTGGATGACAACTTCTTTATTGTGAAAATCATAACATTTCAGAGTCTATACTTACGCCTTTGTCAGGCAGAATGTAAGTCATCCCAAATCTCGCATAATGCATATTACTCCTAGATATTTTCATTCTAAAAAAGTAGTTGTCCATAAAGTCTTGCTATTCTTATGTTACATGATGTCTGCTTATATTTCTTGTTACAATTAGCCAGGTGAAGCATGTCAGTAACATCATGGCACGTTGACAGTGCAACGGTATGGATAGGTTGAGCGTATATTTCTCCACGAGGTGTTAGAAGGGCGTGGAGGGACTCTATGTTGTTGTTAAATATTTACCGGCAAGTTAGAATGGAGTTTATTAGTGTGCAAACAGAGATAAGAGCGCAGGTCTTCAGTTTGGGGTCGTGTTAAACATTCCATGTCTCTATGTCATGTCCCTAGCTGCAGATTGTGTGTGGTAGTTTAGTATCGGGTAATACTTGGGAAAATATTTTTGACCATTATTCTTGACAGTATGTGTTGCTGGAACATATCTGATTTTATTACTTGACTATTATTTTTATTTACGTCCCAGTTGGATATTTGGTTTAACACGTGAAAATATTTTGACCAATCTGCTTGACAGTATGTGTTGCTGGAACATATCTGATTTTATTACTTGACTATTATTTTTTTGGCATCCCAGTTGGTTGTTTGGTTTAACTTGTGAAAATATTTTGACCAATATGCTTGACAGTATGTGTTTCAAGAATACAGCTGATTTCTATTACCTGACTATTTTCTTCCAATCCTTGTTCCTGAAATTGGTAAATCTTTTCAGATTTTTAGAAAAAACACCTGTTCTAAGACAAGAATTTGTACTTGTATCAGCTTAAAAGATTAAAAAAAATTCATATAACAGAAAAATATTATATCTTCAAAATAATGGATGTTGCAGATTTATGATATATTGTCCTGTAATGGGATTGTGATATGTGAGTTAGTTTTAAGTTAGTTTCAGATTTTAACTATTGAATCAATTGTTGTCACTGTTCTTAAATCATCTGGCAATAGCAGGTATAGGGTTAATTAAGAAAATTATTACTTTGGTTCCTTTCTAATATGATTGAGTGAACCACAGGTAAAATTGTCAGTTAATCTGAAAATGTACAAAGGTGATTATAAGTTTTGATATTCATATTCCTTTGATGTAGTCAAAATTGAAATATGAATTCCCTATCTCAGTTTTCATATTTTTGCTTTGACAAATTTTTGAAATGGAACACATTTTGCAATTAAATATGTTCTTTTCAAAGGCAGCTCTAGAACACCATATATTGGAATTTTGAACTTCGTGTTATGAGTTGAGGAAATCTTAGAAGTGTCAAATAAATCACCATGTCCTAGGATACAAATGCAGGTTTGGGATAAGTGGATTAGCATGAATTTTGAAGGCTCAGCTTAGGAACACGTATCCAGGTTTACGATCACGTACCCCTTATATAAAGAGCGTCACCAACTAGTTGGAAACCTAGTACATGGTCCGCCCATTACGAGTGCTCTCCATAACCATAGTCAACTAGGGAACTCATACATTAAAGTGTAAAGGGCAATTTTGTCATTTGAATTGCTACAAAATTTGACATTTATACTCTTGACAGGAAATTACAATACGTAGATAAATCTACTGGCATTTGACATTTATGTTGAAGCATTTAATTTCTTCAAATAATGTTTGAACAAATAATTTGTTCCAGAAATGTTTTGACCTGTACTGATATAACTGGGGCAATTTCTTTTATCTCTATTAAATTAATCATTTCAAATTTGTCAATTATGAAAGTTATGAAAAAAGTATTCGGGAGATACAGAGCAGTTATGGTATTCATTTTGGGGATCATATGAAATTAGGGATGTTTTTGGGGATCATATGAAATTGGGAATGTTTTGGGTCATCGTATGAAATTGGGGATGTTTAGTTTCAGACATGCAAAAAGGGAATGATCAAGTTATCCAAATGATGTTCCTTGATAATAAACAATCTTTCATTGGATTGAATAGTGAGTGAGTTTTTGTTTAGCACAGCTTAGGCAATATTTCAGCCATTAGCGGTTAATTAAATAACTAGTTAAACTATGTGTAATATTTGACAAAAATTAAATTTCAAATTTCGAAACAATCATATTTTCGAAATATATTTGTCAAATCTTGCATGTCAAGTGCAACATAATGAAATCTCTGACAGATGAATTGAAATATATTAGGAAAAATGACATTTTTATGACGCCTTATGTATAATACTATGATCTAGGAGTCCGTCAGTCAGCAACATGGGCATTGTTTGTGCATAATTAGGAAACTCTACACTTTTCAATTATCATCTGTGACATACATGATGGGGGATTGTCAGGATTGTAATTAACCTGCCCAGGTGTGTCATACTTGGTCACCAGCCGGTCACCTGTTCGCTAATTAATTAGATGCTTATCCATCTCAGGTACTTGACCAGTGGCCAACCAGCTGACTGCGTGTGCAAGTACTGGTGAAAATGCTTTGAGCATTTTTGGCTCTTTTTCACATGTTTATGCAAAGCCACTCCCATCCCTTCCATGTTTACAAACGATTTATTCATTAATTAACTATATTTGATTGAAATTTAAGTTTATAAGGTGAATTGTCTTAAAGACTTCTAAAACACATTTAGTTTTGCCTATGCAGAATAAAGAAGTTGTGTATCTGTAAAATAAGACATTCTTTAATGCTTTAACTGTTAAGATAAAATTTAAAGACGTCATCTGATGTCACAGGTGATGCAACAGAGTTAGAACAACTGTAAGTCTGATGTCATCGACCTAAATAATTATCCTTTTAATTTGCAAAAAGATGTCACCAGAAAGTCTGTATTTGCCTCTTTTTCTCAAATGAATTAATGACAACAGTTGCCGAACTCCTCTGTAATATAGTGGGCCGAACTGCTTTGAGTATATGTCTGACTGTTCATGCATTTATCTGAACTTCTTTTTTGGGGTTATGAATAAAAGCTATTCTTCTGAAAGCTTGAAATTAGGACGATTCTACTAACCCATTGGTAGCAAAGAAGATTCTGGATTATAAATGTAACTAGCAAGTCCAACAATTGAATAAAGTTCCATGATGATAGGATTGATCGAGTTTAGGTTTTGGTCATTTGACCATTCTTGGGAGATGTTATGTGTCCACAACTTCAGAGGTTGCTTGTTGTGTCCAGGTGTGGGTCAGCAATTGTAGCTGTCCACTGTCCTTCTAAACTGGACATGGGCTGATGAATGGCCTGCTCCCTCTGTAATTAGTGTCCGGTTGTAACGAGCACCTTCAGTGTTTAGGTGCCTATTTTCTGTGCCCAGAATAGAGTATAAACATTATTGCCCATTTTCTGTATTTTGAGATTAAAATAAGAGACGTGAATACCACCAAGCAAAGAAATATGAAACTTAGCTTCAGGGTAAAGATGTGAATTTGATTAATTCGCCTCTGCTGTTTCTTTTTACTTCGACTGTCAACGATTGAAGGTTGGAATTAAAAAACAATCTACAATAATGTTCGTTGTTTTTAATGCAAAATAGTGTTGGTAAACATTTTCAAGAAATTTACATGAAAAACAAACCTTTTTTATATGTGAATGTGGGAGTAATGCACTTACTATTTCATGTATTGAAATAAGTGTTCCAGAATCTTTTAATCTAATATGGCAATTTTATAGATTTTGTAGATCACGCAAAAGATTCATTTTCAGATGTTTAAAAACTTTGCACGATAGATAATTTCATCTGACATTTACAGGCTTCTTTGTAATACAAAGAAAATATTTGTATATAATAGCTTGGCTGAAAATTAATTGCATGATTTTTTGGGTAAACATAAAATTTCGGGTACAAGACCAGTTTGACCCCCTGAGTACTCGAATCCAATTTTTGGGACCAGAAGAATCATGATGTCTCCTGTCATGAAGGAAGGTGGAAAAAATGATGCATACCGACATTATTGCACTTTTCTCTGTGTGGTTGTACCAGGCAGGCGTCAGTGGTTACTGGAAGTATATATATATCAATATAGTGTATAAAATAGATTTGAAACCTAGCCTGTTCTGAAAATTAATTGGTCAATTCCTAAGGGGGAATAAAAGAAAAAATTGAAAAGTTACCAGTCCTGACCAAAATGAACCAGTCCTGTCAAAAAGTAGCCAGTCAAGGACTGGCGGACAGGCTATATTTTAAACACTGATCAATATTACTTCTGCAGTTCAAATACGATGAAAGTAATAAAGTGGAGTGGTAAGAATGTTTAGCTAACATTCTATTCATGTCCTTTTCCCTAAGGTGTTCACGGATCAGGGATCTTCCATTAAACTGACTTTTAACCACGAAGTCTAGATAACCTGGATAAAAAACAAGAGAAGTGAATAAAAGAAGAGATTATGTCAATTCCATGTTGAACAGTATAATTATATCTATTTCATGTACAGTATGACACACTTCTCCCGTAATACATAGAATTCCGTTGACTTATTAATGCAGGCATTACCCAGTTTGCATCAGTGTGGAATAGGCCTACATTGATTCTAATGCACTTAGCGGCGATGGTTTCAGTTGGGTCCCGATGCTTTTAAGGTGTAACATGGACGGAGGAATTACGTTTCAGATTCCAGACCCATATTCAGATAGAGATCATGTGGATTGATTCATAATCAGACGTGTTGATGCTTATACTTCTGTCATGATGATTTTAGATCGTAACATAGAGATAAAGATCATATATTGCTGAGTAATCAGCCGCTGTTGATTCTTATACTTCTGTCATGATGATTTTAGATCGTAATGTAGAGATAGAGATCATGTGGATTGATTCATAATCAGTCTCTGTTGATGCTTATACTTCTGTCATGATGCTTTTAGATCGTAACATAGAGATAAGAATCTTAAAAATTTATGAATAATCAGCGGCTTTAATGCTTTAATTTTCTGTCATGAGCTTTTAGATCGTAACTTTGAGATAAAGATCATATAGATTGATGAATAATCAGACGTGTTGATGCTTTAACTTTGTCTTGATGATTTTAGATCGTAACGTTGAGATAGAGATCATTTGGATTGATGAATAATCGGCCGCTGTTGATGCTTTAAGCTTTTGTCATGATGCTTTGAGAGCACAACGTTGATGATGTAGCGCCTATTGGAATCGACTTAATTTCTCGTCACGTTTATCCCAGCCCAAGCGTTGTGGCCTCCATTCACCACAAGCACCTCTCCTGATTGCTTTGTGAGCAACATTACAACTCTGCTGTTCGTTGTGATGTCGCTTGGACATTTAGTTGTTTTCTGCATCGTTCTTTAGACGCTTGTAAACTCTGCCTTACTGTTTCTCTCATTCACTGCAGGTGTCAAAGTGATGTACAATTTACCAAACACCTGGGAACTTAATTTTTTAGCATCACTCGATCCCCAAATTCTTATTAGAGGACCAGCGCTTTGTGGAGACTCCGCGCTGAGTACATTAGAAGAAATTTTATTTTGTGTAAAACTTCTCACTTGAAGTGAAAATGAATAGGTAAACTAATAGTAATAATTATGTCATTGGTCTAGACAAACACTAGTTAGAAACCTGGTACTAAATAGAGACTAGGGCTTATGAGAGGAGATTCTATATTTGAAATTTGAGATTTAAACTCTTGGTCACTGTTCGATGTCTCTCTTGTTCATTATAATCACTGGGTAGTTATGAATAAGATGGAAGTATTTTGATTTACTATGATTTCCATTCACTTTCAATGCATTGATAACTTGGTTTGAGTTCAATTTAGTTAACAGGATAAAAATGCTTTTGATATTTTTTTTTCTTTTGATATTAAGGTATTTTGATAATGAAATTGTTTGAGTGTAGATTTACCTTGATTACAAATTTAAATTGTTCAATGAATTTTTTCAAAAATTTTGCAGAAAAATTTGAAAGAACAGGAATGTAACATCTGTTGAAACAATTACAAGGATATATTGATGCAAAGTTTGTACACAAATCAAGCAATTAGAGTTTTAACTCGCATACAGATTTTTAATTGAAATAAAAAAATGGGGCAAAAGGTATTGCAATTTCTTTTCAATTAATGTTGAATAATTTTAGAGTTGACATATGTTGTTTATTAGTGAAAACACTTTACCTGTTTTTACCTGGTTTCGTTAATGTTGCATCACTTTCCATTGACAAATCATAACTGCTAATCGTTGTTGAAATCTGATTTTTCGTGTATTCAAAAGAGTATCTTTACCTGTATTCATTCTTGATGTTGCATTGATTCTCACAAATAAATAAAAATTTAAAAAAAAGAGAGATCATTTTCTGTATTTTGAAAGGGAAACCATGACCCAGAAATCTCCCAAACTGTAGGTTGGCAGATCAAATCTTGCTACCTGTTTTCACCTATGTGACTCGATGTTGCATTGATTCTCATAAATAAATTGAGTTTTGATATAAGTGATTATTTCAATATTTTGAAAGGAAAACCATCACCCAGAAATCTCCCAAACTGTAGGTTGGCAGATAAGATCTGGCTACCTGTTTTCACCTTGTTAATCCACATGTTGCATTGTTTCTTGTTGAAATATCAAACGAGCTAAAGGTGATAATTACCATAACTCCCAAATCTCTTGAATTGTTTGTTTGTTTTTTTACATTTTTTGCCTGTTTTCACCTGTGTTGCTTGCTTCTATTTGACACTTTCATAAGGTGATAATGCTGTATTTTAAAGGAAAACAATCATCCCAAATCTCTCAAAGTGTTGGTTGGCAGATGAAATCTTTCTACCTGCTGTTACCTGTTGCGTCGTCAGTTCGTTAGAGACAGGTAGATAGATTGCATTACATTACCTGATGAAGGAAGCAGGACAAACAGCTGGTCGAAATACCTCACTATTAATATCTGTCTCATCAATTCTGTTGCCATGGTAATAGGAAATTATTTTTCAGGCGTAAAGCCATATTATTATGAAGTATAGAGATTGTGTTTAATATATAAATTGTTATTAAGAGGTTTACTCTTCTCTTGTGTCACAGTACAACATTTTCATTGTATCAGGTAGCATTTAAATGGTGAAACTTGAATGGATTGACGTTATTGATCGGCAACTCTTTGGCAGCTGGATAAATGTAGAATTATACTTTTTATGAAAAAAGTTTAATTCTATGTTGAAACATTAAATTCTGCTCTCATTACAAAAAGAAACAATAATGTCATTTTGATATTAAAATTGCTGGATTTTTCATTATTTTTTCGAAATCATTATTGGACATAACGAGGATTTGTTAACAAGAAATTACAAGTATGAAATATGAAATGTTCAGCAAAAAAAATAAAATAAAATAATGAAATTACATAAACTTGAAAAAGATGTTGCCTAACATTAAAAGCTGATTTTATGAACCTATTGAATAACAAAATATTCTTCTAATTGAGAACATAAGAATCACAAATCGTGTATTGTTAATTAGAAATACCATCACAGTGCCAATATTGCAAAAAGTCTAAAGAAGATAAACAAAATGAAATTGTATGGAAAACTGTAACACAGTTTATGTTTCAGTTTCTATATGATTTGTTTTGAATGACTCGAAGGACTAATCTTATATGCATAATTTCGAAGTATGAATTGTGAGATTGAGCACATCTCCCTGAGTTGCCATTGACAGTGAGTTGTGAGTCCCAAGAGATAAACATTGAGATCAATCAATCTCAGCAGATCGTCCTATGTTGGAAAAATTAATCTTATCAAAAAGAGACGAGATCTATTTAACGTTATGGATTATTGTTGAATATTATTTGAAAGTAAAGAATGACAGAAAAATTTAATAATTTGACAAAAACGTTTGATTCATCACTTGTGACATTTTTTTTTGGATGACATTGAATGATAGATTTTCGAATTTTGGGTTTGAATATAAATAAATTGCAGATGATTCTAATGTGACTTGACATTTGATAAAAAAAATTCCGAATATTTTTAATCTATCAATAACAGTATTGACGCCAAGGGATGTAAAAATACATGGCAGCATAGCCTGCAACAATTGTTCGTGGTGTGAAATGTTCCTTGATTGAGAGATAATGTAACCTCGGTAACAGTTTGCAGTGTGATAACATCTCCATATACTCCCCTTGCAGTTCTCTATGCTGACAGTATGGTACCAGGAGAATAAACATGACACTTACAGAACACGACATATAGTTGATGGTCCACTGATGACACTTATTGGATAGCAAGTAGGGAGCCTGTTAACCTGGATAACTATTGGATAACAACCAAATAGGGAGCCTGTTGACCTCGATAACTATTGGATAACAACCAAATAGGGAGCCTGTTGACCTCGATAACTATTGGATAACAACCAAATAGAGAGCCTGTTGACCTCGATAACTATTGGATAGCAAATAGGGAGCCTGTTAATCTGGATAACTATTGGATAACAACCTAATGAATAAAAATAAGGAGCCCATTAATATAAATGACTATTGGATTTTCAACAATAAGGAGCCTGTTAACATCAGTAAATATTGGATAACAACCGGAAAGTTGACAACTTGGAGCCTTTTAACCATTATGAACTTATTCATAAAATATGATCCGTGTCCACTTTGAAACATGTAGAATTATGCCATGTCCGGTGTCTGTTGACATTAGTGTTGTTCCTAGGTGATCAGCTGAGGGGGTCATTATATATGGTATGTTCTCAGCACATGGGACCCCTCGCAGTGGTAGAAATATCCTACTTCTCTAAATCTAAAGGGACACCAAGCCAAAAGGTTGGCCAATGTTCCTAGGACGACTTCTAGGAACAACATTGTTGACAGAAAATCTTTTAGATAACAACCTGGAAGTCCGATGACATTGTCACATAAAGGATAACACTTGTTTGTTGACACCTAGGAAATAAGCTCTGGATATATAAGATATGTAAAATACTATTTAAAATAAATTTTTATAAAAAGATTTTATAATGATAATGACACCTATGATATGACACAATCAGTACATTTGACATTGACACTTCAAGGATCACAGCGTCTTGTCTACCACATTTTAAATATTTGACATTGACACTAATGGAATAACAAGCATCCTAAAGCTGATAATCTACGATAGCAGTTGGACCACGATACATCAATACACGATACACATCACCTCCATAACCTGTTGTGGACCCTGTTGCGTCCCGTGCCAACAGTACAGCCTCTAAACGATCCATTAACATCTCATCCTCCAATGCTTTTTAGACAATACAATCCAGCATCCATTGAAAAGCTTTTGTGACTTCAGTTTTTGTGCACATAAGCCCATTGTCTTGACGGCCTGCCTGTCCCAAGGCCGAGTTGTAAAGGATTTTGGAAGCTTTATCCCATCAGGAAATTATAGGAAATGGTGTCTTTTGTTGGTAAACAATTGGACCTGGACCTGCCTCCATTAACAGGTCCCTTGGCTCTCCAGTGTTTGTGGCTCGGGGAAACGGACTCATGGACACGCGGACATAATGAGATCTTAAAAGGACGAGTTAATATTTAATAAAGTTCCCGTGGGGATCGACTTGAATTCATGAGTTTTCCGTATGCGTGAAATGGGATAATTTTTGCGCAAATGTCACTATTTGCATTCCTGCACAAATATTCCCAACTGAAGCCAGATAATGTGACAGGGAAGTCCTGAAATAACTGTTTTTAACCCAAATTGAATTTCTATCAAATTTTCACCAAGATGATTCCATCATCAAATGAACAAGTCTGACTGCAGTGTCGAGAGATGAAAGCTGTTTCCTTTTAGATTCTTGAACTTGGACCACAACTTATTCAATCTGTGCATTTTTCCAAATCTCAATTTGGTTTTGATTTTATTTGAATGAAAATATCCTGATAATGCAATTAAACCTAATTATACAGTCATCTTTCGATTCTTTTGAGATTTATTTTTTTGTGAATGGTAATTCTGCAGATTTGAAGATTTGGGAAGTTTAAAATCAGCTTTGTGAACTGGTTTAACATGAATGAAATCTTTTAAAGTAACAGGCTCAAGAAATAGAATGTAGTTATTTAAAGGAATTCTACAATTATTCATATGTGACTGCTAAAGGCATGTTATAATTAAATAACCTTTGTGTAATGATGATATGATTCTATTTTCATTTTAGGGGCTCTTTTTATGTAACGTTCACATATCTTAAACCTTTAAACCAGGTACCCAGTTTTGCTGCTGAATTACATCATAATGAAGTGGGTCACCCATCCAATAAAAATCAGTACCATTGTTGCTGAATGTGCTGATATTGGACATATGTACAATGCATTGGATTTACTGTCACGACATGATTAAAGAATCCACACTTCAGTAATAATGAAGTGGGTCACCCATTCACAGTAAATCAGCGTTATTGTTGCTGAACCTGCTTATATTGGACATATGCACAATGTATGGGATTTTCGGCCACCAAATGATGGTTAGGGAATCCACTCATAAGTTGTAATTTAGTGGGTCACCCATCCACTGAAAATCAGTACCAATGTTGCTGAATTTGCTGATATTGGACATGTACAATGCATTGGATTTTATGCCACAACATGATGATTCAGCAAAACTGTTGATGTCTGTGAATATCTCTAACAGAAATGTGTCTGGCAAGCTAATTAGACGAGAAAAACATCTTTCTAATATGCCTTACTTACTTTTCTTCATGTGTTTGAATAAAGACCTCTGTGTAGGAAAAAAGAATTCTGCATGAAAAATGGATTTCAGCTGTGTTTACTTCTGGCAGGTCGTATCTGCAATTAATTAATCATAAAGAGCTTGTAGTTGCTGCATTTGAAGAAAAATGACAGATTTTTAGATTTATGACTTCTCGAAATTATAAGGCCATACGCTAGGTTTAATGAGCAAACTTTTTAATTGCATAGGGGTTGAAGAGAGAAGCAGTTAAATCATGAAACATTGAATTAAGGTCTCGAGTTCAAATCCCACCAGTGGCTCAGCAGTTTTATATGTACAAAGGAATTTTTCCCGTGCAAATTGAGACGGTGAAATGAAATGCAGAATCACTATGATAGAACTACCGTAGGTTCTATTACAATTCTTAACCATGAATGTTTAGCAGGCTCTCTTCCTTAAATGACACAAGCTGTTATGATTCAGATACAAGTGAAATATTTAAAGGTAGTAAAATACTTTTTCATTTAAACTCAAGCAATAAGTATCATTTTGAAAAATCGAAAAAAATTTACAAAGTCAATTTTTAAAATGACTTCTGATAACATTGAGAAGATTAATTGACAATACCCAAAAATTACATGAGCAGTTTCCGTGTCAGTATCGCTATGTTAATAACTCTTAGATCATTGACTGTCAGAACTGAATAAATATTTGATATGTATAAACATGACTCGGTTAGAGGTATTTTCCAACATGCAAAATGCATCGCCAGTAATTACATCTGAGTGTACTGAAACTGTAACCGTGGAAAAGACTCCATTTATTTGCGTGCTGTTGTTGAAATCCCATACAGGGAATCCTTTTAAGGAGATAAAATCCTCTGTTGCACATGAATCCTAGCAATCTCTTCAGTCATGTGTATTGAACAATATTTTCAAATGTCAATTTATCGTTTCACATATTGCTTTTTTTCTACACTTCTCATTTAGCAGCAATTAATTTTACATTCAGCTTCAAATCATGTTGTTATAAAAAGATCGAACTTTTTACTATTTGGTTAGGTAGCTATCTAAGGAATTTTAATTCAACAATTGAAGGATTTGAAAATATGTTATAGTAGGCAAAAATTGTCACTATTTCTAGTGTGGGTTTTTCAGTTGTGTGATTTGACACATTTAGTACATTTGACATTGACACCTAAAGGATTTCAGCATGTGGGTTACAACATTTAAATATTTAGACATTGCCACTAATGGCATAACAAGCATCCTAAAACTGATTGCAGTTGGACCATGATACATCAATACACGATACACATCGCCTCCATAACCTGTTGTGGACCCTTTACCTAAACATGTTGTTTAACTTGCTATAATTAAAACAAGACAATAATTTTTAGCTCATCAGGACTGAAAGTCCAGATGGGCTTATGGCATGGCCCGTCGTCCGGCGTCCGTCCGTCGTCCGTCGTCCGTCGTCCGTCCGTCCGTAAACTTTTGACACTTTCGACTTCTCCTCATGAACCATACACATTAGAGGGCTGAAATTTTGTGTACAAGTACCTTAGCATATGGAGATTCTAATTTGTAACTTTGGTGACCCTGTGACCCCGAATGGGGTCACAGGGGTCACAACTTTAAAAACCTATTTTCATCTTCTTCTCCAGTTCCAAAAGGAGTAGAGAGTTAAAAATGATATGTGCAGACTCCTTTGCCAATGGGGATTCCAATTTGTAACTTTGGTGACCCTGTGACCCCAAATAGGGTCACAGGGGTCACAACCTTAAAAACCTATTTTCATCTTCTTCTCCAGTTCTAAAAGGACTAGAGAGTTAAAAACGATATGTGCAGACTCCTTGGACAATGGGGATTCTAAATTGTAGATTTTGTGACCCCATGACTCCAAATAGGGTCACAGGGGTCACAACCTTAAAAACCTATTTTCATCTTCTTCTCCAGTTCTAAAAGGACTAGAGAGTTGAAAGTGATATGTGCAGATTCCTTGGACAATGGGGATTCTAATTTGTAACTTTTGTGAACCTGTGACCCCAAATAGGGTCACAGGGGTCACAACCTTAAAAACCTATTTTCATCTTCTTCTCCAGTACTAAAAGGACTAGAGAGTTGAAAGTGATATGTGCAGACACCTTGGACAATGGGGATTCTAATTTGTAACTTTGGTGAACCTGTGACCCCAAATAGGGTCACAGGGGTCACAACCTTAAAAACCTATTTTCATCTTCTTCTCCAGTACTAAAAGGACTATAGAGTTAAAAATGATATGTGCAGACTCCTTGGCCAATCGGGATTCTTAATTGTAGATTTCGTGACCCCATGACCCCAAATAGGGTCACAGGGGTCACAACCTTAAAAAAACAATTCTCATCTTCTTCTCCAGTTCCAAAAGTTCTAGAGAGTTAATATTGATATGTGCAGACGCCTTGGACAATGGGGATTCTAATTTGTAACTTTGTTGACCCTGTGACCCCAAATAGGGTCACAGGGGTCACAACCTTTAAAAACTATTTTCATCTTCTTCTCAAGTTCCAAAAGGTCTAGAGTGCTGAAATTATATGTGCAGACACCTTGGCCAATGGGGATTCTAAATTGTAGATTGCGTGACCCCATGACCCCAAATAGGGTCACAGGGGTCACAACCTTAAAAACTTATTTTCATCATCATCTTTAGCTCCTAAAGGTCTATTGAGCTGAAAGACTGCATGTAGACTCCTTGGCCAATGGGGATTCTAAATTGTAGATTGCGTGACCCCATGACCCCAAATAGGGTCACAGGGGTCACAATCTTAAAAACCTATTTTCATCTCCTTCTCAAGTTCCATAAGGTTAAGAGAGTTGAAATTTAATGTGCAGACTCTTTGGCCAATGAAGATTTTAAATTGTAGATTACGTGACCCAATGACCCCACATTAGATGACAGTCTATGGCAAATTTATTTCTCCTTGGATATTTTAGTGTGGACTTCTTACACTGTCTGATATTGGCGATCTAGAAAGTGTTGAATAATAATACATTTGTTTTGTAATTTTTTATAGGTTTTCTTGCAATAGGTAACATCAGTTTCATTTTTAGCTCATCTAGCCTGTATAAAGCAAACTTGATATGATGCCTGATGAGCTACAGAGCCAATGGCTCTATTTTTTATAATCAAAACCATATTTAAAAATTACACAATTTCTCTCAGGTGCATCATCTCATGATTTCAACACAGAGACATGCCTGAAATATTGCCCGCTTTTAACTCATGATTTTAATGAAGTGAAACTATGCACTTGAGTTTACAAGATGTTGTACCTTGTTATGCTGAAGAAGGCTCTAATCAGGGAGATAAGGTTATCAACTGGTGCTCATGTAACTATATGGAGCTTCATCAGTCCTGTTTGCACAGCATAGCAGGGTTGTTAACACTCACAGAAACCATAAATGTGATGTTTTGTAACGTAGGAAGAGGTCGCGCAGCCACGTTTGATGGCCTGAATATAGGTGCCGCTCCAAGATAAGACAGACAGGCTTCTTTTACTCGGTGAGATTTGTCACAGATAGAACACTCTTGCTTCTCGGTCTATCTTTGGCAGCAAATTCCAAGGTGGATGTCATAAATGGAATCTATTATTATCGTGCGAGACAGCATCATGTGACTGCAGATTGGTCTGTAACGCTGGTCATCGCACCTGCAGGAGTTTGCGTCAAGTGAAGGGAGACCAACCGCTCGATCTCTCATCTTTTGTTTTCTGTGTAAATCCACCCGGAGGTTGCTTCCTCTTTCGGTTGGCTGGAGAAGACAAGCACCTGGTGTCACCTGACCTCGTTATACGGTGCTGCCTGCCTGGCCTATGAAACTAACTCATTGACAGCCACAAATATTTGTCTGCTGTGCTCAACGAGCCATTATCACACGGACTGCATTGAATGAAGGTGGACAGTCAGTCCTCGTTATAGAGAGATCAGCTCCCGATAGAGGGGGACAGCAATTACTGGAACAGCACGCGGGAGAATATTAGTTGTGAAAAAAGTGTGAAGCCGTGAGCGTGGCCGTGTTGACATTGTGGATATAGAGAGATCTGGGTGAGGGTTGAGCTGAAACTGACCTTTGTGAGAGAGAGAGAGTTTGATCAGGCTTTGACGAGCAGTAATAGCAGCAGGCTGAAGCATTGGCGGAACAGCCCAGCAGCCAGCTGTCCATAAGGCTCATTCACTACTACGCTCAGTCAGTCAGTCAGTTACACTGATAGGTCAAGTCTTCATTGTGAGCCTTCCACCACTCTTTCTCACTCTCCCTCTCACTCATACACACATTATCTGCAGGAGTCAGGCCAGGCTGCTAGTGTCACTGGCCACATGTATGTAGTTTAGGGGACCCACTATGTACGTATGCTGGTACAATTACGGAGGATTGCCCCACGCTGCCGTGTCGCCCACAGCGCTCCAGACGACTCCGACGGTTGCCACTACCGTCCCCCAAGCCACACCCGCTCCCACCCCTGCCGACATCTTTGTCCCGGTGACAGCAACTGCTGCTCAGCCCACCCTGGTTCCCAGCCCTATACCTATATCTAGAAAGGTAGGTGCTTTATTTAGTTTCACCTGTTTGTGTGTCTTTCTAATGTATTATCCATTATGAGTAACTCCATCAAAGCTGATCTCTATTGTATGGCTAGCATATGTTGTGGGGTCAATATTGGAGATATTGTGGGATGTAGTTGTTTAACACATGTGGATGGTGAGGAAAAGCATTGAACTAGCCATCTGTTGATTTGGCAGCAGATGTACAATCAGATCCAACAGTTGATTGTCAACCTGACAAGCTGTATTTAAATCTGATCGTTTCGTGTAATTGAAGATTGTGACATTTCGGGAGCTTGTTATAGAAATGTGTTGAAAGGAAGCTTGTCAGAGAGGGCCAAGACATGCCGTCTGCCTCCCCACGTGCTTCATCCACGGACCATACAAATGGATGAATGAATAAAAGAATGAATGAGTAAATGCACAGAGGATGTGATTCAAACTCGGTGGCCAGTTGTTGAGGCTGTAACCTTTCCTTCACCCAATGCTGGGGTACATCGGGATGCTTGTGGATTTTACTGTGGAGGACTGCCGTTGTTGTTGGTTACAGAAGTCGTCTTGTGTTATTCGATCCTTGTGTTTATTACCACTGTGTTAAGAGACCGACATCAAACAATAAAAGCAACTCAAGTAAAGGCCACTATATCACAAGTTTGCAAGAGTCTCAACCTATATCCACTGTCATCTAATGTATAGCTGGCCAAAAATATGTCATAAATTTCTCAATCGACTGTTATCATGTCTAGTTTAGAAATAGAATTATGCCCCTCATAAAACATTGACATTAATAGCTTTTATCCCTTATCTTCGCCCATGGCCTAAATCCAATTGTCAAACCATGTTTTGTTGACACATAATATATTTTGTAACTATTAAAAATCGAGTGATTGAAACATGGATATTAGACTGATATTTAGTAACCTTTGAACCAGGAAAATTTTATCTGAAATTAAATTGTCATATGATTGAGGAAGGAATACACTACAAGGAAATTTGTGATACTTTTTATGTGTTCATAACTAGGAAGGAAATTTCTCTTGAATGAAACATTAAAAATTACGCGAAAGTTTCTTCTCTAATTGATAGAATAATGATTGAATAGAGTTTTGAGATGGCGATTGGCACTTTTTGAGAGCCTTTGTTCAAAATTTTACCTCGAGGTGACAGTGTTCCAGTTTCAAATGCTTTTGAAATTAATGGGAAAGGGAATTGCATAAGAAGTTCCCAGAACGGACACTTTGGTTGTGACAACAATTTGACTCAAGTCGAGCCCAGGGGCACGCATGAAGAGTGATTATGGCATGAAGATCCTGTGTTACAATGTAATACAATTGTCAATGAAATCAACAGGGGCACCTTGCAGCACGTATGTGCCCCAAGGCAAAGATCACAACTGGTTTGTGTTGATGTAAGAAGTTAAGGCCAATACATGTTTAAACTGTTAATTAGCAGGCAAGTATCAATAAAGAAGCCGTGCAAAATGTTTATTTCTGACAGACTGAGTCCGATAACAACGTATTTACTTTCCTCTGTCAGGAGTTAAGCTGTTTGCTCAGACAATATTGTCAGTACTTTTTTCATAGGGAGAAAACAGAATATTATTATCCTCATTATCCTTGCCTGCTATATTGGCTTATACTGAGGTGGTTGTTACGTTGCATAACGCCTACCAGCAGGTGGTTTGTGAGGCTGTGGTTGGTCAACTGGTCAAGTGACCCCAGGTGATACGGACAAAGCAGGATGTATGCTTCATTAGCCTTAACTAGCAGCATCAACATGAGCCAGCTCTTGTGTAACAGGGATACCTGACAATATGCCACAATACAAGAGGTGTAACATGCTGTAACAGGGTGTGGAGTCCCACAGGGTGAAGCTCTCCGTCCTTTGTTATTACTGTTAACAAACAATTTTCTTCAAGGGTGGGCAAAAGGATTGGTTTATTGATAAAAAACTTTTTGAATAAAATATTCATCAATGTTCACCAACTAGACATAACCGCTTTATTTACAAATTTGAATAAAGATTGTGTATCAGATATCAATTTCCTCTTTATTAACAATTGCTTATTTGAATTTATAAATTTAATGATCTAATAGGATGTTTTTTATTACCTTAAATACATACACTGTAAACATTACGAGTTTTAAAGAAATTAAGTTATGTAGACAGCAATAATTCATAAAACAAGGTATGTTACAAAGCTTTTACAGTGTAATGCTTGTTAAGAAGGTTATGTATAGATGTCATAAATTATACCGGTGATCCTTTTTTTGTTACGAGTTGCTTGAAGAGTGAAAAAGTTAAAAAATGACACTTAACTCTTTGTTTAAAATTTGTACATAATTTGAATAACTTTTTTCGACAATCCTTTATCCATTTAGCCATACTTCCTGTCGCACATAGAATTGCATGATAACAACTTTCCCACCCACTGTTGTCATAAAAAAAGGCGTCAATTTTGAAAATAACACTCCTGACGTGAGAAAAAAATAAAGCGAAAGCGATACAGCTGACACCAAGAACTCATTTTACGCCTCAGATTTTTTACTTGGGGACCTTCACAAGCAGAGCTGTTTCCAATAAAAACATAACATGTGATGACAAAAATATGCAGTTCGCAAATATGTTCGGTAATTGCCTGAATTTTCGAGTCTGTTGGGTGGAGACTGAAATATGGTAAGGGAGGGGGACTCTGGGGGGGGGAAGGGGGACGAGTGTCACTAACAGCCTTTAATTGCCTGCCCACAACAGATGGTTTATAACGCTTCTGTGACCATCAGACCTTGTCTGCCTCAGAAAGGGGGCTCAAATTATTAAATAAAACCTTTAGATTTCCATTTTTAAGCGAACCATATCTGTCATAAAAGTCTGTGAAAAGAAAAAATGCATTTATGTCTATACCTGAAATTGACAGGGCCCAGGTGCTTTGATCTCTTTGTTAAATTTGAAGGTTTAATTAAATTTTTTTGGTGTTGGTTATTATGCGAGGTCTTCAGTGATGAGTTTTGTTGTATTAGATAGTATACAAGTCTCTGCTTGAAATAAACAAGGACAAAGTCAGTTTCCTTGTCTCGGTGTAATAGTAATTTTTTTATAAGTATTTATAACTTAAACAAGTATTGTATTGAAAATAATTGTTTGAAACTCCTTTCAAAAAGAACAACAACTTAATATTTTCCGTGCAAAAAGTTATAGAACATTGAAGTTGCCTTGTTTTAGCATTCGAAACCTTTTTATACTTGAGAATGATTAACTACCTTACAATGAAAAAAAATGGTTCAGAAATTTGACAAACAGCAAGTGGTCTTTCTACGTTATAAACCTCATTGCTCATTGTATGATAAAATTTGAGAAAAAAATTCTGTTCAATATTTTGAGTCAAATCATGTTCGAACTCAGCCTACACTTGAAAGAAGTTACCCACAGTGCTCTGTTCTATATTTGCTAAGAGCTTTAGGGGGATATTGCATAGGGGTGATTTATGGGCAGGAGATAAGAAATTTAATGTCTTGTTGTACACAAGCTTTTATGATCATGCAACTACATTGGTCACCCTACATGTGTGTTTGTCATGGTTGAGATCAGAGTAACGTCCTGTCAAATATATTTAAATTTAATTGAAAAATCTAAATTTTTCACCGCAATTATTTTATGAAAATTGTTTGATAATATCAGTTTTATCGTTAAAATTCTCTTGTTCTATAAGAATTATCAGCTGGTTCTTTAAGAATTATCAGCTGAATTTTAAAAACATTCTTGGATCTATTTTAAGTGCACATGCACTCAAACCCCATCCTTACCAATAACCATGTCAGCAAGTATTGTGTGTTAATTATAGTTACATATAACCTCAATAAGTAGCGGAGTTTATGAAAAGTTTAATAACGGGAAGCTTCATTTTACAATTAACAAGATGTTCATCTCAACAAGGAGCCTAATCCACTCATTCCCTGGCTAAGCTGTTATGACTTGGTAACAAGAATCAGATGTGTAATCTGCCATGTTCAGTGCAGATTTGTGATGTGTTTGTGTCAAACAGAGAGAGTGGTCGGGAGACTGAGTTCTTAGACTGCCAGGAATGTGCTTCCAATATCACCCATATGGGCCTGGTTATATCCTGCTCTATGGAATCGGTACCTTCCTCCTTACACCTTGTTTCCAGGTTATGATAAAGCTTCCTGGTAGTAAATCGTGAACTTTATATCTCACTCTGCAGAACAGGTACCTTCTCCAAGGAACCGTTTGCACCTTGTTTCCAGGTTATGATTAAGCTTCCTGCTTGTGGATCTTGAACTTTATTCTGGTCTTTGGACTTGGTTATGATAGGACTTCCTGCAATGGAATCAGGAACTTTATTTATTGAACTTGTACCTTATGTTATGCAACAATTTGCACTCTCCAATGATATTCTCAAGAGTATCTTAACATCAGGTTTTTTCAGTCAAAGTTCACATCATACTGAAAATGTAGCAATTCTCCCTTGGTTAGATTTGACCAATATCTCCTCAAATCTTATCTGCCTATAATAAACCACCCTGTAGAGCTGATCATGGCTGATATCTTGGTCAGTGGGAGCCAGGTTGACATCATTTCCAGTGCTGACAGTGCTGCTAATGGATTAAATATTGCTCAAGCGGCGTAAAACAATAACACTCTCACTCACTCACTCACTTTTTGACAGTGACTCTTCCATTTCAATTTTGGTCAGTGTAGTGTTTCTTCAGTGGCTCTGTTAGCATCTTTGTGTCAGGTTTTCATTAGTTCTGTGAGTTGACAAATCTTAATACATCCAGGTAAATGATACAAGACTCACCTGTGTAGCACCTCCACGACCTCGTTAGTCAGGTGTGATACAGTAGAGATCAGTAACATCACCCACACCTTATCCCCTGCCTGAGCTGGATTAGAGCAGGTTATTCACAGCCTTGTTAGCTTCTGACACTTTCAGCAACAAGGTTTCAAGTCTCAAAATCTACTTGCTTGTTATATCTTTGTTAGAACATGGCTTAGAATTAGAATTTAGCAGTTTAATTAGTGTAGTGTTATTCTGATAACTTGTGCATGTGTGGAAGGATCTTGAATTAAGGAATGATTTGAGACTTGCCGCTTGAGGGTTAGTCTGTTTTGGAAAAATGTTGTTGAAATATAATGTCTGCTTCCACCTCAAGGTGATTTTACCGTTTTGAAAAGATCAGCTCAACACTGATACTAGCACTGTTGGTGTAAATCGGGGTCATCTTCTTGTACCCTTGTTATTTGTATGTCACCAGATTTTTCATTCATTTACAAATTTTATGACAGAGGTCAAAATACCTGATAATCAAAAGATTCCTTCCCATTTGTCAACGAAGCATATCACTATACAGACATCGTATCATTATACTTAATCATCAGATTAGGTATCACTATTATCTATGTATCGATATATCGTCGCAACTCTATTCAGTTCAAAATCTTAGAGAGGATTAATAACCACCTTCTTCTCGACATTTGAACCTGAGACCAAAGGTAACCCATCAATCTATATCTGCTGACCAATCACGGCTTACTATCTTTGTTCATGTGGTTTGATTCCAGTGAAATTAGCCTCTAATTCTGTGCCACTAATCAATCCACCATCAAAAGTGTTAATTTGTCTTGAAATAAGAAGGGTGATTAATATGTTGAAACTTATGTAAACTCATCAAGTCTTTTGTTGCAACAGTTTGCCATGGATACATCAATATCAACTTTCTTAATTAAACCTCCCTTTCATAAACATGTTGGTTTATCAATTTTGAATGAGTTCACAAGGTTGATATACTTTCCAACGGTAAACATGAAATTTGAAAATTAAAGAATCATTGATCAATTTAACAAAAGTGAGGAAAAAGCAATAATGACAAATTTAAATAAAGCAGTGATTGGGAAGGACAGTTTTGACAATGGGCCATTTTTCATGGCTTTTAGTAATTTTCTGCATTTTAAAGGGGCCATTGCCCTTATATCAATAGTAAACTTCAAAATTTAATCGGCCATTTTTTAAGAAAATGTGCAAATGGCCCATGGCCCCTGCCCCGCCTAATCCCTGATAAAGTGATGGAAAAAGCAATAATGACAAATTTAACTAAAGTGATTCCTCAACAAAATAATATTTCTTGATAATGTTAACCAATTGATATTTTATGTTTCTTGTATCATCCTCTTGACAAATACCAGTCAAAGCCTAGTGACATTTTCACCAAATAAGAATCAAAGACTTTTGCACATGGTTTGTGAATTAAGACTATTAACAAGGTATTGAAACTCTACAAAGAGGATCTCTTCTCCGGGCTAGGTATCAGCTTTCGATCTTATCGGAATAATTTACCATCTGAGTATTCATTGCAAGAGTTGCATATTCTTTTTTCTTTAATGTTATTGTAATAGCCCATTGGCTAGGCTTACTAGGCGACATAAGACATTCAATACATCGATTGACACAAGATGGCTTACGTACCAGCTTTTAGGAAGTGAATATTATCTTATTGACCTGTGTTATGTTATACTGCTAAAATGGTCGTATTATTGTATTTATGTTTTGATAGAATATTTGAGTTCTTTGGGTCATATTTTTTAAAAATTTCGTTTATTTTCAATGGTTGCAGTAACAATTATCAGATAAATAATGCATATTGATGTTTGGATAACAAACTTCAGATTTTAATTTGTTGGTCTATTTTGATTTTGTCACACTAGCATTCTAAATGTGTTACAATACGATTGGTTAACGAGGATACGTAAGGAATGGAACAGCACTCAATGAAAAATGATAATGGAGCCATTAACATTCAAAATCATTTTCTGAATTCAATTTTTGGTTAATTTTGATGATTTACTTACACAAATTGTATAAGTACTAAGGAAAACATGAAATAGGTGAAATATGACTGATCTTTCTTCTGAATGTTACTAAGACATCCCCTAATGAAAATTGATAAAGGAGCAATAAGTCTCATGTATCTATTTTGACATTACCACCGGTCAGCTGTGCGACAGGTGTCTGGAGCTGACCACATCTTGGGCGCTTGTTGTGCCTTATCATCCAATTAAAATTCCCGGAATAGAAAATGTATCAATCACTTTCTAAATGGGTGGCAGAGAGATTTCATATAGTCATAACTACGAGGTTTCATATAGAGTCGCAGCTACGGAGTCTTCCATTCAGACTAAGGAGGATTACGATTGGTTGAAGAGAGAGGAACGTTTACGTGGTGATTAGTTCTTTTTTCTTCAGTGAAATGGATTATCTGGCCTAATTGCGATGAGAGCGTTGGCGAGGTCTTGAGTGACGCCTAGTTTCAAAATCATCAACACGCTATCCATCAATATATCAACTTGTTCCGCTGAATAAAGAAACTTTGATGACTTGAACATATTTTTATGTATTATGCCATCATCTGAAGTTGTGATGTCAGTGCCCTTTATGTTCTTATATAAGATAAAGCTATAATACACTTGATAAAAATAGAGTGGGATATATGTAAATTTTGAAGTTATAAATATTGATCTATGTACTTATTATATGTATGGATGCAATAAGTTATGTAATAAGGGCACTGTATTTATGTGTCATTTAAAAATTGTGTCAATGGTTTGGAAATTTTCAAAATTAAACATCAGTAAAAACGATTTAACAATATGATATGAACAACTGCTGATATCAAAAGACTCAAACATCAAACTGGCTCAATTGAACAAAGGACCTTTGGAGTCATCTCAATGCAAAATTTAAAAAAAAATGAAGTCACAGCATGAGAAATGCTGCGAAAACGGTGTCAAATGAAGCCTCTGAAACCACCAGGGAAATTCAGTGCATTTATTTTTTGTCACAACATATGCTGTTTACGACATTTTAAATGTTTGTACTGGGATAAAATTTCTGAGGTTCAGAAGCCGTTGAAACTGGTTCATGCTCCAACTCTTGAATAATGTTCGCTTTATACATGTTCTAATAATATCATAGTATTTGCTTTATCAGTGTTCTTTTAAAGGATTAAATGTGATGAAATGGTCGTAAAAACTTGTTTTTGTTGTCATGGGAGATATGATTGTTCCGTCTCATTAGGCTGATATTGGGTTGACGTGTAATTAACTCGCTCATTGCTGGGGAGATGATTATAAAGGATATCTGTGATGATTAACGTTTATGAGAAACTGGGAGCAATTTTGCTACCAGCTGTTTTTCGTTGCGTAAAAATGGCAGTTTGATATTTGTCTTCATAGTAAGTGCCAATTTATCCATTTTCTCTGGACTATGTTAAGTCGGAAGAAATATTCAAGTCCATCATATGTTCCTGTTTTGAGTTAAGCAGATAGGCAAGTTTATATGTGTGGTTATATTCTATTGCCTTGCATCGAAACCTCTTACCAATTTGACCAGGCCTTATCAGTATTTATGACTTTTGTCTTGTTTAAATGCAATAAATTTTCTGGTATGAAAGGAGTGTTAAACAGCTTCTGATTTTTTTTTCTGAAGCTTCTAAAAAAATATAACCGGTCAAGATACATTTGTTTATCTTCTGACTCTCTGTAGCCATGCACTCTTACACAAGAGAAATATGCGAGTAAGTTCTCACCCATGTGTTAAAGTACTTATCCCATCGCTGTCGTGAGCGCGGTTCATGTGAAAATGGAACAGAACCCCTCTGGAAGTGCATTAGCACTATGGCGTGGAATCGGTGGTTGAGCTTATGTTTACTGTAGAGACCAATGGTCTTCGTTCAAATTCCTATATGCACTGGCTTCTTATCGCTTTAGAAAACTGGTTGTTCTATTGGTTTAGTGTGAATATTATTCAGTGCTGTCTTTGCCCTTTTTTTGTGTGTCTTTATGCAAACGTTTTCAGGTAACACCAACAGGAAGGTGTTGCAAGTTCCTTTCTGTAATGTTAATAATTTCCATTTCCCATCTCTCACCCCCTTCGCTGGAAATATGTAAAACATATTCAGCGTAACAAAGAGACTATTTCTGTATAGAAGTATCATCAATATGACTAAGAAAATACCCAGTTTCTAGCACCCTATGACCCAGAATTCCAACCATTTGTTGGCTGTGATGGTTGATGTGAAAGCTGACGCTATTTCTTGCAATGATTCTGTTTTTCTTAACCATTTACCTGAGGGTTCTGCCTTTATTCCTGAATAGCTCATCTAAGACAGTTGCTGATAATTGATCATTCCCTGTCCCATTGAATTGTGATTCCTGGTAGCTTGACTAGCTTCACCGATTTGTCTGGCATTGTTAGATCAAGAGCTTAAATACATGTTTTAAGTTAGAGGTGTAAATAGTTGTCCAAATAATTGTGTCAGTGTTCAAGATATAGTCACCAAAATAACTTTTGAAGACCACATCTCACCCAAGCAGTTTTCGGAATATGTTTAAGTCCCTACAAGCAAACAGGGCTTGTAGTTTGATAAATCAACCAACCCTCCCTAAATTGAAAAGCCATGCAATGTTAAATTAGTAAGAATCTAATGGATCCCTCTTCTTCAGCAAGCCAAATCTGACAGTAACCAGCAATTGGCAGGTGGGCAGGCACTGTATCTTACTGCGCCCAAGTCATTCAAGAGTTCACATATCACCTGGAAAGAAAACAAAAGACCCATTTCTCCATAGCTTTACAATCATTACTGCACTAGATGGAAATTGCTTCCTGTTGGCTCTGCTAAGCTCATTATCCGCATTATTCCACGTGTTTACAAGGAAAGGTGTTTTTCTCCTAACTCATTTTTTGGGCAGGGTTTTTCTTGACAAGTGAAAAATCTGAGTTGGCTCATCAGGCTGTCCCTCCCTTCATCATTAGATCACTGACACGTTGACCCAGGGGACTGTTAAAGTGATTGTGTCTCGCTGGCCTGGCTCAGAGCCGGTGTTTAGTAGATCTGGAGTGCTTGTAAAGGCAGCAGAGTTGCTGGTGATTAGTTCCGGTCACCACCACTAGATGGAGCTGAACCTAAGTGCTGCCACCTGTGAACAGTTAGGTGAAACTTGAGGTAGCCCCTGCCTGATGAGATTGGAAGGAATGGATACTCAAAACCAATTGTGAATTCCTCCATTGATCGGTTGCAGACCCTTAGGAACCACCCAACGTTTGGGGAATATTTTGTCAGGAGCACCAAATTACAATATAGATAATAAGTGTTGTTGCCAAATTGGGTCCTTTTGCAATTAATACAATTGACCAACGTTTTGGATTGGTGTAGATCAAATTTTGGGGGAATCCTAAGTGGTCATGTTTATTCAGATTTGACCAATATGACCTTATCAGGTCTCTTTGGGACTCAATAACATCTTAATGCAACCAATCTGTCAGGGTAGAAAAATTTACCAAAGCTTCAATGATATTTCAACTTATGATTGGTGAGAATGTTCCCCTCAGATTGTTTTGCACTCATTATTTCATGCTATAAGTTTAAGTCACAAAATCTAAAAATGTTCTGGAACAAATAAACATAATCAGAAAAACTTCAAGTGACGTAAGAAAATCATTGAAATGTGTTGTAATTGGGACCAGCTCAGGCAGTAGTGTTGTGTAGGTCTATTTCTGGTGCCTTTCATAACTAGGCTGTGTTCTGATGGAACAAAGGCGTTGACTAAATGACAGAAAATTTGGTATTTCCTGTTAGCTTGTGGAGAGGAAACGTGAACTGTGATTTCAGAGTGGAGAACAACCATACACGTCTGTCTCCCTCTCCTCCTGGCTTTGTCATAGCTCAGGCGGCCATTTGTAAAGGTCACGCACAAAAAGTCACTGTTTTAATGCCATGTAACAGCTATATGTATGTCAACTGCTTCTGGTAATAATTCCTGGCAGACATCTTGCTTGAAAATAATGATCAAATTTTATGTCATTTCAAAGAATTTTCTTTGAAATATTTATAATTGAATTCCAAATACTTTCTTGGAATCGTGTTGCAACTTTAAGATGATTTGTCAGGCTTATTTGAAGTCTTTGTGTTTGTAAATGTCAGAATATCTATTCTTAAACGGTAAAGAAAATGTTCTTTTTGAAATGATGAAGATCTTTTCAGATCTACCGGGATGTTCTTCTCGAAGTTGAGATTTATCATGCGTCATGAAAAGCATTTGTGTTAAAATGGTTTTGTTAGAAAGAAACCCAACACTGTTAGGTTTGTCTTGAAATGTGTACCGTAACTGTTTCATAACTGTAGAGAAACATGTCATAAGCATGTTAGAAATAGCTCTCCGTGAAGTAAGATTTATTGGCCTGGAAGCAGAGTTCAACCTGTTCATACCCAGCCAATTAGATGCTTAGACATTAGTTTAGTTAGCTGTTGAACGCTACACTGATTATTCCATCTGACAAGTTCATCTATGCCTTTCTGGAAACAATAACACGCCAAGAGAAATGGCCCAGCCTGATTGAGACTACAGAGCATCTTTCAGAAATTATCTTTCCCTATGCAATTTGCCTGGGGTATGTTGGGGATATGCAAGTCATGCAGAGGGTATGTAGGGTATGCTTGTATATGCAGGGTATGCCATGATAGCTGGTTTGAAGAAGTTTTGTCAGGAGCATTCAGTGAGGCGCGTCTTGAGACAGAGAGGTTGTCCTGGGTTCCTGATGGCCAGACATTCTCCCCACATGGTTGGTGATGGATGGCACTGAGGCAATATGAACTGAATTCCTCTCTGTCCCGGTCTGGAGTCTAGAAATGGTCTTTGAAGTCTGATGTGACACTTGTTCAGGATGAGATTGAGAGGTTTGGTTCCTGTCATAATGATGTTCCAATAGATTGATGGGTTTGGTTCCTGTCATAATGATGTTCCAATAGATTGAGAGGTTTGGTTCCTGTCATAATGATGTTCCAATAGATCAATGGGTTTGGTCAATGGACTGTCTGGAATTTTTGTAGACTTTGACTTGAAACAGGAATGAATCTCTTGTTGTACTGCCCATTCAGTCAGGAATGATTTCTGTTTTGATTCGACACCAGCGAATCCTGTGTAATGCCACTTAAACCAGGAATGAATCCTACGGTGTTTATTAAACCGTTACAGGAATTATTCTAATGTTGAATCTGCAGCTCAACCAGGGTTGAATTCTATGTGGTATTGGACACTGAATTTGAAGTGAAATCTGTTGTATATTGGCTTTTGAATCTGGACTGAATCCTATGTTGCATCTGTCAATGAATCAAGATTGAGTCCTGTTTAGTCACTGAGCACTAAATCAGCTATGATTCCAGTGTTACATCAGACTCTGGAATTTGGTATTGTCTGTTTTCTTAGATATAACACCTGCAAAATTGTTCACCTACAACCTTCACCTTGCCTTTTGACCTTGACCTTTCCACACTCAGTCCAGGATGTGGGGAGGAAAACCACTTACAAGTGGAATTCTGGGAGGTGGATCTAACGTTACCAAATCAACGAAATGGGAGACAAGGACAGGGCTAACAGGGCAGGAATATGCCCCGTGGAGAAGAAATTAGAATAACTGTGTGCACATATCAATATCCATGGCAACTGCAAACAATTCATAATTCCCAGGATGTTAGGATACTTCATTTATTTGATGAATATCACAAAGGCATCAATGGATGTAATATGATCAGTCCCTTAGAGAGGTGGTCCCATTAAAAGGAAATACCATTGAATGTCAAAGCTTTATCAATGGTTTCTAAAGATACGCATTTTTGTCATTGAAAATGCGTTGATTACTATCTAACTATGGAAGATTTTTGTTCATCCATCATTGAAATCTCAGAATTTTGGAAATCTAATCAAAGGTTTTTAGTTGTTCAGCTCCATGATCTAATTTAAATTATCTACACAATTAATGATCTACCAATATGCTTTACAATGTTCAACAAATAAGAGACTATGCAATATTTGCTGATGATATTTGCTCAGGTGCTCCCTAATAACTTCAGTCTGTTCGGTTTTTACTTTTATCTATAATATACCTTAATAACTTCATGGCTGGATGTTATTGCTTTTATCTACAGTATACGAGTTAATATATGCATTTATGGTTATGGCGGCATGTGACAGTGCAAGCCATTATGGCCACCAAGCTTTCCCAATATCACATGCTTTGTGTTTCTAGCGTGTACGCTTTGTCCTCGGACATCGATTCGTCATCACGGATGAGTGAAGAACTAGAATATGATCTGGCCAGATCTAGTTTGTCAATAAACGGCTTAAAAAAGCTTTCAATGTTTCGAAAACGTTAGCAGGAAGAATTCCTCATTAGGATTTGCTCGATTAATTTGAGTAATACTGAAAACAACGAGTGGGGTCAGTTTGCGAGCTCTGGATAACTAGTAGGAAACATGTCAATATACAGGGACTGACTTTTATAGACAATCAGTTGTAGGGTAATAGTTTTGTTTGTAGTTGCCATAGGTTTTGTGACAAAGTGATTGATAATTGTGTTTGATTTATTTCCTTATAGAGAAATTATTTAAGAAATGTCAACCCCAGGAAAGATTTATTTAAGATTTTAGGTTTTATTTTCCGTCAAGGAAGGAATGAAGAATTTCCTTGTTGGCTGTGAAAATATTCTTACAGCTGCTGTTTGTTATGTCCTTATTTGGAAAAAAACAAATCTTTAAAAAAAGTTGGAAAAGGGTAAGATTTAGATAACGATTATTATCTTCATATCATGTGAAACTAGCTTTTGGCAACTAAAAGTGTTTAAGTTTTACTACAGTGGTCAGCTACCATAGTTTTGCAGGATTTCTTCATTCAGTGCTATTCTTGAACACTTTAGCTAAAATAACTTAATCATTTCTTGAGAACATCCCTCCAGGACAGGATTCCTGTTAGTTTCTGAGATTCCTGTACAGATTCCTATACAAGGTCCCCAAGTGCTGTTATCCAGATTTGTATCTCACTTGTCACTCTAGTTTAGCGTTAAATCTTTATTTCAGGTGCTAGAATAATAAATAGTTCTCTGACAAATTTTTGGAAAACATTAGCATTGTTTTCAATTTTTTTTCACACGTTTCATTCAACATTGCACGTCAATGAAATGAAATAAAATCTCACAAAGTTAGATTTGCTCATTATAAAATTTTCGACTTTAAATTGATGTTTTACATGCCTATATTCAAAACTCAAGACCTGTTTTGTTTAATTACATATTCAGATGCTGAATGAAATTTTCAAGCTTAAATTAGATGTAAACGATGGTAAATTCATCTTTGACTTCCTATATCTATGCTCCAGCCAACAGCAGGCTTCTGCATGTCGGTTTAACTTAATTACTTCCCCTCATGGGCTTGATTGTTAAATAATTAAAGCTAAAGACTTCAACTTTCCTTGTGTGTGAAGTTGGTTCCATTCTGTTTGTCTAATGCATATTTGATCAGATGCTGCAAGTGTTTTTGTTCAGTTTGTTCAGTTATGTGTGACAAGGACGTGACCTTAGACCATGGTAAAACAGAAACAAGGACCTATTTGTCGTCGTTAGAGATTAAATTGATTTTTAATTTGTCTTAAGAGCTCTTTAAAATAATAAGGAAAGTTTTGAAGACATTTACGAAAGTTTGAGGAAGGTATAAGCGGATCTTTTGTTTCGAATCTTTTGAAAAATTTATTGATTTTTCGTTTCTTATAAGACCTCTTTCAAATAATAAGGAAAATCGTAGGGAAAGGGTGAATGGGAAGTAACATATTTTTATGTCCCTGTCGGAAATAAATCTTTTTGTATTTTATATTTAGCAAATTAAAAAAACCAAAAAAAACCATTTCACTTGTCTTAAAAGCTCCTCGAAATATAAGGAAGATGTAGTGATAGTAAAGAAAGCTTAATATTCATTTTATCGTTTAAATTTTGGAGAATTTACTATGTTAAAAAAGTAAATATTTGCATAAATTGATTAATATTGCCAAATTCTCAATGTAAACAAAATAATGTAAATATATTAATTAAATATTGGCAAATTTTTACAAACAGACTTAAAAAGTGGTTTGAATATTTCAATATACTGGATAAATTTAGGAGAATTTTCTTTGTTGACCATGTATGCTGGTTTGAAGTCTACAAGGTTGACATCTTTCTCCTTATCTATTAGGAAATTTATGCCCAATGTTTGCTGTCCCCAAATATCGGGTGGGTCCACTTGAAAGTTGTGTAGCAGTGAGCACATGAACCTTGCAGTGTTTGTATGATATCATGTTCCCCTACCCCCACTTTCAATAGCACACGAACCTGTACTTGAAACCTCGCTTTATCATCAACTATCTCACTGAACCTGAATGTCTGTCTATTGGCCCTGAATATTTAGTTTGTGGTGAAACTTGCAAAGTTTTATATTTGTGAAGTAAACAGAATTTTGATTTGAAGAAAAATAAAAAGTTTTGATCAAGTTAAAAAAAAATTATTTGGCAAAATGTTGGGTTTTTTGAAGATAGAAAAGTAAAATTTTATATTTTATGATAATTTTAATAAAGTTGTGTCAGTTTAACTTGTAATAATCTTTTGAAAGGAAAAATAAACACCCTGAAATTTCATAATGTTTTTTTATTTGTTTATGTATAGTGACTACCTTGATATTTTGTATTAAATCACTCTTGTTTTATGTAACTGTATTATAAAAATATTTTAATAAAATTTATACTGCAGTCGCCTTCAACTGTATTTGGCAACATGATACCTTTGACATTATTTACATTTTATTTCTGTAAAAACTGTATTTGTGAAGTTTTTTAACCTTTTGTCAATGCACTCCGTTGACGTTGAAGTCTATCCACTTGTTCTACCTGTTGTACTTCATCTTTGACCTTATTGATTCCACAATTCTCTACAGGGAATAGAAAAATAGTCCTCTGTAATAACTTTCCCTTAATCAATAATTACTCAGTTATCAGATGAGTGAATGTGTTGATTGGAGTGTTGTCCTCTAACCGTGGAGAAACGTCACACTCCAACGAATCATCGAGTCGAACGTATTGTTTCAACGGTTTCACAGCATCGGAGGCTTTCAGGCTAAACCTCATTTATGAATTAGTAAATTGATTGTTTGTTTCGCATGGACAGGTCCATGCATCAACTCTTGGTATCTAAAATGACAAGCTTGAAATATGTTGTAAGGGAATTAGTATGTTTCCCCCCAGGGATTTGATTAACGTGGGTTCATCGAGGTGGACGGCATGTGGAAATGGTGCATTCAACGTACATGTTCGCGTTTAATTCTGTTTTATATCTTTCAAAAAATTAAAGGAAAAAGGCAAGGGTATATTTTCACACATTTGTTAATGGTTTTGAATTGAAGGCGTTTCCTGGGAACGGCATGATTTCAGTGCATTTCGATGTTGAAATTATTCATTTGTTGTTTATGTTCTGTTTTGAGTTAAATACGTTTAACATGACTCATAAAAAAAAAGATCAAAAGAAAAGGTAGATTGATCTTGTACTTTTAAACAATTCTTTTAGATTTTTTGTGTGAAATCAAAATCAAGTAAATTCTTGACATTGGGAAATGTTTTATGCAAATGAAATTAAAGAATTTAATCTTTTTCCACATGAAATAAACTCTTGAAACTTTCGAATAATTAAAAATTATTTGTTAAAAAAAAATGTCCAACCACTTGTTGCGGCAGAAGTTTACAACGGTGCATGTGACATCTTACCATGATGCAGCAACGTCAAGTGTGATGTTTTGAACCCTTTGTAAATTTTCTTGTCAAAAAAGTGACTTTCGACAGAAAAGCACAAATTGTGTTAACAGAAAGGCTTAGCAACGTGTTGTTAGTTTGCTCAGAGTTTGTGGGCTAATTTATGTCAACATGGTTGCTTGTTTTAACATGAGAAGTAAACTCTTGGCATACTTGAAGAGCAAGAAAGGGAATAAACTCGGGTCAAGTACATTAAAGATAAGAGCCTCTAAGCAGTGTTTGTATGTATTTTAATGTTTTGATGCCATGGTTACCAGCTGTGGAGAAATGAAGTCATTCGAGACAAAGTCAATGTTTGTTCGTTGGCTTAATTTCTCATGGCCCTTTGTTCACTGGTAGGGAGCTGTAGAGTCTTCTAGAAGATAATGGTGGAGTAGATTTACTTGTTGGGTCGAGTTTCACCGTGATTCACTTGATTGGAGAAAAAAACTACATAGATAAGAATTGTCCCTTGAAAGTGAACTTTTGGTAGAAATTTTGTGTTTTCATTTGATATTTATTACGGTTTCCGATTCATTGATATCAGTTTAAAATCAGTGATTTTCTTTTGTGTTGAAATTAAGATTCTTTTATTTAAAATTTGTTTGATTTTTACTAAGAGATTATCAGAAATTTAAAAGAAATAATCTAGAATATAATAAGTTACATATGTAAAAAGTAATATAGTATATTGATTTATTCTATTTAAAAAAAAATAATACTCAATTAAAAAGCGCCCGAGACAAGAAATGACACTTTAATCAACTTCGTGTTGCTATACATTGGGGAGTCAATGCTCTTGAGAGATGCCGGTAACTGGAAGGGTTATTTGTGTCAATTTGTACTTTGCAGACATGTCAATTATCCATTTCTGGGCCAAGTCAAGCCATTCAAGCATCTATCTGTACAAGCTATTGAGAATGAATGAAGACCTTGAAAGACACACGGTCATTCATTGAAATATCCTATTTCAGTTTGTACTTGACAAATGTGTCTACAGAATATATTTTTAGAAGCGCCTTGTAAATTGTTTGATCTATGTGAAACACTTACCTAGTGAGCTTTGTAACACAATAATGTCATGGTTTTATTTCAAATTTGATTTCATTGCACTGGGGGAGCGAAAAATGCATATTAATTCTTTTAATGAATTTACATATTAAACATTTCTGTGAGAAAACTATCTTATTATTCTTAAAACGCCTCTAATGCCTGAAATATTGCTGCAATATATTGCCTGAAATATAAGCGGCGTAAAACAATAACTCACTCCAGGGATCGGGAAAGACATCTTTGACAATGGGTGTTTTTGGCAATTTTCTGAATTGCCCATTATATCAATTGTGAACTTCAAAATTTTAGTGGGCCATTTATTCATCCAATGTGCAAAATGGCCCATGGCCCCTGCCTTTCCCAATCACTGTCACTCTCTATTATTCTTAAAAAGAGCTACAAATAATGTAAACATTGAATTTGCTGCAACTTTATTGATATTCTATGTATTAAAAAAATTGTAATGGGAAGATTTAGTGACATATGAAATCTGATAATCATAGTCATAATGAGGACTAAAAAACTTCATTGACATTCTCTTTATAAGGAGTTTGATCCAGTTTTCATGAGCATTATGTTCATTAAGATAATCAAAAAGAAATTTAATTTAACGATTTGTAGAAGTTGAGTGACAATTCTCTGTCACTGCATTCATAAGCTTGGAGAGTTGCCTTCTACACTGAATGGTGACCTGTTATGGTGGCCTTGAATAATTCATCAGATAAAATATTCAAAGAAAATTAGAATTACCTTTCTTTAAGTGCAAATAGCACCGTGGAATGACAATCCCAGATGGAATGAGGAATATATCAATTAGTGACACTTGCGATTGACAAGTCCATTTCTTTTAAGCATGAACCGTGGTTATTTCTGGAGTAATTCAATTTTAAGGAGAAGGTGGACTCAATGGTTGGTGGAAGAACCTTGAGATGTAAAAAGTTTGAAAGTGAATAAGGCAAGGAAGACCGAGAAACAAAGTGACTATATTTACCGTCTACCTACCCGTAATTTATAGATTTACATTGTCGTGATTCGTTCGAGTCTTATTGACTTTTGGGAAGTAAATTGTGTTTTATGAAGGTAGGCCGAAAGAATAAACTTGTTGAAGTTCCCAGTTGGACATGCAGACCTTGATATTTAATACAGCACAGAGGTGAGGCAGGACTTGACAAGTGAAGGACAAAAGTTTGATTTTATCACGGCCACTATCAAATTGTTGAAAGTGCAAGGTAACTGGCGAGGATCCCCTTATCTGGGATTTAGAGACACGACAGGGAGAGCATGTCAGTTGAGACAGATATATATCAGCATTAATAGCAGGCAGGAACAACCGTTTGGGCAGATTGAGAAACAACGACCATTTTGAACGTACAAACTATGTTGGTCTGACTGACAAGTTCCACCGACAAGATGAAGGTGAGTTTGACAACTCAAGTCAGTGAAAGCTTTTGAAGGGGATTGTCATTGGGTGTCTGTTGGGCGTGATAACGGGTGGTAATGGCGGTGGAGGGTAGGATATTGGGTAGGTGCCTATGGCAGGTGGTTGTGAATATGTGCTGGTTGAGGATAGGACAGGGTAGGTGCTTATGGGTAGGGTACGGGGTAGGTGCTTATTGAAGGTAGGGTAGGGTAGGTGCTTTTTAAAGGTAGGGTACGGGGTAGGTGCTTATTGAAGGTAGGGTAGGGTAGGCGCTTATTGAAGGTAGGGTAGGGTAGGTGCTTATTGAAGGTAGGGTACGGGGTAGGTGCTTATTGCGGTTGGAGGGTAGGTGCAAACTGACTGGTAAAGGGTAATATGGAAGGTGGGATTTAGGTGCTTCATGCAGTTATGGGTATATTCTATTTGGGACATGTCATGGTGTCATGTACAGGACACAGCAATCATAAACTCATGTCAAGTTCATGACAAACAAACGTGGCAGCCTCTATGAGAGTTAAATGACTGGTTTAACTATCTCCCCCTTTTGTCTCCATGTTTGCTCAAGCCACGTTTCCTCATAGCCCTGTTAGATCAATTTCATCTGCCGTATACATGACCTACAGTCTTGGTTTACAATTTTATTGTGAGAACACTCTCGTTATCAGGATATTCTCATTTCGTCATGTTTACAACTTTATAGATATTTTGAAGATTGTGTCCCGAATAACACAGGAAGGGAATTAATAACCTCAGCAAAGCCTTGTCATTGAACTGACAAGGTAAGTTTATCATAGTATGTTTGTTCAATGTCAATAGATATATGGTTAGTCATATATATTTGTCATATCAAGAAGTAATGCCCTATGACCCGGTTCAAGTGCAGCAAATGGTGTTTGTACACTATAAAGGTGGATGTTTGTGATGAAGACGCGCTGTCAGCTACCTGTTAACTAAATCCATGTTTGACATACGTGGAGAGGTATTTATCTAGTATATTGGTAGGTGACGTCTGCTATGAGTCCATCGATTGGTATTGTGGTCGCCACAGCGACGCCAGGTCCCTATCAGTCATCCGAATCCTACCCCTAAACTATTCACTCAACACAAATCACCCTTTAACGGTTCAGCATGGTAATCGAACGTCTGAAAGCGTACAGTGCATATTTGACAAGTTGAACAAGTTGGAAGTAAAAACGCAGCAAAGGAAAGACCGTCCCTCATTGTTGTGGGTACAAAGGGAGATAAGCCTGCTCGGGCTGAGGGCCTTTGTTGTAGCTGGTTCAATAGTGGCTCCTGTTTTATGTGAGAGCGTGGCCCATACGGGAAGCGAGGAATATAAAACGACAGTTGAATAGATGGTGTGTTGGCCGCCCTCTTTGCAAGTGAATTGTGATAGGGATTGTTGACATCATAGCGAGATTTGAACTATCTCATTGGCTAATGTATAGATCTCCCGGGGTTCAAATGATCTTCTGTTCCTTGAAAAGATCTTTTTGACATGTTGTGTCCTGTTTAAAGAATAGTGAAGTGCTTGAACAAAATGAGCAGAGACGTGGAAGATGATTTGTCATTTTATTTGACCTTTTAGATAATAGTTCAATGAGGCGCAATTTAAGGTTCAAGTCTAGAGCTAAAAGGCCAACTCTCTTTTGGGCAGAGTTAGGTTATATTTTATAGATCACTATATATAGTTATAGAAATATCATTTGGATTAAGAAAATTATGATTTCTCCCCCATGAAATTATTACAGCTTATATTAGTATATTTAAATTTAATTTCAAAATTTCTCATTCAAATTCCAGTATATCATATAGATTAAGGTGCAATTGTACATAATAATGCTGCTTACGACAAAAATAGTTTTGAGAGTTGTTTATGATATGCTTCTCACTCACTCACCTTCAGATGAATGATGTATATCATGTAGGTTCCAACCACCTTCATACAACTATAATATGCACAGAAGTTGATGTTGACATTAATGTCATTGACAATTAGGGCCATCAGCCTTTCTGACGTTTTTATTTCTTTTATGGTCTAGCCTTGATGTATGAACTTTGTAGTATAGTGAATTTGTCTAGTTGGGGCATCGTCCTGTGAAAGTTTCAGGGTTTTTCGCTGAAGATTATATCCTTAATATGGCATGACAGCACACTTAATAAAGCATATAAAACAATTTTCCTAGGGTTTATTGTTTCTTTGATTATGACATCTTTTTATCAGTTCTATTTTGAAATGATTTTATAAAGAGCATTAATGAAGAATCCAAATAGAAGAAAATTAGAATGATGGCTTTTCAATCATGCACTTTATGTAATGGAATTCTAAATAAAAATTTAAAGAATAAAAATCAATCATTAAGATTATAAATTGATGATTAGCATTTTACATAATATTTAAAAAATCGGAAGATGTAAAAAATCGGAAGAATTAAGAAGTTAATGTCGTTGACTTCATCGAACAAACTTATTTTCTTTTTTGCTGTCCTTTTAACCAAAGTAGGATTTAAACCATGAAAAAGTTAAGAAGTGAAATCCCATTCAAATTGATAATTAAAAAATCAATATTTGAAATGCTCTCCATTGAGAGAAGTCCCCATTGAGGGAATTCTCTGCAAGTTATTGGGGCTTAGTGTTGATGGATGAAGATGGAGAGCGAATCGCCGGTTGATGATGAGAGGCCAGCCTGTTAGTTGCGGAGAATCAATTCACACCGAGACTAATTTATACAGACTCCTAGAAGCTGCATTTCCCGCTTACACCTTGATAAGACAAGTCGGCCTGATTGAGTTGACAATAACGGAGACCGAGTCTTTATCAGTTTCTTATCACACAACAGTTAGAGTTAACAGTAATTGATCAATTATCGATAAGAAACCTCGTCTGGCGTTATGTATGGCCGTCTGACAAGGCGGTGTGTTGAGGGTAGCAATGGGTTTGACCCGGGACTCTTGTTTATCTCTTAGGCACACTGCGTCAAGACCTCAACTAGGCTTTGATGAAAGGGTTATCTCTGCCGTCACTTGCAGGAGAGGATGATGGGAAGGGAAGAGGGATCGTATGAAGCGTGTAAAGTGCAGGCTCTTGAGTGGTGGTGTCTGGCCGAACAATTGCTGATAAACGCTTCACAATTGTGGTCGAGTACTGCCAGCTGTAGAGCAGACATGAGAGGGATTAAGATGGCCGTGTTTTGTGTAATCTTAATTGTTGATGCTTCTTCAAGTTGTTGTCATTGAGACGATTAGATAGGCAGAAAACATGTTGAGATAAGCTACTGTTAGCTTGAGGAGAACTGAAATTTGAAATTAATTGCCAGATATAACATCTGTTGGGTAAGAGTTATGAAAATTAGCTTTTCATTTTGTTGATAATTTCAGATTAAATTTTGACTATCAAAAAGTTTAGGGTCTTTTGTTTAAGTTTCTTTGGTTGACACTGTCTTTTGGAAAAAATGTATATCAAAAAAACTTTTAAAGGATGTTTGAAATAACTGACCGAGATTGAAAGAGGTTTAAAACTTTATTTTTCTGTCCATATGTAAAGGTATTTGGGGAATCAGAAAGTTAAGAAGCTGTGCTGAAATTTGATGAATGACAAATGACTTGAGTTTGGTTGAATTTCAAAGAAGGGCTAGAGTTTGCCTTGAAAAGAAAGCAGAGATCCCATGAGCTTGCATTTAGTGGCAATCATGAGGGAAAAAAGGCGGAGTGGAAAGCCATGTAGAAACTTTCAGACTAATGTGAAGCCACATGTTTCTTTGCAAAGGGTTCAGAGTGGAATCTGAGGATATGCTTGAGCAGACGGCAGTTGCAGCAGATGCGGGCAGACGTGTCCTCATTCTGGATTGGAACTAATGAGTTATGTAACATCTTAACGCAGCTATCAACACATTCCCACAGACCTGACTGAACCTCATTCTCCTGTCAAATTGCTCATTAATGAAGGGCATTAGAGAGAGGCAAGATAAGTTAAGATTGTGTGCAGTGCCCTGCATCTAACAGCTGGAGTAGCATGTCCGGGAACATGGATCATAGGCTGGATGGATAGTTGGTTAGATGGTTGGTTGGTCGGTCGTTTGGTTGGTAGGTTGGTTGGTAGGTTGGTTGGTTGGTTGGTTGGTTGGTTGGTTGGCGGGGTGGTTGGTTCGTTAGATGGGTTGGTGGGTTGGTTGGTTGGCGGGTTGGTTGGTTGGCGGGTTGGTTGGTTTGGTTGATGGTTGGCTGGTTGGTTTGGTTTTGCTGGTTGGTTGGTGTGTGGGTTGGTTTGTTTACTTTGTTAGGTGGTTAGTTTGGTGGTTGGTTGGTTAAATGGGTTGGTGGTTGGTTGGTTGGTTGGTTGAATTGTTTGGCTGGTTGGATGAATGGATTGTGGATGTGATGAACAGGAATGTGGATGGATTGATTTAATATGAATGTGGATTCTTTGAAAGCTTGAGAGATAGTAGGTATGATGGATTGAGGGAGGGAGAGATAGGATTAATGAATGGTAAGTAGGTGGTTGGATAGAAGGATAGAGCAGCAAAGGTATCAGTAAATGTACTCATTTAGTGATAATAGAGATGGACAGACCAAATTACAAATAGACAACCTTCAGACAGATAAACACATTGTTGAACAGAAAGAGACAGATAGACAGCCAGACAGTTCCTGAAATAAGTGAAAACCTTTTATACCCTGTTAAAAGGGAAATCTGTGTGCTTGTTGAGTTAAGAGTTTTACATCATCCATCAGTACTTCCTTCTGATCAGCAATCTGATGATACAAATCTAGTAGATTCTGCGTAATGAAAGAGGGTTTGGTTCCAGTGAGAGGTAACATGATAGAGTAATTAGGAATAAACTGTAAGAATAAGAGGCAAGTCTACTGAGATGAAGAGATGAAGACAACACTGTTCAACTGGACTGAGCGATGATAAGACAGGCCTGTGATGATAGAGACGGAATGTTTATCAAGAACTCTTGGTGATGATGTAAACATACAAAGGAGGCTCGGAAATGTTAAACAAGTAATGATCGGCAGTTGGTGTCGTATGAAAATACTTGGAATATTTGGTACACTCATGCCAGATTAATTTGCCTTTACGGGACTGTGTTTGATATTTCCTTGAAAGATTAGGTAAATGGTTTCGCTAATGGCGTCCTTAATGTTAAGAAGTTGCCGTGGCAATAGGATGCGGTTCAGTAGTTTACAGAAATAACATGCTAAGACAGATCAGGGAGAGAGCGACTCACTTTCCGCTGTCTATTACCCTCGGGAGGAGAGCACAATAACATCGGGACGTTTATAAGTGCTTTCGGGTGGAGTCAACTTACTTCTTAAAAGGAGCAAACGACTTCGTTTAATGTTGTTATAACGTTTTCTCATCCATTAACTTTAATATGCCCATATGGTTTCATATATCTGGTAATTTGTGATTTTAAAGGTATTGATATACTGAAGAGCAAATATTTTGATATGCATGTATCGACATGTGTTAACTGGGAGCATTATGATTAAGAGGAATTTCTTAAATACCTGTTGATATCAATTTCAAGTTAAAAGAAAACTCTGTTTAGAATGTTAAAAAAATCAAACTAAGGATATGAAATACAGAGGAGGCGCTTTAGTAATTCTTTTCAAAAGTTCAAACTCATTTTAATCTCTTAAAGACATTTAATCTAAGTAATAAAAATTGATTTAGGTCTCCTTTGGCATTTAAATTCCGGCATTCTGGCTTTTGCTCTCTTCAAGCTAGAAATGAATGACAGTGGCAGAAAGTGTGTGAGAAACCATGGCTAATGATTTGGATGTTGAGTCAAATGTTGAGTTCAGCGACGCCCTCTTCCCCCACCTGTTCTTTATTGTAAAGAGAGGCAGCCCGTCCGCATCCAGTACACAGCTTAGCGGTTTGGCACAACTAATCAGAGAGTTCAGAATCTTCAAGCTCTGATTTCATAAAGCACCCTTAGTGAAGAGTAAGGTTGGTTAGTGAAATATTCCTGAAAAGTGATGACTTATTTCTCAAAAGTGATGAAAAAGTGATGTTTTGTCTTGCAGTATCATATAGTGTGATTCAGTAATTGGTCATGCTGAATGTTTTCAAAGACTCAAACTTAGTCTAAGGAATCTCATGAAGCTGTTCCATTATCAGAGTAAATGTGCCTTCTCAACTCTCATGTTCAGTAAGGATTTCTGTCAATTACTTCTGGTTTCTGTAAATTTGCCACTCAGAATGATAGGTAATTTCTATATAGATTTTTATGACGGACATTTGCTTGACAATAGTAGATTCTATATGGAAAGGTCTCTTTCTTAGAATTCAGAAGTTGCTTTTCTTTAAACATCGTCCTCATTATTAGACATTTGCTGATGCTGTTTCATGTTCTTGTTTTCTAAGTATAAAAAATTGTCATTAAAAAGTTATTTTGAAAGCTTATATTCAGGTGATTTCAAATCCGGTTAATTGTGCATCGACAGACAACTGATGGAATCTTGTTACTTATTGCTTTCGGAAAACAAGTCCTGGTTACATCAGAGTTTTCTAAACTTTTTTAAGTTGCTTATTGAATTTCAATAACAGGTTCCATACATTTAATGTTATCTTAGCCTCATGGCAATAAAACAAATTTCTGAAAGAGTTTTGCAATTAATTTATATCTATCTGCTACAAGCATCCGATTTCAAAATCATCCATAAAGAAATTTTTGTTTTACACTGATTATAGAACCACCATATAAGTGGTTATACAGTAAGCAGTCAAACCCCCATAATACAGTAATAGAGAAAGGGATAGTGTGTCACCCTGTCAGACGCTGGTTTTCAAAGGAAGTCGCTTTTGTTTTCTCTAACAACATCCGAAAATGTCAACTCCTGCTACACTCAGTTTGTTCCCAGCTTTCTATGTGAAATAAGACTGACTTTTGTTCTTATTACTAAAGTCTATATTAGAATGAGTGATTATTAATCCTTTTTTGTAAAAAAAAAAATCATATTATTCAGACTTTAATTTTGTTTCAAAATTCTTAGTATGTATATTTGTGGATTCCTAATTTTGAATTTAGGAGTAATAACTGTTCCCACAAACAATATGTAAAGTTATATAGATATATTTAAGTCTTTGATAAACAATCATAAAATCATGATCATTTGCCTTCTCATATTATTGAAACAAAATCAGTATGAGTCGACATCTAAGCACGAACAAGTCCCAACATATAGGACTTTGCCGAGGTTGGATTGTCTCCCTTGAGCTGCTAACAGTTTACAAGAGGTGCAGATCTTTCTTAGGCTAATGTAATACGATTTTAAACATATTCTTAGACAGAAGGCTAGATGTGTGTTTATTGTCAAGATTAATGTGCTTACATGAAAATCTAACTCCTGTTTAATTTTGAGAAGCATGTATATGTTTATTAATTATTTCCTAAATCAAATTCTATTACTCAAAATTATGGTGAAAATTATAAAATCTTACTCTAAAATTAACACCAAAATTAACAAAAAATAAATGACTATTGTTATTGCAACCATTAAAAACAAAAATGATTGTATTGAAAACGCTGCTTAAAATTAACCGGGATGAAATGAAGCGAAATTTGAATTTATTGTCTGAGAGATAAGACCCTGCCAAATGTCATTGAGTGCACCAGATTTTCTTACCCTTGACCTGTGACCTTTGACCTGACCTAGGCTTAAGAAAGACAAAAAAGAAACATGACAGAAGTTGACATGAGTAAACTTCTTATCTTATATCCAAAACGTTTTGTCTCTTTGTAAGCTATTTTTCATCCATTGTAGGAAATTTGGTGTAGATAAATATATTTCATCTGGCACTATTTGTCATAATTATTTGTATTTAGTGAGACATTTGGACGTAACGTTATATACTGATTTATGAGCAACCTTTCAGAGTAGATTAAATGAAAAAGAGGCAACAGAAATTTTGACTTAAAAATCTTGCCTCATGTAAATTAGCAGACGATTAAGATAATGATTGCTCATGAAAGTTTCAGAATCATTTTCAAGTTGTTATGAAACAATGTATGATTTATCTGAGTTTTGCCGTCTGTCTGGTTTCGGGATCCTGTCAATAGATCACCTACAGGAAACAGTTTTCCTCCCGAGTTCTACGTCCTTATCAACAGGAACTGATGTTCTATTGTTTGGGTTAGCAGGAAAACATCAAAACCATTGTCGCTTAGCTTGACTTATTTTCATGTTGCAAAATTGGGTGTCGATAAACATTTTCCCTGAAAATTTTGAGTGATTTTGTTTTTGTTTGTAGAAATGGGTGTCAATCAACATTTTCTATGGAAATTTTGACTGAGTTGTTTTTGTTTAACCACAGTTTTGGCAGTGTCTCAGCAAATTAAAAAATAGAAAATGTTTATTAAGACATTTATTGTAAAAGTAAATAAACAGAAGCCCCTGAGAATTTTCATTAATGTCTATTTTTATAGGCTTGCTAACAAATTACATTCATTGGACTTACGTTTGTTCTGTTTACTAGTAAAGAATATAATTTCAAGTTGAGTTTTAGTGTCTTGTATCTGTTGATTCAGCTATTTTTCTGACTATTCTAAGATTAATGTAGTTTCTTCAAGAATCCCTCAAGCTATGTCCCTCGTCCTGCAAATATCTGATATATTCCTTCAAATTTCTTTGTACAAATATTCCATATTGCTGTATGAAGCAAGCTGATTTACAGTGAATGTGGTATGCAGGTAATAAATACTTTTTGTCTGACTGAATCTAAACATTCCTCTTTCTGGTAGAGGTAAATTGCAATTCTTGTCAGTGACCGTGCTCTCGCTGTGCAGATGACATCTGCCTGTTTGCAAAGATAACATGGTGAGATTTTGCCGAAAATGTTATGCCATGCGAATATCTGCTTCAAATTTTTGGGGGGCATATTTTGTTGTTTCATCACCAATATGTTTTAGATATCAATATTTTATGTAATCAAATTCAAGAATATGACCAATGAGAACCATCAGTTTTAATCAGGATTTCAAAAGTACAAGGAATTTAAAGCTCTAGAAATTCAGAACTGTGTAACAGCCACCATTTTGGATGAGCAGACGGCATATATGTGCAACACGTGTTGAGGAAAATGTGACTGATGACAGATTGATGGGAGGAAGACGACACATCACTCATTCATGTAGATTTCGAAATTGATTTTTGGGGCGGAGATAGGACTTATGAAATGTGTGATCTAGCCATTTAGTCGATTCAACAAGTTGAGTTTAAACAATTTTGAATGGTAAAAATTGAAATAGGACTGAAAAACAATATCAAACAACCATTAACTCTATGCAATCACTAAGTAGAATTTTCTCCATTTCGTCAAACCAAACTTTTTGATTATAATCAATTTGTCAGGTTATCTTTCTTTTGATGACTTGATAAAAAGTGAGCTAGCTGATAGCCCCATTGTTGGTTTTTCTCCTATCAAATGTCAAACATTATACTAAAACAGACCATTAAAGTCGTGTTGTTCCTTACAATACTCACAAGTCTGTTTCTTATGTTTAGTCTTCTCGTTAAACATTGATAAAGCCAGAGAATTTCTTGTTTTATCTGGTGACAGTCATTATGTTTCTTGAATACCTCGGTGTCATTACTTTTATACATGAAAACTCGTGAAATGTGATCATCAGAATCGTCTTTAAATGTCAAGGTAGTTCTGTAGGTTTTTGCAGCATTCTCGAGTTAGATAATTGTTTATGAGAGATATCGATAGTGAAAATATTTTAAACATGAAATGTCATCACATATTCTGTTCACAAATATTTCCAGGTGCAATTGTTATTGATATTGATATCTTATCTTTGTTGTTTTGCACATCAAATGAAACCTTATGGTGGCATTGTAGATGCATAAGAGTTCAAATTAACAAATTGTTGTTTGGAACTTCATGACTAATGTGTTTATGTCAGACAGAATGGGAAACTTGTTTCTTGATAAATGCTGTATTCTGAAACTTGTGTTGTTATGGCCGTCAAAAGGCGAGTTACATATAATTAGGTAAAATGTCATCCATTATGTTAAGATATGCCACATGTAATGGATGCCTCTAACTCAGTGGTACATGACCCAAAATACACCTCGCCACACCCTGCTTGGAGTTCTGGGGCCTTTTACTCAAATTGTGGGGGTGGGAAAGTAGTAACCATGGAAACGGAACAAAATATTTTGACACGAAATTCATCATGAAATAAATCTGTCCTCCCACCTTCCTAACCTCTGACCTAAATGAGTTGTTGCTTCAAAGCTTTTGTTGTTGCAATGTCTTACTCATAGTTGTGTTTTTAAACATTTGTAAAAATCGAGCAGACGTCACTTTTTCAGCCATTTCTTTTCAGTATCTCATATCACCATCCACTTGATTTCAGGACAAGTTATGTCTTTGAAGTGAGATTACCCATCGAAACTCATGTGGATACCATTCTCTAACAGTTTTGCCACCTTGTCTCCGATTTCCTTACTGTTTTCACCCTTTAGCCTTTGAGATAGCTGGAAGTTTGTATACAGTTTATACAACGTGTTGCTTGATTGGGCCACTTTCCTGGTGTGTTCCTTCAACCTTCTCGGGCTGCCATTGGACCCTTCCATTGTGATGCTGCCCAACTAGCTTGGTCTGTGTCAGTTAGGCCGAGGAGTCAGTTTATACCACACCAAAAACAACTCCCCTTTCCTAGACTTGATCTGGGAGTTAATGGCGTATTTGTGAATGCTCAAGAATGAATTATGATAAATGTTTTATGAATTTTGGATTTGTTCAAGATATATGAACATCTTGCAAATATTCACTCTTTGTTATTGATAATGGATATCTTGTGAATTAGTCATTGCATCCAAGATTAGGTTTGAAAGTTTGTTTTGGTCTTTGTTTCAACTCCATTATCCCCACCAGAATTATTGATGATAATGGTCTTTTAATTAGAATATAGCTTCAAAATGAAATGGGTTATGCTTGCATGATTTTGAATAAAATTGAATAAATTCGTATTTTTTACTCAGTTAAAATCTCAGTTTTTCAGGCTAAACTACCAGTCAAAGTCTTTTGTGCAACAATAAATATTTGATATAAATGTTTTTGAGTTTGTGAATTCAGTAATTTGAAAGAGACCACTTTGAAGTCAGTGAACTGCTTTTAGGAGTTGATTCATACTGTCTCTCAAGTGTAAATATCGCTGATAAGTTTATTACTTCCATTCAGGAGACACTACATTTATACAGGCAGTGTCAGATGACACTTAGTACAGCTGTAAAGTATCGCTTTTAACTCAATGCAAAAGCCTTGCGTGGTTTGTTCTTTTGCTTTGATGTTAGTGAAGTATTACACCGGGTTTGCTCGCAGTGGGCTACAGGAGTAGATCTCACACTTTACTGTGCCGGGAGATTCAGGTGTTAACTCAGGAGATGTATATATGTCACTCGGCATTCTCAACACATATGTCAGCAAATGATGTATTTTATAAAATATGCGGAGATTGTCCCAAGGGCCTATATGTCCCACCTGTATTTCAGGTTTGCTCAGCCCTCCCCGCAGGGGTTAAAGTTCAGGGGGAAATATTTGTGGGGGAGGAGAAATTTGATAACTTGAAACTCTTTGTTCAAAAAATTAAACACCCTTGTTTGTGGATTGTAAAATTGCTATTTGTTGAGTTGATGCAGTTTATGACTAACAAATACTTTTTTTCAGGGTCTTAATTTGATTAAAAATGTCTTGTGAAATTTATTCAAATTCAAATCATGAGGTTAAAAGGTTTTCAGACCTGTTTCTACAGATAACTATTGTCGTCTGTCACAATTACTGTGTGTAACAGTAGGAAGTTGTTACAGCAGGGACGTGACAACTGCTACATTTGTATATACAAGGTACAGATTGTCCGACCTGAAATTACAAGGCAGGTGTTCTTTATCAGTTTAAAAGGGGTTTGTTTATGAAAGCCACACGGCTCTGTTAGTGCGGGGGAAGAAAGAGGGATTACATCAAGTCTAGGACTTGAGTCATATGGCTAGAAGGACCCTCCCTCCCTCCCTCTCTCTCTCCTCTCTCTCAAGTCAGGCTGGTCCCATTAAAGTTTGCATCCTTCCCTCAGTGGGTCCCCCAACAAACCAACCAACCAACCAACCAGCCTCAAATGCTTTTCCAGATGCTTGTATCTAGATCTGCCTTCAAAACTCTGAGAGAAGACAAGATCTGAGCGGGAGTTTAGTGGAGTTACCGTGCTGTGTATGTTGTGAGAGACCCTCTATCTAAAGTGGGAGAAGGAATGCTCCTATCGGTGTGTCCAAATCCGACCTGCCACGCTCGAGTGATTCACAGCTCTACTGTAGGGTAGTGGTAGTCACGGTGAGACCTCTCTCAAACCCCGGAATTCCTGGGAACTTTCTCTGCTCTCTCTGCTGCCTTTCTCTACTGTGTATTGTGCTGTCGGTCTGGTGACAGTGAAAGGAGGCTGTGTCTGTGTGTGTATCACGCTGTGACCTGTCCGTCTGTCCACTTGCTCTCGGATAATCTAGCTGTCCCGTCTCTCCACTGTTCAGGCAGACCTCGCCTCATCTACCGGCTTCTTTCTTTATCAGGTATGTGATATCTCTCGGTCAACATGTCAAGTGCATGCCTTCATCATTGTACTCAGCTGTTCGCACTTTATTAGCGGAATCTGTTTATTAGCACCATTTGCTGTTGATAATGCATCTGTGACAACAGGGTAGATTGTTTTGAACTTGGGTCTTACATTGTAAGCATTCCTCTCATATTTGGGGTTTAATTCTTTGCAAATCGAGGAAAAAAGGGGAATATGTAAGAGTTAAAGAGCTGCTATGAGATTACCAACAGGTGCAGAATGATAGTATATCAAAATACTAAAAAAACGCAGAATCTCTAGAGCTTTCCTGACAGAACTGTACACTAGAAAGAAAACTTTAATCACCATGTTTTGAAAATATTTTGGCCTGAAATAGTGAGTCAGGGTGTTAATTCCTCCCACAGCCAGTGATTAAGACTTGAAAGTCTATCCTGCATCCAATTGCCTGTAATCATACGCTGGGAATCCACTTCCGCACTCAAAACCATCAGCCCACAGCTTTGAAGTTGTTGGTGTTTATGTCGCTCAGTCTGTGTCCAGACCTTGATGGGACGCACAGACCAACTCCAGACTCCTTACACAGTCTTTGAGGACGGAGCTGTGCGGAGTATGCACGTGTTGATCATGATTGACTGTAGTAGCACTTGGCATTTCTCTCCAGTTCTCTTGATTGTAGGACTCAGGATAGACTCATTTACACCTCAACTTTCTTGGTCATGCTGCTCCGATAACACTAATGTAGGCTTATAGTTCCAACAATAATTCTGAGGACATTGTACTGACTTGTTTAGTCTTCATAAGAACTTGTACCAATGATTCTCCGACTGTGCTATTCTTATCTGCTTGACAGTTTCACACCCTGACTCCCAGCTCTGAGAGGCCGGGTCTGGCCTGTCCCTCCGATTCTTTCTCTGTCCATCTATTTCCTGTGAGCAGGTGCCTATCTTCTCAACGCCATCCTTGTCTTGACACTTTCAAAATTACCTAGCCTCAACTTCAGGATTCTTTGACATACTCTTTCAAAATAGGCTGTCCCTTCTTATAACTGCAATATTGCAAGGAAGGGCTTAACAACAACTCGTTCAAAATAGGTTCATGAGAAATTGATTTCTGACCCTAAATATTTGTGCAACCAAGTGGCAAGATGTCACCGTGACTTGGTCTTCAGAATGTGATCAGTAGAAATTTTTCATCTCAACTGTTTTCAAACATCACACATACTAAAGGTAATGATATCCATTAGTTATATTTTATAAAAATAGGAACTTTAAAAAATGTGTTATCGTGATCTATTAAGATCTTCTACTGTTAATTGAAAGACGGGAGTTGGCTGAGATAATACAATTAGTCCTAATGGGGATCAATTGGGGCTGTGTGTGTTGATTATGTAATAATGATGGCTAGTGTAACACAAATTATATAAAAGTGACACTAAGTACAACACTTAGAGGAAGAAAGCCCTTATTGACAGCACAAATTGATATTGACCTGATAGGGAGAGCTTAGATTGGACAAGTAGCAGACCGTAATGCACCGGGTAACTTGCCCACAATTAAAGCTGACTCTAAGAGGAGAGAAGGAGATAGGGCTATCCACAGAAATTCTCTTGCCTGTCTGTTCAAGGATGTTGCCGTCCACAGGTCTGTCCTTGTCTGTCCACTGTACATTTAATTTTCTGTCCACAATAAAATTTCTTGCCTGTCCACTTGTCTTTTCTTGTCTGTCCACTTGTCTTTTCTTTTGTCTGTCCACTTGTATTTTCTTGTCTGTCCACTGTACATTTTCTTGTCTGTCCTCTGATCCTTTCTGGTCTGTCCACTTGTCTTTACTTGTCTGCATGTACATGTCCTCTGCTCCTACCTTGTCTGTCCACTACTTCATTCTTGTCTGTCCACTGGTCTTCTCTTGTCTGTCCACTGGTCCACTTTTGCTGCTCATAACCTGAAAACAAGTCTTCTGTCCCATATTTTTCCACTTCATTCTCAGTCTGTCAAGTGCCTATATGCACTTACTGTCCCCCAATTTGCTCTACTGTCAGTCCAATATACTCAAGCTGTCTGTCCACTGTACTTACGTCTCTCAAGTTTTCTGGTCCAACCCAGCCTCCTCCTTCCTCAGTAAACATCAAATCTTTCACCTGTCATTGCCTTAATCGTAAACTGTTACAAGATGAAAGTAGTGATACCTTGCATGCATTGTTTGAAATTCAATATTCTTCCATGGCTTTGATCTCGCAACTAATCCTTTATGAATAACAGCTCTTCTTCTGAGAAAAGTTTAAGTTTGAGGATTTCACTAGGATTGTGTTTTTAATGATTTTCTTTCCATTTCTGAACTTATTTTTAGCAATTATTGACAATAGGCTTTCCCATACGATTTTACATTACAATTGAGGATTTGATATGATACTTGAATATTTTTATAAAAGTAGAAAAAATTCAATTTATCACTTATCAATTTTCCCAAAATAAGATAATTTGGAAAATAAATGTAAATGACATTAGTAAGATACGTAAAAGATGAATATATGTAAACATTCACTTTCAACATTGCAAAAATTCACTCAATTCAAATACGTTGGTCTTTTGGGCTGATTTTCTCAAAACAAGTCTGTACATTAAGTTTTCAACTTGACAGGGAAAGAGGGTCTTTATAAGTTGTCAATGACAAGTGAACAATTTTGATTCATAATATCTGCCCAAGTGAACAAGTAAGATTCATATCTGCCCTAGGACTATAGACAATTCTCTACGGGGCACATTGGTACATGAATAAATGCCTTATGGCCCTTTATATCTGATTCATACAATGATAATGACTTGTTATGCGTTATTCAAGTGCTTCAATAGATAAGAACCCTTCTAAGGAAAGTAAATGTGCTTTTAGTGCCTGTTGTCCTCGTACATTGTTGAAATCTCGACCTGTACAGACTTGATAACGTTAAACTTAACGCGCCGTTATGAACTTCCTTTCACAATTTGCATTATTCAATAGACATGAATAGACCAGACCCAAGATCGATAAGCATTATGACTTTGTACGTCTTTATAAGATCTTGAAAGATAAGAAAGCTTATCATTCCCTCTGTGAGTCCATGGTACCATGTGCCCTCGGTTTCAACGATAAAAAATCTTTTTCAAAGCATTAGCTTGACTACTTAGGTGTAAGCATAATCTTCATATCTATTTTTCCCAAATCACCAATTTGACCTTTTATCTGAGATATTTTCAGTTTGTAACCAAATATTTGCCCATAATGACATGGTAGTGATCTTTACAGTTGGGTCATATTCTTCTACCTCGGTGTTGCAACACAGTGGAGGATTTTACAGAGGGTTCCAGTTTCTCCATGAATCATGCGTAGCCTAGTTAGGACCTGCCAGTTTCAACAGGGGAGAGACCTTGAAACTGGTTTATTGCCGTGATTAGTTGGAGATAGGTCTGCAGAGATTGACTTCAAGTCCTCAGAGTCCGAGAATAGCATCCAGTGTTTTTGGACATTTGGTCTTTGCTAAGGTAACTCATCTACTGAAGTCATAAGTTTCAGGACTTGAAATTTTATTAGGTAAAAAATTATATCCGGGATAAAGGTTTTAAGAGTTATGTGTAGGTGGTTTATGTGTTTATGTGCGTGTAAATTTGTTTTTTGTTTATTTAAAAAATTGTTTTTAACAATTTGTAAGGAATTTGAAAAACATATGAAATGGTTTGAAGGAAGATAAGTGGTACAACTTGACCTTGAAGTATGATATTTACAATGAATATATTCAAGAGGAAATATATTTGAAGGACAGTGTACCAAGATGCATATGGAGAGAACACAGCCTGAAGTAAGATATGGCATTAATGTTTGCAATTGCCATTGCTGAGCTGTGTATATCTCATCAACAATGTAATAGGCAGGCTAATGCAATTTGGGGTGTTGATGTGTGGATGGAGGGAAGGTGAGGGGATGAATGATGAGCTGTCGGGAAGAACAGAGGGAAGGAGAGGTTGGGAGATGACAGATTTATCACTTGGCTGGTCAAGGGAATGTGGACTTGGAGAATTTGTGATGAGGATGAGGAATGAAAATAGATTGTTTTGGGGAGCCAGGGGGTGCAGATTCAGGGATGAGGAGCAGGTTAGGCTTGAATTACAAGGTCACTGGTCAGTGGGGTATGGCTGATGAGATTAAGAGGGGGAAGGGGGTTCAGAGGATGAGGGATGGATAGAGGGGGAGGTGTATGAGGAGGGGGAGTTTGAAGGTAGGGGGCTGGAGAGTGAGGGATAGGAACAGGGGGTCCAGGTTTCAGATGCTAGTTGGTACGGTTGAATGACACTGGTATCCATTACGGTCCAGTGAGAATTGGACTTCAAGGCAGGCAGTTGTTCAGGATATATACAGTAGATAGGGAGGAGGAGCAGTTGCATTCTGGGCTGATACTCTGTACACACTCATGTTGTAGCATTGTCTTGAAGAGACTGTACCTCATAATCCACGCCTAGCTTCAACTTTGTCGTTCTACTGTATGTTTACAGCATGGTGAGTAGCAAGCTTTTTCCAGCATGGGCTTTGTTCGGGATCATTTCTTGTGAAAGTGGATCGGGTGAGGTTTGAGAAACCGCAGTTAGACACAAACTGCATGTGGTATTTCAATCAAAGCCAAACCGGATACCACGGCTTGAAAATGTGAAAGTTTTATCTTGGCGCTGACATTGGTGTCAGTTTTCAGGCGAAAGTTTGTTGGATTTGTATTTGTTGTATCAAATAGAAATGAAAAATTGTCCTTTATAATTATTCCCAGACCATTGATCAATAGAGGTGTGTATGCACTTTATTTCCCAAGTCCCATATCAGGAGTATTATTTGATCACGCTTGGTAACTGATATTAGATGAAGCTCGCCAGGGACACTGTTAATGTGGTGCTCAAATGATAGTGCAACTGTTGATGGTGTGTCACTGGCCAAATATACCTTTCTAGTCTCGCTTTGGGTTGCTTGGAATATGTTTGCCTTGCTTGATGGTACAAGGTTGACTGCGTTAGTCTATAACTCATGCTAAAGTTTATCAACCATTAAAAACAATAAACCTGGGCCTCCTTTCACAGATCAACCTTTGCTAAGGTCAACCTTAACTCACATTCTTTAACATTCCACTAAGGCTACTTACGATCACCTTAGTGTTTTGTGAAAGAGGGCCCTGGGGTTTGCAAATGGTTGACAGCTGTACTCCACCAACAATGCTTGGGATTGTAAGAGGTGGTCAAGCTTGACTCCGCCAAAAATGCTTGGTTTTAAAAACATGACAAGCTTTACTTATCAACCATGCTTGGTTTTCAAGCATAACAAGCATTGGTCTACCATGCTTTGTAAAAGGTTGACAAGTTTTTTCTCTACCAACCATGCTTGGTTTTGCCAGCATGAACATGCTTTGGCTGTAAAAGGTTGACATGTTTTCTCTTCCAACCTTGCTTGGTCTTCCAAAAGTAACAAACTTTTAACTACAAACCATATTTGGTTGCAAGAGATTTGTCCATCACCATCTGCAGCGGGGGCATCAACTATTCATGGATGCTTCTGTTGACGATCCCTTATCTTGTTTATAATTTCATTATTTCTAACACAGACAGACTTGATGCACAGGCAGGGCTGGAGGCCTGATTAATCTTTCATGTCCAAACTGGAATATCTGATTTAGCGGCTTGTTTCTCTAAATCTGAACTCCCCTGTGCCTTCCGTCTCCAGTCCCTGACCACTCAGACAATATTCGCACTCAGATCTCAAAATACTTTTATCAATTTGAAATATGTTGTCAGGCCTTGCATTTAAGATTCCTGAAAAGTCTTTTCTTTCTGACGTTAATTTGCTTTTCCTTACAATATGAATGGAAAGATTTTATTTCAACATAAATATGGTTATGATTATGAGGTTGACATTTTCATTTCGGAATATTACAAGTCTGAATTCAACGAAAAAAGGACGGGATAGATTAGAAAATGGTTGTTCTTGTTCTTGTCTCTTTGATGGATTAAAAAGTTTCTGAAGCAGAATAAGAAATGATCACAACAAAGTCGGGACACCATGCTTTTATTGAGGCACATAAAGCCTGCCATGTCGAGTTAGTGTGACGGGCTGCTCACACTGGGGATAGATGTACAGGAGTTACCTCCCTTGAACAGAGACTCCAGCTTAGATCAGTGAAAGCCAAGCTTAGAAAATATTGCTCTTTGAAAAAAGAAAAAGGATTACTGATGAACTCTTTGATAAATGAATGATATGGTGAAAATGATGCAGTTGGAGTGAAGGGCGATGGTTTTAGTTTTATATGTCTTGATTTAGTTAATCTTCCGTTTAGACTTGTTTTTTGGCAAGGATTTCTTCCCTTTCTGAAAAGTGTTTAGAAATTTTCAAATAAATGTTGATTTATTTCTATTCACTTGATAATTGATTTGTTCCCATAATAGTGAGGGAAAGATAGGGCTCGTTAGACGATCATTAGCGGTTCACTTTATAGAAAGATTGTAACTTGTTGAGCAATTGTTACCTGTTGATTTCGTTACCTGTTCAAATTGTAAGCAAGTGTTAACTGTTTGGGAAAGCAAGTTTTGCCTGTTCAGTTTGTAAGCAATTGTTACCTGTTCATCTATTGAATACTTGCTTCAGAAAGGTAGTAACTTGTTCAATGTTAGAGCGCTTATTACTTTTACACATAATGAGGGATAGGTAAATATTCACCCTTTGAATGATTGTTACCTGTTGATTGTTTTCTACCTGCTCACCTGATGAGCAATGCTACCTGTTCCCTCGATGACCAATCTCTACCTGGTCACATGACAAGCGATTGCTACCTGTCAGTTTTAGAGCAGTAGCTACCTGCTCACCTGTAACGAGATTGTTACCTGAGCTCCTGTTCATCAGCTGTTGCGTATTGACTGTTACTTATGACAATGAACACTGTTGGCAATCATTAAATCCATTTCCTGCTCCGGGTTTATTCGACAGGTGTATGTGGCAATGTCGCTATCACTCCCTGATTAATCAATGTTTCATACAATTTCATATTTATGAAGTTGTTCATATTTTGTTAAAAATATTTTCCCATTGATAACATTCATACTTTATCAGTTATTTCTATGCATTAAATTCAAAATTTGATTAAATCCAAATTTCCTGACTTTGACAAGTAGATTTATGTTTAATTTTGTGTTGCATTTCATTGGAAATGATATCAAATTCCTAAGAACTGTCATTCGGAGATATTTCATTAAGTCCATCCATTCTATTTCCAATTAATTTATATGAAGGTGTAACACAATCTTGTTAGTTTGTGGTTACAAATATCATCGAGTGAATTCGACGAGGGATCGAGATGACCTTTGTCGTTGAACTTGAGAGCTTGTCATATCTCCCCGAGATGATCTATTGATGTAGATTTATTCTTCTTTTTTTTTACATAGATAATGCTTACTTGTAAAATGTTAAATGTCAGAATAGGAAATGGGACGTTAACTTAAGCAAATTGGTATAATCTTTATGAGGACTTAAAGGTGAAGAAATTATTCCGGTTAAGACAACCGTTTCCATATTTGCTTACTTGTTGGAATAATTCTTCGACTATATATATATATATATTGAGCCATAATATATGAATATGTATGATTCTCCAATGTGGAAAATACTTTGGACTTTTATTTAGCTATGAGATATGAATATTAATTTAGAATTTTTTATTCTTTCAACAATATTAGTTCTGATCATTGATATAATATAATATTTGAGACATTAAAAAACTTTATTCTCAAGGATATACCATGATTCCATTATGCAAAAATTATTCCATCCACCCATAAATATGTTGAATTAACTATCCATTCCCAGATAAATATAATCAGTATATTCCAGTACCCATGCTACTTAAGATGAATTTGCACAGACAGACATACAGATATATTATTGTCACATGAGCTCACACAAGCTTGTTGACCAATCCAGTTCATGTACATCTTTTCATGAAATAAAATATGTTTAAATTTAATATGAATCTTGTTTATATGTACATTGTCTCTCATAAATCGCTGTTCGATGGGTTGTATACTTTTTAATGCATTTTGTTTTGTTACGTATTTGTGTTTTTTAAAAAGATATATTGTATTCAAGTGAGACGTAGATGAAAATATCTTCTTCTTCTTCTATATTATTGAACTTCGGTGTTGCATAGCATGTACAAGTAGATGAAAATATCTTCTTCTATATTATTTTGAACTTCGGTGATACATAGCATGTGCAGAGAGAAGGAAAGAAAGCTCAGTGGGACCCTGTGGCAATACCTATAATCAAAGGCAGGTTCCAATTGTGTCCCTGTTTGTATTGCTAACAAAGTATCCTATTATTTGGACAGGCTATAGTTGCAACCACTCTGCATCTTCAATGCATATTGATTTTTTTAAGGTCTGCACGGCGACATGTGAGGAAGTACAGATTCATAACAGGTAGAATGTCACAGGTGACACGCTCGTTAGTCGCCGTCGACAACAACCAACACTTTCCACGTGGATATTCGCCCCTTTGTCGTTATACCTTTTATCAAAAATGAAGAGTAGGTCTATAAAGATTTGAGCAAGTCTAGATATAAAAGAATCCTTTTGATATTAAAATTGTTTAAAAAAATTGTTTTTATTATAAACTCCTTGTATTCCTGATATTTCAAATTCAAAGCTTTTTTAAGTAGTTCAAAATTCCCACTTAAAGCAAATGATTTCAGTTTCACACAAAAAGGAAATGATTTCAGTTGTTCCCGCCCAAAAAAAGTGTGATAAAATTGTTAATGAAACACTTAACAATAAAGGTTGAATCAAAATTCATGGTTGACAGCTTGAAGTCGAGCAATAAAAGGCGACCACTATATGAGCAAAGGGTTTGCTTTCTATGGCTGGATTTAACACACCCCATCACACACCGACATGTGGAGTATGAAATAAAGTGGCATTGTTGAATACAGGGTACGATTAAAGTAAGAGGTTTCATTCAAGCATAAGTTATAAATCCGCTCAAAAAGTTGCAAGATGCCTTCTAAGTTTCCCACTGGAGCATTTGTTGAAATCGGGTGTTGTCTATGAGAGTATAAATATAAGTTCCTTACTGGAGCTATTGTTGAAATCAGGTGTCAATGAGTGTGAGAAACAATCAAGACACATGCAAAAAGAGAGAAGGACAATGGAGAGATGAAAATAGAAATTAGAGAGAAAGAGTAAACTAGAAAAAGAGAAAATGGTGTGAAAAATTGAAGAGAGAAGAAAATGAAGAGTCAGTATTGGAGAGATAGAGAAAATAGGGATAGAGAAAGCAAGAATGGAGAGACAGAAAAATAGAGAAAAAGCAAGAATGGAACGACAGAAAGAGAGAGACTGATAAGGAGGCAAGCAGGTGTTTGTCAAGGCGGGAAAATGTGTGCACATATTGTGAGGGAAATAAACCTGTTTTGCCGGTCAGAAATAATCTTGAAAATTAAGAATCTATGTTTGAGAGAAGCAAGAAAAAAGGACACAGAATCCAAAAAAGTAGTCGTGTATTTGTGCAGGAGGAATCTGGAGCTCTGTAAAGTGGGGAATAAACCTGTTCGTCATCCAGAATTGATCCAGAGCCCCTAACCTTCCAGTGACACAGGTTTTAGATGAATTTTATTTTATTGTATCCATGAAGCACAAAGGCAACATGTGTCGTCGGTTATAAGCATGGAAGGAGAATACTCGATAATTTGAGTGTGTCTCGAAGTCAGACGGCGATGATGTGGCACTAGCACCAGGGTCGTCAGAGTTGTCCCACACTGTCGCAGAGCTTAGGAAGCAAGGAACGAGTAGATTGTATTTCTGGATCAGGCCTCCAGGACTTGTACGGTACAGGTGGATCTTTGTATTTGTCAGGTGGGATCATTGTATTGGATTTAGGATTCTGATAATGATTGTATTGTATGGGTAAATGTTAATCAATTGTCTCTTGCATTATTTTAGTTAAGCTGAAGGTTAATTAAATGATAATGATAATGATTGTTGCATGACATTAAGGAATGTTGGTTGGTTAGAATCTGTTTTTGCTTGTCAGTATTAGAATTTTTGTTCTAAGATCTATTCATGATATTGCAAATTGATGAGGTTAGTTGACTTGTGTTGATGACATGTTCTGATGGTTAAGACGAATGTATCTCTGATTGTTTTGTTCTGTGCCATCTTCTTGATGTCTAGTGTTTTGCCCACAAGTGATCTTAACTTTCAGAAGTGCAGATAGATGTTTCTAAATGTGAAGTAATAAATGTTTAACTTTTAAGGAGGAAACAGATTTATGCAAAATCTTGAAGTTGAAGGAGGTAAAATATTTATGGAAAATTTAAATTATCAAGAAGAAAATGAAGAACTTGGTAACTTAAGGGTTAACATTCCAATCTTTAGGATTAACATTCCAGTTTGTATGTACACATTTTTAAAGCCTGCTAATTTCGAGGGTTGATGCGCAGGTTAAGTTTATAATAGAAGTGTGATTCATGATGCGGGCAATTAAGTCTAGCCGAGTCTGTCGTCCACTCGTAACTGTGAACGCTAGCACGCGCGGGACGCGTATAGGATTAATGCGGAACCACAATTAGTCCTCTTTGCTCGGCTATTCTAAGAGGAACGACAAGTGTTTACAAGTATTGATTGCTATAGCAACTCTACACACTAAAGCTTTTCCCAACTATTATTTAGAAAGCTCTTCACCTTTTTGTTAGCTGATTGATGCTAGAAGTTTTTGTCAAAAACAGATATTTAAATATTTGAGGGAGATTGTGTTGTAGCCCCAAGATGATATTGGATCACTGCAATGATAGCGGTGTCAGAACCAACAGGCCTCTAGGAAGAAAGCTTCTGCAAAAAAATAGATTTTTTTCTTTCAGAGAAAACTAGTTGTGAATGAAAGGAGGAAAACTGAAGTTCAATTTGAAACATGGTTCCTGTATTTGTTGTCGAATATGAGATTGTTTCTACCTCTTCTTTGAAATTTACTTACATGGTTGAAATATATCTTCATATCACAAAGATTTGTCATCAGACGTGATATCCATGTTTTAAGAAGTCAGAGTCTCAAATTTCTTTTACAGTTCTTTGTTTCAAATTTCTGGTGTAATTGAGAACATTGAGAAGATGTTTTGGAATCAAATTCTTGAATATTAATGGCAACGCTTTGTAGCCTGGCAACATGGTTCTGTTATTTGATTTGAACTTAGAAGTTTCCCATGAATGATTAAACTGATATTGTTCTAAGCTCCTTTGAAAAATACTCCAGTCCCGTATATTCGATAGGTTGGAAAGGTGATCAGGTATGTTGTGTGTTGTATGTTGTTTATGTTAAGTTGCTTCAGTGGAGCAAACGTGTTTAATAGATGAAAAATTGCTGACAACCGTTAAATCCCAACTTGCTCAATCGTTGTACCAAACTGATTTTTTTCTTCAATTTCTTTACATAGTTAGTCTTTTTAGAATATGCTTCACTTCATTAGATAAATTTAGAGTTGATCAAGTAGGTGCCAAGTTGTAAATACTGAATTATTTCAAACTAATTGTTCCCGCAGTTTGACCACCATAAGTCAGTTAGACTCCTCTGTCTCCGGATGGCACGGTCTTGTACTAATCCATTACTCTGATGTTAGTATTAATGTTTTATGTGTGAGTGATGCTATTGTTATCTTGGGACTCTGAAATTCTCTGGCTGCCCGCTCAGCATGTGAGAAGTCTCTCGCCTTTCTTTGCTATCCCGAGAGAGAGAGAGAGAGCGAGTTGGATCGCTTGTCCTCATCTTGGTGGGCAGTCCTGTAGAGTCTGTGAATGAGGGAGCAGGTCTGTGGAGACCGTGATAGACCAAGTGATAGATCGAGGAACGCACCGGCCACGGACATGGGAATCTCTGTAACGTACAGGATGTGTTGTCAAATCAATGGACCAACAGTGCATTGTGGGCTATAGATTGTCCGACCACTGTTATTGGTAACTTGGTTTGTCGTTAAAACCGGCCGTGTGCAATAATAGCAACCAACATAACACATTTCTGCCGCTCACTGTTGCCCCTAGCAAAGCTCTTGCTTTTCGCGGTTCAAGTCCTCAACGCTTGAATGGCCCCGTTATAATGAAAGAAGAACACACCTTGCTGAATTAAGCCAATACAAGTGGTGGATCTAGTCACTTGCTGGCTGGGTCAACCTCTCTGGCTCTCTGTGAAGCTTGCCTGCCTGCCTGCCTGTCCCTGCACTGAGCTGACTGTAGCTCTGCCTTCCTGCCTGCCTGCCTGCCTGACTGCCGCAGTAGACCTAGCTGGATCTCTAGTTCTTCCTTCCTTCGTCTATTCCTCTGTCCTCTGCTTCATTCATCTCTCCTTCCTCAGGTAAGTGTGTGTGAGTGTCTGTTGGGTTAGGCCCGGTGAATGTTACTATAATCACATGGCCGCTACTATCGCAGGTGATCTACAACAGGCAGTTGCCCAGCCGTAAACACCTGCTCAACTCCATTCAATCGTCGGGTGTCAAGTTTCTTGGCAGGACAGTTTTTCTTAGCAATGATAAAAATGTCATTTAGATGTAAGTTCAGAGGTTGTGTAGGCTGGTTGTCGACAATAGAGGGGTTACTCTGGTGCAATTCTCAAACCAGGTGGGCAGTAGCATAGATCGTTCAAAGTGAGTTCAAAGCTTTAATCAGTTGACGCGGGGAGAAGTGTCGGACAAAGCTCGGTATATAGGAATCTACACTGGAAAGACTCGTGGAATTTGAACTTCTTCATCCCTGGCTTTGCCCAATTTGATACTCAGGACATCCATGTCAGTTTATTACCTAGATGGGCCACCTGTCCAAAGGATTTCACTCCCAGTTTTACCTGTTTGTTGATGTGAGCTCCGTCAAACACAGTTGTGTGCAGAGGTGTGTATATGTTGATTGCTACCTGTTAGAATTTGAAATTGATTGTAGTGGGAGGTACACTCCTATCATTACACTCGGATTCTGAATTAACTTTCTAAATGCATTATTTTGTGGAATTCAGGAAACACAAAGTTCAGAGGTTTTTAAAAATTTAAATAACTTGCATTTTGAAAAGTTGGTGTTCTGGCTAGGTTGAATGTGCAGTTTGTACATTTTGAACTTTAGTCTTAGCTGATTGCGTTATTTCTATTAATGGTGTTGGTATATGAAATGTAGTTGAGTTTTAATATGAGGCAAGTTTGTAGAGATAGTGACTCGTGTCCTACAAGTTTATCAAGAACAAGTAATTGCTATTGCAGAAAGGATCTTAAATCAATCAATTGACATAGCTTATGCAGACAGTTTGAATAACTGGGACATCTCTTATTTCCCCTGAGGTAAAACATAGGTGTTCAGTTGTACATGGCAGTGTACCTCTATGTGAGAGTTGCGTTTTTGCAAAGGTTGAATTTAATTTACCCAGGATTATCTTCAATCTTATACATTTTGCAGTTTGCATAAAATATATTTTGGTTGATGATTCTCATGACCTGTAAATGATATGACAGGTATATAAGTGATATTTGTTTTTAATTCTTTCTTTTAAGTTTGTTAGATGATAAAGTATGTGTTATAAATAATTGAACTTGTTTGAACATAATTAAGAATTGTTCTTTTAGAGTGACATTGGTAATTGCTTTTCCAGCTTTTAATGATAGTAGGTAGGATAACTTGAATTACAGGAACAATGTTATAGCAAACATGCATTTTAGTTTTACAAAGACATTTTGATAAATGCAACATGTGTGATAGTAGTTCTTCACTCAATAATGCAGGATGAATATTACATTGTGATACCTTGCCGAGGTGATGTTAGGTGTAGTCACACAAGTTATATCCCTGTTTGACTCACTGATAGGCCTGAGTGGCTCCAAGATAGATTGCTGTAGACTTGGTACAAGGTCAGCATAACTGGGTACACGGGACCCTCACACTTCAATAGAGAGCTGTTCTACAGGCAGTAGGGTTTGGGTGCAATGCTACTCTGAATTTCAGTGAAGTACCACCCGTGGGTCGCTAGATCCAGTCGATGCTCACTGGTTTCATGCAAAATCACAATAGTGTTGCTGGCTTTCTCCCTGCGATGATACTAGCAGCCATGATATAATTGAATTACTCTTGAAAGCGACGTTGGACCCCACATCACCTCACTTAAACTTATCTCACCTCACCTCACCTCACCTCACCTCATACTAAAATAACTGGGTACACAAGTCCATACCCTCTTATCCAACCTTCAGTGAACTCTTACTAGACAGGACTGTGTAGAGAGTCTACTAACACATAGTCTCACTCCTTCAGTGGACTCACACTAGGCCAAACTAACTATGTGGACACATTACCATTCACCTAGCTCCCACCCATTGTGAAATACCTTTCATTGTTATCTACGCCCCCACCTTGATCTGCACATTGAAACTCTTGAATCAACACATCCTGACTAGAGGACGCTTCACTCTGTTGTCATTTGTGGACTCAGTTGGTATCATGAAGGAACATACTATTTTAGAGACGTCAGATAAACAGGTCAGATTTGAATTCATTCATACTACAAGTGCACTTTGTTTCATTGGTGTAAATTGTGAGGTAATTTTAAGGATTCTTATTCATACAAATAGAAAGAAATTTAAAAGTTAAGTAGATTATTAAGATAAAGTATGATTGTTTTGAATTGGTTTTTATTTCAACATGTGAGTTTCATAAATATCTTTATGTAAATAATTTAAACTGGAGGAATTTACCAGCCCGTCTGCCCCATAATTGGTAACAGACAGGGAGCCTTTCAAGATATAATTTCTCTGACAATGTGCTTTAGTTGATGTGTCAGTCTGTCGATAGATAGACCACACCCATTCTTTGAAGTACTATATGTCCACACCTACGCTCATAAGCGACCGACCCACTTCCTGTCGGCAAACTAACACATGTCTTCATTCAAAGATGTTACATGTTCTGTGCAAACAGCGTCGACCTAATGTTCGGCCATTGTATTTTTACCTGGCTTCAGTCTGGTGATTGCCGCTCTGTGTATGCATAAATTGCATTGCGACTGTAATCAGAAATTCTATGCATTATTGAAAATTATATTTGCAGTGTCAATTTGCATTGTTGCTTCTGTTGGCTGGATTGGAAGCAGGGCTGGTTTCTATGGTTTCCAGAACAGCTTGGATATCCTGTAGAAATTGTCACGGTCCTGTTCTCCCTGGGGATATCATATCATATCGCTGTATTCAATTGACATCAGTAGGGATGTAATAGCCAATCATAATGGACCAAGCTTCATCTCAACCTATTTGCATATTATATTAAGCGATGCTGAAGTCTTGTTGAAATTCAATTGCAAGCAATTTTCAGTAATGAAAACAAATGTCAAAGTTCACGCCGGAGCCCTCGGGTCGTGTAGTGGTAGCAGAATGCACGTGCATCACCAGTGTTGTCAGATTAGCGGAGAATTAGCGTCGTGTATATGTGAAATTGATTGTCGGGTCCATTCAGAGAGCTTTGATGAACCGGCTGACATCCACAGATTGGAGGATGCTGTTGGATTAAAGAATCAATTCTCAGAATCCATGACGGAATAATCGAATGAGTCGTGTTATTAAAACTTAATCCATTGCAGTAATGAGGAGTTAAAGTGCTCCTGTAAAGAAAAACTTGAACATTCTTTTAAGCCCTTTAATGCACCTCAGTATAATGCATAAGTAGGTTCATTGATTTGTACCTAAGTCTCGGACTCAGTAACTTCTACTAAGGAGTTTATGGCAGGACCAGCTTGTGGACTGATCTGTTCCAAGAACTTTATCGACTCACAGCTGAGTTTGATACTCTCTGTAAAGACTACAGGTCATTGCAATCCATAATATTGCTCTTCTCTGACTTCTAAAATGCCCCTCAAAGACCCTATAGGTCTTTGCTTGGGAATTTTTATAACTTGGTTCATATCAATTTTAGCCAGATTTAAAGAACAATCATTGACTGTATCTGTGTTGTAAATGACATCCCTTAACTGACTGGGTGTTGACATCTTTGCTTGAATGAGGAGATTCGGGTTAGTCTATCGGCACAAATTACCCACCAATCATCTGCTGAAGGATGATTTGGCTCTTGTAAGAGGATTAGGGAGGTTACATGATGTTAATCACGGCAGTGGCATTGTATCTAAGTCTTTGTTTGGGGCCGTGCGTGTGTACACAGGCTTGTGTCCGTCCTAAGATGAGGAACTCAGAGCTGTATGGCCTGTCTGTGTGGCTGCCTTACTGTCACAGTCCTGGCCTCCCAACTGGGGTCCCACTCGAATTAGTGACATGTCTGCATGTGACGTCCAACAGACAGTTTAATGAGGGGAGACTAACAAGCAGAGCTTGAGAGAAGAGTGTGGCAGGCCACGCTGAATACAAATACACCTGCAGTGGGTCCTTGTAGCGAGGAGTCTCATGGATGGAGCGAGGAGTCTTACGGATGTCGTGCTTACAGTAGTAGAATGGGCAGTTGATTGATATAGGTCAATTCTTCTATCTTGGCTTGCTGACACTTACTGATGGTTAATTTTAACTCAGAACTGGCAAGGGAATAATCGTGGTTCAAGGTTAATTTTAACACAGAATTGGCAAGGGGATAATCATGTTCAAGAATAACATTTTGGAGTAGGATTGTTAGCCGATTCTGGTTATTTGCTGTAAAAATATCTGGCTTTAATTGCAAAATGGTATTTGGGTTTTTTTTAATTGTGAATTTAAATTCCACATTTTGTAACACATTGTCGGACACTAGATCACAGTGCAAGGTATTAACTAGCTCCTCATAGTGAAGATAATGGTTTAAAAAGCACAAACCCTGAACATTTGATAGCACTTCCAATAAATATGTAAATAAGTTTATCAAAAACCAACAAGTGGTTTTGTCCATTTTGTGCAACTGGCCATGCAACCAACCAGCCAATGGCTGTGCAAGAGACAAACTTTTTATCTTCTGCATTGGAATCAGTCACATTTATAGACAGTTTCCACTCTCCCTGAAACATGACACTCTAGTCTACAGTAGTCTACATCAGCACACCGATTCCCAGCATACAATCGGCAGCCAGGTGACTGAGGTCCCGGGTCGATGATCAACAATAGTCTCATTAATATTGGCGCTAACACTAGCCAGCGGTCGCAGGTCCGATAATGGTAATAGTTAAATAGTGAGCCTTGATGAGACCTTGGTGACTTAGCTGAATCAAACCCATAGATGGGATGACCTTTGGTTGGCACCTTGGCTGGTAGGTGGAATCCGACTATTGGGACTTGATAAAATCAGTGCCATGTAGACAAGTGATTCTACTGAAGTCACAATACAAGGTATTCTGCTGCAGTCACTAAACAAGAGATTCTGTTGCAGTCACTATATAAGGTATTCTGATGCAGTCACAATACAAGTGATTCTACTGAAGTCACAATACAAGGAATCTGTTCAAGTCACAATACAAGGTAGTCTGCTGCAGTCACTATACAAGGTATTCTGCTGTAGTCACTATACAAGTGATTCTACTGAATGCACAATACAAGAGATTCTGTTGCAGTCACAATACAAGATATTCTGCTGAAGGGATTCTTTCAGCGCCAGGCAGAATCAAAGATTCTCCCAGTACTCTTATGTAGTGTTACTAGTCAGCCATTGTTCTCAAGCATTTTACAGATCTTATTAGCAAGTTGTTATGATTCCTAAGTTACGTGATCACAGCTGTTTGACATTTCAGATCTATAGAGTAGTTATGGAGAATAAACTCCAATCAGTATCAACTCAACTCTTTTATGGAACTTTGCACCATGCCTTATCATTATCTGGTACCTATGATAAAATCATCATAGGGTTAGGCTCAAAGTCAATTTCTTATGATAAAAGTAGTATTTGTGATTTTGAGTCATGATCGGTTCACTTTATATAAAGTAGAAAGGACAGATTTTTTAGTAGCTACTTGTACATCTGTTTCCTATTTTTCCTCTTAATTTGTGGTTAAATAATGATTCCTTGAGGGTTTAAAGAGTCGAAATGATCACTTCCTAATTCATACAAGTGTCACTTTGGCACTTTCTGTTATTTTTATAACATGAATAGCGGCTATTAAATCTACATAATGTGATAACAGTTATAATTCCTTAATAGAGCCCATTATGACTAATTGAAGCTCATTTTGTTATGAAGTTCTCTGTTGCTCTAGGAATGACAATTGGATCCGTGGCATTTATATCGGTGCACCAGGGAGAGGGAGATCATTCCTGCCAACGTGCAATGCCCATATGACATTAATTATCAACCAAATGGATATTTTAATGTCACTCCACTGTATATATTACTTGAATATCATTGGTATATTAAGCGAGCAGCTAGATAAACAGCCATAAATATCATGTTCCTGTTATATGAGTTGTTCTTCTTTGATATTAGACACTTGAAACAATTTTCAGATATGATGGACTTGTTGAACTTTACATATCGGTAGAAGCATTTTTCGTTCAAATTTTTTTGTCAGAAATTAATTTCAAACAATGAAAAAGGATAATTACAACAGATCAGACGTGAATTTTCAAAGGGACTGGTTGCTCGCTTGAGGGCAAGCATTTTACTGGCGGGAATGTTGTTTAATGTTTTGGGTAGTCAAATGATTGCACTGGCTTTTGTCCATGTGTACTATCATCAAGCAGGCTTTAAGGACATGGTCGGTTAAACATGAAAACTATAGGTGTTGCAAAACCAACGCGTGACAGGCTGTTTGAATTACAAGCCTTGAGCCTGGGGAGCGTGGTGCTGTGATATGCTTGCTTTCAGGTGATTATTGGCAATTAGACGCTGAAACAGATGTCGGGGATTCGCAGAACTGGTTTTAAACCAAAATAGCCTTAAATTGTCAACTTTTTGTGAATAGAACTGGTACGTGACAGGAGGAGGTGTCCTCACTGTACATTGTTGGATTTTCTTTGTTGGGATTTAAATTGGCTTACTCACCTTTGATTGTTTTCAATCTTCCATTGTTTTTGGGGTTAAAAGGAATGAGGAAAATATTTGTTCTCCAAATTTTTTGAAATCTTGCAAGCAAATTTTGGTATACAACTCAGAAAGTGCATTTACCTGACGGTGTAATAAGCTGTTTTACAAAACTGGCAAAAGATTTTATTCATTTACCAATATTCACATGAATTGAAGGCAATGAAGACACAAAGAGGCTGAGCTAATGCTATATAAACCCTCCACAAGGGGAAGACAATGTATGAGGGGACTCCCTGTTGAGGGGACAGTATAAGAAGGGCCTCTTTCACCTGATTTCCCAGTTGACAGTCCATGGTAGGGGCCGATGCAGACAAGAGGGACCCTGGGGGAGCCCACATTATACTGTAATAAACCTCCCTAATTGTGCCAGAACAAAGACAGAAAGTTAATAAAATTACACATTTCCCAGGGCAGGTGGGTTTGCTGGTGACATTTCGACCGCTTCTTTACTCGGATGAAAGGATGCGGTGTAAATCAGCTCGCAGCTGGGAACCGATCAACATTTATAGTGCTTTGATTCAGGATTGGAGATTCTTTGGCCGTTTCAAATGATTTGTGTTGTAAAAAAATTTTCAGCAATTTATCTTTGGCAAAGTTGAAATTAAGTTTGCAGTTTGAATCTGTTTGGCGATTTGATTTAATTCATTGTATGAGGTAACTTTTTCCCTTGGCAATCATTCAACCTGTTGCAAATGTGCACAATAATTTCCAGTGATAATTACACCCAGCAAGATATAAATACCCTGAATTGGTCATTAAGCCTCTAATGTCAAATGGGCATGGAATGATAAATGCTCACAGGGGGCAATCACTATATTCACTTCCCCATGCAGGAGCAAACAACACGAGCAGTGCTACAATTTTAATAACGGTCCGTCCTATCTTCATCAATAATGACTCATTAAGTGTTTGTCATAATTTGTCTGTCCGGATAGCCACATCCCCACTTACAATCTACGAGATTGACGGACGGACGTAGGGCGAGTGGTTGTGTAGCCCCAGCGGGTGGTGTATAGCGTATATGTAGCTTGAGCCCGAGAGAGAGAGTGTGTCAGCTTGTTCACTAGTTCTAGTTCTGTCTCACTACCATGTACACAGTCGTTCCACCCCAGCCGCCCCACCCTGCAGTCTCAGCAGCCCTACCCCCGGAGTGTATGTTCTACCCCCAGGGACCACCCCTCATCTATACGGTAAAGGTGCGATTGCTTTTTGAAAGAATCTTGATTTTAGTTCAAGTTGGACAACCATTCGTGGATGCAATTAATTTCCTTGTTGTAACATATGGGACATACAATGGCTCGGCTTGCTCTTGTTTTAACTGCGTTAATCAACCAGGATTTAGACAAAGCCATGTTTGTTCACTTTGAGGATGTACTTTGAATATGATTTTAAAGGTCAAAATGTAGTGGTTTGAATGTTTTTAATGTCAAGGGCAGGTTCTTCAATTCAGATGCTTCATGATGGATATATGTTCACAATTTAAAAAACTCAATTAGAACGTTATTGTTATTAACTTGAATTGCTTCTATCTAGGCTATTCAAGCATTGTGAAGTTTTTCTGAGGATTTAGCATGCAATATCCTCTTGAGCTAACACTGATAATTGCTGGCTTACATTGTCGTGTATTTTATGTATTGATATATTGATGGAGTACACGTTGATACACGACGCTTTATGCATTTATGGATGAATTATATGTGCATTGTTAAGCCCGTAGAACCATGTCAACCATTGTTTATTTTTCCAATAACTCCGGGAACAATACCAAAGCATTTTATTCATGTGCATAATCTGTTTCCATGTAAGTTTTATAGAAATCAAGTTTTGTTCCTGTTGGAATTGTGTAGCTTTACACATCTTTTTTCAGAGCAGTACATGCTTTGTATATAGATAGTTCTGCCAGCTGTCGCAAGTTGATGCATACTCAGAAAATACAATAGTAGATTGTGCATCGTTTATCATAACAATTGCATTCAGAAGCGTTTATTATCGACATTTTCAACCAAAATCTAATGTCAAATTTCTCCTGAATTTATGATGTGCTTGTTTGATGATGGAAAATCGTGTGATGTTTGTTTTCATGTTATGATTTGAGATTAATCAAGTGACTGAAATGATGAAAAGTTTAGTTGAAAAAATTTCAATTAGATTGAGATTAAATTTAAATTACATTAGATTAGATTTTGTTACACTTCTTTAGCAACAAGTGTCTCTAAAAAACGCACTTGTATTCAAATGAAAGGAAATTAGATTTGAATCAAATTAATTGTTTTCAAATTATTTGAATTTTGTAAAACTTGGTATTTATTATACTTAGAAAAATTAAGTTTCAAGCACATACAATATAAGAATTTAAGCAATTTCTCAAGCAAGTAAGCAATTATATTCAGAGTATATTTAGTAGATATTCAACGCAAGGATGAACCAGGAACAATATTAACAGATTAAATTCGAAAATTTTGCAATCAACAAGTGTGTACACCAGAGCGGCCATGATGAGATGGTCACATGGTGTGGATGCTGTAAGGACCACTCCCATTGGCTAGTTCCTGTTTCGAGAGTATGGCAGGAAACAGCCGGTGTCTACATCCTATTCTATGTCGGAAACAATACCATACAGTTAACATGCTACTCTTTGTAGTCAGTTCTTATCTGTCCTCGCAGGCTTGTCCTTATCTTTGTGTCCTGTCACCGTTGCCGCCAATAATGGAAAGATTACATCAGCTGTCAATCAGATGGACAGACAGACAGACTATATACTCTGATAACACTCTAGTTCGTATCACATGCGTGTGAAATTGATGAGTCGTCCCACCTGTTGCATGCATATACTAGTTAATTCAGACTATTCTCTGGTTACTAATTTATGGTTTCACACCAGCACAAAAACAAATGAAATTTTGTGCTGTTTCCTGTTAGTTTTTCGGTTGATGATTCCTTTGTAATTATATTCCATGAGGTGATCTTGCGATGTCTCTTCTGAAGCACCTGTTAATGAGGTCGTAAAAGTAGTCTTTTGATCATGAAGGTAGATTGAACTTCGATAAAAACTCGACACAAGATACTCCAGAACATCAGAGAGGAAAAAAACATCAGACCATATTTTTTACCTGTATATCTTGTCATCTGTTGATCGCATTCAATTGAGTTTGTGTCCAATGAAGTCTGGAGGAGGTAGAAACTAAGGATCATATATGACACCCGGTACAAAATGCATATCCCACTGCTGTGATTTGCAACACATGTAGCAGAAAATTAGATGATATCTGAAGAGGCTGGTTAAATTTGCTCACTTTGTGGGTTGACTATAATATGCTTATGAACAGGCAGATAACAGAAAACAGTCTTTGCCAAAAATGCTCCCAAGAGAGGCTGGTCTTGATTACCACTGAGTTAGTAGGATTTAACATGCTGTCAGCCATATTTCAGTTACTGACCTCGTGTCGCAATTTGAATTTGGAAGTTCTATTTGCATGTACTATTGGAAATTATCTCTTGATGTTTTGAAGTCTGTAAACATTATTCAAAGGTTTCGCAATTAAGTAATGAATTGGAATTCTCACAGGAAATGATTTTTGTATAAAATGAGGCTTTGGAAGGAAATCTATCTAACCTGTAGCCTGACAAAATCTCTTTATTGCAGTGTTTTTCGATGGTATATCTTTGAAATATATATTTCAAAACAATATGAGTGGGTACCCACAATACCACATTCAGACTTTCAGTATTTCTAGCAAGCACCAACAAGTGCAGATATTATCAGTCGACTTTCTATCAAGGGATTTGTGCTGTTTTTTTCATTTGTTAATATTCACAATCTGATAATGGATAGCAGGCAGGTTTATCATCCATAGAGCGGAAGTATGCGTTGTCATGACGCTAGTGTCCAATAGCCATGTTTCCAGCAGACTCCAACAGGTGCGGTGATACCTGCAACACAAAGAGCCCATTTAAAATTCTTCTCATAGAGCATTGATGGCCAGGTATTATTTGGTGATAGGTAGATTTGCAAAGCTGCGAAAGTTGATGAGTTATTAATGAGAGAGGAACTGTAGACAATGATGTTGTGTGTTCATATCCCCTTTATCGGAGCTAGCTGAAGTCAGCATTGTGTCGGCAGCTTTAAATATTGATGTGGCTCTCGCCCTGAGTGACAAGTGCTGTATTTCAAGGTAGCGATCGACACCTGATTGTCAATATCTGCCAGTGCAATGTACAGCAAGTTGTGAGGCAGGTAGATAGAATACACCTGAGAGGTAGACCAGGTAAGATACCTGTACTAATTGCAATCTGCATGCAACTGCCCACAAGCTTGATACGATTGCATCTTGATGATGCAGCACAGGCTGTCACATGCGATGCAGCATGAAGTTGAATCATAGTCTGGCTCATGATGCAGGCATGAATATATGTATCACTTCCACGAGGGATGTTAGCCGATATTGCTCACCGTTTCTTCCTGTGTCGATATCAGCCTCAAGCATACCGGCACACAGAGACGTTTAACAAAGTATATGCAAATAGATACTATGTCTCGAATAGTGCTGTGTTGTTAAGGCCCAGACGTTGTGCTATTGTTATGAAAATGCTCAGATGTACAATGTGCTAGGTTTGTGATATGCAGTCCGTATTGATGTCCAATATGAGGTTAGGAAGGGTGTGGATTATTGTTACATCATGACTGGTGTTGCAGTACACAAGCGTTTGATGTTCTCGTCTTAACAGAACGTATGATTCGATGAACGATTAGAAGTTCAGTATGACATTGTTCTGCTCTGCTTTGTTGTGTGAGTGTGTTGAACATGTGTTGCAGTGTATGACACTGTTGAATAATGATCATACGTTGTACTAGCAGATATGAATTGAGTGTTATTAAGCTTTGTAGCTAGTGTTTTTCTTTGTTCAAAATTCTATGGGCAGTTTTTTAATATTATGCAGTTTTCATATCAGTGTGTGACAATCAAGGTGTGAAAAAGTTTTTAGGAATTATGAAATGCTTTTTGTTCATTATAATATCCTGTAAAATTTTTACATTGTTTAGCCAGCAAATGTGTTGTACGCTGATTCAGTGATGTAATCTTTGTATTACAGTTTTTATGAAACTCTTTCAATGGAGCATTTTGAGTGTTACAATGTACATAACCCTTGAAACAGTGTTTCATTCACTTGTAAGGTGTTAAACATTGTTCCATTGTTTGCTACAATTTGTCACAATGTTTAATTCTGTGTAGAACATTGCTATAATATTTGTCACACTTCTCTGTCTGCTAAGTATGTTACATGCATATGTTTTCACAGTATACTAATGTTTATAACTCTGTTGCAGAGAGGATCAGAAGAACTAATGTCGCACAGTCCAATGGTAACCAACGGCACCGGGATGAGCCCACAACATGCCCTCAACTCGGACATCAACAATGATGCCAAGAAAGTGAGTACTTAGAATTCATTATCTGTCCTACATATCCTGTCCTGTATAAGTTTGACTACTGGAGGCTGAAGTACTGTATTTCCTATAAAAAGCGCCGGGCCTCAAATAAGTGTCCGGCCTTTAATAAGCGCTTTGGGGTCGTTGGTAGTTGAGAAATTAAGTGCTGGGCATCTTATAAGTGTCGAGTTCTAACAATTTTATCAATATTCCTTAGTAAACATATAACAGACACTGCTGATGCCTGAAGTATGGTATTTCCTCTAATAAGCGCCGGGCCTCAAATAAGCACTGGGTCTCCAATAAGCGCTGGGTCTTCAATAAGCACTGGGTCTTCAATAAGCACTGGGTCTTCAATAAGCAACGGGTCTCCAATAAGCAGTGGGTCTCCAAAGGGCCCAGTAAGTGTTTTCACTTTTGCCCGATTCATTTGACTTTTTGTCAATAGATTATGTTTAAACCAATAAGCACCGGTCCTCTAATAAGCTCTTGGGCTCATTGGTAGTTGAGAAAATAAGCGCTGATGTCTTGTCCACTTCTCGGGTGAAACAGAGATGCAAAGTTTTAATCTGTAAATATTTAACCATCACACTAAGATTTGTATTAAGACTATGTTAAATATCATTTTCTGTCTGCAGGAGCTTGTTAACTTAACAGTTATTACATGAGATTGCTCTTTAAACATTTTTATCCTCAGAACTAAATACCACATTAAGGTTTCAATCAATTTTATCAGCCACGGACTCGTAAGCTAGTTCCATCAAATATTAATGGAAATGATATCAGATATTTATGTTGATCATTAATATCAGTCAACTGAAAAGATAGATACAAAACGTCACAAGGTAAAGATGCAGACACGTTAAAACTAGAAGAAATTTTTGTTTCCATTCATTCATTTAGCTGATTTCAGACCTACGGATTAAGGATATGGATAGCTTATTGTTAATCCCCAATCTAGTTGTAGATGTAGATGACACTTGTCATCTAAGGAACTGGATCTTTAAGATGATTTGTGTTTGAAACTGATGCTAAGAGAATTCTAATACTAGCTCTTGCATTAAGAATTGACATAAGATTATGTTGGACTATGAACATTTGAATGCCAGGCCAGAATTTATTAACTTGTTTTACATATATGTATATATTTCATGATAAGCTCTTGAAAATTTAACTGAAAGAGGACAGGCTCTTGAAAATGTAACTAAGATAATGAATTGATAATGAATTATTGAATATAATGTTATCCTTCATTATTGAAGCAAAACCTTTTCCTAGGCATTTATCTTTAATTTTTATTCATTGTTAATGTAGTCAAACCAAATCATGGCCTTAAAGATCTCTTATGTACTAAGATAGTCCTTAGGAATGTCACTACAAGCCAATAGATGTCCGTTTAACTTGTGGCTTACAATTTAGAATACTTAGTGGCAGCCATCTTTAATTCTGTAGATGACTCTCTGTGAGACAAGGGTAAAAACTTTAATGACTGTCAAGTTCTAGATCTAACAAAAGATGAATTTCTGCCTCTCATTGTTTTCTCTGGATTTGTCATCTGTTGAGTTATCTTTTGCTTGAATGAGCCAAGTTTAACTACAGAAGCTTATACCACAAGTCCAAGAAGTTCGAGATATGCTTGTATTAAAACAGAGGTTAGCATAGGACAAAGTTTTGATACAATGAATCTCACAATTGCAGAAATAAACATCATTGCAGTGCACCTGTCAAAACCTCATTTCTTTTTGCAACAGGTCACAACTTCTTAAATGGCTTTTAGATTGCACAGAGCCAAATTTCGAAAAAAGGCAATCTTTCTTTTCCGAACTAGTCACTGTGGGACATAAATGACAACCCTGATTTGGCGTTAATCGTTTCTAACAATAAAAAAGATGTCAGAGGCAAATAGCCATGGCTTTACTGGTGTAACGTGTCTGCTTAATCCTTTTTTACTCAAGGCTGGCAATAGAATGACAATGAACGTATAGAAGGTGTTGACTCGAAGTGTTTCCCAATCAGATCGACGGTATTGCCGCAACGTCAGCTGGTATCGAGACAGCAGATAGATGGACCAGTCACCAGCTCGAGAAATGTCATCAGCTTATAGAATACACTGTTGACATTTACTGGTATTGTGCTGCCAGAACTGTTAATTCCCACTTTATTGGTTACAGCACCGATGGAAGTCATCAAGATGCAATAAGGAAAATTCCATTAGCATATCATCTGAAATAGACAAGTAGATAATTTTTTGTTGTGACAATCTCGTGATGAATTACGTTTTCTGGAACTCCTCAAGTATTCATCACTGATGTTTGTTTTTCTGTTTTATTTTCTAAGCAAAGCAATAATTTTCAGTAAATAGGAGTTGACATTTGTGAGTTCTCAGATTTCAAAAGGCTGCGTTTACATTAATTGCTTTTAAGGTATATTGAATATTTCATTTCCTTTTTTGAATTGTTTGGGGAAGAAATGAAGCAAAGCAAATGGCCCATTATATCGATTCATTAGATTTACTTTGCAATTAAGCTAGAATGGATGGTAGACTGTTCTTACTTATATCAATCCCCCAGTCCAGAATCAATTTGCCTTCAAAGCCGCCTATATAGAGAAATGGCATTAATGGCCGACTCGAGGTCTCTTTGGAAAGCATTTCCACGCTGGATCATATTGGAACAGATAAACAATGGAGTGTCACAGGAGATATAAGGGCATGAAATTTTAATGATGGACAATTTATGGCGGCATTTAGTCACATTAGTGCGTGTTCACAAAGTAGTTCTGTACCTCGGACTTCACTGCGGGACAGTTCATCACTTACCCCTCGGGGAATCCAGCCTCCCTCTGGGACCGTTGCTAGGCAACATAGCAACAGGACCTTTCAAATATCAGTGACATAGGACTGGGGACTAATTGGAGCTAAAATCACATCGATTGGACAAAGATATTTATTTGTCAAACACTAAGCCAATATGCTGTCGACTGGTGACCAGGCGACATTATTAACTCGCATGAATATATCTGATTGTGATAGAAAGCTTTCATACCTTGTAGCGATTGCTTTGAGATAATGGATAGTTTTGACAGGCTTGTGTGGCAGCATTCTGCATCAGAGGGTTATTAAAGAGAAATTAGTAGTCATTTAATATCTTATTTGCAGCTGCTGCAAACGTTTTCATTTATTGACGCACGGTTGTTTTAAAGTATGTGTTATAAAGTTTCACTTATGTAATTGAGTTTCTGTGGATCATGGTTTGACATTTGGAAAAGATACTTTTAAGTGAGTTGTGAAATATGATATAAAAGTTCTTAAAGTATAAAACGAATTACAAAGGTTATTTGAAAAACTTTTATCAAGTTTAAATCTTGAATGAATTACAAAAGCTCAATACAAATAAAACTTTTGAAAAAAAAGAATTCATTGTCAATTTTGATACTAAAAGGTCATAATAATAGCCATACCTCCTAATTTACTTCAATTGTAAAATGCAGCCAAATTGTTGCCACAGCGGCGTAAAAACAACCTCAAAGTAAAGCTCTACTTAAATGTTTTGTATTCAGTGTGGATATGCCTTGTTTACTCCAATAGAAAAATGCAGTCAAAATGTTGCCACAGCGGCGTTAAACAATACCTTACTCATTCAAAGTAAAGCTATCTCTACTTCAGTGTTTTGTATTCAGTGTGGATATGCTTAGAACTGCTATTGTTAGGTCATAACTTTAAAGTGCACACATTACAGAATATTTACAGGCGTGTAATTTAGAAAGGAGAGGCAGAGTTAAGGGAGTGTTAGGCTCAGTGATAACAGTGATCCGGTCTGCTTGTAATGAAGTACTGACAGCGGAGAGGACAGGTTGGCAATTGGTCATTTTCTTCTTCACATCCGTCACATCTTCATTTTGTAGTTGTGGTGACTGTAGCCAGTATTTCTAGACTTACACTGAGACGAGGTTAGATAACACTTGGAGAAAGATCTTAAACCTGGCTTACTGAAAGCTGTAACTTAATGAGTTACCCGTCTTTCCTTAACTTTCCAGCAAAAATATGCAAAAAAAGTTAATCCAGTGCAAAAGATTAGGCGCTTCCATTGGCTTGGTTCTCCTTTTCTTTTTTTTTCAGGCTAAACTACTGCAGTTGTGAACTATTTCACCCCTAGGACTTCTGCTGACGATTTCCATTTACGTTTTTTTTTCACCTGGCCATTAGAAAGTGCAAGCTTGCAACTTTTTGATGAATTACCTGTTCCAGCTATCTTATGACTGTACCGTGTAGAAAAAAATATTGTGGAAATGTTGTTACATAGCTTATCATAGATCACATTCAAATGTACCCAGAACATTTGCAGAGGGTTCCAGGTCCCGTTATCTGTCTCCAATCAGACCAGAGAGCATGGATAATTTCACACTTGACTGCATGGCATCCTGTGTATGTGCTGACAAGCGTATAGCTTGTTGTTGCAGGCTGGTTTATGTGGAGGTATTGGCCTGATGTCTACCTTTGGTATCTATGGTTTCCATTCGTCACTCCCATAATGACTTTCAGATCCTGAGTAGGAGTCAAATGGCAGGGTTTTGATTGGAAATAAAAGAGACAGAATCGTATGGCTTCGGCTTTGTGGGTCCCCATAGGCCGCGTGATGACAACAAGCGGAGTTATTGAGCTGCAGAATTCTAGTGTGGGGAGATTATTTATTGTCCTGCATGAAAGAAGGTGCCGCATAGCATGGTTATACGACTCACCGATGGAATTTTCTGTATGATTGGGACACGTTTCTCTCTATGATAGAGACACATTAACGGCACAAGGAGAATACGTGTGTGTGTGTAAGTGGATTGTACAAACACACTGTATTTGTTGCCATGCGCCACTCGGTCATATTGTGTGTTCTCTCCAAATATGGATGTGCAGAAACTTGTTTCCGATAGAAATTTGTTTGAACTTGTCCAATGTTATGAATGAAAAGTGATTTTTGATGAAATTGCAAAAGATTTGGAAACATTAATACTAAAAGAACTAAGGGTATGAAGAATGAAAAGAAATTCTCAACAAGAGCTCTAGATGATAATGATGATAATATTTTTTTTCTTTAATTTATAAAACATTTGGCTATTCGGTTAATTTCTTTTCCACAATTTTCCACATTTTCTATTGTAAGAGTCCTTGAAATAAAAAGACTATGTTTGACACTTGACAAAAGCTTTAAAGGTTTATAAAGATTTCTCTATTATTGGATTGTGTAAGGTCATGTTTTAAAACAATCATGAAAGTCATACAGAAATGTTGTTTCATTGAAAGATTTGATATTTTTATGGGAAAAGGCCCATATGAGTAGATATTAGGGGGCTTCTTAATCAATTTCTCAGGAAAATTGAGTCCCGTAAAACCCTAAAAATATATCTCAAGCTCCAGTCATCAATGGTGACTGATTATCAGATTAGCAATAGAAACAGCTTTAAAAATATCTTGCTAATAAGCCAACATTTAGTTTTTGTGTGAATCCAAACAAAGTAGAAATATTGGAACAATGGAACTGGCATTGATTGCTAATAGGCATAACATATTCATAAGGCCTATTGAAATTCTAAACTATCAGCTAGATGACTATTTGGGAAATGCAAATTAAACTTTCATTGGAATTTTGACATTTGGTATATATGATTATAGTCTGGAAAAAAACTTTTCTCTTCAAGTTTTACTGTACGAGCTAAAAGACAGATATGATCTTGAATTAGTTTACCATTTTGACATTAAAATTACCATGCCTTCTTTGAACTTATTTCTTTTTGTTTGTTTTGGTAATACAATATGTATATTAGCATTTATGATACTGTAAAAGTTATCGTAATAGTCTTTTAATTGAGTGATGAGAAAATTACAGTATATTTTATTGACTTATTTTTTCAAATAGATCTTAACTTAGTTTACAAATTATGGTAATAGCATAATTGATACATGTTATCTTGGAAATTATTTAGATTTTGAATCATTTTCTGTTTTGTCTTCTGAAAATGATTGTTTTCAAAGTTCTCAAATATGAATAAAGCTATATAGTTAGAAGAATACTGGCTTTGTAAACATGTAAGTAGTCAATTAGGTGATTATCTGTAAGTCATAATGTATTTTATCTTAGTTGCACAAAAGCATACCTTACTGGTGCAAGAGTATATTATTCTATATATATATGTAATGATGTACAAGAATTGAAATTGATTTTGCCTTAGGTTTATGAATTTCAATATTTAAAAAAATATTTAATTTTTATTTTAGAAAAATACATATTCACTGAAAAGTATATTGCTAGAGTATAGTAGTATTTATTTCAAGTCTGTTGAGTGGAGCAACCATGGTAGCCAGAACCTTGACAGGACTCGCACAGGACTGTTGCCGCCACTGTAGTGGAAGTTATTAGTTAACGAGGAGACGTATTGCCAGTCAATCTGGTCAAGAGATCCCACAGGATCACTCCATCCAAGATTTACTACAGTCATTTCAACCTAACCTCCCTCAAGTCTCCCAATGGGCCGTCTCTCCCTTGAAAATTGGCAAGTTCATTTCTGTGAAAGGGGTGTCGATTGAGAACATAAAGTCTGACTTTAATGTGTATGTAAATGACTCCAATATTTCTGTGACCTATCATTGATTTAGCATAGACTGTCCCCTGACAAGGCTGTGAGAGCGTCTGCCAGCCATGAAGAGAGCTCACAGCCTGATTATAGTCTGTCCCCTGATGATTCCGCTTCCAGCCTAGGCCTGTCAGAGTTCAAGTCTTCCTGGCTCCTCGGAATTCGTGTTATGAAACTGGCACAGCAAGATTGCATGTTGTGATGAACTGCAGACATTTGTCTTGACATGGCTTCAAGGAGTATAAAAACGGTTCTATTGGGTTCATTTGTTGTACTCTTGGTTCATGTGATTCGATGAAAAGATCTGAAAGAGATGTAAAGAGAAACGATGTAAGGCAGAATGATGTTACGTTTCTTATTCATGTCACAGGTCATTAAATCTCTTTGTAAAATAATTTTTTAAGTGGTCAGTCAAGTGTGGAAATTGAGCTGATAAGATTATTTTGATACAGTTATCAAAGGTTAGATTATATTCTCAAAATTAAAGAAGGAATTGAATTAGTGTCATAATCATAATCAATCATCGATATCAAAAAGTGATATATTCAAACATACTTTTGGTATTTATTTACCTACTCAAATCAAAATTTAATTAATCTTGCTGATCAAAACAAATCATCAAAATCAAATGAAGAAATTACATATTTCATATCTATTCTCACTCTTACATATGTCATTTTAGAGTTTTGCTTTGATGCAAGATTTTTGCAAGAAGTTTTGCAAGATGGCCGTCTTGGGCGTCTGCTCCAGGGTTACCATTCCACCCAGTCAGGAGAAGGTACATTTGTGAGTGATGTGAGACAGCTGTGTGTGCCCATCATTGTATCAGACCATCACACATCACAGGAATACCTCCACAGAGTTAATTCTCCTGGGCTATGTTGGTGCAACTCAGAGGGCTTTTTGGGCAGACAAGGTTAACTCTTGCTTTGTTTGGAGTATTTGGTTAACTATTGCTGTACTGGGAGATTTAAAAACACAGAAGGCTTATTGGGCAGTTGAGGTTAATTATTGCTTTTCTTGGAGTGTTAGGTTAACTTGATTGCTGTATTTGGAGATCAAGATACACAGAAGGCTTTTTTGGGCAGATGAGGTTAACTCTTACTTTGTTTGGAGTATTTGGTTAACTCTATTGCTGTACTGGGAGATTTAGAAACACAGAAGACTTATTGGGCAGTTGAGGTTAATTCTTGCTTTTCTTGGAGTATTTGGTTAACTATTGCTGTATTTGGAGATCAAGATACACAGAGGTCTTTTTGGGGCAGATGAGGTTAACTCTTACTTTGTTTGGAGTATTTGGTTAACTATTGCTGTACTGGGAGATTTAGAAACACAGAAGGCTTTTTAGCAGTTTTAGGTTAACTCTTACTTTGTTTGGAGTATTTGGTTAACTTTTGCTGTGCTGGGAGATTTAGCAACACAGAAGGCTTATTAGGCAGTTTGAGGTTAACGCTTTTCTTGGAGTGTAAGGTTAACTCGATTGCAGTACTGGGAGATTTAGAAACACAGAAGGCTTATTGGGCAGTTGAGGTTAACTCTTGCTTTGTTTGGAGTATTTGGTTAACTTGATTGCTTATTGGGAGAAATAGCTACACAGGAGGCTGTTTAGCAGTTTGAGAATGACTCTTGCATTTCTTGGAGTATTTGGTTAACTCATTGCTGTACTGGGATGTTAAGCTATACAAAAGGCTTTTTGGACAGTTTAATGGGATTTTTAAGTTTACCATTTTAAGTGAAAGGTTAACTTGCTGTATTGGGAATTTAGCTACTGATAAGGGTTATCTATTTGTAGTGGCCAATCTATGTTAATTACGACAAAGCAGATAATCTAGTCTTGACTGAAGGCAATAGTATAGGGCATTTTGTTAAATTCAGTCCTGTCAACATTATATAGGTTAAATTGATATGACTTGTTTTGAAGTGGTTTTATATATGGTAAATTTTGAATGGACCTGTGGTCTCAAAACTAATATAACTAAGGTTGAAGTTTGAAAGACTTCTTTTCCTTCACTGGTTACGGCTCCAAGCAAAACATCCCCCTGTTGAGTATGTACCTGTCAGAAGCAATGATACTTATTTCTACAATAGGTAATTTGTGTGGAATCAGTGTCAAACTTTTTGACATTTACCATGTGAGATGTGTATCTGTATTGGAAACAAGGTAATCCACAATCCACCATTTTGTCTCGGGAGATTTCGACTTGATGCGAGCGGAAACTTTCTCTGTTTCCCGTGAATTGTTCGGGGAGTGATTGATTGCTCGAGTATCGATGATCAAAGTCAAACACAATCCATGTCTTTTAATGTTGAAATTGGAAGTATTTGCCGAGTCTGCTTCTGACAATTGACTCCATTGATCGGCGTCCATTAATGTTTGTTCCAGTCCTTGACTATCAGCCACGAACAGTGACTATGTACACTTAATGTTTTATCAATTATTCATCATACCTCAATCCCATGTTGATGCTAATGTGATTCTCCAAAGAGCCTGCCATGCTTTATTAATATTCAACGGTTTTTCAAATTTGGTTTGTCTTAATTTTTTTTTTACTACAGGAATTGCTTACCAATGGGGAAAACAGATTTGTGATTAAGTTTGACTCAATTACAGTTTGCATGGGTTTTCTGGTGTAATATTCTATGAATCCCTTCTTGTAAATTTTGTTTGTTGAAAAAATCTGCCTGAGAAAAAAATGGCCGACACACTGACTTGTAGCTGACTCTGTAAAGCTTTGATATGACATGAAAGAAGAATTGCAGCTCTTCGTTGACAGTCGACTTGGGTGTCACACAACTCGGTATTGACGCCACGATGTCCTGCAAATTTGATTTTGCAGAAGTAAATCAGATTTCAGTGTGTATACAATCAGATCTCAAAGCAACATGTGCATCAAGCTGAAAGGTGGAGATGTCTTTCCAGAACTGGAGTGACAAAACTTCTGCTGTGACATTTAAAACTTCTCGTTCACCTTTGAACAATGTGTCTTGTATGGCACAACTCACATTTGTGCTTTTTATTCAATGAAAAGAGATATTTAATTGTCGCTGGATCATGATTCCTTTAGAAAAAGATTTCTCATAATCTGGTTTCAAGGGAAAACATGAGTCATATCACGTTCCTAGTTTATTACATCTGAAATATTGCATGGCAAATTTTTCTATGAAGAATCCAGAACCAGAAAATTGATTTCCTAAATACCATCCATCATTCAAGATTGATAAAAACGGCAAATGACTTGGATATTTATTAATATCCATAGAAATGATGATACTGATCCTTTAATGACAAGCATTTCTCCTTCATAACTTCCCTTCAAAAGATAACTATAATTGTAACCAGCTCTATAATTTGAAAACAAACCCGTTTTTATTTCGCCGGAAGAAAAAGAAAGCTGATTGGCTATAAATTTTATTCCGATTATTTCTTCTCAAACTTCTTCTTTCTTTCTTCCCTGCCAGCTCATCATCTGACAAAGTTCAAAGTCGTAGTTGTGATTGCCGTAATTTGATTACAAAGGCTTTATCTGGGCGGATGTTTTCAATACAATGGCCACATAATCCCATTTTGTGACACTGATTGTAGTCGACACCAGGGCGCGCTGTCAGCTGGCGTATTCTTCGACGCCATCGCATCATCTTCTATTAGAGCTTGGCGCTGAACTGGTCTCGGTCACAAGTAATTCATGTTTGTTAGGATCAATGGTCTCATGCCTGTTTATCTATATACACGGCCTTTGAAGGTGTGATTTGCCACACAGTGATCTATGAACAGGTTAATCTGAAGTATGGCAGGAGTGTTTGATGCGCGAGAGGGTTATGGGGTTGGTGATCTGCAAATGTACTGCCTTGTTGTCACAGACATAAAAGAGTGAGAGTACGACGGCAACGTTTGAAACCATCGTTTCCCATTTCTTTATCCGAGCTCAAAGCGGTACCGAGACAGGATTATGGAGTTTGAAGTGTAAAGAGAAAATAAAACGATCTTTGTCTTTGAGCTCTGATTGGTCAAAACTTGTCTTCACTCAATCCTGAATAGGATGGTTACAATAAAAGCCATTTTCCTAGGCCTTCCTCTTGTTATCTTTTTTTAAAATATATTTTGGTTAATTCCGTTGTTATTTTTATACCTTTAAGTGCTTTATCTGACAAATGCAATCAAAAACTTGTCATCAAGTAATTGTTTTGAAAGATAAAAAGTGAAAAAAATTAAGATAGCTTGGAAAATAGACACTTTTATATGGTCGAACATTAATATCAATTTTGAAAGCTGATTTTTAGTAAAGATAACCTAATCATGCCGATAACCTCTTTCTGAAGCTTTTAAAGTTATTTTGAAAAATGTTAGCGTAATGCTATTCACTATAGTTTACATTGAATACCTGCAGTGAAAATGTTCTCATGTTTTCACCTTTAATTATTAAGTGAAACCAAAAAAACATTCTCTTTTTGACATTTGAAGAATATGAAAATTTAATCCTTAAAATTAGTACTTGTGAGTAGCCTAAGAGCTTATTTAGTTCCAAATCTTGACTCTCTATCAAGAGTTATCTTTTGTGGCTAGGAAATTTGGAGAAAAAAATCTGATAATTATTATTTAATTCTACCCTCAAAAACCATTAACAAATACCTTTTTGAGGTCAATGTTCTTAAATGGGTGAATTGTATAATAATACAACAAATTCAATAATTGGACTTTCACTAATGTTCATGTTTTGCCTACAGGTTAAGCTGGACCAGCCAAGCGCACCCTCCCGCGTCATTCACATTCGAAGTTTACCCAACGATGTTGCGGAGACAGACATTGTACAGCTCGGACTGCCGTTCGGGGAGATGAAACAAGTTCTGTTACTTAAACAGAAAAATCAGGTGAGAATTTCTACAAATTAAACATTGACTTCTTTAAGAGGCATTTAGTAGTTGTCTAGATGAATAAGGAAGAGTTGTAGGGATGTCATGATACAGGTACCTCACGATACGATACGTATCACGATACAATACATAGCACGATACAATAAATGTGGCATTATTACGGTGAGATACAAATTCACAGGTCTAAATTTAATATTTCTTATGAGTATTATTGGAGTCCCCAACAATTAAACACAAAAACAAGTCAACTTCTTTATGAAAAAGTCATTCAATCTTCTGTTTTCCAACTTAAACATGACCAGAAAGGGTTTCTCTTGATTTCTTGATTCGATATGCACTAAAAGTTGAACGATATTTATCAAAATTTGTATCACGATACACTGTAACTGTATCGTATATCGTAACATGAACTGGACCACGATGATGCATCGGTGTATCGTGACATCCCTAAAGAGTTGTATGGATTTGTCAACTTTCTTATTGCAGGGAATGTGACGTTTTGGTGTAGATTCTAACACTGTTATCAAGCATATGATATAAACATTATATGTTGGTTGTGATGGCTTGTCTTAAGCTCGCATTGTTGTATCACTCCTTTGTGAATTAAGTCAATTAACCCTTCAACTGATACTCTAGTAGTTCAGGGTTGTCTATGATTTACCTCTAATCATATAATTCACCACATTGGCATTTTCTCAGCTTCTCGGTTAAATCGTACTAAAACATGCAGCAGAAAATAAGTGAAATCAAGGTTGTCCTCGGAAAGAAAATGTCATGGCTAACTATTTCTTAAGGAGTATTTTTTGTTTTTTAGCAAATTCCTTCACCTCGGAAAAAACTTTCCTGATATGATATCTACCTGTTTAGATATCTGTCTGTTTTGTCTCCATTTTGTATTTCTACTGACACTTTGTTTAATTTTCCTATCCAAGTTTCAAACCCATATTCTCAAGACAAGTCTTGTCAGCACTAACTAATGAAACAATTTTGCAAGAACGCTACCCAGTAAATCACCAACTTTTATGAAAATGTTTGGCTAAGACAGGAAAATGTTGAATATAAGTCTGTGTTTAAGACAGGATATTTTACGGGCTGTCAACTTCTTACCTCCTTGTTTGAAAATCTGTTAAGGTAGGATTAACTTTAGTGTGGAAAGTGAAGGGTCGAATCATATATGTTTTGGTCTCGTGCATTAAAACGTCTTCTTGTCTACCTTATATTAGTTTTGGATGTCTCGGGTTTTTGATGTTATTCTATGAGGTGCTGACAAATTTATTTAAAAAACAATTTGGATTTCATATCACTTTGTAAAAAAACTACTTAGATTTGAGTTGAAATGCCATAATTTTTTTATCAGATTTTAGTTTGTAAAGTTTCAAATATATAAAATTTCTTTTTGAATAATTTATTTCTTTTGATTCATTTGTGTCAAGTAAGTGATTTATTTTTAAAAAAGAGAATATATAAATGCTAAAGTAATTTGTATCAAATTTGTAATTTATTTCAAAAAAGCTGATTCATATTGTTTGACATCATTTATGGTTTAGAGTTCACTTAATTTTATAGTTCATTTAACTATTTTCACTCTTCTGTATGAATGCTTTGAAAAAATTCTCAGCAAAAATATCCGTAACGGACACATTTGTTGAAAGAAAGATTTTAAGAGCTAATCGTGATGTTATTTGCATAGCTCTATGTGTATTCATCTGGTTTCTCGTATTAATTCCCTGTCATAATCTCAAACAAAAACAAGAAGCATCTGTACCGTTGGTGAACGAATCCCGTGGACTCTTTGAATCAGATTTGATGTTTAAGTAAACTATTGATTGATTAAGCCAGAAATGTTTAGGATTGAATAACAACATTGCACATTAGTTCTCCATTTCATCTGTGATCTTATGGCCATGCAGGGAATTGCAGCACGCAAAAAAGAAAGATTGCAAATTTGTATTGTAATGATAACGAAAGGCCTCCATCAAGGTTCGATGAGAAATCATTACGATGGGTGCAGATGAAAGGTTTCGCCCAGTGCTGTTGGTTGTAAGCGATTCAAGAGGCTTTTGGGACACATGCTCGCCAATACATTAGGGTCCGAGCGGAATACATTAGGGTTCAATTCTTTTAGTCCTCTTTAGAAGAGGGATGCTTTCAACGGATTCCTTGTCCATATTGGATGACGATTTGGTCGTTTGTTGTCCAGTCTTTTTATTTGGTGGGGGTTCACTTCGAAAGTGCTTTTTGCACTCCTAGGAATATGGTCTGTTTGATACGATCTGTTTGTAAAATGCTTTGGATTCTTGAATGTTAGTTTTCTTATTTCTAATCTAAATGTCCTCCCAGTTCAAAATTATGAAGTATGGAGTTTCCTCTGTCGATTAGGATCTAACTGTCACATGACATCTGTTGGCTTGACCCCCAGTGCAGCTTGGACATTCTGTTTTTGGCATTTCCAGAGAAAAGATTCATACAATGATTCCAAGCATCCAGTTCATGTATGTTGAAAGTAGCAATATAATGATCTATTAAAATGCCACAAAGTTTCGTTTCTTGTATCTTCACATATCTATTGCAACAAAAAGGTCATGAAGGCTTTGTTTGTTGCGTTTTCTTTTTGACATTTTTTTTAATTATTCAGTAAAATAGCTTTGTGATATGCTGGTATCTTTGAAGTAGAGGTTTTGCTCGTTAGAAAATTAAAATGTTCAGCGATAAGAACGCTATCAATGAATTTTGAATATTTCTTAGAAATAAAACGAATTTTGTGATAAAACAAGTCGTGAACATTCCGATGGCAGGATTTTATGAAACCATTTGATAGGGAATGCCATATTTTTGAGGGGGCTATTTGTATTGTTTCCATGACGATGACAAATAGAAGTGGAACTAATTTGAGACTGAGGGTAGGGAAGTGTTTATTTTATGGCAGCAAGTTCCTGACAGTTGCAACTGATGGCAAGATAGATATGCCCTACCAACCAGTGCAAATCCTTTATGAGACAACATGAATTCTGTTGGGGATAGAAAAACCTACTTCAAAGATTTACGACAACAGGTTCTCGAAACCATATTGAGTTCTCTCTCATTGCAAGGACTTGTGGGAAGGCTCACAATTGAGTATTTGGGAATTTTAAACATTTTTTAAATGAAAACCATGCATGCATTTTAAAATTGATGTTTTGAAAACTTATCATGCTTTCTTCTGTGTTTGTATTTGAAAATAAGGTGACAAATGTTCAATTAACATTTACTCTAATTTGTTTTGATGATTGTAGATTTGCATCAATTACTCAATGTTTAATGCTCAACCTTTTTTAAAAAAAACTCACACAATTCTCAGTCCTATTGCATTCAACAGTTCAAAAAGAGTAAAGTCTTCCATGCCTTTTTCCTCCCTTGAAGAAAATTCAATAAAAGTGAAGAAATGATCAATGTTTTTCATGTCGCAATATCCTAAGTTGTTTTCTGATTTATCTGACACTTTGTCTCATTAATTGACATATAAAGCATAGATTTCGGTTTATTGCTCATAATTTTTTACAAACAAGTTGTTCAGTTTAAAAAATTGACCTGAAATTGTTTCAATCTGAGACGCTTGAGAAATAAATCCTTCCAGCTGCTTTTGAAAATCCTAAATGCACACATGTCAGGTTATCCCAAATAAAAAGTTTTTTTGTGATGGGGGTGATTATCATGAAAAGTGGATTTATTCCCTGTTACGGTGTTGATAGATGGCAAAGGAAGAGAGTAAGTCCTCGCTGCAGGAAGAACACTTGAAACAGAGAAAGAATAAAATGAATTTTATGGAAGATCTGAGCGGTAGAGTCGATACTGTGATCAAAACTGGATCCTTTCTGCCGTGGTGCGGATTACGACGCCTTCAGTTTGATCTGCGTACAGTGAGAGGTTTCTGTGAATGGTGTGTAAGCCTTTTTGAGAACAGCTTTATGAGAATGTGCAATGGAGAATGGGACAGTAGAAGCTCGTATCCTGAGAGATCATAAAGCATCTTGAGATGGTCCTCATGGCAGACCAGTGTTACCGTATATCCTCAAATACAAGCCAGGTAACTTGAATACAACCCAGGTCTTAGATACAACCTAGGCCTTGGAAACGACCCTATCATTTGGTGCTGAAGTACAAAACACTCAAAGTATACCCATAAAGAATTTGAATTTGACTTTGAACCAACCCCAAGTATAATCCTTGCCTTAAAATCCTTTTCCAGTTATTGGATGCTTAAAGGACTTCGAATCAACCCAGGTCTCATGTATGATCCTGGCCTTGAAATCATTTTTGATTTGTTGGGTGCTGAGAAAAAAACAACTATTTTATACAGATAAAGGATTCAACGTCAAACCAACCCGGGTCTCGTAAATGAACCTGACCTTAAAATCATTTTTGAGTTATTGGTTACTAACGTAAAATTAACCCTAGTATACATGCACAGATCTCCACTTCGAACACAACTTCAAATACACTTGGGCCTCGAAAAGGACCTATGTGACATGCTGGTGTTAAATGAAGTAGAACCCTGTGAGAAAATGATACTTCGAATAGATTTCGCTGACTAATACTGTTTTTATATTTCTACTTTGTTTCATACAAGATTCTTTGATTTCAACATACATTGACACTTATCATCAAGTAACTTTGTAATCATATATCATAGACCGATGTGATTGGTTTTGTCAAACTGTTGTCTGGATTGATTGGAAAACAAGTGATATTTGATATGTGATCAGCTTTTTGTAACCGGAGAGTATTCATCATCTATTTTAATGTTCTCTTTCATCAAAATTTGATTTTATGCCTCGTGTGTTTCACTCTCTTTGCCATCGGACCTCCGTCTCCTTTGAAATGTTAATGGGAGGCTTTATTGGAAGGAAAGAGATGAATATTGTGTAGTAATGAGATAGTGAGAATCTTGTTTCAGTCATTAAAGTTGTCAGATATATAGCGGCTTCTAAATCGGGAGGAAAGTTAATGCTACTAATGTCGTATAAATCCCTGATTGATTCTCCCGGAGAATTCACTGTTTTAGAACGTGAGATATGGTTTGTATTGATCAAGGAATTAGCAGTGTAAATTGACACATGCTTAAAAGGTTTGGTTGAAGTATTCCTCCCAGCATCGCCCCTAGCATAGTTACTGTTAGAAGACTCCATACCAGGTCCCTATGTTTCCACGTAAGGGAGTTCATAGCTCGGGCTTGTCAAGATCCTTATATCATAGTCAGGGATTTCAGAGAAGATATTTACATAACTTGCTTTATTTAGGGGTGCTCTGGATGTTTGGTCCATTATTCTAAGAAGGGATTGGATAACTCGGAAAACAGAGATCACTTAGTCAGGGTTTTATAAAATAGATTTCTATTATTTTTGTATTTGGGTATGCTCAGCATGTTTGGTCCATAATCTTCACAAGGAGTGATTTAGAATGCGGAAAACGCATAACTCTTAAGAAATGATTATAAAGTAAGGGTACACCAGGGAAAAATGAGGGTTTTCAACAATAAGACATAACTTATTTTATCTAGGGATGCTCGGGAAAAAATGATATCCATATCCTACCCAATAAGGAATTGTAAAGCCTAGGCGGTCATCAGAACAGATTACATCGTCAGGGTAAGCCAGGGTTAATCAGGGCTTTCAGAATATGGATTTGATACCTCATGTTATTGAGTGAGTCTCAGAATATTATGGGGAAAGTGATTTCTATTGATGAGGGGAGAGAAATGGTCTTTGGGGTTAATATTCAAAGGAAACTCAATTCCTGCGATGGGTAAGGGTTCTAGGGAGAAGGGTCTTCATATTTCCACAGGCAGGGTTAATGGAGGCGACCAAAGGCTTGTTCACCTCCAGCCAGTGTCAATTCAGGGTCCCGACACGAACCCCAACAGGCAAGAATAGCTGAGTTTGATTGTATGTAGCTTGTGGTCCAAGCTGTAGCTAGAGGGCAGAGATTATGGTCTGGCAATATACAAAGTAAGTTAATTATGGCGTAGGGCATCTTAGGACAGACAGACAATTCACTGGCACAATCACTGGCTTTGTGTAGAAGAGGCTACTTAGTGTCCTCAGCGGCAGCGTGCATGAGGGGTGATTACTGACCAATCCTCAGTTAGTTGACATCTGTTTGTCTCTGTGGCCCGAATTAGGCTTCAGGCTCTGTACGGTACTTGATTGTGGCTGCTACTTGTAGAGTTTATTTTAGCCATTCTGGCCATGCTTTGGTGAATTATTGGCGATTCTTTACCAATTTGTCAGGTCATAGATAAAGCAGTCTTGGTCTAGTCTGTAAAAGATAAAGCAGTCTTGGTCTAGTCTGTCAAAGATGAAGCAGTCTTGGTCTAGTCTGTCAAAGATAAAGCAGTCTTGGTCTAGTCTGTAAAAGATAAAGCAGTCTTGGTCTAGTCTGTCAAAGATGAAGCAGTCTTGGTCTAGTCTGTCAAAGATGAAACATTATTGGTCTAGTCTGTCAAAGATAAAGCAGTCCCGGTCTAGTCTGTCAAAGATAAAGCTGTCTTGGTCTAATCTGTCAAAGATGAAGCAGTCTCGGTCTAGTCTGTCAAAGATAAAGCAGTTTTGGTCTAGTCTGTCAAAGATAAAGCAGTCTTTGTCTAATCTGTCAAAGAATGTTTGGTCTAGTCAAAGATAAAGAATTCTTGGTCTAGTTTGTCACAGATGAAGAAGTTTTGGTCTAGTCTGCTTAATCAACAGGTTAAGCACTCTGTCAACAGATGAAGCAGTATCGGTCGAAGCAGAGTTTGTTAAATGTAGCATTTCTTGAAGCTTAGTTGACCTCTATCACCAGATAATTCTGCTCGTCTTCAATCGTACTTGTATGCTCTGAATCGATTGTCTAAAGGTTATTGTGTCGCAACAGGAAGCACGTCCTGGCTCGTGCCTAACGAAGCACATGCACTTCGGCATGGGACTCCATTGTCTGTCAGCGAGTCTAATAATATATCACAACCCTCAGCCTCTCATTGAAAGAAAACTTTTTGTGCAATTGTGGGCAGCTTAATCATACATCTGTCGCATATCATTTGCCTGGATGTTCAGTGAAAAAGTTGCGTAATAAATTGCTTTGGTTGTTTTCTGTTTCTGAAGATTATTGAATGTCAGATGAAGACGTGTACTCAGGGAAATGCTGGTTTGATTGTTACATAGGTTTTAAGTTCTTCTCGTTTTATTTCGGGCTATGCAAATCTCTTTGATACTCCCCTGGGTGAAAGGACTTAATTTGAACATTATTTCAATCTGATTATCTTTGAATTACTGTGAATAAGTTGTAGAATAATTAATTTCTTAATGAAAACATGTTGCAAGTTCAATAATTACTTTCCAAAATATATCTTTTCTTGAAATTTCCTCAAGTAATTAAGCTTCAATTCACTGAAGTTGGTTTTGCATCTCACTGTTGACTCAATATTACAAAATAAGCAATTCAGTAAGTGTACTTTCATTTCAATCTCTGCTGCATGTGATTGCACAAATCCCAAAGCTAGAAACAAAAGTCAAGTTCAAAGTATATAATTTAGGAAGCTGAATCTTTGGGTCTGTCTCTGAATCATGTGGCTTCATTGCTAAGTAATGGTCAGCGGAAAGTAGGATCTGATCCTTTACTGTGTCAAATCAAGAGTTGTAGACATCTTACTTTAAATTGCTTATTGTCAAAACAAGGGTCAGTTCAACATTATGTATATAGTAAATACTAACTGTTACCAATTATTTGTGAGGTATATAGCGAGTTGGAAACGAGTAAAGGGGTATGTGGGTAATGACACGTAAGCTTCCAGGTTTCTATTCAGGAATGATGTTGGTGAGTCAATATGCATCAGAAGATAGAATGTACCATATTGATAAATATCCACATGAGTATAATGATATTTTGTCTTTGCAGGCCTTCTTGGAGTTCAATGACGAAGGGTCTGCCTCCAACATGGTGTCCTACTACCAGACGACACCCTCTCAAGTGCGCTTGAAACCATGCTACGTCCAGTTCTCCAACCACAAAGAGCTCAGTATCAAGACCGACGCCTCCCATGCATACCAGGTACCTAAATTCTACTTTCATATATACTCAACACAAAAAGTTAAGGAACACCCCAATACTCATAGCAATTTTTTCTCAAATTACCTCCCTTACTCGCTCATTCTGTATCAGGAGACGTTTTTTTACAATGGGCCATTTTCAGATTTTTTAGAACTTTCTGAATTTTGAATGTGTCATTGCCCTTTATTTCAATAGTTAGCTTCAAATTTTGAAGTGCCATTTCTTGCAATGCGCAAAATGACCCCTGCCTTTCCCAATCTCTGTATCAATGTTTTTGAGTATATTTGGATAGAAATATTTAAAAAAACGTTGCTTATGTTCAGTATTAATCATTTATTAATAGAGTATTTAGAGTATGAGAATTTTCTAGTCTGAATTGGCCAGTACAGGGTTTCATAAAAGCTCGATGTGTGGAACAATTTGAAATTATGAAAGTATCCTTCCAAATGATTTAAGGAACTTCAGCTCAGAGTCATAAACCGCTCATCGGTATTATATTGTGCAAACTTTGCATTTGTATACACAAATACTTATTTTGGGACTAATTAGTTTGTTTTATTTGCTGAATAAACAAATAACTTGTATCTCTATTTGGAACCTTTAACAGGGAAGTTTGTTTGGGGTTTTTTTTGTCGATGAATAGGTTTCCAATTTCAACTGGATGAAAATGTTTAAAAGATGAGTTGTAGTCATGACTCATTTAGTGAAAACATGCAAATCTAAAATATGTAAAGTGAAACACTATTGCGCATAAATTTTCAATTTCCTCCATTCCAAGTTTGACACTACTATTAAACAAAGCTTTGATGAGATGTCATTTTGTGAATATTGAATATCTTTAGTGTTTTTGATGAGTTTCTATAAGTTACCGTTTTGATCTTTAGAGAAGGTTTTGATCCTTTGATCATTTCACCACACAAACAGATATTGAATAACACACTAATGTGATAGACTGTCACTGCAAGAAATATCACATCAACATGAAAATAATAAGTACAGAAATGGATAAAAATATCAATATTTTCTATCTTTTTAGTTCGAGGATAAATTTGAGCAACAATTTTTAATGATCGGGCTGCTTAGTAGCCATTTCTCCCAAGTTAGTCAGTATTTTGTAAGTAGATATTTTTTTGGTCCGCCTAATTACTAGTTTTGAAGTGATACCCACATCACCTCATTATAAGGCGATCCAGTACATCTGGCAGTCATCTCAAAGGTCTGTCGTACCATGGGACATTAGCGTCCTAATAAAGAGGGCACTTGGGGCAGGAGGAGCCAAGAATCTGGAGGACTGTTTATGCTGTACAAGATCAAACAGTTTCATGCCTAATATTTCGCTGATGTCTATCGAAGCTGAGATATTTTTCCATTGCTTTTGGGCTGATAAATCACAAATATGGGTGGCTTTATTACAAGTCTAAAGGAATTTATTGTAACAAAAACAGACTTTATGAGGGTGTTCGGTGGCTGGGTGTCAACAGGGGTAATTAATAGCAGTAGTTGCTGCTAGCGAACTGTTGTGGAAGATAGCATCAAGCAGCGTGGGATTGCTTGCGAGATTGCTTTCAGCGTAGGAAAGATGGAAGGTCCTGCTGTCTGTACTGATAATGAAACAATTATATTTTACTACCTGTTTGAGCTTGGCTCTTTACAAGAGTATGTTGATAATGTCACACTTACCATTTACCTATCAAACAACAAAGGAAGTCGCTGCTTCTTCCACAGTATTAATTTCTTCGTATAAGAGAAAAATAAATTCTTCCAGGAAATAATTGACAATATCATTTTTTCAGAAAATAACATATTGAACTTAAAGGTCAGGTTATTAATTAATTTAAATGTCCTTAAGTAGACATTATATATTTATGATAATAGTCAATTACACTAATGAGCATTGTCAAAAAATATACTAATCTACAGTTTATGAGCAATTTATGTTTTACTTTTCTATGATGAGTATTCTGGGAAAAATTTCTGGGTTGTTGAGGTTTGTGTTGTTGTTTAAATGACGTTGTAAATTAGCAACCTGCTTGTGATATGTACAGTGAATAAGTAAGCATGTATTTCATCATGACACAAGATGGATGATCCAAGCTCAGTTATGCAGACAGGTTTGCTTGCAGTCTTGTCAGACATCTTGTTTTCATTATTCTTTAAATGCAGCTTTAAGGTTTTCTGTAACCAAAATTTCCTCATCAAGATCCAATTAAAGTCTTTGTTTTGTAGAATTAATAAAAATATATTTTTGGTTTATTAATGTTGGTCAATAACGCTGAATTCTTAATCGTAATTTTTGTATGAAATTTCATGTAATAACTAAACTTAAAATATCTCTCATTGTAACATATTCTATAAAACTGGGAAATACGTATGTATATTCATTGTATTTCATTGAATTGTGAATTGAAGGTCTTTGCCAGATTAAAAACTGTTATATGAAGCTCTGCATGTTCCAGAAACAAAAGATAACTCTTGAGATTTATTTTCATTTGGTATGCAGTCATTGCTGTAGGTATTCAAAACAATCATGATATTGCCAAGATGCCTAGCAGATAGAGACATACACGTTTCTATTGCTTCAATGTTACACGACAAGAGTGAAAGGGAAGAAAACACACACTTTAATATCTTATGATGCAGAAAATGACAAAAACCGAGTCATGTACACAGAATCTGAGACATGTGAACCCAGCAATTAACAGTTCAGACAGTCGTCAAGATAAATGACATCATTGCCATGTCTACACTCATGTGTAAGGTCTCGTGTCAACTCTGATTCTAACTCGTATCATTTCTACTCAGATTGACACAGCCAATGAGGCGCTATGTAAACCCACACACAAAATGATCCATGTACCTATAAAGAGACAATCACATCATCTTGATGAATGTTGTCATTTCTATGTCTGTAGGGTCTCGTGTCAACTCCGATACAAACTTGTATTAATTTTACCCAGAATGCCTCAGCTAACATGGACCTTTGTTGCACTACAAAGTAGATGACATCATAGCCATGTACTCGTCTCTAAGGTCTCATGTCAACTCTCATACTAAATCGTATTAATTTTACCCAGAATGCCTCAGCAATCCTGGCTCTGTGTTACACTTTTACACTACAAAGTAGGTGACATCATTGCCATGTCTGCACCGTCTCTGTCCCGTCAACTATCATGCTAAGCATTGCTAACTTGTATTAATTTTACCCAGAATGCTTCAGCCTACTAGCCCACAAGATGAATTCATTGTTGCCATGTCTGTAAGGTCTCCTGTCGACTCTCATAGTAAATCGTATTATTTTACCCAGAATGCTTCAGCCTACCTAGCACTGTATAAAAACACAAGATGAATGTCATCGTTTACATGTCTGTAAGGTCTCCTGTCAACTCTCATACTAACTTGTATCTATTTCTACCCAGAATGCCACAGCCAATGCAGCCCTGCAAGCAGCGCAGGCGGTGATCCACGCTCGAGGGGGAAACAGCGGTGCCTTCCTAGACTCCAACGAGTGCAATCAGACGGTGCTACGCGTAATTGTGGACAACATTCTCTACCCCATCACTCTCGACGTACTTCAGCAGGTTTGTGCACACTTGCAAATATAAAGGAGGACGGAAATGAGGGTTGCTGTTATGATATTTGTAGCAAATCAAGAATTAAAACTGATATCCCAAACACTTTCAAGTTAGCTTTAAACACTGAAATGACCATAAGTAACTTGTTCTTTGAACTACCAGTAGATACAGTTTACTTGCCCACCATTTTCCCACTAGCCATGAGATATCTGTATAGTTCTAATACCCAAAAGTGTGCTATATGTAATCAAAGAATTCGAAGTACAAAATCTTGATTCCAACCATTGAATTCAATTACTTGTTGGTTCAAAACATGCAAACTTAATAGTAAATTCCATTATATGTAAGTTTCTCATATATATATAAGGTTAGAGTCAAATTCCTGTGTATATTGATTCTTTGAGTATGTTAGATGAAATGGATTTTACTGACACTATACATTTGTATTTCAGTTATTCTCACGATTCGGCAAAGTCCTTAAAATCATCACCTTCACAAAGAACAGTAAGTTTTTGAGAAGTTTTCTCAATTTGCTTTCACACACATTTTCCCCTAGCTGTAATTCGTCAAACAGAAATGATCATACCTTTTCTGTGATTGCTAAAACATTGGAAAATGCAATTCCCAAACAATTTTTAAAGAAAATTCTGATTATATTTAAACACGACTCTAAAAGAGCATCTGGTGATGTTTTTCCTAATTTCTTGATGTATTCAACACCACCAGCTAGAGAAATTAAGTTCAGCCATTAGGATGGAGATGTAATGTTGATCTTAGTTATGTTTATGTGTTTCTAATACTGTTATTTGTTTTACAGACACCTACCAGGCCTTAATCCAGTTCTCAGACCCAATCTCAGCTAAAGCAGCTAAAGATGTGAGTATGACATCTGTTATCTACAGCCATTTTGCTTTTCCTGGAGTCTGGGCAAAGGGAGATAATTCATTCAGATGATGCAGACCACACTTGGAGAATTTCTTCTTTTTGTCAACATTTACCTCTTTGAATTAAATTGGAGGCGTATTATGCTTAATGTTTAATTTCTACATTAAATTTAATATTAAAACATTATTAGACAGATCTAATCCCAGTTTTATTTTTTAAATTTTGTGTGTTGTTTTCAAGGTGGATATCTCCTCTTATTGACTTTTAGTAATTTAACTCGCATTTATTTTGTCAAGACGTTTTTACAATGTTACCAGCCAACTCAAACAGGGATAAGCAACTTCTATTTTCTGCAATTATTGGTTGGCCTCTATCTCTATATATCCATTATGACTCTAAAACTTTATGCCTTTAGTATTCAGCATTACATTAAAGGAAAATAATTTACTGATAGTTGCTTACATTATCATTATGTTTTCAATCAACATTTCATGTAAATTAAACGACTTGTGTTTTCAGTCCCTGGATGGTCAGAATGTGTACAACGGCTGTGACACTCTGAAGATCGACTACTCGCGACTGATGAATCTCAACGTCAAGTACAACAATGACAAGAGCCGCGACTACACCCGACCAGAACTGCCTTCAGGGGAGGCCACTCTCGACACAACCATGCAACAGAGCATGCTGGGTAAGTCTTGACGCCATCTTGAATTCACGTCTGCTTTTGTTATGGGTGATTTTTTTGCTGAAATTTTACACATTTCAATTGAAAAGTTTGAAGAGATTGTGTGTGAAAGGGGAACAGCTTTTTTTGTAAAAGATGCTGGAATTGGGTTGTGCATGGAAATTGAATAAGAGACGGACATACAGTTGAATTTTCTTCTTTCAGAGTACCTAGCACCTGCCTGTATGTATAGTTTCTGGATGTCTGTCAAATCATTGTCATTTTGCTATATACTTGAACTTCATCAGACTTGATGACTTCTCCACATCTTTTGCATCAAATCAGTTGTCTCCCTTTCTCTCAATCAGTCTCTGTTGATTTTCTGATCTAGCATGCTACTATGAAAATTGTTATTTTATTCGTGTCAAATTTAAATTTTGAAAATTTGTTGGCTGTTTTATCAAAGACATATTATATTATTGAAAATGTTTATGATGTATTATCAGTAATCAATGATGGTTTAAGTTTGTTTATTATTTACAATTTTCTTTGCATTTTGAGATTGTATTTATGCCAATGACATAAACTACTAATGATGTATGTGTACTACATGCCTACTACTACTGTTATGTGTAGGGCACTGCTATACACTGACTGCATGCTGCTTCTCTCCTTTGTTCTTACCTTTACCTTATAAACTCAAGTGCACAGACAAGAGTTATCTCCCTTGACTGAAAGTCATGGACCTGTATCCATGGCAACAAAATAAAACAAAAACATTGAATCTGTGCATGGATTTCTATTTCAAGATCTCATTTATTTCAATTCTTCTGACTTGTGAAAAATTCACTTATCTATATTATATTCAAAATAAGAAATTACCGCTAATGGCTGAAATATTGCTCAAGCGGCGCTAAACAATAACTCGCTCAAAATAAGAAATAAGTTTCCATGCTGCATACTAAAGATTATTGTGTGATGTATACTAAGGATTACATTGAAATCTTTGATTTCAAATTAGAAATCAACTAAAAATTAGAAATCAACTAAAAATTATAATTTTGTTCATTTTCCAAAACTGGGCCAGGTGCCCTCCTCTCCACACATCCATCTCCCTCTGTTCATCTGTCCATCCGTTCATCCAACCGACTATCTGTCCACTGTGTACGTCTGTGTGTCACATATTAACCTCAGGACCATTGTTTGCAAATATGCTAGGTGCGCCCGGGGTGATGGCGTCGCCGTTTGCTGCCGCAATGCCCGGCCTCGGAGGTGCCCCACTAACTGCCTATGGGGCTCAGACAGCCGCTGCTGCAGCTGCAGGTATGCCTTGCCAGCTTCCGGTCACTAACTTCCTGTCCATCTGTCTGTCTGTGAGAGTGATCTCCCCTTCCTAGAATAGCCCCCTTGTCCTGGTTGCACAGAGCAGTTTCGTTTTAAGATTGAAATTCATTGTTTAAGTCTATTTTTATATTGCTATATCATGTGGGCAGTTCTGTTGAAGAATGTTTTTTTTAATTTGCAAATTGCCTGAATTTTGGGGAATTTTTAAAAATTGTTTTGTTGTTGCATTTACAAATAAAAGGAATTTGTTAAAACTAAAACTAATTGAGTTTGTTAATGTCACTTTGACTTTTGAACTATAGCTTAGTGTTGATTGTAAATCACTTATTGCAAACAGTTATTGATCCGATATGGGTTTATAGTTTTCTTTAGTTTCAATCCGAGAACGAGACTGGTCTGTCTTATTACTAACAGAGTGGTCTCCCCTTCCTGAACATGAACCATGTATAATCCAACCCCCTATTGTGCTGTGATGCTGTGGACTGTTGTGCATTTGTACAAGTAGAACTGCTGCTTCTAGAGAAGTAACTGAGGAAAATAGGGAGCAGAAAGTGCAAGAGAAAAAAGTTTTTGACCAAAACATTATTGTAGTAGTAATAGAAATGTAGGGGATTTCAAGAATTAGATAGGGCCTCAAAACTGCAAAGAAATTTTCACTAAGATTTGAAAATAAATTCATGATCATCAGAAGATTGGAAATAACAAGTACCGGTAGGAAAACACAAGAATTGTTTGAATTTCTAAAACCAAGTATTAAGGTCGTCACTCTTAAACATGACATATTTCTTTTTACCTTTATAAAGCAGTTCCACAAAATGTTTGAAAAAAAAAAATTCTCATCAAAATTTTTTTTAACAGAATTTCAGATGAGATAGTCCTATTTTGTTTGAAGTTTGCTACTGCATGACATGTTAACTATAGGTTAACCCTGTATTATTCATGTATGCAAAGCAAACTGGATCCAAAGCTATGAAATTATCTCCCTTGAATCCAGTTTGCTTCACACTAATGCAAACCTCATCGTGGGAGCAGTTGGTTCACAGTTCAACTTCCGACAACCTATGGATGGAAAACTATTTTGATTTGTCGAAATACTTTTCACTTTCAGATGATCACTTTCTGCCATACATATAATTACAAATTGAGGATATAAAATTCAGCAGTATCTGTTTGTTATAAATATAAATTTTGAGTAAAATTACCTCACAAAGTTTTAGCATTTTTGTTGTTTTTGAAACATCATCCATGTTGTCAGGAGTGGCTGTGAAGCATTGAGGCTTTTAGAATTGCATGTTGATATAAGCCCGTATTTATTTGGTTAGCTTTTATTTGCTGTGTTTTAGTTTAATTAGTAATCAATTGTGTGTTTTTCTCTTCAGCTCATGGGTTTGGTGGTTTGCAAGGTGAGTGTCAAGGTCATAAAGCGCCACCTACTTCCTGTCGTCACCTTGACAACACTGACTCTCCATTGATCAGGATGTACAACTTCAAACAAGATTAATGTTTGCTGTTCTTTTAGGAAGATGTTCAGGGATAATGATCAATATTTTGAAAAAATGTGCATTAAAGATTTATTATTGTTTGCTACTTCGTTGTAAAATCAATTAAATACAGCTCATTATGTCTTTATGCAAAAACAGTCATACCAAAATTCAAAGCTTATAGATTTGATTAACTGTTTATAAAATTTACTTTCTTTGCATTTTAGCACCTTTTCAACTGAAAATATTTTTTCTTTAAAGATACAAACAAATGCTGCTTCTGTTATCATAGAGAAAAAAAACCAGTTATGATAAGGAAAACTAATGTGGTTTTCTTGATCTTGTTAGAAGTTGTTTGTGATCTAAAACGTGACGCTCTTTTTCTTGAATGACCTCTCTTTCAGTCGTGTCGTTTCTGTCCGTTTCCGCAGCTTTAATGTTTCATCTCTGACACCTCACTACGAATCTCTCTCTTTCAGATACTTCTCCATCTTTATCATCTTCCACTGTTTATTGTCTGTAAAGAACAAATTATTCTTTTCAAATGCTCGACAAGTTTATCAGTATGTGTCTTTGCATGTGCTGAATATTTCCTCTTTGACTTGATTGTACCTACATTTCAAGTGTCTGTATGTATACTCAGCAAAATAAGTTCTGGACCACTCTGATTTTCAGAATACAGGGTTTGATGTAGTCGTTAAAAGCTTGCACCTGTGCAGGTTAATTTAAGCAAGTGCAAGGACAATTTAGCAGGTTAGCAAGTAAAAGTGAATTGGATAGATTCAAAAACTAATACTGATATGCATGTTTTTTTCTCTCCAAGGTCTGAGTTGCCTAAAAATCTCATAAATCAAAATTCACTTTGCAAAAATAGTTGCTATGTTACTTTATTACAATTATTTCATCTCAGAAGTATATTTTGTAAGTCTTAAAGACGTGTACTAAAAAGGATAAACAAAATTCAAAATGCTACATGAAGAAAGTGCAAACAAATTAATCTGGTGCAAAATCTCGCGCTATTTATAGTGCAGTTGCAGGTTTAAGCCACACTAAATTGAATTCTGGAAAAGCGATGTGCTTAGTGCTATTTTTCATCAATAAACCATTTATATTTTATGTCCTTTACTTATTTTATTGAGTATATCATGAAAACCTTTTTGCATTTTTCATGTGATTTGCCCTTCCTTTTTCTGAATGATCCTTCAGTCAGTTTTGACTTTGTCAAAGAATGGAGGTTGACAAGTTTTATGGATTGTCAGTGTTTTTATTGCAATGAATGTGTCTTTTGCTGTTCATAGACAAATTCCTTTATCACACCCTTAAGCTTTTGAAATACAAGATTTTTAAGATTCATTGTTGAAATTGGGTGGTTGATCTACCCGGTATACAGAAATAAATCTGTTGTGAATTTTTTTAAATGAGTTGATCATGCCTTAAACTGATGTCTCTGTACATCTCTGATGCGCTGTTGTAACTAGCAAAAAAATGAGCATGTAATGCAATAATGATGTCACTTAAAAAATCTCATATTCTTTACAAAAACTGTTCTTAATTTCAATATCTGCAGATCATTTGCCTGATCTTTCATCTTGACTTCAGGAGTTGTCCATAACTTTTTTTGGTTGAGAATATTTGCAATAAAGAGGAAGACTATCCATAAAACTTGTTTTCCATCTCCATTCACTTTGTCTGTAAATCTTCAATCAATGTCAATCCTTAATCTTCTTGATCTCATTTACGTATTTCTCTTCAGCTATGCCCGCCATGGCAGGGTTTGGTCCAATCCCAGGAGCTTTCGGCACTGCTAGACTCGGCATCCCGATCCAGGCCCAGATGGGCAGTCCAGTATTACTGGTCTCCAACCTTGATGAGCAGGTGGGTTATCTCCCTTTGTCTCCATTGTTGACTAACTGATCTAGTTTCTTTCTCTGTTACCACTACAGTGTAAATCAAGTTTCTCAATCTGTGATCTCTGCTGTTGTTAAGTTTGGTGGCGGTTATAACTCATTGGAAACAACTGAATCTGTTTTTGTTTGTATATTTATATACTTGTAAGTAACAAAGCTGTCCCACAGTGTTCAAACAATGCTCAATGTATACTTGAAACTCTGACGTATCTTATTTTCATGTAGTTTAACACACAAGCTTCTCTTCTTGTGACTGAGTAGAGTATGTATATTTGTCTTCCTTGACGTAGACATGTAAATCTGTATTTTACACCTCCCTTCATAAATGTGGGGCATGCTTTTGCTTCTTATAGCCATCTCTGCTTACCATGTTACTGGTGTAGGGGAGCCCCGCTAGGAGGCCAAACATGTGCATGCCTATTGCATGACCTCATCTGTCGCGGGCACAGGGTCGCTGCGTAGAATCACGAACGGATACATCTTCATCAAACCTTTCTTCTTTCATCTTAGAAGCAGGAAAAGGAATAATATTGATGTTGAACCAGCGCCATGAGCTTTAGTCAAACAGTATTGTCATGCAGGGTTGGATATGAGCTAGCCAAGATGGCCGCATCAAGGGCAGACAACTCATTTATCTCATTCTTGCCAGCCACAAAAAAATCACAAAAAATGCATGCAGGGGGATCCAAGCTGTTTCCAAACCAACAAGTTCTTTCCCAATGACTTAATTTGGCTCTACGTTCTTCATACACAGAACTTCAAATTTGATAAAATGCAAACTTTGACCTCTCTTATAAATGGCATTTATTCACTAGCTTTTGAGCAACTTTCGGTCTCTCAACCAAAAATCTTGTCCTGTTATCCTGAATCCAGCCCTCACTTTCCTCATTAGACATGACCATTGACAGTTCAATAAGTTGTTCATCGCTTCTCATGAAATTGTTCCCGTTTTCTTTTTTTCCCGAAACCATTCACTGTCCACTCCCCTACATCTGCATCATCACTACTACTACTGCTGTGGCCTGACACACGCTGGCTCCGATCTACCATTGGTCTACTACTACTACTACTACCGTGTGGCTGGCTCCATCTATTCGTCTACTCGGACCCTCATCTGTCCGTCCATTCGTCCGTCCGTCCGCCTGATTCGTCCGTCACTGTCCATATTCCTGCTGCTGCTGACAATGCTATGCTCTTTGTTTCTGTATCCCGTAGACGGTCACGCCCGATGCTCTTTTTACCCTTTTTGGTACGTTTGATAGCACTTTTCTCTCTCTCAGTAGGTCATTCATATCACACAGGAGAGACAATACGCAGTATAATTGATTAATTATTAACGGGGCCGTTTGTGCCCAAGTGTTTTATTCCGTGTGCTAACAGACCTGTAAACATCTCTCCTCTGAGGTACACAGTAATTCTTGCTTAAATATTGTTGCATTTCCAGTTTATAAACTTACTAACAAGTTCTAATTTTTCACTCATTTTGACCAGTGTTAAATTGCTGTTTTGTACCCTTTTTCTTGGTGTAAAGTATTCCTCAATCATTCCTAGAGAAATCTGTAGACCCTTTTCTCCTGTTCTGTGCTCACTGCCTTGCCTTGTGTGTAAGACTCTCTGTGCGGGCTGTTTCAGGGGTGTACGGGGATGTGCATAGGGTGAAGATTCTCTTCAACAAGAAGGATAATGCTCTCATTCAGATGGCAGAGCCCAGTCAAGCTCAACTCGGTAAGTCGCACATGAGATAACAACACAAAAGATTACATGAATGATAGAAAATGTTATTGTTGGGTAGATAACCGATTAGGACATTTATAAAGCGGCTGTGATGCTTTGTCACTGGTCGAAGCTCTCATAAAATATTCAAGCTTTTATATATCTTTATTTCTTACTCTTTATTTTCCGTAGCCTCAATACACCATAAATATGAGGATATACTGATTATCATTAAACTTTTTGGACAGCTGCTTATAGTATTATTTTTGACTCAATGATATGTGAACTGCCTTACAAAGTTATCTGTGTTAACCACTTGAATTGGAATAATGATGAATGTAAAAAGATACCTGGTTTCAAGTTATGTACAAAAGTATTAGTATGTTATTTGAGAGAACAACTCATCTATCTTGTAAAAAAGCAACTTATATACGAAAACATACTTCTCGAGGATCATGGTGTCAAAGATATAAAACCTAAACTTCTTGATTATGTCATAAAACTGTCATTCCTGAAAATAATTTGTGAATAACATAAGGTATATCATAATGATTTTAACCTGAAATACGAAAATCTGAATTTCCAAATGACTGAATACCTCTCTAGGATAAACAGAATTTTGTCTAGCATGCATTATATCTAATCTTTATATTCATAAAATGTTACTATCCATTTATTAATTGATTTAAAGTGTTCGACTGTAAAGTCCCTAAGTAAGGGTGGCCAATTAAAATTTTCCCACAATGATTATTTTACAGAAGAATTTATGGACAGTGTAACAAACTATTGTAAAGCAGCTATGGTGGTTCAGTATTTGATGTGACTATTCCTCTCTCTCTGCAGCCATCACATTCTTGGACAAGGTGAAGGTGTGGAACAAAACCATCAGAGTTGCTCAGTCCAAACACTCCGTCGTACAGATGCCCAAGGAAGGACAACCTGTGAGTCATCAACAGTTAATGTTTAGCATAGTTAGCATTGGTTTATCATGTCCTACAATAGTAAAGATTTTGAGCATTGATAACTTTGGGGTATCAAGTTCTGCAATAGTACAGATTTTAGCATTGTTTACATTGGTTTATCAGGTTCTGCAATATTACAGATTTTACTATTGGTAACATATCATGTTCTTCAAAATATCCAAAAAAAATTTTTAAGTCTAATCTTATTATTTACAAGGCAATACAGGACCATGTTATATTTATGCATTATTTAAATCTCCATTTTGACAAGAGTCAATTGTGAGAGATAAAGGATGAAATAAAGCTACTACATGACACTTCAAGTGGTTGAAAATGATAATGAGTAATCAATTTGTGTTAATGCAGGACGCTGGACTGACAAAGGATTACGTCAACTCGCCGCTCCACAGATTCAAGCGGCCAGGATCCAAAAACTGTCAGAACATATTCCCACCATCAGCTGTGCTCCACCTCTCCAACATTCCGTACGTCATTATATTACTCTTTATCTTAGTGAAATAGAATAATAATAATGAGGATATGGTGCATTATGATTCAGGTACTAATAACCTACTCAAAGCACTACCTATATCAAAATAATAATTCAGTGTTATTCCGCTGATTTTAAAATAAGTATGTTTATCTCCTAATTTTATGCCTCAGCCCAGTCAACCAAGTAATGTTATGGATATATTATCTAGTAATTGAATGTTCAGGTACTCAAATTGACACATGTGCTCACAATGATATGCTGATATAACATTACAGTCTCTAATTTGCATAGCTTATGCACATTTTTACATTTTTGCTTCTTTTTTCTTCAAAAAAGTAACTCAATCTATGAATGTAACAACAAAATTAAAAATCATTTAACTGAACATTTATTGAAAATGAACAAATTATCCTTGAAAGGACTGGGTACTTTCCTTTTCATATATTTATTCCTACTGATATTATTATGATGTTATCTTCAATCTGTTACAGAAAAGACACAGAGGAAAGTGAGATCACCTCCAAATTTGCTGAACACGGATCTGTTAAAGCATTTAAATTTTTCCCGTAAGATTTGCTTTGTATAGTTTTTAGATTTGTTCAACTAATGTTAAGATGGTTGTCCTCAATCACTTTTATGATTTCTGATACTTAATGTACTCTATTAAAAAATAAATCATCTTTCTTACCAAGAAGACAATCATTGCTAATTTTGTTGACAAGATTAAAGATTTGACTTGTACGAATGTATTTACATAAAATTTGACATGAAAGTCAAAGGAAATTATGAAAAGTTTTGACTTTCAAATATTAAAATGAATATATTTTTCCACAAAAAAATAGATCCTGTTAGTTAAACGTGTTGATTTGTTGTTTTTTCAGGAAAGACCGAAAGATGGCCTTAATTCAGATGAGTTCAGTCGATGAAGCAGTCATGGCTTTGATAGTAAGTTACACAATCCTTAATAGACTGAAATAAAAAATGTAAATAATTTAACAAAATACTCTTGTAAGCGGCGTTAAACCCCAAATCACCTCACCTCACCTTGAATAACTTAAAATAACTTATGGCCTCTTGACAAATAATTTCAACAAAATGTGATTTTTGCTTTCAACGTGATCTTGATCCCAATGTATGGTAAACTAGTGGTATCAACCTTGATACAATCTTGATATGAAGCTAAACTTTAACATGAACCTCTCCCCATTTCAGGCAATGCACAACTGTCAACTGGCGGAAAACAGCCATCTGCGAGTGTCCTTCTCTAAATCCACAATCTAAGTTCCGTGTTACGCTCGCCACTCGCTCGCCCGCCCTGATAATGTGACTTTGACCATGTGATCACCGGGCCACCAGCCCGTCTGCAGAGACATGACGAGACAGACTTTTTAAATGTACAAATTATGGAAGACGTAGCAGACGCAAGCAAACACAGGAAGTAACTTTCTTGTGCAGTGTAGTGAGCTGTGTGGAGCTCGCCGTCATTCAGTGCATGGAGTTTCTGCCCTGTTGCCGCCGGGGGAAAAGTGCCTTGGACATGAACTAACTAATGCTGCAGTTGGTTGATCCCTCCCTCGGATGATGTGGTCAGTTAGTCCGCGTCTGGACGTCCCAGACGCACAGACAGACGGACAGTGACCGGCCGCAGTAGTGATTGATTGCTCTACGGGTTTCAACAGTCAATTGGTCGGTCGGTCGGATCTCTGCTGCTGCCATTAGACTAGTCTGCTCATCATCATGGCAACCAGTTCAATTCTGTTTGCCATGGTGACATGCAGACGGCAGGGAAAGTGCATTATGTTCAGTCTTTGACTGTCCATGTGATCTGTTCCCATAGTTACTAGATTTAAGACCAGCATCGTTTGGTCTGCCATGTTGTTTTGGCTAAGTACCGACAAGAATGAAACGCTGTTGTTTGCATAAGAAAAGGCAGCAAATACATTCTACTGTTTTGTTTTTGTCAGTTTGAAAGAGAATTATATTTTAAAGAGCTCATAATATTGTAGCAGTTATATCCAAAACAGGAGCTTCTGGTGGAGTGAAGTCTTAAGTTTTTGGTGCACACCTCTTAGAACTCGGTCTAGCAGTCTGCTTCAGGAACTTCTCAACACCAGGGGGAGCCACCAGCTTCTTGAGTTGCCATGGTTACCATGACGCTGGTCTGTTTGAACTAGACTTGTTATGGCGCCAGGGTTTGTTGTTAAGATTTGTATGGACTGGTGAAAGAAGGCTGATTTATCGTCTTGGTGTTAATGTTGGATTGAGAGACAGTCTGTCCAATGTCCATTGATGGAGTCTGGTAGAACTCTCCTCTCAAGAAGCTAGCGGTGTCCCTCTCTGTTGACCTGTTCCTCTTTTCATTGTTGTTATTTTTTCATCCATGCATAATCACTGTTCTCGTGTTCGAAATGTTTTACAAATGAAGTATTGGGGTGGGGTTACAGAAGCAGACTGTTAGTCGAGTTTTATTCCTATATGAAATCCATTTGATTGTGATAAAAGAAACAAAGGCTACACTCTATTAGCTGCTGCCAATAGTTTATGCCCCACTGTGCAACAGCAGGTGACGGAAACTCTGGGTTATCTGCCCTTGTTACATGGCAACCAAGATGGCTGCTCTTGTTCCTATTACCCTGGTTTGGGGCGGCCATCTTGCTTGCAGATGAAACAGATACTGGCTGTTGTATTTCTTTTTGTATCCCATGGGTCCTTTGTTTGGTAGCGTTCCAATCACGAGTCCTTTTGCCGCCGCTGCCGGTAGACTAGGCCACGATTTTGTAAGTTCTATTTTTGCATTTCTGGTGTTATTATCAAGTATACTGAGGTTTCGATATATATTTTTGCATTTTGAGAGTTACTATTGTACGGGGAATTTATTTTACATGTGACTACCAGGTTGGTATTTGTTGGTGTCTTGCTGTTCAGTAGTTGTTTTGTCAATCAACCAAGTAAACATAAAGCTATATGTAACTGTGTGATGAATGTTGCCATGACAACCACTGTCATGGCCGATCGGCCCAGTTATGTACGCTACCCAGCATTCCACAACGTGTGGTCTCGAGACTCGATGAATTGCCATTCTATTGACTTTCTGCCCTGTGGCCTTTAGCGTACGTAACTCTACCACAGACCCTTCTGTAGATGTAAACAACTCGACTGGCCGTGCTGTAGCTCTTTCCCTCGTTTCTTGTACATCACTAGCGTTGTCGTTGTCTTATCCACACATCAATGTAAATCCTTAACGATTTGAGTCCTCTACTGTAGATGATGTGTCATACATTACGTAGTTTCTCTCCTTCTCTCTATATGGGGACTCTGCCTCTACGGCCAGAGAATACTTACTAAGAGTCGGTCACAGTTGATCAGATATTTACTCTTCCTTCTTTTCTTTGTCAACTCTAACAAGGGCTGCATTTTACTTATTTGATCAATTTGATAGAGCATCACTATTTTGTTGGAACTGAAGTGTCAAATATTTCATTGAATGATTTTAATTTTTTTTAAGAGAACACGTGTTGAGTTACCGTTTATGTTGCAGAACTATATTTTTTTCAAAATTTGAAATTGAATGAATTTGAATTATTTGAGTAAATGTTTAGCTGTGATCAACTGTACAGTTCAGGAGATGTCCTTCAGAGAGGGTTGAGGTTTTCCTTTGCAAAACCCACCCTCCCTGAGCCTTCTCCTGTTGCAAGTTCCCAATTTCTGGTGGTGGTTTCCATAGTAGCGACAATTCCTGGAACAGATGTCCGATGGCGCCTGCTGTTGTAAATATATCCCACACCTCTCCTCACTCTGCGAGATACAGACTGGCTCACTGTGTGTTATGTCTCTTGAGGGGTTGGTTAAATTGCTTGGCAAGATTTGTATATTTCTGACAACAGATTTTATATTTGTACTTTTATACAAGTAACTAGGTTTTGATAAGGGTTTAGGAGCAAATGTGTTGCCATCTATTCTGTAGAAGTTTGATCGATAATTTTAATTCTTGAAGTGAAATTTTTACCATCCTTTCTGCACAAGGCCATCTGTTCCAGGCGATGTCTTTCTCAATATTTAAGGCAAATCTCTTGATAATGCCGTGATTCATACAGTCATTTGCATATATATTTACAAATGCTATATATTGTGTACATGGTATTACGACCCTTGTTAACCTTGGGTCCCTTGGATCTGATTCGGCTGCATAATGTCGGCCGGGTTGTTTTGTGCCTAACATTGATGGGAACAACATGAAACCAGGCTGTTTTGAAAAGTTTTTATCTCTTATAAATGCTTTTTTATTTATTGAATTCTACCTGGGTCCCTTTGTTTTGAGGTGTCCCATTGTTATTTACAAGCCTCAGATGTTTGAAAAGTTCATAATGTATCCGTTAAGAGAAACAACTTGTATTGCGCAATCTGAAGATATTAAAGTACAATTTTGTAATAAAAGTTCAATATTTGTCATGCACTACCCTGACAGCACTGCAGCCACCCCTCCGCCCGCCGCACATCAACACTTGTCAATCCCAGAATGCATCGGTGAGCCAGGACAAGCAAACCACACGAAGGAAGCACGGGGGTGGCTGTCTCTGCTTCACCAAACTATTCCAAGTCTATGTTGTTTCTCTCTCCAATCTTTCACAGTCGTAGTGCTAGTACTGCCGACCTTGACCTTGACTTTGACCTCTTCCTCTGGTGCGTGTCACTTCCTGTCATCATCAAATGGCTGTAGTATAGTAGTGTAGCTTGGTACGTATGTACATACGTCTTTTGTCACTAATAGCCTTTGTATTCATCTTGTGCTGATCAATTAAACCCTGGATCGGGGACAGAACATACTCTGCTGTACTCGTCTTCTTTCTTTCTTCTCTCTACCTCTCTCATTGCTAGCTACTCGCTCTACACCCAGCTCTCACTGGCCCTGCCTCGCCCGGTAACATCCAGCTACATCTACACTCCACCGGCTAGAACCACCCCTCCCTGTCAGAACCAGTCCTGTCTCATCCGCACTGGTTCAAACTGGTTACCTCCAGTCTGAGCTTTTGGAGTAAGAATCAATGCACCTGCAAACCTTGCTGAAATTGTCCACATCTGCTATTTGAAGGCTATGACATTAAAATGTTTGAATTGAAGAATTGGACAATTTGATGCAGGGTTTGCAAATGCAGTTTTACACTGGGTGTGGGAGAATGCTTCTAATATCATGGTAAATTTTGGCTGTTTGTTGTGTGCATGGCTGATGTAAACCATCTTCATTCAACTGGTCTCTAGATTTGTGTCGACGTCTCACAACACCTCACAATCGGATAATCCACATCACATCACATCACAATAAGATTTCACCCTGCTATATCAGGGTCATCTTCCTACTCAAAGCCTTAAGCGCCAGTTTCCGAATTGTCATTTCCGGCCTTGCTGCAGACTCTTTACTTTCCTGTGCTGCTATAGTGCCACTACAGGCTAGAGAGCAAGCACAGAAAACTCAAGGGTATGCAGTAAGGCAGAAAACTGACAGTTCAGAAACTGGCATTTTAGGCTTTGCGTAGGAAGATTTATCAGTGTATTTCTGCTCAACAATAGTGATTATCTTGTCAACATTTGCCTAATTTACATTCAAGTCAAACCAGTAAAAAGAATAATAAGTAATATTTGCAATCCGAATGGAATAAATGATGAGTTTTTAGAAGAAGAAAACCCTAATTCAGATATTTGATCAAAATAAATGGACATAACCATCCTTTAAAACGTGCAAAATGAACAAAATGCTTATGTTACAAATTTCACATGTTGAAGCCAAATGGTTACAAGACACTCAAAATTTTTGGAGTTTTGCTCGACTATATATTGCATGATGTAGCAGGATGGTTATGTAAACAAGCAACATAAAGATCAGTGAAACATCACATTGACTCAATTCAAAGGCAAAATGCAACAATATTTTTAACTAATGGAACCAGGAGGTATCAAAAACAGAGGTATCTTACACTTACACATATGCAGTCCTGCTATTAATAGTCTTCTGATAAATTGTTATCAGCACAGAGTTAGTCAAAAGCCTTTACACAGTTATTCTACAGTTTGCTAGTACCAAGATAAGTTATAGATATACCCACACTCCGCTACGCTACGCCTCGGAGACTCACGATTCAAACAGGAGGTTATTGAGCGATACACAGGGAAGTGTGGGTATATCTGACTTATACCCCACTCTGGTCGAGTCATATTTGATGAAAAAGAGCATTCCATCATTCTTCAAGTATACAGCTCTTTACCTAACTAGATCAATAGAATATTAACAATACTCATCTTATTGCGGTTTAAAACCAAAAAATAACTTCATTACATTAAAATTAGTACAGACTATTACTTATATATATAGGCTTATATATATAGAAAATATATATACATAAAACAACAGAAAATACCTCTGCTTGTATCAATCCTCATTAGCTCAGTTGATAGAGTCGCTGCTCAACAACATAAAGGTCCCTGGTTCGATTCCCACCATCTTTGATGATAATTCTCAAAAACTTATAATTCAAAATTTTACAAGATCGTTTATTTGCCAACGTTGAAGATTTCTTCTCCTGACTAAGTGTAGATTAACAATAAAGAGTAGGTGTATTAGAAAAGTAGAGGTGGATAACCTACAGTTACAACAGAGAAAGGAGGTATATCCGTCAATACACCTACAGTTAGAACAAAGGAAACCATAGCAACGAGACCGGAAGTGGGGTATAATGGAAAATAGATACCTGAAAAAGAAGCAAGGATGGAATTGGAATCTTGTGATGTAAAACTTTGATCAACTATATTTTGGATCAATAAAATGTTCTTCAATTTACTTAACCACATCACTTTTACTATTGATGTTAGTTTAAAGACATACAAAAACTAAATAGATAATTTTATGTTGATTTTACAAATTCTTGTTAAATTTGCAAGTCACAAAGATATCACTTTCATGATCAGTTTCAGGATTACAAAACAAACAAATGCAAATACATGTCCCAAACATGGTACAAATTTATATTGTCGAATCACATAAGATACACTTTAGTAAACTAAGTATGTAATGTATAGAGTGGACACTTGCAAGACAATTGTACCTTGTAAATTTTGGTAAATATACTACTCAAAAGAATCTAAGGAACACTTGTATAGTGTCCCCTATATGTTTAATACCCCAGCGCATGGTTAAAGGTATGTATTTTATGAAATAAACATTACTTTATTGACATATTGGAATCAAATTCTGCGAGTGACGCAGTTTCTGTATTGCTCTATGATGTCCGAAACAAGACGGGTAATAATGAAAGTCACATGATGTCGGATGGCTAAAGTTCAAAACATTGCGGTCTTTTCTTTGGTGACTTTATCGCTTTGAAGATGATATCCCTGGTAGTGAAAAGCTTGATGTAATTCAAAAATCCAAAATTCCAAAATTAATAAAATTTTCATCAAATTTGTTAAAGTTCAATGTCAGGTATTCATGTGGGTATGAACAAAACTTCCAACAAAACGCTTTTCTTTGAGCTGCTGACATTTAAAGTAAGTGCAAATGATAATACAACTTGAGTGTTCCTTAACTTCTTTTTAGTAGTATATATCTTAAATTTACGAAAAAAAAGATCAACAACATTGATGGGAAAGGAATAACATGGTGTCTTTTAAAATAGACACCTCAAACAATTACAAGATCGCCGCTAATGGACATGTCATTCTCATTATAGAACTAAGTCTACTCTGTATATGACAGTGGTCTTCCTCAACTTGGCAAAAACGTTGACATCACATTACACACTCGGAAGAGAATACCTCAGCTGAGTTAGACAGTCAATCCAGTGAAATCAAACTGAAGGGTACAAACATACTCGGTTCCCCAAGGACCGAATATCCCGATGCTCTATACTAGACCCTGTGACTTTTCATCAGGAAAATCTGTACTGAAAATACCAGCCCTTTTTCCTTGCCCTTTGGAAGTTCTTGACTTGAGATGATCGAAAATGGTATCATTATGTCTTGACTTTTCAATATTTCTTTTCGCGATCTCAGCAACTTAAATTTGTTTTTAAAAACTGTCACCTAGTAGTCGTAAGAACACTAAAGTGTGGGGTAAAGGATTGAAATTGGAGCCAATATTTCCTAAAGACATGACCATGTAAATGTATTCAAAGGTCCCAGGGGTATTGTAGTGTCGAGCATAGGAACATAAGGTCCTGGACGACCGAGGGTGTTTGTCAAAAACATCAAAGGAGTCATCAGAACATTACATATCCCACCGGTCCCCAATGAGTAACGTTTTCATGGAAACCTCAAAATCAATCTGAAGAAGTTGAAAATACCAAAACGTAGGCCTACATCTACATTATGCTGACTAGTCCACAATTAATTGAACTAGGTCCAACACTTTCGGAGTTCTGTTCCGGAAAGCATATTCTAAGTTATGTTTCCATGGAAACCACACAAAAAATTATGTTAAAAATACCAAAAGGCACATCTACATCTGTTGACTAATCCACATACCAAGTTTCATTGAACAAGGTCAAACAGTTTCTGAGTTCTGCTCCTGAAACAAAATAACTATGGACGGACAGACGTACAAAGCGATGGATAGGCCTATATTGCCCAAGCGGAGTAAAACAATAACTCACTCACTCACTCAATATTTAAACTGCATAGCTTTCAGTATTTGATTACAAAATGTCAGCATGCGCGTATGCATATAGTATTTAAAGGACAATATAGGCCTACAAATTTTCCTTGAATTCTTTTGACTTGTATAATTTCCATACGGTTTGAAACGAAGTTACATGTAGTGGTGAACAAGTGAACGTAAATGGTTTCAACATATTTTATTTCATCAAAGAGACAAGAGAATAACAAACAAATAATTCTTATGAATGCGGCTCCCTAGTGTGCATAAACAAAAATAATAATAAAAGAAAGCTGTACTTGAAACGTTTGTTAAACGAGTCACTCCGTGATTTTCATCTTATATACATCCGGAAAAAGTATTGCAACACCGGAATGAATCTTTATTTTTGCCCATGTCCTGTATCCCATATGAGGGTTTTCCAGGTACGTTGAGAAATCTACCTAGAAATGTGTCACCAAATCGCAACATCTTACTGCACTGGCATGTTATAATGCACGTGCAGTTATCATACCCGAGGGGTGATAAAAAGGATGTTTGAGAACTGTCAGTAATGAGCATAGATCTGTGGAAAGACAAACTTATAGAAGTGTATAAAATAGATTGGAAACTTAGCCTGTCCTGAAAATTAATTGGTCAATTCCTAAGGTGAAAATAAAGGAAAAAATTGAAAAGTTACCAGTCCTGACCAAAAATTAACCAGTCCTTGCAAAAAGTAGCCAGTCAAGGACTGGCGGACGGGCTATATTTTAACACTGCAGTTATAGCACACATAACTTGACAATATGGGTCCCCCGCAGATTTCTACTGCAAGAAGATGGCAGATTGTTGGCATGAGAATTGCTGGAATGTCCTACAGACAAATTGGAACGCAACTGGCTCATCACCATTCGACCGTCAGTCGAATTTTGAAAAATCACCGTCAAACAGATGATGTAAAGGACCGAAAACGGCCTGGAAGACCCCCCTGTACAACTGGAAGAGAAGACAGGGCCCTCCTTAGGCATGTGCGACGCCAACTATTTGCGACTAGCAAACAGCTCTCAACGTTGCCCTGGCCAGCTAGAAGTCCAGATTTGAATCCGATCGAACATGCATGGGACATTTTAGGTCGTAGGGTTACCAACAGACAACCTCCGGTCCAAAACCATGCTGAACTTGATGTAGTTCTTCATCGGGAATGGAACCAATTGCCCCAAAGGCAACTTCGGCGTCTTGTTCAGTCCATGAGGAGACGTGTTACGACCAGGTTACACCAAATACTGACTTGTTTTTCGTGTTTTAAAATCTTTAATATTGGGGCTAAGTCAGTAACATTAAAGATCAACCTCAACTAAGAGAAAACTGTTGTTATAGTAAAACATTTTCGTCTCCCAAATTGTACTGTTTTACAGGTGTTACTTCTATCACGTTTTTTAAGTGATAAAGGATACATTTACTGAAAAGTTTGTTGTTTTTCTATCATTAGTTTGTGCTTAACCTTATACAATCAATTCGATATGGATTGGATCTTCTACAATCGAATACCATGTATTCGTATTGTAACAGTCATTGAAAAAACAGGTGTTGCAATACTTTCCTCCAGGTGTATATTATTTTGCTTTGTTGCGAACATAAATGACAATCTTCATTATATAAATCCAAAATGTATAACTTGTTCATCCCTATTTGACAAATATACTGTAAAGATTTATTTTCTAATAAAATCTAAAAACAGCCATATATTTTCGCCGACGTCGAAATAACACGTCAAATTTACATGCATACTGGTTTTATTACATAGAAACAGTATCAACTCATAACTGTCATTCTGAATGCTTTCGAGAAGTTTCCAAATTATATTTGAGTGATTGTCCGGTTTTGCGATTGCGAACCTTCATAATGTCACTATACATTGTCGATGACACAGAGTATGTTGATAGGATCACATATGTCAAATTTTGAAATCGATGTTAATACATCGGGAACCACTAAGTGTTACTGAAAATAACAAGTTAAAGGTCAATCAGTACATTAGATCGAAAATACGGCCATTCAAAGTCGGGATTTTGATCGAAAACCGGACAATGTGGCTCGAGTGGCGCGCGCAAATTCGCCAAACGTAATTTTTAAACCTTGTCATAAGCTGACAGGACGATATATTCGATTCGATAGTGTTTATTAGGTATTGTAACTAAAAGGTAGATTAATTGGATGCATTATTTCGAATATTAAACGTATTTGAGATGTTTTCTTGATTTTTCCATAAAATCAAGCTTGTTAGAGATAGTATGCATAAATGGATATATTTGCAAGTCCAGTGATGAGATATGAACTTCAATCAGCATATTAGATATTTTGTAGCTTATCAAAACCAAATAAAATTTTAAGAAAGATACTCTGTGTCACTTTAATATTATAACATCTTTCATCATTCGATACTTCTTGATCAAATGTGAGAGTTTGTCATATGTGGCCACAAACAACTCGCGGAGTGGTTCTTTAAATTAAACAGATGAGTAGTGAAATACTCATATTAAACAAATATCAAACATATTAACTTCGATGTGACATAAAATGTTAAAGTCCATAAATGCTTCTTTAATCTAAAATATTTGTTGATGTAGTTTAGTGAATTTGTAAAACTTAGAAGAGGTTTTATTCAGACCAAGTTGTTAAATTATGCTACATAATATAATTGTTTTCATAAATACATCATCAACATTGAAATTTATTTAAAACTGTTTTCTTTTTTATTTGATTACAACAACTCGAAAATAATGGAACATGCAAGACAATGAAATAGATAAAATTGTTCTCACATATCACGATCGAGATTTTTTAAAGCGAAATAGATGAAATATGATATGAAATATTTCCATCAAATATCATAATGAATTTTATTTAAGGTTACATTGGTTCCAGTCATGCGATCATATTATACGACTTGACACGCATCAAGATGACTTTCATGGAAGAAACGTATCAGCTATTATTTTTTTGAGAATTGAGATGTCAATATCTTTCAGTGCGCGATATGCCATTTATTGCTATAAATAAAACGACATTTGAAATGTACATCACTCACAGAAGAAAATTTAATCATGTTGCCAGTTTGATATTAACATTATACATATTCTCGTTCGTCGAGTTTAATAGCTTCTTAAGTCACTGGCCACAATAGTGTTTAATCATCTTTCACAAATGTGACTTGCTTTAATAGATTATTTCGAGCTGGATACATTCTTAACGTGTAAAAACAACTCATTAAGAATCGACAATTGCAATTTGTATTTTTTATCTTTTCAATAACTTTGCTACGATTTTAAAGGTCATCAAACCCCTTGAGTTTATGGCATGGCATGGAATGGTGTTCTGTGTTTATCCGTCCAACTGCAAACTTTTCGCTATTTCTTTTTTCTTTATTGCAGGAAAAGAAACTTACAATTACACTCCATGTACATATACAAGGTAATGGATTGTACAATATAAAAAGCAACAGAAAAGGACAAACGAGAATTTTTGTATCAGTAAATTTACTTATGTATGTAATGTATTTGGGGTTTGTAAAAGTGTCACGAGAACGCATTTACATACACAAGTATTTTTGCACCAGGAGCAAATTTACCTGACCTTAGGATATTCTTATAATTTAAAGCAATGTCAATTCATATCAAATCAGGATAGGAAGGCCATATCTATACGAAAGCAACTTACAGTTGGAAGGTGTCATGAGGTTGTATTTGACGTTCAAGAACTTCACGACGCAGGTTATCCCAGATATGTTCTATAGGATTAATGTCGGGACTTTTGTTTGACCAAGGCAGAATACTCAGACTTATTGAGTTTGTTATCGAGGACGTTTTATTTTTCGAGTTTAATTTACGTAAAATTATATGCTTTTTTTTGGCACAATGATGGGAAAAACAAATTCCTTTTGGTTTCCCTGTAACTAACATTAGTCTGATTGAAAAACAAAAGCGATGAGTTCTTCATCCATACGATTTCAAATCAAACACCATAACAGAGTCATTTCCATAAAGATCCTGATCCGAAAACAATAGTCTGCATGTGAAGTCCTTGCTTTGATATCAACATAAATTGGATACTTCATGATTTTGATTCAAAATATCTCTCATAGTTTTCCCCAAATTGCAATCATATAATAAATACTTGTTTTCAATTAACATTTTATAACAGTCATTTATTTGTAGACGTAGATGTACTTGTTACTGTATTTCTATCTGTTTCCATGTATATCAAAATTTAATGCTTTATTGCCGTCCCAAAATCAACGACTATCTCTGAAAACTGCAAAATATCTTTATAATGCATTTGATAAGCGAAAAATAGTCTTGTCACATTGAGATTTTATATTTCTGTTTAAAGATCAAACAACCTTTTTCTGTCTGCACCAATGACGTATCTTTTGTACTAATAGGCCTGTGGCCTCACAGTATTGAAATAAAAGTACCCCGAATAGCCATTTATATTCGCGTTAGCCCCATTCACCAGTCCAGTTTACATGAATACTAGTTATATTACCTATCAAACAATGTTAACTATTATGCTATTATGATTGGTTTAGATAATTTTCCAAAGTAATGTTTGACTGATTGATGCACATCATTGTCTGGTTTTAGACATCAAACCTCCCTGTTATCACATTACGGAGTCAATAAGTTCAAAAATGATACTTTTCTGCAACAGTCAATCAGATAACACAGTTGGTAACTTTTTACATATATGACCAAGACAACCCCCAGAGTCCTCCATTGGTAAAGATCAAGTCAGTACCATTCACAAACATTTGTGTAGTATTGGCGTCCAATCATGGTGCTGAAAAGTTGAAGTTTTAGTGTCCATTTATTCATTTCAGTAACTATGTATATTATTTTCAGTAAAATCACCATGAATAGTGAATATTTTCACAAAAGTAAACACAAAAAAAGCGTTGATGTTCATTAATACTTTATTCATGCACAATGCATCTTTAATACACATTATGAACCTCTGGTCTTGATCTCAACTCCCTGGGAAACATACATTCAAGCATTGATTGGGGGGCTTTATCTGCTCCACTCTAGAATGTTTTCCTTGACATATCAATGGCTAACTGTTCTCTACTTGTGGAAGTATGGAAGAATGGTCTTTGATTCCTCTAAAAGTGTAAGGCTAGGATTCAACCCCCAGACTTGGTCAGAGTACAATAATTATAAGGCACTGCCCCCAGAATGCTATTGTTGGCACAATTCTATCTCTTAAAAGTTCTTTACTTGAGGAAGGATTGGAGAACAGTCTTTGATTCTTCTGGTAGTGTGAGGCTTGGATTCAAACCAGACGTCTTGATCAGGGTCGTATTCACTGTAAGGCTCCATCTCAGAATGCTTTCCATGCCACATCAATGGCTAACAGCTCTTGACTTAAGGAGATATGGAAGAATGGTCTTTGATTCCTCTGGTTGTGTGAGGCTTTGATTAAACCCAAAGACTTCTTGGTCAACGTGGTAATCCACCTCAGAATGTTTTCCTTGACATATCAATTGCTAACAGTTCTCTTCTTGAGGAAGTATGGAAGAATGGTCTTTGATTCTTCTAGTAGTGAGGCTTGGATTCAAACCCCAGACTAGGTCAGTGTGGTTACTGTGGTACTCAATAACAGGATCCACCCCCTGCATGTTATTCTTGGCACAATTCAGTCTCAAGGAGTTGTTACTTTGGGGATCTGTCAAAGTATGGGCATTGCTTGCCTGCTTCAGCATGTTTTCTTGACATATCAATTGCTAAAAGTTCTCTACCTAAGGAAGTATGGAAGAATGGTCTTTGGTTCCTCTGGTAGTGTGAGGCTTGGATTCAACCCCCAGACTACTTGGTCAGTGTTGTAATCACTGTAGAGATCCACCTCAGAATACTATCCCTGGCACAATTCAGTCTCAAGGAGTTGTTTGGGGATCTGCCAAAGTATGGGCCTTGCTTGCTATGGTAGTGTGAGGCTTGTCTCATCATCAACAGATTGGAAGTGTTGTCAAGTTTCTTCGTAGTAGTCCAAGTGTTGATGTTTCAGGACCTACAGAGAAATTTGATAATTGCATAATGATGCACTAACTTATTAGATAATGTGATATGCAAATCACATTATGTGCCATAAAAACATAAGCTTAAAATTGCTTCTAGCAAACCTTTAATTTAGCAGTACGAGAAAATAAGTCTGCAAGGGCCATCACTCTCATAAAATTATTGCACACTTCTCATTTTGTCTGAAACAAAAGTTGGGAACAAAAGATTGTAATGAATATTTAATTTTCAACCATGATATGAAACAATTGTCAAAAAACATTTGCTTTATTTTTTTTCATGAATTAACTACACTATATTGTCTTTCTACTTTAAAAGCTTGACATAATATTGTAATGCTAAAACGGCCCTGAATTCTATGAATAAACCTTGTGCAAAAACAACAAATACCATAAGTCAGGGACAATGGTTGAGTTGATTGAATGAAAATGACATGGCAATAGCCACATGATTCAGGGAAACATTGAATATACCGTTACATTGAAAAGTTATCTAGTAGGGCTGTGCAATATTATTGCAATACCAATAAACAATGTAGCAGCGGTATAAGAAGATAGAAATTAATATTTTGCATTCAAAATTTTAATTTTCAACCATGGTATGAAACAATCGTCAAAACATATTTCCTATATTTTTTTTCATGAATAAACTACACTATATAGTCTTTCTTCCTTTAAAAGCTTGACATAATATTGTAATGCTAAAGCGGCCCTGACTCTATGAACTAACCCTGGTCCTCACCTCATGACCCCAGCTGACCCAGCCTGGCCAGAGATTCCTGGCAAACAGCTCCAGACACTGAGGGTTGGGTGGCAAGTAGTGCTGAAGAGTTTCTGTAGAGTAAATAAATCATACATTTATGTCTGACTCAAGTACTCAAGGATAATTAGATAGCAACATGGTAGTATCAGGAATCTGAAAATGGTAAGGATATATTCTTGAGCAAATTTGATTTAGGCATTAACCAGGTCACATCAAATCATTTGTGCTTCAAACTGTTGAACATTTTAAACCAATGCAAACAATGGTGAGCCAATGTATGCAAATGCAAAATTGCTTGTAAGGCTTGGATATGTCAAAATTTTGATCACTTGGACCTGCAACTTAACTCAAACATAATCATAGCTCAGAGGTTAACCCAGAAATTTTGCCCTTTTGAAAAGAGGGACTCATCATCAGCATTTGTCATTTAACAGGAAATTATTGATAAAAAGGGGTTGGGGGCAGGTTTAATCGCCTTAACTCCCCAGTTGGATCTGCCGCTGGAACTGCTGGCTATGTGATAAATGAATGAGATAATGTTTAGCGCTGCCTGGGCAGTAATGCATACATCAGCGGCTATGTGATAAGAAGCTTGGTTCAACTCAATATCAACTATTCAATGTGAGCTGGGCTATTGAAAAGAGGGCTCACCATCAACGTTTGTCCTTTAACAGGCAATTCTTAAAAAAAGGGGAAGAGGGGAGGCTTTAACCCCCTTCTCTTCTTCGCACATTCAAATTGTATTTGCTGGCAAGTGGTTCTCCCTACTGATTTGTTGATCCATCCTGTCCCAGGGAACGAACGTTACGCTAACTACACTAATCTGTACCCAGGGCTCAGAAGCTAGATTTGCTTGACTTGGGATATAGCCAATCAAATCATTTTCTCGCCACCTTCTCGATAAAATTTCAACAAGAAAATGATCCAATTGACTATACTCCAATTCAGACCGCGCAAGTGAATCTAGCTTCTGAGCCCAGGGTACAGATTAGTGGAGTTAGCGTAACGTTCCTACCCTGGGACAGGATGTTGTTGATCTGAAGTACGACCGACCTTGCAGTGGAGGCTTCTTCGAATGCAGAGAACAGGGAACACTGAGAAGAACTTTGCCATCAGGGATGATCTTCCGGTCTTGTGTTCTACCTTCATTACTCTCTTGTAATGCTTCGACCTCAACTGACACATTTGGCTCCTTGGATGCAAGTGATTGTGACTCTTGTTTAAGATTGTCATGGCATTGATTTAGCTCAATATCTTTGCAGAAGTGAGATTCTGATGCACAAATTTCATCATTATTGTCTTGAATCACTTCTGGAGAGTAACCTTGCCCTATGTTGACAGATAAACCAGAGTTCTCTCCCTTTGAGAGATAAGATTTAGAGTTATCTCCCCCATCTGTTGGTATTTGTGAAGGTGAAGGTTGACATTCAATGTCTTTTTGCACCCTGCCCAGAAGAAGAGTTTCATATGGTTTCTTTGTTGGGGAGTCCATCTCACACACCAAATCACCCGATGTTGTCACCTAAAAGAGTTGTAGTAGATATTTTAAATAAGAATATCAGATGTAAGTTCAGTGTACCTTATCATAAGTATTTGATCTGCAGGCAATGCCATTTTAAAACTTTACGGTAGATATTTTCAAAAGCCTCTGAGAGAGAATGTGTATGCTTTTCGAGAAATCCTAATCTGATTGTCTGTGTATCATCTCCAAACTTTTAAAACCTAAACTTCCCATTAGTATAACCAATTTTATTTTGGTACAGACTAATTAACGCCTTGCACTATATGGTAAATTTAATATGCCAGCTCTGTAAGCTTAACCTAAGAGTCTCTCTAAAAGTTCTTTGAAGTTTGCAAATTATTGACAAAGAGTGTTCTGCTTTTAAACAAACTTTTGTGATAGAGACAGGCTCAAGTTGTCACTGACAGACTTCCACATTTAAAACAATACGAGAAGAATATTTATCTTACTTTGCTTTTTAAGAAATCCTGTAGTGTAAAAGTTCAGTAGTATCAAAGCTCATTCTCTCCCCACAGAGGCAGATCAAGTCAGGTTGATTTAGCCTCTGTTATATTACGCGGAGTTTGTAGGATAGAATGGGAGATGCCTGATTGGAGGCAATCAAGGTAAGTTGTGCAATCAGCGACAGTGTTCTTAAATCATCAGTTTGGCTACTGAATCAAGGCAAAGGCATTGTGGTATGAACCATCCTTTCTATGCGAGCAGCCTTGTCATTTGATAAAGAAATTCAATTGTATTGTGATGAACTTTTTTTTCACTAGGGGAAACTGCCGGAACCCAGTGATTTCGGGGTAATATAACAGAGGCTAAATCAACATGATTTGATCTGCCTCTGTGAGGAGAGAATGATCAAAGCTGTGAACCTCCAGATCTAAAAGATATATCAAGGATTGTGAGGAGAGAATTAATTTTACTTTGCATTCTGAGAAACCCTTCACTGTTTAAATTTATATGTATATTATCAAAACTGTGTACCTTGAGCCATGTCCACTGGCTGATATCTTGTACAGACCAGGCTGGGAAGAGTTGATGTCTGACAAAGTCAATCAGACGTGACTTGTTGGTCACCCAGACGGCAACCACACACCCAGCAGATGCCAGATCAGACACAGGCAGACGCAGAAGACTCTCTTCATCCAGACTCCAATAGCTGGATTACAATGGAAAAGACGTGTCACAAACAAGGTTAAGGGGGTAAATTCACACTTTTTAAAACAAAAATTTCAAGTTGGAAGGGGTTTTGAACTGGTTACCTCTTCTTCCGTTTCACGGATTTGTTCATCCATGGTGGATCCATCACTATCAGATCAAAACCTGGTTCTGCTGCAGATAAATAGAAAATTTGCAGGTGAAATTTCGATTCTGAAAACTCTACTGTGAAGTGCTAAAGTGACATAGTTTCAGTCATGAATGTTCAACATTATCAAACAGGGAATATTTTGATCACAAAGTGTGAAAAGGATGTGTGTCTTTCACTTCTGCACAGTTGTTTGATTTTCTTAATCAAAATAACAAATTGTCTCATTTCATTATTGGTCAAATTCAAGTTACTTCATGAGTATGGAAAATTCAAGAATATAACCAAAAATATATTGTGTCAAGTCAATGATTTTTAATTTCCAATTTTTCTCAATATTTTATTTTTTCATCAGCTGCTATAGTTGGGAAATGATCAATGACTGGTCTATTGAATAGGGCTAACATGAAAATTACTGAATTAAAAAAGCATACCAGGACCTTTTACATCTGTACATTTATCTAATTGAAAGTTCACTCACTTTTCAACACATCAGGATTTGAAATCAGTTGTTCAAACTCTGACATGATAAATGAACAGTTGGCCGGAATAACATAATGGTCTTCATCCACTTTAATCACACGAGAGTTACTTCCCTTGAATGCCACTCTTCGATGAAATAAGTCAAATAGCTTCAATTTATCTGCAAAAGGACACCAAAATGAATCTAATGAGAAGTGTATACTATATCAAACACTGAATATCCCTAGTCTAGACAATTACTCAAACATGGGATTAAAACTCTTGACGTGCATGGATTTCCCTAATGGGCCATCCTCAGATTTCATGTTCAGGTATCATATCCTAAATTAGCAATATGATGATAATGATAGGAAATTAAACATGAAGAGACTCCCAAGAGACAAATTTGTTTGCTTATGTATCAGATACTACTCTATATTCATGGCGATATCAGATAATGACAGAATGTTAGACTTTAATCTCCTTTCCATCCAACCCAAAGGAGGGTGTGGGGGGGGGGGGGGTGTGGGGGGGGGGGGGGGTTTGTTGGGTGTGGGGGGGAGGGGATTAGATCAAATATGTTACGAAATAGAATTTTCATATCACTGGCAGATGGTTATTCATGGCTATGTTAAACATATTTTTAAGCAAAAAATTATTATCATGCAAACAAATACCTCAAACTGAAGACTCCCATTATTTGGCTATTTTAGTTAAATGCAGGTCAGTTTTTATTGATAATATAAAGAACGATGCTTAGCAAATGCCTTCATAAGACTTGTAGCTTATCAGGTATATATTGTATATCATACTGGTCACAGGAGATTCAAATTCATCAAGTATAATTCCAACCATCAAATGAGTTTCAGCTATCTAGTTCTGAAGCTTTAAAATAAATGAACATGAGTCTTTAGGGCATGACCCTGAGGACTATTTTAGGGGTCAGAGGGTCATGAAATCGAGATATCATAACTTGCATCAACAAATGAGGTTTCAGCTTTCTAGGCCTTTTGCTTCTAGGCAAGGATGAAAATATGTTTTAAGGGTGTGGCCTATTAGAGATCACAGGGTCACAAAATTAATTTTTTAAGTCAGCGGTTCTAGAGATGAAGGCGCAAAAGGTTACAGACGAATGGATGGACTACGGATGCCATGTCATGTCACAGGCCCATCAGATGTGCAAAAACATCAAATACAATAAGGGATAATAATTGAATGGAATGAAAATGACATGGAATAGCTACATGATTCAAGGAAATATTGAAAATACATTGAAAAGTTACCTAGTAGGGTTGTGAATTTTTGCAATACCAATATATCTCAGTACGGACTGTGCATTACAATTATATCAATATTATTTTCAATGAGTAATATATCACAATTTATTCAAATATCTTGTTCTTAGGTAGTTACCGTATATGCTTAAAATTTTTTGTTGTTGCAAGAATATGCTTTGGCCATTTAAAAAAGATAAGACATAATCATGATATATATACCATTAATATTTAGTATTTACTCAAATTTTTTGGATAATCTTACTGATTTTGAAAGATCTCAAAGACATTTTTACAAATGAATATAAATAAAACTGCATCAAAATTATTTTTAAAAGTTGCTTGTAAAGTTCATTCATCCTATTGCAATATTATTGAGATACATTAGTTACATATCACATCATATCACAATATAAATTTATTGAAATACTCAGCACTAGGGCGCTTAACCACACAGACCTGAGCCTGAAAGCGTGCACGGTGACTGCCAAGAGTTATCTCCCTTAGACCACATCTCAGAGATTTCTCTCAGTTTGTCTCCAGGCCCCTCTATGTTTGCAGCTTGCCTGGCCAGTTTGTTGTTATCATCTGGAAGCTCTGTTCTTAGTTTCAAGAAACCGTGTTTTCTCACTTCAGCTACGAGGGTTACATGAGCTGATACCAGTCTTTCATTCAGCTGAAAAATGCTTTTTCTGGTTACATGTGAATATATAATCATATCTCATAGGGATATAATGATACAGGTGCCTTATGATATGGTACATATCACGGTACATAGGTCAGGTTACAAATCATATATTGATGCAATAAAAGAGACATTATTGCAGAGATAAAATTTCATTTATCTAAATTCAATGTTTCTATAATGAAATGTTTGAGAAGTCAACACGTAAACACAAAAAAGAAGCCAACTTCTTTATGAAAATCTCATTTAATCTTATTTCATTTTAAATGCTATAAGGATTTGCACAAAGTCTGGATCCTGACCTGATATTCTGAAATATATTCACCCGAATATGTAGCACGGCTAAGTTAACTGTAGTTGTATTGAACTAAACCACAATGATGCATCATTGAATTGCTGTATACCGTAATCCCTTATATCTCAAATTCAATATCACAATGTCTCAATCGTACAGATTGAAAGTTTTGAAAGGTTGGAAAATCTTGATAAAAATTAATCATCAAAGTCGTATATTTCACTTTTTGGAAGAAACCCATACTTTTCTCAGTGCATCTTTTTGATACTAACATACACTCTGGGTCAAATTGAATTCAAAGGTCCGAGTTATGAATTATATATGATGAAAACAAAAAGAATATGTGGAAGATACAACAATACTTTCATTAAAAGAATACCAACCTCAACTAATGAACTGTTTTCATTTGGCTGTTGTTTCTTCTTCTGTAAACAAACAAAAATGAATTTGAAAAAATGGTGATGAATAACTTAAATGTTCTTATATTTCATCAAATCTATGAAACATATTCCTCTTTAAAACATGTTGTCTGCAAACATAAATGTTAAATTTACCAAAATGGATTTTTTAAAATCATATTGTTTTTTTGTTTTTAACATTGTTTGTTTCTTTTCATTTTTTTTTCACCTTTCTTTTCTTGGTCTCTCCAGTTTGTATTTGAAGTTTCCAGCTATCAAACTGTGAATCCATCATAAATGGACTGTGAATTTGGAACATGTCAGACTTGAAACCAAGATTTTTGAACACTCCATCGTGATGTTCACATTTTGTATATATCTCCCTCACCGCTCCAGCATGATCTAAGAACCATCCCATATCAACTGCACACACCACCGTCATAACTGTTATTCACCTAAAAATTACCAATGATGCAGTTAATTTTTAAAATACCTACTGATTTCAGTTGTAAACATGTTTTGTTTATAGATCCAAGATTTTACAGTATGAGAACAAATTTAACAAAATACTCTTTTGAAAAGTAAAAGCATACAAAGCAATAAGCATTAAATAGAAATTTTTTGCCTCAAATGTTACTTTCAATCATAAAGCAAATTTGAAAGATTTTACGAAACTTCACTACCATTTGAGCATGTTATCACTTATTCTTGGTAAAAGTAACGGTTGATCTTCATTTTCAGGAGCTTTGCGAGCATCAAAAAGTTTACAACCCCCATTTTACTTACGGTAACCCTCAGCTGTACATACTATTATCAAAGCGGCTGCAGTACAGGAGACAAAAAGCTTTAGTTTATTTAGTCCAAGATGGTGCCGTTGAACAATGTATCCCTAAATAAACTGATTAACGTTCCAATACATATATGCATTACATCAAAGTACTGCTGAAAACAGTCATACACATGGTTGATAAAGCATTTAGAACTATTACTAAAGAATAAAACTCATACTTCCCGCGATCGCCAGTACACTTCCGGGTCTTGGTATAAACTCTTAACATAACGTGATAATTCATAACCCTGTTTGGAGCTTATAAAGATATGCTTTTTACAGTAAGAATGTATTCCCTCTTTTCTGTTTCAAATATGGATCTTTCTTTTTATCGTTTTCTTCAAAATTGGTTGAAGTTTACTAATTAATGATGTATTCAAAATGAGAAACAATGTTTAAACCTCATGATTTATCTTTTGACCTGTGTTCTATGATGCTTCACTGGTTTACTACTCACGTACGGAATCACCATCTTTGTTATTTGAGCACAACCTCCATCTCACTTCCGCATCAAAGAACTTGCTTTTGCGGGATTATTTAAATTCTTGAATTTGCGAAGCGTTGTTGAGTGTCATGGCCGCTTTAGGCCTCCAACAGCGGTGGCTTCGACTCTGTAAGACTTTCAGCACCAGTTTGGGAGCGACAGAAAGATGGTGGACAATTCTCGATAGACGGTACACGGAAGTTCAACGTCATTATCATACGCTTGATCACTTGGCTGAGATGTTTACACATCTGGATCAATGGGAGGGAAAGCTTACAAACAAGACAAATGTGGAATTAGCAACTTTCTTTCATGAGTGAGTTTTTTTTCCTTAGTATCACGTATTAAGGACACATGACATAGCTTGAAATTGTACAAAAAGCCCCAATACTTGTGATATTTGGAATCACAGAATTTGAAATATTACAAATTCTTGATTAGGAAATTTGAACACATACCAGCAGAATATGGTTCCAACTGCCAGGTCTCAATATGCAAATAAAAACAATAATGAAACTGTGAGATTATTGTTTAGAATGATATTAATTTAAATCAGTATCTCAGTGGTTTTCCAAGGACCATATGTAAAAGTTTGCTGGTAATTTGTAATGTAGATCCAATTTTTAGTTTCTGTTTTATACAATTTTGTATGAATTTTCTATTGATGGCATTTTAGGCACATTCTATATAAATTCTTTATATTTTACTGTACATTTTTATGCATATCCATGAATTGATTTATGTGCTGTTACTGTTTTCTGTAGCCATTCATTTCACATAAGCAAACATTATCTGAGAAGGAATTTTTTACACTGATTCTTTCACTTTATTTCAGCATTGTTTATGAACCAAAGTCCTCTACAAATGAAGAAGATAGTATTAAAATGTTCCATGACTTCTCCAAAGATGCAAACCTGGTAATAACAATTTAGGCAGATTTAATTGATTTTTTGTGTGTGGTTAATTTTGATACTTAAATTCAGAACAATTGTGAACCTTAAATTTATATTTATTAGTAAAAAAAAATCAACATTTTTGATCATATATAGTTCTAAATTAATTTCCTTAAAATACATTGATATCTGTAAGAAAACCTTTCTCTACTATTAACAAAATAATAATATTTTCATGCAAGATGTTTTATATGATATCAATTATAGATATCTAACAAACAGTTAAGATTTAACTAAGGATACTTATTAATGCAATAGAACTTGCATCATGCTTGTTAAACAATATATAAAAACACACATTACTTTTTCTATGTAATGATATTCTTACTGCTGACATTAATCATCCACGGTAAAACACTTACCATGGGCTGAATGATTCAATCCTTTGCACTATGTCACCCTCAGACTTTTCACCAGAAAAACATAAATTACGGGGTGACCCGCCCTTGATGTGAGTCAGCCTATGAAACTTTCATGTGGATCAACCACTCAAAGTGCAGGTAATTTCAGTGAAAATGTACCGTATGAAAATTCCAAGGTTGATATAGTGCATGATATTGGTTACCAAGGATGTCCAGGAATTGGAAATAAATGATTGACAATGGGACACTTCAGGCGTTGTAGCTTTGTTAAATGCTTAATTCTAAATAGCAAAATTCAAAATTTTAGTGCGTCAATATTTTCATCCAATGTGCACAATTTCCTTGGTCCCCTGCCTTTCCAGTTCCTGGATAACGTGTGACACTTTCATCATAATCATGTAAGTCTGTCTTAATTACATTGATTTCTCTTACAATAAGGATCATAGAACAGAAGAGTTGACAGTCAACTTGATAGCTGCAACTATAACACACGTGACTGAGGGCGATGACAGTAATGATATGCGCTTTTTCCTTGACTTTGACATGGCCGTGTTAGCGCGACCAGCGGAGGGTAAGATTTTGGTTGATTTTTGGCTTTAATTGGTTAATTGATTGACCATCTATTGCATTCATCAATTTTACCTGGTTTGTGGTTCTTAAAGATAACTTAAGGAAATTTGGCTTGGCATCACCTACTGTTTGTAGGATATTTCAACTATTGAAAAGGCCTCCAACTTTTAAAATTGTGCCAAAATGTCTCCTCAGTGTTATGTTTTTACCATGAAACAGTTTTTCCGTACCAGGAATGCCAACAGGATTGTGGATAAATTAACATAATATTTGCGTCAATACAGTCTGCAAAAGAACAAAATCTTTTAAATGAGTAGTCTCGGGGCTCGAACCAAAACTCAAAGAGATAGGCAACACAGAGCAGCACTGCCTGTACAAAAAGCTTAGCAACTTGGTCACCAGAGCTAGCTGATTTTTCTATTTTTTGGAGAATTGTGAATGCTGGCTTACAGCTGACCACTTATTTAAGAAATAAAGTAGCCCTTACCATCATGTGTTTTGCAATAAAGTATAGTTTTGCCCTGAACTATTATAGTTAAAGCATGAGGCCGAAGGCCAAATGATTTGACGTTATAGTGACCTAGTGACGTCATTGCCAATTGTTATTGACGTCATCGGTCATTCATGATTGTTTCGTGACGTCACTCAAAAACTATACTTTATTGAGGAATAAAGGGTGGGCGGCGCCTTTGATCTTTACGGGAACAATACTAGAACAGGGGTTAACAAATCTGTAAGTCCCTGGTAACTGACTTGCCAAATTTTACCTTTGAACAACCTTAAAAATACCTAAAAGTTGACGACTTTTCTGTTTTTCTTAACAATTGACTATTAATGTGGCTTGACTTTTGGACAAATATATGTGATTTACTGTGAAAACCTACGGCAAGTTCATCACATATTGACTCTTGAAAGATTTTTTAAGCCCTGCTTATGGAAACAAAATGTAAATTTCATAGAATCTCTGATAATTATAAACCAACAAGTGAAGCTATGATATCAAAAAGCTTGATAGCTCTGAATATTAAATTTCTTTCAGTTTATGACGTGTATGCTGATCAGATCAGGAAGGAGTACAGCCATTTTGATTCGCACACCTTTAGTACAAAGCGAGCTAAGGTATGAAACATTATTCAAATCATCCTCGGTTACCCAGGGTTTTAATATTAGCATTCCAAAACATCTATGTCCATCTTCGTTTGTTCAATATTTTCACATAATTTGATTATTGTGTCATGACAAGATTATCTGAATACATATTTATGTAGATTCTGATACTTACCGTATTCTATGTAATAAGCACCCTCTCCCTATAAGCTAACGGGGATTTTAAGTAAAAAAACATTAAGCCCTCCCTCTACAGGCATACCTTACATGACAAACCTATGAAATTTTACATAAAGAATGGTTTGAAGACCTTAGTCCTCCTCTTTACGGTAATGGGATTTGTAACTTTTTTTTCGCTAAACAACTATATTATGCAGTTCAAGAATATACAAACATTTTTATCATTCCACTGAATGATTAAGACATTTCAATAAGCGCCCCCTTTTTCCAATTTTTTTAACGACCAGGGCGCTTAAAATGTCGAATACGGTATATATATCCAAATAAAAATCTACTAGTATGTGGTAAACAGTATTGATCTGTGAAAGAAGAACACAAAAATTTGCAAAATTTACAATTTGTGTTTTTGTGTGTGTGTTTGTTATTACGGTACAATGTGTGGTGTAAATCAAATCTCTACCTATAGTGGTTAATAAACTTATTTTTACTTTACAAAACTTGCACTTCTAAGTTCAGAACCTTGATCTTCACAATCAAACTTAGTTGTGCTGTTGTATTAAATTTTGAAATGACCCTGAAAGACCTCATGCAAAATGTTTTTGTTTTATTGTGAACGAACATCTGGATTCCAAAATTTCAGGTGCTGGCAAACTTCTTGACTCGAGATAGAATATTCTCAACAGATGAATTTCATCAACAATATGAAGAAAAGGCAAGGAGTAACATAGCAAGGGAGATAAGCAAACTACAACAGAATATCAAAGTGGAAAATAATTATATCTAAATGTAGAATATAAGAAGGGTATATATTTGGGTAAAATTGTATCTGTAAACATTGTCTTTTCAGCAACAGGCAATTAAGTATGTTGTATTTCCTTATACTTTTTACAATATTTTCAAAAGAGAAATTTCAAGTGAATTATTTGTCTATCTTAAAGGCATAAGATTTGTAAGTGTTCATGATATTTGTATCTCCACAATTGAGTAATATTATTCTTTTGTCCTGTACTTTATTACATTTAAAAAAAAATTCATATCAAACAAATATTAGAGGGCCATATGCATAAGAGGGCCTTGTGGCTGTGATGTTGTCTTCCTAAGTTGTAACGTTTAAGTATTTACATTATACAATATTTTTTTACATTATATAATTTATGCTGCGCTGACAAAAAATTATTCTATGAATTTATTTATTTTTCTATGATTAATTTTAGCATTGATTGCTCTTGATGAATGTTTGAATATCATGGCCAACTCAGGAACCTGATCATTATGATTAACATTTTTACTTGATAATTCTTATATCGATTCAAGGATGATTTGAAGTTGAAAATGATGTGATGATAATAAATCTATGTCTGTAAGTTTTACAGATATCTTTAAGAAACTTGCACATCAGTTGATAGAGAATAAATCTTATTGTGAATGACAGTACACCTCTACACAATTTAAAGTGACACAGAGTATCTTTCTTAAAATTTTATTTGGTTTTGATAAGCTACAAAATATCTAATATGCTGATCGAAGTTCATATCTCATCACTGGACTTGCAAATATGTCCATTTATGCATAATATCTCTAAAATGCTTGATTTTATGGGAAAATCAAGAAAACCTCTCAAATATGTTTAATAATCGAAATTATGCATCCAATTAATCTACCTATTAGTTACATGGCTCTACACGTTATTTCTGCATTCTTTGCGACAATAACTACAATAGGAGAGACGACGCCCGCCGTCATATCCGCGCAAGGCACGCCCCCAGGGCGATATTAACTTTACATCTCTACCCGAACTCGTAGGGAGGGAATCAACAGGAACCCCAACTCAGGACGCCATCGTGCCGAAAAACCCTGGAGAACATTTGATCGTGAGTACTACACGTACTGACAACGGCCTCCCCAGTGTTTCTATCCTCAGGCCAACAACCCCGAGTCATGCCACTCCACATCCCAACCACAGGAATGGGGAGCAGATCCATGAGGCTGTCCAATGTACTTCACAATACAGCACACACTTCGCCCAGCCCACAAGAGGACATGGACGCTGCCCCTATATCATCAGATACGGGCCGGTACCAGTACCACCCTTTAATAACTGGCACCCTGATTGTGACGCCCAGGACCTGGTAACAGAGGCTTGGGAAGTACTACAAAGTTACGCCCCACCCCAGGATCAGGATCACAGAGTATGGCATAGAGTATACCCCACAGGCCGACAGTCCCCTTGCAGCAGCCATCCGTCTCACCCTGGACTTTTAAGCTTGTGATTTAGAACTTTCAAAACTTTTTTTGTTCTTCTCACCTCCTTATAACTTATTATTTTATCTACAAAACATAGATTTTCTACATCAAATCTTGATCTTTGTTCGCACTTCAAATAAAATTACTTCTTTTCTCAAATCTAGGTTTGTTTTGTCTTAATCGTGAGCCCCTACTTATCCTATTTAGATAGTTATAGGGGCCCCCGAGCCTTTACCACCTAGGTATAAGGCAAATTGTTAATTTCCTTACATTCGTATTTGAAATTCTTTTTTCCATTCTAGTGTGCACTTCCTCTAGTGTTCACCCATATTTTCCAAACCAGGAATTTACATCTATTAGATATTATTTTAATCATAATAATCTGCAACCCTCGCACAAACAATACCACCTAAAACAAATATAAATAAATCATTTATATTATCAGCATTATAAATTATAAAATCTATCAACAACATATAAACACTCAAACCTCAGTGTATACAAATCCCGGAATTTACCGGAATTCATTTACCGGAAGTGGCCTACGGCCGCTGCCGGCAGTTTCGCCAGCTGACAAACCGGAATTAACCGCCAGAGACCACACTGGCACAACCGGAAGTTACCGCCGGCAGTCCCACTACCGGAAGTACTGCCGGACAAACCGGAAACAGCCGCCGGCGGAGCACAAAAGTCACGTGACCTATGAAAAGAGTATATAAGGAGGACCAAAATTGTGGTTTATTCAGTCTGATGAGTCCTAATCTTTGGACGAAACTAGTCACACAACCCACAACTACTGCCTCTTGCATGTCGTGTCTTACTTATTAGTTACAATACCTAATAAACACTATCAAATTGAATTTATCTTCCTGTAAGCTTATGACAAGGTGTCAAAATAACGTTTGGCGAAATTGCGCGCGCCACTCGGTTTTCGATTGAAATCTTTGCATGGCCGTATTTTCGCTCTAATGTAGTACTGATTGACCTTTAATTTGTTATTTTAAGTAACAGTTAGTGGTTCCCGATGTAATAACATCGATTTCAAAATTTGACATGTATATGTGATCCTATCAACATACTCTGTGTCTCTTTAAAATAGAGTTGTTTTGAATGAACCTTTGATAACCGTAACAATCATTAAACTAATTTCTAATTTAAGATGATAAGTCATTTCAAAGTAAATCTTGATTTCTTAATTTCTTAACATATGTTTTGAAGAAATTATGATACCAGGTCATGAAGAAAATTTGTTTTATTGCTCATGAAACATTTCAAATAAAATAACAAATGGACTTCAAATATAACAATAAGAACTCAGTGAACATTCATAGTTTTGCACTCTCTCACTGATAATAACATATAAAAGTCTTGACATCTGGAATTCTTGTGATTTTTACTTCAAATTCATCTGACTTCATTTGTTGAATATCTTGAAATACTCATATTGTTTGACCCAGTTACTGCCTTGTGAAATATTCAATTTCTTTTGTTGCAAAACAGAACTGTTAAGAGATTTGTACCAATATATTTTTGTACTAACTTTCAAATGTTGACTTCAGATTTGTAAACTGTCTCTGTGATTTGTACAAACTTCATTTGTAGGTTTGAAATATGTCAGCAATAAATTGTGACCATAAATATCAACAAATAAACTTGAATCTAATGTTTTCTCATCACATCGTCAACTGGCTTATTCAATGACAAGGAAAAACAATCCAGAAAATCCATCATGAAACAGGGATACTCTCCGTCACAACTTCAAATTCTTTTTTGCTTAATTTCCTTAGATTTGGGGACAGTGATGGATAACATTGCATCTGCAATTTGAAGTATTGGCACTTGATGAGTGTATCACAAGATAATGCTGTGTAAGTCAAATGTCACTCAAAGTAGACTCCATACACCATGGCTGCTGCATAGAGACTACGGTTCTCGAACTCGGCCGATGCGAAGCTGTCTCGGTCGGAATCCCAGAGGAATCTGCTGCCTACTCTCACTCCCTGGTCCCGCTTCTCACCAATCGTCACCTGGGCTACGATCTTGTACCTGCATATCAGAAAGGTGAAGATCTATAATTTTTAGATTGTTTATTAGAGGATATTATATGAGTGTCCATCAGTATTTACGAAAGGCATTTTGACAATGGGCCATTTGAAGGATTTTTAGTAATTTTCTGAATTTTGAATTGACCATTGCCCTTATATCAATATTAAACTTCAAAATTTTAACAGGCCATTTTTTCATCCAGTGTGCAAAACGTCACATGGCCCCTGCCTTTCCATATCTCTGGAGTCCATGATAGACTATTTTCACAACACGCGTGCATTAATATTAGTATTTACTGAGCAAGAGCGAGGGATATACAGATAAATAGCCATGAATGTTGTAAACAAAGTATGTCATTGGCACGAACATGATATTCTGTTTATTAACTTAGTCGCAAAATTAAAGAAAATACTCAATACTTCTCAGTAAAGGCGGACTAGCCGCCACTGGCCCTATAGAAGGCAACGTCAAAGATGTACCGTGACGTCAAAGCATTGTTTATGATGTGATGTCACAATATAAAAAAAAGCCCTAGGACATCATATGAGAAATGAACATCGACATGACTGTCCTCGTATATAATAATGTGCAATATCATTAAAATAATCACTTTATTTATATCTGTTACTAAAGCTTAAATCTATTACGGGAATACTTGATTATAGCTTTTTAACTCTTCCATGTAAAACCTTTGTCAAAAGTAAAAGATGTTTTCATAAAATTTGAAGTTTGAAGATATCATGAAGTGAATGGTAGTTATGTGAGTGTGTTTTGTTTTGTAACTGTTTGACAAAATGTATATTTATACATTTCTCACCTCTTAAAATTGAGTTCTTTTACTTTGCCTTTGATATCATCAGACAAGCATTTTGACAAAATTGAGCACTCTATTGGATCATACTTCTTTCCTGGAATGTACAAAATGAAAGAAATTAATATCTTAGTAGATTTGATTTTAAGAAATGGTAAAAACAGTGATTGGGAAAGGCAGGGGCCATGGGCCATTTTGAACATTGTATGACAAAATTTATAATTCAGAAAATTACCAAAAACTCGGAAAATGGCCCATTGTCAAAGATGTCTTTCCCAATCCCTGGGTTAAATTGTAGATTTATAACAAAACTTACAACAAATTGTTAAACAAACCCATGATAGAGAAATATTTTGGGTTCTCCAGAATAGCAGAATTCTTAATTCCTTAGTTGTAAAAGATATATACCATTTTCCCATATGTCATCTTCATTACTGTTTTCTCTTTTTTTTCAAGTTCTTTCAAGTTAGATCAAATTGAGTGTTTCAGTGAGGAAATAATGAATTTTCAAGGAATTTTTCTGGTATATATTGACTTAATATTATACTTGCACCTCATACAATTTTGCTTTTCTCTTTGTAAAGTCAAGATTAGGCCATTCCGTAGTGCAAATGATACCAAAACGTAGTTTGTCAGTCAGACCCTAAAATATGATTAAATCCTGAGCAAGTCTATAAGACTTGAGAGCTCAAGTTTAGACTGAAAATGAGCTTTCAAGACTTCTTTTCATTTCATTTCATTTTCTTTTAAATTCAAGATATATTGACCATTTTATTTCAGTGTCTAAATGCTAGACTAACAAAAAGGGAAAACTGGTTATTTTCAACTTTGGTGGCAGCCCCTTAGATGACAAATTTTTGGGGATATAGTAAAATAAGTGTCTCATTTATTGATTCCTTAAGTATCAACGATGAACTGTACCTTTGAGGTTGGTGTTGAGAACCTGTTCTATGATTGGTCGGACAAGGTCGGCTCGAAACTTGGCAGGGGGTTCCAGTTGATATGTGTTCTCATAGGCGATCTGGAATTAGTATACATAGTTATGCAGTCAACGTATCACGTATTGGCTTTGCAATATAATTATCTGGTCAAATTTGAAGCATAATTGTTTTCAATTTCAAACGATGCCTCTCATATGGCCTAAAGATACGATTATATTCTCCGCCTTAAAATTACTGTATAAGTGCTTGGATTAGGCAATGTTGTCGTCATAGAAAATATCATTATTCGCCTATACGCCGTTTCATTTTTGTCAACAAAAATACAAATGATACGATTTAGTCCCTCAACCAACTAATACACCGTGTCTATGGTCCGACGTACAGAACCATTAACAGTGTTCAATCTACAGATATGACCCTCTGAGTCAAGGGACTCGCTACCAAAAAGTCTTGTGAGTTCAAGCTGATTTACATGAGTCCTTTAATAAGTAAGCACATGGTATCACAAAAAAAACTATGCATCCCAGGACTCACAGCTTAAATTTCTGAGAGTCCTTTCTAAATTTTATGAGTATTTGAAGCAGGTAAATTTATCCCTGCATTAAACATCGGAACATTTCATAGAGATAGAATTTACTGGAGATAAAAATTACAATAGTTTTGATAGATATATAATATTTGGTATATACCCTTCTTGGTGGCCTAGGGTCGTCCAAATTTGGTTCACATGCATATGAAGTAATGCTGGATCCAGCGTTAGCAAGCCGCTTCCCCGTGAGGTCGAATAGACTGGAGCCGCCGGCCGTTACCGCCGTCAAGTTGTCCATCACTGGTGTACACACGTACCACCGCTCGCCCCAGTTGTAGTAGCTGCAACACAGAGATTGGACTACAATTATCTTAATATTTCTTCCTATTAAGTGAATACGTGAACTATATTTGTCTTGTTTCTTGTGGTTTCATGTATATTGTCTAGACTTCTTAAATGAGGACCAAACTGTATTAAATGCTCCAACAACGGTTACGTGACACAATCAAAGAGCAGGACTAGAAGAAATATGTTTTAGTTGTTTTACGGAATCCCCCAGGCATTGGGACAGACACCTTTGACAATGGGCCATTTTCAGGGGTTTTCGAATTTTCTGAATTTCAAATGGGCCTTTGCCCTTATGCCAATAGTAAGCTTCAAGTTTTCAATAGGCATTTGTTTCACTTGATGTGCAAAATGGCCCGTGGCCCCTGCTTTTCCTAATCCCTGGAATTCCCTAACATGATTTTGACATATTTGAAATGAAATGTACTGAAAATCATTTCGGAAATATTTTGCTCAAATCAACCCTAAACTTCGAAGGTGAGAAACGGTACTTAACATACATTTTTAACCTCTTTTGCGTATCAGGGCCTCCTTTCACACAACAACCTTTGTTAAGGTTGACCTTAACTCCCATTCTTTAACATTGCACTAAGGTTACCTTAACAGTTAAAATTAAGATCACATAAGGGCTTTGAGTAAAGAAGGCCCTGAACGTTATCCCAGAGCAAAGTTAACCTTGCTCTGTTTTGAATTCTTTTGTAGGACATTTTGCCCAAAAAAGTACATTCACTTATTATTTGTTTCTTTAACAAATACATGGAAGACATTTTCTTGAAGTACAAAACATATATTTAGCAATGACATTCAAAATAACTTTATATGATAACAGTGTTGTTGAAAATAATCTTTCGAAAAAGTTTGTATCCTTTCTTTTTCCTGCCAGTGTATCAAGCCGAATGATTCCGGAGTCTGTTAAGCATAACATACACCTTGAGTTGTATATCTCTGAAGTCTTTGTTACAAGATTTGAAATTGTACACTTCTGTGACGTTATCAAAGACATATTCTCTATATTTTGTCTACATAATGTCAAACAGATAAATGTTCATCCATGAACCTCTTATCAAAGAATAACAAACATAGAATTGACGAGAACACTAGTGTTAAATGATAGCGATTTGATGATGCCAATTTCAGATATTTCGTTGACCCTTTGATTAACATAACATTTACCTCCACCAATAAACCAGTTGGGTTTTAACATTACAGTGATAACTAAAAAAATACGACATCAAGAAAAAAACATATTTATGTTTCTTGGATGATGATAGTGTATTTTCTTGAATACTATTGACAAACTTGCAGTTAAGTCGAAAATGTACTTTAATTAGACTCTCAATGAATATCAAAACTTACCTTTTGAACATGATGAATGTTTGAGTAACTGATCCACGAACGAATATTGTACAGGGAAAGAAACAAAACGTTGTTCACTATGATGTATTAATCACTACAAGTAGATTATTTTTATCTAGTAGATTCTGCAAACGTCTGAAGAGACTTCATCAGTTGTCTTGGTTACACACTAACAGTTTCCATAACAACGCACATTTATCCTTATGTTTTCAATCAATAGACATTAGAAAACTCGAGAGATTGGAAAACACTGTGTTAGGAATACAGGGTTAAGTGATGGCCACTCGAGCACCAAGAGGAGAGATCGGTTCTGTGGACACAAATCTCTTCAGCAAACATCTGCCAGCATGTTTATTCCTCACATGTAATTAGGGCTCTTCATAAATGATTAACAGCGTTATAGATAATCAGGCAGCGATGGTCACCGGTATATTGATTGTAGCATCTACAGCAGGAAGATGTAACTATGTTAACACGGTAGACAATGACAAACCTGTTGGGTTGTCACACGTACATCGCTTAGATACAAGCAACACTTTTACCTTTCTGAATTGAGGTATATAATTCTGAAACCACTGTTTTGGTGTAATTTGTTGGTCGTTACATGCAGCTTTCTGTCTTTGATTTAAACAGCCATCTTCATATTTTCAGAGTTTGGGAACACGATTCTGAAATCAGTGTTTTGGTGCAATTCATTGCCCATACACGTAGTTTGCTTTGCTTAGATAGAAATAGTTCATTTTATATCTCCAAAGATGAGGTAAATACTTCTGAAATCAGTGTTTTGGTGCAACTCAATGGCCCATATACATGTTCCATTGCTAAGATAGAAACAGTGCTTTTCATCTTTCCAAAGTTGGGTTACATAATTCTGAAATCGCTGTTTTGGCGTTATTTGTTTGTCCATACACACAGTATGCATTGCATAATTAGAAAGAGTTCTGGTCCCATTAAAAATTTCCAGAGCTGACTTATAAAATCTAAAAAAAATGTTTTTGCGTAAACTATTGGTCCTTACGCGTAGCTTAGATTGCTTAGATAATAGTTTTCCTCTTTTAAGAGCAAATAGGTATATAATTTTGAAATCACTGTTTGGCGTTAATTGTTTGCTGTACACTTTGCGGCATTGCTTAGATAAGTCATTTTTGCCTTTTCAGAGTTAATAGGTACATAATTTCTAACATCATCATTTAGGCGTAAATGGTATTTCTATGCCAGAGAACAAAAAATATCTCCAAGAATCAATACAAGTTGTCGTTGCTAATCGAAGGCTAATAAAGCGAACAAAACAGCAGCTATAAACTACAAATGGCGACCAATCTGTCAGCTAATGCATGTTGTAAAGCTTTATAATGCTGTTAAAAGGACCCACTGCTCTCAGATAGCCCTCTATAAACATCGTTATAAGACAGCAGAGTTAACCCTTGACATGCAACAACAAATCTGATGCTGGTGTCAAGCCTTATCTGGTGTTTGCGATGGAAAACAGAACAAAACCTTCTTCACTCTAAGACGACGAAGTTCAACACCGAAGTTTAGAACGAATTTATAGTTTCAATTCTATTACAACCATTGATTTATAGTTTCTATTCTATTACAATCAATGATTCGATGAAGAGTCAAATGTCCCATTTAAAATAGATGCGGTATAGTTTAATTGATATTGCAACGAATGCTTAAAAATATTTGAATTCCACTCAGGAACGAAATTATGTAATTAATCTTTTAAACATCATTGGCTTAGACGATTTCATTGGTCAATTAAATAGCCAAATTACCATTCAAACGATCAGGTTCAACGCTGTGGTAAATATTCTTAATTCGAAAAAGACCATTTTCTGTTCACGAATGTGGCAACAAATCTTAAGTTGACATCGGTCTTATTTCATCTTGTAAAGAAAGACTAGAACACTCTTAGATACGACTGTCAGAAGGATATAGTTTTTGTTCATTAAATGTAACGGACAGCCCTGAAATTGCCATCCATCTTCTTTCATCTTGGATTGAATTAATCTAAAGTGTGACTTCAAATCCTAGCTTCGCTCCCGATTTCAAAGAACTACGATTAATACGAAAAGAGTTATTTTCAATACTATTACAACGAATGGTACAACAAACCTGAATTTTCAACAAACCTGAATTTGGCATCCGTCCTTTTTCATCTGGGATGGAAAACACTCTCTTAAATGAAGTCTCACTTAATCTGAGCTAGATCGCAATCTAAAAGAAGTCCAATCGAAAGGAAAAGGGTTTTGTTCATTATTATTGCAAGGCTTGGTAGAGGTGTTGAGTTGAGGTGACGACAGTCACACTAGAAGATGGTGCAACAGAGACGAGTGGGTTACTTCAGTCTCTACATCATTTAGGACTCATCACTCTCACAGCACTAAAAACTTTTGAAAACTGAACAGCAATGAACTGACGTCTAACTGAAAATACCGATAATATGCAGTCTTGAATAAATGACCATAATTCATTTCTCAATTGAACACTGGGCGCCATCATGGTTTTAGGGCATTTCAAAAGGGGGGTCATTTTCGTAATGTTTTACCCCTTTGCAATGGTAATAGTATCCTATATCTACTAATTTTAAGGGACATCAAGGCAAAATGGTGGGCAAATGTCTTCAGGACCACTCTAGGAACAACAATGTACTGTTTTATCAATATTAAGTTGAGTCCAGGAATCAGAATCTGTGAGCCAATTGTAAATTCAGTAAGCGCTATTCTAGGAAATAGATACATTCATTAAAGCCTTTTCCCCGTAAATAAACAATGAAGGGTTGAATATAAAATTCAACCAAAACTAGGTCATATAGCGCCTATGAAACATGGACTACTGTTTCCCTTAATAAATATTTTCTGTCTAAAGTTTGTAAACTGAAGGCAAAGAATTCGAGACATTCTAGGAAAATATTTTCATCAAAACTTTTTCTTAACTCTGAAAATCATGCCCTAATTTTTTTTGCAGAATCCCCTTACTGAATATTTTTAAAATAAATGTTGTGTCAACCAATCATTATCGGAATAGATATTGACAGTGTGGATTGCTTGGTAAGCAAATAATGCCAAATGGCCCATAACAACAACACGTAGAAAGGAAATAATTATAATGAGAACGTTATCCATGAAATACACACCAAGTAAATATTTTGTTAATGATAAACAAATACCTTTCCATTTTAAAACTTGCTTCGCCCATCCTGTGTTATGACGCCCTATTAAAGTAGTGTTTTCCCAGGGGAAGAGATAACTTGTTGCTTTATCAAACCTTGTTATCATGCACACTGACCCCATGGGGGATTCTGACAGGTTAAAGGGGATGTGTAACTTATAATGTCACGGAGTAAAACAGATTATAAACAGAGCATCTTGTGTGTTTATTAATACAGCAATTTTGTTTGGGGGGGGGGGGGGGGGTATGTTTACGTTTTGTTTCAAATCTTAAGTATTGACGGCTATAACAACGCGTTGAAATGGGTCTTTGTCTGCAAGTTGTAAATAAAATGTTTTGATTTCATGAACATTTTATTTGGCTATGATACATGTTTCAAAATGGCTTGGATATATGTTCAAATTCCGTACAAAGGGGGCGATTTTGCTTGGTTCAAATAATCGCACGTAACATTCATATTAATCCCAAGACGAAACTTAATGACAATACTATGTTTTAAATTAAAATCAAGTAACGGTCTTTTTTACATGTTTTATTCTACGACCTACCTAACACAATATTTATAATTTTGACTGCTAAATAAAAAGAAACATGTTTTGACAAATTTGCGTGCGATAAAAAAAATCAGGACCTAAAACCATTTCATAATTTTCCAAACACCCTTAACCGATTAATATCAAAAAAACCAAAATGGTTATTTTCAGCCAGTTCTTCTTCGAAAATTTGATGTTTTAAAGGGGCGGTAGCTCGTTTTTTGAAAATTTTATATTTTCAATTTTCACTGTTAATTGTACGTTAGATGTATTATTTTGATACTGTCAAAAATCTCATTACACAAACCAATCATCCACATTCAGAAAACAATTATAAAGATTCACATAAAGTCCATTGGGGGGCCATTTTACTAAAATATTTTTTAGTGACCTTTAATTGATTTAGTGTAAGAAAAAGGAATCGCATAGGTGAATTTGCATTTTATATTCGATTTATTACTGCTTTATTTAGCTAAAATACATCGTCTTTCAATTGGAACCATTTATTTTCATGTTCATGTCATCACCTTAACTCGTCCTAAAATCGTGCTACTGCCCCTTTAATGACTTTATTTGTGCCTGTTTCTAAAAGTGCTTTGAATCAAAGAAGTCGGATGACCAGAAGTTGCATGACAAAATCTTGACAAATGATCTGTTCTAAAATCTTTGATTAGGTCTGTTATCATTTCAGATGTGTCAACCCTACTGAGTATAATTGTTCTAAAAAAAAAGCTTTCTGAAGAGGAAACTTTCGGTCTAATGTCAACCCGTGATAAATATGATACGATGGTAATCGCTATTTCCATTGACAAACATTTTGGTTTAGCATACATAATGTTCATGCATCTATTTAATCTCCAATCTTGTTTTTGTTTGTAGGGGTATCAAATGTCATCTTAGTTTTAGTTACAACGGTTGAACTTCATTTATAGGGGTACCTATGTTCAAGTCTCCATGAACGACACTATTTACAAAGAAGCTACTGATTAGAAAGAATTTTCTTTTACTGTAACCAAGAAGATTAAGCAATTCAACCTAAAATGTTTTAAGAAAATCATGCGACTAATAACTCTAATAATAAGCGGACGCTGACATGAAGTTTGTGTTTTGAACTAGGCTAGGCTAGTAAAACTTTTTGCGATTAAAATAAATCTTTTTCTAATTTTTAGAATCAATCCTTTAACAGACTAAAATGAAAACCGCTTCTTGTAGACTGAATGTGTCTTACTGCGTTCAATAAAAGTGTTTTTACCTGCTATAACCAAAACCTTTTTAGTTTCCTGTGTCTGCTTCGCTGTCGCCGTTATTTCCGAGTGATCTCCCCTAACAAGCATTAAACTCCGTACATCACACGACGTTATGTACATGTAATGCTCAGAGCTTGCGTAAACCTAATATTTTACGAATCTCTTTGCCTTTTAAAACTATTGCCGTTTTAACATATGGATACTGCCAGCATAAGAATAAGCGCTTTATGGATTTAATTATAATAATGATTTTAAATAATAATTTGTTTGCCAAAATACGAATAAAAGTAGGACACTCGTCAGTTATGAAGAATGTTGGCCTAGTTGAGAGGGTAAGCAAAAGATAAAACTTGATAACCCATTTGCGGAATATTGTGAACTTTACGAACCAAATAAACGTATTTTGAAATATACCTGTCTATAACAGTTTCTAAATTAATAACATTATTTTCATATAGGCCTAGACCTAATATTAAGGCCTACATAGACTTTTATATATATCAAAATATAAAGTATACATATATGTATATGTGAATATTTGTTTAACCCATTCGGTATAATATCGTGAACTTTACAAACATAATGTGCGTTTTTAGAATGTACATATTTATTACTCACTAAATAATAAACATTGGATATAGGCAAATTCTAATTAAAAGCTCAGTCCTATTATACAAATCAAAATATGCAAGTAGGCCATATTTGAAAAAAACTATATATACTAGAATTTCAGAAGTTTTAGGTCAAGATCGCCTGACCAAACCTTATCATTTGACTGGGTCAGTTGACTTGTTTTGGAATCTACATTAGGTCGGTCGGTGGACATTGGTGTTACAGCGATACAAGGGTAAATTGTGACGTCACGATGCAGACCCCAGCTTCTGGTTTGTTGATTGAAATCGATTTCAATTTTATTGTTATTTTTACAACATGTTTTTGTTTGGTAAATTAGAACAATAGATTATATAACTGTATAAACCGGGACAGCAAACTGATAAGAGTATTACATTCCGTCTCAATTGTAGTTTTACTAATATTATGGCTGTATTTTAGGCATATATCATTTCAAATATAAAGAATTTTGTTCTTATGAAATCGTGGCTTACGAAACTTTGGATTTATATGAGTGAGGGCGATTACAAAATCTTGACCCTGTTTAACACTACTTTACCGTTTAAAAGTTACTTATATACTTTTAATTACTTATATCAAAATCAAACGGTCCCATACATTTTCTCATGCCTCAGTTACCCATGCCGTATTGCTTCAACTTCTTCAATGCCATTCTAGGAAAATAAGAAGATGGCCCCCATGCGAATGATCATCCATGGGCGGGTCGCTTCTATCAGAAACCTATCAGCGATTTAGTACTTTGTTTTGGCGGCCTCTTGTTTTCCGCCAAAAAACTCAGAAGCTTGGAATCAGGGCACGATATTCAAATGTAAGACTTAATTTAAAAAAGTTGGACGTAGGTAGGTTTTTATAAATTCATGTAATACCTTAACACCAAAGTCGATTGTCTAGTTTATAATATTAGCAAAGGTGCAAGCTTCTGAGGTGGATTCGAACTCAGACCTTTGAACCGTAAGCAAGTACTCCGACCACTAGTCTGACGGGACATATGTACGGGCTAGGTTAATCATTCTTTTAAAAGATGTTCAGTTTCCAGTGTTCCATTTTACATCTTTTAGAGCTTTATACTCCAATTAACACTGTAATGCACCATTAACTGCCTGAAAGCATGAATATGGTTATGGATATTCTATGTGTAAAAAAGTTTTTTTCTTTTGATAAATATAAAAGATACGATACGATACGATACGATATCAACCACCTGATTTGTCTATTATAAAAAAAACTGAGGATTTGAATAACGCTTTGCACATGTATTCTGTGGTGAAACTTCATCATTCTACAACATGAAGTGCCCTCGATTCCTTATAAATTCCTTATTACGATATTCAAGTTAGATAAAACACTCGACCTCGGTTATGCATGGGATTTCAAAACCTCCTTAAAGAAAGCTTCGCTTGAAGTTAGTCGCGTTTGGCTTCACTTCCCAAGCTTTCTATTCTTAGGTTTTTGAAATTCCAAGCTTTCCCTTGCTCACATGTTTCATCCTTTGTTACGTTATCTATTTTTATGTTTGGCATATTATTAGAAAAACTGTCAGTCAATGTTGTGAAAAGACAATTAAACAACCTGACGAGCATGTAAATCATGCATTGCGATTTTGCAGTAGTGCTCATCCTCCTGAGCTTGACGCCATTTTCTTCCGGTGTGCCTGCGCCGTCGACTTCCGCCCCAACAAATGGCGCCGTTCCGTCCAAGGCAATCAAACCAACGGGCTCAAAATCGGTTGCCATGCCAACCACCGGAGCAGTGCCATCAGCAAAATCGTCGTCAGCCGCCGCAGTGACTTCTTCTAAGTCAGGCGCCGTTGTGACGACTCAGTCCACATCTGTAGCTGTGACTGAGGCTAAAAGTATCTGCTACCAATTTGTCGGCTGCTTCGACAACTACCCGCCATTCGACAACGCCGGATACGACCTTCCTGACTCGCCCGACAAGATCGGCACGAAGTTCTTCCTTTACACAAGAAGGAATCCGAAAGTAGGTCATGTCCTCGACTACAGAAACGTCTCGACCTTCAACTTCAACTTTAACAAGTCACGGGCCCTCAAGGTCATCACGCATGGATTTTCCCAGGATGCAACTGCCAAATGGGTGGTTCAATTGAAAGATGGGTTTCTCAAACTAGTAAGTGTTAGTCATGCAGTTGGTTGATAATGTGGCTAGTAAGGAATATAGGCTACATCTCACTGACACCGATGGTGAAACGAAGTCGGTAATAAAATGAACCCGAACTTCAGTGACTTAATTTGCACTTGTTTTGGTCTAATTTGGTTCAGGTCGTCCACTAAGGGTTCACCTTAAACAGAACAATACAGTTTTTTTGGCTCCCTCTCTCTCTTTGCCATATCATAAAATGTGACTGTTTTGAAGATTTAGAAATGTTCTGTATGTGGTACACATATGACTATCCTGACATGAAAATGGCATCAGTAGAAATTTTGCAAATGGTTACACGCATGTAATAAAACACGGCAATGGTTGCATGAATGTAGCAGATCCGGCAATGGTTACAATGGAAACTATGTATGAAAACGTATAACTTTCCCTTTTAAGTCAACCCGCGATAGGGTAACATCTTTTTTTTCATTGGATAGAATATATTGTCTTTTGTTATCAAACATGACGTTGTGTGCAGGATGATTTCAACGTGATCACAGTGGACTGGAAGAAAGGCGCCGAGTTCCCCAACTACGATCAGGCTGTGGCCAACACTCGAGTTGTGTCCACACAAATCAAACTCATCCTGGACATTCTGGTCAAGGCTGGACTCAAGTTGAAGGACGTTCACCTGCTGGGACACAGTCTCGGTGCGCATGCGTCAGGATACACTGGCTTCCTGAATGGTGGCAAGATAAGAAGAATCAGTGGTAAGATGTAGATGGCTTCTAGCATGAATTTGACTAATTAACAACAACTCATGTGGGAGGTTTTGTTTTGAAGTTATAAAAATACATCATATTATATAATTGTTTAAATCTGTATCATTATTATTATAACTTTTAACATCACTATGTTTAAGTATATATGGCCAGTAGTGTTTGTTTTATGGTTTTGTGTTTCGTCAGATTGATTCCCCATTGCTCTTTATCTCACCAAAATCAGATCTAAACTAACGCTCGGGCCTCGCTACGTTTCTGATATGAGTCAACTGACTTTAAATCAAGCTTATCGCCAATGAGGCAAATAAATGTCTTGGCATCGTTCTATCCTAAAGCAGGGTTATGATTGATAGAAATTATGGAAGGTGAAAGGTCACTAGAGACTTAATTTAACATGACCCCTATAGAGCAGTTATCAGATCAGAAACGCAGCGAGGTTGTTGGGTAAGTTCTATCTGATTTCAATGAGCTTGCAATGTCCCCTATGTTGACTTTTTTTAATGAAATACAGCGAAATGGTACATGAAATCGATATTGTTAGACAATAAAGAATTCAGTGGTGTCCCATCTTTCTTAGCATAGCGAACAGTTCGGAAACTGGCATTTTGTGCTTTGCGTAGGGAGATGTTGGTGCCTATGCAGAAGATACAATAGGTTCTTTAATGTCTTCCCAGGAATGGACCCGGCCGAGCCCAGCTTTGAACACAAGCTTGAAGTTGTACGTCTGGACAGAACTGACGCCATGTTTGTTGACGTCATCCACACAAATGGCGCCCCGATATTGATGGGCGGAGCAGGTATGATGCAGGAATCTGGTCACGTGGACTTCTTTGTCAATGGCGGCGAAACACAACCCGGATGTAAAGATGGTATCGGAAGTGCTATTGGAGGCTTCTTCAGTGGTAAAGGTAGGTCATTATGACGTCATACCGTCCTGCGCGTAGGACAATTATGGTCGTCAATTTTGATATATGATGCCTTCCACGTACCATCGACGTCATTTTGAGGAAATGTTAAATTTGTTGTGTCTTCTTGGAGATCATTGACAGATCTTATTGACAATGCACCAGAAGTCCAAGCACATATTTCCATTATGCAATCCATTAAGTGTAGCTTATATCATCATCCCTTGATGTAACTTATGCTTGGCGCATCATAGAGAGTATATACATCTTAACTTGGTGATAACTTAAATCGAACCAATTTGATTTGTTGACAGAAACTTAAAGGGTGTCGCAGGTAGTTTGGGTTGCAATTAATTGGTGCTTGATAAAGTACGCGAATTAAAAGAAGTTGAGGACTTGGGTTATAATGTGGGGAAAGGATTGTACAACTCGTCAATGGTATTGTTAATACTAAACCACTCACTTGGATCGTTCATAAGTATATTTTTTTAAAGTAATCTCTAGGATTTGAGTTATAATGTGGGGAGAGAATAATGAAACTTGTCAATGGTATCGTTAGTCATAGACCAATTACTCGTTTCTTAAACATATTATTGCTTCTTAAGTAATCTCTAGGACGTGAGTTATAATGTGGGGAGAGAATAATGAAACTTGTCAATGGTATCGTTAGTCATAGACCAATTACTCGTTTCATAAACTATTATTGCTTCTTAAGTAATCTCTAGGACGTGAGTTATAATGTGGGGAGAGAATAATGAAACTTGTCAATGGTATCGTTAGTCATAGACCAATTACTCGTTTCATAAACATATTTTGTAGTAAATAATGACCCGGTACCGAGGGGTTATGGAAAATAACCTCGCGAGTGCGTAGCCCGAGCAGAGGTTATTTCCATAACCCGAGGCAAACGGGTCATTATTTGACTTACACTCCCGCGGAAGACTCCTGCAATGGTTTTAACTTAATTTGTTTATAAACAATTACTTACAAACGTTTTTTTGATATCATTCGCGGGTTTATCATTTCTTGATAAGAAAAAATACTTAAATTACCCCCATATTAGGGTTTTAGAAAAAAACGCTTGATTACTTACCATAAAAACTATTTTATTACGGTGTTTCAACTAAACTGGTTTACATACAAATAATTGAAAAACGTTTTAGTGATCCATTTTGCGGGTTTGATATGTCTTGATAAAAATACTATTTTAGACTACTTACAATACCCACTGCTAAGGGTTTTAGAACTAAAAACTTGATTCCTTACATTAAAAACTATTATTTAGTTACTAACCTCCGACAAGTGACCTTAGCCTTGTTAGCCATATAACATGTAATCGACTCATTCCCACAGAAGTAATGAAAACATCATTACGCAGATCAATCAGAGTTACCCGCCCGTCACTAGTCCACTGTGTGGCGTGACCTGTCATCCAATTAGAATCATTCACATTACAGAGTCGGTAGTGTGCAGACGTGTTTCTGTATCTCTCCCGATTGTATTGAGCTATATAATTAACGTGTTTTGTTGTTTCTACTCTATTGCTTACCTTAGTTAAGTATCCCCGCTGTCTTTCGTCGTGTTCATTCCTCGCGAGTGAATTCGGTGCTCTGACAGGGGTGTTTGTAGTTAACACAGCCGTGTTGACTTGGTTTGTTGGAGCGCGGGTTGACTTGCACGTGCAGCCCGTGCAGCCCGGGGGTGGACGGTCGCTCTACCTCTCTGCGTGACAGCTTCGGTTGTCGTGTGCGCCTGCCGCCTGCCGCCTGCCGTCTTCTAGGCGATACTTCGCTAGGCGCCTGGACGGGCGCTTACCGCCTGCCGCCTGCCGCCTGCCGTCTGCTAGGCGATAGATCTCGGAGGCGTCTGGACGGTCGCTCTACCCCTCTGCGTGACAGCTTCGGTTGTCGTGTGCGCCTGCCGCCTGCCGTCTTCTAGGCGATAGTTCGCTTAGGCGCCTGGACGGGCGCTTGCCGCCTGCCGTCTGCCGCCTGCCGTCTTCTAGGCGACAGATCTCTTAGGCGTGTGGACGGGCGCTTGCCGCCTACCGCCTGCCGCCTGCCGTCTGCTAGGCGATAGATCTCGGAGGCGTCTGGACGGGCGCTTGCCGCCTGCCGCCTGCCGCCTGCCGTCTGCTAGGCGAGGGATTTCTCAGGCGTCTGGACGGGCGCTTGCCGCCTGCCGCCTGCCGCCTGCCGTCTCCTTGACGGAGTTATTGGATAGGCGCGTGCCGCCTACCGCCTACCGCCTGCCGCCTGCCGTCTTCTTGACTCTCGCGCGCTAGTGTAGGTCGCGCTTGCCGCCTCACAGGAGATGGACTTAGTTCGCTGCGACTCAGCGACCCCGTACCGGGCGTACTGCGGACGGTGCGGGTCACGCAAGTCGGCGAGCTACGACCCTCATGTCGTCTGTCGCCTGTGTAGGAACACTTGCCCGGCGGATAACCGGTGTGCGGAGTGCGAGGATCTCTCCCCAGAGCAGCACAGGCGTTACCGCTCTTCCATCCGGAAGAGCGAGTCGCAGAGCCGCTGCAAGGTTACTAGGCGCCCCACCCCGGGTGCGTCTGCCGCCGCAGGCAGGCGCGTGTCGCCGGAGAGGTCGGACCTCATCATTTCCGAGGACGCAGGGGAGTTTGACTTGCCGTCCTCCCTGGCGTCGGACGTGGGGTCCCTCCGCTCGGACAAGTCGGTCCGCGACCCGCTGTCTCGGGACTTACTCCCTGACGTGTCACCGCCTCGTGACTCGTCACCAGAGGAGCCTTCTGACCACGGTCCCCCCTCCCCCCCTCGGGAGGAGCGACGGAAGAAGGCTAAGAAGGCAAAGAAGCGCGCCAGGGAGTCGCGTCACACTGCCTTCGACGCCAAGTCGTTCAAGAACGACATCCTCACATCGGTCAAGTCGATGTTGGAGGAGTTCACCCAGAAGGGATCTGGGGATCAAGGCGGGAAGGCCCCGCCTTCACCGCCTCCTGTGACGCCGCCGCCCAGGCGCGTCCGTCGGGTGACGCTTGTGTCGCCGCCTCCCTCCCCATCGGACACGTCAGTGCCTCCCTCACCAGGGTCGCTGTCTGGGGACAGAACCGAGGGGGATTCCCCCCCTCGCGTTCCTCCGTTGTCCGCCACAGGCGGCCTACGTGAGGAGGAGGCACCTGATCAGGGTGAGAGGATGGCGGCCATCGCTGACTGGTGTCAGCTGACCCTACAGGAGGTGGATGAAGAGTGTAGCTTCTCGAAGCAAGCACGTTTCGAGACCTTCTGTCAGGAGGAGGAGGTAGTGAGTCCGCGAAGCGTCCGCTTCCCTCCCCACCGCCTTCTCCTGACAGCAGCGAAGGACTTCGACACCCACGTGTCATCCGCGGCGCCGGGCCGTCTTGTTCCGCCTCTGGTGATCTCGGATCGTCAGAGGTCGGGGCTCCCGGTCGCCTCTTCTCCCATACCACTTTCTCCCCCCGTCTTGGATGACGATATCAGGCGTGTGGCAGCGCCAGGAGTCGGCCATTCAGTGTCTGACGGGCACCTGTCCCACCTGGACAAGGAGGCCAGAAGCATTCTGGGCATGGCGAACTCCGTCGCCCATGCTTGTCAGGCCATGGCCGCCTTCTCCAAGGAGGCGGGGATGGAGAAAGGGGCGAGAGCACTGTATCGGGGGTTCGGTTCCGTGGCAGGGAACCTAGCCCAAATCATGCTAAGTGCCTCCCGCATCTCAGCGGGGGTCACTAACCTGAGGCGGGACGGATTTCTCGCGCGTACAAATCTCCCGGCGGAGATGCGCACCCGCCTCAGGAGCGCTCCAGCAGCGTCGTCGACACTGTTCGACGGACAGGTCGCAGAGGCTCTGCGACACCGCCAGGAGACCCAACAACAGGAGCTCACCAACCGTTTGGCAGCGGGAGGTGGCAGGGTCTCTTCGGCGGTGACGACACCGAAGAAGCGGAAGGGTGGCACTCCGCAATCCCCCGCCGGCTCTAGGACCGGCGGGGTTTCCTTTCGGGACGGGGGCCGGCCAGGCAAGGGCCGCGGCGGCTACAACGCCGGCCCCTCTCCCAAAAGGACACCCAGCAAGTTGCAGGGTAAGGGACGCGCCTATGGAGGAACTCACAAGAAGAGGTGACTCCTGGGCGCCTCCTCTCCTGCCGCCGGCAGCGGTAGAGGTTCGAGACGGGGCCGTTGGAGGCCGTCTCTCAACGTTTGTGGCCAACTGGAGGCAGTTGGGCCTGGACGAGTACGTCTGTCAGACACTGGAGCGTGGGTTTCGTATACCCGTGCACACCCGCCCCCCTTTGACTTGTTCGCCAGTGGAACGTCCGCTAGAGCCGGAACGGCTCGCGCGCACACTGGAACAAGTGGAGATCCTAATCACCAAGGAGGCGGTGAGCGAGCTTCCGCTCCAAGGTCTGACACCGGGGTTCTACTCTCCAGTATTCGTGAGACCGAAAAAGGACCCGAAAAAATGGCGGCTGATTCACGACTTGAAACAGTTCAACCGCTCCTACCTCGAGCGGCCGCCATATTTTCGGCTCTTGACCGTGCGGTCTATCATGCGGTTGCTACAACCATACAGCCGCATGGTGTCGCTGGACCTCCAGGACGCGTACCTGCATATCCCAATCTGCCCCGCGGATTGCAAGTACCTTCGATTCGTCCTGGCGGGTCGTCACTTCCAGTGGAAGGTGTTGCCCTTCGGGATTGCGACAGCCCCTTGGTTGTTCACCCGGGTGACCCAACCCATCGTCCAGTTCCTTCACAGGCACGACATCCAGTTCGCGATGTACCTGGACGACGGGTTCGGGAGCCACTGCTCCCCGTCAGTTCTGACCGAACAAAGGGACTTTGTGATCGCTCTGTTCAGACGCCTGGGTTGGCTTGTCAATCTGGACAAGTCGGACCTAGTACCGACGACGTCGCTCGTCTTCCTAGGCGTCCGTCTGGACACGACGCAGGACAAGGCCTTTGTCACGGAGGAACGGATGGGCCGTTACAGGGAACTCCTAGCGGACGCGTGTCGCGGGCCTCTCTCGCTCCGACGGTGGCAACGTCTGCTAGGATTCTTGACCTCAGCTCAAGACTTCACGAGGAGGGGGAGGCTTCACCTCCGGCCCCTCCAAATAGTACTGAACGGGCACGTTCGGGAGGTATCTTGCGGCCATCACATCAGGATGCCGCAGGACCTCATTCACCACCTACGATGGTGGCAGGACGAGAGCAACGTCTTGGCGGGGGTTCCCCTCCGGCAACCCCCCGCCGGGAGCCAGTTGTATGTGGACGCCTCTACCCAGGGGTGGGGCGCGCACCTGGGGACCGACCAGGCGGCGGGCGTGTGGTCGCCGGCGCAAGCCGAGCTTCACATCAACTTCCTGGAGTTGAATGCCATACGTCTGGCGATCGATCACTGGTCGGATCGTCTAGAGAACCAGGTGCTGTGTGTCCACACAGACAGTTCGACGGCAGCCTGGTCGATCAACAAGCAAGGATCGACCAAGGCGGGATCGTTGTTACAGCTGGTGATGGAGCTGTTTCGACTGGTAGACGAACTCAACATCTCAATAAGAGCGGTGCACATCCCGGGAGCAAAGAACGTCCTTGCGGACGCTCTTTCTCGCCCGGACAAACCTCCCTCCACGGAGTGGATGTTGCACCCTCGAGTGTTCGAGGCGATCTGTCTCCAGTTCGGCAGGCCGCATGTCGACCTCTTCGCGACACGGCTCAATCACCAGCTGCCGGTATACGTATCCCCAGTGCCAGACCCTCTGGCATGGGGATTAGACGCGCTCGCGTTAGGATGGGAGGGGATGGACGCTTACGCTTTTCCCCCCCCCGCCATTCTGACTCAAGTGGTGGCAAAAGTCCAGGAGACGAGACGCCTGCGTCTGCTCCTGGTCGCACCGAACTGGCCGGCAAGGCCGTGGTATGTCCCCCTCCGGAGACTCTGCGCTCAGGAGCCGGTTCCCCTGCCATCCAGGTGGGACCTTCTCAGGAGCAACCCAAGCAGACGGGTGCACGAGAACCCTCAGGTTCTACATCTGCACGTATGGGTTGTCTCCAAGACGGAATGAGGAGCGCAGGGTTCTCGGAAGCGGTAGCCAGCGCAGTGGCGACCTCACAGCGGTCATCCACGCGCAAGCTGTACGATTTCCAATGGGCTGCTTTCATGACCTTTTGCGAAGGGAAGGGGTTCGATGTGCGGTCGGTAACGGTGCCCCAGGTCGCGGATTACCTGGTCCACCTACGCACAGTGAGGAAGCTTAAGGCTTCCTCCATCAACACGAACCTCGCGGCCATTTTGTCCGTCCTTCGCAAAAAGGACCCCGACTTGAACACCTCGGTCCTTAAGGAGCTCATTAGGACGTACAGGAACGTGGATGGCCGCCACAAACTGAGACCGCCAGAGTGGGATCTGGCGATAGTTTTGAATCACCTCAAGTCTGAGCACTATGAGCCGCTGACGGACACGACGCTGCTGCGTCTCACCATTAAGACTTGCTTCTTAGTGGCAATGGGGTCAGCGGCCAGAATATCAGAGTTGCACGCGCTGCAAGCTGATTTGCTCAGGTTTGAGGTGAGAGATGGAGGGTCAGCGACTTTGGGTCTAGCACCGGAGTTCTTGTGTAAGAACCAGGGCGCTGACGAGCGTGGACGGACGTTCACACTGCCGTCAATCTCCTCGGCTATCGAGCCCACGGACGAACAGGAACGCCTCCTCTGTCCGGTACGCGCTCTGCGCATCTACGTGGAAAAGACGCGCACGCTGAGACAGGGGAGGCGCAGGCTCTTCTTGCCTCACTCCCAGACAAGCTCAAAGGAGTTGGACAAGAGGCAGCTGGGAGTTTATCTCAGGTCGGCAGTAGTGGACGCCTACAAGGCGGCTGGACTGCCGGCGCCGGCGCGGACCAACCCGCATGAGATCAGGGCCATATCGGCGACTATGGCACTGCACAGCAACTTGTCAGTGGCGGACATCATGGCCGGCTGTTTCTGGAAGTCGGGCTTGGTGTTCGCCAACCATTACCTGCGCGATGTCTCCACGGAGGACCTGGAGGGCGTAGCCCGTCTGGGGGCGCAGGTCTTTGCCCAGCAGCGAACCACGGGGGCCCCCCCTGGCAGGGGGCGCAACCATCCACGCTAACGGGGCCTCACGAGTTGAGAGGGGCTCTCAACCCATTTAATAAACTTGCTTGTTGAATGGTTATAGTGGTTTTGTGGTGTTTTAATTAGGGATCGTCGACCGCGAGAGGTCAGACAATTAATCCTCATTAGAACGGCCGCTCGCTAGGTCGCCGATCATCAGAGCAATCTTGAGAGTTACCGCTATGCGACGAATTCTACCCGCCTCCTACAGTGGTATCAGGCTAAGGTCACTTGTCGGAGGTTAGTAACTAAATAATAGTACGTTTTTGATTAAACGTCATTATTTTTACTTACCGTAGACAAGTGACCGTCGTCATACCCGTCCCGCCTCCCCTCTTACGCATCCGTCGTTAATTGGGACTCCTAGGTAATGTGAATGATTCTAATTGGATGACAGGTCACGCCACACAGTGGACTAGTGACGGGCGGGTAACTCTGATTGATCTGCGTAATGATGTTTTCATTACTTCTGTGGGAATGAGTCGATTACATGTTATATGGCTAACAAGGCTAAGGTCACTTGTCTACGGTAAGTAAAAATAATGACGTTTAATCAAAAACGTACTATTTTTTTGCAATATTAATATATATTTATAGGGGAAAATAAAAAACCAAACATGACACACACAAATTTACATCAACTGGCATGGATCCACAGTAGCTCAACAGGTAAGAGTGCTGCTTGACAACATAGAGGTCCCTGGTTCGAATCCCACTTTCGTTGTTCATAAATCTTAACTTTCTTGTTTGATTAAAAATCAAAATTTTACAAGTCCAATTGTTTGCAATTGTTTACAATCTTATAACCTACCAAGGTGGTTATGAGATAACCAACCTACGCGGATGGAGCTCACGGCATATAACATTCAACTAAAATAAAGGCAATAACTTCCCAAGGGGTGTAAGGGGTAAACACCTATAAGACGGTAGTTATGAGTTAGAACCAATTGAAAAAAGAAGGGATATAACCACCCAAGGGGTGTAATGCTTCTTAAGTAATCTCTAGGACGTGAGTTATAATGTGGGGAGAGAATAATGAAACTTGTCAATGGTATCGTTAGTCATAGACCAATTACTCGTTTCATAAACATATTATTGCTTCTTAAGTAGTCTCTAGGACTGGAGTTACAATGTTGGGAGAGAATAATGAAACTTGTCAATGGTATCGTTAGTCATAGACCAATTACTCGTTTCATAAACATATTATTGCTTCTTAAGTAGTCTCTAGGACGTGAGTTATAATGTGGGGAGAGAATAATGAAACTTGTCAATGGTATCGTTAGTCATAGACCAATTACTCGTTTCATAAACATATTATTGCTTCTTAAGTAGTCTCTAGGACGTGAGTTATAATGTGGGGAGAGAATAATGAAACTTGTCAATGGTATCGTTAGTCATAGACCAATTACTCGTTTCATAAACATATTATTGCTTCTTAAGTAGTCTCTAGGACTGGAGTTATACTGTGGGGAGAGAATAATGAAACTTGTCAATGGTATCGTTAGTCATAGACCAATTACTCGTTTCATAAACATATTATTGCTTCTTAAGTAGTCTCTAGGACGTGAGTTATAATGTGGGGAGAGAATAATGAAACTTGTCAATGGTATCGTTAGTCATAGACCAATTACTCGTTTCATAAACATATTCTTGCTTCTTAAGTTACTTCTAGGACTGGAGTTAAATTGTGGGAGAGAAAGGTTAAAACTTTACAACTCACTCGTTTCATAACCATATCAGTACTTCTTCTCTCTATATACATGTTCTATTGCTCCTAGGTATGGACGGCGCTGCCTGCAGTCACGGACGCTCCCACGAGATATACGTGGAGTCTTTGTCAGCACCCTGTCCCTTCACAGCCTACCCGTGCAACAGCTACGTGAGTTTATACTTTAAACAGCCACTCCGTGATTTGTTTGGGGTCATATATGTCAAAATCTAAATATCTAAATGATATGTCATGCGGGGTGTCTCTATAACACGTCTAACTGATATTCTTTTACATAGTTACAAGGCTGAAAATGTTTTATAGTCTCAAAAAGATGAAACATCCCCGTGCTCAGGAAAAAAAAAAGGGGTGGTACCAACCGAACCTGTAGTCGACTTCAGATATGATGGTACAAAGCTTCATTTGGGCACAGTATCTTGATTTTAAACTCTCTGTGTAGAATATATTGGAATTTTAATTGTTAAGGATGTAAAGGCAATGTTGTTGATTAAATTTCAATTGATTCAATTTGAACTTGTGGTGTAACACTGCTTGTTTATTTGAAACCAACGAAGATATGGTAATGGTTACTTGAACCGTTGTAGATCATAAATGTACTTCTTTCTTACAGGATGATTTCAACAAGGGCAAGTGCCTGACGTGTGGAAGATCCGGGTGCTCCCAGTTGGGATATTACGCAGACCAGTACAGTGCCAGAGGCGACCTCTACCTCAAAACTGCAGCTAAGAAACCCTTTTGTGGTAAGTTGAAGCATGTTCGAATATTTATTTGAGTGATGGCAGTCTACAGTACACCTTAGTCACCTCGAATTCGTTTCTGATTTTAAAACTGCTAAATTAGGGTCGTGTCTAATCACTTTTCACTCATGCTAACCAGCGATGAGACTAGGAACTAGAATACTATCTAAAAAGGTTTCTGATTGGATGAATTTTGGGCTTGTCCAAGATAAGGTAAATTGACAAAAAGGACCAACTCTCAGATCAGAATCGAAGCAAAATATGAGTGAAACGTTTGACCTATTTCTAAGAAATCTGAAGGAAGGCACAAGCACCATAAGATTCTTTCTCCATAGAGGTAGATCTAACCTTTGTTGAGATTCGAGGACTTCTCGGGCTTTCGATAGATTCCTCAAGCAGCAAGACTATTTACAAATTTTCACCAAGATTTTCCTATTTCAATTTTTAGATTGGATTGTGTACATGTAATCATATATATGAACCATGTGTATGTTTCAGGCTTCCATTACATAGTGGAGATCAAGACGAACCTTGGTAAGAACACGAAGGGAATTTTGTCTCTCAACCTGTCGGGCAAGTGGGGAAATACTGGATTCATCCAAGTTACAGGGTAAACTCATTTTGTCTACCATATTTATATCTTCATTCAGAACGCGAAAACAAAGATTGAACGCAATGTCACTCCATCACCATCAGTTCATTGACTTCAAGGTCTTTTGAAATAGTGCCACCGAAATTTGAAATTGACTATGATTTTGATGCTGTAGCAAGTTCCAGACGGTTGTTTCGCCTACAGGAAGTTTTAAGATATATGCGTTGTTGTTTGTAAAATAGAGTTGGTTTTTTTGGTAATAAAATGGGTCTTTAGTCTTACTCTTACTGATTTGTTCTTGTTTATTAGAGATGACCGTGTTGCAAACAACAGTTTGGTGAAGAGGTTAGTTGTCTCCCCTGACGAGGTTGGAGATCTGACGTCACTGCAGTTCCGGTATGTGAAGCACACTGGGTTCTGGATGGGTACAGGCGAGGATACAATCAAGATTCAGTCGATTAAGGTCACTTCCGGCGAAAACGGATACAGGTGCGTATTGAAATTTAGCATGATTTACATTCATTGTCAAGCGTTGTATTTTAAGGTTGAAGAAGACCGCATCCGATTAAAAATATAAAATTTTAATCAGTTTTGATATGACAAACGTTTCAGGATGGTAAACTTCAACTGTGCTGTATCTTGTGATATGTTATTCATGATAAGTAATGATCTTTTTTGTGCTGATAAGCCTGATATATATGTTGATATGTATTTCCACTGTCTTCTTCCAGCTACCTGTTTTGCTTCGACAAAGGCAAAGACATTCCCAACAACGCACCAACTTCTTCTAAAATCACAACAAAACAATCTTGTCCATGAAAGTATAAATTATTAAAGTTTGATGCCAGTATTTGTTATTATTGCATATCTGTTAAAGCACAACAAAAAGTGTGGTTTATCAATGCTAAACTATAAGAAAGGGCATACACAAACCAAAATTTTCTCAGCAAGCAACACAATGAAACGATAAGATGGAGAGTTAAGAATTACCCAAACATATCATAGAGAATGATGATTGAGAATAATTTTCATCATCTAAATGGTATGTAATAATAATAATAATAATAATAATAATTTTAACGCTAAGTATCCAGTCCAGGACTGCTCAACGGCGATACAATGGCTGTACAATGTATATTATTACCCTGAAGGAATTGTACTTTCGAGTCAAGCTACTAAGCGCCTCGCGCGACCATATAGGTCCGTACTTTCCCCATGCTCAGGTACCCATTTATACAGCTGGGTGAACTGAGTGCAATGTGGATGAAGTGCCTTGCCCAAGGACACAACACAGTGTTAAGCCCAGGTTACAAAGTTTTGGTGTCTCCATCGGGATTCGAGCCCGGGCCTTTTGGCGTGACAGGCCAGCACGCTAACCGCTACACCACCGAGCTCCACAAATGCTTGGATATAGACATTGTAAAATGCTTGGATATAGACATTGTAAAATGTTTGGATATAGACATTGTGAAATGCTTGGATATAGACATTGTAAAATGCTTGGATATAGACATTGTAAAATGCTTGGATATAGACATTGTAAAATGCTTGGATATAGACATTGTAAAATGCTTGGATATAGACATCGCCCTGTTCGTCTGCAGGTGCGCACGCCGTCCGTCCATATTCGTTTCGTTTCCGGAGTAGAACTCCAAAACTTTTAGACTTAGCTCATTAAAACTTGGTATGTATATCAAACAGCACGTGTTGATGTGCGTCTTGGCATTTTCAACTCCAAATTTTTTTTATCTTTGACGGTTTCAATGGAAATGTAACTTTAATTCTTATTTTTCACTGGTTAACTCAAAATTGATTTTCAACTTTCAGAATTTTATTTTATATTTTCCTTGGAAATGGAACTTAGAATTTCCATAGATGAGTTTGTCCTCTATTCTATTCCTACGTCATTTTACGATAGATATTCTGATAAATTAGGAACCGGTGATATATCTTCTAGTGACACTTGAAAATTGCTTGAAATGTATACGAATCCATACCGAACCGTAGCATTCAATGAAAAAGGTTTATGACAGTCAATGAAATACCTTTATTACTTCTACATGTTCTTTAATGATCGTCTTTAACTGATCTCCAACCATTTTTGACGCATCGCATATAAAACATTTAAACATTTTTGGGTTATCTCCCATTTCTTTTCTTTTAGTCAAATTTATACCCCACTTCTGGTCTCGTTGCTATGGTTTCCTTTGTTCTAACTGTAGGTTATCCACTGATACACCTCTACTTTTCTAATACACCTACTCTTTATTGTTAATCTACACTTAGTCAAGAGGAGAGATCTTCAAAGTTGGCAAAAAAAACAGACTTGTAAAATTTAGAATTATAAGTTTTTGAGAATTATAATCAAAGATGGAGGGAATCGAACCGGGACCTTTATATTGTTGAGCAACGACTCTATCGACTGAGCTAATGAGGATTGATACAAGAAGAGGTATTTTCTGATGTTTTATGTATATATATTATATATATATAATATAATATATATATAAGCCTATGTATATAAGTACTAGTCTGTACCAATTTTAATGTAATGAAGTTAAAGTACGGTTTTAAACCGCAATTAGATGAATATTGTTAATATTCTATTGATCTAGTTAGGTCAAGAGTTGTATACTTAAAGAACGATGGAATGCTCTTTTTCGTCTAATATGACTCGACCGGAGTGGGGTATAAGTCAGATATATCCACACTTCCCTCGGTGTATCGCTCAATAACCTCCTGTTTGAATCGTGGTTCCTCGGCTCCGCTACGCTACGCCTCGGAGACCCACGATTCAAACAGGAGGTTATTGAGCGATACACCTCGGGGAGTGGGGGTATATCTATAACATAAACTGTACATGCAACCCTACGTTTGACGCATAAGTTTAGCGCATCGCAAGAAAATTAAGGACGTAAAGTGTTCCTTGCCCTACCCCAACCATCGTTGACGCAACTCCGTATAAAGAATGCTATTCCTCCCTATCGTCATCAAATTAGTGTCCCTCAGTATATACTTTTAATTCTAATACCCTACCATTTAATGAATAATATAATTATCAAAAATAATCACAATGAATATAAAATGATAGCGTCCAAATTTGGTGACACATTAATTCTTAAATTTTATTTGTACAAGAGAAATAGGTCTGAATGATAAGAGATAAGTAATTATTCAGAGCCGGAAACAGGTGCGCTTGGTCACGTGACTACAACCCGTACCCTGGTGATTGTTGAACATGGATTGGTGGATTGTTTTTTCAGTGTTGGGGGGTAAGTCAGGGTTCGGGTTTGAATACTTATTCCTCGATCCACTGTTTTGTTAAAAAAAATCCATATCTCATTTCTAGTCGTTGAAAGTAGATTACGGGTCACCAGTGTCATTGTTTTGCCCTTATCAATTTGTATTTATTTCTTCGTTTTACAATATTACACCGAAGAAACAGAGTACAACACACCATGTTGAACATAAATCAAAATTCATTTTCATTGAAATTGTAAATAGTAAAATTGACAACAGTTTACTGTTTAAGATGAATTTTTTTACACGTAGATCCTTTTTAAAAAAATGGTTTGGTTTAGACATTGTAAACCCCCATATCAAAAGCTATTCCGAACTAATTACTTTATTACTTCAAACTGCACGGCAGAGCACGCGTTTGAGCAAATGTGCACATTTACATGTCTTTGTTTATAAGAATAAGTCGTGTTATAAAACAAATAAGGGTAGCACTCGAGAAAACATGAACTTACATGCAAGTACAAACGTTATGCAGAAAGATAAGTTGAGTAACCTCTACGGAGACAAAATCTTGACAACGTTACTTGGAGATGCCCACTGACCCCTTTTGGTCAGTTTACCACCCATCAATTTAGAATCACACACCTTCTTTCTTTGATGAATATTGATTACCATAGGCATAAACTAAATGTTTTGTTACACAATGTTTCTCTCAGTGTTGTTTGGAGAGGCTTTTGGAGCCACAAGCGCACCTGGAACCGGAAGTACGCCAAAACTCGGAAAGGCACCTACTAAACATGTCGTCACCGGAAGTGCGCCAACACTCGGACAAACACCTACCAAGCATGTCGTCAACGGCAACACGGGTTCTCACGTTGTCATGTCAACAACAACTGCAATACCAACATCACCTCCAACGACAACAATCGATCCCAGGACAAATAAAACTGTCTGTTATGACGTAGTTGGTTGTTTTGACAACTATCCGCCCTTCAACAACGCAGCTTTAGATCTTCCGGTCTCGCCGGAAGTGCTTCAAACTGGGTTTTGGCTTTATACGCGGGATAACAACGATTTCGATATACAGGATGATCTTAACTACACCCAACCATTGAGTGTCACCCAGTCCAGGTTCGATCCCAAGAAGCTTACCAAGTTTGTTATCCATGGTTTCAACAACGATGGCAACACGTCGTGGGTACAACAACTGAGGGACGAACTTCTGAAGAAGGTGACCTTTTTGTTTTACAACTAATAATACAGTTGTACGTGAGATACATACACAGATAATTGTGATTTTATGTCCTCCAGGTTTAATGTTGCGGGAATTAAGACATGAACAAAACTCTTACTGCAAAAACTTAAAACTGTCATTAACTTAAGTATTGTCATCTTGAAGACCGTTTTAAGTTACAATGTATGATACTTAGATAACATATGATAATATATGATAAAATAGATACGGCCACGAATTCAAAGATCTGTGAAGAAGTATATAGTCTTGTGGTGTGAGAAGTCATGATATATACGACCAGGCACATGATATATACGATCAGGCACATGATATATACGATCGGGCACATGATATATACGATCCTGAGAAAATATGCATTCATGACGGGAATTTTAAACTTTGAAGTAAGTTTAATATATGATGTCAATTTAAGGTGGAACGAAAAACATCTTAACTTAACACATTACATAAAACGATGTTCAATATTTAGTAGATATATATCCCATAGATGACCTCAAACTATTTTCCTTTTATGAACAAATAATTTGAAGACATGTGACTATCTTTTATGAAACTCCATAAATCTGTAAAGACAATAGGGGGCGGGATAGCGCAGTGGTTAGCGCGTTCGGCTTCGGATCAAGAGGTCCGTGGTTCGAATCACGCCATCGGCTCGTCAACTTTAACTGCAGTAGAGAACTGTTCTACAAGGAGTAAGGTTTGGGTGCAACGCTACACTGAATTATAGCGAAGTACCACCCATGGTTCGCTAGTTCCAGCCGATGCTAGCAGGTTTCACCGCAATGCATAGCCACAATGGTGTTGCGGGCTTTCTCCCTGCAATAATATTAGCAGCCGCGATATAAGTGAAATACTCTTGAAAGTGGCATTCAACCCCAGACCACCTCACCTCACCTGTTAAGACGATAGCCTACGTTTCGATGAATGTAGATTCCGATGTTGCCATTAAGCAAGTAAAACTGGTGTTGCAACATCACCTTAACAGCATAATGAAGCTAAATCTTCATTAAAATGTTCACTCCTTCCTTTTCTTCTACAATGGAAATCAATGATGAAACAAAAACAAAGACAATATTCATGACAGTAATCAAATATAACTCTTTGGTAAATATTTTATTCTTGAAGGGCGACTTCAACGTGATAGTGGTGGACTGGGGACGAGGAGCATCCTTCCCTGACTATGGACAAGCTGTAGCCAACACTCGTCTGGTGGGCACCCAGGTGAAGCTCCTCATCGACCTGCTGATGAAGTCCGGTCTCAGAGTCGAGGATATCCATCTGCTGGGTCACAGTCTGGGGGCTCACACTTCCGGTTACACGGGCAGACTCCTGGGGGGACAGATCACCCGTATCAGCGGTAGGGGAAGGTCACTGTATTTGTTTGAATGGTAAACAATAGACTGACAGACAGACAGACAGTTTATTTTAGTCACACCCCAATTGATATATGATAATTTAGGAAATGTAGAATATGAAAAGGGCCATCCACAATTTGGATTAGGAGAGACTATATCCGAAATATACGTAGATGTCAAGTACATACAAAAAATTAAAACTATTGTTGTTTTAAAAGATAAAGGTTAAGTATATACAAAATGTAAAGATATGAGTATTATACACTTTTCTTTTTCTATGAAATATTTTATCAAGTTTAGGCAGCAATCTTTAATAAAATGGATTATGGTTTCTGATACTGATATCTTAGGTTATTCAACGCCTTGATATCTTACATATTAAACAAAACAAAAGCGTTTAAAATAATATTATACATTTCAAATATGATGGATTTTATGATGGAAAAGAAAGTACACACTTTGTACTTTTATTTTAACGTAACATGCCACAATTAAAGATACATTACATGTAAATTCAAACAAACTGTAATGTAAACTTGCGGGACGAGACTAGGCGATTATCGTCAGCATTGACTGTACAAAAAAACGTATCCATTCGGCCACCAAGAACTGGATAATATCAAGGTCCATTTACTGGTAGTAAAGCTACATTTTCACTCAATACACTGATTAATATGCAGCTTACGCAGATCCAAAAGTGAACGCATTAGAAACACATGGCGTTAACAAAACAGAATGGAAGTTGATTGCACAATCAACATTGAAATATTGTTATAACTGGCAATATTATTCGACGCTTTCATATATTCAATATATACAATCATATGTGTTAAGGGTTCGATCCTGCTGATCCAAGCTTCGAGAAGGAACCCTTAATCGTTCGCTTGGACAAGACCGACGCCATCTTTGTTGACATCACCCACACCAACACAGACCTTCTGGGTATCCCAACTCCTTCCGGTCACGTGGACTTCTACATAAATGGCGGCGCTGAACAACCTGGTTGTCCCAAAGGAATTCTGAACGGTGCTCTCGGCTCTCTTTTTGGAGGAGGTTTGTTTCTGCTCGATTATTTCATTGATTTATTAATTTATCCCATTTCGATGAGAAGTTTCACATTTATTATTCAACTACAGAATTTTTTAATTTATTTTTGACTTTAAAAACAAACTATGCTAAAGGTTGAAATATACTCCCTTGGTCCTCTCCTTGGAGTAGTTATGGTTCTGTTCGACTTTTTTAACAATTCTATATAAAAGAACGTTTTCATGTCTTTTCAAAATCATTTTAAAAGTATAAAAATTACTTAAAAAAAACCCTGAACCAAACACCTTTGGTCCTTTTCAGTCGCCTTCCTCCCTGGGTCGACTTTATATCAAAACCTCATGAGTCATGATTTATCCTTTACTTTATTCACATTGTGTCTCCTTCGTACACCTCACACAGGGAGCGGGGGAGTTGGCTGCAGTCACGGACGATCGTACGACGTGTACATGGAATCCATGTTCACAACCTGCCCCTTCACTGCCTACCCCTGCTCCAGCTATGTACGTATCATCGTCTTGCAGTTCAAGATCTATCTTTCCGAATCCTATGTCAAGTTTTTACCTCTCCCATTTTCTAAAGATTCTTTAGGACATGCGAACAAATTACGTGATGTTTTTATCATTTATGACCAGTTAGCATAAGAAAGATGACATGTTATCGTATTCGACGTATCAATCGCCAAGGGCGAAAATATGTCGTTTTCCACTGGTGTCAAAAGATTCTGCCATTCAGATGCAAAATAGATTAGCGATTAATTATATTGTTTGCTCGTCACCAAATGGAATCAAGAATAGTTTCACTTATGCGAGAGTTACACCTGTAAAAAGTAGCTATCTGACTAACAAAAGAAAGAAGCTAACGCTGCTAAATTGATCAGTATTGGTTAGTAAAGGGCGCTTACGGGGAGAGGACGCTTATAACATCGAAGTATATGCTGGTATTGCCGTGAAGTTGAATACGCACGGCATTTAATAAAATATATTGTCTGCAGCAATCACATTACATTTAACATTGAGCATTCGAGAGAACCATCAAACGTCCCTTTAAATGTCATGTAACTGAAGGTAGGGAAGATACATAATCTAGAAAATGATGGATTTTACGTCCGCTTTAGGATGCGTTCCAGAAGGGCCAGTGTCTATCGTGCGGCAAGCAGGGCTGTACTCAGTACGGATACTACTCGGACCAATACCATGCCAGGGGAAGCTTCTACCTCAACACCGCTGGCAAAAAACCTTTCTGTGGTGAGCTTTATGAATTCCTGTTATTTAGAAAAATGAGATTTGAACTAATTTATGTCATAACATACTAGTATTTTTAATGTTATCTCTTACCGTCTTTCAACATAATCTTGTTAGAGATTTTATTAACTTCTGCTGTATTCTGCTGTATTCTGGCATCGATTAAATTTTGATTTTGTGCTTAAGGTTTTAATGAAGTGCACAGTCGCCTAGAATTGTTCAATTAAATTAATCTAAATATTGCCTGGAACTAATAAATGTCAACTTATTATCAAGAAGGGGTTGACAACATTCCTCAGCTAATCAGTGTTAGTGTCTGTCCTATTGACTTGCGGTTCGCCATTTGGAAATTGGGGAAATAAAAAAACAACCCTCTTATATCTTACACAAATATTACAACGAATGTTTCGACATTACAAGGCGTTGTTGTTATCTTAAATCACAAATCATTTGTAAATGTGTCCATATACTATCAATTCAATTTTTAATTTTCAATTAGAAAAGCTTTTAAGCCTTTAATTGTGACATTTCCCAGATCAACGCGATCGCGGAAGTTGATAGGACACAGTCTTAAATAAAAAATCATCTGTAAGGCCTTTAAAGGTTTTTCACACTATTAGCGCCGATGTATGGCTTCACTTTTCTTGAGCGAGATTAGCTACAAATTTTACAATTTTGGGGAATCAAATCCAATAAAGTGGTCTTTTATCATTTAATTAATCAATTTAGTGGTACACATACATGTACATTTGTACAAACTGGATTATCGCCTTGAATTTTGTTCGCACAAAAATACCCAATATAGGAGTGTCCCTTTAATGGAATTCTGTCTTCTTGGAATTCTGTCCTATGGTACCAAATTATTGTGACCCAACTATTGTTTTGAAATTTGTGTATCGTATGTTCTTGTTTTTCAAGATCCATCTGATAGATGAAACATATTGTACCACTTTGTACAGTTACCCTTTCGTCCAAGGGGCATCACTCTAAACCACACATAATCCTGAATAACATACATATGCAAATAAAGATATATAATCACATAAACCTAATAATTGAAACTATAGATGGCTAAGCTTACTATCGATAGGTTGATTGTGTTTTCGTGTTCCCTATATACTACCACTGCAAAGCTTACAAATGCAAACAATCGAAACATAACACCCGTTTATTGATTAACTATCAATGATATGGCATATATGACAGTTCATCAATCTCATTGATAATTTTGATTTCGGTAAAAACTAACTCTCTTATGTTGTGCAAGTAAATTACAAAGAAGTTAATTAATAAAAACGTCATTAATCCTCATTAGTCCTCGGTCTTCAAGTCTGTATTAGCTCTTGGCTTCGCCTCGGGTCAATACAGCAGACCTTGGACCTGTAACTGGACCAATACGGAAAAACTTGATGAAACTATTTCGATAAAACTGAAACTCGTGGTTAACTCAGGTTTTGATTTTTTATTTGTTTTAATGTGTCAAGAATTTTTTTTGACTCAGGTTACCATTACGGCGTGGATCTGACAGCGCCCTCTAGCGTGAAAGAGACGAGAGGGAAGCTACTTATCAACGTGATCGGAGATTGGGGCAGCACCGGCTTTGTACAGATCACCGGGTATAACGCTTATAATTTTTAACCTTTATGTTATAGTAAATACAGAACAGACGCTAAATCAATATTCCTTCAGTATCCAATATCTATCTCTTCGGGGAGAGAATGGGCCAGTTTAGGTAATTCAAATATCTCTGTCACGTGATTACGATTCTTTCTGTGTTTGAAGGGACGACAAGCTTAAAGCTGGAGCAAGAATCGCCAAAGTTGTTCTAGCTCCAAAGGAGGTAGGGGACATAACTGCTGTGGAAGTAAAGTACATAAAGCATTCAGGTTTCTGGATTGGAGGTGGCGAGGACACTTACGCTTTGGACAGATTACAGATAACGTCGGGAGAAAACGGCTCGAAGTACGTATTCACAAAACAACACAAGCAATTCATACATTTGTCTTTATCATTTTCATATTTGGCAAATAACTCTTTTAGTAAGTGACACAATTGAAATGATCGACAATTTTGATTTTAAACTTTTAGAGTAATGATTCATAATTCAAAAGATTAACAATAGTTTTGATTTATTTTCATTGGCAATTGTCAACGCAATTCGTTCACCCTTTATTGTAATGTGCTTGTATGAAGACTCAATCTATGTGTATGACAAACAAGGCCAAAATGACTCTGAAGAGACGCAAAAAGCTATCGGTTCAAAACTTCCAATAGTTTTTCAGTTCACTAATCTCGTTTTATTTGATTTAAATGAAAAATATACAAAATTGTTTTGTAACACTTTTTTTCTGCGATTCTGATTGGTTGAGAGCCCTAAAAAACATGCAACCATGCAAACGGCGAACATTTTAAAGGGGCAGTAGCACGTTTTTTGATAATTTTATAATTTGAATTTCTCACTGATAATTGTAAGTGAATGCTAAATGAATTATTTTGACAGTGTCAAAAATCTTATTACACAAGTCAATCATCCATAGTCAGAGGACAAAGAATGAAGATTCACATAAAATCCATTGGCGGCCATTTTTTTGTGAACACCATTAATTCATTTTTTGTAAGAAAAGGAATTGCATGGCTAAACTTAACGTCATATATTTGAATTATTACTGCTCCATTTAGTTTAAATACATTGTCTTTCAATTGGAACCACTAATTTTCATTTTCCTGACATCACCCTATATACCCCCTAAAAACGTGCTACTGCCCCTTTAAACGTCGTGTGATATGCTAATTAGGGTAATTCAAAAAATACGGATTCCGGTTAAGACGAATTGTGATTGCATGGGTGTCAATTGTTGCGTATACGAAATTGAATCTTCTGCCGTTCTTAGTTTCAATTTTGATTCAACTTTGTATTGTTTCGTGTAACAAACCACAACCTCACGACATTGATGTTAGATTTTTTTTGAAAATAATTAAGGAAAATTATGTTTAAAGCTTCTTTGATGGGCATTAGAAATTGTAATGATGATGTTTAAAGGTTGAATTTGTAATTATTAGGCTTGGTTTACATCTTTTGTGCCTCTATCGATGTAAAACAGCAACAAATTTTCCTTAAATGAACTCGTTTCTAAGGTTCATAACCAAATGCCATTTTGACATACACTTCAGTATTGGACTAGGCAAGACGTGAGCTATACGCGTCCTTGGACTAGGCAGAGATCTCCGACTTGTCTCGCTGCAATACAGTGAATTTCGGACAAATTGTACATTCATTAGGGATATATTTATTTGATAATCTTATGTTGCAGGTACCTTCTGTGTTTGAAAGGACGTACCCTATCTCACAACAGCGCCTTGAAGGTTTCAGTGTCCACATCAAAGTCTTGTTGATGTACACACGCTTGAATAAAAAGTCATTCTGGTATCATTGTTTAGTTTTATTTTGAAAGAAACAAATGGGACTCCCCATTCTCTCCCCACAGAGGCAAATCAAGTCATATTTATTTAGCCTCTGTTTTATTACGCCGACTTTGTGGGATAGATGGAAGATGCCTGACTGGAGGCAATCAAAGTTAGTTGTGCAATCAGCGACGCTGTTCTTAAATCATCGTTTTGGCTACTGAATCAAGGCAAAAGCATTGTGATATGAACCACCCTTTCCATACGAGAAGCGTTGTCATTTGATAAAGAAATTCAAATGGATTGTGATGCAGTATTTTTCCGCCAGGGGAAACTGCCGGATCCCACGGGTTTTGGCGTAATATAATAGAGGCTAAATCAACATGACTAGATCTGCCTCTGTGGGGAGAGAATGGGGACTCTCTGAATGATCAAGAACCAAAACTTATTGTAACATTAATTGTGTACTTTGCGTCTTGAGTCAAACAAGGGGAGTACATTTAGAATGAAAAATGATAAAATGATGAATGATAAAAACTATGCACCTGGAAAAGTATTAAATTTCTAACAGCAAAAGTTGTCTAAATAGAAAGAAGACGATGTTTCATAAAACGTAATTGTCTTCAAAGAAAGCCTCATAATCAAACATATATTTCGACCAAAGAGGAGAGTTAACTTAATATATTAAGCCCAAAAGAATGCAATCGAAATTCCAAAATTGTTAACGTTTTGGTAAAAATCGTCGGTATGAAAGACACATGTTCCTTACCATCATATCATGCATGATAAAATATGTTGTGATCTCTGAACGTCAAATGGATAACAACGGTGTTGTTTTTTACCTGTGAAAGTTTATCCTTTATTTTGGGCACACGAACAATATTTATATTTATTACAATTTCAGTCGTAATTTCAAATAACATATCTTTCAAGTAGTTAAACACTAAATCTACGTTTTACATGAATTATCAATTAAGTTCAACTATTCTCGAAATATTACAGCTTCACATCTTAGATTTGAAAATAATTCGTTACAATATTTGTTGTTGTATATATCGACTATTATATTCGTAACAAATCGGCGTAATGTTTTATTTCTTAACATTCGGTCTATTCCACTTATTGACAAATTGTAGACAGCGATATATATATAATTGAGATAAATATTATACCCTTGATAGACCACGGATGCTATCAACAAAAAAACCCACGATTTTCCCCTTCAAAATCTTCAAAATAAATTAATTTAAGAAAAGGTGTATTTAAACTTCAATGAAGGTGCAATTAAACCATGACCTGATGTACCTACTACCTTGATATTGCATGATGTTACCTCTTCTCTGATATACCTGATAAGGTTTACCTGATTAAACTCAATTATTGACACGGCAGTATTTCCCCTGGGGAGGCACGACGAGACTTCATGTTCTTGTACACCATCACCCTAGCAGCGGTGCCAATATCAGTGACGTGTCGTGTGCTGATTGGCTCATTACACTGTCTAGTGCGTGACTTAATTCTAATCCGACTGCGGCGTAGATCAAACATCAATAATCAAAGTCCAATTAAGGCAGGTACGCAAGGTAGACCTCCTCGGAGACTCATCAATTATTCAACTTTCTTCAGAAGTGACTTTCATTCCACCGAACATCTTTAATTTGCGACGTTTCTTTCTACAAGCGACACGTAACATACCGACTCTACTATGTAGCGCATTGCAAGAACAGAACACGGCGTTATCCAGTCGCCTAAATATGGCGTCCGCCATCATTCTTACGTTGGCGTTATTTTACGTTTCCGTTGCAAACGGGTCCTACCTTACAAACAGGGTGTTCAAGTGGACCCACAATGTTCCCACCGACTACACGAGCCAGGGCAAGGAACTAAGGAACCACTGGTTCTTCTACTCGACAAAGAGAGACGTGAGACTCTGTGCCTATAGTTGTCTCAAGAGCAGCCAGTGTCAGTCCTACAATTACTACAAGTCCAATGGCCGCTGCTATCTCAACCGCAAGAATCACAACGAGGTTTCTCTTGAAGGCGCCACCCCCGACATCTCCTACCACCACAGGGACGAATACGTCATCGACCAGGTTCGTTATTTTGGTGGCGTTTTTTATATGGATATAGCGTTAATGATGACATTCTTTCCTTAAAGGAATAAATCAAGTCATAAAATGTTGATCTTACCTATGTTCAAATTAGACCAAATCTGTGGTTTCCGGTAGTTTCCTTTGGAGGAAAATAAATCACACCACAATCCATTTGAATTTTTGTAGCAAATGACAACACTTTTCGCATGGAAAGGTTGGTTCACATCACAATGCCTTTACCATGATTCAGTAGCCAAATTTTTAGAAGATTGCACAACTAACTTTGATTGCCGCTAATCAGGCATCTCCCATTATTGTCCACAAACTCAACCAATTGGAACAAATGCTAGATCAACATTTCATGACTTTATGTTACTGTGGGGAGAGAATGTTATAATGATTGCACGTACTTTAAATACAATTTCGCACAGGGACGGATACGCCATTGGATAGAGGTCGTTCTCTAGACTCCGTTTTTGATAAGGATACAGCGTAAATAGGTATTACAAAAAAAATTTCTACCACCAGGGACATATACCTTATTATTGAAGTAGTTTGCCGTTACAGCATTTTCTTGTATACGGCAAATAAAGGGATTACGATTGGTTAAAGCACTTTTGATGCCGCATATGGATAAATGCCGATTTCGGCAGGTTTCTTTTAGCCCAGTTGTGGATAATGTTTATGGTGTTGATACTTCAACTAAGGCTAACAAAGTTGATCGTATTTCAAATTTTATACATTAAGATATTTGCACGTCGCATCTTGGGTCCATTGACTGACACTTTTGGATTATGATAATTAGGTTATGGATAAAGGATAAAATGTTTGATAAAATTTAGCAAATTACCAATTGCATATATAAGGAAACTTTTGTATAACTGGCTGTGCAAGCTACACCAGCTATAGAAGTTTATCCCTCTATTTTCAAACAGGTTATAAACGTGTTATCAAATAATCAAACCCGTTTCAAACTCCTTTCATATCATATCTGATAATCTATATATATTCAGGATTGACATAAAGTGAACAATATTTATCACTCTTGAAAACACTGTCCTCTGTTTGGTGGCTCATTAAACATTTTATTATAGACATGCACACAAGTCGGCGGTGTCTTTATCACGTTTCGAATTCAAAGTTATAACTAGAGACATTCTATTACAATTACTCAAAATAACATTTCGATGACATCAAACCCTTGATTCAAACTTTTACGATAGATGGAATTTCAGAATGTTACCTAAGGTGTAAATAGTTAAAAATCAATATTCATACCATAATCAGTGTTCTGAATTATTTTCTTATGCAAGCCACATTTTGTTATTCTATACATGTATTCAATTTTAGGTGACGTCTGATAGGGGTTCTCGCGTGGTTTAACTTGAAAACGGCTTATCAAGATATATCTTTAACCAGTCTTTTTTCGAGGATAAACGTTCTATTTGAAAACAGAAATTTTCACTGAAATGGCTCTTCTTTTTCAGTTAAACTTTCTTGTTAAAATTGTTAAAAAACAAAGTGAGCATGTACAGCCGGGGCATAATTACATCGTAGTGATCTCATAGCTAGTCAAGATTACATCATCTTTGCTTGTACATTTCATCGAGATGCACGTGACGCACGATTTTCTTGCTTCGGTCACCCTGTTCTAAAGGTTTTTAAACTCAACATGTGTCTCACCCCTCGGGCTTTTCAAAACAGAGGCCTGTTTTGAAATGGCGACCCTTTCATGGATGGTAGCAAATGTAACTGCTTCTCCGGGGCCTGTTCAAGAAAACACATACATTTAATCGGCACCCATGAACTTTGTAACCTAAATCATAGATTTAGAATTTCATTTGTATCTTGTCATTGGAGCGTATCTTAGCGCAAAGTTGCCGTTTATCCGATCCGATGAAGTGGCTTGAAAATGATATGATAAAAAAACGTGTTGCTTCGGCTTAAGCCCAAAAGTTTTTGTTTTAAAATAAGATAATTTAGATAGGTTTTTTATTAAAAATATGATCACAAAATGATTTTTATACACTTATTTTGGCGATTCTGATTGGTCTAGAGCTCTGAAAAACATGTCTCAATTTCTAGATGAATGCAGAAAAAATGTGCAACCAAACCCTATGCAGTTTTCATTCATTCTCATATCAGAACTCAAAAGGTTTGACAGTTGTGAGTTTTGGGTAAACTCTGATCTAGTCTTTTCTTATCGTCTTTAAACCTGCGTCGATAACAAGTAAATTCTTTCCTCTCCCTAGCGATATGATTATTTTAAGCGGAAATATACTGAACATCTTTGAAAACGCACCATCTGTAAATTTTGAATTATGGTAATATTATTATTTTTAGAGTATAAATGAAGGTTGGAAATGTTGCTAATAACACAAAAGACCATAAAAAACGACATATAGCCGAGAACGGATTGCCCGAACACATCATCGAACAAATTACATGAAAACATCAAAATGCATGCACAACACACAGGAACAGCACAAATTGCATGTCGGGGTATAAATTACCGTCAGCATTAAATCATCCTCATTTCAGCTGTACCTGTCAAAGTAAAGTTTATTTTGCAATGCCAAGATTGTCAGCAGAGGAACGAGAACGCGCCTTGGGCATGTTGCAGGTTGGCACATCAATGTGACAATGCTTTGCAACAAGAGTGGAATGGAATTCCTCAGAACATTATTCAGAGGCGTATCCGCTCAATGAGGAGACGGTGCACAGCCTGTGTTGCTGTTAACGGTGGTCATACACGTTACTGACTTTCCATTTGGACACCACCTTTCTTTCATGGTCAATTGAATTAAAACTTCACCGTTTTGTTTGAATTGTTCTTGTTTCTTTTCTTTACCAAACATTGGTCTATAAACGTATGGCCAATATACACGGATTGCTCGCTTATGCTCTTGGAAATCCAAATTATTAAAGGTGGTGCGTTTTCAAAGATGTGCAGTATATTTGATTTAAATAACCACAAGTCCTCAATACATCAAGCTTGCTCTCATTGAGCTTTTCGCACGTCACGTGATATGCTAACGAGGGTAATACCAAAAATGCGGATTCCAGTTAAAAGAAATCACAATCACAGGACATTTGTCAAAGATGTTTTTATTAGAAAAACGTTGAAAATAAGGTTGATTTTGTTAATATTAAGCTTGCATTACATGTTTTATGCCTCCGTCGAAATAGAACAGTTTTATTTTATTATCTGTTTGTGCTCTTTTACGTCGATAGAGGCACAATCATGTAAATAATGATAAATTAAATAAAAATATAAACCTTGCATACTAAACAATTCATGTTATCACATTTTCAACAAGGTCCTAGCATGTTAATGTGATTTGTTTAGGTTAAGAATCATTCTAAAAGATGTAAAGGATCCACTATAATAGGAACTTTGTCATGTACCATACATGGAATGTGTCTGTGTCTGATATGCATACTATGTCAAGATATCGATGTGTCACATTTTGTCTTTTGATGTATTTTAACGTTAACAGCTGAAAAGTCTTGAGAAAGCAATTTTGAAACATTTTTTATTTTATCGAAATCCGTAAAAATTTAAAAAAAAACCCGGTGCATTTCTATATAACAAATTCATTAACAAAGGAAGATATTTCTTGGATATCTGCCCTAGTCGTTCGTATTATCTTCTTGAAATTCATGAATGATTTGTAGTTGATTCTGCAACAATCATGGCGTTCATAAAACACATTTGGTCTGTCATCTACGAATTGCAGTATTGTATGCTTCGTAAAATTAAAAAAATATCATTCGTATTTAACAATCGCATAATTCCTAACAATACGCGAATACCGTAGGGGTCCGTAGCTCAGTGAAATGGGGGTACAATACACGATAAATGTTCTCAAATGAAATGAAGTCATTGTGACCCCATTGTAGGACGAAACAAGTACGGATTAATCAACAACTTGTTACGAGCTTACTTAAATAGTATTCGTTTATGAATCGCGACATCGCTTCATATTCGTGGAACTCCGTAGTTTCTTCGCAACTGTGTTTTATTTACTACTAACAATTCGTAGAAAACTGTTTCGTAGGTTTTCGTTTTAAAAAGGTATGAAGTTTCGCAAACGTTTCGCAAACGTTTCCCAAACTAAGATGTCGCTTGCTCCCGAACATTTACGAATATATTGACAGTCTATATACCTGTTTTTCTCTCTCGGATAATTCGGGTTGTAGTGAAAACGGGGCTTTAAAGGGACAGTAGCAAGTTTTTAAGGGGAACGTAAGATGATGTTAGGAAAAAGAAAATATATGGTTCCGATTGAAAGACAATGTATTTAATCTAAATGAAGCAGTAATAAATCAAATATATAATGTGAAGTTCAGCCATTGGATTAATTTTAGCTCATCTGGCCTGTAAGGCCCGATGGGCTCATGGCATGGCATAGTGTCCGGCGTCCGTCCGTCCGTCCATCCGTCCGTAAACTTTGTGGAATTTCGACTTCTTCTCCAGAACCATAAGGCCTAGAAAGCTGAAACTTTGTGAAAAGATTCCTTGGCTAGTGAGGATTATAAATTGTAGCTTTGGGCGCCCTGTGACCCCTAATAAGGGCCACAGGGGCCGCGCCCTAAAAACCTATTTTCATCTTCTTCTCCAGAACCATGAGGCCTAGAAAGCTGAAACTTTGTGTACAGACTCCTTGACTAGTGAAGCTTACTCTACATCATAGTTGATGATGAAGCCTGATGAGCTACAGAGCCAATGACTCTATTTTTCTTACAAAAATGGCGGCCAGTGGACTTTATGTAAATCTTTATGATGTTTTCTCTTACTTTGGATGATTGGTTTGTGTAAAGAGTTTATTTTTGACATTATCAAAATAATACATTTCGCATTAATGTACAATTATTAGTGAAAATTTGAAAATATATAATTTTCAAAATAAACAAAACAAAACAAAAACGACGTGCTACTGCCCCTTCAAGAATGAATGCTCAACGCACTTACGAATATACTGAATGTTTCTCTATTTCCTCGATATGCCCTTTATGTACATGTGTATACTGGTCTGCTAAAACAAAAATAGGGAGCAGTACTTGTTTTTGGTATCTGTTTTAGATCTCGTTTACTAGTCGAAACAATTACCAATTGTTAAGACAACACAATAATCAAAACTTTATAATTCAAAAAACGGAAATCGCTTGGGTCACATATCATTGTAAACAATTGATACTTTTAAATAAACAACAGAAGATATGTGTTTTAAAAGCATGAAAATTGATAATACACGTGGTTTAAATGATAAACATGACTAAGAATAACTGGATATTAAACAACCATTTATAAATGAATTGCTTCAAAGTATACAATACTTTGAAGCTCTTTTAGTTTTAGTTATTGGCAACTGGAAGGTAAAGGCATGTGCAATTGAATAACAAAATGTGTTTGGTCGATTGAGGGACAGTGTTAGAAGTACTACCTTGGTACCTGTGACAAAGATTTCCGAAAAAGTCTTACCTTTAAAGGGGCAGTAGCACGTTATCAGGGGGAATATAAGGTGATGTCAGGAAAATGAAAATGAATGGTTCCAATTGAAAGACAATGTATTTAAACTAAATGGAGCAGTAATAATTCAGATATATAACGTTAAGTTTAGCCATGCAATTGCTTTTTCTTACACAAAATGAATTAAAGGTGTTCACACAAAATGGCCGCCAACGGATTTTATGTGAATCTTCATACTTTTTACTCAGACTATGGATGATTGGCTTGTGTAATGAGATTTTTGACACTGTCAAAATGATACATTTAGCATTTACTTACAATTATGAGTGAAAAATTTGAAATATAAAATTGTCAAAAAACGTGCTACTGCCCCTTTAAAGTCCAAAACATTTATTTAGTGAAATGAGAAAGTGTATTCGGAACTGACTTTCCTCAGTGAATAAGTAAACACTGTAAAGTCATTTGCTATTAATTGTAAAGTTCGCTTTTGAATATGTCTTGGGTTTAGTTGGTACCATTCCACTTACGGATTTTATTCAGTCATTAAACTAATACAATCATTTTTCCATCCAAATGATACTCATGTACTACCCCAGCACCACTATTACAGTGATGTTTTCCAATACTGCAGTCCAAATAATCTTAAAATTCTTGATTATCTTATATCTTTATCTTCTAAATATTAATTATGTTTTGGATAAATTATGTTTTAAAACATAAGGCATTATAATGTTAGATAATATTGACAGTACAACCGAAATTAAACATTTGACCCCATGCCTATTTGAGAAAATGCCAAAAAAAATTCTATCTTGCCACACATCTGTATATGAAATGTAAAATTATAAATTTACAAATACTCCAAAAGTTGTGACTATTCAGCATATTGCAAATTTGATATCAAACGACAATTGTATAAACATGTATGTTCTAATATCAATATTGTTAATTGTAAATTGTGAAAAATCCAACTTTGCCCAACATGATAATATAACATAGGATTTCTAATATAGTTAAAATATAGTTCGTACAGCAGTTGAACATGATGTCCACGCCTTCTACAGGAATCTCTGTTACTAGCAGGACCCTGTCTGAGCTAGAATCACAGAATCTTCATTGTTGCAATCAATTTGTATTTCGTTTGATCTCTTTACGGTTGTTAAAATTGAGGGTACATTTCATGCGCGATGTGCACATGTTTCTGACGATTAAGGTCTGGCGAAGACAAAGGCCAAATATGTCATTTGATGATGTGACGGAACCGGAAGTATGATTTTCATCTCTAGGGGATTTAGAAACAATCGTCATACGACATACAATGTACTCGTAGAGAGATTTGGGGGTTAGAGATGAGTAACGTCTGATTTGAAGAACGGCTAAAGAACTAACTTAATGAATAATCAAGACATTCGTACTGTCGTACATTCGTACAGGTAAAACGACACTCACTCGTTGGTAACAAAGTTCTTAAGAGTAAGGTCGACACTTGCTCTTTGCTTACAAAGTAATCTAAAGTAAGAATGCAACCTACTGTTTGCTTACAAAGTGATTTAGATTAAGAACGAGAATATCTCTTTGCTTACAGCGTGCTCCAAATTAAGAACGACGCCTATCTTTGTTTACAAAGGGATTTTTGTAAGAATGACATATACGAACGAGAATATATCTTTGCTTACACAATGCTTTAGGGTAAGAATGAGAATAACTCTTCACTTAAAAGCCGTTAAGGGTAAGAACGAGAATTACGCTTGCTTTCAAAGTGATTTAGAGTTATAACGAAAAATAAATTTGATTACAGAGCGTTTTAGACTAACAATATGACTTACTCTGTGCTTTCATGAAGCTTTTGGGTAAGAACGATGAGAACGTTTGCTTTCATTATGATCTTGGCTAAGATATAGAATGAAAGTTTGCTTACAAGATACCCTTAGTTAAAAACGAGACTTCCTGTTTACCTACAGGATGCTCTAGGACCATGTGCAGGTGATCCTTGCAATGGACACGGACGATGCCTGGAGACGAAGACCTCTGACGATGAGCTGATTGCAATCTGTCTCTGCTCCAAAGGGTGGGGCGGCTCCAGGTGTGACATGGCAGGTAAGACCTAGAAATCAGTTTGTTTCTGGTTCGCCCTCGACAGTTTCGAATCCCCGCATCAAGCCTTATTTATCCAGATGTTGACAACAAGGGGGAAAATGGAAATGTAGTCACGTGGGCCAGAAAAACATGGAAATAAACGGTTACATACTTTTGGAAAAAAATAATATTTTACAAAGAAAAGAAGTTGAGACTTATTAAATTTAACTCGTTTCTTCTAGTGTATGCCTTCAAAGACATAGTTATAAAGTGATCGAAAGTTTATATATATATTTTTTTCAAATTCTGTTGAATAATTTTCAGGTTCAATAATAACATAAATATTTGGACCTTTTTGGTAAGGGTTTTTGGGGAAGGGTCGGATCATGTCAAGAATATATATTATTGATCAACTTCAGCACGTCGAAATAAAATAATTATATATCAGGAACACACCATGTTCATATCAGTATCAATGGACATGTTGATCCAACTTTTGAGAGGAAGTAAGTCTATGATATATCTCCATTAAAGGGACAGTCCTATCGGGTTATGCATAAATTGGAATGTTCCACAACTTTCAACAATAAATACCCGATAGGACCGTCCCTTTAATGAACATGGTGAAAGTCTATGGAAGACGTCTGACGTGTGAAGCTTATACACTGAAGGGCAAACGAAACTTTCCCTTAGAAAAGTGTCACCAATTTATGAAATATGTCACATCATTGGTATTTTTCCACTTAAATGGTATTGTTTAGAACCGGGAATCGTATTTGGTGTGCGCTAACGTCAAAACGTAACTTTACTAAAATTATATGGCAAATTTGGCGAAAATCTCGTGCATCTCCAATGTCGTAGGATGCACATGCAAAAAGGGTATAAAACCCACGACAGACACTTGGGAGACACTTGAAGTAACAGAAAAACACAAAAGAATGCCAAGGTTAACGACAGCAGAACTCGAGAGGGCAATTGGAATGCTGCAATTCGGAGCTACAACTGGCCAAGTTGCTAAAACGTTTGGCTGCACTGTAGTTACCGCCAGGAATCTTCGCACGCACTTTCAACAGACAGGACAGGCCTCAAATAGACCACGTACAGGCAGACCCCGGGTAATAACAGCGCAGGAAGACCGGTATTTGAGGGTATTGCACCTGAGAAACCGCTTTCTGACGGTGACGGTGACGTCATCAGCAGCAACGGCATTAGGTCGCCACGTCAGTCAGTTACTAGAAGACTCCGTTCCTTTGGTATCAGAGCATACCGACCATTCCGGGAAACGGTGCTTACCAACAGACATCGGCAGCTGAGACTTCGTTGGGCCGCACAAGTACGACGATGGCAGCTACGTGACTGGCGTCGGGAGCTTTTTTCAGACGAAAGCCGATTCGCAATATCAAGCGATGATTGAAGAGTGAGGGTTTACAGACGGGCAGGTGAAAGAACGGCAAATTGTTGTGTTCAGGAGTTAGAACCTTATGGTGGTGGTAGTGTGATGGTCTGGGGTGGCATTTGTGGTGACCAAGAGACAGAACTTGTTGTGGTTAACGGTAATCTGACAGCCCAACGTTATATCGACCAGGTACTGAGGCCAGCAGTCCTCCCATTTCTGCAGCGACAACCACAGGGAGTGCTATTTCAACACGATAATGCCCCAACACATGTTGCCAGAGTAGTTGGTAACTTCCTCAACGTCAATAACGTCAACGTCATGCCATGGCCTGCTAGATCTCCAGATACGCGCCCATCGAGCACTTATGGGACCACCTTGACAGGCGGAGTCGACAGAATCCGCCAATCAACCGCCAACAGTTGGCTCAGGTTCTCACCGAGGAATGAAAGCGTGTCCCAGCTGACGTCACCAGACGCTTAACTACGTCAGCCCGAAGACGTGTCTTTGTCTGTATAAATGCAAGAGGTGGACACACTCGGCATAAGAGACTCACATTACTGTTATTCCATGCTGTCAATATGGATACATCTGACATGAAATTCCGAGTTTGACCCCATGTCCATTTGTTTATATCCTGTGATTAATGCACTTGATGAATCTTTACTTTTCATCTCTTACATATGCATGGATGCATTATTAAACAAAAACAACCTTCAAAACTCTCATTGCCTTTGTTATTTTTTATTGAAGTTAATATCAAACAAGGGAAAGTTGTTTATGCCCGTCAGTGTATATACCCATTCACATCATTGTCCAATGTTGTAACGTCACTCAACTGAGTACAAGAAGCATATTCATCATTTCTGCGTGTCCTTAAACATATTTACTGCTTGTCTGACAGACGCTGAACCGGAATGGGGTACCTGGCAAGCATGGGACGACTGTTCAGTCACTTGTGACCGGGGATACCGACTGCGCACGCGCAACTGTGAGGACGGAAGTAACGGTCAGACTCTCAGCTCAATGGAGTGCTATGGACGTGACATCGAGTACGAGGCTTGTACGATGCCGGATTGTCCACGTGAGTAACATATCAGTGATAATAATTATTTAGAATTTATATAAAGTTGAAATTTAATTACATGTGTTATTGTGTTGCACTATGTTATTTGATATATAGATCTTTCCAAAAAGGCCTTTACCCTCACAAACTCTTGGAAGATGTGTAGTATATAGGCTTCATTTTAAACAATCCAATTTTTACAAACTGCTTTAGGTACGTAAGAACGAGAATATTTATTTTGTTTACAAAGTTACAAAGTGCTCTAGGGTTAGAAAAAGGCTTAATCTTTACTTACCAAGTGCTTTAATTTGAACGAGGTTTAGTTTTTGTTTCAAAAGTACTTTAGGGTACATAAGAACGAGAATAACTTTTTGCTTTCAAAGTGATCTTGGGTAAGAACGAGAATAACTATAACTACAAAGTGCTCTAAGGAAAGACATATAAGGTCTTATCGATTTCATACACAAACTCTTGTCAAAAATATTTCATATTGCATGTAATTGTATTCTGGAACTGAATATTGCACGTTACATAAGTAAATGTCAACGGTTTGTTAAAAAAAGTCGTTAACAAAACTTTGCTATTACTCAAATGATTTACAGGCTGGGACGAGTGGGGCGAGTGGGGTAACTGCACCACCTACCAGACGTGTGGGCGTGGCTACAAGGTGCGCCACCGCACGTGCACCAATGGCGGCACGCCTGGAGTTGATCGTTACTGCCTTGGTTCGACCAATGAGACGACTGTTTGTTATGGACTCAACTGCAAAGGTGGGTGGCAAAATAAAGATATTACTTTTTTTCAGTTTCCCCATGTAATCTCTCTCGTCTCGTTTTTTTGCAGCTGGTACATAGTATTTTGTATCAAAATGTGTGTTACATCTATGCCTGTACGAGATTAGAAGTAAATAAACAAATTCTCCCTCATGTGAATCCCTTTTCTTGCTTGTAAAAGCGTCCTTTTTGGTTGGTAACATTATGTCCTTCCAACAGATATGACTTTTGTCCGTTTTTTATTTTACCTCACATAGGCAGATCAAGTCATGTTGATTAAGCCTCTGTTCTATTACGCCGAAATCCATGGGTTCCGGCAGTTTCCCCTGGCGGAAAAAACCCCGCATCTCAATCCATTTGAAATTCTTTATCAAATGACAACACTTCTCGCATGGAAAAGGTGGTTCATATCACAATGCTTTTGCCTTGATTCAGTAGCCAAAACGATGATTTAAGAACAGCGTCGCTGATTGCACAACAAACTGTGATTGCCTCCAATCAGGCATCTCCCATTCTATCCCACAAAGTCGGCGTAATAGAACAGAGTCTAAATCAACATGACTTGATCTGCCTCTGTGAGGAGAGAATGCATCTTTCAAGGCAATTCGTGTTTAAAGGGGCAGTAGCACGTTTCTTGATAATTTTTATTTTTAAATTTATCCCTGATAATTGTAAGTTAATGCTAAATGAATTGTTTTGATAGTGTCAAAAATCTCGTAACACAAACCAATTATCCATAGTCAGAGGACAAAGTATGAAGAGTCACCTAAAATCAATGGGCGGCCATTTTGTGTGAACACCTTTAATTCATTTTGTGTAAGAAAAAGGAATCGCATGGCTAAAATTTACATTATATATTTGAATTATTACGTCTCCATTTAGTTTAAATACATTGTCTTTCAATTGGAACCATTAATTTTCATTTTCCTGACATCACCTTATATTCCCCCTGAAAACGTGCTACTGCCCCTTTAAAATAAAGGTTCGCATAGCTTTGTTGGAGGTACTCAGGTCTTCTGTTAGTATAGTCATAGACCGAAAGCTCATATGAACTATAAAGCTCATTTGAAACCTCGCTACTGATTGTAAAAACTAAACTTCTATTGTATAAGAAGGGTTCCCGATCTTAACACTGATTTCATATTTCAGTTCATAATAGTAAACAAAGATAAGAAATGCCCCCGTTTTTACTACAGGTCTGATGCGCCTGAGAGGCGGAGCCGCGTACGGAGAAGGTCGAGTTGAATTATACAACGACGTATCGAAGGAATGGGGGCTAGTTTGCGGGGATCAGTGGACGCTTCAATCAGCTGACCTCGTCTGTAAACAGCTTGGCATGCCAGGGGCGTATCAAGGTTGGTTTGCTTCTCAGATTTTAATATTGAATGAATAGTATGTAATAATGTAATAAATGAATGTAATAAATGCCACCGCCCTGTTTCCCTCTTTTAATACTGACTGTGGATACATTTTTTATCTGTAAATTATTTCCAAAAATGCCTAACTTCTTTTTGAAATCTCCAAGTTTAATTCATCAGTTTGGCGATAACGTAATTCAGAAAAAAAAACCTTTTTCGAGCTGTGGTACTTTGTACACTTGTGCTTGAAACAGACATCAAGAGAGATTATCAAAACATATTTTTTTGCTTTGAAATGCACATAGATGGCATGAATGATATGAATTCAAAACATCTTTCAAATACATCCCCAAATGGCAATTATTGTTTTCAATGAAAAACAGTCATGTATATTCGCGGAAGCAAAATTCACAGTTCCAATTTATACGAATGCTATTTATATAATCTATAAAAAAATTACAACTGTCATTCTTACTGCTTAAGATAGCTTTCCAAAATAATAATGACTGAATGATGATCCTCATTGTCAGATTTTCATCCGTATCACGATTTCAAACATACCTCAGGTTACTTTGTATCATCGTTAACCTTTAACATAAAAATTTCCTATGACAATGGATACTTCTCGATCAAATGACACGGGTAGCACGCGAAAAGCGTGCAGCACGTGCAAAGTCGTGTCAACTGACAGCGGGTGGGTGAATCAGACGTGTCCATTTTATATGCAAGCATTCAACGCTAAAACCCAATTTCGAATAAAGGGGAATGTTTATTATTGTATATATAGTGTATATTTGTATATATTAATGTATATATTTATATAAAAATAGTGATAATTCCGTTGAAGTTACGTTGATATTGACTCTACACAAGTAGTCACTCGTGTTGTAAAGACGAGATGACATCACTGCTTGGTTATTAATCTATATTTGATTCCCCTCAACCAGCCACCCAGGACAGCCGTTTCGGAGCAGGGGAGGGGCAGTATGGGGTGACAAGTCTGAGTTGTACGGGGGGTGAGCGGACAGTGCAGATGTGTGAACGGAACCCATGGTCTCTCTCTTCAACCTGCGGGACCACCAACCAGCCCGCTGGCGTCGTCTGTAAAGGTGGGGTCTCTTTTTCCTGCTGCTGTTGGTTATTTATAATTTTAGTGGACCTTCTAGATACTCCAATAAGCTAGGCTGTTTCATTGAGAACCTAAAATACATTAAATCTTCAATAAAAAATGAAAATGAAGAAATTCAAGATTTTCATTTCAATTGACCTTACATTTTCTGTAATCAGATTGGTAATTTCTGGTTAAATTTAAACTTCCTCGAAATTCGCAGTTTTATCATGACGAAAAACGATTACGTTCTTGCTTCTTAAATCGGACTTAAATGGAAGAATCATAATAACGCAGTCCATTTAAAACACTTCACTTCAAATATTGTTTTGATGAGGATTGTTTTTCTTTGAAGAACAATTTTTCTTTGAAGAACAATGTTCTCTTGAAGAGCAATTTGCTTTTGGAGAGCAGGTTTCTTTTGAAGAATGTGAATAACAATAAGCAACATGTCACCGAAACTTCACTACCAATGGGCTAAATCCGTGTTGACAGTGAACGGTGTGTGGACTCTATGGGAAGAGTGGGGAGGTTGTTCTGTCACCTGCGAGGAAGGCATCCGGCAGCGCACGCGCAGTTGCAACCATCCGCCTGCTTTGCATGGCGGGAGAGATTGTGTTGGCGACACAATGCAGACGAAATCTTGCACGCTCGACATGTGTCCAGGTAGGTCTTATTGCCAATTGCCTCGTGCTTATGTAAATTTCAATGACGTCATAATTATAAAATTCTTAAATTGATATTTAACAAATCCGAAAATGTTATCAAACCTTATAAATCAACACTGTGAATGTTATGTAATCATTAAACTTATAAATTTAACTTAGTATCTGTGAATTGAATTATAAATTCAACTTAGCATTTGTGAACATATTGTGTGGATGATTGTGAACTTCTTTTATAACCCCCATGTGCAATGACTATGCAAGTCACCCCCACCAAGTATACCCAGACACATGGCATGGTCGGTCTCGTAACAGACTGATGGACGAATGCGACCATATGGTAACCCCGTTGAGTTGGCATGATACGTTTTGCACGTGCATGATAAAAGGATTAACAATATTCAGCCTGCATGCAGATAATGCAAATAGTTAATTTTTACAGTGTTTGAGATCTCGACTTATTTTCAAACTTATTTCACCCGCATACGATGTTCACTAAAATACAGGGGCGGATTCAGAGGGAGACAGAGGGTCTTTTGCTTTGAATTTGGTTTGGCCATTAAAAGAGGGAACCCCTTCCCCTTCCCATGGAATATGGGTTTTGCACACAAAAAGGGTGAACCCCCTTCACCCTTTAGGATAAATGTATCCGCCACTACAATATTATATTCCTATTGATTAAAAAATTCATCTGGATGTAAGTTTCAAAATTGTGTGTATCATCCCTCTGGTTACATCCAGAAATCCTGTCCTCAGCTCTTGCAATATGCAACGTAAGTTATACAGACAATATGGCTCAAACTAACTCCTTAAATGTTTTTCATTATACCACATATTTTTTAAGCATGTCACATTTTATCAGCATTAGTTCTATGAGGGAAGCCTTCCTTATTGCGCCAAAAAATTAACGTCTAAATAATGAAGATCAGGTTTACCCTTTTGACTTCTATCTTTCGTGACCACAACACAAAACAATTGTATTTGCACTGCTAGTAAAGAGCTGAATTTCCACACCTGAACTTTCAAACTTGAGGAAAATCTCTCGAGTTATTACTTTTCTTAAAAAAAATGAAGATTTCAATTTGGTGAACTTAATGTATTTAAAATTCCATTAATACAAGATTCGTTAGGTAGACCTGACAGGAAAAAAACACCACGAAATCAGAGAAACTAATTCATTTTCTTGACTTAAAATATTCATAAGCGTTCCCATCCCAGGAAATAGGACCCAAACTTTTTAACATTAACCAAAGATCGTCGTAACACAGTGACACCTTCTTGAAGCTAAGTCCAGATCGTGCCGTTTCAATATTACGTACATGACCTAAATAGAGCATATCACTACGAAACGCTAAATAATTATCAACAAATCAAAATTGTTTGTCAATATAAATGGTAATTTTTTTCGAGATTTCTGATTCTATGAAAGCAGGAAAATCCCACAAAACAAACCCTTTTTCTATTTCTTATTTTTTCAGCATAACCATCATAATCGGCATGCTTTAAGAATCGAAAGGAGTCCATACAAAAAGACGTTTTAACTTGCCCAAGCTCTCTCTGATTTCATGGTATAGAAAGATTCCGCACCAAATTCACCCGAGATCGTTGTGTGAGCAATAGACACAGTTTGAGCATCACTGTTGTAGGCAATGGCACGTGGCTGGAGTGGGGGGCGTGGTCCCTCTGTGACGTCACATGCGGCATAGGCGAGCAGCTGCGAGAGCGAGTTTGCCTCAATGAGACTGAAGTTTGCACTGGTGGGAGCACGGAGACGCAACCATGTGATGAGGGGTCGTGCACGACCGGTCCTGGTACTACCATTGAGGAGACTTCAACCGCTGCATGAGCGCACACACACGTGCATGCATACAAACGTTGATCGCCAATAGTTGTGTAGTTACTGTGATTTCATACCATTGATAACATGACTGTGATCTATTTGACCCCAAAGGCGATGGGACCTTTATCGCTCTTGGCTTCATGATGTTATTGCCAGAAGGATTTTAAACAAGGGGAATCATTTATTATACTGGAACCTTTCATAAATCCAATATACTGCTGAATCTTTACATTATGCCCTGAGACCCTTTCTAACCTGTTTCAAAGGCTTCTGATTCTCTTTGGTCAAGAATGGACTTTATTTAGTGCCTTGATAGTGTGCATATTTGTACTACCATATTTGCCTAGAGTATCCCAAAAATGAAGCAAATACTTAACCCGTTAGTGCCTTTAGTAAGAAATAATGCTTCTTCTTCAACGCATCCTTTTCAGTTATCACCTTCATTGACTCCAATAGTAGAGAACCAAATTATGCGTGTGGATATCATAAACGAACGTCTCAGCTGAGATTGTGTATTTACACTTGTGATGGAACTTTTTATCTTAACCCGCATGTTTATCTTACATTTTGAAATAAATTCCGTTGTTATGAAATTGTTTTATATTTTTGACACAAAGGGTTGATATCTACAGAGGTAAAAGTTAAGCATCCTTAATAAATAAACTAAAGGAAAACTCTAATGGTGACATTTTCGTATTTGGACAACGGTCTGGTTATATTAATCCGAAGGATGATAAAAATGACAAATCATAAAACAACAAATACTTCATGTGCAACAAAATACCTATGGTTTTTCTAAACTGTATGATCCTGTAGAAATTGTCTCCCTTTTGCTTGTCCTCGTATTCTTAGTCATGACTTCAAACAATGGCGCATAGGAGGTTGTCAATTGCGCAAAGATGGCATCTAATTGGATGTAGATTGTGAGTCTGCAATTTGAATCTGTTCTTTGGCAATAGTCGACAATGCATGATTTAGGGCTCTTAAAGCTACCGATTTTGACAATCATCCCAAATGGTCCTTCTCTAAACAATCTCACAATTGAACGGTCAATTATGAGTTCATGAGTCCCTCAACTGGCAATCACTGTTCAACCTATTAAAAGCTCATAGACTGATGATTTCATGTCATTATAACATTAATTTGATTCATCAAAGGATATCCCTTCAAATAAGGGTATAGGAACATCGAATTTCTTCTTGGTTTCAAAATTATAATGTTTCCCAAAAAACAATACTGTAACAATTAGTTTCATTTGCGCAAGTCGATTTTACAACAATCCTTCAATCCTTAAGTATGTCTTTATAAAAAAATCGCTACCAGAGTCTCCCCTTCCCTCAATTTAGATTGAATGAAAAACAGTATCATCTGATGCCGGATAGCAATTAATCATGGTATGAGATGAGTTTACAAAATCTTACAACAAGATTACAACTGTTGGCGTTCACTTCACCAAATACAACACAATAATCATTAAAGCCCTGCAAGGGATCGCTGCATGAGCACGTATTGCATGGATACGATTCGGACCAATCACAGCATGAGTGTCGATCACGTGATGATGTACTTCCTGCTGACAGTGGACGGACAATGGCGGACGTGGGGCGAATGGTCCACGTGCTCGACGTCTTGTGGTAAGGGGACGCAGTGGAGGGAACGCACGTGCAACGGACCCTTCCATAATGGACTCGACTGCACGGGGGAGAAACAACAGACGCAGGAGTGTCAGATCAGGAAGTGCCCAGGTGAGAAAACTCTTTTGATGTGGTTAGGATCTTTTGGGACTTTCGGAATAGTTAATGAAAATGTTTGTTTTGAATTTTTGAAGCTTGCTATACAGGGGGCATGAGGTCAAACAACGTTGATAATTAATGATTGTATTGACATTTGTTTTCAGCAGCTGTGGTGCCGAAATACCATCAAAATTAACTTTAGATTATCCAATTAATTAAGATGTTAGGTATATGACATCCTGCTACATCAGCTTAACTCCTACAATACCCTGATACCCATCACAGGGACATGAGCAGACAAAGACATGACTTAACTAGAATGATAATGAAAGTTTAAGGAAGAGAGGCCCATGGATATTAAGCTGTAGGCCCCTGCGTTTTGTTAACTGAAAAATGCATGTTGTATGGTCATGACAAATCAACGATACAAAACAAATGTTTCTATGGGTATCAGGGTATTGTAGTGGCATCACAGATAAACAATCGCTCCTGTAGCAGGAGGCACACGTTGCATTGTCGATGACGAGGTGAGACCAAAAGAAATGATAACCTCTTATTCCCCCTTTTTAAAACAATCCATCACTTTTTTGCCATTAATTAAAAAGAAAATACCCCTAAGACAAAATCATTATAATTTAAGCGCCATCGATGAAATATATGATAGCCATTTTAGAATATATATTAGAGTAAGTTTAATACCTTTTTCTAGGAACTTTTAGTCCAACGGAAGCCATGGCACAATCTCTTTCTCGATAGGTCCTGTATTACGCTCTAGGTGCTGTTGATTTCAGTGGACGGCGTGTGGAACGGATGGGAGACGTGGGGGGATTGCACCGTCATCTGCGGGGGTGGCACGCGCTTGAGAACACGCACCTGTCAGGGTCCCTTCTTTGAGGGTGCCCCCTGCCCGGGGGACGAGAGTCACACAGAACCCTGTAACCTCTTTGAGTGCCCAGGTATGTCGCCTGGTTCCCCTCGTTATACCGCACTTCATTATGACGCTGGACCTTGCAGACTTTCAGGATAAACCCTTAGATCTTCAAAGTCATTAAAGTTGTCGTTATAATGCTTTTGAATTGACCTTATAGAAGGAACTTTCCGATTCATCATAAAAATGTAGCTGTTACGTTTAACCACTCGCCTTTTAAAAGGAGATTTCTTGATGTAAATATTGAATGGCATTTAGAAACTGGTACTCTGTACTCAAAGAAAAGGAAGACGTAACCTACCAAAAAGGCCCAGATGCAGGCCCAAAAGCGTCGTAAGAAATCAAATGAGGAAGTTTTGTTTTGTAATTCCTTCTGAACTTTTCTGTGAATTTTGCTATTTTTGCATTTAAATAAATCATATGTTTTTGTACATAAATGATCAAGACAAAGTTTATTTGTGACTCTTCCAAAATGAAAAAAAAAACTTTTCAGAAATAATAAACATTTTTCTTTGTTCATATCTGTTTATGATCCGAATTAAAAGAATATTTGTTAAAGCCAAGTAAAAATGTGAAATTTTGACTTTTTACAATTGATGAGAGATTTCGAGTTTGATTAGCTGACTGCATCTCGCTCGTATATATTGTATACACGGTATTAAAGTAGGACACACGAGGTAGGTACATTGTTCTTGTAGGTGCTAGATGGTAGTCAGAGAGAAGCTTGTAGCATCAGTAGTAGCTGAGATCTTAGTGTTGCTGCTTCCATACTAGTTCAGACTTGCTAGTTAATTAGTTAGTTCATACCTCGTACTTGCTGGTATGCTTTGAGCTGCTAAGAAATATCCTACGCTTTTACAGTAGTTTTAAAATGTTTTATACGACGCTGCGCATGATAAAAACATTTGCGCACTAATAGCTGCTGCGCATGTTCGAAGGCTCGCTGCGCATGTGTGACATGAATTATGGGAGGGTGCTAAGCTACTAACATACTAAACTGGAGATACGGCATTGTCATTGGCTGCTGACGAAGAATGTGATTGGATGTTGTAAATACACGTGTCAGTTAGTTTTCCATAGACCAGACGTGGGTAGAACGTCATTAGACTAGCGACCTTCACCCTTAGGAATGCAAACATACATGATCTGTGTTATCTGCGTCCCACACGTGCAGTTGATGGCGCATGGTTGCCGTGGCATGATTGGAGGGACTGCAATGTCACGTGTGGCGGTGGACAACAAATCAGGAAACGAGACTGCTCCAAACCCAAACATGGAGGCAATAACTGTGAAGGGCCGAGTCAGGAGATGAGAGACTGTAGCACCCAAAACTGCCCAGGTGAGCTTCCCTCCTGGGTCACGTGATACATCACGTGACTCACCGGAAGGCGGTTCTCCAGCAGAGTTTATACTTTCCTTTGAACATGGACAGCAGGCAGAATGACCACTTTTACTAGAACTTACGACGCCTTGTGTGCTATTACAAGAATCCTGTTGCATTGAAGACTCTATTCTTTAGACTGGTTGGGTGTTAGGTTAGGATGTATGCTCTCTCCGGTAAAGTGAGCAGCATGTTCAAAGTTAAATATAAACTTTATTGGAAAATCTTTTATCTACACTCATCATAGTTTACCAAACAACAACCATGCCCATATTTTTCTCTAAGATCTCTAAGATTTACGTTCATCATGTTAGTTAGTTATCTTACGCTGTTGAATTATGTGCCCCTCCTCTCAAGTAAGAACAGATTTTCACTTTCAGTGGACGCAACATGGCAACCTTGGGCGGACTGGGAGACATGCAATGCGTCGTGCGGCGGCGGCACTCAGCGGCGCATGCGCACTTGTCGAGAAGGTCTGCATGGCGGACTCGATTGCACTGGCCCGGCGGAAGAATTTCAGGACTGCAACATGCATGCGTGCCCAGGTAGTTCTATCTTCAAGCGTCAGGAATTTTTTTTTGCATTTTTGCTGCGTTGCTGCAATGTAATGGTAAACTCGTGATAAATTACATTCTTCATTTTTTCTCAACCTTTTAATGAATTCTATCTCTGCACATTTCATTAACATCCTTTTTGAATATTAATATTCTTGGTTTCTTTTCTTACAGAAAATAAGACTAAGACAGTTCTTGGTGAGTTGCAGGCTGACCTTGTCAAGAATCCACTGAGCTGGACTTTTAGTTAACACAGCGTTGTTTAACTACTTTGCGTCGCAATTTGCAAGCGAAATATAATGGCGATATCACTTTTAATCTGTTTAAATGACGTTCCTCCCACAGCTCCATATATATGATAATTATCATTAACAATTAACAAGTATCACTTCATACGAAATAACCTTTCAAGCTTATAAGATAAATCTGGGACTCAAAACGTAACGCTTGATTTGAAGGGGGGGGGGGGGGGGGGGAGTTGTTACCTTATTGTTTTAGAACAGATATTTTCGATACTTAAAGAATAAGCTTGAATTAATGTTGTAAGATGCAGTTATTTTTGGTCTTCATAGTTTAAAAGATAGAACCATTAAACGATTAAATATGTATTTTAACAATGAAGAGGTAAGATATAGCAAAACAAGTAGAAAAATACGGAGTGTTTATAGTCACAGTGTGTGAATAGCAACAGAGTGTAAAACCACAGAGTGTGAATAGATACATAGATTTAGATGTTGTTGACAGTGTTTTAACACTTTCACAAAAATAATGTTTGGAAAGTGTTAAAATGTAGCAAAAAATACTTAAGTTTGTTACAGAATTGTAGATAAATGTTGTTCTGTTATTACCACGTGTGTTCCATTAAATGTTTTATATATTTATGACGTACTATGTAGGTTAAACGTTACAATGTTAATAGTGATATGATTTTGTAAAATTGTATACTGTTAAAAACAGTTGTCTAACTTAAGAACTCCTAAAAATCGTATCTGTAAACACTATGTACAATTCCCTCCAAGTAATCAAATTGACCGTTAGTTAAACTAGGATCAAACATCGAACAAAACAAGTTTTTTTATATTTCAATAAAGACAACTAATTCATGTCACTTGTTAAAACAGATACTTCAACTAAGCCATGTTATTGATTAGGACTGGACATTCTAAGTTTGTTTTGTATTTGAAAAAATACACAATCGATATTAAACGATGTTGTGTTGTTCACCAACAAGTTGGACTTAATCCTGAATCTTTAAATCAACCATCAACGTGATTTAACAGACAACCAAACTTAACCATGTTGTGTAGTTGTTCTCGGAATATTAAAGCAAAACTCATTTTGTAACCGGAAATAGACATAACCTTTAACCTCGTATTGTAAAAATAACCCAGTGTGTAGTGTATTTCAACCACCAAATCGACACTGCTGTGTATTTTGATCCGGACATTTGTAAAACATTGGTGTGTATGTAAACCCTGAAATCAAACTTAAAGCGTGACTTGGCAGAAGCATGACCATATCGTCATGCATTAATAAATGGACCAATGCCCTCTTGTGTATTCTGTCCCTTGTCAACCTTAATCCTGTTGGTTTTTTACCCGGGAAGTCTAACAAAATCTTGTTTTTAAAGTCAACCTTTTTTTCTCATCTTGATTTTTTTATGCTTTTTAAAATTGTTGTCTGGAGTTGATTCCTCTATCTCACTCTAAAGAAATATTTAATAAAACAAGAGAAGACACTTTCTACAATTTATATTTAGCTGTCTGTGTGTCCCATTATTTGGAATTATAATCCTTTTTTTTATTAAATGACCCTTATGCGTATTAGACAATAAACTAGATAAATGATTATCTGTAACACTATAATGAATTTTAAACATCTAAGCACCGGTACCCGTGTTGTGCATTAAGCTCTCTATGAGACCCTCCAATTTGTACATGTTGTATACCTTGTACAACGTTGTTGTATGGTTGTATTGCAGTGGACGGTGAAGAGGTTGTTATGGTGGAGGGTAGGTTCTTCAAGCACATAAGTAGATACCATCACCAGTCTCTTGTCTCTTTGTCAAAATAAGTATCCAATGAATGTGATTTAATCAGCATCCTTATATTAGAAAAAATAGAATGCGATTTTAAAAGTGTAAATAATTCATGATAGTTTTTAGAACATTGTCCAAAATGAAGAAGTAAAAATTCAATAAGTTGTTTTTTTTAAAAGTAGAGATTAACCATGAGAAAAGCGTTTAGAATATCAAAATCCATCAATTCCAGATAAGCCCCCTTTTCATACTCATAGTCAGTGAAAATGCAGTTTTTATGTCAACTATGTAGGTAATAAATGACCAATCATATTAAAGTTATCGTTTATGGAAATCCTGTTATGTTTAGCTAAAAGGCAATAAGTAATTTGCATGACCGAAAGTATCGAACTTTATTTTACGATGTGTTCCCCTCTCTAAGTGGTAGTACCTCTAGTTTCTTCTGAGTTCCCTTTGTGACCATATAGCACTACATATTAAAATATCTGAGTTCAACAAGAGACCAAAGGTCAGTGGTCTAGTTTGACCATCACGAGCTTTAAAGGTGAAGGACGAATAGCGTGAATGATGACCGTAAAAATTACGATACATTGAAATGATTTTCAACCTATTCGTTTAATATTAATGCCCTCTTTGGTATCCAGAAAGGAATATTTCTTTTTTTAAATTTTTATACGTTAAACAGGATTAAATTATGTATGAACGACAGCACGGTCTCGTACAAAGTCATCTTTCACACCTATTCAAATTTTATCTTCTAAATTTGATTCCTCAAAATAGCTTATCTCAGCCTAAAAGATAAAACTTATTAAATACATACATAACATATTAACTAAAGTTAAAAGATAAAGCAATACAAGACTAGGGTATGTGGTCTGTTTTGCTCTATCTGAAAAAAAATCCTAAACCTTTTATAAAATAGGAATTAGGTTTCAGATATAAAGATTAAAACATTAAGGATCGACTGCATATACTGCTGCAAGTCTCACCGATATTGACTGTTTTCGTTTCGCTTGCAGTAAATGGTACATGGATCGAGCTGGGTGAGTTACCTCCCCTTGGATGGATCGGCGTGTTGATCACTGCGTCCACGCACTGCGCATCTTTCAGCCTTCTTTTCAGCTGAAAGCGTTTGACAAACTCACATGCAACGAGTGCACCGGTTACTGACCACGAGGCCTATAGTTTTCAGACGAATGTCCTGGTGAGAGTCCATGCGCTTAAGATTAACAAGCTTATTAAACAAAGCCCTAGTCAGAGCTATAAAATCTCATGCAATGTAAAAATGCTTAAGCGGTCCGCTGCGAAGCGCCAAGATAAATTGTCTCAATGCTCCTATGCTCGTGGTCAGAGACCGAGAGGCGTGGCAAACACTGACACATTTTGTTGCAGGCAAACTAAAGACCAAGGTGGGTGGTCTATGTTGCCGCTCACCCGACGGAAGCGACATCTTGCTTTAGATTAATGTACAAGGTCAAGGTCACATATGGGCCGGATTCTATCATTTTGCCTCAGGCATCGTACGTCCTTTTGCAAAATGTTTAGGATCATCACTGCGTTCATTCATTCACCCTATCGCTGTTTCTTTATGAAAATATAAAGCTCTTCCATGTGACCTTGGCCTTGTGTCTCCTCACTGTGAAATCTGCTCACCAGCCTAGTGTCTTCTTTCCCCTCCAGTGGATGGCAGTTGGCAGCCATGGAACGAGTGGTCCGCATGCTCACACAGGTGTGGTACGGGCACGCAGACACGCAATCGCACTTGTGACGGGCCCTTTTTCGGCGGCCAAGACTGTGTGGGCTCAAGCATGGACGTACTAAACTGTAACACCCATTCCTGTGCAGGTCAGTAGCTAGAGTCCACAACATCTCTTCTTCTTCTCCTCCTTCTTCTTGAACGTCTCCTTCTTTATGCCTTTCTTCTTCAGACTCATCCATCCTCATGCTTTCATATGTAGATGCTTTCTGTCACCCGTGTTTGTAGTCCCCGCTTAGTTGCTTCCGTTCATGCGCACATTTCACTGGCAGGGCAAGGATTGTTCTTCTGACTGCCATACATACAACATTTACTTGCAACTGTATATGTTATGGCCCTTCCTCTAGCAAAGTGGGGGATTTTGTCTTGAAACTAGGTATGCATACAGCAGGCGATTCCGAACTATCAGTTTCTCTTGTATCATCTGTAAAGACGCCAGGCGAATGCGCAGCTCCATGGCATTCAAGACATGGCTTGCTTTACAAAACTCATTATAAGGTAAGCTTCCTTTTCCTTCCTGTTTATTCTATACTGTTTTCTACCAATAACTTTTTTCTGTAATATCTTCTTAACCATATCTACTGAACTTCTTTTAGCATGAATATAACGTTTTTTCGTTTCAGTGACATTTACAAATTAAATTAATTAAGACAATGATGATCAATAATTTATTGCAGAGAGTCATTGTCTCGATACCTTGATAAACGTATTTTACATTTTCAGTTGATGGCATATGGAAGACATGGTCTTATTGGTCGAAATGTTCGGTCACGTGTGGCGGAAGTACCATATCAAGGTCAAGGTTGTGTGAGGGACCTTATTTCGGTGGCACAAACTGCAGTGGTTCGTGGCAGGAGGAAGTCCAATGTGGAGCCGACCCTTGCCCTAGTATGTGCACTCATCACTCCTCAGTTATCTCCCTTTGAAACTAAATGCATGACGTTGAGACCGTCCCCTTCATCTCAGATAAGCATGCTTACAGTTTCTATCACACGATAACCCAGTTCTAACCCTTTACCTTTATGCACACTAATTCCTATATGCCAAAATAAATACATGCTCGCTCGTTTGACACAAATAAGACCTAGTCTTAAGACAACACATGCAAATGTCTTTCAGTTGATGGGGTGTGGGAAAGCTGGTTAGAGTGGTCGGGCTGTCCTGTCACGTGTGGCGGAAGTCTTACACGAAGGTCAAGGTCGTGTAATGGTCCTCGTTTTGATGGCAAAAACTGCAGTGGTCCTTGGTTTGAAGAAAAACAATGTGGCACAGATCCTTGTCCTAGTACGTTTTCATATTCTGTTTTTTTCTCTCGAAATTTGAATTCAATTTTGGCAATTATTAAATATTTAGTATGAAATAAGGATGTTAATTTATCATGAAAATGAATTAGGAATATTTGAAAAACATACTTTCAGTTGATGGGGTATGGCTACCATGGTCCGACTGGTCACCATGTTCTGTCACGTGCGGCGGAAGTAAAAGTCAAAGGTCAAGGACATGTGATGGACCCAGATATGGCGGCAAAAATTGCAGTGAACCTTGGAATGAAGAGAAAGTTTGTGGCACCAACCCTTGCCCCAGTATGTCCTTGTTAGTTTCATCTCACCACTGTGATTGCACTGAATCCGAGACTTTACCTTCTCTTTCCCTTTCCTTAATGACTGTTGCTTGTGAAACAGCATGTCTCTGAATGCATCGTGACGTCTCCTTGTAGCCGCTTAGTCACTTGATATTATAAAGGTGGCTTAGCATAATTTAGTAATTAGACAAGGGCCTTACTCTTAAACGTATGGCAGACTGTAAAATACATCAATATGACTATTTCACCCTCTTTAGTTTTACACCAACCTTTGCAATGCCCTTCATTTTCACTTCATACCTACGAAGCCTTTTATTTCAGAATAGTTTATTTTGTTGTTTACGCATGAAACTTTTCAAAATAAATCCCATACTTGAAAATGTTCTATATTTGGAACATTACTATCTGAAAACAACAAATCGTATGTTTTTGCAAAGTTGATTTCAATTAAATTTGTTTTAGCCTTTTTTGATCGGGAGAAAAATAATTTCTGTCTGTTATGTTAATTGAAAGTGATTATGAATGTTGTTATATTTATCTACTTTTACGTCTTTGTCGACTTTCATCGTTGATTAAACATTGGAGGATGTTATTTCAGTTGATGGTGAATGGGAAGGTTGGTCGTCATGGGGAACTTGCAATGTTTCATGCGGAGGCGGAAGTCGATCGAGGTCACGTGCTTGTAACGAACCCAAATTTGGCGGGAAGAAATGTTATGGAGACACAATTGAATTGAAGAACTGCAACGATAATCCATGTCCAAGTGAGTAAATGATTGGTCTTTCAAAACATTAATTTGAGAAATCTACATGATAGCCTCTACATTATGGTTACCAATTGTAGATGACTTTGGACATTGCAAACGCGACTCTTTCTTCACGAAAATGAAATCAATTAATTACATCAATTAATTACATCATTCAATTTCATCAATGCATTATATCAATACATAATATCATTCAATTACATCAATGCATTATATCAATACATTACATCAATCAATTACATAATTCAATTTCATCAATGCATTATATCAATTCATTACATCATTCAATTACATCGATGCATTATAGCAATACATTACATCAATCAATTACATATTTCAATTTCATCAATGCATTATATCGATACATTACAGCATTCAATTACATCAATGCATTATATCAATACATTACATCAATCAATTACATCATTCAATTTCATCAATGCATTATATCAATACATTACAGCATTCAATTACATCAATGCATTATATCAATAAATTACATCAATCAATTACATTAATTACATCAGCTAGTCAATCGGCCAATTAGTCAATCAATCGAATGCAATCAGTTACAACATTCATCAATAATCGTTCGTTATGTCATCAGTGACGTCGAACATACATTTGTTCTGTAAAGTCAGCAGCATTCTCCATCTTGACTGAAAAACGTGATATCTGAGTTGAATCATAGTTAATGAAATGCTTCTTAAACCCATCAAAAATGTTCTCACATTGTGCTTCAAGTTCTTATTACCATTAAAATGTACTTTTCCTAATTCTTATTACCCTTTAAAAAAATGTCCCTCGTATTGTGCCCAGAGTTTATTACTACCTTTAAATAATTATCTTGCACAATGTGATACGAGTTTTTATTACCATGTTATAAATGTATCTAACATTGTGTTCCAAGTTCTTATTACCATTGAATGAATGTCTCTAACATTTTGCTCCAAGTTCTTTTCGCCATTAAAATGTCTCTCAAATTATGCTCCAAGTCCTTATTACCATTAAATTAATGTTTCTCACATTGTGCTCCAAGTCGACGGCGTATTCGACACCTGGGAGGAATGGGGTCCTTGCAGCCTCTCGTGTGGAGGAGGCGAGAAACTTCGAGACCGGAAGTGCATTGGCCCCTACCACGGAGGCAGTAATTGCACAGGACCTTGGGACGATCAAGGCAGTTGCAACACTCAACCTTGCCCGGGTATATGGGTCAAACAATATCATAATATATCTTACACGAAAATTATATTTCATAACATTTTCACATATTTTCATTCTAACACTTGCTTGTTCCCCAATTTAAACTTTTGTTTTCACATTTAATCCCTGGTGAATTTAATTATGTTTGCCTCTTACGAAATATCTTTATTACATTAAATCGTGTAAGTATTTTACAACTTTGATGAAATATTTGCATGCACACTTTAACCCTTGACCTGTTCACTCCGTGTTGTGTTAACCCTTTCTCTACGACTAACCCTTTCAGCACACTGTTTTCATCCTTGTCCTGTCGACAATCAAAGCGTCTGACTTTGAGAACCGTCAACCAACCACACCAAAGGTGCGGTAATTGTATAACGTTGCTATCTTCACATGAATGATATTAAACCTTTCTCTCCCTTTCACATAGATGTGAATGCTTGTCAATCCTGAAAGATCTGATGTATCCGTTTTATATGTCATAATTCTCATAAACGTTTGTCACATTCCGATGAATAAAACGAAACTCTTTTTTTTGTGTGTGCGTATTTTAATTTTTTTACCTAAACTCATGAATGCAAATTTACTTAAAAGGTTGATTCATGTTTAAAAAATCAAAATTTTAAGGGAAATCAACGCAAAAAGACGTATGATCGAATATTATGCTAAATCAATTTAGATCATTTTTTTGGATGACCAAAAATCAGTCTGCTTCTTCACAAAAAACGAATTATTCAACAAGCAAATATGTCTTTTTGATTAAAATAAAAGTTTAAGCAGATGTCCAAAAACAATCTTTAATATGAAAAATCTCATATGAATTCAAAATCAAGTGTGTATAAAATATACACTTATACATACTTGTCGTTTATACCATGAAATCTTGACATAAACATACATCTACCTCTAGTATTGATCGTAGACGACTTGCTGATTTTCAGTTGATGGAACATGGCTTCCGTGGGGAGAATTCAATGAATGTGACCTTACTTGTGGGGGTGGACTGCGCAGTCGCAGACGGATGTGTGAGAGCCCACAACATGGCGGGGCATACTGCGATGGTTCAAACGAGGAACAGGAAACATGCAATAATCAGAACTGTCCAGGTGAGGGGCTGGTTTTTAATGGACGCAGATACCCTGTATAAGTTCTGCCCCAAGGCGCAGGTTCTCTGAATACGTATGTCTTCTTACTACATTTACCGGAAAAACGAACTTCCCCTAATCACAGTAAGTCTGAAAACGCACTGCCCCTAATCGCATTTATTCTTAATACATTCTGACTATAATTGGAGTTCACACGTAATGGCGTTAACCATTCAGTTAGCCTTGAAACATACTGCCCTTAAACCCAGTTAGCCTTGATACGTACTGCTCTTAAACCCAGTTAGCCTTGAAACATACTGCCCTTAAACCCAGTTAGCCTTGATACATACTGCTCTTAAACCCAGTTAGCCTTGATACATACTGCCCTTAAACCCAGTTAGCCTTGATACATACTGCCCTTAAACCCAGTTAGCCTTGATACATACTGCCCTTAAACCCAGTTAGCCTTGATACGTACTGCTCTTAAACCAAGTTAGCCTTGAAACATACTGCCCTTAAACCCAGTTAGCCTTGATACATACTGCTCTTAAACCCAGTTAGCCTTGATACATACTGCCCTTAAACCCAGTTAGCCTTGATACATACTGCCCTTAAACCCAGTTAGCATTGATACATACTGCCCTTAAACCCAGTTAGCCTTGATACATACTGCCCTTAAACCCAGTTAGCCTTGATACATACTGCCCTTAAACCCAGTTAGCCTTGATACATACTGCCCTTAAACCCAGTTAGCCTTGATACATACTGCCCTTAAACCCAGTTAGCCTTGATACATACTGCTCTTAAACCCAGTTAGCCTTGATACGTACTGCCCTTAAACCCAGTTAGCCTTGATACATACTGCCCTTAAACCCAGTTAGCCTTGATACATACTGCCCTTAAACCCAGTTAGCCTTGATGCGTCCTGCCCTTAAACCCAGTTAGCCTTGATGCGTCCTGCCCTTAAACCCAGTTAGCCTTGATGCGTCCTGCCCTTAAACCCAGTAAGCCTTGATGCGTCCTGGCCCATTCGCAGTTACTCTGTATATATACTGATCCTTATCGAAGTTACTCTAATAACGTTCTGCCTCTTATCGTAGTTACCCTTAATATGTAGTGCCTACATCGCGGTTAACCTGAATATACAGTTCCTCTGAACACGACCTACCCTTATTACCGACGCATAGAAATTCATAATACCACCAACTTTGCTGTTTGTGCGAAGAGTGCTTTTGGAGTAACCTAACTTTTCGTGAGTACAACAATGTTAAGCTACCGGTTTGCGTTGACATTCTAACAAATATAGAGTGTACCAAACCATATTTGTAAAATAATTTGACAACAATATACAGTACTCAAAAGATGTTAAGAAACGCTCAAGTTGTATTATCATTTGTACGAACTTTAAATGACGGCAGCTCAAAGAGAAGTGGATTGTTTGAAATTTTGTTAATAGCCACATGCACACCTGACATGGGGTTACTGATTTTAAAACTTTTAAAACTTGATTAATTTTGGAATTTGGGAGTTTTCAATCGCTTTTTTTCAGGAATAAGGCATCACCAAGCTTTTCAGTACTAGAGATGTCACTTTAAAGATGCTATATCACACTTGCAATATTTTTATGCCCCCAAATCGGAGATTCCGGGGGTATATTGTTTTTCACCTGTCCGTCTGTCCGTCCGTCTGTCCGTTTGTCCACAAAAACTTTAACCTTGGTCATAACTTTTGATTGGTCAGAGCTAGGTCTTTGATACTTGACATATGGATCCCTTGTGATGAGACCTCTCAGATGACACCATGACATTTGACCTTGTGACCTTGACCTTGACACAGCGAGCAGGATGCATCCGGGGGCATTCGTGTTTCACAAACACATCTTGTTAAAAGTATTTTTAATGTATATGTTGTTTTTTTAGAAAAATTTAGCGACCAACCTTGAGAAAATCGGACCAAAATTCATCATATAGAAGGAGATAATTTACCAGAAAATACCGAAACGGCAGTCGACATAAGGGCGAATCAAGTGTGACCATTTCACAACTTCCGGTTTCTATATGTACGCTTGAAAACCGTCTTTGTCGCGCTCAACTAGATCTTATATTCTTTTTCTCCGAATTAGGTATTCGTTGCTGTCAAAGTTGATACCCGTCGAACGCAATTACGGTAGTTGAGACACGGTGTAAATCCTACAAGCATAATGATTACGTCACCGAAAGCGGGTTCGTTAAATGACATGCCCTTTCCAGGAGGGGTACTGTGCTTGAAGCGTCGAAATAAGTATGTTATTGTAAACAATCTAAATATGATATCAAAATTTCGACGAATTTTTTTTCTACAAAGTGATGTATTTCATTTCTCAATAGCTAAGTTTCATCCTGAACCGCTTGCAAGTATGATACAGCAACTTTAAAGGGGCAGTAGCACGTTTTTAGAGGGATTTTAAGGTGATGTCAGGAAGATAAAAATAAATGGTTCCATATGAAAGACCATGTATTTAAACTAAATGAAGCAGTAATAAATTAAATATACGTTGTAAAGTTCAGCCATGCGATTCCTTTTTCTTACATAAATGTATTAAAGGTGTTCACACAAAAATGGCTGCCAATGGATTAAATGTGAAGTTTTATAATTTGTTCTCTGACTATGAATTATTGGTTTCTTTAGTGAGATTTTTGACACTATCAAAATGGTACATTAAGCATTAACGTACAATTATCATTGAAAAATTTGAAATATAAAATTTTCAAAAAACGTGCTACTTCCCCTTCAATAGCGATAAAGTCAAGACCACAATGTTTTGAACCTGAGCCTCTTGTTTCTGACATCAAAGCGCAATGCAGAAACTGATTCACCCTCAACACTTGATTCCAATATGTCAGTTAGGTAGTGCTTATTCAATAAAATACAAAACGTTATCAATTGGCTGAGTTATTAAGTATATATGGGACACTATAAAGTGTTCCTTACATTCTTTTGAGTAGTATACAATCTTTTCTCTTGCAGTAAATGGCGAGTGGGATTCGTGGTCACTGTGGACTACATGTAGTTTGACCTGTGGCGGAGGGATCCAGTGGCGTGAACGGGAGTGCATTGGCCCTTTCTGGGGCGGCTACGACTGTCTGGGAGATGTGAAAGATTCTCGTGAATGCAATTCCGATAATTGTCCGGGTCAGTTGGGGAATTTCACCTTGGCAAATCCGGGAATGATACACTGCATGTTGAAATAGTAAAGTCTAATACGATGTACAATATTGTATTTGCACGTCCCAAACAGCTGATCAAGTAAGCAGGATGCATGACAAGGGAGATAAGTCTCAATATGGGAGACAATTCTGTGAGTAGTGGTATGCCAGGTAAGGTGTTGTAAGTCTTGATGTGTGACCCCCCAGCTTGCTAGTAGTAAAGAGTTCTTGCTGCCAAACAGTAATACGAATCTCAAGCAAAGCCTAGTCAAGCATGACTAGTAACTAAAACATAGGGTGTGTGGAATTGTGGTTTGTGGATATTGAGTGGATTAGTAGTTAGTCCAGCTTTGCTTGAGATCTGTCCCTGCATTTGCGTGCATACGAGTGGCCAACTAGTATCCTTGCCCTGGCCTCAATGTCTTAGCACTTGGCTTTTGTATCCTGACACGAAGTAGTTCCAGAAAAGATCTCCCTCACTTCTCTCTACGGAAATGTAGAATAGTTCTGCTCTCACCGTAGCATTGTAAGCAATGTCGTATCTCATTTCTGATTCACTAGAGGATGGTTACTTCGACCAATGGTCTGTGTGGGGTGACTGTGACGTCACATGCGGCGGAGGGCTACGCTGGAGAAATAGAACGTGCATTGGTCCGTTCTACGGCGGCGCCGACTGTGAGGATGCGCGGAACGAAAGCGAGGCTTGTAATGCTGATCACTGCCCAGGTACCAGTCCGTCACGTGACATGATGTCAGAGCGGTCGTCTGCGCTGTACAAATTGTACAGGCGTTGTATAGAATATTAGTATAACTAGTAAAGAAAGTATAGAAACTCACTCTGCCTGAAACTAGACATGGCGAACACACCATGTAGTAAATGTTTGTAGTTGGGTGTTAGCAAGAATGCATTTCTGCTTTAAAGACTGAAGAAGTTCAGTTTCGTATGCAGCCAAAGGTAGAATTATGTTAAATGTTATAATCATGTTCTTTTCCTGAAACACAATGGAATCTGATTAACAGCACCAATAGTTATCTAAAACAGGGAGCCGACATTTTGTTTCCAGTCGATGGAGTCTTCAACGATTGGTCGGATTGGGGAGAGTGCAGCGTCACGTGCGGTGGTGGAGACAAATGGCGCCAACGCACGTGTCATGGACCGTTCTATGGAGGGGCAGACTGTGTCGGTCCTAGAGACAACTCCGCGACTTGCAATGAACATAACTGTCCTGGTATGTCGTCATGTTGCAAATATATATACTCTTCATCACACATTGATACTCGAATTTCTTGTAATATAAATATCAATGTAAACCTTATAATGCAATTAAGAATTTTAATCGAATATAGTAACCATTTTTTGTAGTTGTAAAAACTATAACTTAGAACGTGGTAAACAATTAATTAATTATTGATACTAACATAATATTTTTAAAAATGATGCAAAAATGAATTTTATTAACATTCTTTTTTTCACATTATTTAATTGATTTTTACTTTCTCTCCTAAGGTGTCAAGATTAATAATACATTTTTTCTTTATTGTTTGCATGAAATTAGTGGTCACTAGCTAGTTGACGCGTAATTTGGACACTTACCATGTCTCTCTGTAAAATGAAACACTGGAACTATCGACATTTCACATGACTTACATGAAACTCTGGAAATATGATGGCAATGATTATGTGACTTTTGTTCTTGTTGGAACACACGCCAAACCGGCATTAGAGAATAATGCCCAGTGGAAGCTTATACAAGCTTGCGATCATTTATATGTGACGGTTGTTCTGGTTGGAACAAACCTTACCAAACCATCATTAGAGAATAATGTCAAGTTGAAGCTTATACAAGGTTGCGATCATTGTGTGACTGTTGTACATGTTGAATCTTGTAAACCGTCTGTGAGAGTATAACCATATTACCCACTCACAACACTTTGTAATAACATTGCTGGAGTTTGTGTACACATCCTGAGCATCCCGGTCCATGGGGTATTGTAAAGACGTTGGAGTCAACATTTGCTGTTATGAAGTCATTGCATCCTACTGCCTAAGGAGCTATGGTTCGCGGCATGTGATTGTGAAGCCAAATTTCTATATGGCGCCTGCGCGATACAATGCAGTCTGTGATCTGTGATATAATCATTTTATCTATTAATATCCATTAAGGATTGAAGATGTTGTCTATTTGATCAAATTTATGTTCATAAATGTCCTTTACATTTGTAATTGATATATCATCACGCTACTTGATATAAAGCAAGCACTTTGCTTTAACTTCCGGTTCTAACCTTGCCATGCCAGTCACGTGACCTGATCACATGACTCGCACTTGTCACTCGCTTCACCACTTGTCATCTATCACCAATGTTGTACTAATATGATGTCTTTTCTTATACTTCAATTTCAGGGTTGTTTCCAGAATTTTCGCATGATAACTAAAGATTTTTCTCTAAAGCATGCGATTCTGATTTTAAATATTTCTTACTTACTATTGCGTTTGTAGATAAAACTTAACTTTCTTACCTTCTATCGCCTCTGCAGATAAAACTAATATCTCTTATCTTTTTAACGCCTCTGTAGTTTAAAGTAACGTTCTCACTTTGCTTAATGCTTCTAGAAATCTTTCTACCTCTTATTATTAACAAATCTTTGAAAACCTTTATTTCAACTTTTCATTAGTATCTAGAAGCAATTTACTAATCCTTTCAGAGGCTTTTTTGCATTACTAATACATCACATGACCGGAAGTATTGGTTCACAATGTCGGAGCCTCACAGTGATCACATGTGAAACGCAGAGTGTGGTTTCAGTTGACGGGATATGGGCTGAATGGGCTAAATGGAGCACGTGTACACATACGTGCGGGGGAGGACAACAATGGCGGACCAGGAACTGTATCGGACCTTTTGATGGCGGAACTGACTGTGAGGGACCACGGAACACTACCCAGGCTTGCAACACCCAGAACTGCCCCAGTAAGTAGCAAGCTAGGTTAAATTCTGTTGTTCCCCCTTGGTTGATATTGTATTTAAGTAATTAATGATTTTGCTTGGATCGTACAAACAGGGATTTTAGCAATTTGAAGACATCCCTTTAGGTCGTATATTCTGGCATTCTGTAAAATGTCCACAGTGCAAGAAGTTATGGGCTTAATACTTCCGTGAATTATACTTTTGTATATGATTCCCATTTCATTACAAAATGTGTTCAACAAACATCGGAACATTCGACTTCATTGGGTGTGTTTGAACAGCTAGGAGAGAAAACTGCTAACGAAAGCTAGTATACCAGATTTGGTAAAAGGAAACCACTGTACCATCGGTATGAAGGGGCAACCATTGTACCAGAGCTGTACCACCTTGTTGAGAGCAAACCCACTTTATAAGCACTATGGAAGGGAAACCTTTGTGCAATAGATGTATAATTTTTAGGAGAGCAATCCACTGTACAAGCACTAAAGAGAGGAAATCATTATACAAGAGTTGTACCACATTGAAGAGAGGAAACCACTGTACAAGCGCCAGAGAGAGGAAATCATTGTACAACAGCTTGTCCATTTTGTTGAGAGGAAACCATATTACAAGAGTTTTTCCATCTTGTAGACAGCAAAGCACTGTAAAAATTATCTTTCACATTTTCGGGAAAAACTAATGTATAAGCGCTGTTCCACCTTTTGGGGGAGCCAGCCATTATACAAGAGCTGCTCCAACTAGAGCATAAACCACATGTGTAGAGGAAACTACTGTATAAGCACGGTTTTATCTTGTGGAGAAGAAGTTACCTTTACAAGAGCTGTTCCACCTTGTGGAGAGGAACCCCTTTCGAAGAGCGACTATTCCTGAATCTTATCAAGAGAAATCACCGTACTTGAGCAATACTGAAAAAAGCAACAATTTGAAACATCTTTTCTTCAGACTGACTGAGGCAATAGAACAAATTTATCATGAGTGATGAAGGGAAGTTTTGGTAACCATTGGTAAAACTGTGTGGCATTTCATTTGAGGGCTGCATCCAACTTCGTGTAATCCATTTCTCAACAGCAAACAAGTTCTGAATTATATTGAATGTTTTGAGGATGTTTCAGCAAAACTCGAAAGTTGTTGGTGTGAGATGCGACGTTTTCTGAAAAGAACTATAAAATCCTTTCCGGTTACCAAACTTACAGTTAATTGTACTCTTGAATGGTCATTTAAAATAAATAAATAAATCTATTTGTCATTTGAGCATCAAGTTTATAACTTTCAGTTGATGGCGTGTACGAACCCTGGTCAGAGTGGGGCTTGTGCAGTTTAACATGCGGCGGTGGCACTCGGGATAGAATTCGGGTGTGCATCCAGCCTCAGTATGGCGGACGCGAGTGTCCAGGCCCACCTGTCGACACCACAGAGTGTAACACCCAACACTGTCCTGGTTAGTTCTAGCATGTCACTGGCCACGTCCATTACTCCTTCCCTTGAAAACCACACCCTCTATTGATTGTTATATTCACTTTCCTTGTTACAAAATTGGCTTTTGTATTCATCCTTGAAAAATAAGGTGCTTTCGGTACAAGTTTCGCTTATTGCAAATATCAGGGGTGATGATGTAAAATATTGGGAAATTTATTTCTTTGTGACCTAGGATGATGTCCATGTCGATTCCAATGATAGCATTTTTTTACAGCATGCCATTTTCAATTACACCATACCCATGTCACAAACACTCGTCATGTCTATGCTCACTAAAGAAGGCAAATTGCCATGAATGCAACTTGTATTTGTGCCCAAAGTGAGATATTACAACCACCTGCACCTCTTCCAGCATGTGCAAAAATGAAGACAAATCTTGTTTTGATAACTTTTTTCAATATCCCCTTCCTCAATAACTTTTTCACATAAAATCCACACTGATAGTTTGATATTTAAGATAAGACGGAACCTTCGTCTCTATTTTCTTTATCAATTTCTTCCTTGTTCAATTGTGGTCTCTCAGGTCTAAAGCTGTAAAAGGAATACTTGCACACTGCAAACCTAGATTATATGTGAAGTTTGCATAAGATCACGGTAATGCAACCAAACAACATTCAGAGTGTGCATGACCGATTGAATAAACTCAAACATGCATCATTGCTTGCATTCCCAATGAATGAAATAAAGAAACCCTGTCACGAACCTTCCACCCAATTCAATTGCATGCAAATGCATGTGGTGAAAAAAACCGATCCACAATTAAGAGCGCCTAGAATATGTTATCCATTGAAAATATCATCGCAGGTTATAGAAAATCTTTTGACGATTGAGCTGTTCCATTATTCTTCTTAACGGTATCTGATACAGGGGAATGCTTTCCAAAGACCAAGGATATGTGGAACACTTATTATTGGTTTCTCAAATATGCAATATTGCTGTTATCAGGAACCTATGTGAACATACCTTGTGTTCACGTCCTATGATCTTTCTTGGATTCGTGCCTTCTCTTCTGCACACAGTCCTTATATTTGCTGCTCTACCTGAAATTACAAAATGTGATGCATCTTTAAAGCTGACTTCCAACTGTTTATGGGGACACTATATTTCTCGAGGTTTTCCATTGATGTCATTTCATCGCACAGGACACCAATGATGTCATCACCATTGGATATTGTCTCTGGATGTGCTTTGTCCTCGGGTCACCGCTGCGGATTTGCTTTGTCCTCTGGTCACCGCTGCGGATTTGCTTTGCATGTTTTTATATCTTTAACTTCTTATAACTCTTTTCTAACTATCTAAAACTAGATGATACAGAGGTTTTAATTAATGTCTCTTGTTATCATCTCCTCGTTACATAAGAAAAAGTAAAATTATGTATTGTTTACAAAACTTTTTTAAGTGTGACTTTGTGCTCTCTTAAAAGATAAACGAACTGAGCTGTCAAACTTCCATCAACGTGCATAAAATTTGCATCATTACAAATAATTCATGTTAAATGTATTAACTGAAACCGTGGAAGCATGTTTAGGAGTGTGCTCATGCGTAATGCTGTATGACAGCAAGTGACATTTTGAAGCCTCTGTGCAAGCAAATGAAGCCATTTCTTAAGACTATACTCATAGATTTTGGTCAAGGTAATATTGAAACCTTGTTCAGGGAGAAATAGCGAGAAGTAGCCTTTGTTTCTCTCTAAGCATGGATATCAGTTTCTTTCTCATAATTGTAATTTATTTACAGAAACTGATTGAATATGTATTCAGACATAATTTTGATTGATATATATAACTTTAATGATAATAATTATTGAATATTATGAATTTCATGATTATAATATATATTGATATCATATTTATGATTAAAGAAGTAAATTGCAATGGCAATACACTTTATCTCGGTTGCATGACAATACTAAAAACTGAAGCTTTTCCATAGTTTAATATTTCAACACACATTAGTAAACCCTCAAACAATAGATGATTATAAGTAAAGCGGTGCTTAATTATTGGACTATGGTTTAACATTATGGTTCAAATATTATATTTTTGTCCTCCGCTAAATTTTCAATTCTAGTATTGGTTCAAATAAATCGAGTTTTTAAACTGTAGATACCAATCTGTCAAAATTCATCTAAAGGATTAGAAAATGTCTGATCAAAGTAGACTTCTTGAACACTACAGAAAATCAACTGAACTTTGAAAATGAATGTCGACCTAAGTATCTTCACGTGTAAGATATAAGAAGTGATATATTGATGAAACAATTCAATAATAACAAGTGTAGACTATCTTACAATTTTTTGGAACCATGCTTTTACCATATTCAAATAATATGATGAATTAATACAAACTATGTTAGAAAACCAATCCGTTCGACAATTCAATTTAAATCCCAAAAAGTTCCAACTAGATTATAAAGATCTCATTATTGAAAAAAAAAGACTAGATTAAATAGTCTCATTTAAAAACCGGACGAATTTCAAAATGATAAACCCTTTTTTTTAAAGGAATTATTCTAAAAGCAAAATACATTTCACATCAATTTTCTCAAATGAAAAACACTATTTTGAAACATATTTAAATGTTAATGTTAATGTTAAAAAGTCACCTGAGATTTAATTTCCAAAGATTTGAACAGTCTTCCCAGTTGACCACTCTCAAATACAATATATTCTAAATGGACCAATTGTATCTTCCCCCAAAGTTCAAAACCCGAAACTGATAAAGTATGTCACTCTATTTTCAGTCGACTCTCAAATACAATATATCTAAATAAAACTAAAAGTAAGTTTTTCCTAAAGTCTGAAACAAGAACATGATAAAGCATATCCCCCTTTTCAGTTGACTCTCAAATACAATATATCTTGATAAAACTAATAATATTTCCCCCCAAAGTGTGAAGCTACAAACTCATAAAGTATGTCCCCCCTTTTCAGTTGATGGCTTTTGGAGGGAATGGGGGTATTGGGGGCCCTGCAACACCACGTGCGGGGGAGGGATCATGCAGCGCGTGCGTGTGTGCGAGGAACCCCAATACGGGGGTGCAGACTGCGTTGGACCCGGTGACGAGGAACGCACGTGCAGTCCCCAAGCGTGTCCTAGTAAGTTTACATGTGCATTGTGACAATTGTCATACATTTTTCGTAACTTTTCTGCTTGTAATTTACAACTAACAACTAATCCTTGTGTAGTAAATTAGTGCATTTTACATTTTAGACAAGAAATTGACATGATTTTCTTAGATGTTTTGCTTGTATTTACAACTAACAAATAATCCTTGTGTAGCAAATTAGTGCATTTTACATTTTAGACAAGAAATTGACATGATTTTCTTAGATTTTATGCTTGTGTTTACAACTAACAAATAATCTTTGTGTAGTAAATTAGTGTTTTTTGCATTTAAAAAGGAAATTGACATGCTTGTCTTAGATTTTCTGCTTGTATTTCAATTAACAATCGGCAATTTTTATCGTATTGGTCAATTAGAACATTTTCTAAAAATGCTTTTACTTTAGATTAGATTATTATTTCATCAATTGGTACTAGTTGGTTATCCAATGAAATCTCTGAATGAATCTCTGTTTTAGTATGTAGTTCGATAACAGTTCATTATGTGTATTTGTATTCGTGTTGAATATGTTATACTCTGTTGAGAACATAGAAGTGTTGTAATAACCCTAGTTGATGTCATAGATTTTTTATATTTCAGGCAACACGAGTAAATGTACACCACGATTAGAGGTAGCTGTATAGGCTGTAGATTAGGCCCCACTACTAACCCATACACTAACAAGATTAAACATCACCTTGCAAATATTCCGTCATGATGTCATGGTCATGAGTGACAATGACCCTAAAACATGACCTCATATGGTCATACCTAGTCACGTGACTTTAGGATGTATGGCAGTCACAATATATATATGCACGTGTTGAGTGTGTGTGATTGTGTACATATCCCACCCCCGTTATGCACTAACATGTAATCCTACCCTTTGTTGTGCCTTTCCTTTCAGCGTTTGTGTCACATGTTTGAAACTGCAAAAAATTATGAATAACTTAGAATAATATAATGTACTTGTACATAAAAATAAATCTTTTATAACAATTAATTGTTCAAAAATTCTCAAGTTGAATTTAACAATCACGATGTGCTTTGTCAATTTGTTGTGTCAGTGAATCGTTGTTGAGCATATTACAAAGTCCAAAGAGTAACCTTCCACCTTTCCTATAAATACAATTTCTTACACAGTTCCCGGCGACTGGTTTGACTGGTCTGATTGGTCACCTTGCTCGGTCACGTGCGGAGGTGGTCAGAAGTCAAGGTCACGTATCTGTGATGTTGCGTCTTTTGGTGAATTGACCGCTCCCTGTGAAGGACCTGAAGACGAAACGATCGACTGTCACACGTTTGCTTGTACACCACTCGGTATGTTGTGAACAATAAAAATATATTTTAAGGGTATTAAAATTTCATCAACACTTCGATTTCGAATTAAGATTCGCTGAATATATTCACAATGGTGATATGTTGTTCCTGCGTAAAATATTATTTTTTGGGAATGTTTGTTTTTAACAAATCCTGTTACGTTTCTCCCTAATGCTTTAAACTTCCCAAGTTGTTGTGCCAATTGGAAGCATTGCAGGGTGAACCCTGTGCAACCCCTTGGTTTTTCATTGGGAAAACAATGTACTTAGTTAACTTCAGTTTGGAGTGTAGTGTAATTGTGTGAATATTTTGCCCTGGCTCACCGAGGATGGAATGTGCTTTTAAAAAGACTTATGTTAATTGTACTTTTTTTTATTGCAGCTCGCACCTGCTCCGAATGGGGTAACCGGGGTCTGACAGCAGACACAATGGCGGACATAGACCCGGATGAAGAGGAAGGTCCCCTGAAGGAAACCCGTGTATGGTGTGACATGACCTCAAACGATGGCGTCGGCGTAACGGTTATCGGTAGGAACCGTAGAATTTTTCAGGCTCGTAGTATACTGAAAGGGGCTTATGTAACATTTTTTAATCTCGGGGGGGGGGGGGGGGGGTGGATTGGGGATCCGTCTTGTGGTCATATTTGGTCTTTTTTTTAGCGACAAACAACTTTATGAATTTCAAACATGTAATATTCATTAGGTTTCGAAAATGAATATGAAATTCGAAAAACGGATTTATGTAAGTGCAGCAACCGAAACTACAATGTCCAATTGGCATACTAGTTATGTAACCTTGTAAACACGCACACGCACACAAACAAACACTAACACAAACTCCTAACGGTGCAGCTGTTTTGTTTACACCAGAATATTAAATTATGACGAGCCCTATTGTCGCGTTTTCATTCAAACTCGCTTATTCATATCTTTATAATAGTGCCACTATATCATACATATATGCTCTAACACCCCTTGGGCGGTTATATCCCTAATTTTTTAATCGGTTTTAACACATAACTATCTTCTCATAGGTGTTTACCCTTTACACCCCTTGGGAAGTTATTGCCTTTATTTTAGTTGAATGTTGTATGCCGTGAGCTCCATTCGCGTAGGTTGGTTATCTCACAACCACCTTGTCGGTTATAAGATTGTAAACAATTGCAAACTATTGGACTTGTAAAATTTGTGTTTTAACCAAAAAGAGAGTTAAGATTTATGAAGAACGAAAGAGGGAAAATGGTTTCAAGAAAAAAAACCAATTGTTAATGGGCTTTCTCTTTTTATTGTGCCTTTAAAGAGAGGGAACGGCGGATGAATATCCAACCACGTCACAGCCTCAAATATTAAAATATTACGACGTTAAAAATTCATATTTCTTAATGCTACCCTACGTGATTCATAGTGCGTGGTAAAATGTAAGTAAAAAGCACTTTAGACATAAACGAAGCGTACGTGAAAATAAAATCTTTATGCGCGAGAGCAGGTCATAGTTATATTTCTTTGATCAACGGCATGACATGGCGGCCGCCATTTGCTTGTATCTTTTCGTCAAAATGTGTAAGCAACCGCCTTAAAAGTAAGTTTAATATGATTATCATTGTTGAAACAGGCTTTGTTTTGATTTAATGTTGTCTTAACAATATTCATTTGTCTTTATATCCTGTAGATAACAAGCAATGCCTTTCTTGGTCATTTTGGAGCAACACGGATCAAATTCATGAAATTCGGTGTGCAAATTGTCCTGAATTAAAACATTTTGGTCATTATATATTAGCCTTGAAATATCAGTTAGTTGTGTTATTGTACTTCTCTGTCTTCAGATTTATTCCGTATCAATGCGGTAGGTGAGATTCAGAAGATAAACTGGAAGTTTGAAGAATAACTCAGACTCACTCATCACCGATATTCAAAGTTGTGAATGAAATCACGTTCGATATAAATAAATAAAGTAGTCCGGACAATGTCAAAGTTCACCGCTAGCCAATCAAATCACTCGAAGGTGTTATGACAAATATGTGTCATAACAGATTGTTATGAAACCCCTTTACGAAGTACCACGTGGGTAATGATGTCAGTTATGGGAGGTTGCAACCCAATATATTATCACTATGTTGGACGTAACCCCAAAGCTAAGTCAGCGGGATAATTAATGATCCCAGGTGCAACAGCTAAAGGGGTAAAGGGTCGAGCCCTGATGAAACAAACTTAGGTTGTCCAAAGTGTTGCCGTCTAACTACTTGTCATTTCCCTCTTTTTACTTTCTTCTCTCCTTTCAATGGCAAGATATGTCTGAAAAACTGCTTATAGAACTTTGAACCCAATTCACTCATTCACTCACTCAACCCCTGCAGGTCACGATGATATGGAGGAAGTGGAAGTGTTGGGGTACGAGGGAGCGGGAGAATACAGATTAGAGATTCAATACAACATCACCTTTGATCAAACTATCGCAGTCATCGACGCGAGCGAGAGTTGCCGCCAGTTCGTGCGATGGCGGTGCAAGGCAGCTCTCATCCACAACCCGTACGGCGAAGATGAAGACGGAAGCAGTATCACCACGGGCTGGACGAACCGGACCGGAGGAATCGCCGACTACTTCGGAGATGCGCCGCCCGGAAGTGGGAAGTGCAGTTGCGGCGTGACCAACTCATGCGTAGAGGACGAAGACAAGGAATTGATGTGCAACTGCGATAAGAACGACAACGAATGGCGCGAAGACTCGGGGTACCTGTCATATAAGGAGGATCTGCCTGTCAAGGAGTTTATTGCTGGTGATACAGGTGAGAAAACATCGCAGCGCATATGTCCACTCGCTGTTAGCTATAGTACATAATCAGGAAGAATTCCTTTAGAGTTTTTTGCTTGTGATTCATGTCAGAAAACATCGGTTAAGGCAAGGACTTTGTTGCACTGATCTATAAAAATCCTTGGCTAAGGCGTTAGCGACTTTTTCAGTAAGACTTCATGATAAGTGACGAATTCACACATTTAAGAGTAGACAAGGGGTTCCTCTAATATAGTCTCAAATATTACGCGGTCACGAATACACTCCGGGGTTAACGGGGTACTGAGCTTAACACAATCTTGATCTCGAATATGACCCTGTCCAATAATATTTTACCACAAATGTTGGAATTAATTATTGTAGGATTGGTCCGTTGCAGGTGTACAGGCTTTGATCTTTTAACTGTCCCAGTTACTCTCTATTCCTTGGCCATAATGGAGCTGAGGTTCCCGACTTCAATTACATTCAACTAAATACTTATACGACTACATACCTTAAAATCTCAAGAACAATTGGCTGAGTTGAAGCATGGTTGAGTTTTTCATTCTGCCTTCATTGAATTTATCGAATAAGTAAAACAGGGAAAATCATATCGGTGATAATCTTTATTTCTTATACATTTTCAAAACATTTACATTTTTCAAAACACTTAGAGGCTATAACCATTAAACAAACAATCTAGATCTAACTATAAAATATTTGTATATTTTTGAAAACTGTGAATGGCTATTACTATTTAATATATATCTTCTTACTTGAAGTTATATTGAGTCTTGCATTCGACAATATATTAAATGTTCTTGGTCCTATTAAAGGGACAGTAGCACGTTTTAAAGGGGAATATAAGGTGATATCAGGAAAATGAAAATAAATGGTTCCAAATGAAAGACAATGTATTTAAACTAAATGGACGGTAATAATTCAAATATATAACGTAAGGTTCAGCCATGCGATTCCTTTTTCTTACAAAAATGAATTAAAGGTGTTCACAAAAAATGGCCGCCAATGGATTTTATGTGAATCCTCATACTTTGTCCTCTGACTATGGGTGATTGGCTTGTGTAATGTGATTGTTGACACTGTCAATATAATACATTAGGCATTTACTTACAATTATAAGTGCAATTTTTAAAATATAAAATTGTCAAAAAACGTGCCTTTGCTGTGCTGAAAATACATGAATGAACCAAATACAGTGTAAAAAGCGTATTTTAGAAATATTTGGTATATGGAATACATGAGATAAACAGCGTCTATCCGAATTAAAACCCTTCATATTTAGACAGTTAACCTAATTATTATTCATGAGACTATTAATAATAAGCAATGATCAAATGTATTCAAGCATTCAGAAGTAAAGTGCTAATTACAATAAATGAAATGTGATGAAAAGTAAGTAAATGAAAGTGCTTATTGCCGCTGCTCTAAGAATGGCATGTCAGGGAAAAGGTTGAAAGTATTTTTTTATTCAATGGAATTTCGTATCGTTAGCTTTTGTATGGTAGATTCACCACTGTGTTGGTTAAAAGGGGCAGCAGCACGATTTTAGGGGGGGGGGGGGCATAATGTGATGTCAGAAAATCGAAAACTAGTGGTTCCAATTAAAAGACAATGCATTTAAACTAAATTGAGCAGTAATAAATTAAATACATAATGTAAAGTTTAGCCATGCGACTCCTTTTTCTAAATACCCAAATTGAATTAAAGATGTTCACACAAAATGGCCGCCCATGGATAAATTAGGTGAATCTTCAAACTTTGTCCTCTGACTATGGATAATTGGTTTGTGTTATGACTTTTCGACACTATCAAAGTAATACATTTATCATTAACTTACAATTATTAGTGACAATTTTAGAATATAAAATTATCAAAAAACGTGCTACTGCCTTTTAAAGTTAACCTGTATTTCATCCTATAGATGAAGGAAAACGATGTTTTACACCTGTTGAGTAACTGATTCAATGACATAGTTCTAGTATGCATATTATAGACAATAACATTGATGGTTTTTTGTATAAAAACAAACAATGGTTTTATCCTTAATGCTGAGGAATACATGGATGACAACTTCTTTGTTCATTGTACAGATTCTTGTGTCGTTCTTACGCTGTGTCGAAACGTCGCATACAATGAACAAAGAAGTTGCCATCGATAAATTCCTCAGCATTATTATCATTCAAACTTCTAAAATACCTCTCAAAGAGGTTTTATCCTTGTGTGAAGAGGAAACAAGTGTTTCGTCCTCTAGTGTTTTATACGTTTGTTTTCATAAGAAAATGTCATCAAACTAACTTGCTTGATTAATCGAATTAGGATCTATTGCGTTGGTAAAACCGGGACTGTCATTGCATTATGAAATCATTCTCAATTTTAATATAACCTTAATTTTGTTCTAGGTAAATGAGAAAAATATGGCATTTCATTATATTCGCTGAAGTTACAATGCCCTATTCACGAATAAAAGCCGTCATTTATGTCATTTTGTCTTGTAAGAAGATTTAGAACCTATCATATACTACCATCCAACATTTGTCTTTTTGTCTGCTATGATTAAATTTCTAAATTTACGTCAACTAAATAGATGGCATCATTATGCGTATTAAGATCGAAGATTACGATTATTACCTACATATTGTTATTATTTTGATGCGTTTTAATATTTTTGACTAAAACAACGATCTCTAAATGGGTTCTTAATCATCCCTGTAAATCTAAGGGGTGAGTAACTGTCTCAATCGGAATGTTTTTTCTTTGAGCATGTCAGACATTTCATAAGATCGTGTTTAAAAAGCAAAGGGATTTTTAAAACCTCATAGTTTTTGGTAATAATATTAAATTAAACGCGCGCACCAACGATATCATGATTTGAAATAATTTACGCTATTCCAAACAAACAACTTTGAATAATTTTTGAAATGTCAACTTGGGACAGCTATGAAATACAATACATAATATTTGTTATCCCCCGCCGCGCGTTTAGCGCGAAGCGGGGGATATAGTATTGGGCAGCGTCCGTCCGTCCGTACGGTTGAAATTGAGTAACTCAAGAACTATTGACTCGATTCTTTTTAGTTTTTGTATATAGCTTCATCACCATCAGAGTAAGGTCCCTATAGAGGACATGACCTTGACCTTCATTTCAAGGTCATTACGAGACTTTGAAAGTTTACCCTTGTCAGCGGGATATCTCAAGAACCATTAGCTGGATTCTCTTCATAATTTACAAAGAAGCATCTTATTTGGAAGGCGTCGGGCCCAGTCAATTTTGGTGACCCTCATATTATTTCAAAGTCACAGCGACGCCGAGACTTTGAAAATGTCAGCAGTTAAACCTGCATTTTAGGCTTGACATTGGGATGTCTCAGGAACCATTTACTGGATTCTCTTCATAACTTATGCAAAGAATCTTATATTGAAGACGCAGGACCAAGGGAATTATGATGGACTTCACATTATTTTCAAGGTCACAGCAAAACTTTTGATTTATCATCAATTCACCTGCATGTTAAGCTTGTTAGTGTGATATCTCAAAGAGTAATACACTGGATTTTTTAAAATAAATCTATTTAGGAACACACTGGGCCAATTTGGTTGTGGTGACTTTCACATTATTTTGAAGCCAACATGCATTTAAAGCTTATTGTCCCCCGCCGCAACGCGGAACGGGGGACCATGAATTCAGCGGCGTCCGTCCGTACGTCCAGATTCTTGTTAACGCGATATCTCATGAACCATTTCACTCAGAGTCTTCAAATTTGGTGACATAATGGGAATACGCAGACGCCAGTCGATAATGGTGACCTTGACCTTATTTCCAAGGTCACTACGGCACTTTGACCGCTTTTCAAGCTCTTGTTAACGCGATATCTCATGAACCATTTCACTCAGAGATTTCAAATTTGGTGTCAACTTACATGATGGGAATACGCAGACACCAGTCGATAATGGTGACCTTGACCTTATTCCCAAGGTCACTACGGCACTTTGACCACTTTTGAAGCTCTTGTTAACGCAATATCTCAATAACCATTTCACTCAGCGTCTTTAAACTTAGTGTCAATCTACATGATGGGAATACGCAGACACCTGTCGATAATGGTGACCATTACCTTATTCTCAAGGTCACTACGGCACTTTGACTGCTTTTAAAGCTCTTCTTAACGCGAACAATTTCACTCACCGCCTTCTAATTTGGTGTCAGCTTACATGACGGGATTATGCAGACACCAAGTGATTATTGTGACCAAAACCTTTTATTCAAGGTCACTAAGGCACTTTGACCACTTTTGCAACTCTTGTTAACTTGATATGTTATGAATGGTTACACATTTTCAAATCACCATAGCTCTTATTGAATGTGTGCTATCAGATATTTCAGTCATTATAACTATGTCTACTTTATATTATTAATTTAACATGTATAGAGAGCATGCTATCACACACATTATAATATCTCAACAATGAATTCAATATAAGCGGCGGGGGATATTGCCATGTTAGTGGCAAACACTTGTTTTAAGACTGATATGTTAAGAACTGTTCTCTATATTCTCTTCTTTTTTCCCAAGAAGGCTTTGTATTTGGAAGACCCATGGACGAGTTGATTTGTTGTGGTCTTAATGACATCTAGTAGCATGACAAGTGTAGACACGTGTTTCTATGTATACAGTATGCATTTTGTTCACATCAATTTGCGGCGGGGGATCTTGTCACCTTTGTGACAAATACTTGTTTTCATGAGTATCACATAGCAAATCCTTTTATCCTTTTATCCGTTTTAATCCTTATTATCTCCCTCGCCTAACATTTACAGGATAACCTTTCAGAAAAATGCAAAAGATATATGTCATTTTTTATTCATTATCTCCAGATAAATAAACTTTGAATATAATTATGTTCAAGTGAATCGACACTGGATCATTACCAGCTGGAATCATTTTTCGATCTCTGAAACAACTGTTGTTCATATTATCGAAATAACGACGAATGTTGTAACTATTCCATTACTTACAGTTACATGTAACATGTAACATACTTGAGGTTGTTTCAAATTAACATTTTACCTTCGAATTTGAAATACGCCCAACATATAATGTAAGATACTTATTTAAAACAATGAAGAACTAGAAGAGACATTAAACCTTATCCAATTTTTTTCTTCAATTTTTAGAATCTTTAGAAAAGCAAAAAACTCCAATTTTTAGCCAATGTATTCTGTGCTTGAGTCAAATGTTACAAAATTGTTTTCAATATTTCCCTAGGAAGCTTGAACGAAGGAGGCAAACATACGGTTGGACCTGTCGAGTGTTTGGGGGCTTTGACCTAGACCGGCTGCATACATTACAACAGCCACCAATCAGGATCCACGACAACATCACGTGACATAACCTCGGACCACTCATCACCTACGAAATAATAACCAATCACACGCTCACTGTCACTGTAGGTAATGGGTGCTCCGAGGTACAGTCACGTGGTGTCCAAATTTACTTACAAAATCAGTAAGCTTATGATCAAACGTACAAGTCTACTCTAAGATAGGACTGTTATATATTTAGTACATGTGTATAGCAGCGTTACTCCTCCATGGTAGGTATGCGATGTAAAAGCGAAAGACATGTTTCATTTTGGACAATGCATGTTAATATGATGCTCTTTTCCACTTCCCAGGCGCTGATAATGAGGAGGGATTTGCAACAGTTGGCAGCGTTCTTTGCACAGGCGTTGCATCCTGACATGCGCAGGCGGAACTTCCGGTTCTAAGCAGTAAAGGGCGTTAACTCTTCTAATTTCACTTCTGATCTTCTAAGCTCAATGCATGCGGACACATGCCGCTACTACCTTTTTGCATGATTAAACCACCTTGTGCGCAGACGCGATGACCCTGCTCATTTGCATGTTTGGCTCGTTGTCTCCTTCAATAGGCTATGTTCTTCTATAGGTGACGTTGGTCAGGAGGAAGGAGCCTTCATTGTGGGACCCGTTGAATGTCTTGGGATGACCGATCAAGCTTCTGACGCCTAAATGACCTTTCTTCTTCAACTATCTCTTTCCTTTAGCTGCTGATGCTCTTTGCTAACCTTTGACCTTTCAGTTGCGCCTAGCTGTTGTCAATGCGTTTCCTTACCGTAACTAACGTTAATTTGGAATGTTGTTTCTGTCCAGATGGTTAAGAGGCTAGGATTTGTCCCGTTGAGTCGGTGCCTTGTACAGCAAGAAGATTTACGTGTGCAAGACTCCTGACTCCGGGATGTTGAAACATGTGATATGTGATTTTGTTATGTTTTTGTCGAATTGTTAGAGAATATATTGATGTTGCAAAGTTTACCCGAGTTTTGTTTTTGATTCCTATTTCCATCGAACTTCGAAAGGGATGGGCGGGGCAAAGTTAATGAATAATCGCGTTAATATATATAAACATTTCTACTGATGTATCTTTCATTGACTTAATCTCTTCTTGATAGAAGAACTCTTAATTTAAAACAAATCCAGTACTTTCGAAAATTGTGGCCCGCTTTGCTCCATCTTTTGGGGGCAATGTGAGCAAAGTGTTAACTTTTTGGCGAAGTGTCTCCTACGGCTATTATCATCATACCTTACTGAAAATCTATAATCAATTAAAGGTTATCGGTTGATGGACTTACGAAAATGAACTGCAAAGAATTTTGGTAACTTTTCATCTCAAAACTTACTAAATGAGTGAGATACATCAAACCATATTATCATATCATCTAAATAAAGCGCCCAACTTACAAACTTTGCCACACCTGTCCAATTTGTCCCGACCTCCCCAAGCTAAATCTGATAACTTTTACAAGTGTTGTGTTAGAAGATCCATTTAGTTTTACCCTGAAACCATCATTCGACTTCTCGTTCTAGATCTCTCCCCATAGAGGCAGATCAAGTCAGGTTGATTTAGCCTCTGTTCTAGTACGCCGAGTTTGTGGTGTTGAATGGGAGATGCCTTATCAAAGTTAGTTGTGCAATCAGCGACGCTGTTCTTAAATCATCATTTTGGCAACTGAATCAAGGCAAAGGCATTGTGATATGAGCCCCCCTTTCCATGCGAGAAGCGTTGTCATTTGATAAAGAAATTCAAATGTATTGTGATGAAAGTTTTTTCCGCCAGGGGAAACTGCCGGAACCCACGGATTTCGCAAAATAGGCATAAGCATCCTAACTTGATATGCCTCTGTGGTGAGAGAATGTCGACTTCTTTGCATCTAACAAACAGGACGATATAGTTTTGTTTTAAATATCTTGTTATGATCTTTATGTTTCTTTTCCCAACTAAGAAATGACAAATCAAACTCATTCCTGAGATTGCTTACCTGGGATCATAATGTCAGGTTGTGTGAAGACTTTATTCTTTATTTAAAATTCAATGTAATGGCGATGAATGAAAGTCAAAAATATTAAAAATAATAGCTATCACTGCGAAGCTCATAAACCAAACTGTTTAACTGTCTGCGAGCCAACTACACAACATAGTCAAACGAAACAAACAAAACAACTAGAACACAATTCTGTTTATTTCAGCAGTGAGATAGTTCCTTTGTTGTACTTGTCTCTATACCAGACCCCCCGCAGAAGTGGAAACTGAAAAGCAACCAGATTGAGCTTTTGTTTTGATTCAACTTACTTGCTATCAAACAAGGATATAACCGGCACATGTTCCGGAAAACCTCTTCTTAAACCCCAAATTCAAAGTCAGTGTTTTTAATACAAAAATGTACCTTACATAGTTTGGTTCTAAAATGTTACTGTGAAGGCGTTGGTTGTGTATTACATTTCTATAAAAAGACCCAGTCCCCTAACCACCTGAATTATTAGTTGAAATTTAACAGAACTTATGATGAAAATGATGATTACACCCACATATAAACTTGATAGTTGGACCATAAACGTTAATCAGACTCCTCCGTGAGCTGAAACGTATGATGAACGTTGTGTGTATTGCAAAATTGGCAAAAACGGCCTAAGGAACACTCACGTTTTATCTGATTCACCGTTGACAATGTCAACTTTGTCTATGTTGATTTGTGGGTGACGTAATCCCAGTATGTTCCAGTCGAGTGGTTTGTACCAATGAGAGTCATGTTCCCACCGGAAGCTGAATCGCGAGATGTCGCCGAGATCCGTCTCCGAGATCGCGATGAAGTTGTATGAATGCCCAGGAGCGATTTGTATGGAGCTACAAAAAGAACCATTGAAATGTTAACTCAAATGTCAAAGTTTACATTCATCTTTATGTATAAAATATGAAACAGTTGGCCGCATTTTCAGAGCCATGTATTTTCTAACTTATGAATCAACAAAACAATAAAAAAACAACGCCTCTGTTACTACGCTACTTTTCAATCAGGTACGATCAGGGTGTACTTAATTCTGCACAGCAGTGTATACACACACTTTGTTCCTCAAATATTGATTCCACATCTTCTTTCTTATTAAATAGTGATAGTCTACCGTGTAATATCAACTTATCATAACCGCGCTATTTCAGCGCTTACAACGGCATTTTAATCGAATGTTCAGTCATGGAACCTCGAATCAACAAACCCTTTTCCTTAAAGATTCCTCGTATATACCATTTTCCTACGCAAAGCCTAAAACACCAGTTCCGAACTGTCAGTTATATGCCTTGCTGCGGACCCTTGAGTTTTCTGTGCTTGCTCTCTAGCTTACGATGAGAGAAAGCAATAGTCCAATCAGAAAGGACCTTGAGGTTGCTAACAATCGCCTGTAGGGGCGCTGATATCAGCACAGAAAACTCAAGATCCGGCAGCATGGCACAAAACTGACAGTTCGGAAACTGGCGTTTTAGGCTTTACATAGGAAGATGCGTATAAACATGTATCTCCAGAAGGGACAGTTGAAGGGAACATACAGTGATAGTTGATTTAATAGCGAAAGTATATTAAAGGGGCAGTAGCACGTTTTTTGATAATTTATATTCTAAATATAACACTGAAAATTGTAAGTTAATGCTAAATGTATTATATTGACAATGTCAAAAATTTCATTACACAAACCAATCATCCATAGTCAGAGGACAAAGTATGAAGATTCACCTAAAATCCATTGACGGCCATTTTGTGTGAACACCTTTAATTCATTTTATGTAAGAAAAAGGAATCGCATGGATAAACTTTACATTATATATTTGAATTATTACTGCTTCATTGGGTTTAAGTACATTGTCTTTCAATTTGAACCATTAATTTTTATTTTCCTGACATCACTATATATTCCCCCTAAAAACGTGCTACTGCCCCTTTTAAGAACTAAAACGATAGAATAAAGGAAGTAATCTAGACCTACTTCTCAGAAAGATTGATGTCATTTGACTGCCCCTTGGTTCCAGTAAGATGAGCGTACACGTAGCCTGTCTCTGTCCTCCCAAGTGTATTCTTATAATTAGCCATGGTCAGATGAATCTGGTAGTGGTAACCTGAAAGAAGCGTCCATAAAATATCTAATTTTACCCCGTCAAGTAGATTCGTTTTTCTCAAAGGATCATTTCATTTCGGAGGGAAACATCAAAGCATATGTTATGTAAAAACTATTAAAACCAATGCTTTACTGTTACTTCTACTAAGACTCTACGCATATGCTTACCGTTTTTTTTCAATTGATCGCTTTGTTACTCACTTGATAAAATACAAGTATATAATTTTGTAAAAATATTTTTTCAAAAAATCACAAAAAAGGTATTTGTTTGTTTATATTTGAGTAGATAATTATGTTCAAGGGTATGTCAAATAAGGAAATCACGAATCATAATTACGTCCAATCCATCATGTAGAATGCCCATATCAGACACGCCAAAGTCCAACAATGTTTAAGTTTAAAAGGTTAGAATTGTATGAAGTAAAAGGGGAATGCTAAAGGCACTTACGACAGAAAGGCCCGTTGCTTGCAGTTGTGAGGTAATATTTAACTTATGTTAAATGGTTAGAAAGTTTAAAAGCACTTACGACAGAAAGGCCCGTTGCTTCCAGTTTGGAGGTAATATATAGTTATTGTTAAATGGCCAGAAAGTGTAAAAGCACTCACGATGAAAATGCCCGTTGCTCCAACTTCTGAGGTTATATTTGATAATGTTAAATGGTTAGAAAGTTTAAAGGCACTTACGACAGAAAGGCCCGTTGCTTCCAGTGTTGAGGTAATATTTAACCAATGTTTGATGGTTAGAAGGTTTGACCCTGTCGGCGTGGAACCCCATGTACCCACAGGCACCCCCTGAACACGGCATACACTTCCCGCTCTGGCAGAGAGTGGAAACAAATATCACAACATAATCATCGTCATATAAAGGAGTTGAAAATAAATATTGTCATATTTTCAATATGACCACATGTGCACTTATCACTTTTGCCTAGCAACGATTGTTGTAGTGGGAATGCCCGTATTGTTTCGCCTTTTCGTGACGTCACTATAGCCAGCCGTCGCAGGGAGCGGCCCTTTTTCTTGATTCTTTTTAGAGAATAAAATGGGATTGAATCGATAATAAGAAACCGTTAACCCCAGTAGTACATCTTCCTACGCAAAACCTAAAACGCCAGTTTCCGAACTACAGGCAAGAGGGCAAGCACAGAAAACTCAAGAGTTAATGCTACAACTATTGCTACTGCTAGTACTGCCTCCGCTGCTGCTACTACTACCTACGGCTACTTCCAATACTTCGAATTCCGCTGCTTCAACAACAACAACAACCAACAACCAACCATCAACCACCAACCACCAATAAACAACAAACAAGAACCAACAACCAACCACCAACAACCAACAACCAACACACAACAACCAACCAACAACAACCAACCAACAACCAACCAACCAACCAACAACCAACAACCAACCAACCAACAACAACAACAACCAACAACCAACCAACCAACAACAACAACCAACCACCAACAACCAACAACCAACCACCAACAACCAACAACCAACACACAATAACCAACCAACAACCAACACACAATAACCAACCAACAACCAACAACAACCAACCAACAACCAACCAACAACCAACCAACAACAGCAACAACAACAACAACAACCAACAACAACAACCAACCAACCAACCAACTTTTGATAATATAATTTCACTATGGATATTTTCATTGATAATTCATCATCATTAAAATCATACATATGATGAAAAAAGCCAGATGTGTGTACTTTCTTCTTTACCTCAGTTAACTATGATTTAATTCTACTAAGACATACAACGAAAGAAAAATAACAACATTATCAGAAATACACCTCACAGGCATACACAGTTTATATGAAAGCCCAGAATTTACATTACTTTAGAAAACACACTCTTTATCACTCCATCGCTCGATCCTGTCAAATCCAAATAAAATCTCAAAGGATAGTCCGATATCTGTTGTACTTATTTTTAAACTTCATGCAGTGTCACGAATCTTGGATAAAGTTTCAAAAATTCTTGACATGACTCTATCAGAGATTTCGAGATATGCGAGCTGCGGCGTGATTTAGTTGACACGGAACATGCACAATGCCCAATAGGGCTCGTCAAATCCGTAGAACATGGCGTCTCTCACGCAATCAGACTGTTCGCCATCAATCGTACTTTTTAAATAATGAAACAGGAGAATTTTAAACAACACGTAAAAAGGCAATTATTGATGTGCAAGTGAGTGCATGAACTCGATCATTGTGCAACAATGAACAAAATCAAGAAGGGTCAGTGTGATAAATTGAGATAACGTCTTCATGTATCATTACACTATTTTAAGATCATAATTAACATGAAAACACGATTAAAGTAGTCCTTAAACAGGCCGAAACAATCTAACTTGTCTGACTAATGAGGAGTTAAGAATATTTTCCGAAAGAAGCAGATGCTAAATTTTATTTTGGTGTTTCTAATTGCCAATTAAAGTCAATGTAAATCATGTGTCAATATAGGAACGGAGAGTCATTTTATTCAAAGCAGAAAAATATGGACGCTATGGTAAAACTTAGTAAAAGCAAGGAGACTGAATGTATACATAGATGAAGAACATGGAGTTTTAAGGAGAATGTATGAGAGGAAAAGCAAAACCTGAAATAAAGTTTAAGTTTTTGATAATATTACATTTAATTTTTTGGAAATACAGAAATAATGGAGTTTTAGATGGAAAACGGGACGAATGTCGAATGACGAATTAAACCTACAGTATCACAGTGATAAGGAAAGGAAAAAAGAAAGTTGTATTGAATAAAAAAAAGTGAAATTATAAGTGGTTTAAAAAATTCAGAGAAAGGTCGGTAAGTACGTGTATATAATTCCCTGTAATTCACTTATTAAAAGAGCAAAATATAGCCGGAACGTCGTATTGTATTGTTAAATGATTAATCCTAAATATTGTGTTAAATGACCTACCAACTTCTAAATCAAGAATCCTAAGTAACAAAAGTTGAAAATTATTTCCTGGCTGTTCCATCTGAAACCTTCATGCAAAAACTCAATAAATAAACGAATTCGAAAAATTCTCAATGTTTCATTTCCCCCATTCTCTCTCAACAGAGGCAGATCAAGTCATGAAATGTTGATACAGCCTCTGTTCTATTACGTCGACTTTGTGGGATACAATGGGAGATGCCTGATTGGAGGCAATCAAAATTAGTTGTGCAATCAGAGACGCTGTTCTTAATCATCGTTTTGGCTACTGAATCGTGGCAAAAGCTTTGTGATATGAACCACGCTATCCACGCGAGAAGTGTTGTCATTTGATAAACAAATTCAAATGGATTGTAGTGCAATTTTTGTCCGCCAGGGTAAACTACCAGAACCCACGGATTTCGGCCTAACAGAACAGAGGCTAGATCTATATCGATATCTCATGACTTGATCTGCCTCTGTGGGGAGAGAATGCAATTCCCCAAAACTTTATGAAAGATGACCTCTGTTATTTGCAACGAAAGGATGAGGGTCTGTGTTTATCGCGTTTGTTACATCTTTAGTCAGAAAACAACCGCAAAACTAAGGAACTTCAGTGAATGTGTACTCACATTGAAATCTGAGTAGCTGTTGCACCTGAATGCTTCAAACGGGCACTTGGCGTTGATAGATTCGGTGAAGAGGGCATAGGAGCGCAGGTGGTTACATGCTACAAACTGCTTAGCTCCTGAAAAATATTTTTCTTTCAATAACTAGAATAGCGCATAAGAACGCATGTGGTTACATGGTTCAAAGTGCTTAGCTCCTGAAAAATATTTTCTTTAAATTACTAGAATAGCGCATAAGAACGCAGTTACATGCTACAAACTGCTTAGCTCCTGAAAAATATTTTTCTTTAAATTACTAGAGTAGCGCATAGGAACGCAGGTGGTTAGACGCCAATAACATAACTAAACTGACTTATTTTAAACTTTTTCTACAAATAACTTAAGCTTAAAAAACTTTTCTTTAGGCCCGACTAGGTGGGTTTATTGATAACAAAAACTGTAAATACGGGACAATGTATGAACTGAAAGAGGTTATATTAGCACCTAAAGTAGCAGAAGAGAAAATATGTATGTATTTGCGGTAAATTATAAAAAAAATTGATAATAACAGTAAATGATCGTTAAGCTCAGAGGCCCGACACATGTTTTCATAATCCTGTTAGCGATGAACCATTTTTATGGAAAGCCCTCACGACTACAAACGATAAACTTAGATAGAAAAGAAGACTTGTCACTGATGCACATTATACCTGACCTATCTCAGAGTGTATCAATCAACATGTAATAAAACATTACATTATCATTCTTTTCACTGACATCGTTTATTTCACGTCAAAATCACATATAAGAAAAACTAATTTTTTTAATATAAACTTATTTAACTCAAATATCAATTGATAATGAAATAATCATAAAAAGTACATCTTTGCTATATGGCTGTGTGTATCTGACTAATCATTCAATGGACTAGTAAGGTGATCATTCAATGAGAAAATGGACAAGTGAGGTGACCATTTGATGAGAAAATAGAGAAGTGAGATGATCATCTAATGAGAAATAGACAAGTGATGTGACCATTGAATGAGAAAATAGAGAAGTGAGATGATCATCTAATGAGAAAATGGACTTGTGAGGTGATCGTTCAATGAGAAAATTGACTTGTGAGGTGATCATCTAATAAGAAAATGGACTTGTGAGGTGATCGTTCAATGAGAAAATTTACTTGTGAGGTGATCATCTAATAAGAAAATTGTCTTGTGAGGTGATCATCTAATAAGAAAATTGACTTGTGAGGTGATCGTTTAATGAGAAATGGGCAAGTGATGTGATCGTTCAATGAGAAAATGGACTTGTGATGTGATCGTTCAATGAGAAAACGAACTTGTAAGGTGATCGTTCAATGAGAACATTTACTTGTGAGGTGATCGGTCAATGAAACAATTAGACTGGATAGATGATTGTTCTACGTTAAATGGATATGATGTATCTTATTCATTGACAGATTATGACATATTTGCTTTTTAAATGCATAGAACACTTCTTAAAGGCCCTAGGAATCTTGATCAATTACTCATTGTTTACCGATGACTCAACCTGTGCTAACATAACAGACGTCTTAAATAACAATTGATTATCGATAAAGTCCTCGCCTTCAACAACTCCGCCAATCTGGATCTGAGTTATAGGACCCTTGTCACATCCGGGCTGTGTCATGCCGCCATTAGGGAAGTAGTCCACGTGACCACAAGGTTGACTCATGCCATAACCTGAACACAAGAAAACATCGGGACATTATGATACAAATGCAATATAATGAAGCTCTAATCTACTTGAGCTGTTTGAGTGGCATTCTAGAAGTTGATGACGAGAGTTATTCTATGGATGATCAACTTCTTTGTTTGACAGTAGCGACGCTTCGACATACATGTAGATCCTTTTACCGTTTTCAAGCAACGAAATTTCTAAGATATTGGCGCTATACAAATGTTAATAGTAAAGTATGGATAACATTCACAACTAAAAAACCCAACTGCATCATGTAACCATATTTTAGGAGGTCATGTGTTCTTTATCTCTCTCCTCCCTGTAAATACAAGACTTCATAATAATGTCCGCATCGAAAAGACAGTGACTAAATACTTGACATGACAAAAATTGAAAAAAAAATGCGGCATTTAAAAAAATAAGGAATGTGTTACCATACGTGCTATGAGCCATACGTGCTATGAGCATTCACCAGTGAATTGATATATAGCGCTATATAAATATCCTGTATTATTATTATTATTACCAAGCTTGAGCATGGACTCTCCATCAGTGTGAATGACGTCAACAAAGAGTGCATCTGTTGGATCAAGCCTCACTTTGATGTCAGTGCCCTGGAAATATGGCTCAGCCGGGTCCAAACCTGTCAACATTCGTCAAGAATACTAAACGAGGTCAAGAAAAGGACTATTTTGAAAAAAGGGATAACATTAATTGTGTACCATCAGAGGATATCAAGAATGATATATTTTAATTCATTATAATAAACATAGATTTTAAGAGGAAAGAATGCCTTGTATTACACGTAAACGGTAATCGCGTATATATACTTACACACGGTCGAAATAACAACTTGCACATGAATCTATACGTCCTTTCTCCTATTGCATATAGTTATATATGCGTTGCAGATTATAGGAATTTCAAACAAATTTCTTTCACATTTAATCACACTTGTGTTTAGTAACCCAAGACCTTACATAAGGCAGATGCCACTTCGTCAATTACAGGTTTTCCACATACAGTGACATTTCATATAACAAGGTAGAAGTTTTATGAAAAAAAACCAAACACTTTTTCTTATCGTGACAGTATATTTTTCAAACACTCTAATTTGAAATGAAAAAAATAATGTTAAAGAACAATCATGATTAACCGCAATTGGGTAGTTTTCTGTATGATTGACAGAATATGTATTTTTAACTAGATATGATCATTATTTACGTTGCTGGACAATAATTGTTACCTGTGATTCTCCCCACGTGTTGAATTCTCTCCCCTGCATACCCAGCAACATGGGAACCAAGACTGTGACCAAGGAGGTGAAAGTCTTCAGGTTTAGCACCAGTTTCAGCCTGAAAATGATTGCGGAAAGAAATGTAAAGATTGCAGTGCTGACGAATAAATGGTGGAATCGTATTTTTTAATGTAATGTTTGTGTAAGAATTATTGCGTTATACATTAATCTTGCTTTTATTGTCTGTCAATATTCTAGATATAAAGATATATGTAATCAGTTATAAAATGAATGTACATGTGCAAGAATTTTATGAAAGTTGTTTTAAATCTATTTTAGCATATGTATCAAAATCAGTGCCCAGTTGAAAGTCAAAAGATTTTCTATGTAATCCTACAGCTAACTACAACATATTTCTAAGGTGACTCTTAAACAACTTAGAGCCACTCTTTCAAACAGTCGCAACATGACTATACAAATGTATGAAATAGAATAATATCATGGATTTTAAATAGTTCGGAAAAGGTGAATTGCATTTCATAGCGACTGATATTTTATATTTATTTCTGAAGACGCTGTCACTTTACTTGTCCTTTATTCGTGGATTTAGATACCCCATTTAATTATCAACTTTGCTGCCACGCGGTGCAATTAAAATGGCTGTGTTTTGCTTAAACTCCAAGGATTTCCATTATAAATTAAGAAGTTTTGATTTTCATGGAGGATAATTTTGAATCGATTGTTTCCATGATCTTGTCAACCTCATAATATTGCTATGGCGTCTTTTCCAGCATGTTTACATGATTGATTGCCCTGTTAGCAGGCCTCGCCATGTTTTCTATAGGCTTGATCAAGCCCCCCATATATCATTACTGTAATTGAAGTGCAGATGCATAGAGCTTTGTATTCTAGAATCAGTCAAATGGGGCCCTTTAACGCGACAGGCAGCCTTAGAACTACTTTACTGCAGTTTTCAAAAGTGTCGTTTAATGAAGAAGAACAAGTAGCATGAAATGCGACGTTTTGGTGTATGTACTAACAACGTTATCAAGCAAGTGATACAAGTTATTTGATGTAGGAGGATTTATACATAAAATGAATTGATGTTTTTACAATTAAAAGGTCTGATGTTTTGATAAGAAGTTAATAGTGCTGAGTAGTTGAAAGGTCGCATGTCATGCATTAAAGAATTTGATTATCCATAAGAACTTCTTCTTTATCAAACCAGCTTCTAAAATGACTCTCGAAGAAGAGTCGTTTAATGGTTATATACCTGCAAATGTAGTTTCATATTTACATTCAGAAATTTTGTTTATGATATTTTACTCATTTATATTATGTGACCCTCAATAAGTTGGAATTGCGAAAAAGATGCGCCATAAATATTTAAAAATACCGATTGACGGAAAACAATCGCCTTGAGTTGAATATTGCGCTTGAAAATGCTTGTATCCTGTGATTAAAACAGTCTAATATCTAAAATTCTCAAAACAAGGTCAAGCATCATATATCTTAAGTGCTCATCAGAATATACTTTTCTAATTTAACGCAAGCTGTGCAAAATGTAAAAAAGCTTAACTAAATATGTCAAATGTGTTATGTGAAATATGCAATTATCCAAGATACGGTATCCTCACTTAATGTTAACCACATGATGCAAAAAACTCACTGTAACTGAACTTCATTGTCCAATATCCGATTAGTATTAATGAACGATTGCACGTTAAGTATGTTTAGGCCTACTGCCTAAGCAATAATAGCCTTCTTCAAAACACCAAAACAAAGCACAATACAACAAGTCCTGCAAGTTCGTTTAATTGGGAAGCACACAGCTATAAAAAAAGCAATATGTTATTTAATATTTTAACCAACATTGAAACTCAATCATTTTATACAGAGATTGAACGGTTCAGAGGCTCTTTTTGTAAGATTGATGGATTGTCTTAAGTAAACTTTTTTTGAAATTGAAATGCCTCCGCTATATTAAAAATGAATCCAAATAGTTTTAACGTTACGAAATAGGACTCTTTGTGATTACATCTTTAGTGGACTTGCTCTACTCATGGTTTGGCTTTTGTTGAAACTTATGTTAAGTGCGGAAGCTACAGATAGATTAGGAATGGCAAGCTTTAACTTATCAATTAAATTGAATTTTCCTCTTCTGTAAATTCAAATCTAAATAAAAGTTTACACGATCAAAACAAATCTACGTTTTGAATTCTTATAATATTTATCTCAATATCGAAATAACATCTTACGGCACTACAAAACCTTCCGACTTTTATCGGCATCAAACTGTACCAAAAATTAGTTAATCAATTTGGTCCATTCGGCCCAGTACGAGGACGCCCTTGCAAACAACCTATCCGCAATTCGCAGATACAACTCAGAAATTATGAAAATAACCGACTCGCATATCACTTAAACACTCAACGATTAAAACAATGTAGATTATATTAGTTAACACATTTGTTCATGGGTCATGCGTTCATATTTCTTATCTTTAACACTCCCGTATTTTTTAAAGCATTTAGAGTTTGTGAGCTTAATCATTCTTTTAAACAATGTCCTATTTAGATATGAACGTATAAAAGATAAGACAGAGCGGAAAAGTTATACAAATGTACCTAGAGTCAAATCTTTAATAGGTCCATGGACGTTTCTAATCAACCAGCGATTTTTCTTTAAGAGGGCAGTAGCACGTTTTTTTTAGGAATATAACATGATGTCAGGAAAATGAAAATAAATGGTTCCATTTGAAAGACAATGTGTATAAACTAAATAAAGCAGAAATAAATCAAATATATAATTTTAAGTTCAGCCATGCGATTCCTTTTTCTAACAAAAAAAAAGAATAAAAAGGTTTTCACACAAAAATGGACGCCAATGGACTTTATGTGAATCTTTATATTTTGTTCTTTGACTATGGTTTGTGTAATGAGATTTCTTACACTATCAAAATAATACATCTAGCATTAAGGTACAATTATCACTGAAAAATTTAAATCTTTCAAGCTGTCATGTGTTCCTATTTATAGTAAGTTTAAACGTGACTGAAAGGTTAAAGGTCCAATGAGACCGCATTCTAGGTAAAGAGCTGTCTTTATCTATGTTCTTCATTCCCGCGGCCTTGGCCAGGTCAGACCGCCTCGGGAGTCAGGTTCGAGAGTCCTTGTAATTCACATAAAGAGATCACCATGAGTAATGAAGTGTATGTACTGGTGCCCTACAAAATGATGTTGTTCAACATAAGATTAACAACTTTGTCTACTTGATGTGATGTATTTCTTTAGATGATATTTACGTCCTTTAAGTTTGATTCGAATTTGGCACTGCTGTGACATGCATTATCAATCAGGATAAGGAATATCTTTTCTCAGAAACTACTTATGAAAGGATAACCAAATCTGCTGTGTGTCTTCAGGGTAACAATTCCTTGATAGAGAAGAGTTCGAAAATACGAATCTTGGAATATTTTACAGAGATATTGCCCTTGTTACATGTTTTTATCTTCAAAGGGGACGATATTTTTCAGAAACTATTTAAGATAAGATAACCAAATAATTGAGTTCGAAAAAGCGTATAATTAATTTTTATTGAGTTATGGTCCTTGTCCGGTGATTTTGGACTCTTTGGAAATATTTGGAGCTAGGGTGAAAACAAATTGGTGGGGGATGTTGATGACGATGTCTTCTGGTTGAGACCTACCTTAAGATACTTGATCAGCTGAGCGATGACGGCGCCGACCACCCTGGTGTTTGCTGTAGCCTGTGTGTAGGGGGGAGCGGAACCACCGCCCCAGTCCACGATAATCACGTTGTAGTCATGGTTCTTGAGGAACTCGTCCTTCATAGTCTGGAACACACAGCAGTAAGATCCACTATCAAGTCAGATTACACTATTGATTATTTCATTATCAACGAGGTCCTCAATAAAATATTTGTTAAAACTTTTTTTTAATGCAGAGGGATATGTGGATAACAGCTTCTTTATGTATGGTATGCAACGTTACGACACAGGTTCTTGTGTTGTTTTGAAGCTTTAGAACCTGTGTCGAAAAGTTGCATACGATGAACAAAGAAGGTGTCATCCATATATTCCTCTGCATTTTTGTCTTTCCTCTTAAAGATGGTTTCTTTTTGGCCAAAGCTAAACACTAAAAGAACCCTACATGAAACCAGGAACGTATTTCTTGACTTTAATACTAATACATTTGCAGGGTTTCCCTAAACTCCAAGGGAACCCTTCTTTATGCCGATAAAACTATCCATGACTAAAACACCATGACATTTTCATTGATATATAAACCAGTTGTCAAGCTTCAATATAAACACGTTAAACCCTAACTCACTCACTCACTCACTCACTTTAACCCACGTACATGAAGCCAAGGCTCTTTGCCTGTGTCAATGAAGCCATGCATGATCATCTTGGATGGTTTGTGCGGGTCGAAGTGGGAGTTGAGCACATCCTTGCCCTTGGCTGCCGACAGGTAAAAGACGTTGTTCAGGTTTTGTTTGGTGTACAGCATGAACTTGACCTTGATCCTGTCAGGCGACATGGGCAGGAAGTTGAGAGGTCGCTGAAGGCTGAAGAACGGAGGGGCCGTGTCGAAACATCCGATATCGTGATAACATTCTGATGATCCTGTAGAACCAAGGACAGGGACAATTAAAAATGTTATGATGGTCCAATATTTTATGGGTATCCTTCAGTCCATGCACGTTTTCATTTATATAGTCACAGGATATTGAAATTAATCAATATGTAAAATGATAAACAACACAGATAACAATACATCCCTCCCAATACAAAAGACTGAAGGACGAACACAAGCACTTGAGTTTATATACTATATAGAGCAAGGCTTTTCAACCGGCATTTTGATCCCCGAAATAAGCATATTTCCAACGTATTCTTTGGGTGACATTGGTTATATTTCGCCTGTGACGTGTCCAAAATGTATCATCTTTCATTCGACATCGATCTTAAACATATGTCACCTTTTTAATTATAGCTACTTGGCGCTTAATTGTATCAGGCGAGTTGACGGAGTCATCATAAGACGGAAATGCCAAAAATAGAGTCAATAGTTCCCGAACTCCTCTCTCATTGGTCATCTTATACCTTTGGACCAATGAGAGAGGAGATCGCGACCTATTGCGCTATTTTGAAAAAAAAAACCCGTCTTGTGATAACGTGTATTTTGCGATTGAATCGGGGAGGGGTAATGTTATCTTAATACGTTTATATACACATTATATTTAAACATGTTTATAAACTGATTATTTTCAAATTAACGTGAGTCATATCGAACACCATTTAGTCAACAAGAAAGTGTTTTCATTTCCTCTATATCTTTACTATGTAACCATTAGGAAGAATGAAAGTATTTTCATTTCAACTATAATGACAATTTTGTAGCGTTGTTTTGCCCCTGCGCGTTTAGCGCTATATTCTCCAATTAAACGAGAAGAAAATAATGTCTGGATTGCTATCCCCGCATTATCTTAATAGATGGCGTAATGAAAATAAATGGAAATTGATTTATTTTCAAATATCATCTACATCCTACATAATTATCACACACGAAAGAAACTCGAATTTCTTGATTATATCATCAACAAAACAATGCGAGTTATGTGGGCTTATTTGATTACTTCATTTGAGATAATGCATACGGAGAAGTCATAGCGGAAGAATACTGTCTAAATAACGGTTAAACGACTTTCTATTCCATTTCAAGTGTAATAACAGTAATTGTATATAAAACACGTCTCTCTGCACGAAACGGTACAATACATAACATCGGTTATTTGCAAGCACAGACAATCACTATCATTCGGTTGTTCGGGGGGGGTTTGGTTTGTCAGTGGTTTGTTTAAATGTAACACTAACAGCTAATCCACCACTCTATTAAATGGAAAATGTGACAAATCGGTCATTTTATTCTAAACTATATGTAGTTATTTGAGAAGTGTTGAATAAAATTACCAAGTGATACTAACACTATAGTATTTGAAGGATGTTCCGACTCTTAAAGGGGCAGTAGCACGTTTGTTGATAATTTTGTATCTTAAAATTTTCACTGATAATTGAAAGTTAATGCTAAATGTATTATTTTGACAGTGTCAAAAATCTCAATACACAAGCCAATCATCCATAGTCAGAGGACGAAGTTTGAAGATTCACTTAAAATCCATTGGCGGCCATTTTGTGTGAACACCTTTAATTCATTTTGTGTACGAAAAAAGAATCGCATGGCTTAACTTTACGTTATATATTTGAATTATTACTGTCCTATTTACTTTAAATACATTGTCTTTCAATTGGAACCATTAATTTTCCTGACATCACGTTGTATTCTCCCTAAAAACGTGCTACTGCCCCTTTAAAAGTTATATGTTCTAATCTATATTGCGAGGTTTTGTGAAAACTATTGTTTAGGACACAAGATAAGCTTTAAGTAAAACAGATTCAAATCAGAATGAAGATTAAGTTACGATGAGCCAACATTTGGATATATTCCCAATTCATTGATTAATCAGTGCCCTTCAAACAACATTCAGAATTCAAACTAAAGTTTAACATTCTTCATTCTATTCTAAAACAAATGACATTTTCAAAACTGTTCTTTGTTGAAATTCGTTCAAGATTTAAATTGAATCCCTGAAGCTAAATATACGTAATTTTTTTGGGTGAATTTTCCCTCCTTGATTTCATTAACAAATCCATTCCAATTTTCTAAAATGTAAGTGGAATTACCAGAAAAAGCAATAAAATAGGTAAACATGACTAAAGTGCCATTTAGCACGGCGTAATCGACAAGGAAACTGATTACACAACGCCTGGCCTCCATTTTCAGGAATGCATGGTCGGAGAAACTGGTTTATGCCTAAGCAAACAGAACAAAGAAGCTGTTTCCCTACAAATATTTACTCGAATCTAAAGGGAGAAGATATAAAAAGCAAATCCCATTTGAGCGGAATGGCCTCCGACAGCTTGCAACAAGAGAGGAAATAAAACTGTTTCATTATATTCACGGTGTGTGAAAATAACCAGATGCGAATTACATGGCCCGTTGAGCTATCGTTGAGCTATTGCCCAATCGGTTCCCCATTGGCTTGTCATCAGGTACTCCTTTGGGAATTGACAGAATTTGAGAGGAATTAGTTTTTGGTTATATCCAAAAATCCAATTCTCTTATGGGATTCCTGAAAGGCAGTCTTGTAATCTTCCAATTTACGACCGACATCTCGTATCCCCAAATTCGGCCGTTTGGCCGAACTTTGGTTGTCTTATTCATCATCACATACGTCATATCAGAATAATTTGCTACAAAAGCCTTGTCTCTTATGTTTGAGATACATGTGTATGGAATCTTTGGTCAGGAAAATAGTACCTCTCCTCGTGTATTTAAACAGGAAAATCCATAAGTACTGTTATTGTTTCATTATCACCATATCGACTCATTCGATGAGTAACTAGATAATAACAAACATATAAATGTAATGACTTCATATTTTGTCTTAACTTTCATCTTCCTTCGTACATTGTGACTATGTTCGGGAAAAAAATTGAAAAAGAAAAAAAAGCAAAGCTAAACCAATAAAAAAGATATAATATTCCCTTATGTTAAAGGGTCAGTAGCACGTTTTTGAAAAGTTAATATTTTCATTTTGTCACTGATAATTGTTCGTTAATGCTAAATGTATTATTTTCATATTGTCAAAAGTCTCATTACACCAATCACCCATAGTCACAGAACAAATTATAGAGATTCACATAAATTTCATTGACGGACATTTTTGTGTGAACACCTTTAATTCATTTGAGTAAGAACAAGGATTCGCATGGCTGAAATTTACACTATATACTTGATTTATCACTGCTTCATTTAGTTTAAATGATTGTCTTTAAATAAGAATAATCTATTTTCATATTCCTGACATCACCTTATATACTCCCACTAAAACGTGGCACTGTCCCTTTAAACAGATGAACTTGTATTGTCGTCACAACTTTACATCAAGAAAAAAATCGTGATTAAAGAATTAATAAACAAATGTTATTGTAATTAACCATTTTAACCAAACAACACTTTAGTAATGAACGAATACTATATATTTCGATACTCTCAATGTCATATACTAAGAGACTTACTTTTGCTTATTTCGACAGATTTACTGGCCGCTATTGTCAGCAGAGAGACGAGAACTCCTAGAGACAACATTTTACATTGACAGACAAACAGATCTGTGACAGAACAATGCTTCTGACAATACAAACTGGGATTGGCAGATAAGGATTCGTATCAAGGTCGCAAGGCTTAATCAAGTAGTCCTGTCCTGTGGCATGATTTTCCTGACAAAATTTTAGTATTTTTAATTGTTGGGAGGTTAATCAGTGTATCTGACAGTACATAAACTCCAGATTGGAGATAAGCAAAATTGTCTGGATTACCACTACTCAAGGACAAAAAAAAATAAGTTTGCACCTGAACTATGAATTTTGATAATCATACTCATAGCTATAGGAAGTTTTAAAATAAGGGTAATTTCATAGTTTGAAATAAGGTGTTTGTGATGATTTTGTATTTTGTTTAAAATGAAATTCGGGTAATAACTAAGTTTTGCAATACATGAAACTCTTTGTAGTTTGTGTGGGTCAATTTAAATATTGCTAATTTTAAGAAATATCAAATACAGTTGAACATCTCTAGCTATTCGTGTCCATTAAAAGACGAAAGAACATTTTAAATCCCTCCTTTGAATAATTTGAAATACCTTCCAGAGCAATGTCTGTACACATAATTAGGGAACGTAATTGGATGTAATTAAATGACATTCACACGTGTGCGATGGTGTAAGAGCTTGAGCTTAATTGATTAGATGTATTATTTACATCTGTCGCGTTCATAATAACTGAAAGGTACATTCGAGACAACAACATAGGCATCAGGAAGCATTGCCAGCACTGACTATACCAACAGTTCAACCACTCGGCCTCCAGGCTGATGGTATGGTCAGTGCTAACGGTGTTACCTGACCCTGTGGCTTCGGGTTCGAATCCAACAAAGAACTTGATCTGAAAAATAAGACAGGACATTGCTACATGCCAATTAGTGGGATACCAAATCATAACAATGTTACCTCAATGGAACCAGGTTAATTGTATGATGTTTCGACAACATTTGCGATGGTAAAACAGGGAACACACCCCCTCAGACAGACACACATCAAACTATTAAACCACTCGCCAACAAGGCTGTTTGTTTGGCAGTGTTGCTGGTGTTGCCGTTTGAACCTTATATTACTACTATTACAGAAAGTGCTTTCATAATATATGATAATGTCACATTTGTAAACTATGTAAATAGCGTGCAGTTTTATCGTCATATTCACTTTTTATCGTAATGCAGGTAAATACAGGCATACAGAAAGAGTTCTTGATGTTCTTGCGCGAGAGCTAGGGAATTTCGTTTTACTGTAAAAACAATATGACATCTCGTTAATTTGGGTGTTAATTTTTGTATTATCAGAATTTTCAAGACATCATCAACAATGAAATCAATCGTATCAGTAATTGTAACTCGGTCACTGTAAAGAATGTTAAAGACTTATTCTGTAGCGCCAGTTTCAAACAGCAATACTCAAACGGAAATATAATTATTTTTTTTGTAATCTATCAATGTCAATATAAACGCATATCAAGTCAAGAAGAATTAACATTCTTCTTCATTTCAAATCATTTTTTGTTGTCAAAGTCAGGCATATCAAATGACACGATTGCACCGATTCGCCCGCCCATTATGTAAGAGTACACGATATTGCACGTGCTGCACGATTTTTGCGTGCTGCCGGGAGCCTTCGGTCGCACTAAAGTAGAAAGACAAGTGCTGATGTCACATCGTTGTCTTAATCAAACAATGAAATTACCACTAGGGTTATTAGACATGTGCATCATATCGTAATTTATGTCATGACTTATCTAATTACATGTGGATAAGGAAATAGTATAACATTCCAGACATCACTCAATATGCTATAATGAGAAAAAAATCGCTCAGCCTGTTATTCAAACTAATCTCAGAGATAGTTTAGTAGGAAACGGTCAAAAGTGTTAAACAAAGTTTTATTACAGTTTACATAATTAAAGAAGCCAGATCAAGGTTTCATTCGTTCTATATATGTAATACACTTAGCGCGCCATTTGTACATAATTCATTTGACTTTTTCAGTTCTGTAACACTTATTTTATTCGCTAAACTTTAGATGATACTTGATACCATTCTTTCTGGTGTTTTTTTTTGTATCTAACTACTACTACTACTGCTACTGCTGCTGCTGCTGCTACTGCTACTGCTGCTACTGCTGCTGCTACTGCTACTACTACTAATACTACAACCACTATTACTACTATTACTACCACTGCAACTACCACTGCAACTACTACTACTACTACTACTACTACTACTACTACTACTACTACTACTACTACTTTTAGTAACATTACTTCACTATGGATATATTTATTCCTATGTCATTCATCATCATTAATATCACACATGGAAAAACGCCAGTACTGCTATGGCTGCTACTTCTTTCAATGTGATTTTCGCTTTGATTAATGTAATCAATTCTTAATGGCCAAATTTACAAAAATGCATTCTTACGTGAATTCCCCTTCTGAAAAAGGAAACAGAAAAGTTTGATTCACCTAACTGTTGAACCTTTTAAATCTTTAATCTGTATATCTTACCTCGGATACCTCTTTCATTGCAAACAAAGCTCTTGCTTAAACATCTAGAAATGTGACCCATATCATGACTTACTTTACACGAAGCATGCAAAATAAATCAAAAGGGGTACCTCAAACCCTCACGAAATGGCCACTTTAATGTAATCTGTTTGTTGGATATCAATGATATGTTTTATAACGAAACACAAGATTTAAGGACAAGTAATAAAATGGTAATAATGCATGGTTCGATCGTTGTGTAACGATGGGAAACTTACATAAAAGTTGTGTCACGAACATGTTATGTAAATGTTACAAATGGATATAACTTGTTTTCAAATGTGTTCGTGTAGTCATCAAGCTATTTTCAGAGCACATATTTCTTAATTAACATGAAAACACGATAAACTATGCCTCACAAAACGTTAACGTGAAACAAGTTATTTTCCTGACTAATGAGGAGTTTGAGACATGTTTTACGAAATAAGCAGCTGTTCTATTCAAATTCAGTGATTCAATGATTGTCAATTAAAGTATTTTAGATATTCATTTAAATGAATGATATCATCAAATGAAAGGAACTATTGGAATAACACATATAGCAGGTGCACGCTGAAACATGAAGGGGCAATTTTAAAAATCCGACATCGTGATAACACACCAAAACCCAAATTGTTAATGGTAATATTCTAATTTTATTGCATTATATAGAAATATGAATTAAGTTTGCCTGCAATCCACCCCTGTAAAAAAAACCAACAAAAATAATGATACAGTTTTGATGGAAATATACCCTATATAATTTTTCAATTACTAGTAGATAGTCAGAGGCAAGGCTTGTGTTCATAATTTAGTATACATTAGACTTTGATAGCATCCTAATTATACAAATCTTGTTTTTTATTTAATGACAATGTATACGAATTAAAGATCTAAAAGATACACCATGTTGACGAAATCTTTTATTATGATGTCATCTATATTTAATCATTTCAAAATCGAAAGCTAATGAATAGGGATGAAGGAAATTGTGTTAGTTCTTGGCAAGAAAACTCGATCTGATTACTAATGACGATAACCAACTTTTTCTGGCATCGGTTTCTTGTAAATGACTTGTGGCATTTTTTGGGTATATGGGCATATGTTTTGCTCTATTTTCAACTAAAAATGATTTAAATGATAATCTTCTGAATTGCTTTCTCTGTAATTATCGTAATAGATGGTGTCATAAAAATTTAATTGATGGATTCAAATATCCCGTTTACTCTACATAATCAACACACACATGAAAAACATATTTTATCATTTTGGCAATCGTATGTTGTTTTTTGCTACTACAGTATATTTTGAGCTTATTTTCAAATTAATAGTGGTGAAATTAAAGTCTTGGAGTGGCATTTACGCAATTGTCTTAATAATTAGTGAAGTTACAATAAATTTGAATTAATGCTTTTTAAATATCACCTACATCGTACATAATATATTTTTTCAAATAGTGTCAGTTGAATTGATTTATTTGTATTAATTTATTTGAGATAATACAAACAGAGTTATTCCTAGCGTCACTTTATTGTCTAAATAACGATTTAACGATTTTCCTCTTCCCTTCCGGTAAAAAACAATAATTGTCTAGACATTTCTCTCTGCACAAAACATTACAATAAATAACGACGGATTCAACCCCATGAGACATCTCCTTCACGGTTGTTACTTTCCAAAAGCGATGGTTACTAATAGATTTAAAAATGGAAGGTACAATTTTAACACTTTAAAAGCAATAACCATTTCCTTTTCTAATAGAAAAATATACGATTGCAATTCTGTAGTTTTTGAAATAGGCCTATTAACAATAGAGGTCAGTCAACCCAATGAGAAAACCAAGCCACTAACGTCAAGAGATTCCAAACTGTTTAAGGTGTATTGTTTAAGTCACCATTGATGTTAAGATTTTCTCTTAAAGGGGCAGTAGCACGTTTTTGGAGAATATAAGGTGATGTCAGGAAAATTAAAATTAACGGTTCCAATTGAAAGACAATGCCTTTAAACTAAAAGGAGAAGTAATAATTCAAAAATATAATCTAAAGGTTAGACATGCGATTCCTTTTTCTCACACAAAAAGGCCGCCCATGGATTTTAGGTGAATCTTCATACTTTGTCCTCCGACTATGGATAAATGGTTTGTGTTATGAGATTTTTGACACCATCAACATAATACATTAAGCATTAACATACAATTATCAATGAAAAATTTACAATAAAAAATATAACAAAACGTGCTACTGCCTCTTTAAAATCAGAGTAAAAAATATGAGATCAGGTAAGCTTGAAGTAAAACAGATTCAATCAAAGTGAAATTCACGATTACTCAACATTTGGATATATTTTTCAAACAAATGTTGTATGTCAATGGTTTATCAGTTGCCTTTATGAAATGGATATTTATATAAAATACATACATTTGTCCAAAATTGTATTTGAATATAGAATAGATAATTTGCATTAACACTTTGTAATTTCAACTACTTAAAATTGATTCAATCAATCTAGACCGTTCTAATTTTCTTTATTGAGATTCAAATTACCCTAGTTCATATATATGTCGATTAACATGGCTAACGTAACATTTAGCACGGTGTTATCGTGTAATCGACAGGGAAAACTGATTACACAACTCCTGGTCTCCAATTTCAGGGTTAATGGTTGTCCATGGTCGGAGAACCTCAGGTTTATGACTAAGCAAACAGGAACAAGAAGCCAGACAATAGCGCTTCTCCTCCACAAATATTTACACGAATTGAATGGGCGAAGATCTAAAAGTAAATCCCATTTGTTCCAAATGGCCTCCGACAGCTTGCAACAAGAGTAGAAATAAAAGTCTTTTATCGTTTCGTTAGTCTTTGAAAATAACCAGATGCCAATTACACGGCCCACGGTGCTATTGCCCAATCGGTTCCCCATCGGCATGTCTTCAAGCCACTCATTGGAGAATTAAGAGAAACGGAGAGAAATTCCTTTTTGGTTATAGCCAACAATCCAACTCTCATTTCGGATCTCCGAAAGCGGGCTTTTTTAATCTTCCAAATTATGACCAAGAACCACAGTAAAGTCCTTACGACATGTTATCATTGCATTTTCCCAAATAATCAAGTTAAATGAGAAAATAACAACCTAATACTAACTCTAAAACTGCATATTGTGTCTGTAATTCGTTACACTACTAGCACTGACAATACCAACAGCTTAACAGCTCGCCCACCAGACTGAAGGTGCGGGTTCGAAAGAAAATGATCTGAAAAAGAACAGGATATTGACAAATTGCTGATAGTATGATCTCAAATGTAACAATGTCTTTTCACTATGTAAATGACATTATTTCGAGTCCATATACACATTAAACTGACAGGGGTATTTTATATTTATATTTTATTTGGCTTAAATAGAAACAAGTATCATAAGTGTTTAGTACAGTGAATTGTTCCTCAATCTTGCAAATTCATCCTTAAACTGACAACATTCTCATATATACTTGTTCATAAAGAAAATGAAAAACAGGCATTGGAACGTTGGGAAGTCACTATAATTAGAATGATTAACATGGGGTGAATCTATCAAATCTATATATCTCTATGTATCTATGTATCTATGTATATATGTATGTATCTATCTATCTATCAACGTACAACTGGTATACTCTTGCCTTCTAGAACATATGTCATCATCACTTGCTTAATATCCATGGAAATGGTATGTATAAGTGCATCATTTCACATATTTTTCCAGTTTTAATTCTTTTAGTAATCATGTTAAATACTTGTACTTGTAAATTGTGTAAAACAGTAATTGAATTGATACAAAAGCGTTCTAGATATTCGTAACAAATATGCATATCAAGATCATCGAATAAATATCTAAACGTACAAAAACATGTATGTATATTTCCGTCAGTACCAGTTTAAAATACATTGTGAGAAAAATAATAGGCAAATGAAATGTTAATTAAAAAGAAATATAAATAACCAAACGTTTCCAGTTTTCCATTACAAAACCAAAGTTTTAAAAGTTTGCGTCAAAGGTTTGCAGTTCTTAATTGATCTGATTCAACAAATTTGCCAAATTCAGTTTAGCGATTCGCTTATTCCGCTCTTCTTGCACATGTAACGTCATGAACTGGGTATTTATCATTCAAACACAGATGCAAGGTATGTCATCATCATACAAAACCTCGTTTCGAGTGATCATGAAAATACTATAATTAAATTTTAAAATGGTACGTCAGTCATAGCGAAATATAGAAATGCAGAAGTTCTGACTGTTAATCAGACAGAAAATCAGTAAAATAAGCTTGTATTAACAGAAGAATGAAACACAGTTTTTTAATTAAGAAGATAACAGGAAACGGCTATAGCGCATTACTCAAGTTTTTTTACGCCCAAAGAATAAACACATAAAGAGTTACTGCAAAATATAAGTGATATTAGTCAAGATAATCTTGTATAAACAGAAAAATGAAACAAAGTTTGTTAATCAAGAAAATAACAGGAAACGACTATAGCGCATTACTCAATTTGTTTTACGCCAAAAGAATTTACACAAAAAGTTACTCTAAAATGTAAGTGGATACGTCACGCACAAAACAAATCAGAACTATAAGATTTCATGATTGGATTCCAAAGGCTTTTTCTCTGTTTACGACACGTTGGAAACTTGCATATATTCTCGGTGATGGAAAGATGATGGCATGAACCTTTACTCAAGAGCTTCCCAAACAAAAGATTAGAATTTAGAAAGTTTTCATGTCCATCATTCTTAGCCAATCTAATATGTTCATCTGTTGACGAAACCAAATCTGATTGCTTTAAGTATAACATATACATATACATATACATATACACATACATATACATATACATAAATGTCCATTATATGTATATAGTGTTCATTCAGGCACCAGTCATAAACGAAGGTATATTTTTCAAGGAAAAATGAAATAGAAGTTGATGTCATTTGAGATGTTGTGAGTAAAACATTATTTGATAGCATTCAAAATGTTGAGTTTAAGCTGAAATTTTGATTCCATGAATTTGACCTATAGTGACCTAATATCAGTGGCCAATAGTTTAAAGCTATCATCAGACAGAACACTGACCAATGAAGACTTAAAGGAGAAACTTGTGCCATTTACTAAGCTGGTGAAATGGTGACTTATTTCTGAACTGATGTGTAATAGTAACAAGAGTGATATTTTTTTAGAAGTTAACAAAAAATTAAGATATGCCGAATAAAATATCAAAATAAGTTTGTTTTTCAAAACTGTCATCTTTCTGATGTTTTGTTTGGTGTTCAAACATCACGTTGTTTTTGCATCATCAAAAGTATGCAAAATGTTGTTTTCATAATGAAATGACTTTATGAATTTAATGATATCATAATTCAACGCACGATATACAGATATGATTGAAAAACGAATGATGAATGAAGTTGGTTAATACACGGAACACCATCCTTTTTATTCATTGTAAACAAATAAAATATAATGTCAAAGTGTGGTAATTGGACATTCGAAAATTCTTACTCACTCATGTTATATAAGTGATATTCATCACGTTTTAGCTTAAATAACGGTCCTAAGTAGTATAGAGACAAGGATAAACTGTGGCCTTTATAAACATGATTTCTAGCATTAACCAATATAAAATGTGACATGCTACTGTCAGTTTGAATTTTCAGAAACGTCTTTTTATATTATGGACAGAGTATATCGTATCAGAAATGTTTCGCAAACCTGTCATGGCTTTTACGTTGAAAAATTTTCTACCTTAATTCTAGACAAAGTTAACCTATTTTCTCACGCAATTTATAACCTCTGTCGTGTACTGAATATCATAATCATAGAATTGTCTTTTTCAATCGTAGTTCAGATCAACATAATTCAAACTTTCAAAACACTTCTATTTAACAAGTGTGATAATAACTTGTAAGATGAACGCAGCACGCTAATAAGTTATAGGTATTGTCAGAAAAAATTAGTTTCCAAAATATGTTTTCATTGATTAAACAATCTTTCAGCTGGTCTTCGACACGAGTACATGTATAACAAAGTATTCCAATATAAATATAGATATATAGATAAAAAACAAAAGTCTTGAAACAATTTGAATCCCTCAGATAAAAAAACAAACGTCTGGAAATGATTTGAATATAATTGAATATTGCACATGATAAATTATATATGTTATTGAAGGCTTATGTTTCTACGTGAATTATCGACCTGTCAAGACGTCTTAAACACGAATGCTAAAAAGTTTATTTTGAAAATCAACAATTTCAGACAAAGGAATTCGTAGAGGGAGGGGCATTATTCCAAATTTCACAAATAATTTGTTTCAATTATATGCCCTGGATCATGTGAACTATTTTTCAAAATGTTATTGATGTTGACATAAATGTTGAATTTGAGACTTCTTATTTGCATGCAGAGCGCATGTTTCCTTCATAATAAAGAGTTTTCATTGGAGTTTTCACATTAATGACAATATTTCACTATTTTGTCTTCATCTGTTATGTATGTATATACATGCAAATACTTTATATCCATGAATTTCAAATATAAAACGACTGACATTCGAAATTCAAAAAGCTTGTTATACAGTAACATTCTATAGGTATCGCGACCGACTCAGCCTTTTTACCAACATGTATATGGCGATGAATTATTTAAACATTAATCTTCAAAATTGAATTTTCTTTTTTCTGTAACAAACTGCAAATGGAATCCATGAATACAAAATATTCACAGCTATGTAGTTACATAATTCCCAACTGACGACATACATTGCCATCTTGCTTTTTTTGGTAGATTCTTATCCGCTCAAGTAAAGAGAGGATCGGGAGTCTGCCATAAACGCTCAAGTAAAAAAAGAATTCGGAGTCTTTCGTAAAATCCAATAAACATAGCTGTCAAGTACACAATAAATTGTAACTCTCCTCATCTTTGCGGTTTTGGTCTTTGGTCTCGTTGACATCACAGCACCATTCAGTTGACAATCTTTGAATGACATTATTCTGCTCTTTACCATGATCAACCAAAGCCATTGGATTCCTTTTTTGAATGACCCGAAGATGTATACTGCACATTCAATATTGCTTTTATCACATGGAATGAATGGACTTGATGATCCAAAAGGTTTATGTCATCTCAAATCCTCCAGCCAAAACATTGACTGGAAGAAATAAACCCAATTCCTTCCAATTAGAAATTTAGTTCCTTCACCGATACACCTTCACTAATATAAGGTGGGATTTTAATAAAGTGTAGCAACTTGTAGCCGTTACTTGTTCTTGTTTTATTCTCGTTGCTACTTAAATGAGTATATGATATCATTCACACAGCTTGATTTTGTAAGTAAATCTGCAGTCCTTGGACCGAATATGAAAAGCTTAATGGAAACCAAGTTACTAACGAAGGTACTTGCGGCAGCGGTGGTGGAAACTTCACAAAACTGGTTTCCATGTTACCTACACATATGGACGAGCTAACCGTATTTGCATAATCAGGTCCTCGGTTTTTCAGTAGGAGCATGACATGAATATATATAACATTCTCCGAGTTCATTCCATTATGTCTCTGGTTTCTTGAAGAAGTTCCTTGGATGTCAGAGACAGATTGTGATAGATGCAGAACAGGCGTTTTAGACCACAAAGCTGTAGAGGTTTCACTTGCAGCTTGAAGTCATTTGTATGTGAGCTGAAACCGAAAGTTTTTCCCCCTCAAATTAATTCACACAAACCAAAAGGAATTGCACTTGTGAAGACCTTTTCTATGAAGCCAGGCTCTCCAAGAAGCTTAGATTTTGAGCTGAAAGGCCTTCAAGCGTTGCCATTGATTGACTATTTATAAATTGATCATAGGTTAAATCTTGGAGTTAGATATAGTCCCAATTACAAAATGGAGCGGCAACGTTAAAGTTTTACCTTGAGATAGGAGGAACAGTAACTTTAAATATATTGAAGTTGAAAATGACAAATAAAAACATATTGTAAATGTTATCATTAAAATGTCTCCTTTAATGAGATTTGAAAGCACAATATGCTGATCTGTGCTTTCATCTTACAGTGGTGACCCGATAGAAGCGCCCATAAAATAGTATTTATTTGTTAAAGTTAGATTCATTTTTCAGTTATCTCAAAGGCCAAACATCACAGCAAACCCAATGTTAACTATGTATAGTGAAACTGAACGTTCTATTGAACTCCTATGATATTGTTACCGTTTGTTTCGTTTTCTCTAACCACTATGTCTGCTTTCCTTTTTCAAAATAAATTAAATTTATGGTTGTTGGACTAATATAATGTAATAAATAGAGGTATCTTCTTGTCACAGGAAGGCATCAAGCTAATTTTAGGATGGATACATTCACACGGTGGCGGAGAGGATATACCGGCTAGTTCGAACTCCGATAGATACACATTTTTACTATTTTATTCCTCGGAGCAAGGTCCACTATCAGACTGTGATAATATCTTGTTTGTTCCAGATATCCTCGTTATGATAGCATCCATTTCTATACAAGAAGCATACGTATAGGCTACTCCTTCTATTTGTACCTAACCCACTTGTTCAAACAATTATTGACACTTAAATAACTAATTTCAATTATAATTTACAATATCTCATTAGTTCCATTTACCATTTATATACATGTACATCATTTTTGTCTTTTTAATATTCATTTGAAATCTGAAACTTTCCATTTAACAACAATTTTACAATTGTTGGCTATATTGTCCTTTTCACAAACCTTAAAGATCCATCACTGTCAGGTATTGGATCGATTACATTTTGAACAGCATTCAACATTCAATTTCAATCTAAAATTCAAAAGAAAATGATATAAAACAAGATTAATAACTGATAAAAGTCACGCTTCCCGTATCTCTACTGCGTTGGTATCAATCAATGTCAAATAAAACATAACATGAAAAGATCTATTTCATAGATAGCATTTCATTTCAATATCATGTCTCTCATAACAAAATAAAGCTAATTGAAGTAAACTCCTATATATAGAAAAAAACAATGAATCTGATCATAAAAAAGTGTCCACTTCCAAGATCAATCAGTGTCAATTATTATATTACTTCTATGGAATGATTTTGGAATGCCCAACATGAAAACGAAATCAAATTTCTTTTAACTGTCCTTCTCCATTCTGTTCTGAATATATGTGCCAGTGCTTAGATGCACTGTCATTTACAATTATGTCCACCCGCAAAGCTTTCTTGGAGACTTAATGTTCGGCTTCCTCCATGGTTCCGTGGTTCCAAAATGCTTCGGGGCCATATCTGAAATACATTCAATATTCAATAAGAAGCTTGGTTTGTACTAAGATGTAGTGGTGAAGTGGTGTCTTAAAATCTTGCAATATTTATTTATGGAACTTTGTATGTGGTTAGATTTAGTGATGAAGTGATTTGCTACTTTGCTTATACTGAATAAGTTATTTTAGCTCATCTGGCCTGAAAGGTCCGATGGGCTAATGGCAACGCATGGTGACCGACGTCCTTCTATCCGTCAGTTTGTCCATAAACTTTGTGTGCTTTGTGCGTCTGTACCCGAAGAACGATTTGAAAGGCAGTGTTAAGCGATTAAAATGCTCAATTTGATATATTTTACGTGAGTTAATGAAATTGAGAGCAATACATTTTGAAGACATATACGTCTTTTTTGAATTTTTGAAAAAATTACTTTTGACACAACAAAATTATTTTGATTCCAGGCTAGAGAAGGTCATTGCCACCCTTTGCTCACTTTGTTTGCACAAAGGGAAAACTGAAAGTGCGCAAACGCTTAACTTGCCCTTTGTTTGACGTCAACCATTCATGATCAGTGGTATAAACTGGTGCTATTTCAACAAAATCATCTAAATATCACCCTAAAGTATGGTGCATGAATTACAAATGTTTATCAAAATCAGGTGAAAGTCAATAGCGGAAACAAATATTTTTAATACCTTTCAAATGAAAACTTTTCATTTTCACATTTCTAAGATTGCTAGCTTTGCATAGATAACAAGATATAAGTTAGTGCAAAAATCGGACATAATAGTCTCACAAACCCTGAAAATGGTTCAAATATCATATCTATAGTTTAAGTCAGTTCATAATAGAAAACCAAAGAATAGATACAATGTGTATTTACCCTATACCCTGCACGTTTCTAGCTGTACCAATAAGAACCACTAAAAAGTAACAATGCATTCTATTCTCCCTTAAAACACATTGTTGAAACACAAAGGATTTCTAGGCAAATAAAGTAGCTTCGACCCTCTATGAAAAATATTCAATTGTTCCTGTGATCCTGCCAACCTCATAATATTTGTATTGGGTCATTTTCAGCATGTTTACATGATTGATCGCCCTGTTAGCAGACCTTGCCATGCTTTCTATGAGCTTTATCAAGAAGTCCATGAATCATTATTGAAACTGGAGGGCATATGCATGCAACTCAATATCGCAGCATTTTGGATAATGGACCCTTTAACTAGCCTAGAAGTATAAGAACTTTTGTCAATTGGTCTTTTATAAAGATTCAGTAAATGTTGTATGTACTGGACAAAAGAAGTGATATATGAACACTTTAATTCAGAAATCATTATCAATGGCTAATTTAGTCATTGTCTGATAAAATTGATAAAATTAAACTAATCAGAAATTACTTACCTACATGTATTTCGTCAAGAAATCGAAAGCTATAGTTGACTCATGCATAGTTGATGGACCTAATGTTTTACATACATCAATGATATATACACACGTGTAGATATATGATATAGGTTATAATTAATCAACAACATTCACATGTTATCCATTTGTATTTATTATTAGTATTTTATTATTATATGGATATTTATATAGCGCGCATATCCAACCACTCGTGGTTGCTCAACTCGCTTACTCCCCCCCCCCCCCTGGTCAACGCCATCTTTCAGTAAATGAGAAATAATAGTAAATGATTTTTTCGAAAATGACCTACACAATACCTAGTTTTCAAAAACGAAAGAAAACTGAATTTCTTGATTATCTTCAAAAAAACAATGTCAATAGAAATAGGCTTATTTGATTACTTCATTTGAGGAATTGCATACAAGGGAATTGCAAGTGTTTTTAACAACTCTCTTATTCCAGTTCCTGTGTAATAGTTATCATTGTCTATGAAAAAATTCTCTTAGCACGAAACAGTATAATACATAACATTGATTCAACACTAATTCAATCAGTTAATTCTTAAACGTATTTTACTTTCCATGGGGACGAATTCAAATAGATGCTCTAAACCTCACTTTAATGGAAAAATATATATTTAATATAATATATAATATTAAAACTTTTTCATTTTGCAGCTGAAAATCAAGAAAATCGTTGAATAAAATATTCATAAGCATCAATTTCAAAAACCAAATTTCTATTTGACCTAAGAAGAAAACAAACACTTATGAATAGATATCTGAGTAGTTTAAAGTGATAAATATCTGTTGACATCTGAAAAGGTTTAGAGTTGAACAGATTAAAATATTAATTGAATAAATAATAGTGCACATTTGGACCTCTGATTTACCTTGGCCGCATGATTGAAATATATTCATTTTTGATATACCGATTAATTTCCTTTTCTTGGTCATACTTAAGATTTCGCTTGATTTCCTTGTGAACAAAAAAATGCATTAACTGTTTAAGAACTTTAAATTGATTTTGACCATTCCAATTTTCTTCATCGTGATTTTAATTTCCAAAGTCCATAGAAAGCAATAAATATAAATAAACATGGTTCAAATAGCATTTAGCACGATGTTATCGACAGTGAAAACTGATCTCCAATTTCAGGAGTAATCATTATCCTTTGTCGGAGAAACTTAAAAGAGAAGTAAGGAAAAGTTATTCTTTCTCTGTATACACAAACCTAAAACTAAATCCCATTTGTGCGTATTGATTCTTTCATTATATTCATGGTGAGTGAAAATAAACAGATGCGAATTTCATGGCCCGTTGTGCTGTTGCCCAATCGCTTCATCATTGGCAATTCTTCAGTTTCTCATATAGGAGTGATCAGCAAAGGATTTGGGTATAGCCAACAATCCAAATCTTTTTTGGGTTTACTGAATGGCCGAATGTAAACCTTCACTTGCACGTAACAGCCGAGAAACCTTAAAACCACAGAAAATCGTTTCATCAATGCAAAGTCTTCACATTCTTTCGTAACTTTCTTTTAACAAAAACTATGTTCTGCTCTTTCTATGACTATTTTGATGATAAATTTTCACCAAAATGACTGAAAGAAAATATGTAATTCTCCTTGACCTTAAGCTCTAAGAGCAAAATTGATCCGTGCGTCAGGAAAACAAAAAACCTTTAAGTATAATATGGAACAATACCTTATTGAATTATAGTGAAAAGTCGGAAAACATAAGATAAAGTGGATGATGCTTTTAAATACAGATATTATACACACAAAAACTGTCTGGACATCTGGACGTCTGGACGTCTGGATAGATCATGGATAGATCATGGATAGATCATTGATAGATCATGGATAGATCATGTTTTTAAATAATTTTAACACAGCTTATTTTTACAGTTAATTATTGGAAAAAAGAAGTCTGGTTTTGAAAAAGTTAAATAACCAGAAAGAAAACAAGATGACCACAACAACTCAAAGTCCGCATTGCAGTTTGTGTAGTCCACTTGAAAATGTCTACCATTGCACTTATCCATAAGCAAAGTTTATTTTATAAATGATGATAGGACACGATAACAACACATTACTTAAGTGTTATGTATGCTTTAAATATACAGTAACAAAAAAAGAATCATTCTAAATCACGCACGAAACAAAGCTGTATTATGAGATTTCCTGATTGTTTCTTGGAGGCTATTGCACTGAAGATATATTGGCAAGTCCTGTCGGTAATTGGATAACGCGATGTTCAGATTCATTTGGAATTGGAGGATGAAAGGAAATGAATACGAACACATAATCAAGAGCATTTAGCAGAATCTGAAAAAGAAAGTTTTCATGTTCATCATATGACGACTCACAAAAAAATCATTATCAAACTTACTTTTTGACTACTACATAATACTGTTGACATTAAACACTTACTGATGTAAAGTGTTCTTGGCTAAATCAAATCATTTGTATATTAGAATAATATAGAAAGTCTATCAAATGTTTTACAAATTAAGTTATAATTATATAATCAGCCATCAAGCGTATATTGGAATAAAGTCAGAGACAGAGGGTAAGTTCTATCTGTTGGGCGGTCACAAAATTAAATTTAAAAGATGTATCAGAGTTGTCTGTGATAATAGATGTTCAATTTAGGAACAATTTAAACTTCTGCCATCTTTTTCACAGGTGCTGTTGTTGTTAGTGGTTTACTTTCATTTAATCATTTCTACAACTTCTTAACACTTTTAATAAAATCGAAAAATTAAAGCACCAGAAATCAATGCATGATGGAACATAAAAGGTAAATCACTCAATCATTGTTTATCAAGAATACGATGAAGAGAGATAGGTTTCATAAAAGGGAGATGGATTAAAGTAAAGGGGATACATGATTTTTTATGATGAATTAATTTTGTAAATTTTCTGCATTTAAGAAGCCAGTAAAATGTGAACTGAAATAAAAAAAAACTGTCTCATGACCATCTTATGTTAATGTAACTATAAGCCTTCTATGGGCCAAATGGAAAACAAAGTATTTGGCTACCATGAATCACTTTAGACAATGTCACACAAACCGTTGCACTTTGTTCAAAAATTAATCACAAACATTTTTTGACATTTGATTAGAATGAAAATATCAGTGTGGATGCATTCGATAATTGTGTAACAATGAAACAAACTAACATAAAAGAAGCGTCACGAACACGTTATATAAATGTGATAGATGGAAATTACTTCTTTTCAAATCCGTTCATGTTTTTGTTATTTTCAAAAGTAATTAATTTCTGAATCAACACGATAAAAGTAGTCCTTATTCAACAAAAGTAATCCAACTTTTCTGACTAATGAGGAATTTTTAAGTTTTCACAAAGAAGCAGCTGCAGAATTCTCATTTGGCGTTACAGTAATTGCCAATTAATGTCAAAATATAATTTGTGATAGCAATATTATTCAAGGATAAACTGATTAGTAGTAAAGACGTTATTGGCAGCAAGAACAAAGAAGACTAACATGCATTGAAAGAAGAACATCAACCTAAAATTACAATGGACCCTTTTGATTTCGCATTGTCCTTAAGTTAATACCTTTTATCGAACTAATGTAATCATCTATCATAAATTTAAAAGAGGTGATACGGAGGCTGAAGTGCAGTGGAGTAATATAGAGTATCAAATCCTTACTTTAATCAAGCAGACTCAAAAATACATTTGTCTATGTTCTTTTTAATAGTAACAGTTTTTAAATCCCATGAAAACCTGTTCATTACATTTTCAACATGATATAATATATGATGTCTACAGCTGCACTTTTTTCTATTTTTCTAAAATAAAAACCTTCTAATGTGAGCAACAGCTTTGGGCTTATGTCATTTTTTGTTCTTTGCATTATATCAATGTCATTGTGATCTGAGAGAGTTTATATGAAATTTTTTAAACGAAATTTAAGAAAATCGGAATTTCAAAAATATGACCCCATCAGTCCATTTAAGCATGCCAAATTTCGAAATTCTTCCCCAAGACCTCAAAATATGGTATGATAATTTTTATTTTACACATGAACAATTGGTGATCTTTTGTCAGTGCCGCTGGAGGTATTCTAGTGACGTCCAAACGAAAGTTATACTGGAGGTATTCTAGTGACGTCCAAACGAAAGTTATACGACACTTGCACTACGATATACTGGCTGGTGAACAAACATAAGGTATGCAGCTGTATACAAATCAATCTAAATCTAAATCCGTTAGAGAGAAGTTAATTACAGATAACTCAATTTATGTAACGTTAAAAACTTATGCACGAAATGCACAAAAATCTATAAGAAAATAAGACAGTTTTGAAAAAAGTAAATAATAAGAAACATCACACATAATGATCTTGTTTCTTAAATTGCAGCATCTTAAGAAGCAAATTATTCTCTAAAGTTACTTTCAAAGTTTTATTTTTATCGCCTACAGGAAAAATGGATTTCATTTCAGAACAATTTAATTACTGAGATTCAACAAGAAACATTGAGCAAGAAAGAAAATGTGCATTTAATGCCCACTAGCCAAAAGACAGAGTTACATATTTTCTTTTTGTGCCAATTTACGTTGAAGTGTTTAGTTAGATAGCAAGATTACATCTTATTAAAGTAGCATTGCTAAAGCATTTAACTTCTGGGAATATATTGTCAAATATAACATACCACAACTTAAAACTGACTATCTCTTAACATTAATAAAATCAGATATAAAGAGAACAAAACCGACTCAAGGATTAGGCTTAAACGTGGAGCGTAACGTTATGTGTGTTTGAGTGCATCTGGACAAGAAAGTAATTTCTTAAAGAGAGGTAGCGCAGATTACTGAAAAGAATACTGAAACTTGGAAAGACATTCATCAGTCTGTGAAGACCTTGCAGGTCAACCTTTCCAAAATAATGATTTATCCTTACACATACACTTATATTTGCATAAATCTGAGAAAATTTTACAAGTGAACTGTTATGAATTGAATTCTATGGAAAATTGATAATATATTCCGTTAAATAAATGTGTAGATCAGACTGTTGTCGATGATTGTTTCGTAAATTGATGTCCTTTTGTTATTTGGTTATACAATGTATGTTTATCTTTTCATATGAACAAAATATCTTAGAATATGTGAATTGAATGATGTCCTAAAGAGGGTGTATGACCAATACCAACAACGTTATTTTTACATATTGTTATCCAATCTTCTTTAATTCACCACGATTTTATCCCGTCTAGACATTTTTTTCCAGCAATTTTATTGTAATATGTCATCAATGGCATAGGATTACAAAAATGATTAAAACAGAGTATTATCATGAATGTCAGAAATGTGTTGAAACACTAAGAATTCCCTTGCAACCGAAGTAGTTCTAAAATTCTTAGGAGACCTATTCTGTATCGATTGTTCCTGTAAGCTTGCCAAGCTTCTTGTATTTTTGTGGCGTTATTCCAACATGTTTACATGATTGATTGCCCTGTTAGCAGACCTCGCCATGTTTTCTTTGAGCTTGATCAAGAGGTTCATGAATCATAACTGTAAAAGGAGTGCATACACAACAGCTCGATATTATAACATCAGGCATCAGAGACTCTTTAACACGACCGGGTCTGAGAAACAATTCAATGTTACTGTTCTAAAGAGACTGTATTGTTAGTTCACTACGTTTGAACTACGTGCAAGTATAATGTCAAATGGCGGTTGCTTAAATTCGACTCATTTACTCATCAATGCTTCAAAAGTTGTGATTCTTTTAGTATATGAAGATTGGTTTGAAACACGTTATAAACAAAGACCATCACTGTGATTCCATTCTTTACATTTGTTGCTTTCTAAAAGGATGGTTTATAATCGATTTAACATGCATTTTTCGCATGCAGCTGCAAATACAGTTTTTAAAAGATATTTAGGAAAGAGAATCGTTGCCCATATGCTCTATAAAAAAATTATTCATTTATTTAACAATTGAAGATAACAAACTATTATTCCTTGATGAAATTTGCTCCCTTAATCCCTGTGACGCTTAGTAAATTGCTATAAATTGCAACGATTTGTGAATTCAACCTACATAAAATTGATTCCATTAACCAAGACCATTCCAATTTATTTTAACACGTTTCAAACTATCAGATTTTTTCATAGATAAACATGTCTTAAGTAGCATTATGCATGGCATTATCGACAGGGAAACTAATTACACAACTTGTTGTCTCCAATTTCAGGGGTAATCATTATCCATGGTGCAGAGAAAGTTCAGTTTATGGCTAAGCAAACAGGACAAGGAAGCCAGACAAAAGCGCTCTGTTCCACAAATATTTACACGAATCTAATGGGAGAAGACATGTAAGATAAATCCCATTTGAGTGGGGCGGCCTCCGACAGTTGCAAAAGGAAGGAAATAGAACTTTTTCATAATATTCATGGGGTGTGAAAAAAACCAGATGCGAATTACTTGGTCCATCAGCTATTGCCTGATCGGTTCGCCATTGCCATGTCTTCAAGGTACTCGTTTTGGAACTTGCAGCAACGAAGAGACATTTATTTTTGATTATAACCAAATATCCAACTCGATTTTGGGATTCTTGAAAGGCAGTCTTTGTAATCTACCAATACAAGCCCGGGATGCATTGAAATAGAGAAAAGTCCACCACGAAATATGATCCTTCTATATATTCAATGAGAGACAAAGTCGCTAATGTATTATATCTTTTAGTCCATTGTTCTTTCTGTGCTGCCTATTTGAATAACAATAAACAGTTTATGTTTTAAGTATATACATATATACTTAAAAGTATATTTCAATCATGACCAAAAAAGAGACAGTGAACTTATTTTAACTGTTAACTAAAGACATTGAATCTTTAGGTTTTTATGTCAGGAGAACCAATTATTTGTTATTTGAAGTTAATTTTAGGCATATGATAGATACTTTATTGATTCTAAAAAATCCTTTTTATTCTTCTAAATGACTTTCAATTCATAAAGAAAGGAGTGAGAGGGCCGGAGTTACTGAGGGATATAAAAAAGGTGGGTTTCCACAAAACGGAAGAATGGTTCACTTAAAACTTAAATTGCCTCTAATCAGACATATCCCATTCCACCCCCACAAACTCAGCTAATAAGAACAGAGGCTCGATCAACATTTCATGATGGGACCGACCTCTGTGGGGAGAGCATTTTAACCAACTAGAACTCGCTCTCTGTATAGTTGTATGTTTCCATAACAAACATAACTTGTTATCAGTTTATGATTAACCTAACCTGAATTGAAAAAGTACATGATTTTTGCGAATAAATGAATAAATGAATAATCTTCAAACATATCTTTTTGACTGACACGTACAACAATATCGGCATCAGATAATCGTTTGGATGTGTAACTGAATTCGATCATTTGCATAAATGTGAAAATTTTAGAAATACAAAATAGATGTGAAATCTCGATAGCTAATAGCCAGATTCAGATTGTCTGTGACAATATATTATCGATTCTCACTATGAATAGTCTAAACATGTTTTATAATGTTGGCCACTTTAAAGATTTTTTTTTTCTTCAGTCTGTTTCAATAAGTAAAGATTGGCATTTTTAAAAGTATGATTTCATGTTACAGCGGTATGTTTTGATGTTATATATATCACGTTCGAAACTGACGTTCATATTTTTAAAAGGATTGCTGTACAACATTATACAGTTTGAGGTCTTAGTCGTTTGCCTAAGAATAATTTAGACCATTTATCTGCAGAATTGCATTCACTTTTTCAAAACCAATTTGAACTCATTTTTTCTGAAGCAATCTGCAAATGGAATCTATGAATAAAGAATATTTGCAGATACCAAACAACATGATTACAAATTATCGCCATTCAACGTCATTATTTTTGTTTTCTATAGCTACCGGTGCACTCAAGTAAAAAATGAGTTTGCTGAAAAACTAGATTAACAGCATATTTTACTTCTGGGATAAACTTTAACTCTGGCTGCCATACGACTGTACCAACTGATGTGTAAATATTTTGGACACTTTGATTTGCATTGTTGTCAGAAATAAAAGGAAGTAAAAATGAATTCTTAAATGACTTAATTGTTATTAGTTGTCAAGTCGTGTTTATGTTTTTCATTTATGTTTTACTGCCAAGCACAGATTTGGACCCCCTTTTTATCTCAAGGGCTTGAATATCTCCTTTACTTTTTTTACATTTTTAAGTGGTTTTGCTTTCAAAGATCTTCAGAAGTTAGGTTTAAGGTAATTCACATTTCGTTAAATTGATAATGAATCTTTTGATTATCAGCAGTATAAGGCAAAACTAGATAAAAAAGATGCATCCGTTGACATGCCACGATGGATGTATTAAAAATAACAAAATGAATCGAAAGGTTGCACAAAATACCATTTTGATTGACATAAAAACTTTGTAAATGTTCGAATGTGTCAGTTCTCAGTACATGGCAGACTTTACGTCTCTAACACATGAATTGTTAAACACTTGTAATTCTTTGTAGATTTTATCAAAGACTCTCTCCTTCGAATTCCCCTTTTTCATGAAACTGAAAACGAATATCATTTTCAAGATAAGTTACATGTAAATACAAATGATAATAGTGTTGATGACATTCAACTCAATTAGAACTGTAACAGTCGTTTCACACTGTTCTTGAATTTTGAAATCAACTGGTTTGACGGTTTCAAAGCAGATTTCAAAGCAGATTTCAAGATAAGACATGTTGTAGTGTCATTGAATATTGTCTTTTTGTAAATTTTGAGATTAACCTAGAGTCTTTGAAATCCAGAGGCAAGTTATACTGGATTGATAGCGAGTGAATTGTAAATTCTAAACTGTCCCCACATATCAAAATATAAAATTAAATTTGTGGAAAATGTAAAAAAAAACTTGGTGAAACTGTAACATGTGCAAAACACCATTTTAAGGCTCAACCTTCAAAAGTAATGATACAGTAGCCCAATAAAGCGTTACAACCCCTTGCTTGGCTTTAAATGTCCCCACTTCAAACATCAAAAATGAACTCGTCTGTGCTTTGGGTTTTGCAAGTAGGTATTCAGAATAAATCAAGCCATGAGCAAAGGTAATTCTGCCACTCTCTAATGGATTTTTCAAAATTTTTTTATATGCGCTCCAAAATAGTTTCCTTGCCAATTTCCATGAAAATATTGCTTTAGCATTTAATTTACATAATGTCTTTAAAAATGTTAAGCTTATTTATAAAGCCTCTGTAGTTTTATATATTGATAGCACTTTGACTAATTTGGGTATTTAAAAACAGATTTGTTTTCTAAAAAAACCCTGATTCATTTTTACTTTCCCCACTTCAAAGTCAAAGTCCCCCATTTTATATTCGTTCTTGTTATAAGTTGTGTGTTACTGATGTCATATGATTAAGCTGGGTTTACACTTGCACGACTCTCGAATCCGCATTGGCACGCATTAAATCGTGGCAATGCGTATCTTTGTCGTATCGTTATCGTGAATAATTCGTGAACTGCTCATGGATGCGTGCAAATGCGCGAAGAATTAACCAAATGTTTGGTTATTTCTTCACGCACTCCAATGCGTGCCAGGTGCGCAAAGTATTCGTGAATTTGTCTCAACTTGTTCGTAACTTATTCTTGTAGTGTCGTGAAATGCGTGCATAATTTTATGTGTCACGATAGAGATAAGACAAGGTTGGGCATTTCAAGCAATGCAATTTCAGGTACATCAACCGTCTCTTCTCTTCAAGAAGCGCGATATCTTGGAAGTTATTCATGGTGTTCACTCTGTGACAGTAGAGGATGAACTGATTTTAGGGTACTCCCTTTATATACCTCCAATGCGGGCAGTATCGTACACCATGCGGGACTAAAAAGGACACGATCTTGACAAGCATGCATGAATTAGTCGAACCTGTGCGTGCAGTTGCGCCTACTGCGTACCAAAACGCAACTTAGTCGCAACAAATGCGTGACCAGAACGCAGCTTTGTCGTGGTTATGCGCCAATTGTTCGTGAAATGCCGGGTAAAATCGCAGCACTTGCGTGCATTTTTCTGCGGCAAATGCGTGAAGTGTGCTTGAATAATGCGCAAATGGGGGGTGTACGCATTGTTTTAATTGTTTTCAAAACAATGTTGCTTCGTCTATTGGCACGCACTAAAGTCTTGAAGTGCGGATCCAAAATGCGTGCAAGTGTAAAGCCACCTTTATTCTTTCTATTTTAAATTATAACTCATAAGATCACTGTTGTTTTTCCCATTGACAAAAAGATTGGATTTTTTTACGTTTTTTTGCTATGAATATAACCCTTAATATAGAGACCAGTTATGTGTTGCAGATAAGATGGTTTATATGATGTCATATTGTTAAAAACTTCTATTCTATCACATCAATTTCATATTCTTTCTTAAAATAGTCACTACTGTGACTAGAAACATTGGAAAGAGATTGCTTATTATGATAATAGAATGAAAAGCACTTTAGATAAAAAAAATTGTTTGAAATTGTTCATAATAAATTTAGAGTTATTTTCCGTGATGCATAGAAACTAACAAAACATTTCTATCAAGTGTTTATAAAGGTAATCGAAGTCGGTAATGGGTTTGCCTCAAGAGTCACGTGACCAAACATCCCTAACTAAAGTGATTGACATGATTGACATATGCACACAAAGCTTGTAGCAAAATGTTTTCATACACAAATGGTCAATAAAAGTTCACAGGTTGAATTGTTCATCAAACTTCCGATTTCTTAAGAGTGTGAATTGAGTTTTGTTAATCATAAGCTGAGATAAAACCTGTTTTACACGCTCGTTTAGCATCATATTATTTAAATGGAGTGCGTTTAGGTTATCTTTATGGTTTCTGCGAAAAATTAGCTGATGTTTTTAATTCTAACAATACTCAACAAATCTTTCACTGAAGTGTTTTACAAAGTTTATCAAAGCCGATACTGTGATAACCTCAAGCGTCACATGAGCAATCATTCCTAACTAACTGAATTGACATGTACATACAACATGCAGAGAAATGTTTTTATATACAATATGTCAATAAAAGTTCATATGATTTAAGTGTAGATCAAACATCTTATTTCTTTTGGAGTTTGAATTGAGGTACTTTGATCAGAAGGTAAGATGAAACGTGTTTTACACTTTGTTAAGCACGAAATCATTTCAAGGGAGTGCACTGTGTTATTTCATTGACGTTTATGCAAAAAGCTTGAAACCTTTGCAGTTATTGAAGATAAAACGTCAAAAATTACATCATTAAAACCTTATGTATACTGAACCTTGTTAGTTTAGGCAAGTATTAATAACAATTAACACTATCACATCTAACTGTTAAATTAAACCCCTTAAACATCTACCTCAATGAGGATGTTATTCACTGAAATTCAATCAGTTTCGTTGTCTCTGTTCGTATGTCCTTCACTAACCATTTCATTTTATTCTCATGTCCACGTTGTACTGAAAAAGTGTATGTTGGATGTCAGAGACAGATTGTGACAGACTCTAAACAGGCGTTAAAAGCAAAGTGCTGTCACATGTTTCTATTTACTACATCTACTGGTCATGATGGCAGTCCTTTCTTGTTTCAATTTTAAAAAAAAATTATTCCACTTAAACTTAGTTTCTTCAGTATGCTATGAGTGTGAAATGTGTTTGTATACGTAGAATCTTGGGGAACAAAGTAATGCTCCAAATTAATTATCTGAAAAATATGTTATGGTAAACAGCATTAGATTATGATTGGTTAACAATTAATAGTTATATATTTAGTTTTATTGAACAATGTATTCGTAGATTAAAACGATACCATTCTGATGGAATTACAATCAATCCATTAACCATCAAATACCAGATTTTAAGTAAACAAAAAAGGGTACCTTTATATCTAAGATTATTGACTAAATTTTAACATGGACCCGATGGTCTTTTAGTTGTGTGATCTTAAATCTTATTAGAAACCGTGAATGCCATTTTCAACAATTTGCCCTCATAACCCGTCATTTCTTTTCTGAAGAAAGAAACTTCTACTTTATAAATCAAACTTAACGAAGAAAACTTCTAGCCCTAGAAGATGGAAAATACCTTTTACACAGCGATTCGCTAATGAAACCGCCGCTGAGGACATAGCCTTCTTTCAATTTAGAAGATTAATAGATACATTGTCAGTGCTTCTGCAAAATCAAATAACAACGTTGAATTAAAAGAAGCAATGCAAATCTTTTATGCAGGATGCCCGTGTATAGGCTACTACCTATCAGACTTGATAAAACAATTATTGATACCTAAATAAATCAATGAGAATTATGATTGAAATTATCCCTATTAACTCAATTCCCATTTATATACATATTAATCGTATTCGTCTTTTGAATATTAATTCAAAACTGAAACATTTAACAACAATTTTACAATTGTTGGCTATATTGTCCTTTTCACAAACCTAAAACATCCATCACTGTCAGGTATTGAATCGATTACATTGTGAACAGCATTTAACATTCAATTTCAATCTAAAATTCAAATGAAAATGATATCAAATTTCATAAAAAACAGTATTAATAACTGATTTAAGTCAAGCTTGTCGTATCTCTACTGCGCTCGTATCAATCAATGTCAAATAAAACATTACATGAAAAGATCTGTTTCATAGATGGCATTTCAATATTTCAATTAAATATCATATCTCTCTTAAGAAAATATAGAAAATCTAAGAAAAAAATAGAACTCTGATGATAAAAAAGTGTTCACTTTCATGATCAACCAGTTTCAATTATGCTAATACTTCTATGGAATTACTTTAGAATGTCCATTTTGAAAACGAAATCAGGCATTTTTTCAAAGAGGGGGTGGTGTTAATGCAAGGGTCAGTGGTCAAAAGGTGGAAGAAGTTTGATAGTTTGGGCGAGATGTTCAGCAAGCTAAAAGAATGATCTTCGATTCCAATGTATAATCTTGAGATAAAATTTAGTTTTAATTGCACCGCACGTTTCTTGACAGATTTCGTTCAAATTTGAGATGTAGGTTTATGTCAACATATGAATACAAAATATGAGTGCGAAAGTCCAGGTTTTGAATATTTTTTCTTATATTGTCCACTCCGAGTTTTGAGCCTTGTGTAACAATGCATTTGATTCTTCCTAAGAATTTCTAGGCAATTAAAGTAGCTTCGACCCTCTATGAAGGAAATTCAATTGTTCCTGTGATCCTGCCAACCTCATAATATTTTTATTGCGTCATTTTCAGCATGTTTACATGATTGATCACCCTGTTAGCAGACCTCGCCATGTTTTCTATGAGCTTGATCAAGTAGTCCATGAATCATTATTGTAAATGGAGTGCATATGCATGCAACTCAATATCGCAGCATTTAGAATAATGGGCCCTTTAATAAGCCTAGAAATATGAGAACTTCTGTTCATCGATTTTAAAAAGAGTCAGTAAATGTGTTGGACAAATGAAGTGATGAATTTACACCTTAATTTAGAAATCCTTAGTAATTGTCTGATAAATCTGATAAAATGAAACTGAGATAATAAGATATCACTTATTTCTTCATATAAAAACCCGAAGAATCAAAAGCTGTAGTTGACTAATTCATTGACTGAATATTTTAAATAGAGCATTGATAGTTTTATGTTTTAATTCATCAACAAAATTCACGTTGTCCATTTTTATTTGAAATCCCAAGCCAAACATATTTTGAATATATATTTCTTAGCATCTTTTATGTGTTTTAACAATCTAAGCCATCATACCCTGGTGAATGAAATTGTGCATTATTTTGACAAAATGTTTGCTTATTGATGATGTCAAAACTTTTGAATCTGATCAAGTTTTGAGTGCTGATCGGACTTTGTAATCTAAATTATATCTACTATTGTAAATGATAGTGAAATGAAAATAAATAGCTCCCCACACGAGAGACAACCGAATTATATTTAACACAATTCTGTCACAAGAAAAACGTTTATTAGATTACTTCATTTGAGAAAATGCAAACAAGAGAATTTTAAGTGGATTTTAGAACTTTCTTATTGCAGTTCATGTGTAATAAGTATCATTGTCTATGAAACATTTCTCTCAGCACGAAACAGTACAATAAATAACAGTTGGTTCAACGCTAAATGTTTGTAATAAAAATTCAATCAGTTTGTTACTTTCTATGGGGATGATTTATGATAGGATTATAACCTCACTACTGCAGCTGAGATATAAGTGTTTTGGACAGAAAATCATTGATTTAAATATTCACAAACATCAATTTCAAAAACTAAGGCAATTTTCATTTGACCCAATAAGAAAACATAAACACTTATGAATAGATATTCTGATTAGCTTAAAGTGACAAAGTGTGATTTCAAATTAATATCTGTAGACAATATCTGTAGACATCTGAAAAGCTCTAAACTTGAACAGATTACAACAATCCACATTTGAACATTTTATTGACCTTTTACGCAAGATTGAACTTAATTTTTGACAACAGATACATTTCTTTTTCGTGGTCAAACTCAACTTCATCTGAAACCCTGTTAACAAAAAAGTGCATTAACTGTTTAAGAAATTTAATTTGATTTTGACCATTCCAATTTTCTTCAACGAGATTTCCATTTTCAAGGTCAATACAAAGCAATAAATATAGATAAACATGGCTCGAGTGGTATTTAGCAAGATGTTAATGACAGGGAAAACTTATTCCACAAACTGATCACCAATTTCAGGAGTAATCGTTATCCATTGTCAGAGAAACTTAGGTTTATAACTAAGCAAACAGTGCTGAGAAACCAGGAAAATTTATTTTGCCTCCACAAAAGTATACACAAACCTAAAACTAATTCCCATTGTTGCGTATTGATTCTTTCATTATATTCATGGTGTGTGAAAATAACCAGATTCGAATTACATGGCCCGTTGTGCTATTGTGCCATTGCCCAATCGCTTCCCCATTGGATTGTGTTCAGTTACTCAGACAGGAGTGAACAGCTACAAATAGAAATGTTTTGGGAATAGAATTCGGTTTGTGGTATAACCAACAATCCAATTCTCTTTTGGGTTTCCTGAATGGGGTATGTAATGCGAATGTAAACCTTCACTTGCAAGTTATAGTCAAGAAACCTTAAAACCACAGAAAAACCTTACGCAATGTATCGTTTCATCAATCGGAAGTCGTCACATTCGATGGGAAACTTTCACTTAACAATAACTATGTCTGCTCTCACTGTGACTATATTGACGATCAAAATGGACCAAAATGGACCAAAATGAATCCCAAGCATTTATTACATTGAGTAGAAAGAGGAAATTATCGAAAAGGAAACAAAGTAACATAAAAGAACTCTCACGAACACGTTATATAAATGTGATAAATGGAAACAACTTTGTTCATGTTTATGTCAAGTTATTTTCAAAAGTAATTATTTTTCAAATTAACATGAAAACATGAATTAAGAAGTCCTTATTCAACAAAAGTAATTTAACGACATGTATCCTGACCAATGAGGAATTTCTAAGTTTTCCCAAGAAGCAGCTGCAGACTTCTAATTTGATGTTACACTAATTGCCAATTAATGTCAAAACAATTTTTTTTGTTTTGACAGAGATAGCCATATAATTCAAGAACACACTTACTAAAAGCGAAGACATCCCTAACAGCAAGAACTAAAGAAAACTAAAAAAATATATATGCATTGAATGGAGAACATCAACCTTAAACAACAATGGGCCTTTTTGATTTGACCTGCAAACTTCTGAATGACCTGTCAAGAATCCAAACATATGTTGACAATTAACAGCTTCACCTCAAAGCATATGTAAACAGTTTAATATTAAAACACAGGACAATGGAGGCTCTTAAACGCGGTCAACAGTCTCAGAAGTACTTCAATTTCACTGCTCTAAAGAGATTATACTGTTTGTTCATTACTTTTGAACTAATTCCAAATATCATGTATTATGGTGGTCGATTAATGTTGACTCATTCACTCATTGTTTTTAAAGTTGTGATCTTTAAGTGTATGAAAAACCTTAATTGGTTCGAAACCTGTCGCAACCAAAGTCAATCATTATGATTCGATTCGTTACAATTGTTGTTTTCCGAAGGGATGGTTTATGATAAATTTAACATCAAGTTTTTGGATGCTGATGTCATATTACGACCAATAATTTACCCTATAGTATAATGCACCGAGTAAAGGTTTTTATTAAGGGACATTATATAATATGTGTGTTAATGTTTCTGATACAACATTTTAATTCAAACATCTATAAATCTTTTAACTACAATTAGTTATATGAGAATATGCTTATGAATCATGAAAGGTTGATGTTATAATAGTCCAAAGACACCTACACTAACTAGCAGCATGTGATGTTAATGAGCAAATTTCCTGTTTTTGCGTCGCCTTTTATCATCTTCAATATCAATCAATAGCAAACAAATACAAACATTATATTACGCAGAGAGCACTAAATCATATAAACATAATATCTATATTCAATAATGAATTAACCTTTCATTCTTTTAAACATTCCACATAGCATTCCTTTTCATTCATTGCCATCTGTGATAAAGTGATATAACTGTGGGGGCTGACTTCAGCTGTTTTAGGCACATGCCTAATTTTGAATAAGAACATCTCCATTAAGCATGTATCTGTGACAATATGCACATAAGTGAATATGACTTTTCTATTAATGGCACAGCGGCGGAAAATTCCATGTTGACTGAAGTTCTACCAGTGCGAGCGGATATCTTATACAATACTGATCATTTTAAGCTGTGAGGTTTTTATTTTTTGGTCTTATACATAAATATATTTTGTATTCAAAATGAATCATAAGAAACATCCGCATAATGATCACGTTTCTTTGATTGCATGATCTTAAAAAGTGAATTATTCTCTCAATTATTTTATCTTTTCAAATTTTAATATTTATCGCTTACAGGAATATTGGACTTGATTTCAGTGCAATTTGATTACCGAGATTTAACAATAAGATTCAGCAAGAGAGATAATTTGTCTTTAATGCCCCTAGCCAAAAGACAGAGTTACATATGTTTTGTATGTGCCAATTTACGTTGAAGTGATCAGTTACACGGCAAGATTACATGTTATTGAAAAAGCATTGCTAAAGCATCTACCTTCTGGGAGTATATTGCTAGATATAACTTACCACAATTTGGATCTTACACTAGCATATAAAATTCAATAAAATCAGATATAAAGAGCACAAATCAAGGCTTACGCTTAAGTGTAGAGCATAACATTATGTATGTTTGAGTGCGTATGGACAGCAGAGTAATTGCTTAAAGGGCAGTAGCGCAGATTACTGTCCAAGAATATTGAAACTTATTAAAAAGACATTCCTCAGTCTGTGAAGACCTTGCAGATTGACGTTTCCAAAATAATGATTTATCCTTACACACACACTATTTTTTTCACAAAACAGAAAATTTAACAAGTGAACTGTTATGCATTGAATTCTATCGAAAAATAATAACAGATTCCGTTAAATGAATGCGTGAATCAGATTGTCATCGATGATTATCCTTTTGTTGCATTTATGATCATTATCATTTGTAAAAGACAACGGAAGGGATGATGAGAAGAAGTATTGTATATGTTAGTCATTTCTTGTGAACAAATTATGGTAGAATATGTGTTTTGAATGAAGTTCTCAATGGAGGATGTATGGCCAGTAACAACAACGTTATTTTAACATATGGTGGATCGTTTATCTTCAATGCAACAAATTATCCCGTCACGACGCCACTAAGACAATTTTCTCAGCAATTATATCATAATTTTTCATCGATTGACTATGATAACATAAATGTTTAAAACAGAATATCGTTATGACTGTCAGAAGTGTGTTGAAACACTTAATTCCCTTGCAACTAACTTAGTTTTAAAATTCTTAGGAGACATATTCTAAATCGATTGTTCCTGTAGGCTTGCAAAGCTCCTTGTATTTTTGTGGGGTTATTCCAACATGTTTACATGATAGATTGCCCTGTTAGCAGACCTCGCCATGTTTTCTTTGAGCTTGATCAAGAGGTTGATGAATCATAACTGTAAAAGGAGTGCATATGCAAACAGCTCGATATTATAACATCAGGGATCGGAGAATCTTTAACGCGACCAGGTCTGAGCAAAAATTCAATGTTACTGCTCTAAAGAGACTGTATTGTTAGTTTACTACGTTTGAACTAGGTGCAAGTATAATGTCTTATGGCGGTTGCTTAAATTCGACATATTCACTCTTCATGTTTCAAAAGTTGTGATTCTTTTAGTGTATGAAGATTATAGGTGGTCTGAAACCCGTAACAACCAAAGAGCATCACCATGATTCGAATTTTTTACAATTGATAATTGTTGCTTTCCAAAGAGATGATTTAGAACTGATTTAACATAAAATTTTCGCATGCAGCTGCAAATACAGTTTTGAAAAGATATTTAGGAGAGAGAATCGTTGCCACAAATACTCATAAAACAATTTATTCATTTGTTTAACAATTGAAGATAACAAACTATTATTTTTGTATTAAATTTGCTGCCTTAATCCCCGTGACGCTTAATATAAATTGAAACTATTTGTGAATTTAACCTACATAAAATTGATTCTATTAACTAAAACCATTCCAATTTACTTTAACGCATTTCAAATGATCAAAGTTCAGATAAAACCAATAAGTAAAGATAAACATGTCTTTAGTAGCATTATCGACAGGGAAACTGATTACACAATTTGAATAGTCTCAAGATTCAAGGGTAATCGTTATCCATGGTGCAGAGAAACTTCGGTTTATGCCTAGGCAAACAGGACAGTGAAGCCAGACAAAAGTGCTCTTCTTCCACAAATATTTACACGAATCTAATGGGAGAAGACCTGAAAAATAAATCCCATTTGTGCGGGGTGGCCTCCGACAGTTGCAAAAGGAAGGAAATAAAACTCTTTCATAATATTCATGGGGTGTGAAAATAACCAGATGTTTTACTCTGTTAACAGAGCAATTGCCGGATTGGTTCGATATTGCAATGTCTTCAAGGTACTCGGTTCGCCATTGCAATGTCTTTAAGATACTCTTTTGGGAATTTGCAGCAACGGAGAGAAATTTGTTTTTGATTATAGCCAAATATCCAACTCTATTTTGGGATTCTTGAAAGGCAGTCTTTGTGATCTACCTAATCAAGACCGAAATACATTGAGTCCTTCACGAAATATTATCCTTCAATGTATTCAATGAAAGTTGCTCTTGAATTGTATCATTTATTTCATTGTATAACATATGTTGCCTATTTGAGTTAACAGGAAACAGTTTATGTTTCAAGATTATATATACTCATGACTTATTTCAATCATGACCACCCAAAGATATTGAACATATTTTAACTGTTATACTGAAAACCAAAATGAGTACATTGAATCGTTTTGGTTTTATAAATAATATGTCCGGAGAACCAATTATTTGCTATTTGAAGTTAAGTTTATGCATTTGATGATACTTTAACTTTCTATTGATTCTATATAATACCTTTTTATTCTTCCAACTGACTTTCAATCCATAACGAAACAGGTGAGAGGGCCGGCGTTACTGAGAGATGTTGAAAAAGATGGGTTTGCACAAAACAGAAAAATGGATCACTTGAAAAAGGAATATGAGATAAACTGATGGATATGATTAAAGGAACGCATATATTGATGCCGAAATTTGTTTTATTGTCACGGGTTTTTGATCAAGTATATTTCATTAAGTATGTACACCACAGGTGAAATTTCAGTATCTGGTGTGTCCTTCCTGTTTCCTGATCACTTCTTCACACCGTCATGGAACACTTTGGATCAACATCCGGATGACAGCCCGAGGAACTGCGCGCCACTCTTATTGAAGAGCCTGAAACATGGCATCAAGTGTCTGGGGTAGAACATCACGATCCCTCACCCGACGTCCAAGAACGTCCCAGAGGTGTTCAATGGGATTAATGTCTGGGCTCTTGGACGGCCATGGCAACACTCTGATGTTGTTCTGCGTGAGAAAATCCCTGCTGACTTGAGCCGTGTGGGGTCGAGCATTGTCATGTTGAAACTCAAAGTTTACACCCACTCTACGGTGGAAAGGATGAACAACAGGTTGCAACACGGACACCAGGAACGGTAACGGACACCAGTCACCCTTCCATCAAGTCGAACAAGGTTGGTCCTATGGTCGTAGGTTATGCCGCCCAATATGATCACAGATCCGCCCCCGTAGGAATCGTGTTGTTTGATGGTGCACTGATGGTGACATTCACGAAGGCGTCGCCAAACGCGGATCCGACCATCTGCGAAGGCCAAATTGAATCTAGACTCATCACTGAACATGATATTGCGCCAATGTCGAAGTTGTCTAACTCGATGTTGTGTAGCCCTTGCTCTTCTGAGACGTCTGTTTTCGGCAGTCAGCCATACCCCAACAACAGGACGACGTGACTTTAAGCCTGATGCTTTAAGTCTGTTTCTGACAGTACGGTCGCAAATTCTTAGTCTTGTTACTGCCCTGCACCAGCTGGCGATCGTTTCGGGGCGTTGTCTTACGTTTTGCAGCACGCCCTGGTCTAAACTTTACGTCACCGGTTCCACAGTCGCGAAATCACACTTTTAGACTTGTTAAATTGTCTGGCTGTCTGGCATATTGATTGACCGCTGTTTATGCACCCGATAGCCTGCCATTTCTCATTATCAGAAGGGTATGCTCTTCGCATGATTCTGAAGGTAAAGGTACACTGACATTCGTTGACTCCTTGGAGGTTAAATGGACGTTGCCATGCATGAAGTTCATGGAAATCAATTTTCACGTGCACTTTACCTTTTTCAGTGAAAGTAAACTTCAACATTTTCAGTTTATAATGGCCCCACGCAGCCTCGAACAAACAGAACATGCCAGACATAAGTTAACAGTAATTAAGCGTTCCCTTATTCGTTTCCATCAATATATATGATAACCAAGAACTAAGGCTGAAATATTCTTTTTATACAATATCTGCAACTTTTCTGCTAGACAGCAAGGACACAGATAATGCAATAATGTAATCAGGCCGTATGCTTAATCGAATTGTCGATATTGTGGTTCATATGCTGGATATTTACAATCCATGTGCAATTGAGAAATTCTTATGTGTTGAAAATCCTTGAAATTGTATGAATTAACCTGGAAGTAAGTATCTGGTTTGAACATATTTCACCTGACAAAAGTAAATCCCAAAGGGGTTGTAACGCATGATTGGCTATTGTATTATTACTTTTGAAGCTTGAGTCTTAATGGGGTTTTGCACATGTTACATGAAATGACAATTTCAACAGATTTATTGTTTCATTTTCGACGAATTTCATTTTATATTTTGATCCATCCTGGGTTTTTCCAGTCTATCCCCACAGAGGCAGCTCAGTCATACCCGAGTTAGCCTCTGTTCTATTACGCCAAGATCCTTGGGCACAAAGTTGTAACTTGAGATATCTCCCTTATTTGCAGCCAATTAAAACACCTTTTGGATATCCAAGACTTGGGGAATTCTCAATGGTCGTAATGTGACTTGCAAAGTCATCATGCCGTAAGGTTTATTTTTCAGTGTGAGAGGAAAAATATTTGAAAATCAGATATGTATAGGGTTTTTCATTAGAAACATACTGTTTTATAAATTTGTAAATTGTTATTTGCTTTATGATAAATTTTATTTTTATAATTTGCCAAATAAAAACTAATGAGAAGGTGAAAAGCGATGTTTAGTAGATGGAAGAGTTAACTCCCCTGGATGTTAAATTTCAACGATAGCTTTGCCGAACCACACGAGAAAAGCCGAGCGTTTGTGAATGACCACTTTTGAAACGGCGTCGCTGATTGCACAACTAACTTCGATTGCCTACAATCAGATTTCTACCTTTCTATCCCATGTATAAGCCGTAATAAAACAGAGGCTCACTCGGGTATGACTGAGCTGCCTCTGTGTGGAGAGAATTGGGTTTTTCCTTTGCCCTCTATGAATTGTGTAAATCCATAGACTCTGTGGACGCGGAAAGGTATTTTTTAAACATCTTTGAGTACGTTACAAACGAAAATTTGGTTGTGTTATATTTAAAATGAATATAGTTATCATCCAAAACTTTGTTCAAAATACATGTATTCTGATTTACAGACAGCGAGTTCTAATTGGCTTTTATCAACCAGCAATTCAACCTTATATTTACAGCATAATTCATTCATCAGGTCATTAGGTCAGTATGTTATGATTATCATGAAAAACTATTTTACACAGAAGACATCGTTTTGACAGTATATTTGAACAATGCCTTGGAATTGGAAAGGGCATAATTATAACAAACATTTTGTAACATCGAATAATGACATCACAAAGCGATGACGTTATACAGATGAAGACTGCATATTTCTATCTATTCACCATCTTAGATTCAGGTTAGTTTGTATCAGAAACTGAAAACCATAAATTATATTCAGAATATTTATCTATATCATAAATATTGACATATGTTATCGATTCTCACTATAGATAGTTTATACAGGTTATTTAATGTTGGCAGCTTTAAAGAATTTTCTTTTGCAAACATCGAACCTGTTTCCATAACAGCGACATTTTCAAAAGTATGATAACATGTTAAAGCGTCATGTCTTGATGCCCATGCAAAATTATTTTCAAGTGATGTACTTCTATATATATGACTTTCGAATATTAAATACTGACATTCGAAGTTTGAAAAGTTTCAGGTTTCAGTCGTTTCGGAACTTGCCTATGAATAATTGAGACCATCTATCTGCAGAATTGCATTAATTTTTTTCCAAATCTGTAAATGGATTCTATGAATAAAGAATATTTGCAGCTACCTAACAACATAATAACAAAATATCCTCATTCAGCGTAATTATTTGTATTTTCTGTAGCTACTTGTGCACTCAAGTAAACAAATGAGTTTGCCGAAAAACTCGATTAGCAGCATATTCTAATTCTGGGATGAAACTAATCTCTGGTTGCCATACGCTTGTACCAACTTACGTGTAAGTATTTTAGACTCTTAAATTCGCATAGTTGTCAGTAATAAAGTAAAGTTTATGTTTTCCTAGATTAAGAAAGAAATTTTAAATTTTCTAAACGACTTGCTGTCAAGTAATGTTTATGCTTTTCATCTATGGTTTATTGTCAAGCACAGATTTCAATCCCCTTTTTATATCCTGGGCTTATATATCTCATTTTCTTTTTTTACATTTTTAAGTGCTTTTCCTCTCAAAGAATTTCAGAAGTTAGGTTTAAGGTAATTCACACTTCGTTAATATGATAATGAATCTTTTGATTATCAGCAGTATAAGGCAAAACTAAATAAGAACGATGCATCCGTTGACATGCGACAATCAATGTACATGTATTAAAAATAACAACATGAATCGAAAGGTTGCAAAAATACCATTTTGATTGACAAAACAAATTTGGGAAATGTTCGAATGTGTCAGTTCTCATTACATATAAACCTCAAGTGTCATAATCGTGCCATTTTGGAGGTAGTTCTTTTCTCGGGTAAACCTGCTTTCAATGTCACATCGCTTCTCACCGGGACATTTTAGAATATCCCAGGGACATTTTTCATACTTTACTTTTTTATATATTTTACATTTTATACAAGACTCATAAGTTGTAAACATTACGAAACAAACAAATGAATTTGTAAAATTTGAATTTTAACAATATTGATTTAACGTTTCAAGCGGGAATGGAACCCACAACCTCCATGTTGTTAAACAGCGCTCTTACCGCCTGAGCTACCGAGGCTTGTTGTCAACAATTTTTGATTTTGTTGTGTCATCACTGACACTGTAATTATTATATACATAATGTTAATATATACTAAATTTGATTCTTAAATCGTATGCAAAGTGTATATTTAAAGTCTTTCGCGAAGAGCTGCTGTTAAACAGACAACTTGCAACGACTGTGCGATACTTTTTAGTGTTATTATATATTTCAATATTTTTACCGAGTTTTTCGTCCTTTCCTTCGTTTTATATGACAGATATTAACCTGTCCCTCGGGTTTTATTGAAAATGTAAACATTCGGGGTCGGGGAAACCCTAGGGCCTACGTTTACATTTCAATAAAACCCTAGGGACAGGTTAATATCCTTTACATAGGAGACTTAACGTCTCTAACACATGAATTGTGAAACATTTATCCTTTGACTTTCCCTTGAAATTGAAAACGAATATTATTTTCAAGATAAGTTACATGTAAGTGCAAATACTAATAGTGTTGATGACATTTAACTCAATAGGAACTGTAACAGTCGTTTCACACTGTTCTTGAATTTTGAAATCAACTGCTATGACAATTTCAAAGCAGATTTCAAAATAAGACATGATGTAGTGTGATTGAATATTGTCATATCGTAAATTTTGAGATAAACCTAGAGTGATTGAAATCCAGATCAAGTTATACTGGATTGATAGCAAGTGAATTGTAAATTGTTGAACTGTCCCCATATATCAAAACATAAATGAAATTCGCGGAAAATGTAACAAAAAATCTGGTGAAACTGTCTTTCTGTGTAACTTGCGCAAAACCCCATTAAGGCTCAAGTTTCAAAAGTAATGATGCAGTAGCCCAATAAAGCGTTACAACCCCTTGCTTGGCTTGAAATGTCCCCACTTCTGCCATTAAAAATGAACTCGTCTGTGCTTTGGGTTTTGCAAGTAGGTATTCAGAATAAATCAAGCCATGAGCAAAGGTAACTCTGCCACTCTCTAATGGATTTTTCAATGTTTTTTATATGCGCTCCAAAATAGTTTCCTTGCCAATTTCCATGAAAATATTGCTTTAGCATTTAATTTACATAATGTCTTTAAAAATGTTAAGCTGATTCATAAAGCCTCTGTAGTTTGATATATTGATAACACTTTGACTAATTTGGGTATTTAAAACAGAATTTAAAAAAAACAAACCCTGATTCATTTTTACTTTTTCCACTTCAAAGTCGAAGTCCCCTATTTTTTATTCGTTATTGTTATGAGTCATGTGTTACTGATGTCATATGAATATTCATTCTATTTTAAATTATAACTCATAAGATTACTGTTGTGTTTCACATGGACAAGAAGAGGCTGTCGCCAATGGATTGGATATTTTTACGTTTTTTTTGCTATGAATATAACCCTTAATGGAACCAGTTATGTGTTTGAGATAAGATGGTTAATATGATGTCATATTGTTAAAAACTTCTATTCTATCCCATCAATTTCATATTCTTTCTTAAAATAGTCACTATTGTGACTAGAAAAATTGGAAACAAATTGCTTTTATGATGATAGAATGAAACCACTTTAGATAAAAACCATTTTTTTTGAAATTGTTCATAATAATTTAGAGTTATAAGATTTTTCCGTGATGCATAGAAACTAAAAAAAAATTTCAATCAAGTGTTTACAAAGTTAATCGAATGTGTTCGCCTCAAGAGTCACGTGACCAAACATTCCTAACTAACGTGATTGACATGATTGACATATGCACACAAAGCTTGTAGCGAAATGTTTTCAAACACAAATGGTCAATAAAAGTTCACAGGATTGAATTGTAAATCAAACATCCATTTTCTTAAGAGTGTGAATTGAGGTATTTTAATCAAAAGCTGAGATAAAACCTGTTTTACACGCTCGTTTTGCAACATAAAATTCAAATGGGCGTTCAGGTTATCTTTATGGTTTCTATGGAAAATTAGCTGAAGTTAAAAATTCTAACTATACTCAACAAATGTTTCACTGAAGTGTTTTCGCAAAGTTTATCATAATAGATACTGTGATAACCTCAAGCGTCACATGAGCAATCATTCCTAAGTAACTGAATTGATATGTACATACAACATGCAGAGAAATGTTTTTATACACAATATGCCAATAAAAGTTCACATGATTTAAGTGTAGATCAAACATCTTATTTATTTTGAGTTTGAGTTGAGGTACTTTGATCAGAAGGTTAGATAAAACGTGTTTTACACTTTGTTAAGCACGAAATTATTTCAAGGGAGTGCACTTTGTTATTTTAATGACGGGTATGCAAAAAAGCTTGAAACCTTTGCAGTTATTGAAGATAAAACGTCAAAAATGACATCATTAAAACCTTATGTATACTGAATCTTGTTAGTTTAGGCAAGTATTAATAACAATTAACACTATCACATCTAACTGTTAAATTAAACCCCTTAAACATCTACCTCAATGAGGATGTTATTCACTGAAATTGAATCAGTTTCGTTGTCTCTGTTCGCATGTCCTTCACTGACATTTCATCTTAATTTCATGTCCATGTTGTACTGAAAAAGTGTCTGTTACCTGTTAGAGACAGATTGTGACAGACTCTAAACAGGAGTTAAAAGCAAAGTGCTGTCACAAAAAACAGATTCCGTTAAATGAATGTGTGAATCAGACTGTCATCCTTTTGTTGCATCTATAATCATTATCATTTGTAAAAGACAACGGATGGAATGATGAGAAGAAGTATTTCATTGTTTATGTAAGTCATTTCTTGTGAACATATTATGGTAGAATATGTGTTTTGATTGAAGTCCTTAATGGACCAGTAACAACAACGTTATTTCAATATCCTTATCTTCAATGCAACATTATCACGTCAGGACGCAACTGAGACAATTTTCTCAGCAATTATATCATAAGTTTTCATCGATTCACTATGATAACATAAATGTTTAAAACAGAATATCGTTATGACTGTCAGAAGTGTGTTGAAACAATTACAATTCCCTTGCAACTAACTTAGTTTTAAATTCTTAGGAGACCTATTCTGTATCGATTGCCCCTGTAAACTCGCCAAGCTCCTTGTATTTTCGTGGCGTTTTTCCAACATGTTTACATGATTGATTGCCCTGTTAGCAGACCTCGCCATGTTTTCTTTGAGCTTGATCAAGAGGTCCATGAATCATAACTGTAAAAGGAGTGCATATGCAAACAGTTCGATATTATAACATCAGGCATCAGAGACTCTTTAATGCGACCAGGTCTGAGAAACAATTCAATGTCATTGCTCTAAAGATACTGTATTGTATTCACTACGTTTCAACTAAGTGCAAGTATAATGTCTTATGGCGGTTGCTTAAATTCGACATATTTACTCTTCATGATTAAAAAGTTGTGATTTTTTTAGTGTATGAAGATTCTAATTGGTCTGAAACCCGTAACAACCAAAGACATGTATTGTTAGTTCACTACGTTTGAACTACGTGCAAGTATAATGTCAAATGGCCGTCGCTTAAATTCGACTCATTCACTTATCAATGATTCAAAAGTTGTGATTCTTTTTGTATATGAAGATTCTAATTGGTCCGATGCAGCTGCAATTTCAGTTTTTAAAAGATATTTAGGAGAGAGAATCAATAAACAATTTTTTCATTTATTTAACAATTGAAGATTCCTGGATGAGATTTGCTCCCTAAATCCCTGTGGCGCTTAATGTAAATTGCAACTATTTGTTTATTTAACCTACATAAAATAGATTCTATTAACCAAGACCATTCCAATTTACTTTAACGCATTTCAAATTATCAAAGTTCGGAAAAAGCAATAAATATAGATAAACATGTCTTAAGTAGCATTACGCACGGCGTAATCGACAGGGAAACTGATTACACAATTTGAATAGTCTCAAGATTCAAGGGTAATCGTTATCCATGGTGCAGAGAAACTACGGTTTATGCCTAAGCAAACAGGACATTGAAGCCAGACAAAAGTGCTCTTCTTCCACAAATATTTACACGAATCTAATGGGAGAAGACCTGAAAGATAAATCCCATTTGTGCCGGGTGGCCTCCGACAGTTGCAAAATGAAGGAAATAAAACTCTTTCATAATATTCATGAGGTGTGAAAATAACCCGATGCGAATTACATGGCCTGCTGAGCTACTGCCAAATTGGTTCCCCATTGGCATGTCTTTAAGGTACTCATTTGGGAATTTGCAGCAACCAGGAGCTATTTGGTATTAATTATAGCAAAACCTCAAACTCTCTTTTGGAATTCTTGAAAGGTAGTCTTTGTAATCTACCAATTCATAACCCAAATGCATTGAAAATAGAAAAAACTCCTTCACTAAATGTTATCCTTGCATTAACTCATCATATCGATGAGAGACTAAGGAGCTGATATATCATATCGATTTCATTGTTCATTTTACCGTAACTTTTTGACTTAACAATAAACAGTTTCTATTGCTAGTAGTTCTTTATTCAGGAGAATATTTCAGTCATGACCATACTGAGATAGTGTAAAGGTTTAATTTTTTAACTGAAAACTAAAACGTTCAGTTTTACAAAAATATGTCCGGAGAACAAAATGATTGCATTTTTAAGTGAATTTAAGGCATATCTAAAATACTTGAAATTTCTATTGATGCTCATTCTGTCCCCAAAGAGGCGGCTCAACTCAAGAAATTTTGATCGAGCCTCTGTTCTTATTCACCGAGTTTGTTGGGTAGAATGGGAGATGCCTGATTGGAGGCAATTAAAGTTTGTTGTGCAATCAGCCACACTGTTCTATAATGATCATTTTGGATACTGAATCAAGACAAAGGCAATGTGATGTGAACCTACCTTTCCAGGCGGAAAGATGGTGGTGCACATTTTTCCGCAGGAGGAAACTGCCCGAAACCACGGATTGAGTCTAATAAGAACTGAGGCTCGAACAACATTTCATGATTTGATCTGCTTCTGTGGTGATAGAATGCAAGAAGAATTGAATACAGATGTAGCTTATTCTAGATGTAAAATTTCGATAGGTGATAGCCAGATTTAGATTGTTGGGACCATTGATTTATCGATTCTCACTATGAATAGTCTTAACATGTTACTTAGTCTTGGCTACTAAAAGATTTTTCTTCTGTAAAGAGCGGGTCTATTTCTATTGGTAAAGATTGGCATATTCAAAAGTATGATAACATGTTACAGCGTCAAATTTTCAAGTGGTGCTATTTTTAAATGCTAACGTTTAAAGTTTGAAAATATTGCTGTACAACATTATAACGTTTTAGGTCTCAGTCGTTTTCTCAACTTGCCTATGAATAATTGAGACCATTTATCTACAGAATTGAACTAGTTGTTTCTGAAGCAATCTGCAAATGGATTCTATGAATAAAGAATATTTGCAGCTACTTAACAACATGATTACAAATTATCGCCATTTAACGTCATTATTTTTGCTTTCAATAGCTACTGGTGCACTCAAGTAAACAAATAAGTTTGCCAAAAAACTCGATTAGCAGCATAGTTTACTTGTCGGATGAAATTAATCTCTGGTTGCCATTAGCCTGTACCAACTTATGTGTAAATATTTTGGACACTTTGATTCGCACAGTTGTCAGCAATAAAAGAAGGAAATGAAAATGTAGTGTCAAGTAATGTTTATGCTTTTCTTTTATGTTATGTTGTCGAGCACAGGTTTGAACCTCGTTTTTATTTCAAGGGCTTGAATATCTCCTTTGCCTTTTACTTTCTAAAAGGCTTTTGTTTCCAAAGATAATCAGTTAGGTATAACGTTATTCACATTTCGATAATAATCTCTTGATAAGCAGCAGTATAAGGCACAACTGTATAAAAACAATGCATCATTTTGAAATGCCAATATCAGTGTATTAAAAAGTTGAACAGATACCTTTTTGATTGACAAAACAACTTTTGGATATGTTCGAATGTTTCAGTTCTCATTATATGGCAGACTTAACATCTCTAACACATTAATTGTGAATCTTTTAAAATGCCCTGTAGATATAATTTTCAATATAAGCTACATGTAAATGCAAATGCTAATAGTGTTTATGACATAAAACTCAACAAGAACTGTAACAGTCGTTTCACGCTGTCAACTGCTCTGACGATTTCAAAGCAGATTTCAAAATAAGAAGTGATAAAATGTGATTGAATATCGTCATATTGTAAATTAAGAAATTTACTTAGTGTGTTCGAAAATCAGAGGCAAATTATACTGGATTGATAGTGAGTAAATTGATAACTGATGAACTCTTTGTCATTGTGAATTACACTTCGGAATATATCCCCACTTATGCAATCACAAATGAACTCGTATGTGCTCGTAGATATTCAGAATAAATCAAGCAAACGTAACTCTACCACATTATGTGTACCCAATAGATTTCTCAATGTTTTTTTCCATCAGGGAACGATTTTCTAGATAGATTTGTTGAAAATATTTCTTTAGTATTTGATTACATAAAGTCTAATAAAACGTTAAGCTGATTTATTTACCCTCTGTAGTTTAATAGATGACACTGTGGCTAATTTATTAAAAATAGAAAAAAATTCTCAAATTCTCAAATTCTCTCTTCACTTGTTTCACTTCCAAGTCGATGTTGTCCGTTTAATATTTCTGATGTCATATGAATATTCATTCTATTCTAAATCAACCAACTCATTAGATCACTAATGTTATTGATAAGAAGAGGTTGGTGCCAATGGGTTGGATTTTTTAATACTTTTTTTGCTATGAATATAACCCATAATAGCGATCAGTTATGGGTAGCAGATAAGATGGTTTATCTGATGTCAAATTGTTAAATTTTTACAAATTTTATCATTTCTAATCCAGCCTCTTTCTTAAAACAATCACTATTGAGAAATGAGATGGAAAAGGATTGCTTTTTATGATAATAATATGAAAACTACTTTAGTTTTTGTTCGAAATTGTTCACAAATTTGAAGATGTCACAAAAAGCTGATGCATACAAACTCGACAAATGTTTCACGTAAGTGTTTACAAACTTAATCGAAGTCGGTAATGGGTTATTATCCTCAAGAGTCACATGACCAAACATTCATGATGAAAGGAGTTGACATATGTACAAACTTAATCGAAGTCGGTAATGCGTTAACCTCAAGTGTCACATGACCAAACATTCATGATGAAAGGAGTTGACCTATGTACACACAACATGCAGCAAAATGTTATTACACATAATTGGCCAATAAAAGTTTGCAGGATTGAATTGATTTGTTAAAGGTGTGAAATTGAAGTACTTTAATCATAATTTGAGTTAAAACGGGTTATGCGCATTTGTTTAGCACCAAATTATTTCAACGGAAAGTACTTTGCAGTTACTGAGGATAAACTTTAAAAACTGACGTATACTTCACTTTAACGAGTTATTTAAAGTACACTCATTAGACTAACATTTAGTCTCAATATTTTTAAACAAATCAAGAATCATAATAAAATGGAGCCCAGAAGATGCTTCCACCTAAAGCTAAGTGATCTAGACTTGCTATACTTTTCTAGACTGGGTTAGTCATCAATTAAATATTTTTGGTTTAGGGTCTGGATGACAGACTATACACTCATTATGGCCTTCTTATATAAATTTATGCCAGAAATGGACCTTCAACTTCTCATATCTAATTGTTTATCTATTCCACTTTACCCTAATAAGCATGTTATTCACTGAAATCCAATCAGTTTCCTTTCTCGTTGCCTCTGTTCGAATGTCATTCACTTAAATTTCATTTCCTTCTCATGCCCTTGTTGTACTGAAAAAAGTGTTTGTTGGCTGTCAGAGACAGATTTTGACAGACTCTAAACAGGCGTTATCAGCAAAGAGCTGCCGTGCAATGCTACATTGAATTCCAGCGTAGTACCACCCATGGTTCGCTAGTTCCAGCCAATGCTCGCTGAATTCATGGTGTTGCGGGCTTTCTCCCTGCAGTTTCAACGTATTTGCAGATTAAAATTATACTATTTTGATGTAATTGCAATTGATCCATTAACCATCAAATAGTAGATTGTCAGTAAACAGGAAACCTTATGCCAAAATATTTCAGATTATTAACTACATTTTAACATGGACGCAATGAACTTTTAGTTGTGTGATCCTTTAGCTTATTGGAATCGTAAATGACATAATCAATGATTTGCCCTCATTCTTGCTGCTTTAAAATCAAATTTGACGAGGGTAACTTCTATACCACGATGACTTATATTATATATGATATATATGGAAGATGTCATTCATGCAACAATTCGCTCATGAAACCGCTGGTCACATGACCTTGTTTCAATATGGAAGTTCCGTAGATACATTGGTTGAAAGTGCTTTTGATAAAAACGCTAGTTGACAACGTTGACTTGAGAAGCAAAGCTGAGATAAGAACCTTTGCTGACAATCAGTTTGATGTGTTGTTCATTAAAAATATCTGAATAAATAATATAAGAATAGGTATTTCAATAAATGAAACATTCATCACTATGGCTGGAAGAATGTTATTCAATTTCTTGTTTATCACTTGATGTAAATTTTAACAACAAAATTGTTCAACTCGCCAGTTTATGACCAACTGTTATCGATTTTTGCTATGTATAATCTAAAGATTTTATCGTTGCTTTTCCTTAATGAATATTTATTTTTGCATCAGTTTCCCTATTGACAACAAATACAGATCAGCGTTTTAAAAACAACCAGAGCTCAATGTTATTACTACAGAAAGTTATTACGTATATAGATCTACATGCAAATTTTCTTTCAAGAAGTGTAATTTTATATTCAGGACTTTCACATATAAAGTGGCTGACGATTGAAGTTTGAAAAGATTGCTGTACAACATTATACAGCCTATGGTCTCAGTCGTTTTCTCAACTTGCCTATGAATAAGTGAAATCCTTTATCAAGAAAATTGGATTTTCCCCATAGCAATCTGCAAATGGAATGTATGAGTTAAGAACATTTACAGCTATGTAACAACATAATTACAAAATTATTGCCATTCAATTTCATCATTCGTGTTTTCTATAGCTAGTGATGCACACAAGTATAGAAATGAGTTTGCTGAAAAACTCGATTAACAACATATTTTACTTCTGGGATAAAATCTCTGGCTATCACACGCTTGTAAGCTTATGTGTAGATTATATTTACACTTTCAATCAATTTGTACAGTGTTTCAACAAAAAAAGAAAGCAAACTCGTTCTTAGATTTAGGAAAGAGGAATTTTAAGTTTTAAATGATCGAAACTGTGCAAATTGATATACATTTTATTTTCATTTATTAAACTTTTACTAAGGAATCATGTATAATATTTCAGGCTCATATGAATTTTCATTTATTAGAAAATCAATTATTTTGGAAAAGTATATACGAGAGAAGGAACCTTTTGAAATTTACAATATCAATGTATTAACAGTTGGCTAATAAGAAAATAATCATATGTTGCACAATTGCCTTTTGGGTTTGAAACAAACCTTTTTGAAATGTTCGAATGTGTCAGTTCTCATTTCATGGCAGAATGAACGTCTCCAACTCGTAAAGTTTCGATTTTCAAACATTCTTTGTAGATTTTATCAAAGAGTCTCTGCTTTGAGTTTCCCTTTTTCGACGAATGAAAAACATTATCGTGTTCATTATAAAATAAATGCAACAGCTTATAGTGTTGTATGACATATCGTTTGTCATATTTTAAATGGTTCATGTATGTGCTTCATCATGTAATGATTTGCTAAATAATGTAATTTCGATGTCTTCTCTGTTTTTTTTCCATTATCAATATGATGTCATGTTTATTTATTTATGTTCATAATTGTGTTTCAAAATGACAAGAAGAGGTTGTAACAAACATGTATTACGGTGATCTGTTATGCCTTGCAGATAGGATAGCTTATCTGTTGTCATACTGTTAAAAAAATTGTAAATTCTATCATATCAAATCCATCTATCTTCTAAAGCAATCACTATTGGAGGGGACGGCTTTTTACTAATAAACCTTTGAAACCACTCGATTTAAAAGTTTTGTGGTTTGATTTTCTTCATCGAAATTTCAAAGTAGTAAATAAGAGGTTCCTTCCGTGATGCATACAAACTAAACAAGTATTTCACTGAAGTGTTTAAAAAGTTAATCGAAGACAGTAATGTGTTAACCTCAAGGATCACATGATCAAACATTCCTAACTAACGTGATTGACATATGTACACACAGAATGGAACGTAATGTTTTTATACAGAATTTGTGAATAGAAGCTCACAGGATTAATCAAACATCTGATTTCTTAAGAGTGTGAATTGAGGTATTTTAATTTGAGGTACGACCTGTACACACTCATTTAGCAACATATAATGTATTTAGGTTATCTTTATGGTTTATGCAAAAAATAGGCTGATGTTTTTAATTCTAACTACATTCGTCAGAACGTTGTTGCATTATATCAGAGCAAGAAATGATAACAATTAACCATAAATTTACATGTTTAATTTCATCAACATATTCAACCGTTCCAAAAAATCCCATTGTACCTCAATGAGCATGTTATTCGCTGAAATGTAGTCAGTTTCGTTCTTTGGGATGCACAAAATGGATTTATTTCAATTACTGATGTAGACAGCATTCTCTCTGTAGAAGCAAGATATCACATGTTTTTCACTTACATTGCACTCGTGTTGACCTTATGCCTCTGTTTTACGTAAAAAGTGTCTGTTGCCTGTCAGAGACAGATTGTGATAGATTCAAATGAGGCGTTTCGAACTTAGAGCTATCACAGGGTTCATTTTCAGTTTACTGATGGTAGCCATTTTTTGTTCAGTTTTGGAAACAAATGGTTCTGAATTCAAACTTATTTACTTCGATGAATGTGAACTGTGAACACTACCTGTATATTTTAACTTTTAACTTTGTTTAGTTTTGTATTTAATTTTTTTTTACCGAAAGACAATCCACCATTATGGTATTTATTCTGTGGGATTCTTTTTCTGAAGTGTCGAATGATAAAATACATATAAACTAATTTGTATACCAATGCACATTAATATTATAAAGTTGTCATTTGATATCAACATTGGGTAACTTTCAAATAATTACCATTATCCGTGACACAGTGACAAAAAGTAGTATAAACGTGCACTAATAATCTTTCATAACATTTCCAACCACTTCAATGAATGCCTGTTTATGTTGGAAATCCTCCATCAACATTTCCAGATTTGTTAAGTGATGGTTGTTCCGTGAAGTGTTCACTCACCAAATGTCTCACTAAAGTGTTTACAAAGTTAATCGATTCTGAAGATGTGTTTACAAACCTTATTGATAAAGTGTCACGTCACCAAACATTCTTCTTCAGCTCAATTGACAAATGCACATAAAATACACAGAAACTGTTCAAATTCTTGGAGAATAAACAACAAAATCAGAGAAATGTGAGATAAAAGGTTTTGACAGAATTATTAAACCCTTTCTACTTATTTCAATTGTATGCATTTTTATGTTACTTTTTCCTGATACAGCACATGACATGAATGAAATTCATTCTAATATTTGTTCCATTGTGTCTCTGGATTCTTGCAGTTTTAGAGCTGCAAGTTACCTCGTTTTCATTTGCAGCTTGATTGATAGGAGTTATTTGCATTTTCAAATTCGGATTTTATTTTAACAGTGATAGTTCAATGTAATTTACTTTGCCTTGTAATCCAAACAGTTGTATCATATTACAATTTTATCTGCTGCTTCTGATGAAAGTAAATTTGATGAGCGTGAAATTATTGAACAAGGCGATCATATTCAACATGGACAATGCCATAAAACAACTTTAGAAAAAAAAGGAAGCCCATAAGGACTCCTTCTTCAAATTTCATGATTAATTAATTCAAAGTTCCATTGAAAATATATCAAGTTGTATCAACATCATGCCCCTAATCATGTTGATGATTAGATTAACTATTGTATGTAAATTTACAATATAAAGTGTGTTCGTTTTACAACTTTAATGCAACTGGTCAACAAAACAAACTCACAGTTAATATCTGTTAAAATGTTGTCTCGCATTTAAGGGGCAGTAGTTTATTTTAAAGGGGAAAATGTGGTGATGTCAAGAAAATAAAATAAATTGTCCCAATTTAAAGACAATGTATCTAAACTAAATGAAGCAGTAAAAAATCAAATATATAATGCAAAGTTCTACCATGCCATTCCTTTTTCTTTCCCAAAATGAATTAAAGGTGTTCATACAAAAATGGCCGCCAATGGACTGAATGTGAATCTTTATACTTTGTTCTCTGACTATGGATGATTTGTTAGTGAAATGAATTTTCGCATTATCAAAATAATACATTTATCTTTAACATACAATGACAATGAAAAATTGAAAACATAAATTTTCAAAAAATGTGCTACTTCCCCTTTAAAGATTGCCAAAATATAGATCACCTTTGGTATAAGTAAGGTATTCTAGAGGAAAATGCTAATCGATAAAACTATTCAGCAAATAGTTATCTTTCTAGATGCTTGTATGTTATGGTATTCACATAATCTTAAACCTTCAGTTACATGTCAAAAGTACATATGTTTTTCTGTTATTTGTCATGTCCAACAACAAAATTCACTTGCCCTAATGTATATTCACCTCAATAATACTATATGTTATTCTGTCAGTTAGAGTTCAAATCTGAAGGTACATATATACTAATTCCCAACTCAAATTGACTTTATGATAAATGTCCGACAATTTAGAGAAAATTGAATTTTGACAAAGTGAATTTTGTTTACTCACTTTTACTCGCTGTTTTATAAGACGATTTTAGTTCTTAACCATTCAATTGTTTTCATATCAAAGAGGTTATAAAGTAGGTTATTCATATTTTGTTGTAACAAAATCAACAAAAAAATGCTTAATGATGATGCTTAATAATTGATATATTAAGAAAAGTTGAGTGGACAGACAGCATTATAATGCATCAGAGAATATTGTATCATGTTGTACATATTCTATTTATACATCAAAATACAGATAAGTACAAATGCAAAAACGAATTCTAAATGAAATGTTCAAATCTAATTAAACAAAAAATCTGAATAAATTGGCCCTTAACTGAGATGAAAGGCCGAACAAAGCTTTGATATTTCTGAAGTAGAGTCTCAATCGTACTTCATTTTCGCCTGAATCCCTTTGTCATGACAGTTCTTTGCTAAGGAGGACCATTACTTGTTATTTAAAATAAATATCATGGAAAGCAATAACACTGGAGTTTATCTAAATGTTGAAAGACACACATCGAATACCTGATTCATCAAAGTCAATTAAACAATATAGTAAAGAAATTTGTATTTTGTGATTGTCTATGAAGGAGCTACGTTATACCTGTAAAAAACATATGTACGTAATATGTGAAGAATATGTTCAATAAAATCTTATTTGTGTAATACTTACCAACTCACCCAAATCAAAGTTGAACGTCATCCAAAAAAGGTCAAATGTATCGGAATTGATGGCTTGGAATGAGACTCGTTTTCTATAATTGCTTAAGTTTGACATCATGAGTATCGTTATCATGAATAATAGTTATTTAGTCGATTTCACATTAATGATCAAAATTGTGTTTTGTTTTCATTGCAGACATAGGTGTGAAGGTCATTTAACTTAAAGCCACTTAAAGATGTTTTGATAAGACTGTAGGCATATTTTCCTGTATGAATTAAACGCGACCTCACATAGAGTTGATTCCAAGGATATTACCAAGTTCATTTGCCTGGCCTCCAATTTTTGGAATATGTTTAAACCTAGTAAAGAATAACAAAACATGGGACTAAAGGATATCTTTATAAGTTTGTTTTATCGTGTTGTTGCTCTGACTTTAATTTCACTGATTCGTTTGATCTTTGAAAACCAAAATAAACATTATTAAACATTACTTTGCCTTGTAAATATATTTACAAGATTTTATTTAGACAAAACAATTTCATATAAATATAAGTATATTTTCTAATCACAAAGAGTGGAATTTTATTCAAGTTTGAAAAGTGTGTTGTGTCAAGTTTTAACAGCCATGACAGAAATAATGACAGCCATGAAGAAAATCATTTTCAAAATAATCCCACGTGTATCAATTATTTTTCAGAATTCATCTTCAAATTGATTTGGCATTTTCTTTAATGGCAATTCATAGATTGAATCTGTGAGTAAAGCTCATTTACAGTCACTGCTCAGAAACCAGGACAATTTATCTTCATTGTTCTTTTACCAAAAGCAACGTGATGCAAATGAATGAATTGGAGTTTCTTAGAAATTCAATTTCAATCTTGCAATAAAGAAAATAACGTAATGCTAACATATACTTATTTATAGAGATCATTTGAAATCGATTTGAGGAAGTTTGACAAAATGTATTAAAAAAGAGCCCGTCAGAGTATAGATCAATAATCCGGGGGAAAACACCACTTTCCTATTTTCTGTCACTGGTGCCCAAGACGACTATACAGATAATAATGTAATCTTAAGTGTACTTTAGATGTTGTTGGTACCCACAGCGCGTCACACAACTGACACAGAAAGCTTAATTCGGCCACAGAACAATAAGAAATCCGGTGATTTGATTGAGTCAGGTGGTTTCTCCATATCCTTAATTCAACCAATTCAGCTGAAATAGACATTACTGTACTTCATCAAAATGTAGATTTGACGTGTGTCATTCTCTGAACAAGTAAGTTACCTTCTAGGAAGATTCTTATAATTATCAACGTTCTGACACCATATGTGCTTGACAAAGTGAGACGATCCTAAATGTATCTATGATAGGACTATATTTTTGTGTTAATAATAAGTTAATTTCGTGTCCTATATGTAACTTTAAATATTATTGTTGACAAGCAGATATTATTCAACCCCACGGTCAAAGCCAACACGCATATACGAGATAAGATAATCAACTTAATAATCTAAACGATAACAAATTAGTGAACATTTCGGAAATGAGGTAATATATGTATGTGGTTCAAATATATGTTTTAAAACCGATAGAGATAAGTAAATGTTTATCAGTTTGCATTATCATCATCATTTGAAATGATATTCCACTTACATAAAGCTTCAATAAACATACACATTTATGTCCTTATCATTTGCTTATTTAAAATGTAGGCCGTTTTCTCTCAAATATTGAAGTTTCTGCGAACAATTGGCCGTTACAACAACATTCATTCATTGAGTTTTTATGTCAAATGTAAATCTAATATAGACTTATTTTGACTTGTAAAAATGTTAAACTAGCATAATGGATGAAACAGTTGGAGGAATGGATGACAATTTGGATAATACAATTCGTTTTGTAATACATTAACATTAAAGGGGCAGTAGCACGTTTTTTGATAATTTGATATTTTAATTTTGTCACTCATATTTGTAAGTTAATGCTAAATGTATTATTTTGACAATGTCAAAAATCTCATTACACAAGCCAATCATCCATAGTAAGAGGACAAAGTATGAAGATTGACATAAAATCCATTGACGGCAATTTTGTGTGAACACCTTTAATTCATTTTGTGTAAGAAAAAGCAGTCGCATCGCTAAACTTTATTTTATAGATTTGAATTAGTACTGGTCTATTTAGTTTAAATATATTGTATTTCAATTAGAACCATTAATTTTCATTTTCCTGACATCACCTTATATTCCCCCTAAAAACTAGCTACTGCCCCTTCAATGTGTCAACGAATTTACGTGATTTGATATACCTATTTATGTTACTTCCAAAACATCTCAAGTATTTGTTGAACCTTTTCTGTGACAACATTTGGTAAAACATACAGCATTAGCTCGTTCAATGATCATACCATGTTTAATACCAGGGATAAATAGTTTTTTCGAGATATCACAGCATCATCTTTTGCAAAGTAACTGATGTTGTTAAATAACCCCTTTCTCATTAAATCATGCTCACAAAGCTAGGTATTGCTGAAAATATACACTTGTAAACCATTAGATCTTATGTGCAACATGACTGAATATTAGAAAAAACTGAAGTTAGCAAAGTTTTGACAAAGGGCAGCTCTACACCAAAGTTGCGTTAAAACTGATTAAAAACCAAAATTTTAAGAACCTTTCATATTCTGCTTGCCACCATCAATTACATTCATAGATGCATTCAACCTCTATCTTTTACAATATTGATGCATATAAAGTAGTTTGTCAAAATTCAATAATTTGCAATGGTTCTATATCATAGTTGATAATTGTAAAAGGAGGTATATCGTACAACACAAACTAAAATAAGGATCAAACCTATTTCTGCCTGGCATCTTTTTATCTGCAGAAAAGTTATGATTTCAAATTTCTAAACATTTGCATATAAAAAAATAATGAGTAAGATAAAACACCAATATCAAGAGTTAATTAGATATAAAGAGATGCTTTTTATGATAATAGAATGAAAATCACTTTAGATAAAACCATTTTTATTTGAAATTGTTATCATAATTTAGAGTTGTCATAAGATTTCTTCCGTGATGCATACAAACTCAACAAATGTTTCACTCAATTGTTTACAAAGTTAATAGAAGTCGGTAATGTGTTCACCTCAAGAGTCACGTTACCAAACATTCATAACTAACTGAATTGACATGTACATACAACATGCAGAGAAATGTTTTTACACACAATATATCAATAAAAGTTCACATGATTTAAGTGTAGATCAAACAACCGATTTGTTCAGTGTGAATTGAGGTATTAGAAGGTTATTATTTTACGGTTTCATTAAGCACCAAATCATTTCAGTGGAGTGCACGTTGTTGTTTTGATGAAGTTTTTCAAAAGCTTGAAACCGTTGCAGTTATTGAGGATAAACGTACAAAAAATGACATCATTTAAAAACTGATGTGTAAGTCACATAAAAATCAGTTGATATTTAACGTACTCTCATTGTAACCTTGTTAGTTTAGGCAAATATTGATAACAATTAACAACATATTGTTTTTTTATTCAAGTTATCATTTTTAACTGTTAAACTGTTACTCCTTTAACATCTACCTCAATGAGCAGAAATTCAATCAAGTTCATTCTTCGTTGAAACTGTTCCTTCACTTACATTACATTTGATTCTCTAGCCTTTGTTGCCTCTATTCACATGTTCCTCACTAACATTGCATTTAATTCAACAGGTCTACTGAAAAAGTGTGTTGGCTGTCAGAGATTGTGAAGTCTCTAAACAGGCATTTATTGCAAAGAGTTATCACGTGTTCTATTTTAGTTTACTGGTGGTGATGGTGGTCTTTGGTTGTTTCAATTTTGGAAAACATGATTCCATTTGCAAACTTAGTTACTTTAGCACACTATGAATGTGAACTGTGTTTTTTTAAGTAGAACCTTCCGAAAAAGGTAATGCTCACAATTAATTATCTGGAAAGTATGTGGTGGAAAACAGCATTAGATTATGATTGGTCAACAATTTATATCTTTATATATATTTAGTTTAATTAAACAATGTATTTGCAAATTAAAACGATACTATTTTGATAGAATTAGAATTAATCCATTGATCACCAAATAGAAGATTTTCAGTAAACAGTGACCTTATGCCATAATATCACAGATTATTTTCTAAATTTTAACATGGACGCGACATTAAGTTGTGTGATCCTAAATCTTATTCGGAACAGTAAAACAATAATCAATGATTTGCCCTCATAACCTGTCAATTCTTATCCGATGAAAGAAATTGCTGCTTTATAATCAAATTTGATAAGGATAACTTCTATACCAAGATGATGATATTCTTTATGGAAAATGTCATTCCTGCAGCAATTTGCTTAGGAAACGGCTGAGGACATGACCTTCTTTCATTTTTTAAGATCACTAGATACCTTGGGTGAAAGTGCTTTTGATGAAAACCTAAGTTGACAACGTTGACTTTGAGAAGAAACATCTTATGATGTATACTGATGTATACTGAACCGCAAAAGAAACGCGAGGTTTTCAAATTCGAATTCAATATTGAAATCATAATTGTTTGGGGTCGGGTTTTAAACTCTATACATTTGATGGTATGCTGATGTGTATCTGAAACTCAAAAGGCAGGTATCCTTCAGGTTTAGCTGAAAGCAATCCGCCAAAACGCAGCTTCATTGACACCCATGGTTGAATGTTGCAGTCAATTCTCGAGGAAACCGAAAGTGCACGTGCAACACATGCACTCTAGGGGTATAAAATCAGGTGAAACAGCATCCCTGTCAGTTGTAATTTGAAGCAACAGGTATGCTCGATTATCAGCATTAAAGAGGGAACAGGCTATCGGCCGATTGCAAGCAGGACAGAGTGCCCAAGTGGTTGCTTACACTTACAACGTTCATGTCAGCACCATCCATCGTCTGCAGCAGCGCTACAACACCACAAACAGTACTGCAGACAGGGCACGCCGTGGACGTCCAAGAGTGACCACAGCCAGGCAGGATCGCTTCATCTACCGCCAACACCTGCAGGATCGCTTCAGGCCAGCCTCTGTGACAGCTCGACAGGTCATAGGCACTTGACAGCGGCCCATCAGTGATGACACGGTGCGTCGTCGCCTTGCAACCAACAACCTTCGTTGTCGACGTCCTGTTGGAGGTCCTGTCCTCACTGCCCGTCACCGTCAAGCACAAATGCAGTGGCCACACAACATCGTCATTGGCGTCATCAACAGTGGAGGTCCATAATTTTCTCGGATGAAAGCAGATACTGTGTTTCCACCTGAGATGGAAGAGTGAGAGTATGTCGTCAGAGGGGTGAACGTTACAGAGATGAATTTGTCGTGGAAAGAGACGTGTGGGGTGGTCACAGCATTATGGTTTGGGCTGCCATAGGTCTCAATCAGAAGATCGGATCTCATGTTTTCCAAAATGTGGGTGTAGGACGAGGAAATTGCATCACGTCGCAACGTTACGTCGATCAGGTACTCAGGCCTCACATTGTGCCATTCTTCGCACGTCATCCCAATCACGTCTTTCAGCAGGATAATGCCCGACCCCATACAGCTAGACACACTATGAACTTTTTAGCTCAACATAACATCAGAACCATGCCCTGGCCAGCTCTCCATCGAGCACCTGATGGATGAAATCCAGAGACGGTTGAACCAGGTTGTACCAAGGCCGACAACTCGTGCTCAACTGGAGGCAGCATTCCTAAGGGTGTTTGCACAGGTGCCAATGGCTATCGTGAATCGTCTCATGCACTCCATGTACCGTCGGTGCAACAATGGAGGACACAGTCGCTACTGAACTGCCACGCCCCTTATGTGTTGGGTCAACGCAATAAAATTCACCTGAGAAGAACTAGTGATATGCACAATCTGTATTCTGTAAATGAACTGATATCACTTCCATATTTTTTCATATATTTTACCATGAAATTAAAACATAGTTAACCATTAAACCAGTCTCGCGTTTATTTTGCTGTTCAGTATATATTCTAAAGATGTTATCGTTGTTTTTCCTTTATAAGTATTCATTTTTGCATTAGTTTCCCTATTGACAACAAATACAGATCAGCGTTTCAAAAATAAGCATAGCTACGTGTTATTATTACACAAGAGATTGCGTATATAGATCCACATGCACATTTACTTTAAAAAAGTGAAATTATATATTCAGGACTTTCACATATAAAACGGCTGACGATTGAAGTTTGAAAAGGATGCTGTACAACATTATACAGCCTACAGTCCAAGTCGTTTTCTCAACTTGCCAATGAATAAGTGAAATCCTTTTTCTACAAAATTGGATTTTCCCCAAAGCAATCTGGAAATTGAAAATATTAGTTAATAATATTTACAGCTACGTACATGTAACAACATAATTACAAAATTGTCGTCATTTAATCACATCATTCCTGTTGTCTATAGCTATTGATGCACACAAGTATAGAAATGAGTTTGCCGAAAAACTCGATTAACAGCATATTTTACTTCTGGGGTAAAATGAATCTATGGCTGCGACATGCCTATTTTACTTGTGTGAAGACTATATTTACACTTTGAATTCGATTCGTAAAGTGTTTCAGCATTAAAAGAAAGTAAATGTATTCTTAAGTAAGTAAGATTAAGTAAAGAGGAATTCTAAAAGTCTCTAAACTATCAAAACTGTGAAAATAGATATACATTTGATCAATCTTATATATCAACCTTTTACTAAGGAACCATGTTTAATATTTCAGGGTCATATGAATGTTCATGTATTAGAAAATATATTATTTTTGAAAAGTATTCTCAAGAGAAGGAACCTTTTGAAATTTCCAATATTGATGTATTAATTATCAACTAATAAGAAAACCAATCATATGTTAAACAAATTCCTTTTGGATTTGAAAAAAAACCCCAAATTTTTTAAATGTTCGAATATGTCAGTTCTCATTTCATGGCAGAATGAACGTCTCCAACCATATATTTTCAAACATTCTTTGTAGATTTTATCAAAGAATGTCTGCTGTAAGTTAACCTTCTGCAAGGAATTAAAAACAAATATCGTGTTGACTATAAACTAAATTCAACAGCCTATAGTTTTGTACGACGTATCTTTTGTCATATTTTAATGGTTCATATACGTGCTTCATCATGGAATGATTTGCTGGATATCCATGGAATGGAATGGAATTTCGATATCGTCCCTGGTTCTATTCATTATCAATGCGATGTCATGTTGATTTAGATGTTTTGCATTTGATTATTTACTGTATTTTAACTGTTCATACTAATAAGAACACAATTGTGTTTTAAAATGACAAGAACAGGTTGTAACCTATTACGGCAATAAGTTATGCCTTGCAGAAAGGATGGTTTATCTGATGTCATACGGTTATAAAAACTTGTAAATCTTATCATATCAAATCCATCTACCTTCTAAAACAATCACTATTGTGACTAGAAAACACACTGAAAGGGACTTCTGTTTTAATCATACGTATGAAACCACTTCAGTTAAACCTTTTGTGGTTTGATATTCTTCATCGAAATTTCCAAGTTGTAAATAACAGGTTGTTTCCGTGATGCATACAAACTAAACAAGTATTTCACTGAAGAGTTTACAAAGTTAATCGAGGTCAGTAATGTGATAAACTCAAGGGTCACATCGCAAACATTCCTAACTAACGTGATTGACATATGTACACAAAGCATGCAGTGAAATGTTTTCATACACATTTGGTCACTAAAAGTTCACAGGATTGAATTGTCAATCAATCCTCCAATTTCTAAAAAGTGTGAATTGAGGTATTTTATTCATAAGGTGACATAAAACCGGTTTTACCCACTCGTTAAGCAACATATAATGTTAATGGAATTCACCTTTAATGCACTTTTAATGCACTGGTAAACTTAATGGTTTATGGAAAAATTAGTTGTTGTCAATTCTAACTTAAATCGTTAGAACATTGTTACATTAAATCAAAGCAAGAACTGATAAAGGTTAGCCACAAATGTACATGTACTTTTAGTTCAATTCAACATATTTACCCGTTTAAAAAAACATCCCATTTTACCTCAAAGAGAATGTTTTTCGCTGAAATTCAATCAGTGTCTTTCTTTGGTATCCGTACAATGGATTTATTTTAATTTCTACTGTAGACAGCATTCTCTCTGTAAAAGCAAGACATCACATGTTACAGCACTTACATTGCCTGCGCTTTAACCAGATTCAAAACAGGCATTGCGAACTAAGAGCAATCATAGGTTTCATTTTCAGTTTATTGCTGGTAGTCAATTGCATGTTCAATTTTGGAAACAAATGAATCTGAATTCCAATTTATTTACTCTGATGGACGTGAACTGTGTATGTTGAGACCTCCCAATCAGTTGTCTGAAAAATCGCCCCAGAAAAACATTCGTCTCATGATCACAAATCAAATACATTGATTATTTTTGTTAAATGCACAACGAACTATGCATACGTAATTCTTCTCAGTCTGGGGTGGAGGAGAAATAAGATGCCTTTTGCGTTGATCTTTCATATTTTTATAACTGCATTATAAAATGGACTCAATAGTCTTTGATTAGTAATCCATAACCTAATAAGAAACCTTAAATGCTAATAACAATGATTTGCCCTCATAATCCGTCGTGTCCTGTTTGATGAAAGAAAATTTTGCTTTATAAATCAGATTTGGTGAGGATACCTTCTAGACCAAGATGATAATATTCCATAAGGAAATGTCCTTCACACAGCAATTCGCTAATGAAAATGCCGTGGACATGACCTCCTTGTAATTTGGAAGATCAATATGTACATTATATATAAGTGCTTCTGATAAAAACGTAAGTACAGGCAGCGTTGATTTTGGTAAGTGATGCAAATCTCTTTGAAGATGAAACACTCAGTTACAACATATCTGGAAATGAGGAGAATGAGAGTATGTAATAGATAATATAACATGAATAAGTGTTTGAAAATAATTTTGCAGAAATCTTTACACATTGTACACATGATTGGTAGCTTATGTTTATAAAATGATAAAGTTGTAATAAACCTGAATTTTCAACTTAAATAAGCATTGCTCTTGAGTATAAACTTGGTTGTTTTTACGCCAAATACTCTTCATTCTCCAGGATAATCTATCTTTGCATTAATACACTTTTTCATAATTGCCAACATCTAAAAGTATGCAAATCCTATTTTAAATTACGAAATATAAATCTTAAACTAGTAAATTATGCAACGTTTGTTGGTGAATATGTTTTTGGATACTTAACATAACTTTTCCATTTGTACAGCTGCGTACCGTAAGTTTGTTCACTTGCTTGTTTATCTCAGTGCAAATATCATGTTAATTGTTAATTAATTAATTGAGAATGTCCCTCTTAAACGTTCGCTCAGCTTGTAATAAATGTGACACCATATTTGACCTACTAACTGAAAAAGATATTGATGTTTTGGTTCTAACAGAAACTTGGCTGAAATCATGTGGTGATGAATCAAAGATTGCTTCAATGACACCTCCAGGGTATGTTTTCAAACACAAGGCTCGTCCGTCTAGAGGTGGGGGCGTGGCCATTGTCTTAAAATCTCACCTAAATGTGAAGATATTGGATACTGATAAACATGAATCCTCTTTAAGGTCTTGATTTTCTTGTGACTGCTGGTAAAACAACCACAAACATCTTTGCTCTATACAGACCACCTCCATCAGCACGAAATAAACTTTCCTTTCAACAGTTTCATGAAGCATTTTCGACACTGGTGGAAGCAAAATGCACAACACGTTCAAGACTTTTCATGCTTGGAGATTTCAATGTCGATTTTGACAGCAAATCGAACGTGGAGTGTGCTAAAATGAAACGCCTTCTCGAAAAATTGCAATGTGTCCAGTTGGTTTCAAACTCCACCCACAAAAGTGGACATACACTAGACTGGGTTGTTACAATGAAGGATACGTGTTGTGTTTGTGATCTCAGTGTGACTGACCTACAAATATCTGACCATTACTTGATCACCTTTTCTTTGGATGTAGATAGGCCTCCTTATCCCAAAAAAGTCAAGCAAAGCCGAAACTTAAAGGCCATAGATAAAATCGCCTTAGCTGGGGATTTGTGTAGCAGCAGTCTCATACAATCTCCTCCTCCTAAACTGAATGAACTCTGTGACCTCTATAACTCAACACTTAAGGATGTGTTGGACACACATGCCCCCTTGAAAAACAGGAAGGTGACAGACAGACCTGTGACACCATGGACTATGACGTCAGTTGTGTTGGAGGCTAAACGGTGTAGACGTCGTGCTGAGCGTGCATGGAGATCATCGCGCCTTGAAGTACACAGACAGATTTATTGCTCTGCCAGGAACAAGGTCACCTTGGAGCTACGCACTGCAAAACAAGCATCACTTAACAATCAGATCAGGGAATCCTTGTCAGATCCGAAGTCACTTCACAGGCTCATGTCTCGCCTGCTTGGTAAAGCCACATCTAGACCTCTTCCATCATTACATTCTCCTGATATTCTGCCAGACTGTTTCCAGGATTTCTTCATAGGTAAAGTTACCAAGATCCGTGATTCAATGGAGCCCTCAACCAATCCATCTGGCTGCAATGGCGATGATGAAAGAAGCTACCACAGTCACTCCACCAATGTACAGGCCTGTCAAGAACCTGGTAATGATGATGACTCAAAGCTCAAAGTTGAGGTAAAGGAATTGATGAGGAAATCTAAACCAACATCTTGCGATCTCGACCCTCTGCCATCCCCTATGCTTTCAGAAAATATACTTGTTCTTCTCCCAGTTCTGACAAAGATCATTAACAGAAGCCTTGAACTTGGTGAAATGCCTACTGTTTTTAAATCTGCACTTGTGAAACCCCTCCTGAAGAAGCCGAATTTAGACTGTGATGAACTTGGCAATTACAGACCTGTATCAAATCTTTCCTATGTCTCAAAACTCATAGAGCGGGCAGTGAATGTGAGGCTGTTAGAACATCTCAACACTCCTTGACTTAAGCTCTGCTTTTGATACTATTGATCACGATAGACTGATCAACCGACTCAAATATGACTTTCTCATTGACGGCACAGTTCTCTGCTGGTTCCAGTCCTACCTCACCGATCGCCATCAGACTGTCCTCATAGATGGTCACCACTCTGCTCCAGTTCATCTCAAGTATGGCGTTCCACAAGGGTCGGTCCTTGGGCCGGTCCTATTTACGCTGTACATCAAGACTCTTGGAGATGTTATTGCCACACATGCTGCCGACCGCCATCAATATGCTGACGATGCACAACTCTACAAGTTGTTTGCTGCAGACAAGGAACAGTCACGTGCTGCCCTGACAGGCATGAGTCACTGCTGTGATGATGTGAAATGTTGGATGACTGACAACAAGCTTAAGCTCAACTGCAGCAAAGCAGAGTGTATTCTCCTTGGCCTAGAAAAACGGAGGTCTAAGTGCGAAGTCAATCATCTGGAATTTGATACGTCATCGATCTTCTTTGCTGATCAAGTCAAGGACCTGGGTGTATATGTTGATTCCGATCTGTCACTCCAATCACATGTTGATTACCTAATCAAAACCTGCTTTGCATCTCTCCGCAACATTGGTAATGTACGTCAATACCTCACCATAGAGTCCGCCAAGACACTTGTTTTGTCAACCGTCATGAGTAAATTAGACTACTGCAACAGGTTATTGGCCGGTGCATCTAAGACTCAGATTGCAAAGCTGCAGAGAGTGCAAAATGTTGCTGCTCGTATTGTGACCCGCTCCAGGAAATACGACCACATCACTCCTATTCTGTTCTCTCTCCACTGGCTTCCTCTTGAGCAAGTTCAAACTTCTATGTCTGGTTTTTCGCTGCCTCACTGGAACTGCACCGACATACCTTTCCAGCCTCCTGACAGTGTACACTCCATCCCGCTCACTATGTTCACAGGACAAGTGCCTGCTGGTGACACCAAAAGTGAAATCAATGCAATATTGACAAAGATCTTTCACTTTTGCAGCATCTGATGCTTGGAACAATCTCCCACAGAGTCTAAGAGACTGTTGTGATTACCAGATCTTTAAGACCCAACTCAAGACTCACATGTTCAAAATCGCCTTCCAGTTGTGACATTTTTACAATCCATATTTGTGCGCTTCGAGTATGCTCTAGCATGGATGAATGCGCGGTATAAATACTCTATTATTATTATTATTTTCATTTTGACGTCCATAAAAAAACTCCAGGAGCACATACAAGCAACAACTAATTATCTATTAGTAAAATATTCATTCCCAAACCATATTACGGGATCGTCTTGTTACTGGTACTGAATTTAGATATTTGGCATGATTAAATAGACAGATGATGTCATATTTTTAAAATTCAGATTTTCTTAAATTTCGATTTAAATATTCCATGTAGATAGTGTACACTTAAATTGCATAAATGCAAAGGAACAAATATGACATAGGTATAAAGCTATTGATCACTAATGAAGAATATTGTAGCGAAAAATACAAATAGTGTTTTCGAAATTTTGACCCCTGGTCATTTTAATGCCCTGCCAAATTAGTTACGATTATCTTTAAGGTATGACAAACGAATATGTTAACGCAAACTGAATGTTAACTTATGTACTCAAATTTCAACATTATCCATTTAGTTTTCGCATTGCTAAGATGCCCAAAAGACTTTCCAAAATACATGATAATTGCACTAAAAACGCAGGTAAGTGAACAAACTTAAGATACGCAGCTGTATATAGTATGTTAATAGTGCGTTTATATTGGATGATAGTGCTACATGGAGAAATCAAAGAGGAGCAAAGTAAACAATAACATTTAATATATCATATATTGATTAAAATCATATTGCAACACAAAGACAACATGATCATTATCGGTTCACACTTATGAATGCAATATATCAGACAAACATTGATTTTTAGATTCAAACAAAAAAACATTTATTATTTTGTATAGTATTTTGTATACAATGAGTTCATACTATTCACTCAAATCAAGAGTTACTTGTTTATCAGAAGTTCTCAATATGGGACTTGGAACAGTTTTTGCTTTCTAAGTTAAAAAAATGACAAATGTGTATTCATGAAGTTTCTAAACTAACTGAATTCGTTTGTTCTCCGAAAATACTTATAATAACATGAGTGTAATTTTAAATTACATAGATAAAACAATTATCTTCATGCATTGTGCCATTAATTATAATTTAAGTCACAGAGACAATTTCATATGACTATCGGTTTTATCACTGTTAATCAGTAAAGAAAGGATACACAAACTTTTAATTTGAAAAACTAACAAAATATTGCAATACGCTCTCTATGTCACAATAAATAGAAATACTGAAATCACAAACACTTTCCGTCAATAAGTTTATACACAGATGTGCAAAAATACAAACACAGTGTGATTATTGAAATTCTAGTAATCTCTATCGACATTCTATTGACAAGGTATGTTACAAGTTGCACAGAAAATATTGTTAGTTTTATAACTTCTTGGTTGTATAATCAAATATTGCGTACTAAATTTTTATATATTTCTTTTTACTACAACGCTGCCATAAGACAATCAACGATTATGGTATTTATTTTATTGGATTGTTTTTCTGAAGTGTTGAATGTTAAAATACTTATTAACTATTTTGTATACCAATGCACATTGAAATTATAATGTTGTGATTTGAAATCATTGGGTAACTTGCAGATAGTGATCATCAGCCGTAACACACTGACAAAAATTAGCTTTACGTGCAGTGATAATCGTTTATAACATTTAAAAACCACATCAATGAATTCCTATTTATGTTGGAAACCCTCCATCAACATTTCCAGATTTGTTAAGTGCTGGTTTTTCCGTGGTGTGTTCAAACTCACCAAATATCTCACTAAAGTGTTTACAAAGTTAATCGATTCTGAAGATGTGTTTACAAACCTTATTGATAAAGTGTCACGTCACCAAACATACTTCATCAGCTCAGTTGACTTATGCACATGGAATACACAGGGAAATCTTAGATATGAAATTAGTCAGAAAATATTCAAATTCTTGTAGAATAGACAACATTACAAGACAAAATGTGAGATAACAAGTACTTGACAGATTTATCAAAACCTTTTTACTTATTTCAATGGTATGCAATTTTATGTAACTTACAGAACATTACAGCAACAGTTTATTGTTTACTTTCACATTATTCGTTGAGTTGATGAGTCTATACTTAACGAGTACTCCATACATTGTTTTACCACAAAAACAGAGTTGACCACACAGATTAATTTCTTCAGGTTTTGGGAAAAAGGGTATTAATCTAACCTTTTCCTGATACAGCACATGCCTTGAATGAAATTCTTTGACATTCTAACATTTGTTCCATTGCCTCTCTGGATTCTTGAAAAAAGGTTTGTCAACTGTCAGAGACAGATTGTGATAGATGCAAAACTGACGTTTTAGAGCTGCGAGTTATCACAGTTTTCATCTGCAGCTTGACTTTCAGGAGTCATTTGTATATTCAAATTTGGAATTTATCAAACCTTGACAATTCAATGTAAACTCTGCCTTGTTATCAAAACAATTGTATCGTATTACAATTTTATTACTATTATTATGCTGCGTTCTGATTAACGTAAATTTGATGAGCGTGAACTTACTGAACAAGACAAGCATATTTAACAACGTCATTAAATAGCATTTTTAAGATAAAAAGAAAGCCCGAAGGACTTTTTTCTTTCAATTTGGACAATCAATTTAATTAATGTGTCATTGAAAATTTTCAAATTTTATCAACATCATGACCCGAATCATGTTCATGATTAGGCTTGTACAAATCATTGTAGATTTGAACATATACATGTAAAAATGAAATCTAAAAGGAAATGTTCAAATCTAATATATATATCACGTATGTTCATATTATTTTATACATTACAATATCTTTACAGATATATACACATGTAAGAACAAAAAAAGACATCATGTTAAAAATCTAATAAAATCTAATAAAATCTGAATAAATTGGCCCTTAACTAAGATGAAAGGCTAATGAAATCTTTGATGTTTCTTAAGAAGAGTCTCAATAGTACTTCATTTTCGCCTGAATCACTTTGCCATGACAGTTCTGTACTAAGGAGGTCCATTTCTTGTCATTATAAATGAATATCGTAAACACCAATAACACTCTAGTTTATCTTGATGGGGTGAACTCAATAGACCAGTAAGACATAGCATACATCATTAATCACAGTAAATAATAAAGATAGAGAAAACAAGTTATTTAGCTTGATTTTGTCAATGGCTATTATAAACACGTATATATACATAGATAAATATAGATGGAAAATGTATCGGGGTATGAACAGTAACATTTGAGGTCACTTATATCAAAATCTTTCAACAATGCCAAACTGTATCACAAATAATAGCTTTGGATGAGACTAGCTTTCCTAAATTGATTAAGCTTTAAATCATACATGTCGTTAACATGAATAAACATTAATCACCAAAATATGTCGCTCCTTCTGCTTTGAATTTGTTCAGTCTATCTTCCTTCGAAATGAAACACCATCAGGGTATTATCTTTAACATTTATATACCCTTAATACAGACACTAAATATTAAAAAGACTGTAGGCATTCTTCAATATAGGCATTAGTGAACGCGACCGCACATAGAGTTGAGTCCAAGGTAATTACACTAAGCCACAGGTAGACGCGAATCCAGCACAACAGGTTCACTTGAATGGCACTTTGCCTACTCGACTATGTCGCCTCCAATATTCGGTATAGGTTTAAACCTAGTAAACAATAGAATTACATTTGAATGAACAATGTCTTAATTAGGTTGTTTTATTGTAATGTTGCCTTGACTTTAGATTCAGTGATTCGTTTGATCGTTAAAAGCAAAATAAATACAACTTTTATTACACATCACTTCATCTTGTAAATATATTAATTAAGATTTTCTTTAGACAGTATAATTTCAAATGAATATAAGTGTATTTCAAAGAGAGGAAATTTATTCATGAAGGCTTTAGAAAAGTTTAAGTTTTAAGACTAAACGATGTCTGAATAAGGTTGTTTTATTGTGATGTTGCCTTGACTTCAGATTCAGTGATTTGAAAACCAAATTAAACATAATTTTTATAACACATTACTTCGCCTTGTAAATATATAAATAAGATTGTATTTAGACAGTACAATTTCAAATAAATGTAAGAGTATTTTCAAATCACAAAGAGTGGACTTTTATTCATGAAGCCTTTGGAATGTTTCAGTTTTGAAAAGTTAGAAAAGTGTGTTGTGTCAAGTTTTAACAGCCATGACAGAAATAATGACAGCCACGAAGAAATCCATTTTCAAAATAACCCCTAGTGTATCAATTATTTTCAGAATTCATCTTCAAATTGATTTGGCATTTTCTTTTGTGGCAATTCTTAGATTGAATCAGTGAGTAAAGCTCATTTACAGTCATTGTTCAGAAACCAGGACAAGTTATCTTTAATGTTCTTTTACCAAAAGCAACATGATCCAAATAAATGAATCGGAGATTCTGAGAAATTCAATTTCAATCTTGCGATGGAGAAAATAACTTAATGCAAACAACTACTTATTTATAGAGATCATTTGAAAATCAATTTGAGTAAGTTTGTCAAGATTTATCGAAAATGAGAGTAGAGACAAAATAGTGAAAAAACATAATGGTCTGATAAGTGATCAAACATCAGACCAAAAATCAACCAAGCATTGATAACAAATCTGGTCAAGATTTCATATCTCTTGCATATTCAGTTTGAAAAATTGCTTATCTAATTCTGTTGCCTAATACGTTAAAATAATGGTTCCTTTCAAAAAGATCTATACAATTATTTGTGACAAAATGGAATATTTGAAATATGATTTGCAATAAAACAGGAATAAGTAAATGAAAAATTTATCTATTTGAAAAAGCAGCTATTCATTCATCAACGTAAGAACAGCTGCTGAGCGAAAGTTTCTTAACTTAGTAAGAGTTCGCATATCACAATTTTTGATTATGTTTAATTGGTTCCCATTTCTTAACCAAAAGAAAACAACAAACATTCAAAATGTTAGGATCAATGTGTAGGGTAATTATGTTTACACTTCATATATGAGCGACAAATTGAAAATTTGTTTTGTTAAGCAGCTGTGATAAGGTGATGTTTAATTGCAAAGATTCATTTTTAGATCTACAAAGAACTAAGAAACTCGTTTTTTTAAATTTGTCATTTCTCATTTCAAGGCAGACTTACCGTCTCTGACACTAACATTTTGTATGTTCTAACACAACCCAGCGTTTGAAAGCCTTTGGAGAGTTTGATGAACACTCATTTTTGAGAATTAGTCAGGCTTCCTTTTTATTCAAGACAAGGACTAATCCATTATGCTAGAAAGAAAGATATACAGACAAAATATTTAACAACCAAGATCCAATTGAAACTTAAATTAATAACTTGAAGTTTCCAGCATCGTATTCTAATCACCACCAAATGAGTTATCTTATTTAACTGAAAACGGTTTTACTATGGCTGAACAATAAACGTAACACTCCATTCCACAAACTTCATTCATAACTGGATCATTTGTGCGCATGCTGAATTTCCATAGTTGTCATGACCATGTTTTCTACTATCATTTAATTGAGCGTTAAGGTACCGTTGTATCAACATGGTGGACATACACCCTACACATTTACACAAACCAACTAAATGTATTGTTAATTGAAAGCAAGACATATAATGAAAACTAAGAGTGGAATACCTTCAAATGAATACTTATGCATATTTCCATAAACTATTTCTAAAGAAAGCGTTATTTTATGGAATTAAATTTGAAAGATATTTTTTGGTCTAACATGAATTCGGGTACGTGTTTACAAAATGAGACATGGAAAATATTTAATTGAGAAAACCACGTAATCATTGCAATGACGCATATTATTGTTAAAAAAATACTTACGACTGCTGAATTTATTTTGCTATTATTAAAGTTTAAAAAAAATATTAATTTGTGAAATAAGTTAATTTGGTAAGATTTAACTCAAATAAAAACAAGCAAAAATTAAAAGACGATAATACTTGTCCATCCATCACTACTAAACTAGGAATTCTAAAACAATTTATGAATGCATTTAATGCAACTCATAGTTCATTGTTTGTATAATAAATCTCCATCAGTAGTGTGCCGTAGTCACAGGTGATTAGTCGTTAGGTATATAATCTAAAACCATTTTACACGAAAACGTTTTTTTAGGCAATGAACGGAAGGATTGCATCAGGATGATTCACATCGAAAATGTTTTCTAACATTTATTGAGTTGCGTGCATTAAATGTACAGAGATACGAAATTCAGCAAGATCAATTATGTATGTTTTCATCTAAAATGACCAATGAATCCCTTGTTGCTGGATAATCTTCCAAAGTATGATTTGATAAATTGGAGAAAAGACAATTTTAGTTAGATCCTAATGAAAAAAGACATGTCGTACACTTCCTGGCTAAATATTTCCTTTATTACCAAGCTTTCAAAGATTGTGAATAATTGATTTAAAAGGGACGGAATAAAAATTTCATAAAAAAATTAAGCTTTGTACAAGTGAAGAAATCCAATAAAGTATTCACAGTATTATTCATTACAAAGACAAATTTGCCATTTATGATATATATGAGAAATGTGTTATCTTGAAAATAAAACAACCAGACATAAACCATTTCCTTATACATAGAGTTTTTGGAGGTACATCTATGTAGTTAGTAAACATGTGATATTTTCAAAGACATTACTCACGTCCTGATTTAATCGCGAAACTTTAAAAAAATATGATTTTGTTAAAAGGGGATTTTGAGTATTTCGTTAATTTCCGAAAGTTTAAATTTTTCATTAAAAAAATCTATTTTGTCAATATATCCGTGATTTTCAAAGTGTATTCGTGTATAAACTTTAAAACTCCAGCAGAAAGTCTGTGTGTAAGTTCTATACAAATTAAAACATTCCAAGTTATATTAACATAACGTGCTTCAGATGTTACGAATTAAATGAGTTTAACAACCGATTGATTGATTTATTGTTCCTATTTTATTTTATTTTTTCTGTTTGAGCGTGAAATGAAATCCACTGAATTCAATCAGCTTCAATCTTTTGCTCTGCTGCCTGAATGGTTTGTTGGCTGTCAGAGACAGATAGTTATAGATTCAAAACAAGCGTTTAGAACTGAGAGCTTTCACAGGTTCAAGTAAAATGTTGACTGATAGGAACATTTTGTTATTTCAATTTTGGAAATAAATGATACAACATTTCCTAAAAAAGTTTCTTTTGTCCACTTGTTTCTGAACTTTATTAAAACTTTTTCTATCTCTTCATTTTGACAATTGTTTAATATTTAGTGGTCAATTGAAATTAACGAGGCACAATGAGTAATTCAATTTAAACAATGATCGTTTCCTGCACTTTGGTTCATTGGATTAATCCTTTCTGCGTAACGAATAATCAACAATGTCATATTGACACCACAACGGTTAATACAATCATCCGTTTTCAGTTTTTTAAACAAAATTTTAAGATTTTTGTTCACCTAAATGATGATTGGGAATGATGAATAAGTTGTATCAGCTTGGATAATGCACATGCACATACAAATATTATTCTATGTTGTGTAAACTGATCACAGATAGGGGAGAAAAGGATTGCCTGCTCAAAAAGATGTGTATTATATACTACTTAAAACAATCATGTATACGTTGTCCTTAATATACACGTTCAATCTATTATGAACGACTTTTAAATATGTTTAAAAAAAAAATTCCTACTGTTACACCATAGCGAGTGTTTGAGTGTTTTTATTGGATTTGAGTTCTTGTCAGGGAAAACTGAAAGCCTGCATGCACAAGGGGGACGGACGATCAAACCACTATATGTGCACCAATCTTTGTTTAAGGGGGACAATGTAAAAATCATGATTCTGGTAGAATCTCATAAATGTTGTTAGCGTACATATCCATTACATTTCCCAGCAGTGTTGTGGGAATTAAATATGTCCCCAAGCAATTTGTTCAACACTCAAATGCAGAAAAAAGAGAAATGAAAGCATCAAATGATCCATCACTATGCATCTGATTTTATCCTTATATTGTGATACCTAGCAATGTTGTTTATAATTAGAATTTACACCCAAGGGCTTTCTTTGATCTTTTGATGTATCACTTCATTAATCGGTAGTCAACCTCATAGATGAATAACCCTGTGGCTATACCAAAGGATGTTTTACTTTAACAAATTTGACGAAAGACATTGTCGATTAATGGTTAATCTATTTTGAGGCAAAATTCCAGAGTCGGGTACCAGTCACAAGCACTCACTCATCCAACGGGGTACCCACTGAAACACCCAGACCTCGACATAAGGCATAAAGGATTTTTTGGTTATGATTTCAGTTAAAAGACGCAGATAACCTACTTTTGGTGATCAATGCCTTGTAAATTCTTTTGAAACCATAAGTTCAGTAGATAAGTATATATATTTTTATAACCTCAAATACAGCGAAAAGTAATAATGTGTTACTGAATTAAAGGAATTATACCAGTGTCATACCAGTAAAATGATACTATGTTTATTTTCATACTTCACTAACATTAACGGACTATTGCAGAATTTGATGGTTCAAATTAAAACAATAATGAATAACAAGTCCTCATCGTCACGAATTGAAAATGAACTTTTATTTTAATTTTGTTATTAAACATCTCTTATCAATCAAATATCGATTTGTTTCGATGTCCTTATCAATTTGTATCAAGTATCAATTTGGTAAAAATGTGAAATATGCATCGTCAAATTACATTCCTATCAATAAATAAAAAAACATTCATCGACGATATAAATTTATTTTGTTTGTTGACGGTTTATTCAACACTAGAAGGAGAAAGATCAAAATCAGATATACTGATATATCATTAAAGTTTTAATCAAACTTTGTAGAAGTTTCTTTCAAGTTACACAACTTTGCCTTCATCTGAAATGTAAAATATGAAGCACATCTATTTCAAATGATTTTGTTTCTTGCAATCTCTGAGAGTGATTGAAAAATGACGGACATGAATTACAAAATAAATTAAGTAAGCCGTATCAATCGATTTGACACCATAATACCGGCAATCCATTATTCACAATGGTCCCTTTGAAATGTTTTGCACGACTTCTCTGCAAAATTTAAATTGGATGTTGTCCTAGTAGCATTCTGAACGTTAAACATTCAAAATCACTGTATAGACACTATCATAATTCATTCCCTTCAATTGAATTTTCAATTACAACGTTGGTAAAGATTTTGTGAAAGTAATTAACATGTTTGCGAATCTTACAATGAACGAGGACCATTACCAGTGAAAAGCTAGAATGTAACTATTGAGACGACTTTAAAGGGTATATTTAGGAAACGCAATTGTGAGATGGCAACACATGATTTGCCTCATGTCGACATGCTTGGGCTGCCTTTTCGGTCACGTAAACTGTCTCTTGTTTAATAAATTTTGGTCCAATTTTATCAAGGTTGGTCACGAAATATTGCTTATAATACAGGAATAAAGTAAAAATAAGTATTGCAATTCACTACAGTTTGAATACGGATCTTTAACTTGCATTCAGGAAGTGACCACTTGAGTCCTCAAAATGATACATAGTGTCAACAAATCTATAGATCGGAATGCCAAAAGAGACTGTACACGAATTTGCTCCTGGAGAAAATGAAGAAAATATTATGGGTCCAAGGGCAACTTCATTTAGAAGTTATTGTCCCTATCTGCTAAAGACTGCTGGTCAATTAGGTCTCAAAGGCTCGAAGTCGGCGTTTCCCTTTAATTCATTTTGTGTAAGAAAAAGAAACCACATGGTTGACTACAATATATATTTGACTTATAACTGTTTCATTTAGTTTACATACATTATCTTTCAACCATGTATTCTTTTCCTGACATCACCTATATTCCCCCTGAAAACGTGCTACTGCCCCTTTAAAATCATAAAGAACTATATTGAAAATGGCTGTTGCTTTTGCTTTATCTGTGTTGATCACACATCTATGTTTCTGATTTATCATCATTTGAAAAACTTTCAATGTTTGTATCAGTAAAGTAGAAGTGCACAAAACTACTGAATATAAAATGTCCCTGGTCGTTCCTCAAAACTGGCTAGGGATCGCGTTAATACCACCTCGTTTACCTTATTCAACCAGAATCCACAGGTGCCCCAGACAACTAGTTAATAGTGGAATCTTGAGTGTACTTTAGATGTTGTTAGTACCCACAGCATGTCACACAACTGACACAGAAAGCTTAATTCCGCGATTTGAATTGAGTCAGGTGGTTTCTCCATATCCTTAATTCAGTCAATTGAGCTGAAATAGACATCACTGTACTTCACCAAAATGTTGACTTGACGTGTGTCATTCTTTTAACAATTAAATTACCTTCTAGGAAGATTCTAATAATTACTAATGTTCTGACAACCACATGTGCTTGACAAAGTTTGACGAGTCTGAACTGGATTTGTGATAGGTCTACATTTTCGATATAAATCTAAAATAAAATGTAATGTTCATGTTCATCTACATGACCAATTTTTTCTTCTAAATGGTAGCGTAGATTATATTCAATCCAAAGTCAGCCTAACACACATATATTAAATGATATATATAAACTTGATCAATCTCGAATAAATAAAAAATAGTTATTATTTCGAAATAAGATAATATATGGTGATATATATGTTATGTATGGAACGCAATGCTTATCATTGTGCATAATCATGTTCATATTGCAATTATATTTCATTTATATAAAACCCTGATTGGCATACTCAGTTAATGTCATTGTGTATTGATCTAATCCGTATCCTTGACCTACTTGAAATATAAGCCTTTTTTCTCAGATATTGAATTTTGCTGCCAGCTAAGATTGATTTTTTTAATTAAATAATAAACGAAGATCCACCACGGCGTTAAATTCACAGACAAGTGTTCTATTATCAAAACTTCTTTAGTAAGTTGCAGAAAATTTGTTGCAAAATGTGTGTCAAATATGTTCAAAAAGACCGGGTTGTGAATCAAAGAAATAGATGTGAAATCGTTATTATAATCATTTATGAACAACCTAACCTTGTCTTGCAGAATGTTCCCAACAATCATTCATGAAGTTTTAATGTCATATTTAAATCTAATATAAATTTGTCCTGTTTGTTAAAATTCAGGCCAAAGCTGTTTTTGATTTTTGAAATATTTTATAATTGGATGAATGAATGATAAATTGGATGATACAATTACTCTTGTAATACAAACATTACCGTGTCAACGATTTTACAAGATCGACTATCAGGGGTGACTATTGAACCCCAAGGGAGTATTGTGACTATTGCAGTAATGTTAGACTGGCAACAATAAGGTTATCTGTCGTATCTTCCGGTTGCTGCTTTTATTTTCCAAATTTAAAAGCATCGTTTTCCTCGAACCTGATTATATTGTTTTAAACATCTTATATTTAGGAGATTGTTCATCAGTAAAAATAGTATTTCAATAATTTCCCTTTTTTATGAAAAGTAACTGTTTTTGAACACAAAGATAAGTATTTAATATAATTTTAAATCAAGAAAGCCAATGATTGAAAACTAAATTCCCCAGCACCTTCATATTCTGCTTACCAAATGCATTATCAAGTACATTCATACATACATTTAACCTTAGTAAAGTAGTTTGTAATGTTTCATTTATCAATGATTCTTTATTATAGTCGATAATTGTAAAAGGGGTTACATCATACTACTCTGAGGAAGTTAAGGTTCAAACCATCTGTCTGACATGTTTATGCATAGAACAGATATGATTTCAAATTTATAGAGCAGAAATCTAATTGAAATCAGTTCATATCCTGATGACAAAAACTGTTTAAAAACATTTGCAATATAAAAAAATAATGAGTAAGATTGACCCCTGGTTTTTCTGGTAATTCATGCTCAAATTACGGGTCAATGAAACTGTCTGCATTGTGAAAGATCAATGTTGTGGGACCTGTACTAGGTGATATATCTTTAAACATGTCATTAGCATGAAGACTTTGGGCACAAAAATCACTTACATGATGCTGCTGTTTTCTGTTCAAATTTGGTAATATTCGTATGTTAATCTTGATTATCAGGGGAATTCTACAGTGATGGTTTGTATCCTTTGTAACATTTGGCCCCATTTAAATTGTGATTGTGATTTTTCTTTGCGAGAGGTGTGGTTTACAGGAGTTGACAGTAGACATCTTTTAAGTCAATTGTCATTAAAACATCATGTCATTTCAGACATCAGTTCAGTCTCATTTGTCCTTAAAGGGGCAGTAGCACGTTTTTATGGAGAATATAAGGTGATGTCACGGAAATGAAAATTAATGGTTCCAATTAAAAGACAATGTATTTAAACTAAATGAAGCAGTAATAATTCAAATATATAACGTAATGTTTAGCCATGCGATTCCTTTTTCTTACACAAAATGAATTAAAGGTGTTCACACAAAATGGCCGCCAATTGATTTTATGTGAATCTTCATACTTTGTCCTCTGACTATGGATGATTGGTTTGTGTATGAGATTTTTGACACTGTCAAAATAATACATTTATCATTAACTTACAATTATCAGTGAAATATTTAAAATATCAAATTATGAAAAAACGTGCTACTGCCCCTTTAAGAATTCGTCCATAAGACATTAAAGTTTCTAAATATTGCATTTGCCCGGACACAGGGACACGGGTCGATTTTAATCAGACTGATCTCAAACATCTGAATTTAAATTTCTTTTTTTCAAATACCACATACAAAGTGATAAACCTAAACCTTTCAGTGAATATGCTAAGGGCGATCGACCAAATCTGATATGGAACAGATTCAATTCACGTAGGCAAACATTTCATCTTTCAAGTTATTTGTTGCACCCTGGATCAACCTTGCAAAGTGCAGAAATGATGCCAATCGTCTGTGTCATCACATCTTTGTCAAATGTGATAACAGAAGTGTCAATAATCGTCTCACATGGTAGTGCTGTTTCACAATGATATAGAACAATTTCTATCATTAAAAAGATGGCTGACTTGCCCACTCATCTTATAGATTTAGATAGAAAGCATATGTTTCTATTCTCTCTCTGAACGTACTTATGTAACGTACATGTATATTTGATAGGAAAAACAGTTGTTAAAAAATCTGCAATTATTCTCTGACTTTATTTGTCTTTCCATTTCTCTACCTTTCTCTCCCTTTACCTATCTCTCTACTCTATTTTGGTTGGTAACATCCACATATCTAATAGCTGAAATATAGCTGACCACCTAAAGGCACATTTTTAATACTACTTTTATGAAGCGATTATGCATTTTACTTGATCTGATATGAAACCGAAAATACATAAACATGTATCTAAAATCTAAAAGACACTAAACTGTAAAATGGTTTTAAATTTCCATTCAAACTTTATCAACAGCAATCTCACCCCTTACAACTTATATTGAATTAATAAAACCTGTCTTTGTCATAATTATTTTTGCTTTTGAATAATTTTACTTAAATCTTTGAATATTTGACAGGAACTGCCTTCCATATTCAGCTGCAATGACCCAAAGGGGATGTGAGTGAAGTACTACCATAACAAAGTGATCGAGATTAACATTTAAAGTAGACTTCAAAGAGATCAAAGCAGATAGAGAATATGTTGGTTCCTTTCATCTCAATGAAGTGGATATTCATTGAGCTATCTCCTAAAGAAAATAGCGTTTTAAAGATTCTATTGATTGCACACTTCACATATATGAACATTGATATTGACACACAATAGAATTATATGATTGACAATTTTAATGTTATGTCAGTTTTAATGTTCTTTACAAAGATTCATTCTTCCAAATACTATACTCAGAAACGTTTACTTTTCCACAATGGTAAGTTCTAATGGTTAATTGAAAATTATTCTGAAAGGATAGGAATATGTTTCCTGTTTGAGTTTCCCAATGATTTGGTCAGTTAATCAGTTCCATGTCAAAATTCATTTATGATCTGATTTGTCTAAGTTTGTAAATTGAAAATAAGAAGCCAAATATTTCTAAAATGAAACTGTTTGGTAAGCAAATACGTGAAATACATGACAACCCTCGTTTAAATGCGCTCTGCAAATAGAATTCTAATAGAACCAATAGTAACATACATGTAAACTGATCACTGTAGTAAAACTAATTTTATTAGATACAAATAGTGCTGCTACTCTGTAGATTTCTTATTTCTGAATAAATCATTGTATTTTGAAAAAATGACTCAAAATCTGTATTTCTTAAACCAAACCAAATTATATGTACTCGCTCAAATTAACCTAAATATACATAAAATTATCCTACGTTGGCACACATAGACATATAACAGATAGATAGTAAACAGAACATTTGTCAGTAATGTTTCATGTTCAATTTGCGAATAACAACAAGTTTTGGTGACTTATTTTGATAAGGTTAAAATCTGTGAATGTTATTATAGAGGTGCCGCTGATCTTCCTTTCATTTGTGGTCCTTTCAATTGGTCTACCATGAACATGATTCATGAACTTACTCTTTGTGAACTCTTATGATTTAGAAATCAATTCTTCAACTGTTCAACAGCTAATTATGAAGTTCAACATGAAAAGCTGGTCGAACTCCAAACTTTCGGGCGTATCAGTTTAAAACCTTGTTGATTACTGTCTTACAAAGTTGAAACTATAAAAGTATTTCCCAAAAAGGACATTGTTCAATAGGGAGAGTCCTATTCATAAATAACAGGATGTTGATCCTATACAGTTTCATAAAAACTTTTTCAACTGTTCATATCACACACCAGGAGTTTCCGAAAGCAAGCCAAGGGTGTTTTTACGGGTTTTGACAATGTAACTTTGAGAACCAAATAGAAACCCTGGCTTTGGAAACTTGAACTTGAACTTGAACAACAAAATGGGTTTATACTCGTAAAACAAATTAAGATATCCTTTGATATACTTTCAGAAATAAGAGTATTATTTAAAAAACGAAGCACATGGGAACACTGACTTGAACTGTACAATTTCAGAAGTGAGAGAAATTTTGTTTTAACTTGAATAACCGCAAATAACAATTCAAACTCATAATGTGTGGTATGTCAAACATGGACGAAATACCAACTGTAAAATCTTCTATTAGTGTTGAACAAAGGGAAATAATTTTTATTGACACACTTTAGCATAAGATAGAAGCCAATGGTTTTCTTTTGGATATATTTTCGAAAAGAAGCCTATGAGTTTAAAAACGATGGACCTGCTTTCCGAAAACATCGGCAGTGACACTAAGGAGATTTTATATGGTCAATGTTTAAGCATTTTAATTGAGAAAGAACAGGTTTCCTATAAGAAAACAACATAAAACATTTCCTTTCTTGAGAGTTATTAGGTGATTATATAAACAAATTCAATAACATTGTTTATGATCCTGTCTTTATCCAACGTCAAACTCACCATGACAAACAAATTTTCCCTTCGTGGAAAGTAATGTAAAGATTAAAGATTTAATTTGATATGTCTTCTTCTTTCTGCAAAATTACTTATTTAATATAACATTGATTTCAAAGCAAATTTTAATATTACAATTAATTTTAAATCTGGTTAAACAATAACATGTATACGGGCATGTAGTTTGTTCACAATCTTACTTTTTTCATAAATATATTTATAATATCATATTCGTCATGATTCTTTAAAGTGTTTCCAAGTTACCCTTTTCAAAATGTATTCGAATAAACCTTTTTAAAAACGTTGATTGTCATTTTACACAGAGAAACCTTACAAATAAAAAGTCTTATAAAAATCGAAATGTCAGATGCATGTATTTTCAAAGAAGATTTTAAAAAGAAATGCGTCCTAATAAAGGTCGTTACTTACATCTAAAAGTATCATGATTAAACTTGTAAAACGTTTTTGAAATGTGTCAAGTTTCCACCAGGCTAGATCAGATGTCTCATTCATACAATAAGAAGTGGTTTAAAAGTGTAGTGAGATTCCCAAAAAGACTTTTCTGACATTCGAATGAAAAACATGTCTTGTTCATTTTATGATTTTAAGAAGCGTTCTTGAAAGTAAACATTCTTAGAAAATGCATGTTAGATAATAGATGTAAAATAAAGGGAGGGCTTTCTATTTAGAGAAATTGTAAATTAAAGCTATTTCATTTATATACACAGCTGACCAAGCAATCAGTGACAAGGTTTTGATACAGGAACAATAATAAGTAATCGTTTGTGAAAATGTGAACTTAAATCACAAATATGGCTTGTTCCAATCGTTTACGTAAATAATGATCCCTTCTCATCAGAATTTGTGATACAGTCATCATAATTCTGTTGTGTTTAATGTTTGAATCAGAGATTATAGGACATATGATTACGTCTACAATTTCCCTTGGCTATTGGTTGAATTAATACATTAAAATAGTGTGCATTATCTCTCATTCCTGACCATGGTAAAATTAAATATGATTGCACAGTCAAATCTAACACCTGTTTCATGAAATTGTTCGTCCTAGTTTAGAATTGAAGCTTTTGAATATATACATATCTTCTCCTATCTCAAATGGTTATAGACCTTTTCTTGAATTCTTGAGGTTCGAACAATGGAAAGGCACTTCTTCCTGCTCTATTAGGTTGTTTCATGTAAAGGTTTTGTTTATTCTATTAAAGCTTACAATGAATCACACTAAGCATGCAACCGCTTGACTCAATTCCTTTTTCTTGATCCTCTTGTTAAGGTGTTTCAGAGACTCTGACAGCTGCAATTATGAAAGCAAGATATCTCAGGGTCTTCAGGCCACCATGAGATGCGAAATTGAATTGATTCAAATATATGTAACCCGTGGAACATTGATGAAATAAATGATTTGTGCGTGATTTGACCTGACACAACTAATGAGATAACCAACCTACGGAGATGGTTTTCAGGCACATAACCTTCAACTAAAAAAAGACAATAATTTACCAAGGGGTGTTAAGGTAAGATAATTAGTCAAGTGGTTGATGGCGATCACAATATTACATGATTTTTGCACTAAGTTCAACCAACAAGCTATTTGTTAAGCAGTTGTAATGAGGTTTCTTGTAAGAAGCAAAGATCCCTTTTTAGATCTGCAAAGAACTTGAAAACGGTTGTAAAGTGTCAGTTCTCATTTCAAGGCAGACTTACAGTCTCTGACAATAACACTACTGAGCGTTTGAAAGCCTTAAGAAACTTTGATAAACATACTCTTTTGTGGATTATTTTTGCCATGCTTGTTTTTTATTCAAGACATTGATATACCTTTATGCTAAAGAGAACGATATAAGAGAAAACTTCTTTTACAACCAAGATCAGTTTGATACTCTAATTTGCAACTTCAGTCCTTCCGCACCACATTCTAAGCATCGCACCACATTCTAAGCACCGCCAAATGTGTTGACGCACATTTGACATTAAGGGAGCATTTTTTGGTATAGTTCATCATAAACATTTCATTGAGAATGAGCTTCATCGATACAAAACGGTAATCATTGATTACAAATCTTAAGTCTTTGAGAGATACTCTTTTGTGACCTATTTTTAACCACGCTTGTTTATGTTGGACAGCAAGCAAATATATACCTAAACTCAAAATAGAACACTTTTTTTAATACAGTTGAATAAAGATGCAAAATTTTACTTTTCTGTAGTGTAAGTTTAGACCGAATACGTGTTAAAAGCAAATGTCGAACATTTGAAAGAATCAAACGGAAACTAAAGGCATTCAAAATCGTTACTATATCAGAAAATAATACAAACAAGTATTTTTTCCAAAAATTTAATAAACAACATGTTGACATTAAAGGAATTGAGTAGTGATTCATACTACATTGTTGTTTTGGTAAAATCCTCATTAATATTACACATAGTTGAGTATAGGTGTTTCGCTGTTAAGTATACAATATCCTAGCATTTTTCACTAAAAGAGATGTTTAGTAACGAAATTCAGCAATGGTTAGGTATTTAATCAATTTATTTTAAATGAGCAATATATCACTTTCACAGTCATCTTTCAAACTATGAATTGATCACAGGGAGTAAAGAAATTTTTAGTCGGATCCTTATTGAAAAAAGACAATTTGTAAACTCCCCGTCTAAATATGTCCAATTTCAACCAGCTTTCAAAGATTGTGAATAGAACACCAACATAATCTTCCAAAACATCTACTTAACTATTCTGTCAACAAGCATAAATGATCTAAATCATAGGAAACAAGCAGCTGACATGGTCGAGCTATATCCCCCGCAAATTGCACAAGGTTTTCAATAGGTTTTCCTAATCATATTTCTGATTAATTTTTGTCGCACAAAATAAAACAAATTTTTCCAGGATATGAAAGAAACTATTCTTATAAAAAACTAAATCATACCAACTTTATGTTCACTGTTGGCCATAATTCTCCAAGATCAATTTGATCATACTTAAACAAACATATTTTCAAAATTGTTCTTCATGACACAGCAACATATGATTTTGTATCTCCATAACAAATTTGATCAATATGTGATGATTAGTTTAGAAGTTATGAGCCGGACAGGACTTGTAACAGTTTTCCAACAGTGTCCTCATTTTTTGCCAAAAAAGGCAAAATTTTATAAAAATATTTTCAAAATTGTTCTTCATGACACACCTTCAGATCATTATGTATCTTCATATCAATTTTGATCAATATGTGATGATAAGTTTAGAAGTTATGAGCCGGCAGGACTTGTAACAGTTTTCCAACAGAGTCCTCATTTTTTGCCAAAAAAGGCAAAATTTATTAAAAATACTTTCAAAATTGTTCTTCATGACACACCTTCAGAGGATAATATACTCCATATCAAATTTGATCAATATGTGATGATTAGTTTAGAAGTTATGAGCCGGACTGGACTTGTAACAGTTTTCCAACAGAGTCCTAATTTTTTGCCTAAAAAGGCAAAATTTTATAAAAATATTTTCAAAATTGTTGTTCATGACACACCTTCATATGATTATATATCTCCATATCATATTTGATCAATATGCGATGATTAGTTTAGAAGTTATGAGCCGGACAGGACTTGTAACAGTTTTCCAACAGAGTCCTAATTTTTTGCCAAAAAAGGCAAAATTTTATAAAAATATTTTCAAAATTGTTTTTCATGACACACCTTCAGATGATTATGTATGTTCGTATCAAGTTTTATCAATATATGATGATAAGTTTAGAAGTTGTGAGCCGGACGGGACTTGAAACAGATTTCTTACAAAATTTACCACTTTTTCTCCAAAATCCTAATTATTACATGTTTCTTCATGTCCATGACGAATTTGAATTGAAATGGTTGATTAGTTACTTCGTTGTTGCGGGGGATAATAAAAGTATCATAGAAACAATTAAGCAGTGTCAAAGTCAACCAATCCTAATAAATATTTCAAAAAGTTGTATTAACAGAATTATTTGTCGAAAACTAGAATGAAATAATTCAACAACAAAATTCTATTAAGTGATATATATATATGTAAGAGAACTAAAGTGTTGTCTTGAAAGCAAAACAACAAAACATAAACCCTTTCCTTATACATACACCATTTAGAGGTATATCTATGTAGTCAATAATGGAAAATGTGTTATATTTTCAAAGACATTTCTAAGGTCACAAAATTGAAAAAAAGCCAAAAGATTTTGTTCAAAGGGTATCTGGAGTATTTTATTAATTTTCGAACATTTAAAATTTTCATTCAAAACAATCTATTTTGCCGATACATATCCACAATTTTACAAGTGTATTTGTGTATTTAAAACAATAATGAGAGTTTTTGTAATTTGTCCTTAAAATACATGAAGAATTTATTATGAACGACAAAGAAAATATGTCTTAAAAAGAACATTCCTACTGTCATATTATGATCAAATACGGAAAGAAATGAATGTCTTAGTGTTGTGAGATTGGATTTCATGATGTCATGTGGTTCAGAATCAAATCAAATCTCTTGGGTGATTGTATTGCTTTGGAAGTGAACGCCCTACTTAAATAGGTTGATAAAGACATTTTGCAAAAATGATATAATCAAATTTGAAAGAAATATGTAAAATCTAAAGCCCAGAGTCTGCTATACATACTTGTATGTGCATAACTAAAACTTCAAACAACAGTTTCCTTACGAGCTGCATTTAAATATGTAATTTTTTTACTTTTGAAAAATACCACTCGATTGCTACTTAATTTTATTAAAAAATTTGTGTATAAACATCGGTGTACTTTGAAAAAAGAAGAAACATGATCATACGATTTAATTAAATATATCAACCATCATCATCAGGCACTATCTGACATGTTTGTCCATGGCTGTGTGTTATGATTTGCCCATGCTGTCTACAAAACGGTTCCAGCAGGGGACAAAAACAGTCCGATATGTCAACTTCCTAGTTGATATAGTATTTGCAAAACAATAGTTTAACACGATAACTGCATAAATTTATCCTTTAAACATTCTAAGTTTAAAACGATCAGGAGCAAATCAGGAGGTAATTTTGCTATCATCCTCTACAAGATAAATGTTCATAATCCGTAGAGTCATTGCCCTGAAGATTGAATGTAATTTGTGAAACAGCTAACAATTCTGTAGGATTTCAAGTTTCAATGAGCGAGGTCTTATTGTCTTTGCAGTTTACACAAAATTATAAAGTTGCTTTTGCATTCAAACGGCCAAAAGTGAAGGAGGGAATAAGTCATGCCCGTAGCACCAATATCAGAGTTTAATATCGACAATAACTTTGTATTCATTGCTGTTTACGGTTTACCAATCTTCACATACACTATCTTACCCTGATGAGCTACAAAAGCCATTCGTTCTTTTGTTTCAAGCATGAAATCTGAAAGTGAGTGGTTTAATGGGATTTGAGTTCTTGTCCGGAAACTGAAAGCCTGCAGGCACAAGGGCACTGAGGGTTAATCCAATATATGTCCTCCAATTCTTGTTTGCAGGGGATAATTTGAATAGTGAAATATTACTTTCTGACAGAATCTCTAGATCTTATCAAGGTTATAAGCACATGTCCATAACTTTTCCCAACAGTGTTGTGGGGATTCAATATGCCCAAAAGCAATTTGTTCGACATTCAAATACAGAAACATGAGAAATGATAGCATCAAATAATCCATCACCATGAACCTGATCTTATCCTAATGCTTTGATACCTAGCAATTCTTTATTGAATTAGAATTTGCAGCCGAGGGATTTCAAGTATTCTTTGATCTTTTGATTAACTACATTTCTTGGAACTCAAACCAACTCGATGAATAATCGAGTGCCTTTAGCAAGTGCTAGAAAGTACATGTACTTTAACAAGTTTGATGACAAACATTGTACCAGTCGCATATACTCGCTCATCCAACGTGATACACACTCATCCAATTGGGTACCCATTCATCCAATGTGATATCCACTCAAACACCCAGACCTCGACATAGGCAGAGAATAAGTTTTTTGGTCTATTTAAAAGACGTAGATAACCTACCTTTTGTTTACCATTACCTTGTAAATTCTAAAGTTCAGTAGATAAGGATATAGTGTTTATATCTCAAACACAGCAAAACAGTAATTAAAATGATATGTTACTGCATTAATGCATTAATACTCGTCATACAAGTGAAATAATACAATGTTTAATACAAATTCTTCACAAACATTAAATAATCTATTTTTGATTTTTGATGTCCGATCAAAGCGAGAACCAATTTGGTAAAGAGTGAAATGTGTCGTTAAAATATATTCCCACAAACAAAACATTGATTTTGTGTGTTGGAAGTTATATGTAACAGGATAAAGATCATACTCAGATATAATGACAACTTGTTAGAATTTAAATCAAACTTCGAAGAAGTCTTTTTAATTTTCACAGTGTTCATCTGAAATGTAAAATGTGTTTATGAAGCAGATCTATTTCAAATCGTTTTGTTTCTTGCAATCTCTAAGAGTGATTCCTATTCCCATTTATCAATCATTGCAGCAACTTTAGACACCATGATGATAACATCAATCCATTATTCACAATGGCCCCGGTGAAATGTTTGACAAGAGTTCTCTGCAAACTTGAAATTGGATATTGTTCTTGTAGCAATTTGGATGTTGAACATTCACAATCGTTATTTTAAAGATACTGTAATTATTTCCTTCAATTGCATTTCGCATAACAACAATGAAGTGAAGATTATCCGAAAGAAATTGACATTTTCCAATCTAACAATGGTTCAGAAACATTGCGTGCAAAATGATAGTACATAGTTTTAAAAAAAACCCTTGACCATATACATGTATGTACACATTTTAGAGGATGATTAAGATCACCCAAAAAATAGTATTAGTAAGAAAGGCCGTGAATGTTGCCATCGCATTATCTGTGTAGAGCATTGATGAAATTCTGATCTGTTATAGCTTCTGTTTTTTTGTCTTAATTTGTAATAATGGTAAACTAGAAAATGAATATCAAGTATTATGAGAATGTATAGCCTTTCTCTGGCTTGGTCTCTGGTTTCTTTGAATAAGGTGAAACTATACACCCTGAAACTTGTAGGAAATAGCTGTTCAACTATGTGCATGATCATTTATATTCCAGTTATATAAATTTCCGATAAACATCCGAATTTGTGTACTTATCATTTGACTAGTTAAAATGAAGGCCATTTACACAAATATTGAATTTTGCTGCAGGCTTTGGATTCGCAAGCAAGTGTTCTGTTACCAAAACTCATTATGTCAACTGCAGAAAATATTTAAAAAAACGAGCAAACATATTCCTATTGATTAGATAAAAGAGATGTATGGGGAAAACAACTATGATGTGACCCTTATATAATTATTTTTATTTTTTTCGAAACAATTGCTCTATCTGCCCATTTAACATCCAAACCTTGTCTTGCAGTATGTCCTATTGTAACGCCTAACAATGTCAAATGTACTGGACGTTTCAATGACAAACATTCATTAAGTTTTAACGTCAAATGTTTATGTAATTTGTACCTAATTTGTATTGTTAGAATGTCAGACCTAAGCTTATTAGATAAATAAATTAGATGAATGAATGATGAGTTGGATGGAGATTCCTCTTGTAATGCATTCACATAAATGTTACAACGATCTTACAAGAAGTTCACCTTTGACAATATTGTGGGAAAACATACCACATTAGCCTGTTCAATGATTACGTCATGTTTTACAACTAAACATTTACCTATTCTAAGCAACTTCTAAATTCTCAAAAATTTCCTTTACAAAATATAATCTTCGAGGCAATAAACATTGATAAGAACTTTTATAATCATTTGACAAAGTTCCTTTTTCAAATTCGATGGTGCATCCCTGCTCACTGAAGAAGGTATAGCATGTAACCAGTGTTATGCATCCAAAAACTGCTTGTCAATAAGGACCCGCATATAGGAAAAATTGTGGGCCCAACTCCGAAACTGTCAGCATTCATTATCATTACAGATTTGACTTATTCTAAATAATAACATTCTTGGTATCAGTATGTTGTAAATACACAACAGTGTTATCAGTTTAGACCGAAAGTAATGAGGGTTTGGCATGGAAATATGTCTTACAACAAGTATTGACAATTTGTTTGAAAGGAAGAGTTTCATATAAAAAACTGTGGGCCTGTAAGGACCTGAAGATATTGAAAAGTGTGGGCCCTTGTGAATAAATGTCGGTGTTTGACCTACGGGCCTACGCTTATTTCAAACACTGCCTGTAACATACATTTGTAAACACTTGTCGTGCAAACTCAAACACATATTGGATACCTTGAAAACATTTTGATCCTTTTAAAGAGTATGACCCCTGGTGCACCCCTTCCAACTAAGCAAGTTATGAGCGAAAGTATACCGTTGGCCGTGCAAACCCAAACACGTATGATACCTTAAAAACCTCTGATTGTGTGCATAACCGAATATCAGAAATATCTAAATTCAGCCTCGTCAGAGATATGCGAAAGTCAAGGGCGTTAAAGGGTCCATTGGCCGATAAAGGTTGTTCCTTGTGTATCATGATAAATACACTGTTTTCGAACACACATTTCTATTGGAGGTGCATATTAATAATCATATGCAATTTGTTGAAGAGCACGTGTATTTCTTCCTTTACATCCTTGAGATAAGCACTAAGGACGAACATTTTTGTAACACACATTGATTTTATCATCTTTATCTTTAGTACAGAGTTTCTCTGTGACATAGAAATCATTTATATTTTAAAACAAATCAATGAACTAGACTAGCTTAACAATATTTTCTATGGTTCTTAAATAAATCAACAATTGGGTGACGTTGTCGCTCATTTTTATTCTCTGCAAGCACACATAGTAATTGATCAGCTAACACATTTTAAGAACTACAAACCCCTTTTCATGCATCATATGTTTAATCATGATTGACTGAAACGATTTATAACTCTTATATTCTATTTGATTAAGGGAAATAAAATAGATCGAACCGATGTTTGAAATGTTTTAAAAAAAACTTCCATATTTTGTTTGCCAAAATCATCATCAATTACATTCATACAGTCATTCAACCGTTCTCCTTTACAATATCTATGCACGTAAAGTAGTTTGTCATGAATCATTTTTCTATATTGTTTATGTTCAAAGGGTTATATCATTCTAAGGATCAGACTTAGTTTCTGCTTGACATTTTTATTTATAGAAAATATATACTTTAAAAATTCTAAGAATGGAACTTATTTAATGGAGTAAACTATATCCTGTTGACAAAAACTGTGCAAAAACATTTTCCATATAAAGATAACGAGTAAGAAAGTCTTCTGCAAAACACATATTCATTCTAAAATTCAGAGTCAATGAAACTGCTTGCACATTTTTAAAAGTTAAAAAACAATGTGATCAGGCCTTTATTATTATTTTCGACGATCAATTTGAGCACCGAAATCACTAACATCCTAATGCAGCTATGAGTTAAAATTTCGTAATGGTCAGACTGCCCCAAAACGATATTGATAGCGGAGAAAAATCTTTTGTGGTTGCAGGGGGATTAAACAGAGAAGGTTTGTATGTTTTGGCTGCAGGAAATCTCTGTGCAACATTCGAGCCAGAGGTATGGATTACGGAAGTTGACAGTCAATTTAAAGGATTAAGTTGATTAACCTTATTAGACATAATTCATCAAGATATGTGATATATTGCTAATCTCACAACAGTCTAATATAAATGAGTTCAATAGAAAAAATGCCTTTGAAAGGACACAGGGAAAAGGGTCGATTTTAATCAGACTGATCTCAAACATCTTAATTTGAGGTTTTTTTTCAAATATCACATGCAAAGTGAAGTGTTAAGGGCAATCGACCAAATCTGACATGGAACTGATTCAATTCACGTAGGCAAACATTTCATTGCTCAAGTTATGTGTTGAGTTCTGGATCAACTCTGCAAAGTGCAGAAATGATGCCAATTGTCTGTGTCACCACAGCTTTGTCAAGTTGAAAACAAAAGTGCCAATAATCGACTCACATGGTAGTGCTGTTAACCTTGATATAGTACAATTTCTACCATTATAAAGCTGGCTCACCTCACAGGTTTAGATAGAAAAGCATATACTTTCTATTCCTTCTTTGAAAGTATGCATGTAGCATATATAGGATATTCTCTCTAATATAATTGTATTGTTTTGTATACATACATTTTGTACGTTGGCCAAAGGCTTTTTACTGAAATAAAGAATTGAATATATAGGATAGGAAAAAAACCCAACAGTTTTTGGTTGTTCCAAAATCTGCTCTCATCTTCCCTTAATCTTTCCTCCGTTACTTTTTCCTTTCCTTCCCTATAATCTATTTGGTTAATAACATCCATGTTTTAAATAGCTGATATGTAAATAAACATATTTAAATATATATCTGATATCAGATGAACTAAAAGGAGAAAAACTAAAAGAAACTTTCATGACTAAAACTAAACTGTAAATCAAATCTTCACTCAGATTTTATTAACATCAATCTCATTTTATTTCATAAAACTTGCTTTGTCATAACTATTTTTGCTCCTGAATAATTTAATTAAATCTTTGAATACTTGACAAAAACTGCCTTCCATGTTCAGCTGCAATAACCCAAAAGTAATCTGAGGAAAGTACTATCACAGCAAAGCGATAAAGGCGGGATCGAGATTAACATTTAAAGTAGACTTCATAGAGATCAAAGCAGATAGAGAATATGTTGGTTCCTTTCATCTGAGTGAAGTGGGTATTCATGGAAATATCTCCTAGAGAAATAACTTTAAAAAAAGGAGTATGTTAATTGCATACTTCACATACATGTATATGAACATGGATTAAGAGACAAATTTCAGACATAATTTGATTGACAAGTACGTTGTTGTCAGTTATCTTGTTCACTTCAAAGATTCACTCTACCATATATCGTACTCGAATCTTATCTCACAGCTGATTTTATGATCGAATATATTATATAATCTTATCTTATCTTATTTTTTGCTCACCAGATAAGTTATGGTGTGGAATACATAATTACCTAAGCTTTGATGAAGATAGCATTACAAAATAAACGTATACGAATAGAGCCATTTGCTTTGTATCTTATCGGGCTACATATCGTATTTTGCTGTAAGGCGTGGCCAATGTGGTTCCGCCCTTCGTAGGAACCACATGGTCACCAATCCTTAAATTAAGTATATACATGTAGGTGATGTGATTTCAGATACCGGTTATCAGTTCAGAAATTGAACATTGCTAAAACAATCAATTGATAATTTAGGGACCTTATGCTTCTGGAGAATAAGAGAAAAATAAGGTTCAAAGCTGTGGCCCTTATTAAGGGGCCACAATTCCATCAAAGCTACAGATTATTATCCTTACTAGTCAAGGAGTCTGTACCAAAAGTTTCAGCTTTCTAGGCCTTATGCTTCTGGAGAAAAAGTTTACAGACGGACGGACACCATTCAATGCCATAGGCCCATCGGGCCTTTCATACATGACATGCTAAAATAGACCCCTATATTTTTGAAAATACAGTCGATCGCTTAGATCAAAGAAAAGGGCTAATTAAAAAAATATGTAAAAATCCTTTTTAAACAAAGTTAAAATTTGTAACTGTTTTGATAGTATCTTGTTTTCATTTTCATTTGGTCATCTATCAATAATGGGACACGAACTTTAACCTTGTGAACTTTCTTAAAATTAGAAATCAATTGTTCAAATGCCATAATATGATCATCAGGTTAAAAAGGCTGGTCGAACTTTCAAAGGTTTGAGTTTTAATTCAGTGGTTATCAGTTATAAAACTTTCAAATTGTTGATAACTGTAACTTAGTAATTACAATTTCCAAACAATGTATTTTTAAAAGAAATTCAGAAAGTAAAAAGAGACATTTTTATAGATAATATTAAACATTTACAGTTTCAAAAGACATATTTTCAACTGTTCATACCATACACAATGTTCAACAAACCAGGATTTTCCGAGAAAGCAAGCCCACCAGGACTTCCATAGGGGTTTCAAGAAGTGAACTATGAGACTAAAGAGAAACATGGGCTTGTATTAGGAATCTGTTTAAACTGGCAATCACATGGAATTACAATCATAAAACGAAAAAAGGGACAGCCTTTTTATACCCTTAAGGAATAGATCTGTTTCAATGACTTGAATAACGGAGCACATGAGAACACTTACTTTAACTAAAAAGGTTTCAGAATTGAGAGAATAAGGAACCTTCTACATTGGTTGAAAATGTTCTATTAACTTGAAAACCACCCATCACAATTAAAACAGAAAATGTAACAATCGAACATGTTGTTGCTATGTTAAATATGAAAGATATGCCAGCTTTAACGTTTATTATAAGTGTAGCAGAAAGGGAAAATTATTTTCTATTGACACACTTTGAATAAGATAGAAGCCCAGGGGGAATTGCTTTCCGAAAAGCCTGGTTTCTGACACTAAACAGATAGCAATGTGGGCAGCGTTCTTTTTTAATTAAAAAAGAACAGGTTTCAGATTTATTCTCAAGAGGAAACAACATTTCTCTGGAGATGATAAAACAATTTCGATAACATTAATTACAATCCTCTCTTTATCAAACGTCAAACTCACCACAATAAACAAATATTCCATTCATAGTCAGTGATGTAAAATTGAAAGAATTGATATTGAAACGAGGAAGCATCGGTTTATCAGTATAACCATGAATTTGTTTATATGAATATCTTTTTCTTCCTAGCAAAGTTACTGATTTCATTACAAATTGATTCCATAGCCAAATTTTATATATTCAATATCACAATTAACTTAAAATTTTGAAAAACTGAGAAATAATTTTGATTTATTTATTTGACTTACGCTTTTAAATTACAAATCTATGTAAACCTACATGTGTTAGGATGTTGCAAACCTTAGCTTTTGTACAAATTAAATTCGTCATGATTCTTTCAAAGCGTTTCCAAAATGACTCTTTTCAAATTTTATTCAAATATGCAATGAGTTTTGTCGATTGAAAAAAAATGATTATCATCTTACACTTAGTAGCCTACCAAATAAAAAGATTCAAAGACAAGTTTTCTTGAATTGTGATAACTCTTTTTAAATTGTGAAACTTGATGGAAAGGTACTTCTTCCTACTCTAATTAGTTGTTTCACGGTAAAGTTTTGTTAATTTTATTTAAAGCTAACAATGAGGCCAGGACTTTTAACATGCAACCAGTTGACTCGATACTTTTCTTGAACTTGTTGTTTTGGTATTTCAGTGCTTCTTTCAAAGCACGATGTTTCAGGGTTTTCGACAACTGTTAAATTTTATTGATAACAGTTAGCATTAGTTAGGATAGTATGTTTGACACATCAATTACAAGTAACCTACCCTGCAGTGACCTAACATTCTATTTAACATACCTGGCTACCATGCTAAACATTACACAATCATGCTCGACAGTCAAATTCTCATTCACTTTTCCTTTAGGGATAAATATGGTCAAACAAAAGGTAGGCAAAAAGTGAAAAGAAGGTTGAAAAGATCTGAAAAATAGGATAGTATTTTCCAAATCGATTTAATGATCACATCTGACATTTTCGACTAGCTGGCTGTATTAAAGAGGAAATACCAGTTAGATTACTGTGCAAACACGGTTTAATTTCTGTAATATAACTCAATTCAGTCAATGGTTGGACTATGTTAGAGCACAGCATCGCTACAATTTAGTTTTAAAAAATATGTACCATTTATGATTTCACATACATGCTAAAAACTAGAAACGATCGTGCATTGAACATTAAGATCGCTTATATCATTTTTAACTTCTTTCACAGCCTCATATTCATTTTCGAGGCGCAATAGGAATAAAATCAAGATGTGTTTGTGAAACACGAATGCCCCCGGATGCATATATGTCAAGTATCAAAGACCTAGCTCCGACCAATCAAAAGTTATGACCAAGGTTAAAGTTTTTGTGGACAAACGGACAGACAGACGGACAGACAGACAGACGGACAGGTGAAAAACAATATACCCCCGGAATCTCCGATTCGGGGGCATAAAAAGAAACATAAAAGAGTGCCCTTTATTGAGAAAAACTAGAGATAAAGAGATCCTGTCATAATGTTTAAATGTTTGTCATGTTTAAATATGTGGTTCACCACAATCGTATTCATGTGTCCTTATCTAAAACGAACTTCAATTTAACCCTCTCGTTGAACCCGTTTAAGAATGTACCCTCAAAGGAAAAACATCGTTTTTAATATAGTTTCCTAAGCCATTAGTTATGACGTAACCGTGATGTGTTCAAGATTAGTGGTTACATAACTAAAACGACAGAGTTTAAAAGGGGCAGTAGCACGTTTTTAGGGGGAATATAAGGTGATGTCAGGAAAATGAAAATAAATGGTTTCAAATGAAAGACTATGTATTTAAACTAACTGGTGCAGTAATAATTCAAATATATAACGTAAGGTTCAGCCATGCGATTCCTTTTTCTTGCAAAAATTAATTAAAGGTGTTCACAAGAAAATGGCCGCCAATGGATTTTATGCGAATCCTCATACTTTGTCCTCTGACTGGGTGATTGGCTTGTGTAATGTGATTGTTGACACTGTCAATATAATACATTAGGCATTTACTTACAATTATAAGTGAAATTTTTAAAATATGAAATTATCAAAAAACGTGCTACTGCCCCTTTAAAAAATGTAAAAATAGAATTAGAATACATGGTTATTGCATTTTGTTTTTATGTCTTTATGGTTGTATTATTTCTCATTTGCTGCCGGTTTGGTAGGATATAAAATCAAATTTTGTTTGATGTTGTCAAATGATACAAGAATATGTATTGAAAAACCGCACTCGAACTAAAAAGATAAATAAAAAAGATGTTGTCCTAAATATTGTCCTTGATTGACATTAACCTTCTAATATGGCACTCAAAGAAACACATGTCTGTACATGTAGTTACATGATTTTTAGTGAATGTTTTATTTAAGTCGAGTGTACGGTGCTATTACTTTGTTAAATATGAATATGATACCTGAAACACCTCAGTGTTACTTTTCAATTTAAATGAGTAATGTGAAATAAATGTCATATTAAAGAAACTTTCACTGGTCAATCTTTTGATTTTAATTATTAAAACTGTCCTCTAAGATGTGTTTTCATCTCTTGCATCCCATCATTAACTTTTTACTACAGCAGGAATAACTGATCGATTATGTAAAAAAGGTTATTTGATATTTTTTAAAGATTACTTTGTATATGATTATTTCAGAGGTGTTTGTCAGTTTTGAAGTACGATGAGCTGAGATGAATCGCATTTTAAAAAATTCTGGGATTTTTTAAGACACTCTGGCCCAATTTGCTCAATCTGTTTCCTCTTTCATTTCTAAAAGCTATTATGACATGCGTTGTTTTTGTTCAGTTACGAAAATGTAAAAGTATATGGATACTTAAGCAAATGTCACAATAATATATGGATACTAAAGCATCACAATTATACCTTATATTAATAAAAGGGAATGGTGACTTTTTAAAGTAACATATACAAATGCCAAAGATCGTTTGTCTTCTAATTCAACAGACACCTTTTCTCTCAGGGATCCATTCCGTTCCTTGAATTATCCGACGTGCTGTACATGTATGTTCTAAACGTTTCTTGAATGTATTTTCCGATGTGCTGGACATGTATGTTCTAAACGCAGACCTCAGACGACTACCTTCTGAATCTTAGCGCCAAGGGGACACATTTTAAAGGGGCAGGTTTTTGAAAAATAAATGATCAAATTTCACTGAACGCTTAATGTATTATTTTGATAGGGTCAAAAATATCATAACACAAATCAATCTCCATAGTCAGAGGACAAAGTATAAAGATTCACATAAAATCCTTTGGAGGCCATTTTGTGTGAACACCTTTAATCCATTTTGTGTAAGAAAAAGGATTTGCTTGACTACATTTTATAATATATATTTGAATTATCACTGCTTGATTTAGTTTAAATGCATTGTCTTTCAATTGGAACGATTAAATTTCATTTTCTTGACATCACCTTATATTCCCCCTAAAACGTGCTACTGCCCCTTTAAAGAACCCTTGACACAGAAAGAGTATTGCAATTAAATCAGAAAGTTTTGCTTATGAAAAGTGAAGTTAAATTGATGCAATGATCTCAAAACTAGATGCATTATCTATGTCGAGTGTCAATACCCCTCGTAATTCTGATTAAACCTTTCGCTAAATTGCAACTTTTGAATTGCTTCTAAAACTGATGGTGGTTTTGAGGAAGTAAATATTCTTGAGTTGAGTTAACGGGAAACATGAGCTTTCCCCTGGTCAACAGTCCAGTCAGTATCCATCTCACAGCCCAATCTAACCATTTCAGGACATGCCAGGAGCTTATTCATCTCGTCTGGCTTTTCTAACTGAGACGGCAGTTGTATATGAAGTGGTGGTAATTGATTTCGTGATACTCTGCCAGACAAAGAGGGAACTATCAATTAAAGTCTGAACCAAATATAAATTCATACAAGTATTTGTAAGGTGACAAGATCCCCCGCCGCAAATTGATGTTAACAAAAAGAAAAGAAACACTTGTCCACACTTGTCATGCTACCAGATGTCATTTAGACCATAACAAATCGCCTGATCCCTGGGTCTTCCAAATAAGAAGCCTTGTGCAAAACAAAGAAGAGAATATAGAGAACAGTTCTTAATATATCAGCCTTATAATAAGCTTTAAATGCATGTTGGCTTCACTGTGACTTGTAAATAACGTGAAAGTCACCAAAACCAAATTGGCCCGGTGTCTTCCTAAAATAGATTTATAACAAAAATCCGGTGAATGACTCAAGAGATATCCCGCTGACAAGTCAAAAATGCAGATCACAATGCTAAAATTAAAGAAGCCTCGCTGTGACCTTGAAAATAATGTGAAGGCCACCAAAATCAACTGAGCCCGGCGCCTTCCCAAAAGGATGCTATGTGTAAATTATGAACAGAATCCAGTAATTAGTTCCTGAGATATCCTGCTGACAAGCTTATAATGCAGGTTTCAATGCTGAAATTTTCAAAGCCTCGCTGTGACCTTGAAAATAATTTGAAGGTCACCAACATCAACTGAGCCCGACGCCTTCCCAAAAAGATGCTTTGTTTAAATTATGAAGAGAATCCAGTTAATGGTTCCTGAGATATCCCGCTGACAAGACTAAAATGCAGGTTTAAATGCTGAAATTTAAGAAGCCTCGTTGTGACCTCGTTGTATTTTGAGATATCCTGCTGACATGGTGATGAAGCTTTTTACAAAAAATGAAAAGAATCCGATCAATAGTTTTTGAGTTATTCAATTTCATTCGTACGGACGTACGGACGGACGGACGCTGCTCAATACTATATCCCCCGCTTCGCGCTAAACGCGAGGCGGGGGATAATAAAATGAATTTGGCATAAATTCAGTATGATAAATGATGGCATGATAAAAACTTTGCGTTGAATCAACGTCAACATTATTTTCAATTCTATCATGTAATTGAAATTATGGCCTTTTGTACAATACCGACGAATTTTATGATTTTAAGAAGACATGTTCATAAAATGTCTTTGGTCGGTTAAAGAAGTTTGAAGTTAATGTTTCTTTATTTTCCAGGAAAGGAATCATACCTTACTATTAGTCAAGGATTTACATAAGTAATGAAATGGTTATCTTGTCTCCTAAAATGAAGCGTGTTTTAATATTAGGGCGATTGGTGAAATATGTAAGTACAAATTCCATTGACTACAGTTTCTTAAATCTCATTTGCATGTGACGAACCTGCCGGAAAGGATGACTGGGCTCGTATATAACAATAGAGGTTGGATCAGAATTTTATAATTTGAGCCATTTGTATCTCTGTTGGGAGAGAATGAAAAGTTTCACGATAAAGAAGTCGTTTTCCAGAAATATTTGTCTGAAATTGACCTTAGGTTTTGATGACAAATGCGACGAGGGTTGTAATTTTTTAAGTCGATTCTGGTTAATTAGCAGAACAAAGTCGAAACAAGTTTACCTCGCACATGTCAAAATAATCCTATCTAGCTTTAGTTGATTTAAAACATAAATTGAGCCAAATTGTCAGGTGATTGACCTTTTTAACATGCTTACCCTGCCAGTAGGGGCGCAGCCAATCCAATAAAAACATATTCTAAAAAAGAATACAATCCAACAGCATCAGCTTAGCAGGATATATCTTATATTAACAATATATCTTCAAATGTATCAACAACACCTTTCGTCTAATGAGATTATAAAATTATTAACAGTTGACGTTTACTATATGTTTTATTCCTCCCTAGAAGTCATAAAAATACAATACATAAAGAACTAGAAATATGTGCATGTGATGCACTGTGATGTCCCCCACTAACCTTTAATCCGAAAGTGACCCTACCCCCATTATGTACAAATTTCAAATTGTTTCCATGGAAACCAGCAAAATAACAATTCAGAATAACCAAAGTAGCAAAAGGCACCACTCCCCCAGAAGTTCTATCCACATATCAAGTCTAGTAAAAATATTTTGAATAGTTTTTAAGCTCAAGTACGGAAACAAACCCTACCCCCCATATACACCTAGTTCAACTTGTTTCTATAGAAACCAGAAAAATAATTCAGAATAACTAAAATAGAAAAAGGCACCACTCCACCACTAGGTCTAACCACATACCAAGTTTCGTAAAATCATATTAAATAGTTTTTGCGATATGGTCCGGAAATGGTCCTCACACCATATGTTCTAAGTTGAAACTGTTGCCATGGAAACCAGGAAAAATTATATAATTCAAAAAAACCTAATAGCAAAAGGCACCACTCCACCTTTGCGGGGGACATAATAAACAACAAGAAAGATAAGTTTTTAATTGGTGAAACGTTTACCTGAACAGATAATATCATAATTAATGATAACATTAAGATAATTTCGAAAAGTTACTCATTGAAAATATAAGTCATACCGATGATTTGAAAACACGTTCGTTTTAAATGCATAAACAACAACCTTACCTTAAATAGTTGACATAAATCATAAACCTTAAAAGGTCAGATAGCCCATTACCATAGATATTCTTAACGGGTATTGTTGTGAGAAAAGTATGACATTTCTGAAAGGTTTCTTGCATATTCCTCATAGTTAAACTTGTACTTGAATTGACCGATGTGGAACATTTCAATTTGCGTATGGTCGTTGAGTACTTAAGAAATGTTGTAATAAAAAACCTGAATGTAAATTGTTTCAATCCCAAAGTTGACTGACAAGTAAGTACACAATGTATGAGAATACAATAATTGTGATTTACGAATTATTCTTTACATACGGTATAACAAGTAACAGTTCAATCAGATGAGGTTTTACGATTTTTGGAAATTTGCATGAACAAAAATCCGATAATGCGGTCTCTAGTTACAAGTTTGGTTGTACTATGAGATGATATAATAATATAAGAAATGTGAAAATTCGATTTACGTCAGGCTTAAATTATGACACTTAAATAAAACAACCCTTTAGTATAAGTCCCAGGTCACAGCAGTATGTCACCATTTAAGTCGATATCCTTTCGTGGTATGGTGGTGTGTGTGCTTTTGTGACCCTAAAACGTAAGCAAGTCGGAGCTTAGATGCTGGTAATGTAACCCAAGCTTAACAGAACGACGGGTAGAATCTAGACCTATCTACTCTCTTTTGGAGGGCAACATCTACGTGTAGAATGAAAGAATGCTTTTGTGAAAAGACATTTAACCCATACCGACTCCCAAATACAGCAGTACGAACCTTTAAAATCACTAAATGTGGGAAAAGACGATTTTCTTTGACGAAATCAGTTCATTTGTAACCGTAATGATCCCTTTGAATAAAAAAGAAGTTTAAACAAACAAGTCAGGACCAAATGAACCCATTCGATATTCCTTAATCTAATGAAAGTGTGTTTACAAGGATACAACGTATATTTTATTTTATATATATTTTATTGGGTAAATGATCTGTAAATGTCAACGGTGTAACCAAAAGTTTGTTTTTGGCACCTTAATTCAAAAGTTCAGCATGTCGTTCTGTCACAAAAACGATTGTAAATTTTAATAAAAATATCAGTAACATTGGAACCATTTTCATAGTTTCTTTAAATGTCAATTTGTCAACGTTTTTTAGTAAATAAATCAAAGATTTAAATGTTATCAATGATTTAAACAGTTAAATGTTATTAATGATTTAAATAGATAAATGAATAACAAAACACCACACGGTAATTTTTTATTTATGGTTTTGCTTGACTTTTGTCGAGAACTATATTTATTGTTTGATATACATGTACATGTATGATGAATAATGAATATTGTTCTTTAGTGTAAATTGCCTATCCCTAACATTCACTCAATATTATGTTTTTATAACAAATTCTAAGAAAAGTTAACATGTGATGCTCTACAGTTTGTATTTCATTTAAACTGTTAATTGGTGTAAAAAACATTTTAATCAGAATGCTGAAGAAAATGAAGCTCAATTTGAATCGTATATCATTCGTATGGAATTTCAATTAATCCACGTACGATAAAAAAAATAGAATTGTAGAAATCTTCACAATAAGATGTGACAAGAAGAAATATCCATGTATCACATTTCAAAATGCCCTGACAACTGTGATCTGATATGATTGTGATTATTATTTATTCAATTCCTCAGTTCTGTTCAAATTTACCAGGACAATATGATACTATAAATGAAATTCAAGTCAACAGATTTACATCACACACATTAAAAAAGTCATATTGGTTATTCAGTGCTTACAAATAGGAAAATTTCAATATCATACGAAAGCCATATGAACCATTTTTTGAAGTAGGTTTGTATGAAATTAACACATCAAACTTAGTATGCTGATATTCCACCCAAATCAGGACCTTTTTCGTTGAATTGAAATTCACTAGAATAATTCCCCTTGATTGCATTGGGGTCGCCAGAGAAACGTTATCGATGTGTGGGGTTGCTTAAAGAACGTGTAGCAGGTTCACCCAACAGTTGTATATAAATTAGATCTGCAAGACGTTTGACAAAATCATATTTTCATTCTTCTTATTGAGGAAAAATGTTAACATGTTTAGACGGACTAATTGATACTTTAACATGTTAACATGCTTAGACGGACTTATTTGTCCGTTTTTTCATAAGTGCCTTTGAAATATACACTTAGTAAATTTCAGACTTTTCCACTGAAACTAACTTTCAGACAACTATGGAAAAACGGAAATTTAAAAAGGACAGACATCGGAAATTAAACTTCAAGAGTAGATGGGTCATGAATATTTGGAAGATTTGAGAGGAGATCATGTGTCATTTAGAGATAAAGTTTTGACCTTGCTGATGACTTATTTACATTATTTAATGAATCTTTAAAAGGTATTTGCAATCAAACACCCTCGGTGATAATTGTCGGGGCTACAATACACAGAAAGTAAAAAAACTTACATAATAATTAGAGATAAATGTGGATTTATTTGACGTTTTTAATGTCACGCAATCGTACACATGGTGTAAGTACAAATATTTTTGTTCGTTCTCATGGACGTATTAATTCACCCTGGATTGTTTAAATGAAAATGAATATGCTACCATGTATATAATCAAAAACACGAGATAACATAAGTCTATGAGCTCTGAATAATGTCAGTATCGATCACGATTTGTCTTTTTAACGACCCGTTCAATATCTTGGGAATTCATTCCCCACAGAGGCAGATCAAGACATGAAATGTTGATCGAGCATTTATTCTTATTAGTCTAAATCCGTGTGTTCCGGCAGTTTCACCCTGGTATCGCACCGAAAGGGTGGTGATGATTTTAGAACAGCGACGCTGATTACACAACTGAGTTTCATTGCCTCCAATCAGGTATTTCCCATTCTACCCAAGAAACTCGGCGAATAAGAACAGAGGCTTGATCTGTCTCTGTGGGGAGAGAATGAAACTTGGCATATCTATAGAATATCATCGTATGAAAACCATCCTTAAATCAAGCTTACTATGATCCATGCATTTTGCAGGATCTTCATCGGAATTAGAGGTGTATTTGTACGCCTCTAGATTCTCAAAACCAATTTTTTATATCAAGTCCATGAACTTTGTACACGTTTGACATTGATATTCCATTGATGTGATGAATAAACAACATGCATGCTGTTTAAATACCTTTTTTTCAAAAATGGGATATGGATCGAGGACGTCACTAAACGTGGATGGTCCTTCACTCTGTGAGTCTCAGGATGAACAGTTTTTTACTGCTATTTGAATTGAATTAAATATTTTGAAACCGTTGGGTCATTATGTCATTGCAAACATAACTTAAAACATCCCGATTATTCAGTTTTAGATAACTTGGTTTAAACATGGTAGTGTTTCTTTTGGACCTCAGTTAAGTACTTGTCACTGTAGTATTTTATCACAACAATTGATCCAAAATGTTTAACTTCCTCAAACGACAAAGAGACGTCTGGTGATGTGACTTGAGGCAGGTGTCTCTCTTTCTCCTTTATTCAGTTAATTGAGCTGAAATAAACTTCGCTGTGTTTAAGTGATAGGCTAATTTGACGTGGGTCAGGTGATTTTGTGATCAGGAAATGACCTGAAGATGTTGGAATTGTCTGAAATCTTTATTCATTGAACATAAAGTACTTCTCAAATAATGTAACTGATTTGGTCTCAGTTGGCAATTGTTGAAGAATTTGTAAACAAAATCATTGATAAATAATGACAATATTTTGCTCATCATTATAACCAGTATAATCTTTTAAATTAGTTAAAATATTGTGATTTTGAAACTGCCAGAATTTGAAGTAAAAGTAATTATCGACAAACAATATTTATAAAAAAAACAATTTGAATCAAACGTACATGTGAACATGTGCTGTAGTTCAATATTAAGTAACATTTTAAATAATTTAAAAATCATAACCTGAATCTTCACCCACTCTTATCCTCTGGCTTTTAAATTTTTTACTTCGACTCTTTGAATTCTTGACAAGAACTGCAGTCAATACTAAGATCCAATTTTCCAAAGCGTCTCTGATTATCAAAGCAAAGTGATAAAGGCGGGATTGAGATTAACATTTAAAGTAGACTTCATAGAGATCAAAGCACATCAAGAACACGTTAGTTCCTTTCATCTCAGTGAGGTGGATTTTCATTGGGATATCTAGTGAAGAATTTCTCCTTTTTAATATAAATGAACATGTTATCGTCAAAAAGTAAAGCCCCTTATGGATTAGGTAAGCGTTTTGTTGAATCATATTTCAACACTTGATTGGTTATCTTAACAAATTGCTTTTGGGCATACAACAGAGTAACAATGATTCTCTATGATGGTTACAGCATCATATACACTGTAACAACTTCTGAATTTGACCATGGTAGGCAATTATGTGAAAAAGCGGTACAAAAAATGTACCTCTACTTTTCTTCGGTCTAAAGATATGACCCATTATAAGACATGAAAACCTTCCAAAATGTCAGTTGTCCATCTATAATCAGGCTTACTACTTTCAATAGGATAGATATCTATGCACTCTTTATGTTTCATTGATTACTTGCTTAATGACATTTCAGAAGGCATTTTAAAAAGTGTATAATATTTTTATTAGTGCCTTTTCACTACATACAACAAACATATAATTATGATGTTTGATTGATTAATTGGAAATTCTCAGGTATATATTTTTCTAAGGTAAAATGTTTTGGTGTGTCAGAAAACAATCTTACAATTTCTATGGATCAGTTACATGTCACATTTCATATATGTTATGACTTGAATCCTGTTATAAATTTGAAAGATATAAAGCAAATGATATCTAAAACCAAACTGTCTGACACGCAATTACGTTTCATGACAGGTCTCCTTCCAATGTACTTTACGAATAGAATTCTTAATGAAAAGTGACAAAGAATGAACACGTTTCTGTCAAATCTCTCAATATGCTTAGTAGAAGAAGTAAAATACTGTAATACAAAATGGTGTTGTATATTCTATAGCTTGTATCATTGTTTTGTATCATACCATTCCTCAGTAAAAAGGAAATAAATATACATGTATGAAAACATTGTTGAAGGATAGGTTGAATTAAATATTACATGTACTAATCGAACAATGATGTTACACTCAAACATTTTCGACTACGTTATTTGCCTTTTTCAGGGGTTATATGTACATGTATGACGGTTTACATAAATGGTAAATGTGGTAATTATTGAAGAATTTGTTGTTTTTAGCATCTTAAACATAGCTTAACATTAAGTTAATTCGTTTCAATCGAGAATCATTGATTGTCATTGGGAAAAAAAGTGTGACAATACTTCCTATTGGTGATAAGGAGACATTTCCCGGCACTGCTGAGGCAGAAAATGGAAAAGGATTTATGGTATACATAATTGACTTCCAAACAGTAGAGTTTTGTGCAACAGAATGTATATTGGAATGTAATAGAATTTGGAAAATCTTAAGCTAAGTACTTCATGCATTCTTTTGTATTCTCATTTCGTTGCAAGTGCTTAAAAGCATTTTCATACAGGATGAAAATAAATTGTTTATTCGTGTATTCTTCAGGGAAATCGTACAAAAATATGAAATAAAATAAGTCTTATGTCATCTACAGTAATTATAAAAGAATTATTTTAAAACGAAATGAGATACAAAAAATATTGAAATGTGTCAGTTTCCATCAAGCTCCAGACCGGTTGTCTCATTCACAAAAAGATGTTCTAAAATGCACATTTGTATTGCTTCTTTGACATTTGTTTTTATATAATAACTTTGAAAGTTAAATGGACAGTTACATGTTTTAAATGCTTTTGTTTAAGTACTTTCAGGTCTGAACTCATGAATTATGTTTCATATACAACTGTGAATTGTTATATCACAAAAATCATATAACAGAATAAAACCATGTTATGCTTTCATCTGAAATCATATTTAATAATAAATTACGATAAAGCCATGTTCCTATCATTGGTTATATAAATAAGAATCCTTATACTTAAGAAGATTAGATACGATAATAATGAATTATCGTGTTTTGTAGAATTATGGTGCCTCAGCGTCGAGCATAGGAATGCTCCTGCCCAATCCCTTGACAACTGATTTAATTAATATCAAACATTGTATGTATTACCCATCATTTAATACTAAATGTATCGAATCAAAGGAAATAATAGGCATTTCAGTTTGAAACACGTCAAATTCGGTTAAATAATTGTTAAATAATCAATTTGCATATATGATTAGATTGTCTGTTATGATGAAACTACCATCAATAATGTGACTGTTTTGGAGCAAGGGTTTATAAGTTCAATTGATTGAAAGAGTCAAATGTTTCTTGCATTCTGTGTGCATCAATGTTATAAGAATTTATTCAGTTATAAAATCAGGGTGTTCAAAATGAGTCATACAAGATCGTGTGATTTGAACTTTCGTTTTTGACTTGTGATGTCCTGTTATCTTCTTATCCAGCTTCAGATCTGCCAAGTGAGTTGAACTCAGAGGCGTAATGGAAATTTAAGAAATCTGACATAAAAGAGGGAATGATGGCTTTTAAGTGAAGCTATATGTGACAGGTGCCAGAAGAAAGACAGCAATACTGTTCATCACAACGAACAAGCAAAACATATAAATACTATATTATAGCACAGACGGATTAATAAGCCCAGAGCTAATTATTGTGATATTATCGTTTTACTAAGAATTTTCGATTTATTTGATTTGAATTATATATAGTTATGTTATGTCAATTGCCAATTAGATAACAATCGTGTGATTTATTTCATTGATGGGCTTACCCAGTATATATACCCAAGGGATTTGAAGACCTCAAGAAAAGGAGGATTATTATATTTGTTTAAAAACATTATTTGGGTTTCACATACAACAGTGCAACTCCGCTTCAAGTTCGATTTTGCTAATCTAAAACCTTGTAAAACTTCATATGAACCAGGAGAATGCTTAAGAGTCGTTTTAAGAACGCATTCACAAATGAAGGTAAATGGTATGACAAAACATATTATTATGGTCATATTAGATAAGGAAAAATCGTCAAATCGATTAAACGTTTCATTCTATGAATCTCATTCTCCTTTGCCTGTAGCACTCGATCATTGTCAAGAGATATCAGTGACTTTAATTAGACGACTTTGACACAGATGGGAATGGATTCCGGATAAATGGACGTTTGTACTTTGAATAGTGTCCTGATGATAGGAAGGGGTTGATATCACCTTGACCCCATTTATGATTGAACGAACGACCAATATTAACAGCATCAATTCACAATCAATATTGCGATTCATCACCTGTTTTCAAATCCCTTGCTCGGAGATAGTCTGAAATTGACAGTTTTTATGCGAATATATTACCATACAAATAGTCCTTCAGATTTTAAATAATAAACATTTTCTATTTTTTTTTAAACTTTGAGAAGATACGGATGCGTATTCTGTGAGGACAACCTGACTTAAGAAACATTTGACATGTCTCCACGAAATGAGTGCTACATGTCGACAGCTATAAATAGACACTACATTATTTGTTGGAAACACGTTAGCAATGACAGAGAAAATGTTACATCGTTTTATACATGTGTACAGCGAGGTAAAATAATATGAAATTTGTGAATGAATTCACTTTAAGTTTAGCCTTTAAAATTATACGCATGTTTTAAAAATTCATAAAATGTTTTTTTTGTGCCAAAGATGTAATTTTAACTAATTTTCAATTTTGCATTTTGAGTAAGGATTACATTTTTCGTCCAGCATCTTTAATATGAGACCTCTATGGAGAGGATCAATTGAATATGGTAAGCGATTAAATTTCCGAAAACGAGGCATAGGATTATGATCATCCATCTATATAATCAATGGTTTAATTCGTTAAAGTACAATCAGGTCAAATTATGTGGCAGATTGTGATTGGCTTTGAACAGCTTTGTCTATTGAAAACTTATGTTTGTGTTATGAAACATTTAATGACTTTTTTGTACAAAAACACAAAGTATTGATGTCACCAAAATGTATATTAAATGTAACACATATATCTGCTATCTGTGTAACAACTTGTGTCATGTTAAGTTAGAATGAATATGAAACCTTAAATGCCTTATTTCGTTTTTTTACATTGATTTTTTTCATTAATTACAAAATATATTTCTTACTAACTTACACATTGGAACTTTCAAACTATTCCTTTGGGTGTCTCTCATCTTCCCCTAACATGTCATAAACTGCTTACTACAGAGGAGTAACGGATAGATTATGTAAAAAGATCTTTGATCAGCTTTTTCCAGATCATTTTGTGTATGATTATTCAAAGGCATTGTCAGTTATAAAATATTATAATGTCATATTAGTGAAGAAGTTCCAGGATAGTTTTGACAGATTGTCGTTCTAAAAAATGCTTCAACGTTTTTTTCATTTGATATAGAAAAAAAGTAAAACATTATTCATTTAAAACAAAAAATCATATAATGTATATGATTGTTAACGACTTTTGAAAAAGTGAAAGGAGACAGGTTGTTGTATAAGCATCGAGAAAAAGGAATTCAACGTAGTAAAATCTTTCATATAAGGAATACTTAAATGCAAACCATTTTTAAACGCCACTTAGACCTATAAAAAGCATATTTGATAATTTTAAATGGTCTGTTTGCAATGAATAGGGAAAATAAAGTGTGTATAGTTGTTGATTTTACTTAACCAAAGTTACATGTATTTACCATAATGCTATATAAACTAAAAAAAAATGCTATAACATTGCTGAAGGAAAATTATATTTTGGTGTTAGATCTAATTCGTTTGGAATTTCAATTAATCCTCGTACGATTACAAGAAAATGTAATTGTAGAATTCGCAATAAGATATGCACAACAAGAAATATTCTATTCCTATTCATCACGTATGAAATGCCAGGAAACTGTTATCGGATATGTTATGAATGTGATTTTATCAATTTCGTTAATTATGTTCAATCATTACTAGAACAATGACATTCATACTACTTTACTGATCAAGATGCAGAATTTTTGTTAGAAGAGGCTAAGCCAGATGAACATTGCATACATAAGGAAACATTAATCATGGAGGATATATAATTCTAGCATAGGTCACTCATAGATCACTAGTCAGAACTAATTTTATTTATTTATGAACACAATATGAACACTTTTTTTAGAGTGTTTTGTTTCAAAATCCCTACTTATATGGCTTGCTAAACCAAGTTTATGTTGACACAAAGCTTTAATCGATTGCATATAACGTAAGCCTAGACGTCGACACGAAAACGCCATAAGATGAGGTACAAGTGTCTAGAATTTCTGAAGGTGTTGTAGTCAAAACTTGCTTATGCAGCTGGAATATTTGGAGCCGAGATACCTATACTCGGCAGGTATCCCCTCTATATAAACAGATACGTCCGTGTTATTTCATATTAGTTCAAGCTACAGAACTCTACTAATTGTATCCTGAAGACACTATATGATCTCACCTCCAGGGAAAGTAACAATCAGGAAAATACTTGGACGGCGAACGTCAAGAAATTACTACATGAAAATGGGTTTTCATACGTCTGGGACGACCCTCACTGTGTTGACCACAAAGGCTTTTTGGTTACTTTTAAGAAACGATTGGTGGATATTTTCATTCAAAAATGGAGAAGTGATATTGGAAAAAGTAACAAGATGTCCTTTTATAAATTACTCAAAACTGATCTACAATATGAGCCATATCTAGATACAGTTTGTTCAAGACCCTACAAGTCATCCATCTGTAAATTAAGAACATCGAGCCATCGACTACAAATTGAAAGAAATCGGCAGATATAAAAATACACCAAGTTGCGAAAGATTCTGCGAATACTGTTTAAATGTCCCCAAAGTACATGGACTCGAGGATGAATATCACTTCCTGTTGCAGTGTCCCTTATATCACAATGAGCGTATCACGTTTATCAAGCCCTACTACTGGAGACGTCCAAGTGTCTACAAAGTTATTGAATTATTAACATACTCTAATAAAACACATGTTATCAACATCAGTAAGTATATAAGCAATTGTAATATAAAAAGAAAGAACCACTTGTACATTTCTTCCCCATAGCCATGTACCCACACCCTAATTGAATCTGTAACACCGATGAGGGGTCTGAAAGGCCCAAGTCGACAATAAAGAATATCTGTCTGTCTGTCCTATAACATCTGACGGTGATTTATATCTTGACACATGAACTAATAATGCCAATCACATACCTTACAAGCTTAAGTGAGTTATTGTTTAACGCCATTTACTATTTGGCGGCGTGACCTTATATCGAGTGAGAGGCACTGCTCATTGTTGTGAAGTAGAGAACATGCGCAACAGATGAATATAGTGATCAATAATTAGAGCTCCCTTAATGATCAGTTGTATATAAGTCAGTTATCTATTAAAATGATTTCAAATTGTTGCAGAGAACTGATGTTTTCGATCTCATTGAAAGACAGACTTTACGCATCCTTTTTCTCATCAGTGATTTGGTAATACAAAACCCCTTAGATAATTGTTTTTCTATTGAAAAAAAGGTTGTCAGACATCTGTCAGAAAAGGAAATTAAAAAGGACAGACTGCGGAAATTGAACTTCAAGAGTAGATAAATCATGAAAATCTGAAAACATTACAGAAAAGAGTTTATCATTGGCGACAAAATGCTTGAGCTTGTGAAAAAGTAGTTGTTGACTTTTATATCAATATTTTGTAGGATATTCATAAATATGTCCACACAATCATTCATTTACTAATTTTGTAGCGAGAGAAGTCATATGTATTACGCGTATTAGAAACGTGTTCAGTTTTTGCTTATTCTGCCCAAAATACAATTGTTTATTAAAACTATCACATGTATTTTTGAAAGCGGAAATTGTATGTGACAAACCTGAAGGTTAGAGATTAAAGGTTACTCTAGAAATATACACTTGATGAAGCGTTGTATTTAGGCTGAGTGGGTGTTCCTGTTGCCAGCAAAAGTTCAAATACGAGCTTCAATCGTTCTTTAATGAAAACACTGAATAATGAGTTTTATGGGTATCTACTACTGCATGTACTAATAATAATAATGCGTATTTGTAAATATGCTCAATCCACACATTGAAGTATGCTCCGAGCACTACAGAGTTAAAAACAACTGGAAGATGTGAGTGAATAAACAGTCACTAGGTCTATGACGAAAAATTCCACATGAAGAGATTGGTTTTGAGACCTGACTTGAAGTTGTTTAAATTGTCTGAAATCTTAATGTCATAAAGCAGAGAATTCAAGAGAACAAAACTATTGATCCAAATTTTTAATCATTCTACAGCTGCCAACCAAAAGTTTGTTTAGTCATGGAAGATTTCAAATGTAAATCATCACATTTGGAATCTCCTAACCAAATTTCTTATTCCTGATACAATTCTGGCGTTCTTTCTTCTTTCTGCAATATATTATCTATATTAGACACATTTTTATGCCCCCGAATCGGAGATTCCGGGGGTATATTGTTTTTCACCTGTCCGTCTGTCCGTCCGTCTGTCCGTTTGTCCACAAAAACTTTAACCTTGGTCATAACTTTTGATTGGTCAGAGCTAGGTCATTGATACTTGACATATGGATCCCTTGTGATGAGACCTTTCAGATGACACCATGACATTTGACCTTGTGACCTTGACCTTGACACAGCGAGCAGGATGCATCCGGGGGCATTCGTGTTTCACAAACACATCTTGTTTAATAATGTTATTACCAAGAAATTTAGATTTTTGCATTTTTAACCTTTATGTTATTGATATGAGTATCATTTTTCAGTAGTGATGGGAATACGATTTGTCTTTATCTAGTTTAAAACTCGTATCATTTCGTAAATTACTGCTTGAATAAATCAAACTCAAGGGAACACGAGTTTGCATATGGTATTTGCACTGATTTCAAAAGTATACATACAGAAAAAAGTTAAGCACCCCCTAAATTCGAAAACAAAACATGATGCTATGGCAAAGTTACTGTACCGTGAATAAATTTATGACTCTTTTACATAAAAATGTTGATTTTGTAATAATTTCTTCAAAGAAAGATCGTCCATGTCAACAATTTATGAAATTACGATTGAATTTGTAATGGTACTGAAATTTCACCCAAAATAAGTTTGGCTGTAGTGCCAAAACTGGGCAATAGACAATGGGCATCAGGCATCAAAAATAACGTTTGTGTTACCGACTTGACTTCCACACATCAAATCATCTCTTATCTTACAAAATAAGGAAGTAACTGGTCGTTGAAATGGCATCCCTTTTTTCAACAGTTATTGTCAATAATTGAAGAAATGGCTGGAATCATACGATTTTGGAATAATCTTTGTATTCTTTTGAGTTCAATCTGTTAATCAAACACTTCTCATTGATTTCTAGGGGTCATTACAGTTGACACTGACCATCTTTTGTTATTACACCATTTTCTTTGAATTTAGTTTTTTGGAGATTTTGCGACTTTGAAGGTTATTAGAGGTCTAAATAGTGACTTTTGACTAAAAATTTTATACTAAAGTTTGACCTAAGGGCTCGGAAAAATTGAATTACCCACATCACAACTACCAATAACAACTTTCTTTTATCAGACTAATGTAACTTGTTTTTTGGACATAAAACTGCAACAATTTTATAAATGCAAAATATCCAAAAGATTCGAAACGTTAACCGGATGAAACTTTCTTCCATTAACTACTAAATTATGGTTCTATCATACCATACGATTATTTCTACACTCACATTGCCTTCTTTTTGATCAGGCAACTTTTGTTGCTGAAAAAACGTGGGAGTGCTTAACTTTTTTCCGTATGTATAGTTAAAAAACTGTACAGCTGTACACTGACAATGAGCAGTCTGCTGATGTGTGTTAATTCAAGCGTATCGTCTCCTAATTCGGTCAATCGAACTGAAATAACCTTCACTGTCCAATAGTGTGACGCAAATTTGAGTCGGTCAGAAGACATAAGCAAGGACATGACAAAATCTTCTTCCCATCAACAGCAGCTTGGTAAAATGTTTTGACATACACTTAAGGGCCGAATAAGGATATGATATAAAATGCTTGATAGATTAAGCTACGAGTGTTAGTTACACAGGGTTATTTTATGTCTTCAAGAGTTTTGAATTTCAAAGTTGTATCTGTAAACACTTTTGAAAAACAAGCCTTTCAAAAAGTGCCATTCACAAATCTCCTTAACTAGAAGAGGAAGAATAGTGGAATTTACCCTTTTGTCTTTTTAAAACGAACTTGCAGGCAAAATGCATGATTTTTTTTTACTTAATTGAATTATTTGCCAAATTTATACATTTCATAATATTTTCATTCCTATTCGAAAGATAATTACCAAAAAAAACATTAAATAACTCTGATGTTTGAAATTGTGAACACTTCTTCCTAACTTATGTGCCTATCACAAGGACAGGAGTTTGTTTTGTACTCTTTTGAAAAGTTGGTATAGTTTCTTTTGCCCCTGAGTGTAAAGTGACAGACAATTACTATGTCTAAATTTGCTTATCCTGTACAAATACACATGTATATTTCGAATGCATCATCTTTATGTTGACGCGACAGGAAGCCAATATTTGTTCAAAGAAGTTATTCGGATTTTGAAACTGTCAGAAATGAAACACAACCTGTTTGTCAACTAAACACTGTCATTTTTTCGAAATTGAAGTATTAATCTAAAACCTAGTTTTATATAAAACATTTGAATCAAATATACATTTTGAACATTGTGATGTAGATAATTTTGCAAAGTTGCATTTTAGATATATTTTAAATATAATAATCTAAATCTTAGCCATCTTTTATACTCTGGCTTATGAATAATATTACTTTTCCCTTTGAAAACTTGACAAGAGCTGCCTTCCATATTTAGCTCCAATTTTCCAAAGCGTTTCTGATTAAAGAACTATCACAGCAAAGCGATACAGGCGGGATATAGATTAACATTTAAAGTAGACTTCATAGAGATCAAAGCACATCAAAAACACATTGGTTCCTTTCATCTCAGTGAGGTGGATTTTCATTAGGATATCTAGTGAACGATATCTCCTTTTTAATATGAATGAACATATTTTCGTCATAAAGTAAAGCCTCTAATAGATTAGGTTAGGGTTTGTTGAATCATATTTTAAAACTGGTAAAGGAAGCTTTATCAATTGCTTTTGCGCAATCTAGGACGTAAAACACAATAAGAAAGATTATTAATGATTGTGAGAGGATAATGAAAAAAATCCTAAAATTGACAATGCTAGGCAATTAGGTGAAAAAAACGCTACTATTAAACAATATCATTTACTTCTCTAGGGACTTAATGAGATTAGATGGCTCTATTTGTTTACTACATACAACATACATATCATTTTGAAGTTCGATTCATTAATTGGTATAATCATGGAAATACACATATTTTTCTTAAGTAGAATGTTTTTGTGTGTCAGAAAATATCTTACATTGACGAGTGAATCAGTTACATATCACATATCATACACGTATATGTTATGACATGAATCCAATTATAAATCTGAAAGATATAGGAGAAAATTATATCTAAATCAAAACTGTCTGACAAGCAATTACGTTTCATGACAAGTCTCCTTCCAATGTACTTTACGAATAGAGTTCTAAATGAAAAGTGACAAATAATCAACACGTTTCTGTCAAATCTTTGAACATGCTTAGTAGAAGAAGTAAAATACTGTATTACAAAACGGTGATGAATATTCTATAGCTTGTATCATTGTTTTGTATCCTAACATTCCTCAGTAAAAAAGAAATGAGTATACATTTATGAAAACGATGTTGAAGGATAGGTTTGAATTATGTATTATTTCATTCAAAACACGGACATAATTTGTTCAAAACCTGTGATTCCTAATCAGTATTTGCCATGATATTATCGGATTTTACTTTCTATAACAGTAAAGAAAATAGCTGTCAATATGAATCACATCAAAATTGATGTGAATTAAACATAGCAGTTTTCGTCAACCTAAATTGGGGTTCACTCAATAAGGAGAGGTTTTTTAAAAATTTAACATTTAAGACTTTAAAAAATCCAAAAGATATCATCACCAACCAATTGTTACAGTCCTTGTGATAAGTTGTGGATAAGACACGATCTTTGAGCAATATCAAGAATAACAAATGTTTGCCCTGGGGATTTGCCCATACTTTGTTCTTAAAAGTGCCCACGGATCATGTCTTATCAAATGTAAAAAAACGCCAATTAATCATAATTACATTGATATGAGCGATAACGTGAAAGGATGAAAAAAAGAACAGAAGCAACCATGAAATATCAAACCACCCAAACCGAGGCCTTTGTTACAAGAGGAATAAACTCTACTAGTGATGCTTGATTTGTCGGCAGCATTTGACTCTGTGAATCACAACATTCTGCTATCACGTCTCCGTCACACATGTGGAGTCACAGGAACTGCATTAGCCTGGCTAGAGTCCTACATGTATCTAGTGGATAGATCGATGTCTGTTGGTGTTTTTTCCCACTCCGCCAACCTGATATGTGATGTCCCACAGGAATCCGTCCTTGGCCCTGTGTTATTCTTAATCTATACACAGCCGCTCGGAATCTTGATACGAAAGCATTTACTTTTCTTCCATAGCTATGCAGACGACCAGCAACTCTACATCAGCATTGAACCCTTCAATATTCAAATTGCTATCTCCAAACTCGAATTATGCATCAAAAGCATTCAGTTATTGATGTCATCAATTTTTTTTAAATTGAATAGTGACAAGACAGAGTTCTTGGTTCACCTTATCAACTTGCAAAAGTAAGAAAACTGCAGCTTTTCATGGGAACATCATCTGTCACACCAACCAGCAGTGTTCGAAGTCTTGGGATTGAGACAGTCAGACAACTGTCCGACAGAGTGCAGGCAAACAAAACAGCTAGATCAGCTAACCTAAATATCTACACCATTGGGAAGATAAGAAAGTATCTTGTTGCTGATACATGCAAAACACTCTTCCATGCTTATGTGACCTTTAATCTCGACTACTGTAACTCCTTAATATCTGGATCTGGTTCAATTAGTGTTCTTCAGAGAAGCAAAGCAGTCTGTCTCATAACCCGTACTAAACTTCATGACCATATCACCCCAGTCCTGAGGCAGCACCACTGGCTTCCTGTCAGACATCGCATCAGCTACAATATCCTCTGCCTCACCTACACTAGTCTCCTCCCTGGGCGTAGTCTTCGTTCTTCTCAACAACAGTTACTCTCTGTTCCATTCATAAGAACTAAACTTGCTAACAGTGCATTTTCTGTGGTTTCCCGAACTCTATGGAACAACTTGCGGCAGGAAATTAGATCTTCTGAGAACTATGACATCTTCCGACAGAATTTCAAAACTTTCCTTTTTAACCATTAACTGTCATCCCTTCTCTGTCATCTTATTTGTAAGTCACCATTAAAAAGCTTATGTTGGATAAAAGTTGCTATATCAAATGTATTATTATTATTATTAAACATAACGGTCATATGGCGCAGATCGTAAGTGCAATCTGGAGTTTGAACCACACAGTTTCAAGACGGCATTTCAATAAAACAGTTGCAGATGGAAAATAGATTTGTGTTATTTTTCAAAATGGGAAAGTCAGTTAACACTTCTTATATTATTGGGAAAAAATCATTTGAAGAGGAATATATCATCAACAAATCCCATCGTGCAGGCCAATTATGTTGATAATAACCTGCAACAGAGGGATATTTCTATATTAATCCCTTGCCGTGTGAGTTAAAAGGAAATTAAGTGGATAAAAGCCTCAAAGAACAATAGAGAGACGTCACGAAAGGTTTATAAGGGTGGCACACCATTCATTTCACGCATTCATCCCCTTTCGATCGCGCCAACAAGTGTTGACTGGATAGATTGAATGTCGCTTTAAAAACTTTTTAGTCATTGATGAGGTGACAGTTTGCAGCAAACATTTGAGCTCATTGGGTAGACACCAAAAATGTCTTATGTTCTAATCATTTGTATATTAAGTGAAAATGTCGACATGTACTAATCGAACAATGATGTTACACTCAAACAATTTCGACTACAGTATTTGGCATTTTCAGGGGTTATATGTATGACGGTTTACATACATGATAAATATGGTAATTATTGTAGAATTTGTTGTTTTAAGCATCATAAACATAGTTTAACAGTAAGTGAATCGGATTCAATCGAGGATTAAAAAAGTGTGACAATGCTTTTTTACCTGTCATAAGGAGACATTTCCCGGCTCTGCTGAGGCAGATAAAGGAAAAGGAAGAATACATATAGTATACGTAATTGTCTAAGACTTCCAAACAGTAGAAGTTTGTTCAACAGAATGTATATTGGAATATAATAGAATTCGGAACATTTTAAGCTATTGTTAAGTACTTCATGCATGCTTTTGTATTCTAATTTAGTAGCAAGTGCTTAAAAGCGTTTTCATACAGGATGAACAATTACAATTATCTTATTATTGTGTATTCTACAGGGAAATCGTACAAAAATATAAATTAAAATAAATCTTATGTCATCTACAGTAATTATATAAGAATTATTTTAAAACGAAATGAGATACAAACAATATTGAAATGTGTCAGTTTCCATCAAGCTTCAGACCGTTTGTCTCATTCACAAAAAGTTTTCCGTTAGGAGTCTAAAGAGATGCTCTAAAATGCACAAGTATTGCTTCTTTGATATGTTTTTATAAAATAACTTTGAAAGTTAACTGGTGAGTAACATATTTAAGATGCTTTTGTTTAAGTACTTTCAGTTCTGAACTGATAAATTATGTTTAATATACAACTCATACAATTTTCATATCACAAAATTCATAAAACAGAATAGAACCATGTTATGCTTTCATCTGAAATCATATCTAATAATAAATTACGATAATGCCATGTTCCTATCATTGTTTATATGAATAAGGATCCCAATACTTTAGAAGATTATATACGATAATAATGAATTATCCTGTTTTGTAAATGTATGGTGCCTCAGAGTCGAGCATGCGAATATTCCTGTCCAATCCCTTGACAACTGATTTAATGAATAACAAACATTGTATGTATTATCCATCATTTGTGACGTTGATCTATATGTATCTCATTATACACTGTCATGTCCATTAGACATGTACATTGTAAAACTACATGTAAATATTCAAAGAAACTTCTTAAAGAATTATTTTATTAATAAATACATACTAACTTTTTCTTGGATGACCTGACATACACGCATTTACGTAAGCCTTAAATATACATGTCTATTGTAAAACTAAATATTCAAAGAAACTTCTTACAGAATTATTTTATAAATAAATACATACTAACGTCTTCTTTGATGACATGTCATACACACATCAACGTGAGCCTTTAAAGGGGCAGTAGCACGTTTTTAGGGGAATATAAGGTGATGTCAGGAAAATGGAAATTAATGGTTTAAATGGACAGAAAATGTATTTAAATTAAATGGAGCAGTAATAATTCAAATATATAATGTATTGCCATTGTATGTAATGTTTAGCCATGCGATTCCTTTTTCTTTCTGTTAACAATATCAGCAATGATGTGACTGATTTGAACCCAGGATTTAGCACACATACGTTCAACAGATTAAGACAATAAATTTATTATATGATCAGCGATGAAATACTGGGTTTTATCAGTGAAATAAACTGTCTATCGGGCAACAGTGACGATATATTATATTTTCACTGTGACCAGTGACGATATATTATATCGTCACTGGTCAGGTGCCGGAACTACTTTCAGCCATTTGAACAAAAGGGGGTAACTTTTAAGTCTTAAAGTCGTTTTAATTAGATATTTAATTAAAAATCATATAATAAATAGAATACTTAATGTAGTTTTCCAAATACCAGGTTTATTTCATCTTGTGACATGGGTAAAGTTGATATTTCACTCGTGGCTGCGCCACTCGTGAAATATCAACTTTACCCATGACACTCGATGAAATAAACCTGGTATTTGGAAAACAACATTAAGTATCCTCTATGTATCTTACATTCTGTATGCATCAATGTTATAAGAATGTATTTAGTTATAATATCAGGGTGTTCAAAATGAATCATACAAGATCGTGTGATTTGAAAATTTAGACCTGTGATGTTGTGTTATCTTCTTATCCTGCTTCTGATCTGCCAAGTAATGGCGTAATGGGAATTAAAGAAATGCGATATAAAAGAGGGAATGATGGCTTTTAAGTGAAGCTATATGAGACAGGTGCCAGATATCTTCTGTCATACTTTAATTGATCAATATCTCTCTGACCTCATGAGTGAAGTGAGATCATGGCTTTTTAAAAAAAAAAAGATGTGATAAGTGATTCACTAAAATAAAAGGCCTGCGTCCTTATTTTCTAACTGATATAAGAAACAGAAAGTATGGTACTCGTTGAATCTGTTTATAAATGTTTCTCAATCATAAAACAAAATAATTTTTCAAAAGTGTGTTAAGACATTCATGATAATGATGTTTTATAGGTTTAAGAAGAAAATAAAGCTCAGATTAGAACAAAATGAAATAGGAAAGGGAAACGTAAAGTGCATTTGTGTTTTGCCTTGAGGTAAATGATTACTTGATTGGTGGTTGGAGCAATGAGGATTTGTTATTGGCTTTGATAAGATGTAATATCAACTAAAATTGTAAGGACAGTTATACAGCAAATATGTTCAATAAAACCAATCAACAAAACATGTAAATACTATATCAGAGCGAGGAGGGAAAAAGCCCGGAGCTAATTATTGTGATATCATTGTTTTCTAAGAATGTTGAAACATTTTCGACTATGGTCTTCATTAATATGCACAAGCTATCTAATTGTCGATATTCTTGAGGTTGATGAACTTCTGTTTAAGAACAACTCACTTTATGGTGGAATAACCAATGATAAATGTAACACAACATATTAATATTGATATTTCATATTTGAACATAAAAAAACTCTTATAATGCTTTTTGGGATATTTGACTTTTTTTTATTTGATTTTTTGTATTTGAGTCATAACGTAAGTTATGTCAATTGCCAATATGATCCAGGTGGTGGGATTTATTAACCCAGTAAATATGTTCAAAGCGTTTAGCTAGGGAATTAGAACACTCACGTAAGACCACAAAAAAAGGGGAATTACTATATTTGTGTAAACATGATTTGGGATTCACCTGTCATAATACAGTGCAACTCCGCTTCAAGTGGTAATACCTGTTATAGGATATGGTTAATATCTGTACTTTGAAAATGCAAAACCTTGTACAACTTTATATGAACCAGGAGAATGCTTAAGAGTCATTTTAAGAACGCAATCACTACTGAAGGTACATGGTATGACAAAACATATTATTATGGTCATATTAGATAAGGAAAAATCTTCAAATCGATTAAACGTTTCATTCTATGAATCTCAATCTCCTTTGACTATAGCACTCGATCATTGTCAAGAGTCCTCAGCAACTTTGATTAGACGACTTGACTACTTTGACACAGATGGGAATGGATTCCGGATAAATTGACGTCTGTATTTTGAAGCGTTTCCTGGTGATGGAATAGGAAGGGGGTGATATCACCTTGACTCAATTTATGATTGAGTGATTTACCAATATTAGCAGCATCAATTCACAATCAATAATGCGATTCATCACTTGTTTTCAAATTTATTGCTCGGAGACACTAGCGAGGCAAATTTATTACAATACAAAAACTCCTGCAGATTTTGAATAATACACATTTTCTATGTTTAGTCTTTGGGAAGATATGGATGCATATTCTGTGCAGTCTAAGTAAACTTAGCCTCAATAATACTCGCTTCACTCCCAATATTGAGTCTAGCTAGTAGACCATATGATCTAATTACTGTTTTATACATTTGTCTATTGTGATTGCGTGTGTGCAAAGACAATCATGACCGTGTGAGTCAAAGGTGTAAGCAATTGTCTTGTACAGCCAGAAAAAGGTAGAAATTATGTGGCAGATTGTGATTGGCTTTGAACAGTTTTGTCTGTTGAAAAGTTATGTTAGTGTTATGAAACATTTAATGACTATTTTGAACATGTTTTCAATAAATGTTACCAAAATGTATATTAAATGTAACACTCATATCTGATTTGTGTACCAACTTGTATCATGGAAGTTAGAATGAATATAAAACCTGAAATGCCTTATTTCGTTTTTTACATTGATTTTTTCTAATTAATTACAAAATTCTTTTTTTACTATCTTACACATTGGAACTTTCAAACTATTCCTTTGGTTTTCTCTCATCTTCCCCTAACATGTCATAAACTGCTTACTACACAAGGAATAGCTGATAGATTATGTAAACAGATCTTTGATCAGCTTTTTGAAGATCACTTTATGTATGATTATTCAAAGGCGTTGTCAGGTATAAAATACGATGATATCAGATGAATCATATCAGTGATGAAGTTTCAGGATATTTTTGACAGATTGTCCTTCTAAAAAATGCTTCAACGTTTTTTTATGCCTTTGATGGGATGATCTGAATACATTTGTTTTAAAAGTATAGATATCTTAAAACTAAGTTATAGTTTAATCGATGGTAATACCTGTTATAGGATATGGTTAATATCTGTACTTTGAAAATGCATGCATATCATAATATATAAAGGATATTATATGAGTGTCCATTACATACTATGTTTACGACAATATTCATTCATATTCGGATTTTGAAACTGTCAGAATGAAACACAAAGTGTTTGTCAACTAAACACTGTGATGTTTTCGAAATGGAAGTATTATTCTAAAAACTAGTTTTATATAAAACATTTGAATCAAACATACATTTTAACATTGTGATTTAGATATTTTAGATATATTTTAAATATAAAATTCTTAATCTTAGCCATCTTTTATACTCTGGCTTATGAATAATATTACTTTTCCCCTTTGAAAACTTGACAAGAGCTGCCTTCCATATTCAGCTCCAATTTTCCAAAGCGTTTTTGAGCAAAGCGATAAAGGCGGGATTGAGATTAACATTTAAAGTAGACTTCATAGAGATCAAAGCAGATAGAGAATATGTTGGTTCCTTTCATCTCCGTGAAGTGGATTTTCATTGGGATATCTAGTGAAGGATATCTCTTTTTTAATATGAATGAACATGTTATCGTCATAAAGTAAAGCCTCTAATAGATTAGGTAAGGGTTTGTTGAATCATATTTTAAGACTGGTAAAGGAAGCTTTATCAATTGCTTTCTCGCAATCTAGGACGTACAACACAGTAAGAAAGATTATTAATGATTGTGATAGGATAATGAAAAAAATCCTAAAATTGACAATGCTAGACAATTATGTGAAAAAAAACGCTACTATAAAACAATATGATTTACTTCTCTAAGGAGTTAATTAGATTTGATCCATTATAAGATATAAAACAACAAAATTTCAGTTGTCCATCTATAATCATGCTTACTACTAATATTACTAATAGGTAAGATCTTTATGCACTCAAAACCTTTCATTCATAACTTATATGATAACATTTAAATAGACATTTTGAAATGTGTAAACTATTTTTCATTAGTGCTTTTTTACTACATACAACATACATATCATTTTGAAGTTCGGTTGATTAATTGGTATAATCATGGAAATACATATATTTTTCTTAAGTAGAATGTTTTTGTGGGTCAAGTGAATCAGTTATTTGTCACATATCATATATGTTATGACATGAATCAACTTATAAATCTGAAGGATATAGGAGCAAATGATATCTAAACCAAACTGTCTGACAAGCAATTACGTTTCATGACAGGTCTCCTTCCAAAGTACTTTACGAATAGAATTCTTAATAAAAAGTGACAAAGAATCAACACGTTTCTGTCCAATCTTTGAACATGCTTAGTACAAGAAGTAAAATACTGTATTACAAAACGGTGTTGAATATTCTATAGCTTGTATCATTGTATTGTATCAACATTCCTCAGTAAAAAAAGAAATGAGTATACATTTATGAAAACGATGTTGAAGGATAGGTTTGAATTATGTATTATTTCATTAAAAAAACAGACGTTATTTGTTCAAAACCTGTGATTCCTAATCAGTATTTGCCATGATATTATCGGATTTTACATTCTATAACAGTAAAGAAAATAGCTGTCAATATAAATCACATCAAAATTGATGTGAATTAAACATAGCACAAAAGACATTAAACATACGCTGAGGAGAGGGCATTTTAAGTTGGATAACTTGTCCCCAATCCTTTTCTTGTGAATAAAATATGTTTAAACTAAACTAAACATACGCTGAGGGGTGATAAAACTTCTTCTTACTCCTATGTCATTATTATACCTCCGATCAAGAGTTTTCGTCAACCTAAATTGGGGTTCACTCAATAAGGAGACCTTTTTTTAAATCTAACATTTAAGACTTTAAAAAATCCAAAAGATATCATCACCAACCAATTGTTACAGTCATTGTGGTAAGTTGTGGATAAGACACGATCCTTGGGCATTATCAAGAATAACAAATGTTTTCATCAGCATTTTGCCCATTCATTGTTCTTAAAAGTGCCCACGGATCATGTATTATCTAATGTATAAACCGCCAACTAATCATAATTACATTGATATGACCGATAACGTGAAAGGATGAAAAAGAATATCAAACCACCTAAACTGAGGCCTTTGTTATGAGAGGAATAAACATAACGGTCTTATGGCGCAGATCGTCAGTGCAATCTGGAGTTTGAACTACACATGTTCGAGTCAGCATATAAAACAATTGCAGAAGGAAAAATAGATTTGTGATATTTTAAGAAATATGATAGTCAGTTGAAACTTTGACTTTAACAAAACATTCTTTATATCGTTGGATAAACATCATATGACGAGGGATATATCATCATAACATCCCACTGTGCAGGCTGTGTATGTTGATACTTACTTTTTTTTTTTTTAAATCTTTTTTATTCATTTCATTTCAGTAGGTGTTCAACATGGTAATACAGAAAACATGATTCAGTGAAGCATTCATAAAATGTAGGCATTTAGTCACTATTGTAAAATATACATGAGAGCTTTCCATTTAGCATGGAAGGAAGACAAAGTATTATTTTTACAAGCTATAATTTTTTCCACATTGAAAACATCCTTGACAATGCTAACAAAACTGTCAATTGATAACTTGGTTTTCTTGATACTTGAGACATGTATATATTTTTTCGCCATGAGGATGGTATGTGATGCCAGAAGGCTGACAGAACTGTTGCAAAATAACTCTGAGATGGCAATATTAGCATGTGTTATATGTTGGTTCATAAAGTTTTAGACTTTTCTCCAGAAGTCATGCACTTTATTGCATTTAATGAAAACATGCTGTAAACTTTCAGGTTCAGATTCACAAAAAGAGCAAATATTAGTTTGAATTAAATTCCTTTTCAACAACTCCTTTCTAGTGTAAATTGCTCTGTTAATAAATCTATACTGAAAATCCAAGAGTTTTACATCTTTAGTACAATTTCTATATATTGTAAACACGACATTCCATTCAATATTTAAATCAAGTTCATTTTGCCATTTTTGACACACGTTTAGTGGGGTGTCATTAGCAATTGCTAATTGCTAATGTTGATACTTACTTGCTATTGAGGGATATTACTCATGTAATTCACTTGCCCTGTGAGTTAGAAGGAAATTTAGATAGATAAAAACCTCAAAGTACAGTCGACTAACGTCACTAAAGGTTTATTAGGTTGGCAGAACATTTAACCCCCTTTGAACAAGAGTTCGACTGGATAGGTTGAATGTCATTCTAAAAACATTTTAGTCTTTATTGATGAGGTGACATGTTGCAGCAAACATTTGAGCTCAATGGATAAAAAAAAAATGTCTTTCGTTCTCATTTAGTAATTTATTTAGTAAAAGTGTCGAAATCTACATGTACTAATCTAACATTGTTGTTACACTTAAACATTTTCGATAAGGTATTTGACATTTTGTAAGGGTTATATGAATGACTGATACATTTGGTAATATTTGTTGTTTTTAACACATTAAAAGTTAGTTTAACAGCAAGTATGATATAGATTATATACGTTTCAATCGCGGATCAGTGATTTTCATTGAAAAAAAGTATGAGGATACTTTTTTAACCGGCCATAAGGAGGCATTTCTCACCACTACTTAGGCATAATAAGGAAATGGAGGAATACATGTGGTATACATCATTGTCTAAGACTTCAAAACAGTAGGTGTTTGTGCAACAGAATGTATATTGGAATATAACATTTTTTAAAAAACCTAAGTTATTCTTAAGTACTTCACACACTCTTTTGTATTCTTATTTCGTTGCAAGTGCTTAAAAGCATTTTCATACAGGATGAAAATAAATCTTTTTATCGTGTATTCTACAGGGAAATCGTACAACAATATAAAATAAAATAAATCTTATGTCATCTACAGTAATTATGTAAGAATTATTTTTCAACGAAATGAGATACAAAACATATTGAAATGTGTCAGTTTCCATCAAGCTTCAGACCGTTTGTCTCATTCACAAAAAGTTTACCGTTAGGAGCTAAAGAGATGCTCTAAAATGCACATGTATTGCTTCTTTGATATGTTTTTATAAAATAACTTTGAAAGTTAAATGGAGAGTAACATATTTAAGATGCTTTTGTTTAAGTACTTTCAGTTCTGAACTGATAAATTATGTTTAATATACAACTCAGAATTGTCATATCACAAAACTCATATAACAAAATAAAACCATGTTATTCTTTCATCTGAAATCATATCTAATAATAAATTATGATAATGCCATCTTCCTAACATTGTTTATATGAATAAGGATCACTTTAGAAGGTTAGATACGATAATAATGAATTATCCTGTTTTGTAAATTTATGGTGCCTCAGAGTCGAGCATGCAAATATTCCTGTCCAATCCCTTGACAACTGATTTAATGAATAACAAACATTGTATGTATTATCCATCATTTGTGACGTTGATCTACATGTATCTCATTATACACTGTCATGTCCATTAGACATGTACATTGTAAAACTACATGTAAATATTCAAAGAAACTTCTTAAAGAATTATTTTATAAATAAATACATACTAACGTCTTCTTTGATGACATGTCATACACGCATTTACGTAAGCCTTAAATATACATGTCTATTGTAAAACTAAATATTCAAAGAAACTTCTTACAGAATTATTTTATAAATAAATACATACTAACGTCTTCTTTGATGACATGACATACACACATCAACGTGAGCCTTTAAAGGGGCAGTAGCACGTTTTTAGGGGAATATAAGGTGATGTCAGGAAAATGGAAATTAATGGTTCAAATGGACAGACAATGTATTTAAATTAAATGGAGCAGTAATAATTCAAATATATAATGTAAAGTTTAGCCATGCGATTCCTTTTTCTTTCGGTTAACAATATCAGCAATGATGTGACTGTTTTGAACCCAGGATTTAGCACACACAAGTTCAACGGATTAAGACACTAAAATGTATTTTGCATTCTGTATGCATCAATGTTATAAGAATTTATTTAGTTATAATATCAGAGTGTTCAAAATGAATCATACAAGATCGTGTGATTTGAAAATTTAAAACCTGTGATGTTGTGTTATCTTCTTATCCTGCTTCTGATCTGCCAAGTGAGTTGAACTCAGAGGCGTAATGGGAATTAAAGAAATATGACATAAAATAGGGAATGATGGCTTTTAAGTGAAGCTATATGAGACATGTGCCAGATATCTTCTGTCATACTTTAATTGATCAATGTCTCTCTGACCTCATGAGTGAAAAACTAGAGATCATGGCTTTTTAAAAATACAAAAGCTAAATGTTTGATTCACTTAAATAAAAGGCCTGTGGCCTTATTTTCTAACTGATATAAGAAACAGAAAGTATGGTATCGCATTGAATCTGTTTATTAATGTTTCTCAATCATAAAACAAAATTATTTGTCAAAAGTGTGTTAAGACATTCATGATAATGATGTTTTGTAGGTTTAAGAAGAAAATAAGCTCAGTTAGAACAAAATGAAATAGGAAAGGGAAACGTAAAGTGCATTTGTGTTTTGCCTTGAGGTAAATGATTAGTTGATTGGTGGTTGGAACAATGAGGATTTGTTATTGGCTTTGATAAGAGGTAATATCAACTAAAATTGTAAGGACAGTTATCCTCTCATTATTAGTCATTATTACGTCAAAGAAAGACAGCAAATATGTTCAACAAAACATGTAAATACTATATCAATGCGAAGAGGGAATAAGCCCGGAGCTAATTATTGTGATATCATTATTTTCTAAGAATGTTAAACCATTTTCGACTATGGTCTTCATTAATATGCACAAGCTATCTAATTGTCAATATGCTTGAGGTTGATGAACTTCTGTCTAAGAACAACTCACTTTATGGTGGAATAACCCCTGATAAATGTAACACAACATGTTAATATTGGTATTTCATATTTGAACATAAAAACGGTCTTATAATGCTTTTTGGGATATTTGACTTTTTTTAATTTGATTTTTTGTATTTAAATCATAAAGTAAGTTATGTCAATTGTCAATTTATTAACCCAGTAAATATGTCAAAGGGGTTTTAGCTAGGGTATTAGAACACCCACGTAAGACCACAAAAAAGGGGAATTACTATATTTGTGTAAACATGATTTGGGATTCACCTGTCATAATACAGTGCAACTCCGCTTCAATTTCGCTTTTGCAAATTCAAAACCTTGTACAACTTTATATGAACCAGGAGAATGCTTTAGAGTCATTTTTTGAACGCAATCACTACTGAAGGTAAATGGTATGACAAAACATATTATTATGGTCATATTAAATAAGGAAAAATCTACAAATCGATAAAACGTTTCATTCTATGAATCTCTATCTCCTTTGCCTGTAGCACTCGATCATTGTCAAGAGTCCTCAGCAACTTTAATTAGACGACTTGACTACTTTGACACAGATGGGAATGGATTCCGGATAAATGGACGTCTTTATTTTGAAGCGTTTCCTGATGATGGAATAGGAAGGGGGTGATATCACCTTGACTCAATTTATGATTGAGTGATTTACCAATATTAGCAGCATCAATTCACAATCAATAATGCGATTCATCACTTGTTTTCAATTTATTGCTCGGAGACACTAGCGAGGCAAATTTATTACAATACAAAAACTCCTGCAGATTTTGAATAATACACATTTTCTATTGTTTAATCTTTGGGAAGATATGGATGCATATTCTGTGCAGTCTAAGTAAACTTAGCCTCAATAATACTCGCTTCACTCCCGATATTGAGTCTAGCTAGTAGACCATATGATCTAATTACTGTTTTATATGAATGAATGAATGAATGAATGAATGAATGTCTTTATTTCCTCCAAATGTGTGTCCGAAGATCACTACACATGAATACATACAATATTTACAAAAACAATTTTACAAATAACAAGATATCATAGAAAGGCGGAATAGGAAGAAGACCTAAAATGTACAGTTCAATGACGGGTGCATGGAGTACAAATAATTACAAAAGAGAACAATCATACATCTCCATGATATTTCATCCATATCGTCAGTTATTGTTATTTCATCTCCAGAAAAGAGAGCTAGCATTTCATCTTCTGATAATAATTCTATTTCAACATATATATTGACATCAACAAGATCTATTAGGTTTGAAAAGAAACTATTTCTGTTGTACAGGTAATGTTCACAATGAAGAATTATGTGGCAGTCGTAATCATTACAATGTCTCTCACAGAGTTCACAATATTTTGAAAATTTTGCCCTGGAGTTGATTTGTACACAAAACTGTAAAATATCTTGAAATTGTGGATACACATGCATAAAATAATACAATATATGTACACCAAAGGCACTGTGAGTTGTATGGTATCTGGACATATCTTGCCTTACACAGACCTGAGTAGACCGTGTGAGTCAAAGGTGTAAGCAATTGTCTTGTACAACCAGAAAAAGGTCGAAATTATGTGGCAGATTGTGATTGGCTTTGAACAGTTTTGTCTGTTGAAAAGTTATGTTAGTGTTATGAAACATTTCATGACTATTTTGTACATGTTTTCAATAAATGTTACCAAAATGTATATTAAATGTAACACTAATATCTGATTTGTGTACCAACTTGTATCATGGAAGTTAGAATGAATATGAAACCTGAAATGCCTTATTTCGTTTTTTACATTGATTTTTTCTCATTAATTACAAAATATTTTTTTTACTATCTTACACATTGGAACTTTCAAACTATTCCTTTGGTTTTCTCTCATCTTCCCCTAACATGTCATAAACTGTTTACTACAGAAGGAATAGCTGATAGATTATGTAAAAAGATCTTTGATCAGCTTTTAGAAGATTTTTTTATGTATGATTATTCAAAGGCGTTGTCAGTTATAAAATACGATGATATCAGATGAATCATATCAGTGAAGAAGATATTTTTGACAGATTGTCCTTCTAAAAAATGTTTCAACGTTTTTTTTATGCCTTTGATGGGATGATCTGAATACATTTTTTTTAAAGTATAGATATCTTTAAACTAAGTTATAGTTTAATCGATGGTAATACCTGTTATAGGATATGGTTAATATCTGTACTTTGAAAATGCATGCATATCATAATATTTAGAGGTTATAACATGCCATTTTTCATATCATACCCCATATCAGCCCGAGACCCCCATATCAGCCCGAGGGCCGCAGGCCAGAGGGCTGATATGGGTCGAGGGTCTTCATCAAATTTCCAAGCTTGTTCTTTTGATTAACAGAAAGGTAGAAAGGAGAATCCGGATTCGTGTTAAGATCCTGTGGACGTCTGTCTCTGTACTCCTTGAATGCCGCAACTGGACACCTGGTGCTGTCTGTGAATATAAACAAGTGGTTAGATCTAAATCAAACATTACAAATCAGAATACTCTTAATAATGAAACTAAATCTGTTGTAACATGGAACATATGGTGGGATTAATATTAAACTGTATTTTTTATATTTGTATGATAGAATACTCGGAATTGATACAACATATGTAAATAAATATTTTAAACTTGTTTCTTATGTTTAAGGGGACAGTATTGTATTGGTTTATACATATAACCGGTATAAAATATTCTTTGTACCTTGTAAAGCAAACATTTTAGGCTGGAAAGCGCGTGTGGAAGAAGTGGCCCCTGTCCTGGTTTTTGTTGCACGCTCAGTGAACTGTAGGTATTCTTCTCCATTTGATGTTCTCGATAACTCTACATCTCCCCACCTCATGTCGATGTGTTCCTGTCGACTGCGCAGACCAAAGTGGACGGTGTTATTCCACCAGACAGTGTTTATCAGCGAGTTTGGATTACCTGAAACATAAATAGTAGGTCGTCTCAGCAAACGTTTATAAATGATATTTTAAAGCCCGGGTATTTGATTGATAAGAGTTATTTCCCTTTCATTGCATCCGATTCTTTTAATTATACATTAATATGATTTAAACTGAACTAAAACGTGTTCAACTGATTTGTTAGAAAAATTAATATCATTTACGTCTGTTCATTTAAAATTAAACCTTAATGTTATTTGTTATATACTTCCATGCAAAGAAACATACCTTTACCAAGTTGGCCTTTTTCATACAAGATACTGAGTTCCTCCCTTTTCAGCGGTTCAGCTTTTTTCTCTTTATTTCCCTTCCCCTTCGCTTTCAACTCTTTTCTCTTGGCGGATAGAACATCTCTCGAGTGTTTAAAACTAACATCTGTCAGAATATTGACATTGTAGTTTTTTTCTGACAGATACCTCGCTATTCTGGACTGATAAGTTTTCAGCGTGTCGGGTTCATATTCAGATACACCATCTGATTTTCTTACATTCAAAAAGAATCTCGCTAGTAGCATGTTTAGTTCTAACGGATCGATGTCGATCGGGTCCCGTCTCTCACCAACAGACACCAGATATTTACTGAACAAATTCAGATCACTTGTGGTTTTACGCTTTGTATTTTGGTTCTTCATACCTTCAACAAATCCAGCAGTGTCGTCTAATTCATTGAAACGATTGGAAATGTTTTCATTTTCAACAATCCCGTCAAGCTGAATGATTCTTTCAGCCAGCGACTGCAGCGTTTGTTCGCCGAGAGCAGCCATTTTGATGACGCTAGCAGACGCCACAAAGGGAGATAACTCTAACCTTAGGTCCCCTCGGGCTGATATTGATATGGATTTGCGGACCGGTCTGATATGGCTGATATGGATTTGCGGACCGGGCGGCAATATGGGTGCTGTGTCCTTGCCTCTATCACACATGCAAAACACCCCATATTATTGATAGATATATGATAAATAAAGGATATCATATGAGTGTCCATAACATATTATGTTTACGACAAAAGTGCCTAAATATTAGTATTTCCCGAGCGATAGCAAGGAATATACTGATATTTAGGCAGTTTATTACCGTAGTCCCGAAATTAAAGAAAATATTCAAAACCTACTTCTCAGCATAGATCGGCCCGTATATATTGTGACGTCATAGGTGAATCGAGAAAAAGGGATATTTTGCCCTAGGGCAACATATGAAAAATATGAACCTGGATGTGACTGCCCTCGTAGGTAATAAGAAGTTATTATTACAAATACCAGGAACCAGAGAAGGAAACTTGGTTTATTTTTCATTTGTCATTGTGATGCATTGCGTTACTGTGGTTATCATCATGATCATTCTCTCCCCACAGAGGCAGATCAAGTCAGGAAATGTTGGGAGATGCCTGATTGGAGGCAATCAAAGTTAGTTGTGCAATCAGCGATGCTGTTCTTAAATCATCAAATTGGTTATCGGATCATGGCAAAGGCGTTGTGATATGAACAATCCTGTCCATGCGAGAGGCGTTGTCATTTGCTAAAGAAATTCAAACGGAATGTGGTGCAAATTTTGTCTGCCAGGGGAAACTACCGAAACCCACGGATGTTGTCGTATTAGAACAGAGGTATTTTCAACATTTTTAGACTTGATCTACCTCTGTAGGGAGAGATTTTGTTATGGTTCATGTCTTAATTCTTAATAAAGGAATTATTCTCATCGGCGGTAGGAAAATAAAAGCATGTAAAAATTTGTGTCGCAAACTTAATGGACTGATATAAACACTAGTATAATAGTCCTTATTTACGATATACTGGTTATGCTGAAAATATGATAATCATAGAGGAAGTATGAAATTTTAGGTGTTTACTGAGATTTAAAAACATATTTTATCAATTAACTTTTAAGATCTAATTGGTACTAAAGGTTATGTAGAAAAAGGGTAAAACCAATATTCATTAAAACAAATATTATATAGTGTATATGATTGTTAACAACTTTGAAAACAGTTAAAAGAGACAAGTTATTGTTTAATTATCGAAGAAAAGTAATTCAACAAAGTAAAATCATTCATATAAGTAAACTTAAATGCACACCATTTTAATACGCAACTAAATCTATAAAATGCATATTTGGTGGATTAGGAAAGAAAAAGTGTGTATAGTTATTGATTTTACTTAACCAAAGTTACATGTATTTACTATAATGCTATATGTCATTCGACTGTAAAGAATAAAAAAAAAGTTCCTGTAAGATTGCTGAAGAACTTTTTTTTGGTGTCACATCTAATTCGTTTGGAATTTCAATTAATTCTCGTACGTCTACAAGAAAATGTAATTGTAGAAATATTCGCAATAAGATATGAACAACAAGAAATATTCTATTCCTAATCATCACGTATGAAATGCCCTGAATACTGTTATCGGATGTGTTTTCAATTGTGACTGTATCAATTTCTCTAATTATGTTCAATCATTAACAGAGCAATATGATATTCAGCATGAAATAAAACTCTTGAATTGATTATGATCCAGACTTTTTGTTAGCAGAAGCTAGGAAAGATTCACATTATATACAGAAGGATGAACATTACATACATAAAAAAACAATAATCAAAGAGCATATACAATTTTACCATCGGTTATTCAGTGCCCACAAAAACACTGTAAGACCAAATGTCATTTACTTATGAACACAATATGAACACTTATTTTAAAGCGTTTTGTTTCAAGATCCCTTCTAACTTGGCTTGCTAAACCAAGTTTAGGTTGACACAAAGTTTTAATCCATTGCATGTTACGTAAGCATAGCAGTCGAAAAAAAAGCCATTGGAGATTGAACAAGGAAACAGCCTTTCCTAAGGCGTTGAAATCAAGGGATCATATCAACACTTTTTTATACAGCGGGAATGGGAACTTGTTAATGACACAGGGGCCCTTTAAAAAGATCTGTATTGTACGTAAGTTTAGCAGTCAACAAAAACGCCATGGGAGTAGAAAAAGCCCCTGGCCTCTCTGGAGGTCTCAAAGCTTTTTAATGCAGCGGGAACCTTTCAAGGACGCAGGGACCCTTTTAAAGGACCTGTATTGTTTTGACGCCAAGTCGAAATGTCTAAAAAATCTAAGGCCGATTCATAACTATTGCCAATCAAATACCTTATAACGAGTGCGAGGCACTGATCATTGGCAGTAGATTTTAACCATGGAAGAATTGTACAGCAACATGGATAAAGCGTGTTTGGGACACCTTAGGCGCGAAGTGCCAAAATGCCTTAAATCAAATAGTTTTATTTCCATACTGAAAGGCCACAGGCCTGTAGTACATAATACAGTTACAAAATGCCACACAATACAATGCCCGTGCACGATTTCCACGGAGCGACATTCACACAGTGTTGACGGATTTGGTTATCTCGAAAGACGTTACAGATAGAAGGCCTCGGAGATTACCGACAAATATCCGAATGCTGCAAAGGGAGCTCACTCTATTCAGTAGACGTTTTATTATTTCGTGACGGTTGTTAGCGTTATGTTAAGTTCTGCATATATTCACAAACTTGACGTCGGTATAATTGCATTGGTGTTGTAAATAAATTTTGAAAGTGTATGCCGCATTTCGATTCATATTCGTATGAAATTCTGGCCTGTTAAACCTTGTCGAGCCCGTTTTGGTCTAACACTACAGGATGATTGACTGTACGAACGGGAAATCTGAACTGTTGTCAGTGTCATTAACCACTATCTACCTGTTGAGACTGGCCGATGGACAAATATAGCTAGAAATGAACGTTAATGTAGACTATGTAATTCCCCCGCTGTTGGTGATGAGTTTCACTACTTTTTCAGATGTCAAGCCCTTCATCAGCAGCGGCAGCTGTATATTCCTCAATACATTAATACATGGCCCAATTTCTATACATTTCAAAGATTATTTTGCTCAAAAACTGCTAAGAATCTAAAGAACTTATCAAAGTTTATTGCATGTATTAACAATCTGGTTGCAGTTTCACGTAAGTAATTGTCTGACCGTATATTTTCACCATTAGATTAGAATCATGAATTTATATTATATGGTTATGTCATATTATCATGTCATGTTCTCAAATGCGATCTTGTTGTATGTATGTACGTACATATGTGTATACTAGAATTATGTATGAATATTATATTGTCACTATATATAGTACCATAATGCCATCTTGGTGTACTTATGTATATATGTGTGTATTATGTTACTCATGTACCACCGCTGGTGGGTATGAGCAATAAAAACCTTAACCTTGACCTTGTGTATTTTACCGGTTTTGACAGACTGCAAGCGTTAAGCTTGAGGAAAGTTTGAATGAATGCTATAAATAATGTACATACAACGCAATAATTGCATATTTTGTGAAAAGTTTCGACACAACAGCAATATTGCAGAACTACTTGTTGCTAGGCAACAAATGAAATCTTGTGCATTAGACGAAGTAAACAAAGCACCGTATAACCATATTATACGCCCTCTTTTTTTTCACAGCAGCCAATCGGAAACGAGTATTTTGCACATTTGTGGTAGAATAATGTGAACAGCTGCGTATCTTAAGTCTGTTCACTTGCTTGTGTATCTTTGTGCAAATATCATGTAAATTGGGTGTCATTTTGACGTCCATAAAATAACTCCAGGAGCACCTACAAGGGACAACCAATTATCCATTAGTAAAATGATCATTCCCACACCATATTTCGGGATCGTCTTGTCACTGGTACTGAATTTAGATATTTGGCATGATTAAATAGACAGATGGGGTCATATTTGTGAAATTCAGATTTTCTTAAATTTCGATTTAAATATTCCATATAAACATTGTAAGAAAGAAATCAGTACAATTACATTGCATTAATGCAAAGGAACAAATATGACTTTAATTAATCACCAATGAAGGATTTTGTAGCAAAAATAACAAAATAGTGTTTTCGAAAGTTTGACCCCTGGTCATTTCAATGCCTTGCCAAGTTAGTTACGGTTATCTTTAAGGTGTGACATACGAATATTTTAAAGCAAACTGAATGTTAACTTATGTACTCAAATTTCAACATTATCCATTTCGTTTTCGCATTGCTAGGATGCCCCAACGACATTCCAAATTACATGATATTTGCACTAAAAACAATAGTAAGTGAACAAACTTAAGATACGCAGCTGTATATGTTAAGGCGTTCTTCTTCTGATTCTGGACATGGTAATGCAGCACCTCCTAGAGCTAGGTTTTTCTACTGAAAATAACGTTGTCAGACATCTGTCAGAAATGGAAATTGAAAAGGATAGACACCGGAAATTAAATTTCAAGAGTAGATGAAACATACAAAATTGAAAACGTTAAAGAAAAGAGAGCTTATTATTGAGGGACAAAATGCTCGATCTTGTGAGTAGGTGTTGAAAGTACCCAAACTAGAAGCATATTATAACACCAGTTTGCACAGGTGAAACACAGTGATCATCGGTCTAATCACATCATCGCTTGTCGGTAGGCGGGGATGGCATAGGACGATAGGTACGCAGGAGGGACTTCCCCCTGGGTACTGATCCCGAAAGTTTTATGCCCATGAGTTGGAGATTCTGTCTGTCTGTCAGTCTGTCTGTCTGCTTGTACCAAAAAAACTTAAACCTTGCTCAGAAATTTTGATTGCATGGTGGTAGACCTATGAAATTTCATATGTGCATCTATCATAATAAGAAATTTAATTTGAGGTCATAATTGATAACCTTGTAACCTTGACCTTGCCACAGCAAGAATTATCCGAAAACCTTAACATTGGCAATAACCTGTGATTGGACAGAGGTAGACACATGTGCATCTAATTTGAATTTTGATTGAAATATTCTATCTGATGAGTGAGTGTATTGCTTCATGAAACAATTATTTAAATAATTAAAAAATGTCATTAACAAATTATTAGTATATTTCAAGTTATTTTTGATGATAAGGGACTGCTCCTATGTATTTCCAGTACAAAGATCATCTTTCACAGACTCATTCTGTGTATAGGTATTTATATTCGCCTTTAAGAAAACTTTAATTTTGCTAATGACTTTATTGCTTAGGGGTAGACTTTTGGTATTTCATGACGAAGCAAGCATATTTCGAATATTTTAACCTTGGCCATAACTTGCGATTGCATACAGATAGACCTTTGATATTTCACATGTGCATCTATCATATCAGATGAGGTCATTATGTTTGACCTTGTGACCTTGAGCTTGACGCAGCAAGAATTTCACAAACATAGCTTTTCTTTTTTTAATAGAAAATACGTCTTGATCGGCGCAGGTTAGGTACGAATTAATCACTTCTTGGGCAAAACATGGTTTGAATTTTCATATCAAAACGCGATAAAATAGAAGATTTCTAATCAGCAAAATCTCTTTCAATCATAATGGCATGTTTCCCAACGAAAAATAGTAGACCAGACTGAAATGAGAACAGGGAAGAAAGGGTTAATACTATCGTGTTCTCGCCCGTTACCAAGAAGTAGTTTCTATTGTTTACATATACGCTGCAAACTTGTTATTGATTTAATATTATTTACTTCTTATCAGCAAAGGTAAAAAGTATCATCGAGACCAACAACGTTAAAAGTAAGCTTAAATCATTTTGTAAGAGGTAAAGGTCGTCACCATGGAGATTTTGTGTTTATACAAACAATACATGTACGTTCAATTCTTCATTGAAGTTCTGTGTCACACGGTTTGGTCCGAGAATTTAAGTATTCTAATTATTTTTTGTTGTTGTCCATTTGTCATATATACTTTTTAAGCTTCATTTCACCTGGGTATAGTTTCAATACAATACCTTTGGTTTTTGTTTCATTTTTGTAGAGAACAAATTTTTTTCATGATTTGACGGTTTCCGTTAGAATGCGATTAGGCTATAAACTTTTTAAATCACAGTATCTTTTCAACTGTATCTATTGAACCTTGCATTGATTCTCTCTTATTCGTTTCAACTTAATACATCAAACTGTGTATAGTTTAACCCATCCGAACTGTATATTTTAAACCGGATTTTGTTTTATGTGAATCTTCAAACTTTGTCCTCTGACTATGGATGATTGTTTTTTTTAATGAGATTTTTGACCATGTCAAAATAATACATTTAACATTAACTTACAAGTATCAGTGAAACATTTTAAATATAAAATTATCAAAAAACGTGCTACTGTCCCTTTAAGGGATTGAATCTTACTGGATTGTTCATTAAAATGTGAGCTGTGATCAATAAAATGGTGGCGAAGTTGATATATGACTGTCTACCTTTTTTTACAAACATGTTCTTCTCAGTCAAGATAATACGCCATTTATAAACACACTAAAACTTGGCTTGCCTGATATTGTAAGAGTTAAAGGTCGTCTCCACGGAGATGGTGTGTTTGTACAAACTGATACATGTATATAGTCTGAGGTTTTCACCTTCATTCCCCATTGAATTTTTGTACCGCACGGTTTGGTTTTGAGAATGTAAGTATTTTCTCTGCTGATGAATTTACTTCAATTCAAAATCATCCAATGTGTTGTTGTTGTCATAGTTAGTTTGTACATTACGGTTTCATTCTGATAATGCGAGTATTTTCTCTGCTGATTAATGTATAAGAATTTGATATGTATCCTTGATAGGTTCATTTGGTATTATGTTTGCATTAATACATTCCTTACGGTTTTTTTGGTTACATTTGTGGAAACACAATTGTTTAATATAATCTGTAAATCTTTCTGATGAATATCCTCTTTTCATATCTTGACCTCCGAGTGTTTCAATTATATTACCACCGTGCGGTGATTTCATGAATCTTATTTGCAACCATTTGCAAGAGCCTGTAAAAATATTAACTTTCTTAAACCTTTGCTTGTTGAAAGCACAGGTTCCAATTTTTTAAAAGTCACCGAAAATGGTTTCAAGAAGATTGGTGATTTATACTGAAACATTCAATACCTGTTGTGCACAAATGAATTAATCGTGGTGATCTTTGATGTTAACGTGACCTCTTCAGTTTCTTTAGCTTTACTTCAAATACAATAAGGAGATATGTCAAACAAAATTGATAATGTAGATAAAGTAATTTGTAGATAAAACGCTTTTCAAGAAATAGCCATCCAATTTCGGAATGTCTTTCGCCATGAGTGGTCTAATTGTTAAATAACCTTTTACATTTATCCTTCTTTTCACATTCTCTTCAAATACAATTAATAGACACCTTGAACAAAGTTTATAATGTCGTAACGTAAATTGTGAATAACATTTTTCAAGAAATAGCCAATAAAGTTACGACTAGCTAGCGAATGTCTGCCATGAGTGGTTGTATCTTTAAACGACCTTTACAGATTCTCACTTTTCAAATACCCTTAAAGGGGCAGTAGCACGTTTTTTTGATAATTTCATATTTTAAATAATTCACTTAAATTTGTAAGTTAATGCTAAATGTATTATATTGACAGTGTCAACAATCTCATTACACAAGCCAATCACCCTTAGTCAGAGGACAAAGTATGAGGATTCATATAAAATCCATTGGTGTCCATTGTGAACACCTTTAATTCACTTTGTGTGAGAAAAAGGAGTCGCATGGCTAAATTTTACGTGATATATTTGAATTATTACTGCTTCATTTAGTTTAAATACATTTTCTTTCAATTGGAACCGTTAATTTTAATTTTCCTGACATCACCTTATATTCCCCGGAAAAACGTGCTACTGCCCCTTTAAACAGTATAACACGTCAAATTTCCTTTATAAAAGTCCTTTTTTTCTAATAATCTAACAGAGTCGCTTTCTTCATCTAAATCACTGTTTCAAATAAGTCATTTTCTTATCAAAGTTATTTGTTTCAATAAAGTCATTTTCCTTATCAAAACAACGTTTTCCAATAAAGGTAATTTTTTTATCAAAGATATTTCCCTAAGAACGTCATTTTATTCATCATAATTATTTTTCAATTAAAAGTGTAGTGTTTTTTCAATCATGTCTTAATTTAATCGGAAGTAAGTTCAGTATCAAAATTCATACATACATGTATAAAGACATAAAGATAACCCCAGATCGCACAAAAAACGTGTTAAGACATATTCCAAGATTGGATAGGAGACTTTTATTTCGTACATATCTTAACATTTCCGTACACATCTAAAACATGTTATACGATCTCTCGATGTTATAAATACAATACTTTACTTTCGTTTCCTAAACGTTTTATGACACACTGCCTGTGGTAAAAAAAAAAATTGTATTTGTTTGAGATTTATTTGTGACGAGGATTTAACTACATGTAGAAGATCCATTTGGCTTTCACTGCTTTGTTTACTTTACATAGCTTCTTTTGCCTTTCCTCGAGAACATGCTTAAGCACAAAAAGAAAACATCGTGTACATGTGTACATAATATAATCTTAAAACCTCATGTCTTTGTGAGTTTAAGCGATACGAACAATGGTCACTTGAAAAGCAACAGTAATTCCGTGTGTTGTGTGTGAACAGTTTCTTCAAATACTCTCACAACAGAATATGCACGGGATTATTATGTAACAAAATACATTCAACATATTTCATTGAACAGCGACAGGTTGTATTCTACATTCAAAACTTCAAACTGAATTTAACGAGAGCGGCCGTAAACGTTCATACGCCCTTTAACCGCTTCCATGATTTGATTATCAAAATATAACTATCAACATTTTATTTGCTGAAATCAGAGCCAGACCTTTTGAATTTAATGAGCATGTACAGACTGATATTATAACATTTGCCTTGCGCGATTATTAGTCTTACATGTAGATTATTGTAAAGTGGCTTGTGTGCATGTTACTGCGATCGCCATTTCAGAAGCTACAGTTGTTGGTTCTTACTCGGTAAGTATTTTCACTGCTGATAGATATTGATATATCTGCTTTAAACGAAACACACTTAAACTCACCTTCGCACAATTGATAAAGCTTATTTTGCTTCGTTTTTCAACACATTGAGTTGCTAGCGTTTAAGTAAGTGTCCCTTTTGATTGCCACAAAGGACACCGTTATATAATCACCGAGACACATTTGCAAATGTTCCGCTACATTAGCGTATCGTTCCAAACATTTGATATCCATCAAGCCAAATGGCCCACAAGAATAATATGTGTTTATTTATGACTATGTGATTACACTTGCCATAGGCCAGTGAATTGTCGTTTAATGAGAATCTTGATGCAAAACATCACGAGCCCCTGCATTTTATATAAGCGGTATTCAAATATTTTTTTTATGAGCGGGTTACGTATAAAGCAAGCCGAGGCTTATCAATCAATCACAAGTTGTTTGTGTAGCAAAGTTTTGCCGCTAGTTCATATGAGGAAAATGTTTTTATTAGTGCTTATAGCCTTGTGCATAATTTCAATATCGTATAATATATATATCGTCTAACTTTTAAGCATTTTTAACATTTCAATTCCTGTATTGAAATATATCCTATGGTGTAAATGCCGTAATGTTTTAATGATATTTTACATAACATGACATCAGGGTACTTTAAATCAAGTCTCTCTCGGTTGCCTCTTAATCTAGTCCCATTCTCTAACATTTGGGACCTTAACTGCTCATTTGCAAAGTTTCGAGGTCTGCGGCAGGCTAGGAATGGGTCCTACCTGATTTGGTAACATGTTCACGGTAAAAATCACCGTTTAATAATGGGTGGTCAAATCATGGACGTAAATCATAAAATGTTACATATAAACATTGTTATATATTTATTGTTCACAAAAAGTCTCACAAATTGATTTTATTTGCAGTGACAATATCGACTCCCAATCTGACAACATGGCGACAATAAGCCGAGACTATCCAAGAGACTTTGATTCCAGAGCTTACATATATGATGTTTTGCTCCGATATCCCAAATTCCAAGAGTCTGTCTTGACGAGCTTTCATAAAGCCTTCACAAAAAGTAGGTAGAAATTATAGCAAGAAAGTATATCTGAAATATTCTTACCCCTTGATATTACACCAATATGCTTGAGTCATTTAAAAGAACATGACTTTTAAATTGAAACATACAGTGAATTGAAACATTGAAAAATTTAAACGTACAGTGAATAAACTATAAGTCATTTTCTATTATGAATCAGTCAATTATGAAAAGTTGATTAAGTTTGATTAAGCGCTGAAGCTGTTTGTCGTCGCTTGCGACTAAGTTATGTTTTATGATTTCTTATTTTACAAGTTGCATACAACGTGTTTACAAAACAGAACAATTAGGTTATACAATATCTATATCTATATATATCCATATAGATCAAATATTATTTTCCACTTTCATACATCTTCAATAATGTGTTAAGAAGCTTGAAAAAATGTGAACCAGAATGTGTAGAGATGGCAAGTTAAGCTTTTTCAACATCCACTTGCTAAATACCCGATACACCCACTCCAATTACAGATGAAATAAAGGGCCGACGCCTACTCGACATAGGAACCGGACCTTCAGCCCATTCAGTGATCAGTGCCTCGGCCTTCGTCGATGAAATCTTTCTATCAGACATTGCTCCCCAAAACTTGAGGTGGCTGTCAGAGTGGCAGCAAGGGAAGAATGAGTACAGTCTGGAGCCGTTATTCAAACTTGTTGTTGACATTGAAGGAAAAGGGTTTGTACAAGTGTATTTTGACTTTAAAAGCAAGTATTTGTATCCATAATTTCGTGAAAACATCTATATGAATATTCTGCATAGGTAATATAAAGGGGACAACATATCTTTCAAATATTTGGAAAGAAATATAATCTATAATTTCTATTACATTTCTGTTACATCAGCGTATGTGTTTCCATGTTTACTCCAACTTAAACCCCGATATCCATCGGGCCAAAATCCTCGTTTCGCTGACGATTGGTTACTCAACGCTATTTATAGTCTCTCTGAATTTAGAACTCAATACGCTGTTATCTAGGTCTCGGTCTTTTACAGGACGTTGTTTACGAGCTCAGATGGAGCGACCAGCGGGAGATAAAAGATATATTACCTTTAAACACTTGCATTGGTTAATTTGACTCACACCGTGAGTACTCGGAACACAACCCGGTGAACCAGTTTGCCGCAATTGTTGAAAGGACATCATTTTATCTGAATATATAGCGATACTCGTGTTTTGGTCCGATGGATATCAGGGTATAGGCTAGAGCATAACGTGGAGACATCAAACTGATGTAGCAGGATTATATTTGTCTATACAAAAATGTTATCAATTATCGGAAGTGATTTTGACAACGTACACAGAAGGAAATCTCACTTTCGTTCAGGAAAAGACCATTAAAGATTTTTGATTGATAAAGTATTCGGCAGTAGCGTTGATCTTAAGACAACTTCTCAATTTCTTATGATATATTTTTGATTCCAGGGAAAGTGCTGATGATCGCGAAAGATCTGTACGAGAAAAAATCTCTGGGTTTCTGCACATCGACATACTTAAAGCTGATCCACTTCAGCCGTCCGTCTTCCCAGAATTTGATGTCATCACGTCCTCCCTATGTTTCGAGGCTGCATCCCAAAACATCGAGGAATACAAGACCCTCGCAGAAAACGTAAAAGGTCTATTGAAGAAAGGCGGTCATCTTGTTTTGTATGGTTATTTAGAGAATGATACATACAAAGTAGGGGATCATACATTTCAGGATCTGTCTATCACCCTGGAACAGATTAAAGAAATCTGGAAGGGTACTGGAATGAACATAGTTTTCTTTGAGGACGTGCAAGGTAAAATCAGGCATCATTTTATGATGGTCGCAGAGAAGTAATTTTCTAAAGAAGATGTTATATGAGTATGAGTAGAAATACCCTGAAATATCTTCCAACTGTCAATTAACACAATAAGTCAATATATGAGATGGCCAAATATTAATATTTTTGCATACCATCCTCGATACTCGAGGCAATACTATTCACCAAGGCACCCCACTGACAGCTAATTTGATTACATTTTCGAAATAGCGTTTAACTTACTTAAAAGTTCCGCTACAATCCATCAAAGGTCAAGTCACAGCAAGGTCACAACAAAAGCAAAAAAAGTCATTATAACAATTAACATTTTTTGTCATTACATGATTGTTATACTCAATGAAAAGGTTACAGCAAGGTCAAGTTAAGAAAACCTTAAAAAGTGATCATTGATTGTTGAATTTCAAGGTCACAAGATTACAGCAATGATATATGTTTAAATGAAATATTTAAATCAATAAACTGTTATGATTTAGGAATAATGTGTTCTCCCCGGGAATTCTTCCATGCTGACATTTAAGATCAAAGTTCAAGGTCACGACTTCTTAAATTCTCTTTTGAATCACGTGATTTAGAAAATGACCAATTTACCCACATTTAGTAGAAGACGAATGCGAAACCCTCAGTTTCGGGGCTGCTCTACTAATGTCAGGTTGAAGTCTTTTTGCCTCAATCTTTAGCATAATGTGTGTAATGATTTTATACGTTGTGCATAAAGTATAACTGTGTATATTGTAATCAGCGTCTTCAATAAATAAATATCTCTCTCTGTAATTATATGTCATCTTTTATATATTTCATATATGATTTTGAACCGGCACCCCTTCTAAGTGGTCTCATCCTGTCTCAGGGTACGAACGTTACGCTAACTCCACAAATCTGTACCCTGGGCTCAGAAGCTAGATTCGCTCGCGCGGCGATATAGCCAATCAAATCATTTTCTCGGCACCTTCTCCATAAAATTTCAACGAGAAAATGATTTGATTGACTACATCCCAAATCGGGCCGCGCGAGCGAATCTAACTTTTGAACCCAGGGTACAGATTAGTGGAGTAACGTTCGTACCCTGAAACAGGATGAAGTGGTCTCTCCATTTAATAGAGTGCAAGAGCAAGCATACGGATTTATCAGCACCGCTCGCGAGATGAGGAAAGGGAAGCAACTTGAACTGTTAGAAAATAGAACCATTGGCTCTGTAGCTCATCAGGCTTAATCATCAATTATGCTGTAGAGTATAGTCAATGTGATTCCCCCTTTGTAGAGGCCACAGGGGCACCAATCATAAAATTTAGTATATAGGCGACAAGTTTCAGTTTTCTAGGTCTTATACTTCAGGAGAAGAAGATGAAATTAGATTTTAAGGACATTCCTGTTGCCTTTATTAGGGGCAACAGGGTCATCAAAGTTTCAGCTTTCTAGACCTTATGGTTCTGGAGAAGACGATGAAAATAGGCTTTTAGGGCATGGTATCTGTTGCCTTTATTAGGGGTCACAGGACAACCAAAGCTACAATTTATAATCCTCACTAGCCAAGGAGTCTGTACACAAAGTTTCAGCTTTCTAGGCCTTATGGTTCTGGAGAAGAAGATGAAATAGGTTTTTAGGGTGTGACCCCTGTGGCCCTTATTAGGGGTCACAAGGTCACCAAAGCTACAATTTATAATCTTCACCAGTCAAGGAGTCTGCACACAAAGTTTCAGCTTTCTAGGCCTCATGGTTCTGGAGAAGAAGATGAAAATAAGTTTTTAGGGCATGGCATCTGTGGCCCTTATTAGGGGTCACAAGGCCACCAAAGCTACAATTTATAATCCCCACTAGCCAAGGAGTTTGTACACAAAGTTTCAGCTTTCTATGCCTTATGGTTCTGGAGAAGAAGATGAAAATAGGCTTTTAGGGCGTGGCCCCTGTGACCCTTATTAGGGGTCACAGGGCCACTAAAGCTACAATTTATAATCATCACTAGACAAGGAGTCTGTACACAAAGTTTCAGCTTTCTAGGCCTTATGGTTCTGGAGAAGAAGATGAAAATATGTTTTTAGGGTGTGGCCCCTGTGGACCTTATAAGGGGTCACAGGGCTACCAAAGCTACAATTTATAATCCTCACTAGCCAAGTTTCAGCTTTCTAGGCCTTATGGTTCTGGACGGACGGACGGACGGATGGACGGACGGATGGACGGACGCCGGACACCATGCCATGCCATAAGCCCATCGGGCCTTACAGGCCAGATGAGCTAAAAAAGGGGGGACAACTGCACCACTTCCAAAGATTTCTTATAACTAGAATACACACTTTTGTATAGTTTCCGTTTCAAAATGATAGTCATTTTGCGTCGTTATGAAAGTTAACTTTCGTCCATAAAACGTTTGTTAACTATGATATTTGAAACCGTTTTATTTATGACGATGTATATGAAATACATCGAAAGATTTGTTAATATCGATTATGATTTTTAATCCTGTAATTTAAAGTTGAACTTTGAAATATAAGTTTGAAATTTTGAGAAACGAGATCAGTTATGTAATTTGCTTGTATATCTGCTTTTTGTTAAAATCTCTGATAGGTGCGAGTAGGTGAATGGCCGGGTTAAATCCACCGTAGACCCTGTCAAAAACGGGAAATACCGATGACCTTTCACTTTAGGTAGAATGCAGAAGTAAAAAAGCCGCTTGACTGTCAATTTATTAAATGGCCTCCTAACTTAGATCTAAATTGTTAAATTCACAGAGGATTTTACGTGCGCTTTGAATTCAAACTTCAAAATTCCTGTTTGAATAATAATTTCCATCTGTATATTCATACTACAGCAAGGCAAGACAATATACCACACGTTTTATTTTTTAACCGTTTTAAACTAGTTAGATAAGTTTTGAAAGTGAACTGTTTTGGAGGAGAGAAACGATAACGGTATATCACAAACAAGATTTGGGTTAAGACGATAAAATAAAAATAGCACAAGAAATAAAAAAATTATATAAAAAAGTAAGAAAATATCTTACGTCCTTATGAGTTTATACAAGAAGTGAGCAAACATTTATCTCATCTAATACGAATATTCAACAAAATAAAAATGGATCATCCAGCTTTGCACAAATAAGGTGCCATAGAGTCTGGCAGACGCGCCAGTCAACCCAGTCCCTTGACAATTGATCTTAGGATTACAATACATGTTTCTATGATTTACATAATTCCTATTATACACTGTCACACACGTCTCGTGTCTCATGAATTTTATTATGTCTTTTCTGACAGGGATTGTGCGAATGTTATATTCAAACGTAAAAACATGTTTTGGATTGCAGAATTGAGAGCATTTGTAGTTAGAAAATATCATTGTTATTTCTAAATCATTCAGCCATTTATCAATCATAACCAAATACATATATGAAATAACAGAACAGTAATTTGCAAACTACAGATCATTTGAAAACAGTCAGATATACAAAGGCTTTCTGTGTAAAAACAATGTCGAGTCTTTTCTGTGGACCATGAAATGCAACATGTAAGATATTTATGTGTTCTTAGTATTTGGAAAAGGTTTAGAAAGTTGTTATTATGTGAGTCCTTATATGGTGATACAATGACCACATGTATAACTAGAAATATGTGCATGTGATGCACTGTGATGTGCCTCGGGATGACCCGGAAATGACCTAAACCCCGATATGTAATTCAAATCGTTTCCATGAAAACGAGAAAAATTAAAAATTAATTACAAACACAAAAAAGCAAAGGGCCACTGGGTCTAACTACATACCAAGTTTCGTAAATATATATTGAATAGTTTTTGAGATAAGAGACGCTATCCCCCCATATCTACTAAGTTCAAACTGTTGCAAAGGCAACCAGAAAAAACTTAAAACTTCAAAATAACCAAAATAGCAAAAGGCACCACTTCACCACTAGACCTAACCACAAACAAAGTTTCGTAAAAATATTGAATGGTTTTGAGATATCGCCCTGTAATGAAACCATTTCGGAACCACGGAATAACTGTAACTGTAATGGAATTACAGACGGAACCGAAACCCAAAACATTTTGACTCCCGCAAAGCTTTCCTGAGGACATAATTAATCACATAGCCTGGTGAACTTCTGAGCCATTAAAAGGTTATGTTTCCAGGTAAAACATGCAAATAAAATGTAAACGTGACATGAATATATTATTTTAAATAATTGATTTTTAATGACACATATCTCTCACGTATCCCACAGACAAAGATCGGAATAATTACGACTGAACTGCATGATCGTTTTTAAGGGGATATATGGTGATGTCAGGGAAATGAAAGTAAATGGTACATGTACCTATTGAAAGACAATGTATTTGAACTAAATGAAGCAGTAATAAATCAAATATGTGATGTAAGCTTCAGCCATTCGATTCCTTTTCTTACACAAAATAAATTAAAGGTTCTCACACTAAAATGGACTAAATGTGAATCTTTAATTCTCTGACTGTGAATGATTTGTTTGAGTTTTTCGACACTATCGAAATAATACCTTTAACATTAACGTACAATTATCATTGAAACATTGAAATATAAAATTTTCAGAAAACGTGCTATTGCCCCTTTAAGACAGTAACTTCGAATGATTTTCCTTTGTCTAATTTGATATCGTATGTGATTAAGGGCAAGATTTGAGAGATGTACAGTCCTAAAGGTCATCCCCTGATGGATGAGGTCATTAGTACACGCCTCACGTCCCTGCTTGGTCACTTTCTTGATCACATCTTCTAGGACATTGATCATCTCCTGGCATGACCTTAATGAGAAAGATGGTCTTCATACTAATTCAAATCGATCTGTCTGAATTCTGGTACCATGAAATGTGTAGTTTTATCATGATGAAGATTGATATCTATCCTTAATTTGATATTAGCTAAAATAATAGTATACATTATGGATTTCTCATTGAAACAAAATGTTGTGATTTTGCATATTACAGTCTAATGGAAAATTATTGGATGTGCCAGCTGTTTGGTCGGTATTATATATCGTTAAAACATAATAAATATATAATCTACTTAATCCTGTATACTTACATCATAGAACCAATAAACCAGAACTATTAAAATAATTGTCAAGAATTATTAATATTATTATGTCGAACACATGATATTTTTGGCTTACCAAATACCCTTAAATGTGACCGTTTCTGAAAACTTGAAACGGTACTTAGTCTAAATCTATCAAACTAAATAAATGATTAATTCTTCCATGGGATTTGAGATTCGCAACAATGACCAGATGCGAACATACGTCTTAATTAATAATAAATGAGTCTAGCGATTTGACATAAGAAGAAAGAGAAGATTCGCCCGCGTCCCATGATAAACTGATACTGTTGATGCCACAGCATGACAAATGAAAGTTATCAATTATGGGATAACATCTGTCGTATTTGAGACATAACATGAATCTAACGGAGATTTATACATCTCGTTTCTCATCAATTTACTGGAAAGTACCGTTCTCAAATCTATAACAAGGAATAACATCCCTAACCTTAAAACATGATTCCAGTGTTGGTGACTTTAAATTTGTTTTGATGACTTATCCGACATGTGTAGCTTGAAAATGGTCACAAAACATTCCCAAACCAAATAAACTGAAGTTTAACTGGAGTATCGAATCATGAAAAGATTTTTCGCAAATATCACAAATCTAAAATGTATTTTAATTAAACATAATTCCAAATTGTCAACAAAAATTCAAAATGAAAACGTATTTGTAATCGCTTGACATTTCTTCACAAGTTTGCTATCAAACAGCCTATATGACACATCGTTCTCGACGTTAATCTGATATATGTACGTTGGATGCTGACAAGGGGGCCTTTTTTTACCCCTAGAGTATTCTTTGATAATAACATGCAAATGGGACTGAGTCTGTCACAATATTGGAACACAACACGAGCATATCCCTTTTATGAGTCAGAAGTGTGTTATTGAGTCTGTCACAATACTGGAACACAACAAGAGCATATCCCTTTTATGAGTCAGATGTGTGTTATTGAGTCTGTCACAATATTGGAACATAACAAGAGCATATCCCTTTTATGAGTCAGATGTGTGTTATTGAGTCTGTCACAATATTGGAACACAACAAGAGCATATCCCTTTTATGAGTCAGATATGTGTTATTGAGTATGTCACAATATGGGAACACAACAAGAGCATATCCCTTTTATGAGTCAGATGTGTGTTGTTGAGTCTGTCACAATATGGGAACACAACAAGAGCACATCCCTTTTATGAGTCAGATGTATGTTATTGAGTCTTCCGAATACAACAAGAGGATATCCCTTTTATGAGTCAGATGTGTGTTATTGAGTCTGTCACAATATGGGAACATAACAAGAGCATATCCCTTTTATGAGTCAGATGTGTGTCATTGAGTCTGTCACAATATGGGAACATAACACGAGCATATCCCTTTTATGAGTCAGAAGTGTGTTATTGAGTCTGTCACAATATGGGAACACAACAAGAGCATATCCCTTTTATGAGTCAGATGTGTGTTATTGAGTCTGTCACAATATTGGAACACAACACGAGCATATCCCTTTTATGAGTCAGAAGTGTGTTATTGAGTCTGTCACAATATGGGAACACAACACGAGCATATCCCTTTTATGAGTCAGAAGTGTGTCATTGAGTCTGTCACAATATTGGAACACAACACGAGCATATCCCTTTTATGAGTCAGATGTGTGTTATTGAGTCTGTCACAATATGGGAACACAACACGAGCATATCCCTTTTATGAGTCAGATGTGTGTCATTGAGTCTGTCACAATATGGGAACACAACACGAGCATATCCCTTTTATGAGTCAGATGTGTGTTATTGAGTCTGTCACAATATGGGAACACAACACGAGCATATCCCTTTTATGAGTCAGATGTGTGTTATTGAGTCAGTCACAATATGGGAACACAACACGAGCATATCCCTTTTATGAGTCAGATGTGTGTTATTGAGTCTGTCACAATATGGGAACACAACACGAGCATATCCCTTTTATGAGTCAGATGTGTGTTATTGAGTATGTCACAATATTGGAACACAACACGAGCATATCCCTTTTATGAGTCAGATGTGTGTTATTGAGTCTGTCACAATATGGGAACACAACACGAGCATATCCCTTTTATGAGTCAGATGTGTGTCATTGAGTCTGTCACAATATGGGAACACAACACGAGCATATCCCTTTTATGAGTCAGATGTGTGTTATTGAGTCTGTCACAATATGGGAACACAACACGAGCATATCCCTTTTATGAGTCAGATGTGTGTTATTGAGTATGTCACAATATGGGAACACAACAAGAGCACATCCCTTTTATGAGTCAGATGTGTGTTATTGAGTCTGTCACAATACTGGAACAAAACAAGAGCATATCCCTTTTATGAGTCAAATGTGTGTTATTGAGTCTGTCCCAATGTTGGAACACAACAAGAGCACGTCCCTTTTATGAGTCAGATGTGTGTTATTGAGTCTGTCAAAGCTGAAGCAAGAACATAACATAACAATAAGGGCATATTTTGGATGAATGAAGCTTTCGAAATTGTATTTGTCCCGACACAAAACATCCCCAAGCAAGACAAAAAGGGGGAAAAAATGAGTTGTTTATGATTCAGATGTATGAAATTGATCTGTCAAACTATTCAACATGGGGAAGCATAATGAAATTTGGATAATGGGCGTTTCTGTCTCTGCGTCAGAAGTGTGAAATCGATTCTGTCAGACATTCCATCACCCCCAAAAAACGCATCGTTCCAATCTGGTGACATGTTTATGCCGGCTGGTTTCAATGTCTTCTTTTGCCTCAATTTAGTGTGTTACTAAAGAAAGGTATAGTCCAATCAATAAATTGTAGCAAATTGCAGCTCTTCGTTCGGAACATCTATGTATCTATTTGAGGGAAATCATTATGTTATATGTAATAATTCATTTCTGTTTTATTTTTGAAATTACATAAATCTCTCCATCAAAACTTAGACAAAATTCAAGTAAGTTATTTTAATTGCTTATGTAAAAAAACACTAACCATACTGCAACAAGGTGAAAGAAGTAGCTAACAGATTGACATATTTTTGTCATGTTGTCAATAGCTAGGTTCCGAACTTACAATTTATTTCAAATTATTTCATTTCATGGCTGAGCAAATCAGAGCAAAAAAGAACACGTCAAAAACGGATTGGATTTTCAAAGTTAGTCACATGATGATAAAACCTACCCACGGACATGATATTGTCATTGAATATCCTTTATAGATTAAAACCAGCTCATAACTAAACAGGAAAAGAAAATGTTCTACATACATGTAATTCCGATATCTTACTTTTGTAATGAAATACAAATACCATTCGGTATTTATGAAACATTTATATTAACAAAGGTTTGTTTAACTATTTTTGAACGCAGAGCAAATATCATGTAATATGGTGTTCGCTTGAGTTCGACCTGTTCAAGCAGCATTGTATCAAAAGATAAGATTTAAAAGGTTGATGAAGAATAAATATTTCCCCATCACATACTGAAAATGATACTTATATCAATAGAGGATAATATTTTGCAAGGATGAATACAACATTAGGATCCAAAACAGAAATTATTCGAATTCCTTGATTTTCTTTAAAATTATTTAGAAATAGAAATAGATCTTGTACCTTTAGAAACGTAAGTTATATCATAATGTTGACCAATATCAACTACGTGGTTAAAAGTTTGCTGAAAATGTGTTTAATTGAAATAAATACTGCAGAAAAACGAAAATCAAAATATCTGTTCCCTGTATATGTGGTCTAGATATGATCAACATACAAATTGATCCAACGGTTTGGACGGTAAGATACTTTGTTCGGAAATTGTGATCTCACCAGGGGCTTTGCAACTTCCGCTACAAGTGTTCCACACGCTGTAAGGTTTGGGTGCAATGTTACGCTGAATTTCAACGCAGTACCACCCATGGTGCACTAGTTCCAGCCGATGCTCGCAGGTTTCACCGCAATGCAAAACTACAATAGCGTTGCGGGCTTTCTCCCTGCAATAATACTAGCGCAGTCGTTATAAAATTAAAATACTTTTGAAAGTGGCGTTAAACCACACAACACTTCACCTCAGAAATGGAGTCCGATTTAAATTTCCAAAAATATTTATCTCACAGGACATCTTTCACAGTTAAACAAACTTTTGGTTGGCAGCTGTAAAACATCATCTCATCATCAGAAAAGTGAGACACTTTTGAAAATGGCGTTAAACCCCACAACACTTCACCTCCCCTAAAAAATGGTGACGAATTAAATATTTCCAAAAATATTTATTACACAGGGCATATTTCACAGTTAAACAAATTTTTGGCTGGCAGCTGTAAAACAACATATCATCATCTGCACTCGTGGAAACGTGACCATTACTTGGTATTTTTCATTAATACACACCTATTTCGTGTTATCCGGTTGCATTCTTTTATCAGTCTCATGCTTATCTCCTTGACCTACATGTATGTATGTCCCTGCGTTAACTCGAGCAATGAAGATTGAAATATTCTTAGTGATTGTTGGTCTGGTAGGCATTTTGGCTGGGGATATCCATAAACGTATGTCATTTATATTACGTTACATATATTTGATTTTCATTTACGTACAAAAAATACATTTGACATTTACATTAACACCGGTCACGCATGTGTTTGGATGTAACAGTTTTGAAACGATTGCATCGGTATATTGACTAGAGGTGTTATATTCAGTCACTGTTGCATCATAAAAAATTTATAAATATGGGTGAAAAATAGGTATTGATGTCTCATCGAATTGCAGTATCTCTCGTTAACTTAAAAATCCACATTTGACATTTACATTAACACTGGTCACGCATGTGTTTGGATGTAACAGTTTTTAACTATTGTATCGGTATATTAGGTGTTATATTCAGTCACTGTTGCATGACATATAATCTATAATATTAGTGAAAATAGGTATTGATATGTCCTATCGAATTGCAGTATATCACATTAACTTATGAAAAACTACATTTGACATTTACATTAACACCGCTCACGCATGTGTTTGGCTGAAACAGTTTTGAACTATTGCATCGGTTTATTGGCTTGACGTGTTATATTCAGTCACTGTTGCATGACATATATTTTATAATATAAGTGGACGATAGGTATTGGCCTTCTTTTATCGTATTGCAGTACCTCACATTAACTACAATTGACATTTATATTAACCCAAATCATCCATGTCCTTGTCGTTTGCGTCGGTATTTTGACTTGACAGCAATTGTTATATTCAGTCCAATGAATAAATAAAGTTTTGAAATAGACATTCAGGACGTAGTCGCGATGGTCCAGTAACGTAAGTAATATCCATTTAACCACTGGACGTTTACATTTTATGATAGAATTTAATCAAGAGTTATCAACTTGATAATATCGTTAACCTCCTATGGCAAGACAGCGACTTCCTTCGACATCGTAGTTTTTGTTTAGTAAACGGTATTATTTCAAAGAAGTTTGCCTTGGTATAATATCTTATCTTAAAATATCTGGTTAGAATTAACACTTGATTACGTCTTTGAAGAGTATTTAAAGTCAGACCTTGAGGACTTTTTAGTCAGACTTTGAGGACTTTTTAGTCAGACCTTGAGGACTTTTTAGTCAGACCGAGATAACTTTCTTAACAAAAAACCTATTTACTGTATCGGTTTTGCTTACGTCTTCACCAGTTGCCATCGGATGACAAAATGGGGTGTCTCTAGTATAAACAAATGTAACGCACATTCTATAATAATTTTATAGCTATAAAACTCCACGTTGCAAATTATATTTTCAGGATCATCGAAATGCTATGGCAAATTCGGCTGTTTCGATACAGACCCTCCCTTCTTCAGTCTATATCGACCCCTTAATCTTCTACCTGATTCTCCGGACCACATCAATGTGAAGTTCATGCTATACACAAAACTCAATGTCAACAACGTTCAGTTTGTCTCCGGGGATAACATAACTTCCTCTCACTTCGATTCATCCAAAGCAACTAAAGTGGTCATCCATGGCTATTTCGATAACGGGAACAAGGCCTGGGTTCAGGTAAAAGAATTCCTTAAGCCATTTGATATATCTTCGGATTTGATATTTCGAAGATTTTAACGTATCTTTGTCACTGCAATCTTTGAACTTAAAGGGGCAGTAGCACGTTTTCAGGGGAAATATAAGGTGATGTCAGGAAAATAAAAGTTAATGGTTTCAATTTGAAGACAATGCAAAACTAAATGAAGCATTAATAATTCAAATATATAACGTAACGTTTAGCCATGCGACTCCATTTTCTTACACAAATTGAATAAAATATGTTCACACAAAATGGCCGCCAATGGATTTTCTGTGAATCTTAATACTTTATCCTCTGACTTTGGGTGATTGACATGTGTTTTGAGATGTTTGACACTGTCAAAATAATACATTTAGCATTAACTCTGAATTATCAGTGAAATCAGTGAAATATAAAGTTATCAAAAAACGTGCTACTGCCCCTTTAAGATCTTGTAAAGTGTCAACCAATTAGAAGTTATTCCTATGAAATCAAACCCTTCACATCTTATTAATAATTGATATTTAGGTAAAGAGTGTCCTTTACAAAGGCACCAGTTCATCGTTTGCGCCATGTACATTTACATACAATTTCATATCTTTTATGATTTATAAAAGCAATGCCTTTCATATATTGACTTAAACTAACATTTTAGATCTCACACTATCTCATTCATATAGTAACCGCTTACATATTAACGTAAAACGTAAACCGTTATTTTCTACTCGGAGAAAGTAACTTAATTAAATTAAGTTAAAAAGTTTCAAAACTTGTAAGAACAAAATGGATCTCCCGAAAACTCCTGAAATGATTGTTACCAATTGCCAGACATTGTCTTATACAAATGTATGATAATGTTCATTGAAAATAACAGAATTCATTTCCCTAAATTTGATGATTAAAAGGTGTTTACATAAAATGGCCACCAACAATTCTCACTTGATATTTGATACATTCTACAACTATAAGTAAGTGAACGATTGTTTAGCTTCGCTTTGGGCAGTAGTGCAGCCATTAGCGGCGATCTTCTGTATATAGAAATGAGACTCAGTCATTCGACCCTCTAAAATGCATCACGAATTAGAGAATATTTTTGTAGAAAAATTCGTTTGTATGAAGAACAAAGATGTTGGAAAATTTCAATCAAAAATGGAAATAACTGATCCCAAGTTTTAGCAATTGACTTATATTGACTAGTTATCAATGTATTGATATTTACAATGTAAGTCTCATATATTTGTTTTGGAGATAAGTATAAATATGTGACTCTGTTAAGGTTGGAGCTAAACAAAAAAGATATGTTTTAGAGAAAATTGAAAGTAAAATCCAAAAAATGCCGGTGTACCTTTTTTGTCTCCCAGAGCGTCAAGGATGAGTACCTAAAGAGCCATGATGTTAACGTTATCATCGTAGACTGGGGAGGCGGTTCCAAGACGCTGTACACTCAGGCTACAGCCAATACGAGACTAGTTGGAGCCATAGTTGCTGACTTCATCAACACTCTAAAGGTTGGTTTAAAAACATAAGCAATATTTCAATAACGATGATATTAATTCTGAAATTAAATTGTATATCTCTATAAATATATATTCTTATTTAACTTGTGAAATTCTTAATAATCTGTCATGAGTGAAAAAGATGTCATTGGTATGAGAAAGATACAACACGTCATGAAAGAATTTCTGACGATCAGAATATATGACGATGCTTACAACCGATGTCTAACCGAACTTCAGTCCTCAGTGAAAGCTAAACCTGAAAACTTCCACCTGATCGGCCACAGTCTTGGTGCTCACACAGCAGGCTATGCAGGGGAGAGAATCCAACATATTGGTCGTATCACAGGTAAAATGAGGTTAACAATAATACCTTATCTACCTTATTAATGTCATTGTGTACCGTCCATGCTTTACCTTCAGGCATATCTCACAGATTATATGTACATCGAATTAAATGCATAAAGCCCAAATGTGATCGTAAGTCCTTAAGGTAGCCTTAGTGCAATGTGAAAGAATGGGAGTTAAGGTCAACCTTAGGTAAGGTTGCTTTGTAAAAGTGCAAATTGTAAATTGAGATATCATGTGTAGGTCACGTACAATTGATTACTTTCATAGTTAGATATATGATAACTGTAACAGCAACAAGTAAACATAATAAATACTATTACCGACGAGGGAGTCATATCGAGGTACATATTTTTCATATGATGACGTCACGTTATAAACAATGCTTTGACATCACGGTTCGTGACGTCACAATCTATACGGGCCGGCGGCGGCTAGTCATCCTTTGCTGAGAAATTGGTTTGGAGTATTTTCCTAAATTTCGGACAATGGTAATAAACAGAACATTATATTCGTTTCGCTCGGGAAATACTAGTATACTCGTGTTGTAAACATAGTATGTCATGGACACGCATATAATATCCTATATTAATGTATTGATATCAATATGCAAGGTTTGGACCCGGCCGAGCCCTACTTCCAGGATACCGACATAAAGGTGCGTCTTGACCCCACTGACGCTCTCTTTGTGGACGTCATCCATTCAAACGGAGAGTCTCTACTTAAACTAGGTGGGTGTACTGGCCTAACCAATCCAAAACCAGAAGAAGACAAGAAGATTTAGTACAATATTTGATAAGATACCTTTAAGAATCCTATGTGCAACAGACGGTTACGTAGGAACAAATAAAGTAGATTCCCTTCGATTTTCATATACACGCGGCTTATGGCCTAAATATTGCCAAAGCGGACAAACAATAACTCACGCACTCACTTCCTATTCTATATCAGTCAATGAAAAGAACGTTTTCTAGGGCTTGGAATGAAGCAAGCCTGCGGTCACGTTGACTATTATCCAAATGGTGGGCTGAAACAACCCGGATGTGAGAAGAGCAATGCTGTTCATGACATAACCATAATGGGACTACCAGGAGGTAGGAGACAGATTTAACCGCTATCTTATTGATGTCAAATTTTTACAAAGAGTTAAAATCAACCCTTAGTTTCAGTAAGTGGACTTGGATGGAGTTTTTCAATGAAGTTAATATGAAACGAGACAAGTCAGAGTCATTTTGGGCAAATCCAAGATTCATTTATCCGTTACCTTAGACTTGAATTTAATTTGAAATAGTTTATTCCTTCGAAAATTCGCATTGCAAATGAATTTTTGCAGGACAGATATGAAAATCCACATCTTATAAACCTGTTGTTGCCTTTCATTTTCATGTCTTTATATCTCCAATCTAAATTTGTGTTAAAACCTTCGAAACAGTTAACAGAAAAGGTGAAATATTTTATTTGTTGTTAATGAAATGAAAACTCATGTAGTTGTAACATTGTTTGTTTCATATTGATGTTGATGTGTAATTAATTATTTTCAAAACAAAATGATACGTCTGTGTTTGTACCGCTGTCTATTTTAACGTTCTGACAAAGTCGTCACCATAATTTCTGTATTTTTAAGGTGTGCACAAATTCTTCGCCTGTAGTCATCAGAGGTCCCACAACTTGTTTATTGAATCTATTAACAGCAAGTGTCCGTTTGAAGGATACAGATGCAACAGTTTTGACGATTTTAATGTAAGACAACCGCATTTGCTTCGGATCAGTGTTCCTACATTGTAGATGAAGTCATAAAATGTTGATACTAACTCTGTTCTAAAAGGACTTTCAACAATTCATGACTTCCATTCAAATATTTCTTCTCTCTATCCGGACATGTTTAATCAAATCTATGAGTAACATGAAACTTCTTTTATTCCATAACAGGAGTTAAGGTTAATTGGTAAATACTGGGAAGAATTTATTTTAAAAGACACCTATTTTGAACAGAATGACTAAAGCATTCTATGACAAATACAGATAACCTACGTTTTAAATCAGGTTATTTATTAAATTTTTGGTTTGGTTTTTCCGTTAATGAAATTGTTCTTAAACGCATCATGGTTATCATTCCATGAAATTGGCAGTCTAATAACGTTATTAAAGTACAGGTTCTTGTAACATTGTTGTAAATGAAATCCTCTCCCATATTATTATTATCCCCATCATGTATAGTTATGCCTTTTCGCTGATTCAATCAAATCACAATTTATAATACAACAAAGGGGATATAGAAGTATGCCTCTATAATTTCATTTGATTATTCAATAAACATCTCGAAAGCGTGTTTCGTTTCAGGAAGGCAAATGTATCCCATGCAGCGGAACCGGATGTGGTCACATGGGCGTGAATGGAGATCTTGCAAAGCCAACCGGGAGACACACTCTTGTCAAGTATTTCCTGAAAACTGGACCAAGCTCGCCATTTTGTCGTAAGCAGAAATAAATAGTCGAAATGAGGTTAAATGGGGGTTTACGTCAGATAAAGTGTAGCCTTTTCTATATAACACCTAAAATGACCTTGTCTTCTGGACTCGAGATAAATGGCTGTATGATGATTTGGAGTTTACGGCCGCTTTTAAGAGTTTGTATGATTGCAGGGAGAAAGCCAGCAACACTATTGTGGTTATACATTCGGTTAAACCAGCGAGCATAGGCTAGGACTAGCGAACCATGGGTGGTACTGCACTGAAATTCAGTGTAGCATTGTACCCAAACCTTACTGCGTTTAGAGCAGTTTTCTACTGCAGACAAAGTACGTAGAAACACGTAGCTATTGATCTGAAGCCGAACGCACTAACCACTGCACTATTCCGTCCCTTTCAGAGGGGAATGTTTGAATGTTAGCTATACCAGCAAAAAGAGTTATTGAACTGAAACTGATGCTTGGTATTCATATACTTTCTATCACTGAACATTGTGCAAATATATCAAGTGTTTCACAAACGCTGTCACTTGCTGTCACTAAAACTAAACGTATACATTATAGGCCCTTCATGTATGGATTGAAACCCAACAGGGAAAAAATTATATTAAACAAAATATATGAAGTAAAAAATGTCATTCCCCCTGTCCATACATCGCGATAAACGAGTATTAATGATACATCTTTCATTCAACTTTTTCAATTAATCTTATTAGTGTGATAATACAAAACTACGTTTATTTATTGATAATTATATTCTTTTTTTCTCAAGATGCTTAGGAATTGTATTCTTGTAATTAGAAAATGTTAAAGTACTGTGAAGCTTGGACACAAAGTTCAAATAGATGATATTCAATAATTGTAAGTCTATTATTGTTAGATGATTATCTGCTTCAAAGGTTATCATTATAAATTGGAGCTTACTTTCGGTCATCCTCTCTGGTCACGTGACGAGACGGGCATCATGTATGTAACACTGAATGGAACCAAGGGCAGCTCTTCTGAAAACCAGCTCACAGAAAAGTAAATATTTCTTAAGACCCCCCCCCCCCCCCCCCCCCTCATATTAACCAATCATAAAGACTGCTAATTCTAAAGTGACGTCAGTTTGCTAAAATGTGTTATTGAACTTTTGTCAGGCTTAAGCGAGTCATTTTCATTTGTAGCTTGGTCAATTTTGATAACAAGAGGGCGCTTTCCACCGAATATAGTTACAATTACAATTTATTTCTTCAACTGACATCACACTGTATCCCATTGTAACAAAAAGCATGATCAAACAATTTCATGTTCAAAAACCATTTCTGTGACATACACTTCAGACACGAAGACATTAAAGCTGGACACACTTATCCGTTCGTCGTGACGTCACCACATGACCTTGGAATGGTCACCGCATTCGACTTCCGGTGGGATCAGGATGCGCACTGGTACAAGCCTTTGGACTGGAACCCTCTTGGCATACGACATCCGACATTATTTCTGTCTAAGTTGGAGGTAACTCCTGGTGAAACGGCTAAACGGTGAGACGATATTGATTTGTACAAGTGACAAAATGAAATTGATGTTATAAGGTTATAAGCTTCGAGTAGATAGGATGCATCAAAACCAATGCAAAAACCTTGTATAGATGAACTAATGCTTCTCCTTGATTAATGAGTGAGTGGGTGAGTGGGTGAGTGGGTGAGAGGGTGAGTGAGTGAGTGAGTGAGTGAGTTAGAAAAGGAGCTCTAAACGTTGAAAACTTTAAAAATGTTAAAACATCAGCAAAATATCACAGAGTTGTTGGTGACGTTATTTTATTTTAGTTGCATCAATCTTGCTATCATTGTTGTCATTAAACATCTTATGGAAAAGTAATTTACATAATTCAAAGACCTTTCCCTATAAAACTATTCAAACTTATTGTTCTTTATAACCACATCTAAGCCAAGGAGGGTTGATTTCAGATCTGTATTCTGTCCGAACGACATGAAGATCGAGACAGACAAGCTCACTCATTTCGGCCATACTGGATCCTGCTGAAAAAAATCCACTTCCTTCGAACTAAGAAACTTAACTGTTATGTTTCGTGTGGTGAATAAAAGGTAAATCAGATATTGCAATGAGTAAGTTATATACACTTTGACGTCATTTAATGAATCTTTGACTAAAGTTCAATTTAAGGAAGTCCTTATGATCACAAAGAAGACAAGATGCTGATTTATGAAGAGTATAGTAGAGAGATGTATACACTCTGTTGTCAAAGCAGCAAATATATAGTACATTTATGAAATAGAATGACACATTCATACAGAAGATCGTTTCTCATGAAACACACATGTATCTACACGACGGAGACAAATGCATTGCAAAGAAACCCATGTTTCCACAGATATATTAACTATTTCTAGTGAGACTTATTCAATATCAGTTATTGTAAATATTCTGCATCACCACCGACGCAATCTAGTTGAAGCCATAACTAAATATCCAACTTCTTTAAATATCAAGGAAGATGGACTTTATACGATACAATTAATGTCATGTTGAAATAACTGTAATTTCAATCGTCACTAGTTTAGAAGCATTAAGTCAACGGAACAATGTCTGATAAACATCGAACCTCATTTAGTTGTGATGTGATGTGATGTGTGGTTTATCGCAACTTTCCAGAGTATTTCACTTATATCGCGGCTGGTAGTATTATTGCAGGGAGAAAGCCCGCAACACTAAAGTGGCTATGCATTGCGGTGAAACCTGCGAGCATTGGCTGGAACTAGCAACCATCATTAGTTGTGAAACGTTGCCACTACAATAAGGAAGATGATTATATGGATGACAACTTCTTTATTCATGTTAGGCGACGTTTCGACACAGCTCCTTGTGTCGTTGTCAAGCAATGTTGCCACTACGGTTATTCTACATCCTACATTGCATATCTTCATTAAACTATCTTAGCGATGTAATTGCACAACTTCCGGTCATAGTTAATTGAACAAAATCCTTTCAGACGTACTAAAACTAGCCAAGTTGATTGATGTCACTGCAGTTTTTAGGTATACGTCGTTTGGATTTCTCTGAAGTGCTTTTTTCTCTTTTCTTTCGGTCCATTGTGTGTAGTGTATTCAGACATTTACAAAATCGACTCTGTCCCACCATAGTAATGCTAAGGAATGTAGTGTTTTGACGTTACACATTTTAAGCTCATGCACTAAGCTGATGGCCCAATGCTCTTGCGCTCCACAATTTGCATTTCAATTTAGCAAACCTTTCAACACGAACGTTTCCTTCTGTCAAGAAATTATTATTGTCGCTCGCCTGTGTTGGGTGAGGTGATCTGAAGTATAATGCCGCTTTCAAGAGTATTTCACTTATATCCCGGCTTCAAGCAAATAGCAGTCAGAAAGCCCGTTACACTAGTGTGGCTGGGAATTGCGGGGAAACCTGCAAGCATCGGCTGGAACTAGCGACCAAAATGCTGACTAAGTATATATATTTCTTATTATAAAATTAAACAAATATGCCTAATATTTTATTTAAGGATCACATAACGCCGGTTATGGCATTTGGTAAATGTGAATTCAACAACTTGCTGAGTCACTTAAAGGATTTTAGGCATGCGCGCAATGTTAATAAAGGCTGAAACCTAGGTTATGCATTTCAAATTTAAGTCGTCGACATAAATAACACAAAACTTATAAGCTACAGATCCCATTGCACTTTTGTAAAAGTGTGTCATAAAAAGAATCCATTGAACATGAAGGCAATTTGAGCAAACTGAATCTTGCATAAAACAGCTGTCTTCAAGAACATTATCAACTGCCAATTTGGACATATCAAATAAAAATAGCCTTTGAAGTCTAGGTTTTGTAATGACTTGCATTAGAAACATTGTTAAAAAGCGTCTTCCAAATCCTTTATGTAAGATGCTTGGAAAATATATCAAGTCTTATCTAACATACGGTTAATGTCAGTTTTCACAAGAGAAAGTATAGATGAAATACTTTTTTTGTCGAGTATCACATATTTCATAATTACATATACAGAAACATATAAACATAGCATATGAAAAACTATAAATCAAAAGGAAATATCAATGGTAACGAAAGATATAAAAATATCAGCGAAAAAAAAATTAAAATGAAATGTGTTCTTAAAAGTAACAAGGTTTCTTACTCTTACAAAAGTTTAGGTTTATTCGATTTTCTTAATTCTATGTTGAAATCTAAGCATGATGATTATTTTCATCTTTGAAGAGATTTATCTGCTGATTTGAATGGCTTGGCAGTCGAATCACTTGGCTCAGGGAGACTATTGAATTCACGCCTTCATCCTCTGTAACTAAGCTCCTGCTAATGGAAGACTAAGTGGTGATAATTTACCCTTGACTCCTCATCTTTGTGCTGGGATGATTTATCTATTAAGCTACACCAATTCACAATCAATATCGCTATCTGTCACCCGTTCCAACGTTTGATGCTTTTAATTGAACCTTTCCTTCCTCGTAAATTTCAACTTTACTTCCTGTTTGAAACTGGGCTGAATCATATAAACTAAAAGATATCGTGTCATTTTGAAAAATAAAATAAAACATTTCGAATTAAAATCTGCTAAAGCAAATGTTGCTTAAGGTTACTATTTGTCAAACTAGTTTGTTGAGGTAAATGATTCATGCTGTCCTTTGAAATCAAAGGTAAATGTTGAATGAATTAAACTCAACTCAAGTCTTCTTTCAATAGTACCAATCGTTAAAATATGATTTTTAAAGAAAATAAATGTCTCGGAAATTATAATAGAATCTGACGTTTCGTTCTCAATTTGTTAGATTTACGATAATATAATATGCATTGGTCTATCAAATTCCTATTTCATGGCCAATTACAGTTTTATCCATTCAAACTAATAAATAATAAATTTGGATTACAGTAACAAGTTTAACAGCATATGTACGAGAATATGAGCTACATTTAATGTTTTAATTAGGAATTAATATAATCATACAATCAAAGAACACTTGATAGTTATGTAAACATGGAAATCCACACACCCAAATTATCAACCTAAATATTAGCAATCTTTAATTTTAATAAAGTGGCATGTTCAGTATGATAAATTAAATGGGATTATTTCTTATTTCGTCGCGAAATCTTTATCATAATGTTGCTCAAACATTCAAAGACAGTTTTGACATATCCACATGTACATGTACTTGGAGGCAATATAGGAGCGCTGCACAGAACAGATTATTTTATCATTTTGTCTAAGCCTAAATGACAGCCATCAAACTATCATTTCCCAACATAACTGTCAGACGATTTTCAATTGAATATATATCTATAAAGACGTTATAATCGTAAGTATCACTTCAGGGAGTTGAAATTCCGTCCTATCCATAATCGTAATATGAGGATTCCTTTAGGCCAGTTGACTGACTACCTGTATAGTTAAATCAAACCTTTACAGAAGCAGGCAACTGGTTAGGATGCAGGTAGTATCAGTGCTTTTTAGTGCAGGAACTCTGGTGTCTTCAAATCAAATACCGTCTGTACCTTTCTGATTTAACACATTTTCATGTTGTTGTTTTGATGACGATAGGGTTTTGACCATATCACAACCAATGAAGTTATACAAAAAGGAGATTTTTTAGAATTGAAAAAATACAATGTACTGTTTTTGCTCAGTATATGTTGATGTTTTTCAGTAAGATAATTTAACTGTTGCCATGCCTTTAATAAGCTTTCATTTATTTTATCGTGATAAGATTAGTGATGTGCCAAACAACAGGACGGTGATCTCACCAATATGTGTAAAATGATCATTCGTAAATTGAAGATAAAGACCTGATTTTTATTTTATTTCTTTTAAGTGTCTAAATATAAACATATTTCGTTTAAACGGAGCAAGTTGGTTTCTTCTTTTGTTCTTACAAACGAACTTAAAGGGTGAGTGAGACTTAACGCCGCTTTGGCAATATTTCAGCCATTAGTGGCGGGTCTTGATAAAGAAAGCTAGGTTGTAAGTAGGTATAGAATCAAAAATGCACATTGATAATCACCTTTGAAACCGATTCTAATAAAACAGCATTATTTAACCTCGGTCTTCTAGGTCTTAATCTTTCAATACATTGATTCCTTCAGTATTATTTCCAAGAAATATATGGACTTACCTTACCCGCTCTTGGTCTGTAAGTCAACCAACCAGTTATATCGAGTGACAACTGAAACCACTCGAAAAAAATGTACTTACTTCAAGCACTATAAGAAATAAATCACCTCACACAAAAAGTGAATACTTTTAGGTCTTAATCTTTCAATACATTGATTCCTTCAGTATTATTTCCAAGAAATATATGGACTTACCTTACCCGCTCTTGGTCTGTAAGTCAACCAACCAGTTATATCGAGTGACAACTGAAACCACTCGAAAAAAATGTACTTACTTCAAGCACTATAAGAAATAAATCACCTCACACAAAAAGTGAATACTTTTAGGGTAATTTAAAGCTTTAAGAAAGATTTATAACAATCTTTAGAATTTCAAAATGAATGTTACTGTGTCTAAAGACACCTCTTCATATAAATAATTGAGCTTCTACATCAAAGTTTAACAGAGTTTCGACATGCTGTGATCCGAGTTGGGAAATCGTTATTATTATGCCTAAGGCTACAAAATCACGTTTATGTTACTTGGCTTGACATGTTATGTTATGGTAGCACTAGACTGGAACGTTACCGAAGAAATATTTGACAACCACATTCATATCATCCCCCAAGAATCTAACGGTTTATGAAAACATTGAAAATACTTCTTTATGAAACATGATGTTAATGTGCGAGGACGAATTATACGAATCATCATTCTCACCCCACAGAGGCAGATAAGTCATGAAATGTTGATACAGTCTGTTATATAACGCCGAAATCCTTAGGTTCCGGTAGTTTGTCCTGGCGGACAAAATCTGCACCGAATCAATTTGAATTTCTTTATCAAATGACAACGCTTCTCGCATAGAAAGGGTGGTTCATATCACAACGCCTTTGCCATGATTCAGTAGCAAAACTGATGATTTTAGAACAGCGTCGCTGATTGCACAACTAACTCGAATCAGACATCTCCCATTGTATCCCACAAACTCGGCGTAATAGAACAGAGCCTGTATCAACAATTTCATGTCTTGATCTGCCTCTGTGGGGGAGAGAGTAACGAATCATGATCTGAGAACACTTTTAAGTAAGAGTATGTAGAAATATCCTGTTAAATCAATTAAACGGTTTATCAAAATTGAAATATTCTTCATAAAACATGATCTACATTTGAAAGAACGAATTATACGACTTATACCAATTGTGAAAACACTTCTAATAACGTGTAACAAGAATAGAGAGTCAGTCATCGAAACTCCCCACAAAAATGGATTTCATCATAGCTCCGAACCAATTTCTTAAAGTAATTTTATAAAGTATGTCTGGTTATCTAAATTATCAATGGGGAATAAAAATGTCTAAAATGTGTCTTTTCAAAAACAGATACAGATTTTGAATCCAAATGACAATCATGACAATTTTTTTTAGAAAGAATGCAATCTTCAATGATCATATCACGATATTAATATTAAAAAAAGACAGTAAAAGAAGGACTAGATAAAAGTTTCTTCTACGGCATTTTCATACTTTTGAAAAAGCTTATGATTTTGAAATCGCTTAGAGAACGATTGCCAAAGTTCACAAAGTCTTGAAAATATCATATTACTGGTATCATTAAGGGGAACAATATCCATAAAATATTCATCTCAATTTCATGTCTCTGCTTCACAAGATAATTGCTTTTAAAACAAAATTGGATGAAAATTCGAAATTATAGAAGTAATCTCGTGAACCAATATATAAATTGTCAGAATAGATTTATATTTGAATATTGTTACCATGGTTACGAGACTTTTATCTGGAAAGGTTCAAATATAAAAAAGTATAAGACAGAAAATTCAATAAATGGTCAGGTTTTTGTGCGAGCACTTTGGTGTAAATTGAAATTGTAATGGCTAAAAAGTTACTTTAAAAGACCGAATTACATACGAATGAATATAGAATAGTATTAAACTTTGTACTTGATATTTGCGAATAGTTCAAATAAGCACAATTAAACAAGTGTGACATAAATATACATGATAAACATAAGTCCTTATGAAGCATTTGCCTACATGGTGCTGCTATTTCAAAAGCCAGTTCTGTAATATTTGATTTAAACTTCTAACATAAATTCATTACAAAGCAGAAACGACAAAATTAAAACTAAATCAGAATCCGATCAATTGATTTGACTGTTCAACGACATATAAAAGTTTGCGATTAAGTGATATATACTACTCAAACAAAGAAACTCATACCTGAACACTGATGCATCGTTTGTATTAGAACAGATGTTGGGCAGGGGTAGGAAAATATATTTGAACATGTATTGTCAATGAAATTTGGCAAGGGACTGAAGGGTCGTTTAGAAGTCGATACATGTATATTGTGCGCCCTTAAATAGGGACATCTGTTCCTTTTCATATCCCTTCACCATAGACTTGGCACAAATCCTTGTTTGAAAATCTATAATTCTTCCTTAAAGCTCCCTTGCATGCTACATAAGAAACCAAGACTGTGGTTGTCGTGGTCATCAAAAGACTTCTTTACTCTGGAAAATCAATGCTGCTGAAACCAATGCATTGCCAAAACCTTCACAGCGCTCTTTAACGGTAGATAACAGTGTTCACTTTTACATTTGTTATTCGTGGCTTTACTTTTGAAATTTACAAATTACAAATTGACGCTGAAACCAACAAAACCCTGATATCACCGTAATTTCAATTGTTGTTTTTATTGAGCATGCAGAAGAAAGCGCATTGATGAGTTAGGCGAGGTGAGTTGATTTGGACTTTCACGCCACTTTCAAGAGTATTTCACTTATATCACGGCTGCTAGAATTATTACAGGGAGAAAGTTGCAACTGTACTGTGGTAAGGCATTGCATTAAAAACTGCGAGCATCGACTGGAACTAGCGAACCATGGGTGGGTGCTCTACTGCAGACCAAGTTGCCGAGCCTTTAGCGTGATTTCAATCACGAACTTCTCTTTCTCACCACCCCGTCCCCGCCGTTTCAATAGTATTTCATTTATATATTTGCTGCTAGTATAATTACAGGCAGAAAGCCCGCAACACTTTGTGGCTATGTATTGCGGTGAATCATGCGATCATCGGCTGGTTCTAGCGAACCATGGATGGTGCTGCACTATAATTCAGTGTAGCATTGCACCTAAACCGCCCCTGGCACAGACGGAAAGGATAATAGAGAGAAAGAATGCAGCCTTGGTGAAAGACTCAAATTTTGTCGGATTTTACCCGTCAGCCAATCTACTTTAGTGACCGTACCTGAGGCATGTAAGCTCCATCTGGCATTGCTCTTAGAATAACCGAAGCACCAAAACCACTACACCACGATAAGATATAGAGTCAAGTGGTCGTGCATTCTCCCCCACAGAGGACGATCAAGTCATAAAATGTTCTATTACGCCGACTTTGTAGGAAAGAATAGGAGATGCCTGATTGGAGGCAATCTAGTGAAAACTAGCTGTAATGTATACGTCCTCACTTTACACCTAGCTACTAACCCACCTGGTCCGTGTCACGCATGCGCGGAAATCAGCCAATGAAAAAGAACTGGCTGATATCTTTGAATCGGACAATCTAGTTAACACAAGCTGTTAGAATCGGGCAATCTAGTTAAAACTAGCTGTAATGATTATGTCCAATAAGTCATACATTAAAATATTTATGTTAATGCTCATAATGTGTAAAATACAATATAAATCCTAACGACGCCGGATTCAAAGAGATCAGCCAGTTCCTTTTCGCTCAGATGATTTCCGCGCATGCGTGACACGGACCAGGTGGGTTAGTAGCTAGATGAGGAGGACTTAGGACTTATTTTGCAAAATTGTTAATCATTATACATCTTTATTTGATTATGTATCTCCCTATCAAATTTGATTAAAATGAGATGAGCTTAGAAGTTTAGAGCCAAACAGGACTTGTAACAGTTTCTAACAGTTCTCCTTTTTTCTCAAAAATTCTAATATTAAATGTAGACATTTTCAATATTGTTACTCATGACTCATTTTAACATGTTTCTACATTTCCACTATGCATTTGAATTGAAATGGTTGATTAGTTACAAAGTGTAACGGACGCACGGTGCCATTTTAAAAAAACCCTCAACTTCGTTGTTGCGGTGTATAAAAAGAACAACCTTCAAGAAAACATTCCTTTAAAGCAACTTTCTAATCAAGCTGACCATTGAACATTTAATACTACAACCACACGACATTTCAGTCCTTCGATTCAATCATTTAATAATCACTTTCATCAGTCTGCCTTTACCACGTTTTTAACATTTCGAACGTTAGCAGGAACATACTGTGAAGGGACTTCTATTCTCATTGATTGCTCGTTAGATTGATAGCTCCCGCGACTGTCTAGTCTGAACAGTAATACCACCAATCACCACTGGGTCTTTATCGTTTAACACGCCGTCTCGCCAAGAATAGCAAAGATATAATGATGATACCTTGTGGCATATTTGGAAGCGTTAACAATGGCATCTGATGTTAACAAGGTCTGTACACGTGCCCGAGGCAAGTAATCCTGTTTATTGTAGGTTGCACTTTTTGCCCCAGACTAAATTATCCCTATCAGAGGTAACGATACTCTTCAAAGTAATTGCTTAGCAAAGTTCAAGTGAAGACGTCTTGTCAATTGTTGTTTTGCGACGCTTGTAAAACTTTTCAACTAAAATAGTTTGAAATTGTTGTAATACCCATAAAAAGTGTTATTCGATAAAAACAAAGTCAACGACAACACACAAAAATACAAGAGCTTTCAACGTCCCCTCAGAGGCAGATCAAGTCATGAAATGTTGTTACAGCCTCTTTTTTATTCCGCCGAAATCCGTGGGTTCCTGCAGTTTCCCCTGACGGATAAAATTGAACCACGATCCATTTGATATTTTGCGATTGCTAACGCTTGTCGCTTGGAGAGAATCGTTCATTTCACGATGCCTTTGCCCACGATTATGAGTTGTGTACGGGATAGCCTCCAATTAGGCATCTCCAATTCTATCCCACAAACTCGCGCGAATAAAAATACGGAGTCTATCAACATTTCATGACTTGATCTGCCGCTGTGGGGAAAGAATTGGTGATGCCTGATTGGAGGCTATCCTTATTAGTTGTGCAATCAGCGACGCTGTTCTAAACTCTATCAATTTGGATTCTGAATCATGGCAAAGTTGAGTTGTTTGCGCCGCTTTAGCAATGCTGCAGCTAACCTCGTATTCAACCGTATGCAGTATAAATTCCGTAAAATTCATTTGCAACAGTTTAATGTATGTTCCAACGACAGGACCTATTGAAAGAAACTACGAAACATTATGGATATTTTAATTGCTCTTGAAACCACCCAATTCTCATTATTCTAATAATGATCTTTAAAGGGACAGTAGCACGTTTTTTGATAATTTTATACTTTTTTTCACTGATAATTCCAAGTTAATGCTATATGTATTGTTTCGACAGTGTCAAAAATCTCATTAGGCAAGCCAATCATCCATAGTCAGAGGACAAAGAATGAAGATTCACATAAAATCCATTGGCGGCCATTTTCTGTGAATTCATTTTGTATAAGAAAAAGCAACCGCATGGCTAAACTTTACGTTATATATTTGATTATTACTGCTCCATTTAGTTTGAATACATTTTCTTTCAATTGGAACCATTAATTTTCATTTTCCTGACATCACCTTATATTTCCCATAAATACGTGCTACTGCCCCTTTATCTCTCTTCTAACCTTTCATAAGAAGGACAAATTGTTTCGATTCGTTTTCACTTGAAAATTAAGGTTACCTTTTCGATGAATATATTTGCTATCAACGTTTTAGATAACTTTAAACATTCCTGGACCAATTTATGTACCAATAACATGGTCATGCTACTATTAGTCAGCACTTTCCACGGATGTTGTTCATTTCATCATATGATGCACGGACTTCACGCATTTTATGTTGTACAAAAAGCTCTGTCTCCAAAGTCGCCAGACAGAATCTTGTTATAGCGGCAGACGGCTGGTTGGAAATCTACAGAGAAAGAAATTAAATATTGTGATTTTTCATGTAAAATGAACTGAAGGGCGGTTTGTTAACTTTCTTATCACATCATTATCAAAACATTAATCTGTCAATTGTAATTTTCTCATTTATCTGAATCTTCTTAGCCCTTCAAGTTGTCGTATGGCTGCTTGTGAGCTCGCGTTTGCGAGTACCACGCAGGTCATTCTCTATAAAGCCCGTTCATCGTCAAGAGTGTTCTCTTCCAATTTGCCTTTTCGTATCTCGTTCGTTTGGTTTCTGGATATTTCAAGTAATATCGGTCCTTTCAGTCTTGACTTGGTTACTGAAACAAAAACTTAGTTTAGTCTTGATTCAAATCTCTCCTCGACTCAAAACCTGAACTCGTTGCATAGTCCTTGTTGAAATATTGTTGAAAAAACCCCGCTACATCCCAACTCACTCACTCGTGTGCAATGTGGCATCTTATAATTACTTTAAGAATGATGTGCTTCAGATTATGAAAACTCGCACTTTAAAATACATAATGACTTCCAAACTTATCAATTGAAGTAGCATTCCCTATTAGTATTCTATCCGAAATCAACACATCAAGTCACTCTTGTCATTTTCGTGAAACACTTTATCTAAATTCTTCATGGAGCGACACGAAATACTATGGTTTAAACTTAACGTTGGGATTACACACTCTTTAAGGTATGCATTGTCTTCATGTAAATAGTCAGTAACATCCGCCGCTTAATAGAGAAAAAGACAGGTAATGGGTTGTCATGGTAACAGTTTAAATTCATGAATAATATGGTCCTTGGGTTGTGTCTCTGCTTTTTATATTTCATCGCCTACTGTCGTCATGCGTATACAATTGTCACGTTCCTACCTCAGCAGATCTTTTTATCCTCTGTTGGCAATCTCTATGCAATGACAACAGACACACCAAATAGGATGTTGGTCTCTTTTCTCCCTCTCTGTGTCTTTGATGAAACAGTTGACTCGTAGACATCCAGCAGACTGGACTCGGATATCGTCATCCCTAAGAGCACCTTCCTGACCTCTTCTTCTGGCATGTTGTCAATAAGAGCCTATGGTAAACTTCGATTTTTAAAATCAAGTTTCTCCAATTCCAAGTATTTATCTGTGCCTAAAGTTTTCGAATTGTTGCTTCTTGTTTCAATTATTTTAAGATTTTTGCACACGAATTTAAATCTGAAACTGGTTGTAAAAGAAATTGCTACAGTAACTTAAATCAACAAAAAAAGGATTGAGTTTAATAAGTGAATTAAGAAAATAAGCAGAAAAAAGAAAAACATTATGAAAATTATCTTGATTTAATTAATAAAAAAATAATAACTTTTATTGAAAACTATTAAAAAATTCGAGTTTTTAAAAATCTACCTTTTGTGACCTTTGTTTGGTAACTTTTATGTGAAGCATATTTGTCCCCCTCGGAACGGAGGACATTAATATTGTATTTAGCGGCGTTCGTCCGTCCGTACATCCGGATTCTTGTTAATGCGATATCTTACAAACCGTTTCATCCAATGTGTTCTAATTTAGGCACAGCCTACCTTTGGGGATAGCGCAGACACCAGTGACCTTGACCTTATTTTCAAGGTCACAACGGCAGTTTGAGTGCTTTTGAAACTCCTGTTAACATATCTCCAGAACCTTTGCACCCAATGTTTTCAAAATTCACATGATAACTCAAGAACCAATGCACTAAATGTTTTCAAATTTGGTCACAGCCTACCAGACACCAGTTCCTTCAAGTGACCTTGAAATTATTTATGAGGTCACTACTGCACTTTGGTCACTTTTTAAACTGTTGTTACCACAATATCTCTCAATAATGTTTTCAAATTTGGTCACAGTCAACATTGAGGGACTGCGCAGATGCCAGTTACTTTGGACAACCTTGACCTTAATTTTGAAGGTCACAACGGTACTTTGAACACTGTTGAAACATCATATGAATCTTTGAACCCAGTATCTTTCCCATTCCCTTTGGGGGTGTCATTGACCCTATTTTCAAGGTCACCGTTTGGCCACTCTTCGAAACTCTTGTTTACGTGATATCTCATGAACCGCTGCACCAACATTCTCTATCCCCTTAGGCAAATCAAGTAATTAAATGTTGATACAGCCTCTGTTATATATCGCCGAGTTTTTGGGATAGAATTGAAAAAGCCTGATTGGAGGCAATCAAAGGTTTATTTATATTGTTTTGCAATCAGCGACGCTGTTCTTAAACTAGATTAGCGTTTGTGGGACACCGCAAAAGCAGAGCAGCCCCGAAACTTGGGGTTTCGCCTTACCCTGTTCTGCCTTCTACAAGCCTCAGCATATTGGGCATTTACATGTGACCTTGTCTTTTGACACTCAAGGTCAAAATTTTCATTGAACATAACATTAATGTAACGAATGAAAGTGTTAAAAGTTAAAATAATCCATTTTCTTAATATATGTTGACCTTGCTGTGACCTTGACCTTTGACCTTGAAACTGAACATGTCATTGTAATTCCCCAGAGGTGTAAACACTTATACATGTTCATGAGTTCTGAAAAGCTTAATGGGATTAAGGTATATCCAAATTAGTTGCATATTGCAATAACACAAATCTCATGACGTTGACCTTTGACCTTCAAGATTACACAATCAATGAACACTTTTCATCGAGTATAACAATCATCTATTGATTAAAAGTGTTCATAGTTAAAATAAAGCATTTTCGCAAAACCATGCTAAAGTAGTGACCTTGACCTTGGACAGATTGTAGCGAAAACCTTTTCAAAATTTTGTTCTCTTCCAAGGATAATACATATATACCAAGTTAGAGCTTCATAGCACAAAAACTTTTCAAGTTACCGTGTTTACAAAGAATTTTCAAGTCGGGAATGTAAGCAGGCCACGGTAGCATTGTTATGGCTTGCCACTGTAGAATCTGTGATACCACTCTGACTCTGTGGGGGTCTAGCATTGTCATCCATGTAAACTCATCATGTACGAAGAGGGTTGTTGTTGAAATATGGAATTAGCCCAGGGAGAAGGATCTTATCTCGATATTTTACCTTGAACTGTAACAAGGTCGAGTTAACAACCGTAGGAGACACAACCCTATATCATCACAAAGTCATCACCACACTGATAGGTTGGTTGGACATATTCACATGTTTATGTGGTAATACTCTGCAGGACATTCACGCATACCAATTATTCGTCATCTTTCCCCTATTGATAATCTACGCCTTACGATACCTCAGTCTAAGTAAACCTAGCCTCAATATTATCCGTTTCACTCCTATACTGAGTCTTTAAAGGCTTAGTAGAGAGTCGCGTCAGCCAACGTATCGAATTGACCAATCAGAACTCATCTTACCAAGCCGCAATAGTCTGCCTTCGCACGTATAACGTTGGAGGGTCATAGGTCGCAGAATGGTCAGCTGACGCGATTATATTGAGACAAGGTTTACTTAGACTGTGCCATAACTGAATCTCAAACTCACATGCAGTCATTTGTTCGAGATAACAGCCATAAAAAATCTTCAATATTTTCCTCAATTTGTTGAAAAGTTATACCCAATTGAAACAAGTGGCGCTTAACTTAACTGTTTTGAGTGTATATAAACCAAAGAAAACACCAAAGTGGATGTTGCCTTACGTCATGGAGCAAATGAATTCATCAAACCGACTACTAAGATACAACATGATACAATTAAAATGTGTACAACATGGTTTGTTATTTGATATATAACATTCCTCCACATGTCACAATGGCATTACCACCATTGCTGTTAGTTGTAATACTGTATATGAACAGTGTATGCCACTTATTGAGGAAGGAGGTCGACAACTACCTGATTCTCTTGATGTAGGAGATCTCTTATATCAGTATTTATGCGGAGAAATTCTTTGAGGCCTATAAGACAACTGAACTGTACTGGTGCAACCAACAATTTAAATATACAATATTTACATACATTTATGTTATGGTGTATGATTTCTGTATTTAGAGGTTATAACATGTCAATTTTCATGTCATACCTCATATCGGCCTGAGACCCCCATATAAGCCCGAGGGTCGCAGGGCAGAGTTATGGGGTATAATATGAAAAGGGACATTTGGAACCTTTTTAACTTATATCATAGTTTTTTTCTAAAGCAAAACTATTATTTTAAGCAAAATTACTGATTATTTGATGTGAAAAAGAAGTGCATAATTATAACAAAACGATCATACTTTTAAGAGTTCGGTTTGGGAAAGATTGAGGAGCTCCAATGATTCAAATATATTCAAAGCTCTAGATTACACGCCGCTCTTGTCATAGTGACATCAAGAACATTTGTTTAATGATGCAAGGGACATACAATCATCAGGATCCAGACTACAACAATTGTTGGCATTTCACATATGTGATATGTACACATGTTCACAACTAAATATATGTCACTTATTATATTTTAGCCTTTTGGTGATAGATATAGATTATAAACCAAGTAACTGTGTCACACGTTTTCACGAAACAAGTGCAAAATTATGTCCAAACCAAGCAATGCACATTTAACAGACACATTGTAAGAGTTCCGTTAATAATTGCAGGAAACATTTCGATGGAAATAGTTTATTTTATACAAAATGTTTGCCTTTTAAATCGCATATGGATATCCCGGAAACGGCCTGCTTCATTTGTGACTGTCAGGGGTCACGAACAGTTAATTCATGACGTCACAGAGGACGAATACAGGAAATCGTAATAATAATAATTAATAATAATAATTGATTTCTATAGCGCCTAGTTTCCAGGCCAGGCCTGCTCAACGGCGCATTAATAGGTAGAGCTGAGAGAGAAAAGGTGTGTTTTTAAAAGTCTTTTGAAGGATGAGACAGAGTCAGCAGATCTGATTTGCAGTGGAAGGGAATTCCAGAGTTTTGGAGCGGCAACTGAGAAGGCATGATCAGCAAGTTTTGAGTTTGTAGTTGGCGCAGAGAGCTTGAACTTTGAGGACGATCTGAGTGATCTAGGAGGCTGGTAGTATGACAGTAGGTCTTTGAGGTATTGCGGGAAGGACTGGTTGTTCAGAGCGGAGTAGGTCAGGAGGAGTTTCTTGAATGTAATACGATCTTTCACGGGGAGCCAGTGGAGTTGGTGGAGGATTGGGGTGATGTGTTCTGAAGGCTTCGTGCGGGTGATCATGCGGGCTGCTTTATTCTGTGTGCGCTGGAGGTGTTGAATTACTGTTGTACCGCTGATGAGGGAGTTACAGTAATCCAGTCTGGAAGTTACAAAGGAGTTAATAATGGTTTTGCAGGTCTCAGAATCAATGTATTTTCTTATTTTGCCGATTTTGGAGAGATGGAAATTTACGGACTTGGCAGTATTCAGCGCTTGACTCTTGCAAGACATGGATCTGTCCATGAGGACACCAAGATTCTTGACTTGAAGTGATGGCTTCACACGTGCAGAGTCAACAGAAATGTTGATATCAGGAATCTTTGACAGTTGATGATTCGTTCCGAACACTATGAAGTCCGTCTTATCATCGTTCACCTTGAGAAAATTGGAGGTAATCCACTGGTGGACATCAGTGATACAGGCTTCCAGTGATGGTACTTCAGATGAAACATCAGTTGGCTTGACAGAGATGTACAACTGCTGGTCGTCCGCGTATCCATGGAACATCTTCGAGTGATTCCTGATGATAGTGCCCAGTGGTTGGATATAGAGTGAGAACAACACCGGGCCCAACACAGAGCCCTGTGGAACACCATGTTTGACTGATCTGGTTGATGATGAGACTTTGTCCACCTGAACACACATTGACCTATTCCTTAAGTAGGATTCGATCCATGAGAGTGCTGTATCGCTGATGCCAAATGTGTTTTTAAGTCTTGACAGCAGAATGTCATAGCTAATAGAATCAAAGGCAGCTGACAAATCTAACATAACCAGGAGCACCACCTCCCTTCTATCCAAGGCTCGCAGGATGTCATTCTGTACACGTACAAGTGCAGTCTCTGTGGAGTGGCCCTTCTTGTAAGCGGACTGATAGATCTCATTCAGACCATGCTCAGTGACGTGGGACTGCAGCTGTGACAAAATGACTTTCTCCAACACTTTGGACAGGAAGGGTAGGTTTGACACCGGCCAAAAGTTACTGAACACCGAGGAATCCAATGATTGTTTCTTCAGCACGGGAGTAATCACAGCGTGTTTGAAGCACTCCGGAACATAACCACACTTCAGGGACAGGTTGAACAAGGAACACACTGCAGATATGATGACGTGAGAGCAATTCTTTAGAAGCCACGTTGGGATTGCATCCAAAGAGCATGTTATATTTGCAGCCGCTTGAATCAATGTGTTCACATCATTTTGCGATACTGGTTTGAATGCAGACAGGTGTTTTCCATCAAACTTCGTGTCACAATTCAAAGGATCATGTCCTGGATGTTTGGATTCTATATGTTCTACAATCTTGTCAATCTTCTGGGAAAAAAAGTCCGCTAGGGATTCAGCTTGCTCTGTTGACTCATCTTTGGATTTAGTCTGATGTTGATTGGGGGGAAGTTCAGTGAGTGATTTCACAATTGAGAAGAGTTGTTTTGGGTTACCCTTGCTATCCATTACTTTCTGCTGAATGTGGGACAGTCTGGCTTGTTTGAGCATTGAGGTAACATCATTACGACATTGTCTGAATATCCGGACTTCTAATTTGCTTGTCCTCCAAACCTTTTCAGCTTTGCGTCGTTTATGCTTTAACTCCATGATGTCTCCATTCATCCAGGGAGAGTTTGGCCTGATGACAACATTCGCCGTTTTCTCTGGAGCGTGTGAGTCCAGTGTTTCGACCAACGCATCATTTAGGGAAGCAAAGGTAGCATTTACGACATCAGGTTCTGCAGAGGTAGCGTCACCACACAGATCAGAGTTTGCAAGTTGTCTACACTGTAGGTTGCCTTGCAGGTCGCTGTGAAAAGCTTCTGTATTGATATTTCTGGTCTTTCTGTACACTAACTTCTTTCTTAAAGGGCCAGGTTTTTGTAAGCTAAGATGACAAAAGATGCTAAAATGGTCAGAAATGTCGTGGTCTAGCACCTCGATCGAAGACACAATATCATCTTCTGATTTTGTGATTATTAAATCAAGAGTGTGACCACTGCGGTGGGTGGGCCCGCTCACATGCTGCTGTAAACCAGATGCATACAGGACATCTTCAAGCTGTGCAGCTAGGCTATCACCGGGAGAGTCCACGTGAATGTTAAAGTCCCCAGCCAGAATGACAGAGGTATTTGTACATGTCACTAATTCTATAAGATGGGCTATTTCACTAATCACAGTAGACTGTTTCACATTGTGTTTTTGTGATGCTGGCGGCCTGTACACGGCTACCATTCTAACCGAGACACCATGAACGCATAGTGATAAGTCCAGGAGCTCCAAGCTCTGAAAGTCAGATAACAATGTGCACATATGATTTAGCTTTTTCAGTCCTCGACCTTTTTTGAATAAGAGATTGAAAATAATGTCATTGGGTAACATAATAAATGTCTTGTAGAGACATTGCTCCTTTTCAGTCAAATGCGGTTTTTAAAAGTAAAAACATTTCGAGCACTTATGCCTCCTTCTTATCTTAGATATACACAAATCAAGAAATAAAATAACTTCATATCTCCAACTCCAAACACACTATTTAGTCATGACAGGTTGCCTTGCCAAGTGCAAATGTTTCATTTCACTCATGTTTTTTGTGAAACAATATTGTTTCAATAGACAAAACCGAGAAATCAAGACATAAGAGCATTAAATAACAATATTTCTATCAATATAAAAACCCTGACCACTGTAGAATGTGTGTATACTGACAGTCTAAGTAAACCTAACCTCAATCCGTTTCACTCCTATACTGAGTCTAGAGAGGCCTAGTAGAGGGTCGCGTCAGCCCACGTTTCGAATTGACCAATCAGAACTCAGCTTACCAAGCCACAAAAGTCTGCCTTCGCACGTATAACGTTGGAGGGTCATAGGGCTGACGCGACCCTCTACAAGACCTCTCTAGACTCAGTATAGGAGTGAAACGGATAATATTGAGACTAGGTATACTGATAATCATGCCATGATAGAAGGCTAAACTGTCCAGTATTACGCTATATGGAAGTCAAAGACCAAAGTTCACAAGTTCATCCATCCTCTTTTGACTCGATTTGTGTGACGGTCAAGTGTTTTATACATCGTATCATCTAATTAGATGAAAGTATCATCTAATTAGATGGAACTATCGTCTAATTAGATGAAAGTATCATCTAATTATATGAAACTATCATCTAATTATACAAAACTATCATCTAATTATACAAAACTATCATCTAATTAGGTAAAAGTATCATCTAATTAGACGAAACTATCATCTAATTAGACGAAACTATTATCTAATTAGATCATACTATCATCTAATTAGATAAAATTATGTCTAATTAGATAAAACTGTTGTCTAATTAGATGAAACTATCGTCTAATTAGATGAAAGAATGAACTAATTAGATGAAACTATCGTCTAATTAGATGAAACTATCATCTAATTAGATGTTATGTAATATTTTTCCCACTGCTGGCAGCAATGCGCTTCCATAGAAGTCTGATAAGCTACATGTATAGTTTACACAAAGGTGCTAATAATGACATCCAAATTTGAAATTAAAACAATACGACAGATAATAACAATAAGCTTAATTCAAGTGTTTGAATGATTCTATAAAAGTATCAAGTATGTCATGCGTATCATGCGTATACTCTGAATGTACATTGCATTGATTATGTTCACCGTAGGTGCTTGATTGAGATTGGACTAACAGATCGCATAACATATAAAGTTAGTTGGATGTTAAAACCTATAACTCGTTAAAGTTATTCAGGGATTTTGAAGATCAGGCTTTTGTTCCAAACGCTTCGCGTTAGAGACAGCAAGCCTATTTTGGTTGATTAATTCGATGTGCATTGAAGATGGACAATGTGAACTAGTGTAAATGCCAGATTAGTATTGATCGAGATATGACAAATGATCTCTTCATCACAAACCTGTAGTCTCCAATAGAGACTAAACGACAATACCACACGAGAGAGATTTCCAAAATGGTTCTTCTTGAAAACATCTTTTATTAGCGTTAAATTTCAACTCATTACATAATAACACCATTACACTGAACACTTTATTATCCAAAATAACGGGTCAAGGGCCATGACTCCGTACAAAGTGATTGCATGTTTCTTATTTTCGAACTCGAGGTATTGAATCCCTGTAGTCACAGAGTAAATTTTGTTCCATTGTTTAAAATAGTTTTTGCGAAAATTTAAGGAACCCTCGAGCAGAGTGAGATAAAAACAGCGGAACAAGGAAATGACTCTGTAAAAATGAATTCACGCTTCTGAATGACAAAACACCATCGAGGTGTTTATTCCCTGAAGAGACACAGCAAGTTTGCTTATCCTATCCCAAATCCCCTTCCACTTTGTGCCGGGGAAGTATCTGCTCTCTGCTCTCTTACGTTATGTGAATGACATAAGACATGTTTATCTGTTATAAATATCTTTAAATTTCAGCATCGAATAACTCAAAAAGTAGGCAGATGACATATCGTTTTTCACAATTCTTCAGCAACTTGTGTTCTACAACTTCCAACATTTTAAAAACTATTTTCATTCCTGAAGAGGACTTTGCCTTTTCAGTAGAATCGATGATATCGTAAATTTTCATAGACTTTTTAATGACAACGTACAAGTTCTAGAAATCACTTTTCTGTTTTATAACATGAAAGGAAAACAAGCGGTGAATGATGATTTTTTAGATAAAACGGATTAAAACTTCATTCAAACAAGATCTTAGTTATTTTTAATCAGTAAATAACATGATCACTTTCACCACGCCAATATACAGCCATTTTCCATTTATCATTGGTACATACACGGACTTGTTTAAGCCGATTATTATGAATACTTAATAAGGTCTAGACAACTTTAAATGTTGTCAAACTAATAACCTTCGTACGTGTATGAACTATTATGATTTCAACGATAAATTTGTTTGCTTCTTTTGCTGTGGAACTATTAATACATTGTTCAATAATGATTTGCATTTATACCTTCAATCATGTCTCATGAACATTGAATGTTGTTATTCTAGATCCTCTAGGTCTGGCAATTCAATAAGAAGCCAGAAACATTTCCTCTCGTCTTATCAATTTAACCTTTGATTGATAGGCCATCAGTCAAGATCGATTCAAGTGAAACTGTCTAGTCAGGGTATTAAAGCTATCAATCAACACTGGTTTCGATATCAGTTTCTCTAGCATAGTAAAGCTTAGACAAAATATTGGTGCCCTGTGGCATACCCTAAATGATGGGATGTGACGTATGTATGGTCTGGGTCTATGCTCAGTGAATTGAGGCTCCAGAATCAATTATCTGAGCAGTTGATATTATCGAAAAGTACATCATTGAATTGTCTAAATTCAATTAACACAGGAAGTTACATTAAGGAGTGGAACATTTATTTTGGTGTTGACGTTGTGAAACATGTTATATCCCAAATCTTGCGTAAATGCATAATATAACACGGTGATCATGTGACGTTGTGATTGATTATTGGTCAAATTCAAACAAATCAGACGAAAACAAAAACTAATTCAATTTCAGCTTTTTGTCTAATTGATTATCTAATAGGGTGGCAATTGTTTGGTGTTCTTATTCTTTTCCCTGCCTATACTATACGATTTTTATTTACAGTATTAATTTCTAAAACAAAAGATTTTGTAGACAAATCACGATGAAAATTTTTTGAGTGAGGTTTTATCAAACAAGCGTTTAGAATGAAAAACAGTTATTCCAAACGTCTTGAAATGAAAGCAGTCAGTACACCAATATAGATCCCAGAATATCGATCCAACTGACCCTATTCCTTAATGCAGATTACGACTCATTAAACAAGTACATAATGACTTTATATGCTTGGCTTAACACCGAGCTTCGAGACACAGGTTGATTAATGTGTTAGTAGTAGCATTGGTTGATGACAAATATCTGTGAAAAATTGAAAGTTCTTTCCAAAGATTTACAACTTGAGACTTAAAGGGGCAGTAGCACATTTTAAAGAGAAAATAAGGTCATGTCCAGAAAATGAAAATTAATGGTTACAATTGAAAGACAATGTATTCAAACTAAATTGGGCAGTAATAATGATATAACGTAAAGTTTAGCTGTGCGTTCCTTTTTCTCACACAAAATGAATTAAAGATGTTCACACAAAATGTCCGCCAATGGATTTTATGTGAATCTTCCTACTTTGTCCTCCGACTATGGATGATTGGCTTGTGTAATGATATTTCTGACTCTGTCAAAATAATACATTTAGCATTTACTTTTATTATTATTATCAGTGAAAATTTTAGAAAAGAATGTTTTTTTATATCTTGTGTAACGTTGCCCCATTACAAATCAATAACGTTGTAGGTCTTTATCGATAGATTATGTAGTATGAAGTTTAAAAAAAATGTATTATAAAAATTGTTCTTAATATTTGCCGCACAATTTGTATTATATGATGGCATAAATTCCGATATTTCTATTCAAGATGAAGGAGTATATTTTCATCAAACTTAATCATCAATAATACATGAAAATATTGCAATCTTTGCATTTAACGTTTTTGTTCGCTTCTTTTGCTGTGGAACTATTAATACAATGTTCAATAATGATTTGCTTTCATACCTTCAATCATGTCTCATGAACATTGAATGTTGTTATTCTAGATCCTCTCGGTCTGGAAATTCAATAAGAAGCCAGAAACATTTCCTCTCGTCTTATCAATTTAACCTTTGATTGATAGTCTATCAGTCAAGATCAATTCAAGTGAAACTGTCTAGTCAGGGTATTAAAACTATCAATCAACACTGGTTTCGATATCAGTTTCTACTGCTGTCTAGCAAAGTAAAGCTAAGACACAATATTGGTGCCCTGTGGCATACCCTAAATGATGGGATGTGACGTATGTATGGCCTGGGTACATGCTCAGTGAATTGAGGCTCCAGAATCAATTATCTGAGCAGTTGATATTATCGAAAAGTACATCATTGAATTGTCTAAATTCAATTAACACAGGAAGTTACATTAAGGAGTTGAACATTTATTTTGGTGTTGAGGTATTGTGAAACATGTTATATCCCAAGTCTTACTTATATGCATAATATAACACGGTGATTATGTGATGTGGTGATTGATTATTGGTCATTTCAAACAAATGAGATGGAAATAGGAAATATTTCAATTTCGGCTTTTAGTAGAAGAATTTGAACTTGAATATCTCTCAATTGATTATCTAATACGATGATAATTTTTCGGTGTTCTAATTCCTTTTCCCGGCCCATACTATACGATTTTTATTTACATTTTAAATTTCTAAAAAAAACCCAGATTTTGTAGACAAATGACTATGAAAAATGTTTGAGTGAGGTTTTATCAAACAAGCGTTTAGAATGTATTAAACAGTTACTCCAAACGTCTTGAAATGAAAGTAGTCAGTACACCAATTTAGATCTCAGAATGTACAACTGAAACCTATTCCTTAATGCAGATTACGACTCGTTTAACAAGTAAATAATGGCTCGATGAGCTTTGCTTAACACCGAGAGGTTGATTGAGACAATGTGTTAGTAGTTGCTTTGGTTGATGCCAATTTCAAGTATCTGTAAAATACCAATAATTTAAGCTCTTTACAAACATTTACAATTGGAGACTTAAAGCTCATGTGTTGTATTTAAATAATTGCGAAATTTTGAAATTCTAATTAAAATTACTGTAAATGCATTGTAACATATTCGTGGCCAATTAATATAAAACAATGTACGTGCAACTAACTATGAAATCATGAAAATGCAAAGATTGCCATGTATTCATGTTTCATTGATGATGAACTTTGATGAAGATATGCTTTTTAATCTTGAATAGGAATATCAGAATTTATGTCGTAATATAGTACAAATTGTGCGGCAAATATTAAGAACAATAATTCTGATAATTCTTTTTAAACTTCATGCTATATAATCTATCAATAAAAACCTACAACGTTATTGATTTGTAATGTGGCAACGTTACACAAGATATAAAAGAAACAATCCACAATGAGAACTACAGCGGATTAATTTCTATATCGTATACTCATCATGGAGTCGTGTTTTTCGTTCCTGTCTATTTAATTGAATCCTTAAAAATTTAAATGAATTAGTCATCTCTTTTTTTCATTGATTGCATGCCAAGACATTTGTCATGGTCGCAGGTTTTCATATCTTCACTTGAAATCTTAATTAGCGATGTCATTTTTTTCTATCAAATTTCTTCCTTCATGCAAAATTAAGGTTTTAGGAACAATCATTGAGCCAATCTCTAGGATTAGAAGCTAGATTAATTAAAGATACAAACACGTGTCGCCTTGTCTTGAAACCGTCGTTCTAAAAAGGATGGAGTGGAAGCCAAATAAAACAGTTTGACTTTTGGTTTTCTTGACAATCATAATTAGTCCTGGGGCTGAAGGGGGTCCTGTGTGCAAATATATGTCCCCGAAGTTTGACTCTTGATTCCTGTAGGACACCCTTAGGAAATCGAAAAAAACTTAGGTAGACATTCCAAATGTGGGGCAGAAAGCTGTAATTCAAGATGGCGTCCAAGATGGCTGTCGCATTCTTTTAAACCATATAACTCAGTTTGTATCTGTCCTAGAGTGTTGAATTTGGTGTCTCTACCTAGGTTTTTTGGGTCAAGGAATCCAATTAAATCAGATTGAATGTATAAAGATAAGAAATAATGGCGAATTCCAAGATGGCCGCCAAAATAGCCACCAAAGCCTTTCGGCCAGCATACCAAGGTTTCATTTGACCTAGGAGAGTAAACTTTGTGTCCTTTCTGGGCTTTTAGGGGTCAGTGATTACAGTCAGACCATTCACTTAATGGATAAATGTTTAATTCAATACATGGCATCTATTTTATCAGTATTTCGGTATGTAGACGTGCCTAGAATGTACATTTTTACGAGCAATGGTATTATCTGAACACTTTTTGTTATCTTAGTATCCCTTGAAGTTATGTTAAATTACTCTGAAACATATTTACATTGAATAGTAATCTAATAACATCAAGATCACTACTGTGGTAACTACTATGCACACTGTGATCTGTAACTGTAAGAAAATGCAAGGCTTCCTATAACCATGTGATGTTGACCACTTCAGTTTGATTACTATATTTGTAGTCAAATTTGCCTTATATCATCTTACATCTCGACAAGGCGATATTTTGGCTAACAATCCCAAATTGCTGCGACCAAGTTGGATTCTTTATCGAAGCAAAGTCATTTCAGGTCCTCACTAACATAAGCTTCTCTTAAAAGAGTGGATCATCACATAGTTGAATGAAATTGTCAGAAGCAGATTGGTAGTGTACGTTCCTTTAAGTGACTTTATTGTCCTCAGCCATATCGCATTCATATCCCTGAGACCATGTCAATGGTCTTGTTGATCATGTTAGCCTAGTCAGAGCAAAAAAGATAAATATAATCTCACAATCCAATTTCATCACCTTTTCTGTTGTGGTTTTTGCTTTCATAGACATCACTTCCATATTTAGTTGAAAATCCATTCATTATATTGTTCTTTTCAATCATCAATCAAAGCACTTGCTTCCCGCCTTTGATAGTCCAGAAGATGCATGCTGCACATCCATTTGCATTATGACATCCATCACACAGAAAATAATGACTAGCTTATCAAACAGCTTTGGACAGGAGTAGACATACAAGTTTATTTGTAGCTTGTTATCCTTCATCCTAAACATTAACTGGAAAAGTTATATTTAAAACTGTGGAATTGGATCATCGCTTTAGAGCTTTAGCACCGTCACAAGTACATATTTGCTAGGGTGTAATTTGACTAAGGAATACATACATGGATAATAGATTGCGTTAAACTTATGATTACATTGTCATCGCCGGTAGTTCTCATATATGCCTGAATGATTCTCTTCTGTGAGAAGTTATTCGCTACTTGAAAGATCAACACACTTTTTTCTGGTCTTAAACCACGTCCCAATAATCTGAGAATATTCCTGGTTCTTGGGTAAACCTATTTCAGATATGTTTTTTCCTATTTTGCACTGAACAATTAAACTAACTTTAAACCCTTTAAATCAGCGACTATCAGCTAACTTGTAAGAGGTTTTCGCTTCATCTTCAATAAGTGTATTAAATCATCTATAAGACTTGGTAAGTATTTATGTATCTCTTGGACTGTCCATCTTGATCACCGAGCCGATGAGATGTAGACACCTCTTTTCCTTTCTCTCTTTGGATTCCGCCATAAGATTAGATAAAATTGACGTTCCATGGCTTCCAAGTGTATTCAATTGAACGTATATTTATGTAAACATACAATACAACTTCTGTCTCAGCAACCATACTAATTCTGAAATGGTTGATGAAGAAGAATTAAGTGCCATTGCAATCTTCGAATTGTATTTTGGAAAGCATTATCCCCACATCATTTTTAACCATGTCTTCAATCTCTTTTGTGATCAGGGTTTATAAAGATTTGAGCTCTTTCTTGACCCTTCGTTTAACTTTGGAGCAAGATAAATATAAATATTTATGTATATATAGAATGTGGGAGAGTTCATAAGTGTCTATGCCATTAGTTTACTTTTCATAGTAAGACTGATACTTTTGTGGTGCGTCTACATAGCATTATCCTGATCAATTGGAGGATCTGTACAGCAATGAACCATGATATCTGCATGTTCGGACTAATTATCCAAGCCCACAAACCCTGTAGAAAACACCAAGTTTTATCACCTAGCTCAAATATGAATTTTGATATTAAAACAGAAGTGGTCAACATCACATTGTTATAGGAAGCCTTTCATTGTCTTACAGTTACAGATCACAGTGTGCATAATAGTTACCACAGTAGTGATCTTGATGTTATTAGATTACTATTCAATGTAAACATGTTTTAAGAGTATTTTAACATAACTTCAAGGGATACTAAGCTAACAAATAGTGTTCAGATAATACCATTGCTCGTAAAAACTTGGCACGTCTACATACCGAAATACTGATAAAATAGATACCATGTATTGAATTAAACAATTATCCATTAAGTGAATGGTCTGACTGTAATCACTGACCACTAAAAGCCCAGAAAGGACACAAAGTTTACTCTCCTAGGTCAAATAGGAACCTTGATATGCTGGCCGAAAGGCTTTGGTGGCTATTTTGACGGCCATCTTGGATATCGCCATTAATTTCTTATCTTCATACATTCAAAATGATCTTATTGGATTCCTTTACCCCAAAACCTAGGTAAAGACACAAGATTCAACACTCTAGGACAGATACAAACTGAGTAATATGGTTTAAAAGAATGCGGCGGCCATCTTGGACGCCATCTTGAATTACAGCTTTCTGCCCCACATTTGGAATGTCTACCCAAGTTTTTTTCGATCTCCTAGGGGTGTCCTACAGGAATCAAGAGTCAAATTTCGGGGACATATATTTGCACACAGGACCCCCCTCAGCCCCAGGACTAAATATGTTTAATTGAGTTCAGAATGAAACCTAGTAATCACAAAGAAAAAGTATGATGATCCTGAGCAGAACAGAAATTGGAAATTCTGTTCTTTTCATCAGGAAACTAAAAAAACACAATTTATTCAGAAAACTCAAATTGACATTACATATTCCTGCTTCAGACTTACCGTTTGAATGCAATGAAATATCGTGCGTCAATTCTATAATTGTAAATTTGAGGATTATTCGATTCAAAAGGTTTACTTAACTTCATAATGTACTAAAATGAGTGCAATTTCACTATTGATTTTAATTTGGTAGATATATTACAAGCTATTTGGAAATAATTTTCTCAGCAAAATAGTGTAAATATTATTATTTAAGTAATGTACCAGGTTGGCGGGAATGTCAAAGGTTGTTTGTGTCAAAATGAAAGAAGGTAAATGAAGGTTATGCATGTACTTACCACATGTTTTAAAGATCCCTTTAGGGGGAAATGTCTCTTATGTTATTTGTTGACAAAGCCAATGAATTAGAAGTTTTGATATTTCATCTCGAATGTAATATGTGAATGCATTGACATTTTCTGACATGTACTTTATAAGCAATCTCTCATAAATAAAAGTAACATAGATCATATCATTTTTTGTTTGTTTTAAAATAAGAACCAATCATCGGTGAAATATATATTTTTATAATATTTTTGATATATATAAAGCTAAATGTATCAAAAACACTATAATTCAAAAACAGTTCTTTTTAACATAGAACGAAATCAATTATCAGATACAAACATTTGTCATCTTGTCTTAAAGGGGCAGTAGCAGGTGTTTTGAAATTTTATATTTTCAAATTTTCACTGATAATTGTACTCTAATGCTAAATGTATTATTTTGATAGTGTCAAAAATCACATTACTCAAACAAATAATCCACAGTGAGAGAACAAATTATAAAAATTCACATAAAGTCCATTGGCTGCCACTTTTATGTGAACACCTTTAATTCATTTTCTTAAAGAAAAAGAAAACGCATTGCAGAACGTTACATTTTATATTTGAATTATTACTGCTTCATTTAGTTTTAATACATTGTCTTTCAATTGGAACCATTTATTTTCATTTTCCTGACATCACCTTATAGTCCCCCTAAAATCGTGCTCTGCCCCTTTACAACCGTCGTTCTAAAATCTCTCAATAATAAAGGGACATATTTCTTTTAATGATGTTATTGTGTGGCAGGCGTTTGAAAATACAATTTTATAATAAACTTGTTGTTCATGTAAAGTCTTTCTGTTTTTATTGATATGCTTTTAGATGTATGGTTAATAGTTTCCAGTTGTTCTGCAAGTAGTGTTGTTAGCTTAAGGTTTCTCATGTAGTGGATCAGTCTATTAGCTATATAATAGGGAGGTTGGGTTTTATCTTGTATATTTCTTACAATTAACCCCAATCTGTCCTCCTATTGGCTGATTCAAATCAGTGCACTTACCTCCATATTGCACAACTGTCACAGCACTCAGCACAGATAGACTGACAGACGATTAAAGAGAAAGCTATGATATTCTAAGGTTAGTAATCAATGTAATTGATATCATAAATGTATTTAGTGGTTAAGAGTAAAGTATAACACTTGTATTGCATAAATCATTTATATTTCATAACTTTTATAAAACTTAACTTAGTGTAAATTATCATTGTAAAGGTAATGGTGATTGCCGCTATTTTGAATAAATCTTACAATCTAAATAATTTACTTCATCAATACTATTTTATTCTAAAGTAGGCTTTTATTTCTTTCTCTTCTTTGTATGAATGTTTCTTGAGTATTGTGAAGTGAGGTGAGTGAATGATTATTTTATTTAAATGACGTGTGTGAACTTATCTTTCGACATGTTAGGTCATTATCACTTCTTACTCATGTATTATTTATCATCATGTCAGAATTGTTTGATATTTAATGTACATATTGTATTCAGGACATGATGATGATGATGATGATGATGATAATGCAGTATCCTTGTGGTTAAGGACTGATCAACCCGGAACCACATTCAGGGTATGCTTGTTTGAATATTTTAATGTTTCATGTGTGTTTATATATTTCTGCTATTATGCATATCATGCATAATGTGATGTATGTATTGGTACTGTTGATTATCAAATTGTGGTAATTAATTCGTAATGTATATATTGAGCTTATTGTGTATTACTTCAATAAGTGTTATAATACTTAATGCAAGCTGCATTTATTATCTCTCTTTGCTATGTGTACTATGCCACACATCTCTGTCATAATCATGTATAACGTAATGATTGGTGGCTAGGCATAATGTTTTTGTGTATTATATATGAGGCATAACATAACATGTTTTGCGGTACTGTTTTATGAAATGTGATATTTATTTTAAACATGTTTATGTTGGATTGTGATGTATTTTACATTGTATAACATTATGTGTTGCAGGGTAACTTATCATTTCGTGTGCTTCCATCGCACTTGAGAATAAAACCCTCAAAACCCGTAACCAGTGTTGGTTCTCCTTGACACCCCACGATATCGGTTACAATTGTAACATAATATTTATCACCGGGGAGATTTCTTTTAAAAGTAATATGTATATAGAGATATGAAACGAAATGAAAAACACTTTACAATGTAACTCCAAGACAGTTCTTTTCAACATGGAATGAAATTAATGCACCGAGAGAGTTATCAGACAGTGAATGACCCATTACGCAGCCGCAGATTACGACTCATTTAACATGTAAATACTAGCTTGTGATGCTTGACTTGACACTGAATTCCCAGACAGAAGTTAATTACTGTGTCAGTAGTAACTCAAGTAGCAGTTGATAGAATCGCCTTCTGTAAAACACCCGTGATTTAAGCCCAATTACAACCATTTCTACAAAACATGGCGTTAATTTAAACTGCCTTAGTATGAACATTCTTTTTTCTGTTGAGGGATGATTCACAATTGCTAAACTGTTGTTCAAAATGAGCAATTATATTTGAAAAAACATAATGAAATAATTATTAAAACAGCGTGTTCTTATCTTCGACAAAGAGTCGATGTATTTGTCAATGAAATAATTTTTTTAAGAATGAATATACTTAAGAGTGAACTGTATATACTACTCAAAAAAGGTTAAGGAACACTCAAGTGTTATTCATCATTTACAACTTGAAATTAAATTAATTGTTTAAAGCTGTGCATATTCATACCTGACATCGGAATACTGATTTAAGAGATTTGTTAAAAGTTGATTTTTTGTTTGTTTTAACTTGTTTTCAAAGTTTGAATGAAATATTTCTATCAATGAATAACCAATAAAGCAATATACTCACAAAAGACATGATTACATACATCGATTGAATCAGAACCTACTGACATGTAATGTTTAACCCTTTTCAGCTCAAATACAATTCTAGAAAGGGATGGTGCAACTTAAAATGGACTTGTTTGCAGGCGTTCTGGAGCTTTTGCATACACAGGAAATTATGACATTTGTACGAGGATAAAACTATTGAAAGGATAGAGGAAAATTTATTGTTTGATATGTTTGGACAACTGTATATCCTAATATGTTATAATCTAATAAAGAATTTAAAAAAAAATGTAATGATTTCAGCATACTATATAACTTTAACAAATGTTGTTACTATTTAACGTTAATGTGTGTTGAACGACTTAAGTCATTTTCTCATTGTTTTCTTGTTGAACTTGGCTTATAATAACTTTTTATCAAAGTGAATGGCTAACATCTACTGAACGAGCAGTTTACCCTTTCTTTATCTGTGGTCAGAGCAATGAGGCAACAAACAAAACTGTTGGCAGTTTTCTTATCATAGAAAATCACCCACTATTAACCAAATGTCCCAGTTGACTGAGAACCATTATCCTAACGATGTCTATCAAGTGGCACAACTTTTCTGAACCAGGTTTTACAGAAAGGAATTCAATCGATAGTGTATGTAAATATATTAAAGTTTCAGTCGCTGGTAATATATGGTAACACATTTGTGCCTTGCCCATATTCAGTGATGCCTTTTCATTTGTGGCAATTATACTTTCTTGGATACAATTAAGTAAACTTTTTGTTCACCAGATAGATAAGACAAAATGTGTTTTGTTTTATCATCAATGATAATATATTTATAATTGAACTGAGCGCGTTTTCTTTATTCATGTTTGGTGCAATAATTTGTACGTTGGTACAATAAATTAGAAAGTTATTGGCTCAACAAAATATCCAAATAAGAAGAAAAAAAACTTTCTAGGAGCCGTCATTATGTCACAGAAAAAGGTTGCTCTCAATCCTGAACCATGTACGTTTGACCTAGCTGAGGGTAAGTTTTCGTTGGCACACTACCAAATTGATTTGGTATTTGTAAATGTGAGGTTCTCACAATTATCCATGATGCGCCATTGGCAGGTACATAAACAGTGTCAAGCCTCCTTAATAACAAAATTGTGAGGATGACATTTGCAATCAATGACCACTGATGATCGATAATTCCCTGAGGATTACTTCAATCCAATCGTCTGAGCATCGAGTATTTGGTTAATGTTTGCCTTTAGGACACTGTTATCCAAATAGAACAAGATTTACTTATAAAACTAGGCAAAGCAATTTGGAATGGAATGCCAGTATATAAAGAATTAACCAAATGACCGAACATAAGATGCTATAGCCAGTTGTGAACGTTTACATGTCATTTCATTTTCAAGAATTTACTTCTTAAAGGGGCAGTAGCACATTTATAGGGGGAATATAAGGTCATGTCAGGAAAATAAAAATTAATGGTTCCAATTAAGACATTGTACTTAAACTAATAGGAGCAGTAATAATTCAAATATATAACGTAAAGTTTAGCCATGCGATTCTTTTTTCTCACACAAAATGGCCGCCAATGGATTTTATGTGAATCTTCATACTTTGTCCTCTGACTATGGATGATTGGCTTGTGTAATGAGATTTTTGACACTGTCAAAATAATACATTAAGTACTAATTTACAATTATCAGTGACAAATTTGAAATAGAAAATTCTCAAAAAACGTGCTACTGCCCTTTTAATGTATACGAGTAATTTATATGACTGCGTATAATACAGACTGATAATAAAATATAACATTTAAGATCTAGGTCAGTTTAATTATGTCTAAACAGTACGTTCAAAACAAGGAACAAATCACTATTTAATGTAATCTCTAATGGGACCAAGCTATGACTAGAGAAGCTTTACCACAGATACCATAGTTTGGTTTACAAAATTTGATTAGAAGTTAAAAGACTTATAACTATTCAAGATACATGTGAATGACTTCGGTTTAGGCAGTTACCTATGGCGGCTCCTGTGTATCCTTCAATTTACTACACCCCATTAAGAGGTTAGATAAAATAGATATTCGCCTGCTGATTGCCTGGTGTACATTGATAGATGCAACAAGGATATGTAAAGGATAAATTTAACTTTTTATCTTTGGATATGTTAGTGAACACATCACAGATCGATTATTGCAGATATATATACGTCTAGCTTGGACAAAGGAAAACTGTCACTCATGAAAGAAGAAACATTTCATGTTGAGAGACGAGTGAATTAGTCATTAATTAACGATTGACCGATAAGTCAATATCTCCTATATGCTGAAAGAAAAAGCAATGAAAGGAAATAAGGATGAAGAGCATTGAAGGTAGATAATAGAAAGATAGTCAAATAAATCACTTTATGAACGTTTTAGAAGATACATGTAGATATGCTATTTTATACTGTATGCATTGATATTCAACATCTGCAAATAAAGTTTGAAGTCGTACTTTTATCTGGTTTATTTTATTATATTATGTTTATATATTTTTATACAAATTTTCATAGAAATATTTCTAACAACAAAAGATTGAGGCCAAATATTCTTTTAGAAAAATATGTCTTTACATCATCCTTAATTGAATATTCCGTCTTGGGGGTAATTTCCAAACATCATACACGGGTTAATGATCAAGGCAACATTACGTTTTTTAATAACACACAATTTGAAAGCTTCTCAGTTTTGCAAATGTTTCCAAAATCTTTAAGCGATTAATCTCAAGTGGATTAGTCCTTCCAGACTATTTACACCGAAGGTTCATGGACAACCTTGTTAAGCCAATGACTTGAAGTTAACTAAAAATCGAAGCTAATGTAATCATGCGGTAAATGCTACTATATCAATGTCTGTGGTCAACAGGCACAACCTACGTGTCGAATTGTGACGAATTGTTGCTTGAACGTCAAACAGTAAATAAAGTATCTTTTGTGGTTAGTTTGTCGGCTTTCATAAATTGAACTACCAAATGCACATGTATAGATGTTAAAGCATGCAGGGATTGTGATAACATGTCATGTGATCTTCAGTGACAATATGTAAATAAATATGTTATAAAGTAACAGCATTATCTTTGTTGCAACGTCATATCTCTTAAACAATTGCAGTCAATGTCATTGGGGATAAAGCATTTGCTTATTGTGACAATTATTTTGCAATATCTCAACGGCGGGGTACATTGCCATATTAATGGCAAACACTTGTTTTGATCTGATACCTAAGATAATACCCATTCTCTTCACACAGTGGCAGGTCAAGTCACACCATTATGCAAAATTTAATTTGAAGTCTGATAAGCTACATGTACAGCTGTATTTATTTTACACCAAGGTGCTAATAACGACGTCCAAATTTGATAATAAGACAATACCAGAGAAAATAACAATAAGCTTAAGCTTCCTTAAAGTGTTTGAATGATTTTATAAAAGTATCAAGTATGTCATGTGTATCATGCGTATACTCTGAATGTACATTGCATTGATTATGTTCACCATAGGTGCTTGATTGAGATTGGATTATCAGGTCGCATAACTTCTGTCAGGGATTTTGAAGATCGGGCTTTTGTTCCAAACGCTTCACGTTTGAGACAGCAAGCCAATTTTGGTTGATTAATTTGATGTGCATTGTAAGTGTAAATGCCAGATTTGTATTGATCGATACATGACAAATAATCTCTTCATCACAGACCTGAAGTCTCCAATAGAGACTAAACAACAATACCACATGAGAGAGATTTCCAAAATAATTCTTCTTGAAAACATCTTTTAATAGCGTTAAATTTCAACACATTACAAAGTGACATCATTACACTGTACACTTTATTATCAAGGAGGTTCCAGACAAATATTCTTGCGTATATCTAGCTGTCAGATTAAGAACTAGTAGTCTTGAATATCCTCCACCAAAATTCGCAAAATTACCTTCGAGTCTAATATCACAGGTCAAGGGCCATGACTCCGTACAAAAAGGTTGCATGCTTCTTATTTTCGAACTCGAGGTATTGAATCCCTGTAGTCACAGAGTAAATTTGGTTACTCTGTCTAAAATAGTTTTCGAGAAAATTTGGCCCCTTTAAGATACCCTCGAACAGAACAAGCGGAACAAGGAAATGACTCTGTAAAATGAATTACTAACACCATCAAGGTGTTGATTCCCTGAATCAACACAACAAATTTGCTTATCCTATCCCAAACCCCCTTCCACTTTGTGGCAGGGAAGTATCTGCTCTCTTAGGTTATGTGAATTACATACATGTAAGACATGTTTATCCGTTTTAAATATCTTTAAACTTCAGCATCGAATACCTAAAAAAGTAGGATGATGACTATTTTTATTCATGAAGGGGACTTTGGCTTTGGAGTAGTATCGATGATATCGTAAATTTTTCATAGACTTTTTAAGACAACGTACACGTTCTAGAAATCACTTTTCTGTTTAATAACATAAATGGAAAGCAAGCGGTGAAGGATGATTTTTTGGGTTGATTTTTTAGATAAAACACATCTTCATTCAAACAAGGTCCTAGTTATTTTTCAATCAGTAAATAACATGATCACATTCACCACGCCAATATACAGCCATTTTTCATTTATCATTGGTACATATACAAACTTGTTTAAGACGATTATTATGAATACTAAATAAGGTCTGGACCACTTTAAATGTTGTCAAACTAATAACCTTCGTACGTGTTTGATCTATTTTGCTTTAAACGATAACGTTTTTGTTTGTATCTTTTCCTGTGGAACTATTAATACAATGTTTTGCATTCATACTTTAAATCATGTCTCATGAACATTGAATGTTGTTATTCTAGATCCTTTAGGTCTGGCAATTCAATAAGAAGCTAGAAACATTTCCTCTCGTCTTATCAATTTAACCTTTGATTGATAGTCCATCAGTCAAGATCAATTCAAGTGAAACTGTCTAGTCAGGGTATTAAAGCTATCAATCAACACTAGTTTCGATATCAGTTTCTACTGCTGTCTAAAGTAAAGCTTAGACACAATATTGGTGCCCTGTGGCATATCCTAAATGATGGGATGTGACGTATGTGTGGCCTGTGTCAATGCTCAGTGAATTGAGGCTCCAGAATCAATTATCTGAGCAGTTGATATTATCGAAAAGTACAGCATTGAATTGTCTAAATTCAATTAACACAGGAAGTTACATTAAGGAGTGGAACATTTGTTTTGGTGTTGACTTGTTATGACACATGTTAGATACCAAGTCCGCCTTAAATGCATAATATAACACGGTGATCATGTGATGTCGTGATTGATTATTGGTCAAATTCAAACAAATCAGACGAAAACAAAAACTAATTCAATTTCAGCTTTTTGTCTAATTGATTATCTAATAGGGTGGCAATTGTTTGGTGTTCTTATTCTTTTCCCTGCCTATACTATACGATTCTAAAAATAAACCAGATTTTGTAGACAAATGACGATGAAAAATGTTTCAGTCAGGTTTTATCAAACAAGCGTTGAGAATGAAGAACAGTTATTCCAAACGTCTTGAAATGAAAGCAGCCAGTAAACCGTTATAGATCTCAGAATGTACAACTGACCCTATTCCTTAATGCAGATTACGACTCATTAAACAAGTAAATAATGACTTTATATACTTGGCTTAACACCGAGCTTCGAGACACAGGTTGATTAATGTGTTAGTAGTAGCATTGGTTGATGACAAATATCTATGAAAAACTGAAAGTTCTTTCCAAAGATTTACAACTTTAGACTTAAAGGGGCGAATATTAGGTCATGTCAGGAAAATAAAATTAATGGTTCCAATTGAAAGACAATGTATTCAAATTAAATGGAGCAGTAATAATTATATAAAGTAAAGTTTAGCCATGCTATTCCTTTTTCTCACACAAAATGAATTAAAGGTGTTCACACAAAATGGCCGCCAATGGATTTTATGTGAATCTTCTCACTTTGTCCCCTGACTATGGATGATTGGCTTGTGTAATGATATTTCTGACACTGTAAAAAAATACATTTAGCATTAACTTTTATTATTATTATCAGTGGAAAATTTAGAAAAGAAATTATCAAAATACGTACTACTGCCCCTTTAAAGCTCCTGTGTAATTTATAAGTTTTGCAATTTTGATTGAAATTATTGTAAATACCTAGTGACATATTCGCGGCAAATTTAACGATTTAAGTGCAACTTAGAATTAACTCATGAAAATGCAAAGATTGCAATATTTTCATGTATTATTGATGATTAGGTCTGATGAAAATATACTCCTTCATCTTGAATAGAAATATCGGAATTTATGCCATCATATAATACAAATTGTGGGGCAAATATTTAGAATTGTTTTTATTAAAAACTTACTACATAATCTATCGATAAAGACCTACAACTTTTGATTTGTAATGGGGCATGGTTACACAAGATATAAAAGAAACAATCCAAAATGAGAACTACAGCGGATTAAATTCTATATCTTCTAATCATGAAGTCGTGTTTATGTGGTCCTGTCTATTTAATTGAATCATTAAAAATTGAAATGAATTAGTCATCCTTTTTTTCATTGATTGCATGCAAAGACATTTGTCATGGACGCATGTTTTCACATCTTCACTTGAAATCTTAATTAGCAATGTCATGTCTGCAATCAAATTTCTTCCTTCATGCAAAATTAAGGTTTTAGGAACTATCATTGAATCAATCTCTAGGATTAGCAGCTAGATTAATTAAAGATACAAACACGTGTCGCCTTGTCTTGAAACCGTCGTTCTAAAAATGATGAAGTGGAAGCCAAATAAAACAGTTTCACTTGGTGTTCTTGACAATCATGATATATGTTTGATTGAGTTCAGATTGAAACATATTAACGACAAAGAAAAAGTATGATGATCCTGAACAGAACAGAAATTGAAAATTCGGTTCTTTTTATCAGGAAACTTAAATTCACATTAGATATTCCTGCTTCAGACTTACAGTTTGAATGTAATGAAATATCGTGCATCGATTTCATACTAGTAGATTTAAGGGTTATTCGATTGAAAAGGTTAAATTTACTTCACACTTTACAAAAACGAGTTTAGACATATTCCAAGATATTTGGAAACCATTTTCATGATTGTCAAAGGTTATTTGTGTCAAAACAGCAAAAAGTTAAATCAAGGTTAAACATTTTATTAACATATGTTTTGAAGATTCATGGAAAATCTCTCACATATCAAAGTAAAATAGATCTTACAATGGTGTTTTTTATGCAAATTCAACCAATCATCGGGGAAATATATATCTTAATATAAATATATTTATATGAAAAAAACCTAAATTTATCATAACGCTATAATTCCAAGACAGTTCTTTTCAACATGGAATGAAATTAATGCACCGAGAGAGTTATCAGACAGTGAATGACCCATTACACAGCTGCAGATTACGACTCATTTAACATGTAAATACTAGCTTGTGATGCTTGACTTGACACTGAGCTCCCAGACAGAAGTTAATTACTGTGTCATTAGTAACTTAAGTAACAGTTGATAGAATCGCCTCCTGTAAAACACCCGTGATTTAGGCCAAATTCCAACCATTTCCTACAAAACAAGGTTAAAATTTAAACTGCATATTCATACCTGACATCGGAATATTGAGTTAAGAGATTTGTTAAAAGTTGATTGTTTGTTTGGTTTAATTTGTGTTCAAAGTTTGAGTCAAATATTTCTATCAACGAATAAGACAACGTACATCTTTTGAACCAGAACCTACTGACATCATATGATTTTTAATTGATAATCAAACGAGGCTTATATTTAAGTTGAAGGTTGATTGTAATTATACGGAGCTAGGAGATAGTACAGAGGGATTACACGAGATTGCACAAGCGGTCACGTGACTTCATACTTTAAATATGTTGATGGTCAAGGAGATAGTTGATTCAGGGTGGGAGATTAATCCCGAGGTGGGCGTGTAATCCCTCTGTACTATCTCCTAGCTCCGTATAATTACAATCAACCTTCAACTTAAATATAAGCCTCGTTTGATTATCAATTATACTTCGCTAGGAGAATAGTACGGGATTCCACGAGATGTTCAAAGCTTGACCATTAACAACAAAACACATGAATGGATTAAACGTTTAATCATTCAGAAAACAAAGTGTAACCGTCTCAGATAACAGACGTACAATGGCATGAAGACTATCTTTTTCCTTTAAGGATTGAATTTGCAAATACATGCGTATCAACAATGGGTTTCTTATAAAACCTGGCAAAAGTCCCGGAACCTGTCCATCCTGCTGTCTGCAGAATGACCTTCAGGGGAGTGTTCATGAAACTGGCTTTACTGGTAGCAGCCGATCTCACTGAATGAACAGTGAATATCTTCACATCAATACCTGCCTGTATCATTACAGTCTTAATCCAACGAGAAATGGTATCTTTAGACACACGTTTATGAGGCTTTTGGTAACTAACAAACAGTCTTGTCTCAGTTCCTCTGAGAGACTTAAATCTCGAGATATATTCTCTCAGTACAGTCACAACACATAAACCCCTATCTGGCACAAATGCAGGAATGCATATATCTGCTTGATGGAAACCTGGTCTCGAGGTTTTCAGCAACTCCTGGAAATTAATGGTGATCCCAGAATTTCTAACAGTCAGATAATCCAAATCTAACATGTGCAGGCTCTGTATTCTCTGGCCTGACAAAATAGCAATAAGAGTAACAAGTTTAAGAGTCAAAATTTTCAGCGATAAATTTTTCGCTGGGGATAGAGTACGAAGATAATTTAACAAAACGTCAGTATCCCAGATAACTCTTGATCGGGGAATTGAAGGTCGCAACTGAAACATTCCTTTAAGTAGTCTCAGAACAAGGGGATGAGTCCCTATAGGCCTTCCATTGTCACAGAAAATAAAACATGATAGTGCACAACGTGCACTGTTAACAGCACTGTAACTTGCTCCTGTGTCAAAAACCTCTGACAAAAAATCCAATACTTCTACCACATCGGGTGAAAACGCACTCGTACCCCTTTTGTCACAAAACTGTATCCATCTTCTGATGTATGACTGGTACTGTCTTTTAGTGGAGTCCCGCCATGACGACATGATAATGTCTGTAGCTCTCCGCGAAACGCCGCAGTTCTTGAGGGATCTCCTGACAACCGGCACACACACAGACGGATCTTTTCCATCGTTGGGTCTAGCCTCGACCCTGCTGGAGACTGTAAGGTCGTCCTCCCCCTGGGCAACAGAAAAGGACAATTAATAAGCAAGGCATTCATTCTTGAGAACCATGACTGGGTTGTCCATAACGGTGCAACTAAAACCATCTCCCCTTTATCAAACACTAGCTTTTGCAACACTCGGCCAATCAAAGCAAATGGCGGAAAGGCATAATACAGCTCTCCCCCTCCCCAGTTCAGCGTGAACGCATTAATGTGACATGCCCCTGGATCAGGTTTCCAAGCTACATATTTATCTACCTGGCTATTGAGCCTTGATGCAAAAAGATCCATGACTGGTAAACCAAACAACTTTGTTATGCAAATAAACAGCTCTCTATTTAGCATCAATTCAGTATTGTCATGTAACTTTCTAGATTGTCTATCTGCTTCAACATTCATCTTTCCCGGTATATAGGTTGCTTCCAACCATATATTTCTGTCCATGCACCATGTCCATATTTTTCTAGCTATGGAATTGCAACTCGGTGACTTGCCCCCCATGTTGACAACATAAGATACAGCTACTGTATTGTCAATTTGGATGAGAATGTGACAATCATGATTATCATTACAAAAAGACTGGAGGCTTAAAAAAGCTGCCATTAATTCGAGTTCATTAATATGGCATGTCTTTTCCTTCTCAGACCACTGGCCCCCAGTAGTTTTGTGTTGAAATACTCCTCCCCACCCTAAACCTGACGCATCTGATTGCAGTATGATAGTGGGATTGGACTTGAGATGAGATCTAATTTACCTTGTTCTGAGATTCTCATTCGCTCGTCATAAGCACCCTTGGCTTCCCTCAAGGCTGCTGATTTTTCATTGTCGAGCACTCTGTAGAAAAGAGGACCAAATGTAACGGCTGGAAAACTAGCGACCATCTGACCAATAACTTCTGCAAGTTGTCTAATAGTAAGGCATTTTGATTCCAATATCTTACGACATGCACTTGCCAATCTAGCCTTCTTTTCACTGGTCAATTCTACAGTCATTGTGACAGAATTTAACTTGAAACCAAGAAATATCAACTCTTGTGAGGGGACAAAGATTGACTTCTCTGGATGAATCGTGAAACCTAACTTGGAAAATAAATCAACAGACTTTGTAACGGTCTCGTTACATTCTTCAATAGTCTCCCCTAAAAGGAAACAATCGTCAATGTACACTGTGATCAAATGACCCATTTTTCTAAGATAGGAAAACACAGGTTTAGTGATTTTTGTGAAAATACGAGGAGCTGACGTAAGCCCCATAGGTAGGCATGTAAATTGATACAGCTGTCCTCGCCAAGAAAATTTTAAAAATTTCTGATGAACTTTATCTATTGGCACTGTATAATAGGCATCCTTCAGATCAATAGAAGCCATATAACAATTTGGAATCATAAGAGCTAAAGCCGTATGAACTGATTCCATCTTAAAGTGTCTGTACACAATGAACTGATTGAACTGGGACAAATTCAAAATAACTCTATAAGTCTGATCTTTCTTTTTTCTCAGAAAAATGTTAGACACAAACTGCCCTTTCTCCTGTTGAGATTTACAAATAATATCTCTGTCCAAAAATTTTTCAATTTGACTGTCTATAATAACAGCTTCTTCAGAGCTAAATGTAATAGGCTGTATAGGTTTTACTTGGTCTGGTATTGATTCAAATTCTAGCCTACAGCCACTAATGTTGTCTAAAATATGCCTGTCTGAAGTAATATTCAGCCAATCATCTCTGAACTTTTTGAGATTGCCAGCTTTAAAATTAGCAACTTTTTCATGCAATTCTGTCTTAAATTTGTCTGATGTAAACAGGCTTACCTCGCTACTTGAGCTGTCTTGGGTGTTCTGTCCTACTTCGGACCTCCCCCTCTCTTCTTGTAGTGGCCTCCTCTGGTGTCATAACTCTTCTGCTTTCCTAAAAAAGCTGGCGGACTCCTGTGGAACTTTCCATGTCCTGGCGCATTGGTCGATTGAGCATAGTAACCGCCCTTTCTGTATGCCGGTCTAGCATTATGCTCGTAAGCCATTCTAGCCCCAATCTTGTGAGTGTCCTGAATGTCCTTGATCGACTTGGACAAATCGTCACCGAAAAGTTCGGTGGTCACGGTAGTATTGTAACACAACTTCCGATACTGAACATTCAAGTCAGGCCTGATCAGATCCCGTCTTCTCTGATTTAGTTCCTGTAAACCATTACTGAGAAGAGCAATGGAATCAAACAGTTTCTTCATACAGTCATTAGCGTCACCTTTTGACAACTCAGCTCCTGCTTTAACTTGCAGAAAAGTGTCTAAAACACTTATGATGGGGAGACAAGCCTTGTTGACACGATTCTGAATTTTCTGCATTCTGATATTACGGGATTTAGTTTCAGCTGAAATAATGTCCCATATCTCACGGTTCACCATCGGAGTTACAATCTCCACGTTGCCCGGATTCTTGTATTTCATCATGGTGTCTTTCATTTTCTCGTCACCAAGCTTTTTCCCAAACATATCCTTCAGAATACTTGCCAACTTGGCAGCCACTTCTGGCCCTGAAATATCCCCAAGTTCAAAGTCCTGGGTGATTTCCCCCAATAAATCGGTATTCTGTGGTTTCACACCTTCATTCTCAGGACTGTCTTTCAGAATGTCATCAATCTGGGATTCGACACTGGCGGAATTATCAGCACTCGCCTCTTGACTAGTAGTCGCGTTCAAGTCAAACCTCACGCGTTTCTGGCTTGGCTCAAAGTAATCCTCATTATCGGATACAATGGGCTGGGCTTCCAACTTGTCAATTCTGTCGTTAATCCGTGTGAGCTGGGAGAGAATTGTCTCTAAAGCGTCGTTACTCTCAACACGTGGTTCGCTGGGCGCCATTACAGACTGAGAAGCCGGTGGCTGGTCGTCAGTCAAACTCGAAGAGCCGCTACGAACCGTTGACATAATTGTCGTCTCATGTCCAGGCGTGCTAATTGTAGACACGGGAAGTGTTGTTTGTTGCTTCTCTTTACGTTTTCGGTCACTCATGTCGAACTTGAGTTGGAAAATTCTTTCACGTAGAGAGAACGAAAAATGCCACGCCTGATTCCAAGCGTAACCGAATGTGCTATGAAGTCACGTGACCGCTTGTGCAATCTCGTGGAATCCCGTACTATTCTCCTAGCGAAGTATAATCCTTATTGGCTCAAAAACTGTTCTAGAAAAGGATGGTGCAACTTAAAATGGACTTGTTTGCAGGCGTTCTGGAGCTTTTGCATACAAAGGAAATTGTGACATTTGTACGAGAAGAAAATTATTAAAAGGATAGAGGAAAATTTATTGTTTGATATGTTTGGACAACTGTATATCATAATATGTTATGATCTAATAAATAATTGTGAAAAACATGTAATTATTTCAGCATACTATATTACTTTATGTAATGTTGTTACTATTTACCGTTTGTGTGTTTTTATGCGCATGACGTCTGTTGAACAACTTTAGTCATTTTCTCATTATTTTCTTGATGTACTTGGCGTATAATTACTATTTACCAAAGTGAACGGCTAACGCCTGTTGAAAGAGCAGTTTTCCCATTCTTTTTCTGTGGTCAGAGCAATGCGACAACAAACAAAAATGTTGGCAAGTTTATCAACATAGAAAATCACCCACTATTACCCAAAACTTTACAGTGTTGATCGAGAACAATTATTCTAACGATGTCTATCAAGTGGCACAACTTTTCTGAACCAGGTTTTACAGAAAGGAACCCAATCGATATTGTATGTAGATATATTAAAGTTTCAGTCGCTGGTAATATATTGTAACACAGTTGTGCCTTGCAGATATTCAGTGATGCCTTTTCATTTGTGGCAATTATACTTTCTTGGATACAATTAAGGAAACTTTTTGTTCACCACATAGATAAGACAAAATATGTTTTGTTTTATCATCAATGATAATATATTTATAATTGAACTGAGAGCGTTTTCTTTATTCATGTTTTGTGCAATAATTTGTGTGTTGGTACAATAAATTAGAAAGTTATTGGCTCAACAAAATATCCAAATAAGAAGAAAAAACTTTCTAGGAGCCGTCATTTTGTCAGAGAAAGGTTGCTCTAAATCCTGAACTATACGTTAGAGGGTAAGTTTTCGTTGGCACACTACCAAATTGATTTGGTATTTGTAAATTGTGAGGTTCCCGCAATTACCCATGATGCGCCATTGGCAGGTACATAAACAGTGTCAAGCCTCCTAAATAACAAAATTGTGAGGATGACATTTGCAATCAATGACCACTGATGGTAGATAATTCCCTGAGGATTACTTCAATCCAATCGTCTGAGCATCGAGTATTTGGTTTATGTTTGCCTTTAGGACACTGTTATCCAAATAGAACAAGATTTACTTATAAAACTAGGCAATGCCATTTGGAATGGAATGCCAGTATATAAAGAATTAACCAAATGACCGAACATAAGATGCTATAGCCAGTTGTGAACGTTTAAATATCATTTCTTTATCAAGAATTTACTTCTTAATGTATACGTGTAATTTATACGACTGCGTATAATACAAACTGATAATAGTGTTAAAATATAACATCTAGGTCAGTTTAATGATAACATTACGTTCAAAACAAGGAACAAATCACCTTTTAACGTAATCTCTAATGAGACCGAGCTATGACTAAAGAAGCTTTACCACAGATACCATAGTTTGGTAAACGAAATTTGTTTAAACGTTCAGGCAGCCACCTGTGGCTGCTTCTGTGTTTCCTTCAATTTATTCAACACCATTAAAATGTGGGGGGTTTAACGCTGCTTTCAAGAGTATTTTACTTATATCGCGGCTGCTAGTATTATTGCAGGGAGAAATCCCGCAACACCATTGTGGCTATGCATTGCGGTGAAATCTGCGAGCATCGGCTGGAACTAGCTAACCATAGGTGTTACTACGCTGAAATTCAGTGTAGCATTGCACCCAAACCTTACAGCGTGTAGAACAGTTCATTACTGCAGACAAAGTTGCCGAAGCCGAACGCGCTAACCACTGCGCTATCACGCCCCTACCCCCTCCATTAAAATGTCGTATAAGACATTGAAAATCTTGCATCTTCGCCCCCTAGTGGAGGTGATCACCTGGTGTACATTGATAAACGCAACGAGGATATGTAAAGGATAAATTTAGATTTTTACCCTTGGGTATGTAAGTGAACACATCGAAGATCGATTATAGCAGATATATGTACGTCTAGCTTGGACAATGGAAAACTGTCATTCATGATAGAAGAAACAGTCATGTAGAGGGACGACTGAAATAGCCATTGATTAACTGGGAAATCAAATATCACCTATATTCTGAAAGAAAAAGCAATGAAACGAAATAAGAACGAAGAGCATTGAATGTTTTCCCGAAATATTTCAAATATAGTAAAAAATAACACTTTATAATCGTTTTAGAATATAGATATATTATATTTTCCTTTATTCATTGTTATTCAAAACCCGCAAATTAAGTTTAAAATCGTTCTTTGTCTGGTGTATTATATTATATAATAATTATTATACATTTTCATATGAATTTTGAAAAATATGTCTTTAGATCATCCTTAATTTAATATTCCGTCTTGGTGTTGTTTCTGATCCCAAACATCATACACAGGTTAATGATGAAGGCAACATATACGTTTTTTAATAACACACATTTCGAAAGCTTCTCAGTTTTGCAAATGTTTCCAAAATGTTTAAGCGATTGATCTCAAGTGAATTAGTCCTTCCAGACTATTTACCCTGAAGGTTCATGGACAACCTTGTTAAGCCAATGACTTGAAGTTAACCAAAAATCGAAGCTAATGTAATCATCCGGCAAATGTTACTATATCAATGTCTGTGGTCAACAAGCACAACCTACGTGTCGAATTGTGTCGAATTGTTGTTTGAACGTCAAACTGTAAATAAAGTCACTTGTGGTTAGTTTGTCGGCTCTCATAAATTAAACTATCAAATGCATATGTATAGGTGTTGAACATGCAGGGATTGTCATAACTTGCCATGTGATCTTCAGTGACAATATGTTAATAAATATGTTATAAAGTGACGGCATTATCTTGGTTGCATTTGCAAATATGTATAGAATTTAGAATATTTATGTTTCACCCTCATACCCCCAATTTGCAACCTATACAGCACACCATTCATAAAAAGTGTTAGTTTCATTTTTACACTCCAACATATTTGAATTTGCAGAATCTTTGCAACATTTGCTTGTGTTTGGAAATAATAAAAGAACTATTCAAATAATCTTATCAATTTGTTTGATTTCTTGAAAACAGACAATGCTACAAATACTAAAGATTACACTAACATATAGTTTAAGTTTTAATTATTCTTTTCTATTCCCCTTATCTTTGAACATACCTTTACAACAATAATATGGTCACATTCCTCTTGACAGAAAAACCCAATTTCAACAAGGCGATATAATATAATTTCAAATCTACATCTCATTGATCATGTAACCTTATTGATTTTTTTCTTACAAAATACGACGTTTGTTAAATGTTATAAGAAAAAACCCCAAAAAAACTAAAGTTGATAGAGTAAGAATTACACAATCAAATAAACCCTGAGAGTTTTCTTAAATTAAGTTATCAAACTAATTTTTTTTACTGATCTTCCCCTACCGGTATGTGATTTAAAAAGAGTGAATTAAGCAAGAAATCAATACCTTGTGCATTTATCTTTTCCCTCACTTTTGTTGTTCTGTGAGATGGATTTGTAAATGAATCATTTTCTATTTCCCAAGTGAGTTGCAGTTGCACCTTTTGGTCAAATTGTGCACTGACTATATTTAGTGATATAACTTATTTACTGATACTTACATTATCATTTGGAGTTTGCATTCATTCATAGAAGTAGCCATTTAAATTTTATTCCCATTTGTCTAGGGTCAATAGTTCTTTTGTTTCATATTTGTATGTTTTAGTACTTGCACTAAATGAAAATGCTGTTGATAAATTGGAAACTCGTTTGTAAAGTTCATCTTTATCTCAAAGTTATTCTAAATTTTCACAACTTTTTATGATATAGCAGAACATTTTTCTGGATATAAAGACATTCCTCTTTAGAATAATACCTTTTTGATCTTCAGTGAATTAATCTTTCACAATGACACTATCTCTTCCAATCTCAAACTCAAATATTCATGGAGCGTGCTATTACATACTTCATGTCTGATTGCATACCGACAAACTTGAATTCCATTATCAAATGCAGTTCGTGCAGTAATGCAGCTGAAATAAAGTTTCAAAGTTGGAATTTACTTTCCCCACATCTTTGATCTCGTATGATTGTCAGTCTATATCTTGTCTGTTCGTATATACACCCACCCTTGTATGAAAGCAATGAGATATCTATTCATAAACATTTGAAACCTTCATGCATGCTATACCCTCCTCATCTGACAATCCATTTCAATTGTTCTTTGTTGTCATCATAATTTAATTGTAGAATGACTCAGAACTGGTGTCAATATATTTTATAGATTATATTCTCATCATTCACGTTATGGATTAGATTATGTTGAAAACAATTCTTCTTTGGGACGACTGTTTATTTGCTTTTTTATTTATTTTTATATTGCAAATGCCATCTTTGTCCTTTGGGTCTGTGGGTTCAGAAATAAACTTTCTGTAACTAAATGATTCCTTCATTCAATCTTCTTGCAAGTAAGTGATGAAGCATCAGACGATGTCATATTTAATTACATAACGCTACTTTCTACTGACTTATCATGTCAGCCATAAAATGATATGGCATTTTATACATACTCGCTGTGCAACTTGATTTGAGTACTGTTTTATAACGTTCGCGTAATCGGGAATACATTTGAGTTAATTGTCGTTTGGTTATTTGAAAAAGAAAGGTGAAGACAGACAAAATATTTTAGCATATATCATAGGTTTCAGATGAATCGTTATAGTTATATTATTGGCTGCAACATGTGGATTGCGTTTCTTTTTACGTGACGTTTTTTCACAGGTGTACAAGGAAAGGTTAATTAACCTTTATTATTTATCCCGCAATAAACCTTTTTCATTGTAGAATAGAGTGTAATCAATGTTACAATATTGTGCTTAACAACATACTGAAACAGTCATTCGAGCAACTTATCAAAACTAAATAAAGGTAACACGTAGGTTTGGATACATTTCATTTTACTCTTATGTAACAAAATCAATAAAGAAATTATAAATATTATACACAATGAAAACCGCCACATAAAACTAGATACGGCCGATTGGTTCAGGTTTCACCCCCATATGTAGCTAAAAAAGTGTTAAGGCTTTCTCCCTGCAATATCACTCCCAACCATGACATCAGTGAAATACTCACTAAAGCGAAATTGACCCCATTCACCTTGAATGATAGGTTCGAGTGCATTTAATATATGTATGAACGGATAACGTAAAAGTAGATGTTATTTTTGTATTCAATCAGACTCTTAGTCTGTATGTATATCCTTATCATCTGAAGATTGCAAATCTAATAGTGCCTCGCCACTCTTCATGCGCTTGGGCATCATCTTCTAAAGGTACCCTAAAGCTACTCTAACTTGAATGAAACCACGCACATGCAACTTGCTATGTTCAAACACGTATCAAATGAATCGTCTTATGTATGCTTTACCAAAATAAGGATCACATCATTACTATACTACGCGACTTTCAATTTCCATTTATGAATTGAAGTTATTTTTAAACCTTGAAACCAGAGTACAATGAACAATGTACAATGTATGTGAACATACACACATTCACTTACCTATTATTGTTTTCCAATATTTATAACAAAAAGTGATATATAAAATCTTAAATTTTGATAAAGCAGCAATTGTTGATACACAACAACCTTCCCAAGGAGGAAAATGGAGTTAGAGGCGTTATTTGTTTTCCTCCTTTCCTTTCAACAATCTCTGCACATATAATTTGTCAATGACATCAAAGGAAATTCTGTATAAACATGCTGTGATTATTTTATAACAGGACATAAAATGTTAATCTGCCTATGGCTAAAGCATTTCTTTGCTTTTCTTTGATATTTACATTGATTCCTTTAACAAGCTGCTAACTCGCTCACCCTGTAAGAACATGATATCAAAGAGAATTCATATACATCTATGAAGATGCTTTATATAACAAACATTTTTATGAATATCACTTTCTAAAACGCCAAGCTTCATGTGGGAGAAGTATTAACGAATCTAATAGATAATTTTGAATTATTTACGTAAACCAAACCCGTATTGTTCTAACTTATTTTTGGAATGTAAATTATCATTTCTTTTAACTCTTATCTTACTTGAAGAACAGTTTTAGTATACATTACCTTCTATTTTAAAGGGGCAATAGCACGTTTTTAGGGGGAATATAAGGTGATGTCCGGAAAATGAAAATTAATGGTTCAAATTGAATGACAATGGAGTTAGAATGTATTTGAACTAAACGGAGCAGTTATAATTCAAACATATAACTTAAATTTAGTCATGCTATTCCTTTTTTATACAAAATGAATAAAAGTTGTTCACTCAAAATGGCTGCCAATGGATTTTATGGGAATCTTCATACTTTGTCCTCTGATTATGGATGATTGGTTTGTTTAATGAGATTGTTGACACTGTCAAAATAATACATTTATCATTAACTTACAATTACAATTATCAGTGACAATTTTCAAATATAAAATTATTTAAACACGTGCCACTGCCCCTTTTAAGGTCATCACTTAAATATAAGTTCATGAAAACGTCAGTGTGAATGATGTTATGCACATGGTATGTGTTTAATGTTTCTTGTCTGTACATATATTTGTCTGTATAGTTCTCTGCAAGCATCTCTGGACATTAACTTTTCTACACAAGTGAATGCACTTAAAATAATGTTTAACATTAATTTAACACTCGTGGAATATGATTAAAATGTAATTCTACATACCATAATTTCCACAAAGCCCAAACCCGCAAATCTTATAAAACGATGATAAATATTACAATATTACCATGGTAATAACATATATCATTGTTATCATGAATAACTCATCAGAGAGGTATCTCAGTATTGCCATGGTAATGACATATTTTATTATAAATAAAACCTTGTTTCTCATTACAAAGAGAAAGGCCGTCAATATTGTCGATACATACATGTATGCTCTCATGATACATATCCTGTAAGTACATGTGTAAGTAAAACCGACAAGCAGGTGATTTAAGGGAAACCTAGTCGTTACGTTTTGTAGAATGGTGTCAATGTTGCCATTTCACACCTCCTTAAAAGAAATGTATAAAGCTAAGCAAAGTGGGTGACATTTACAGAAAGTGCATTTACATGTAAGAGGGGAATTGACTGACTCACTGGGAAAAATCAGAGAATACACGTCGTTTGATCTCAATGAAGTACTGATTCTTAACAGGACAGCGCCATTACCAATATAACACAGTCAATGTTTACATTTCTTTTAGAATTTTAGTGCATCAGATTTACTATAAAACAATACATCAAATAATTTTAATGTATTTTGCCTCTGTGTGATATCACTTTAGCAGAAACAACGTTACACAATTAATCATTGAAATGTACATTTCAAACATTTAATTATCAATCATCTCAAACATTGAGTAAACTTCTGACTCAAACAGAATAATTTTAATGTATTTTGCCTCTGTGTGATATCACTTTAGCAGAAACAACGTTACACAATTTATCAATGAAATGTACATTTCAAACATTGAATTATCATTCATCTATCAAACATTGAGTAAACTCCTGACTCAAACATAGAATAAGAATGATATATTTACTCACTGGCAAGACGAATGTATCCTTATCATATGTGTGTATTGTATGCATGCATTAATGTCTCCCTCTAAAACTGTAGAGAGGTTATCCTTAAATATCAGTTGTCCTTTGTACTGATAATCCTTGACAGAATGTACTGTATTGGTTTAGCAGGTAACAGTAACGAATAAGACATATCAATGTGTTGAGATTACTTAACCTAGTCATTGTTTGGCTTAATTGCTTGTCATCAAAATAAACTGCAACCTACTTCAAGTTCTTTATCAAATTTGTTATCAATGATTTTGCCAGGCATTATTTGGGGGACTTTTGTTTGTCTTACAACAAACATTTAACAAATATAATGATGTTAATCAGAGACATACAACCATGCAATATCTTATAAAGTGCATTTGTAAACATGTATTCGAATTCGAATAAGATGATTGCAACCTGTTAAGGTCAATACTTAGCTTCATCAAGTCGAAATAAATTGAGCTACAAATTATTTGAGATTTTTGTAACTATTGGCTGAAAGACATTTTATTTTAGTCTTGCCATATAACTTTCATATACACCTTCAGGACAAAGTTTTTAATCTGAAATGTAGCAGAGGAATGGTTTGTTTTGTGTCCACGTTAAAATATTACCGTCTGTTTCTTCATCAATACTACACAGAATTCCAGCGTAATACCACCCATTGTTCGCTAGTTCCAGCCGATGCGCGCAGGTTTCACCGCAATGCATAGTCACAATGGTGTTGCGGGCTTTCTCCCTGCAATAATACTAGCAGCCGCGATATAAGTGAAATACCCTTGAAAGCGGCGTTAAACCCCACATCACCTCACCTCACCTACTTCATCAACAGTGTAGTTTAAACCACCATAAAGTTGTAATAAAAGAACCTATTTCCATCTCTCATCAAACGTTTTGTTCACACTATGTTAAACTATTTTCATAAATCAAATGTTCAGAACTTTAATGTTGATGTGAATCATATTCTGTAACAGCTCTATGCATCATACGCTAAAATCACAAATATGTCAGACCATCAGTTTACAATGTTATTTTCTGTATGATGTTTCTGTAAGGTCATATAATATCATTTTGTTGTAAGCAAACAAGAGAAAGCTGCCATTGTATAAAGTCAGGTTGAGATCAAGTGATATGTTAGGAGAACGAAGCATCTCTTCCCACAGAGGCAGATCAAGTCATGATATGTTGATTCAGCCTCTGTTCCAATACGCCGAAATCCGTGGGTTCAGGCAGTTTCCCATGGCGTAAAAAATGCACCACAATCCATTTGAATTTCTTTTGCATGGAAAGGGTGGTTCATTTCACAATGCCTTTGCCATGTCTCAGTTGAAAAAATTATGATTTAAGAACAGCGTCGCTGATTGCACAACTAACTTTGATTGGCTCCAATCAGGAGTCTCTCATTCTAGCCAACAAAGACGGCGTAATAGAACAGAGGCTGTATCAACATTTCAGGACTTGGTCTGCCTCTGTGGGGAGAGAATGACGAATTATGATCTGAGAACACTTTTAAATAAGAGTATGTAGAAGTATCCTGTTAAATCAATTAAACAGTTTATCGAAATTGAAATATTCTGTATCAACATTTCATGACTTGATCTGCCTATTTCGGGAGAAAATGCGAAGAATCATGTGACCATATATAAGTTAACGTCTGCTGTTTCATCACTGGTGTGTAATCAGACAGGAGAAAATGAAAGAATGAACCATTCAATCTACCGTCAGACGTATGGCAAGCACAGAGGGTAAACAATAACCATACATCAATGGATCAGGAATAGACATCTCATCTGTGTCTTGACCATTTCATCAAGTATTTTCTTCATATCTGCAGACAAACCAAGTTAATGAAAACAAACTTGATATTACCTACCACTTTGGTGAACATTAATTCTAGATCAATTGTATGATGTTTGTATGCATGGAATAAGTTTTGGAAACTTTTCAAAGGCAATGTACAGTGATTGATTCAGTCTGGAGTCAGTCGAAACTAAGTTAAATAGTTCATTTCTGATTGCACACAAGTAAATTGGTATTCAATGATATAATGTCGAATCTGCAACTATAAAATGTTCTATGAACACTGTGGTCTTGCTTACATGAGTTGGTTTCTGTCGATTAAATTAAACTGAGGTATTTTTCCTATAGGCAAGTTGTATATATTAAATTTTATAGTAAGCGTTACGATATTGTCTCATGAAGGACAGAAATTACACATTTGTCTCCATTCTACGAAAGTGTGGTACAAACAATTATATTTTACCCAAATTATGTTTTGGGAATTTATACTTTTCCTTTATACAATAGTGATTTTATAAAAAATAATAAAATTCCCAAAAAGACATAGCTAGTTTCATAAAAGCTGACATTGCTTACAAGTCTATATGTGCATTTTCATTGACTTCTACATAAACCACAACAGCAATTTTGATGGAATCTTAACCAAGTGTAGTATTTTAGTTTCTATGATCACTTAGGAAAACGGGTATATAAAACAAAATATCTTTGTTGATTATAACCAAATATTTCTAGCTGTAAACATTTTAGCAACTTTCAAATTATCAAAAGAAAGTAATCTTATGTCAGTTTTATCGACGTTGCTAAAGCTATTTGAATATAAACTATGTGACCATAAATTTGATAAATGTGAATGTCATTCATAAATGAGAAAGGAACCAGTTTCAACACTGAATGTTTTAAAATGATGTTCACCTTTTTCACTAATTGTTCAATGTTAATTCTAGGAAGTCTTGCCTAAAAGAGAATTGCTTACAATTGCAATTTCAAGTCATCTTTAAAATATATTATATCGCTGTTTTGACGTTAACGTTACTTCTGGTAAAGTAGATACACGATTTAAAATACCAATAATAACGTTTCCAAACATCATACAAATTTCAAAATATGGAACCTATGAAAAATTAATAAATACATTAAAATGTTTAAAGATAATCACGACTGCAAGTTGATGTATTGTTTTTTTAAACAAATATGAAATCCAAGTTTTACTGATGTTTTGATGATTAGGTAGCTGTATTTATGATTTCTGGTAAACTACCTGACTGAGAATAAATTCCATAATTAGCTATAACAAAGACTTCTACTGATAATAAGATATTTTACTTGAAATATCTAATGAGAAAGAAGCCTATTTCAACTTATCGAATTCAATCATATCATCATACTTAGAAATAAGATGTATGAGAATGTCAGTTGTTCAAATTCAACATTAAAATGCGTCCCAAAAGAGGTTTCACATGCAAATATCATTATTGAATGTAGTCTTAGACAACCATATTAAAGGAACAGTGGCTAGGTTAGTTATATCGACATAGTATTTGTTTAAATAACCCAAATACGTTTAAGTTAACGTTTAAACTTCAGAGGGTCAAATATATCAGAAGAAACCCAGATTATATTATAATCAAGCAAAAAACACTAGCTGCCATTTTTGTGTTAACATCTCTTATTCATTTGAGATTGTAAAATGGTTTCACGTAGCTTAAATTTCGTGCGAGTCCTGATTCTTTTTTTATTTTAAAACAACGTCTTGCAATTAGTTAAAACTATTATTGTTATTGGGAGATCACTGTATTGGCTACAATATAATATTTTCAAGACAGGAAAACGAAGGGTTCAAATCCATGCTCTAATACTTTATAAAAAAGAAAGTTCTTTAAGTTCTATCAAAGGACTTCCCGTCAAAATATGCAAAAACATCCGCCTGTCTTTCTGTCTTCGAAAGTAAGATGGAAATCATAACTCAGTTCACGTTTTCTCTTTGTCATTTGTCTTAATACGGTAACATACAAATATCTTTTTAATGTTTCAGAAATAAAATACAATAGCCATTATGAAACTAATCGCACAGACACACGATGTGTTATTTGTTTTTATTACCCATATAGTTAAAAATAAATAGTGACATATTTTCAATGTGAGCACATGTGCACATATATCACTATTGCATATAAACGATTCTTGTAGCGCAAGTCCCCATATATTCACGTCTGTGATGTCAGAAACCATTGTTTCTGACGTCACAGTAGGCCGTCGGAAGGGAAGCAGGCAATTTTCTGGATATTTTTAAGAAAATAAAATGGAATGGAATCGGTAATAAAGAAATTATAACCCTCGGATTTGTGTCACATGACTTTTACAAACTCGTGCATATTTGGGTATAACTCTCGCTCTCGCTCAGCCGCTAGGGTAATAAAAAAAATTCACACTCGTTTCGTAAAAGTCATATGACACACTTCCACAGGTAATACTCTTTATATTGTTACAAAAATTAAGCTATGAACAAACTATTGGGAAGTAGTTGTATAATATTTCTAAATAACAATGATATTAACATTCCCGCATATGAAACAGTAGAAGACGGAATATCGATCGATTTAGATTCATATTGGCGTAGAACGGTAAAGTGAATTTCGAATAAATACATCCAAGAAAATAGATGGAACGGAAAACAGAACTGTTGAGCGACTATCAACAGAGTAAATAGATAACGTGAAACGTATACACTGTCCCCAACAGAGGTCGTACTTCTCCTGTTTACAAATGGAGGTTATGCGTTGTGTCAAGCTTACAAACATTGTTCTTCTCCTACCCCTCACTACAGAAACCGTGTTAAGCAGAACAAGAAACTTCATATACAGGAAGGATGAAGTTCTGGAATCTTCACATCACCTTTATCTGCCAAGAATCAAGTGTAAATCACCTATACATTGTGCTGTAGCGTGTATGTCCACCTCTGGCTGTGTCATTGCAGATCTGGATTCTGGGAAGAAGCAGGTTCAAGCCCATACAATCAAGACTCCAATGTTACGAAATTATGTTGAATCTCATGGAAACAAATTCGATGTGCCAGAAGCGAAACAAGTTGAGTCTCTATTACTCACCTCAAAGCGTGCACGATACAGGCACCTTTATAAGGTCTTATTGAATACCAACACAACAGAGAAGACAGGAATCGTTATGATACATTCAAATTATTCGGTTGCCTATGAACGAAAATCCAACATGTTCTTTTGGTTGGAGGAATACGGAATATTCAAACAATCACTTGAGTCTAACTCGAGAAAAATAAAATATAAGGGTTGCAAAGGCGCTCATGATTTGAATATTTACAAAGACAAAATGATATACTCTACCTTCAGGGACAAGACAAGCAAAATTCACACTCATGACCTCATTAAGAAAAGGAACACGTATCCCCTTCTTTCCTTTGAAAGTACCATCTCTCTTCTTAATATGGATGGGGATATAGCATGTTGGACTGAATGCCGCAATAAGACCGAATCAATCGTCTGTGTTGATATGACAACTACAAAGAACCTTTACACTAAATGGATTAATTTTTCTTGTAACAAAATTCGCAGTATGACCCTTCTCGTGGACTCAGACCATGGTATGATAATATACATCGAGGGAGACAACCGGGGCACGTTTTTCATCAAGGTGGTGGGAATAAATCATGGAAGACAATTTGGAAAACCAAAAACGATAAGTTACAGTAAGAATGAAATGCGTCTGAATATTTTTCCTGGTCTTTTGGCCACCTCATTTGTACACCTAAACAACAAAGTAGAAATTTGGGAGATAGGTAGAGATGGGCGACTTGGCAACAAAATATATTCCACTCGCATTCCATTCTTCCCTGTCTTTGTGGAATTTTTCTTTTAACCCTATAAATAAAAAGTATATTGAGTCTAGAAAGGCCTAGTAGAGCGTCGCGTCAGTCCACGTATAGAATTGACCAATCAGAACTCATCTTACCAAGCCACAATAGTCTGCCTTCGCACGTAAAACGTTGAAGGGTCATAGGTTGCAGAAAGGTCAGCTGACGCGACCCTCTACTAGATCTTTCTAGATTCAGTATAGGAGTGAAACGGATAATATTAAGGCTAGGTTTACCTAGACTGTATAATCAATTGATTCATACCTGTTTAAAAGTTCTGAATCAAGGCATCAATTGAAATTAGCCGTATACATCATAAAGATTCTCTTAGGAATTTCTGTTAAGTATTAATGTATGCAAAATATATTTTCATCACATACCTCATCACTCTGCTCTACTGTGACTTTTTACGTTTGCCAGAGGAATATTTCTGGTTTCTTCTCACGGATTCTCTTCTTAATTATTAAGGATTCAGCCATAAGGCTGAATCCTTATTGTTATTGGCGTGTTTTTTTTTATTATTCCACGAATTTTGTGGTCAACTTTCAGCCCAAACCGCTGATGCTATCAACGCCAAATTTCACAGGCTGGTAGACCTTGTTGAGGAATGGCGACAATAAGCTTTTGGGACAATTCGGCCCATACGTTAAAGGTTTGTTTAAAAACTTCCACTATGGAGGTGAGGTGAGGTGAGGTGATCTGGAGTTTAACGCCGCTTTCAAGAGTATTTCAATTATATTGGGGCTGCTAGTATTATGGCAGGGAGAAAGCCCGCAACGCATTGTTGCTATGCATTGCGTTGAAACCTGCAAGCACCCGCTGGAACAAGCGAGCCATGGGTGGTACTGCGCTGAAATCAAGTGTAGCATTGCACCCAAACCTAACTGCGTGTAGAACAATTCTCTACTGCAGACAAAGTTGCCAAGCCCTGGCTCACCTATGGATAATTGACGATTATAAACGTGTTATTTTGAAGAAAGTATCGACATTTACATGTAACATGTAATGTATAGTAGGGTAAAATATTATGATGGAATGCAAATCTATAGTTATACCTTTCCTGACAAAACAATATTATCAAACCGTTATATGATATTATATGAAAGGTATTGTCATTTTAAGAAATTCCACAGTGATAAACCACTGGAAGACAACCAAAGGGCTAGTTTGTGGTCACCATTTGTAACTTCGTTTTGGACATGGTACACGTTATCCTATGTCCTTGATGATGTTAATGTACCTTTCTGATAATTTACCCCCAATAGCATCTTTAATTAAGATAGCAAGATTTTTTTGGGATACACAAATGCCAAACATTTGAAATGTTTATAACTATGTATCGGATAGAGACAGTAAATTAAAATAAGTAATTGCTACTTTTGAAACTTGCCTATCGAAGATGAAGGTGCTAAATAGGTGCAATGAATAATCAACAACTAAACATACCAATGGGATGTGAACTTTCATTTCTTCAAAGTAAAGGATCATTGCTCGATACCTAATAAGAAAATGGACAACAATGGGTTTTTTTGGTATTGATTGATATCAAATTAATGAATATCAGTTTTTAAAATATGTCCATATTGCGTGGAAAGGGAATGACAGTTTAAGCAGTGTATCAAAAACTATTAATTTTTTTACCTTGTTGATCTGACACCGATTAAGTTTAATTTCTTCTGAGAGTCATATATCATTAATAAAAATGAACATTGGTAATTGTTTACTTATAATTTACAGTTTTGGTGGCCTTATGGCCCCCAAATGGGCTTGAATCCTAGACAATGAATTATCAGTAAAATTTTCGAGAAATTTCCATTTCTGAATCGATTACAGGTACCTGAAATCACATCGCCTATATGTTTTATTCCAGGATTTGTGACCTGTGGCCCCTACAAAGGGGGAAACCACATTAGCCTCACCCTACAGCAAAATAAATGGGAAGCCTGATGAGCTACAGAGGCAATATCTCTATTTTTTCATATTCTGGGTTTGTTTCACCGTTTTACTACAAAATGAATTTGGACTTTTAGCTCATCTGGAATGAAAGACCCGATGAGCTTATGACATGGCATGGTGTCCGGCGTCCCCCCGTCCGTCCTTAAACTTTGTGCAATTTTGACTTCTTCTCGAGAACCAAAAGGCTTAGAAAGATGAAATCTTGTGTATAGACTTCTTGACTAGTGAGGATTGTAAATTGTAACTTTGGTGACCCTGTGACCTCTAATCAGAGCCACAGGGGCCACTCCCTAAAAAACATTTTTCCGACTTCTTCTCCAGAAACAAAAGGCTTAATGATATGAAATCTTGTGTATAGACTCCTTGACTAGTGAGGATAATAATTTATAACTTTCGTGATCCTGTGACCCCTAATAAGAGCCCTATAAACCATTTTCCCGACTTCTTCTCCAGAACCAAAAGGCTTAGAGAGATGAAGTCTTATGTATATACTCCTTGACTAGTGAGGACTTTCATTTGTAACTTTCGTGATCCTGTAACCCTAATAAGGGCCACAATTATTTTTGCAAATGAAGATCGTAATTGAATAGCGAACTTAGCATGGTAACTTAGAGTAATTTTCAATCGCTGAAATTATTTTGTAGTCAGTTAGTGGAAAACACAAGTGAATATGTCAAAATGACTTAGGTCACATTTACCACTATTGATAAATAAAAGTTTTTATTGTCATTACTGCGAGGTTATTTAGAATGAAAATAACACGTTTTATTTTTACCTTGCATATTCAAAGCTGACATAAAGAATAATATAATTTAGTTTTAAAATAAAATCCCTGTATCCCATCTTTCTTAGAGTATACCTAAATGCAGGGTTAGAATCATAATACATAAACCTAAACCTGAGTCGATGAAGACTGATTACAGAAAACATGGAAAGTATAAAAGTTATTGTGGAAAAAAAGCTACTTACGCTATATTTTTTTAACTCTTTGGTATCTGTTGTCAATTGAAAACAATCAACTTAATCTATTCAATGATGCCTAAAAACAATATTTTCTAAAAACGTTTATATTAATGAAAGAAAATACACTTAATATACTAATGATAAAAGAGCATAAAATACATAGCGCGTAGAGGGTAGTTTTGAAAACTTAAGATTATCTAAAACAACTTAATTCATTTAAGATCACAATCACAATATCAATATACATAATATTATGTGCACGCTTAATATTTTGTCAACACACAGTAATATAAGTTTCCACAATGATCATCGTTAAACACAGGACATTTAAAAATTGAACAACAAGGTGTCAAATGTAGTGCTCATAAACATGGTTCGCGCAAACTGATACTGAATTTGTAATTACGATATTCTTACTGACATTAGAAACAAATATAACCTTAAATATCTATACACCGTACCACTGATCTAAAATGAATGTTTAACAATTCGACTTCTCTCCATTTTTGAATGAAGACTTAAAAGTTATATTTCCTTAAATGTTTCGACACAGTACTTTTATCTATTTCTGAACATTTAATGTAATTTTTAACCCATAATGCACAACGTCTGACTTAATTGTTCTTTCATTTCATCTCAAGTCTGATTAAATCGACCGTGCTCCGAGGAATAAAATATCAAAAGTATTGTTTCTATTGGGGCTCGAACCATTCGGGACATCCTCTCCGTCTCGGTCTGAATGCACCCATCTCTATCGCATGTCGTTGTAACCAGTTTAGCGCAGACAAACCCAGTCGTGAGGTATCCAATCACATCCTCGTTTTTAAATAGTGTTTAGTGGCGATTATGCATAACGAATGGTACACTGGAGTTACCTGTCCCTATCATGATATCGAAAGCTTTTACTGCGCTCCTTGCGTTTGGCTAGATGAGCTTGCTTCAGAACATGCGGGTAATAGGGGTGCCTTCAGACTGTGAATGAGAGGAAAGCCGGGCTGGGTGTGGTTCGAACCCGACTAGAGATAATGTTTTAACACTTTTATTCCTCGAATCACAGTCAACTTTAATCAGACTGATTTCATCTCTTGCTGTCTGATTACAAGTTAGTGATGAACATCAGACAATAACTTGATATTTGGTCACGGGAAACGTGTCTGGAATGTTTCGTATAGCTTAACCTGTTTTATGAAAAGAGAACTTTTAGTTTTACCGATGCTTGTTTGCCACAAAACATATTATTTGATAATAAAAAGTCAATTCCATTGATTATGCTGGTATGTAATGTTTGTTATCTAAACGTCTGATACATTGGATATATGATTCGGGAACATAGCTTTCAATACTCCCAAAAGTCCTGATCATTTGATGTTTGATCCAATTCACCCAATGTATTTGTATACCGTCTGATGAGAGATAGAAATAGGTTCTTTCATTTCATCTTTTTGTGGTTGATTTCATACCATTGATAGAGAAAGTTTTCCACCATTTCAAACTTATCTGATCAAAAGAAGTGGTGTTCGTCTGCGAAATATGAAACCATGCATTTGTGTTGGTAAGTCGGTAAGGACATTTAGTACTATTCAAAAATATTAATGAATGTTAAACACTTGAATCATTATAGTGACGAATATACAGAGGAAACTAAATGAACTTCCATTCAATACTATTTTTATTTAACGAGTTATTGATCTTGTATAAAACGAGTGAAAGCGAGTTTGATGCCAAATCATTCACGAGTTGAATAAGAAAAAGTATTAAATCTTGAAGATAGAGTGCTGAAAATTACATGTCCAAACCTCGGCAACCATAGTGTAGGCGCGCTTACATTGTGACGTCATAACAAGACACTATTTTGACGTCATACTTGCAATGTGGTATAAAATACTACACTAGTTTAATATTGCCGGATAAATATTACACTGCAGTATCTAACACGGGCGAGTAATAAGATTATTTTTGCATTTAATGTAAATGATACCTTTACAAATGTTTCACTTTACTGGCGTAGTTGTCTTTTTCATTGAGCTTTTTTATTAAGGTCAAATTTGGAAAAAACGCATGAATAGATTGCTGATATTAGATTGTTGCCAGACCGTGAGTTAAACGCTTACAAAAATAATCAGTACTTCTTGGAGATCAAAAGCCATGTACTCTGTGTCTGTACTCTCATGGGAATACAAGCTCAATTCCATTACATGATAACGTCACTTGCCTCACTCTTAACTTTTTATGTAGTTCACATTTCCAGATCAAAAGTATGTAGGTTTTGGCAGTATTGACTTTAATTCGACACATAATGAGAATATCATCTTTTTTGTTTGATAAGTTAATCAAATTGATATTGTACACAAATTTGTTTGATAAGCAAAATCGTAATATATATCTGTGCATAAAGTTTTTTCTCAATTCGAATTGCTTGCAATAAGCTAAAAGTCAATTAACTGCGTAGTTTCTTTTCAGCAACATCAAAAGGCTTATGCATGCTTCTTTATCAAAGGCACTGTATTAGGGTATATTATTTCTTTTTTTACAATATAAATTAGCACCTAATCATTTAGACCATACAACAAAGAGGAAAACATGAATATTTTTCAGTTTTCCAACAAAATTATGCAATTATGCAACCTCCTAAGCTCCATCCTTACACGACTAAATCATAAATATAGGTCTGGCCACTTTTTCTAAAACCATCTTACTTAGGCTTTAATAACAGTAAGAATGGTTTTGATTGAGATAATTATAGTTTACAATGATACTTGAGATACAATCGTTATAGGTTGCAGTGAATCCAACCATTAGGTCATTAGGACAATGTGAAAAGTAGAGATTATTACCCGAACACAGTTGTCATATTGTTACACGAGTGACTGTGACATGAGCGAGAGCGAGCAAAATATCGTTTCACAATCACTCGTGTTGTAAGAACAATACAAAATCTCTAGCGGGTGTGTTCATTTCTGTATTATACACAACTCGGAACAGTCGTAATTCTGATTATTATAATAGTCAAGGGTATCTAAACGGAGAAATCAATCGTATCAGGGCGTATGGATACATCTTTAAATCTGTCACGGTTAAGAGATTGATAGTGTAGCTTTAATTTTTAACAACATAACGCAAACGGATATCACTTTTTGATGTAATCTGTTTATTTAATATGAAAAACGTAACAGAATTGAAATTCTTGTTTATTCTTAATCAGGCTTAGTATCAAAGTCAGACAGATGAATTGGCACGATTGCACTGATTCAACCGCCCGCTATGTCAGTTGACACCACTTGGCACGTGCTGCACGCTTTTGGCGTGCTACCCGGGAGCTCTATGTCGTGCAAAAGCCAAAGTGTGATAAACTCATAATGCATTCCCACAATCTGATGACACGTGTCACCGAACAATGAAATAGACCCTAGGGTGTATTACACATGTGCAACATATAGTTATTTATGTCATGACTATCTAATCACATACACGTATGGATAATAATATACTATACTTAATCACCAACACCATGTTTAATATATTACCATATACTTCAAACCCGATGCTGCTGTTACGATTCTATTTCTTTACACTACTTAAATGTTTTTCGAATAAAAATCATGACGTATATATAATAACATCCTGTACTTCATTGTGTTGCGAACTTTAATTTCCGGCTACTTTCTGTTTTCATTTCCCTTTGACAAACAAAATTGTCTGCAGTCACTTTGTTAAGTGTTTTCAGCAAAAACGGAAATGACATATCAGACCCTTTTCTATCATCAATCAAGAAACAGATTAGGCAGTCGATTAAATTGCTACTTACTACAGATCTACACAGTCTGATTAAAATCGACCGTGTTTCGAGGGGAAACAAAGTAAAAATGTATCAGGGCTTTCCTCCCCACAACGTTCTGAACGCATCCAAGCTAGGCGCTTGTTCGACACAAGTTAATCGCAGAGAAACCCTAGTCACAAGGGGACCAATCACCACGTCCCTTTCAAATACCAACATGGTGACGATGATGTAGATTTGGTTTTCACAGGCGTTACGTCCCTCTAGCTCTGATATCGAAAGCTTTTGCCGCCGTCCTTGTGTTTGGCACTGGAATTCAGTGCAGCATAACACCCAAAACCAACTGCATGTAGAACAGTTCTCTACTGCGGTAACGCCGCTGATGGCTGAAATATTGCCCAAGCGGCGTAAAACAATAACTCATTCACTCTACTGCGGTAAATGTTATTTATGCATGGAAAGTTAAAATGACTCTCGACAATTGAGAGTTACGAGGCCATAGACTGTTATAGATATTCCATTATCAGCATTAACATAGACAGATGCCAATTCAAGACACAGAGGATCGACTTCTCTTAAGGCATTTACTGATGGAACATATTCAGTGGTCCTTTTTCTCAAGTAAACTGACCTCCATTAAAAGGTTAAATAAGACATCAGAGACCTTTAATCTTTGCTGCATTACATAATAGAGGCTATTTCCATGGGCCCGATTATAGACGTAAAGGGGATATTTGGAGAATATACTTTGAACTCTTACCCTACAGATCGATTATAGCAGATTTATGTGCGTCTGGCACGAAAGAAGGTAGAAGGCTTCTCTGAGATATGTATCATGTAGAGAGGCAACTGAACTAGTGATGAATAAACATCCATAGACAGAAATATGAATAAACATCCATAGACAGAAATAGCAATGGTTACAGATAATAAAGAAATAGAACTATGTCTATCTAGTCATACAATAAGAAAAGTTAGTCAATGATTAAAAAGAAGGAATGTAAGGAAAGAAGGATGCTGAGGTTTCTTTCTTTTTTTTTTCAGAAATTTAGTTTCGTTGAATATCATTTCATGGTCTGGCCGACAGCTTTGCTATTTTTGAATTAAAGAAAACTGTTTTCATTATTTCCAATTTCCAGATATACAGATAAACTCACCCAAACATTTTCATTCCTGTATTATCAATAAGTCTTCTTGCAACGAAAGCTGCTTGATACGGCATACTTACCTTCATGTAGGTAATAATGCGAAGTAGCCAACATTAAAAATGTGTTGTTTCTAATTTGGAGCTGTATTTTCAATTACACAAACAGCTAAGAGCGTTTACTTTCAAGTCTATTTCTGTTTACTACACTCGCCGTACTGTTTACCCTAACATTCAAGTACTCTTAGTGTAAGAATTCGTCAAGCCAGTAAAATACATGTACAAGTAAACTGCAAAATCGAAGAAAAATCGAATCATGCTGCAAGACATACTTCATCAATGTCCGTGCTTTACAATGTACTACTTATCAGTCAAACTGTTGTTTGAATGAAAACCTTAAGATAAAGTATCACTTGCCATAAGTTAGTTAGTCAACATTGCCAACAGCTAGCAAATGCGGCAATGCATCAGTATAAAAAACTTGCTATGAGTGTCGTGTTACTCTACCATGATATGAAACACAAATTGGTATTGGAATATTGAAATGTTGATAAAAGTCATGGAAAAGTCAGGACAAAACCATTGCATAGTTTATATTTGTTTATTATTACCTCAACAAAATATTAAACAGAAACTATTCAATATTCATATACTGTAGATTTCCCCAAGATAATTGTCAAATTAATGAATAACAAATTAAAATAGGTGCACTTACTTAGTGCATTTGTCCATCTGAGTGAAGCTGCTTAAAGTGTTTAAAAAAACCATTTCATTGTAAAATTTCATTTGAAAAATTAATAAGATCAATTTATTTTCCGGAAACCAAATATTTATCCATGACAAGTAATTGTATGATAAGAAATGTATTTCTGCCTGTTTTGTTTTGTAATCAGTGGATCTTCTGAACAGAGTGGGCCAGATTGACCATTTCTTCTGGTGACATATATCCATTTTATGTTGTTTATTCATTCCTGTCCAGGAATAAGATTGGGAAACTCTTCCCTGAAGTCTGAAATGTAAACAAACAATATAAAGTAAAGTATTTCCCTCAAAGAATGATATTGTGTACACTGTATGTAAATAACAAGAAAAGAAGCCAGTGATAAAGTGTTGTAAATTAATTTGAATAGCAAAATTGAATTAAAATCTCATGAATTTCTGACAAAACATGCTAAGTAACAGGCTTTTGTACTGCCTTTATTTCATACACTGGCACTGAGTGTTTATTATTGAATATTTTCTCAATTAAAACCCTTGTAATCATATCTTGAGTATCTGCATGTTTACATAATTGAGCAGAGGTAAACCTCAAAACAAAATTTTACTAATGATAACAAATCTACACATCAGGACTTATATTATTTTAGGCTAACTAAATATTATGATGAAGAATCCTTTTGCTGTTAAAATACCAATATTGGTAAAATCTTAAACTTTAATAACATATGTATTTTTGGCCATTAAAACACTTACAGTTACAGTAAAGTTATTTTCATAAACTTGATCTTTTAGAATAAGGCTCACAATTTGTTTTATTAATTCATAAACATGCCACAGAGTCACAAACCAGTTTATTCAGTTTTAGTCCAGGTAATATCCTGAGATTGATTCTGTCAGGACTGTCATCTATCACTGATTGATTTTATTGGGTAATTACTGTCTCGCTTATGTCATCATTTTTTCATGTCTAGTCTGAATATCAAGAAATAATCAGTAAATATATTGACATATTCTTTTTATCTTTCATCATATGATATTATCAAAATACCTCAACAAACATAATTATTCCAAATAATTATCAAACTTAACCAACACAATTGTTTTGTAAAGTTATTTTTGTTTAGACCTTTGACATTGTTGTAAAATAAGACATTTTAGCTAGAGTTTAAATCAAAGACGTGAATATTATTTCATGTTGATTATTTTAATTTTGTGACTCATTAAAGATATTTAGGTCTATATTTAGGTCTATATTAGAGTGGCTGGTTTTAAAAGAAATGATTATCATTAATCATAACTTGAAAAGATTCATCTTACCTCATTAATTTGTTACCGTAAAACTGCGGGGCGTGTGATAAGACTTTTGGCCGCTGACTGTAAAGTCTCAGATCTCAACCGCTTTCCCTTCTCATCTCGGACAGCAAGGAACTTTGGAAGACATTTCAGTGTCAGTGTTGCGCCGTGACATTGTCGAAGGTTTAGGTTTGGTTGCAATTCCTCTAATGCGGTTCGTGTGATCGTGTTGTTTTCTCTGACAACTTATGTTTGTCTTAATTGACAAGATGCCTTCAAATGACACTTGTTGAGACACGGTTTCAGCGATTTGTGTCACATCAACTTGGCAGTGATCGATGTTTACAAAACAATGTCGTAAATCGTTCGGTTGTCGTAAATAAAATGTGCGTCGCAGAATATCGATGTTTTAAAGATTACATTAAAGTTTTGCCACCATTTCCGCGCAGAAAACGCATGTCATCATATTAATAGGTAAACAATGTAACATTTTGCTAATTTGTAGTTGGCAATGGAAGATGACGTTAATTTTTCGTCATTTTTTTTGGCGTCAGATTAGACATGCGCAGACGGGAAAACTTGTGCCTAGACTATACCCTTAATGTGAAAATATGAAATCCCCTTTATTTATATCATTTTCATCATTTTTAAACGCTTGAATGTTAAATTTTTTGATTTAGTTTGAAAATTATGAAATCTACAGAAAAGTGTTAAGAGAATACAATCAATTATCTTATAAGTTGATATATCAAGATTCTTGTAACTGGTTAAAAATGCTAAAGATCTAATTTTGATAATACAAATATAAACATATTGACCTAATTCCAATTGGAAATAGTAACATTTTCACTCAGTCTGATTAAAATCAGCCCAGTTCCGAGAAAAGATATTCAAAATATGAACTCACAGAGATATGAAATCCTCTACATTAGGTCTGACCCTCCTTTCCCCTAGCTTGACACCGAAGGCTTTTGTCGGCGGTTTGTGATTGGTTAGCCGAGTAAACGTAAGGACAGGACATGCGACCTACGGAGCTCCGGTCAGATTTAGTGGAGGGGAAACTTCTCGTGGGTTAATATTTAAAACTTTTATTCCTCGGAACTAGCCGGATATAAATCAGACTGCATTTTTACTGAACATTTTGTGCGTAACTGTTAGTTAAATCTGAGACAACAAATGCTGATGAGGACTGACCGTCTGATGCATATGATAAAGTGCACTCTGCCGGTGCTAATATAAAAAAACCATGACGCCTTAGAGTAGTCTTATGTATACTGAACTTTCTTATTTGAAAGAAGAAAACACGACTTGAACCAGAAAGCAATAACATGTGCATTTATCTTTTCCCTTTCTTTTGATGTCCTCTGTGGCACTAAAACAACAGATCCTTGGTGTTAGTGAAAACGATTTTCTGTCTACATCTTATTGAGAATTGTAATAGGCTCGGCAACTTTGTCTGCAGTAAAGAACTAATCTACACACAGTTAGTTTTGAGTGATATTGCGCTGTACCACCAATTGTTCGCTCTTTCCAGCCGATGCTCGCAGGTTTCACAACAATGCATAAGCACAATGGCGTTGGGGATATTCTTCCTGCAGTAATACTAGCAGCATTGATAGAAGTAAAATACTCTTGAAAGCTGCGAAAAGCACCAGATCACGTCAATCACCTCAAAATGAGTTATACACTTTTATGACTTATTATCTATTATTCAGTTACACTCCTATTTACAGTTTCTTCATTCATCATGCTCGGTGATTGCATAGGACATATGGATCTTTTACTGAATTGATAACATATATTAAAAAAAGGAGGGGCAGAATAGTTGATACATGTACATACAGTTATGGACATACTAATCTAAGAAACAATGGATTTATTCAGGATGTGTGTAGTTATATCCGCTCTCCTCACATGGAACGGAACGAGACTCGCCAATCTCTATGCGCTAGTTCACCATTCTCGAATGTGCCCCCTTTGGTATATAAAGTAAACCGAAAGTAAAATGGTGTCGCAAAAGATATTCCCTATGTACAAATATGTTTTGCTTTCCCGTCGGTATTAGCAACGAAAATCATAGTAAAACACTACAATACATGGCGTCATTCTCGGATTGTCTTCTTAAAATATGGTTCAAGGTCTGAGAGAATGATTACACAAACTGGAGTTCAAAATATATACATCCTAGCTGCCACAACTCAAACATTCAAACATGCGTATTGCTTCTGTATTTGAGTCTGATACAAGGATTTACATGTTTGTGAAATGCACAATTCATTGACCTTTATTTTGTTTCTAAATCGTCATAAGCACAGCAGCAAAAGTAAAGAATTAATTTGGATACGCCAGGACCACAATCGAATTACAAGCATAAATTGTTCCTTTAGGCAGGAATCTGAACACAATCAATTGAACTACGACTTCAAAGGTAATATTACTTAAACATACTGTGGTTTCTGTCCTGGTGTGACTTAAATGAGAATCTGCCAACGGCTAAGACATCACTTTGCTTGTTTGATATTAACATTTTTTTTTATACGAACATGACTTCAAAAAGAATTGTCTTAGAAGATGTTTTATATCTGCAAGGGATGGTTCACATCTCAATGTTAATCGATGTGACATATAGCTAGGTCTTATTGCTTAAGCAAGTCACTTTTCCTGCCCCATGTCATGTCATTAAGGAAAAGATCATCTGAAACACTTGGCTTTTTTCCATGTCATTCAGTCATTACTGGTTTTGTCATTAATTAAATTTTCAACATTTCACAACTTACTGTGTTATAGAAACATATTTACATGTTTTAAACGCCAAGCTTGCTGAACAAGCATCGATTGATAAATAAAAACCAAAACTCACATAGATAAACATGGATATATAAACATACAAATTGTTCCTTTGCATTAATGTTTCAGTAAATCTGTTTATATACTTTTAGTAAATAGATATAATTACGTCTTCACTTTGTAAATACGCGAATATGATAACAATGTTAAGAAATGTATGTATTTACTGAATTTTAAATGTTAAGGGTTAAGGTATATATTTCAATCATTAGTTTAGTAAATGTAAGTAGCGAAAGCATACAAACTGCGCTCAAGTCATGATTCTGGGAAAGCTTACATGAGTAGCGTTTTTCAAATTCATAAAAACATGTAAAGAATGGTACAGACCGACACTTCAAAAAGAAAATATACAATCAATGAATGCAGGCTGATACAATGCCGATGGTATTTCCATGTACACTGAAAAATTGAGAAAGCTTCAGTATAAAAGAAAGGTTAAATTGTTTGATTCTCTCCCTAAAGAGGCAGATCAAGTCATAAAATGTTGATAGAGCCTCTGTACTTACTAAACCAAATCCATGGGTTCTGGCAGTTTCCCCTGGCATCACAATCCATAAGAAATTTTCAAGCTAATAACCACTTGTGACTGATAACAACAATGGCCTGACGTCATCGAACAATGCTTTGACCTCATGTTGTTGCTTTGGCGACAGGCTCTCTTTTGTGCCAACTCAACGTAAATGCGCTTCAATTTTGATAGAAATGCAATGATTAAATCAGAAAATGAATAGAAAGTTTGTCTTTTCTTGACAAATAATTATCATATCATCTTGTGAGTCAGAAAAGCTATTTATTATCACTTGTGGTTGCGCCACTCGGGAAATTTCTTCCTTACTTGATGGGATAAACATGGTATTTGTCAACTATTTCACCATTGGCAGATAATATGAGAGCAAGATGATGAAAAAAGAACCATTCAATCTACCGTCAGACGTAAAGTAATCGCTAAGGGTAAAGAATAATCATACATCAAATGTCCAGTTATATATATCTTCACCTTTTCATCAAAGATCTTATTCTTGGCTACAGACAGAAATGGGTTTTGCGGACTTGCTAGATATCATCTACTTCTTTTGTAAATATTCATTTCAGACCATTTATGCAGTGTTGTATACATATAATACTCTTAACGTTTTTGAAACGTTCCGAAGTCAGTTAATTACCGTTTTGGTATTCACGAATTCGATTTACAACATGAAGCATGATGTTTGGCTCTTGGATTTGTCAAAATTGAATGTTGCATTGTACATTGAAATCGTTCATTTCTGAGTGTATGTAAATGTGGTTTTAGGTTTGCAAAGAAGCTATGCAATCAACACGATTCTATGTTGTTGAGCAATTCTAAATAGATATTCAAATACTAAAATACATAATTTGAACTTCAATAGTACATGTAAGATATACATGTAATTTAACATTCCATAAAACATTGTCTAAAAAACGAAAACTTAATTTGAAATTAGAGCAATTAAGTAACAAATACCTTCTCGTGAAACAAACTTAACAATATCTATAACATGAAAATGAATAATATTGAACAGGATATTGTGCGTTGCAATCGTTCATATCTGAGTATATGTAAATTTGGTTTGAAATTATCTTGTTTGTCAAGATGCATTCATGAATTCGATTTACAACATGAAGTATGATGTTTGACTCTGAGATTTGTCAAAATTGAATGTTGCATTGTACATTGAAATCGTGCATTGCTGAGTGTATGTAAATATAGTTTTAGAAGCTGAGCAATCAACTCGATTCTATGTTGTTGAGCAATTCTAAACAGACCTTCAAATACTAAAATACATAATTTGAACTTCAATAGTACATGCAAGATATAATTTAACATTCCATAATTTTTTTTTATAAAAAACGAAAACGTTTGAAATAAGAAAAATTTAGTTACAAATACTTTGTCATTAAACAAACATTATATAACTCTATATATAATATGAAAAGGAATAATATTGATCAGGATACATGATGAGTCAGTGATGAATTGAAAGGCCTATGTTTTAGATTCGAAATGCAATATCTAAAGCTGCAACAACTTAAACAAAATGATAAACAGTACAGAAAATATAAACGTTTGAGAATTCAAAAATAAAAATAATTTAAATTACAAGATGCAAAGGTACATTTTCATTTTGAATACTAAGAAATATATTATTAAGAATTGTTTTAAAAGTCTTATCTTTGTTGTGTACTAAGATAAGTTTCTTAACATACTGGGCAGTATTGAAGTAATCTTAGCATTGATGGATTAAAAGTGTGTATTTCGCATGATGACGGTATCTCGGTTAGTCACTAGCTTCATTCATGAAGATTGAATGCCAATGACATGAAGAATGAAGGCGTGAACAAACGACGTTGGTCTTATTGATTACGCTTAAGATTGATAGGTTTCTTATATGTCTGGGGGCTCTATTAAGAAAATCATTTGACAGTAGTTTTGTTACCATGTAACAATAGAGTCGTACCTAGGGAAGCAAGTGCAAAATAATTATGCTTGATGGCTCTGTCTGACGATTAAGCAATTCATTGTCGTCCAGTCACAAGATGAGGATTTACTTTATTGATCTGTGCCTAGAATGTCATAAAAACGAGAAGTATGTTTGCCACCAAGGTCCGGCATTTTAAACGTTCATGAGGTACAAATGAACAATGCATATTTGTAAAGCATTTCTGTTAGTTTGCTGTATATAATGCATCAATTTATCTAAGATGTTGGCATGAATCTTCAGAGTTTGAATCAAAGTCACGTACTGCAAATATCAAATTAATTATAAAAGTTTTCGTTGAATGATTCTTGTCAATGGCTTAAACATTAACAGCCATTTCATACAATAAGGGCAAGGGTCCTTTTTTTCTCTATATCGCTAACAAAATGTTTGTTTACACCAGTTTTCAAGTTATTGACATTCAAATATTATTATTATTAACATGACAAAGTAAAAAGGTACGTTATAAAAATATTGAAATATGAAATATTGAAAGATTGAGTACTAGCTTACATAAAAAGAATACTTTCAAGATCAGAGACACGTTAAAAAATAAACTGAATTGTGTTGTTTTTAATATGACAAAGAAATTATATATTTTAACATTTATTGTCATTTAGTCTTTAAATATACATTACAGTTATTTAAAATGTATATTTTTAACTTAGAGCGAAAGACATGAGTAATTAAGTGTTTTTGTGTACTTTTCCATAATATTCCAACTACGTTTCTGACGTGGTATACGTGTTGGTATGATCACTCCTCAAGGCTTGTGACCAAACGAAAATGATTGCGTCTCCCGTATGAAGCCTTGGCCTCGAGCCATAACTATGTGTTCCTTACTCTCCTCGATATGTCTGTGTAGTTACAGGATATCAGGATATCGAAACTTTTGATGATTGATAGACTTAATACTTGGGCCAGACAGATAAGAAATCTATCAATCTTCGGTTTAATCAATGAGAATAACTCGCCTCTTCTGACTCTATTCTTCATTTCAATGAAACCAGGAATCAACCGACAGTGCAACAATGAATGATGTGGAGCAGTGCATTTGCAGTTTTTGATTTGCTTGGAATTCCTATTCTACCAGAAAAAGGGAAGCATGTTTAATTACCAAATGTCTATAAGCATTGATATTGGCAGACCGTCCTCCATTTCTTGTTTCTTGGAATTGATAAATGCAGTTTTGTCTTCTTACGAACTTGGGTTTTGATATAAAATACAACATAGAAATGATTCGATAATGCAGAAAACTAAAACACCTGACATGTAAAACGAAATCACACATTTACAACGTGACAAATTATGAAATATTGTTCATAAATATGTTAATCTATGTTGCGGAGTATCTTCACAATTGAAGTTAGTCATCAGGAGATGACATACCCAATGACAGTCATCAATAAATTGTAATATTAACCTGAAAATCAATCATATTATTAACAAAACAAGATGTGTTTGTGAAACACGAATGCCCCCGGATGCATCCTGCTCGCTGTGTCAAGGTCAAGGTCACATGGTCAAATGTCATGGTGTCATCTGAAAGGTCTCATCACAAGGGATCCATATGTCAAGTATCAAAGACCTAGCTCTGACTAATCAAAAGTAATGACCAAGGTTAAAGTTTTTGTGGACAAACAGACAGACGGACAGGTTAAAAACAATATACCCCCGGAATCTCCGATTCGGGGCATAAAAACAAAGTTCTTTAGATTGCCCATCGTTTGATATAACTATTTTGTTGTGTGACTACATTATATTTGTTGAAAATTGTAATAACCTAAGCAAATCATTTATAACACATGCAAACTAAACAAGATTGAACATTAGACGTTTTATTTGGCTTAGATTTTGACCAGAGCTTGTATCTCTAAGTATCTCTAGTTCCAAATTAAAAAAAAAAAATAAAGTCTCGTCTCCTCAAGTAAATTTATTCATTGAACTACATGTTGGTCTTGTTTTGTTGGTCAGTTTTTGAATTTTGCTCTAGGAACAAAATTTCCATGTTTCAATGGCCAGTGTCAAGAATAACTAATCTCAAGAAGTTGTAAATTAACATCTTTACATGCTGATCGTTCCATATACCACGTTCCATTGAGCTTAGCTTTTGAGTTTTGCCCCAGAATAGATTACAGACAGACGGACAAACAACGGACAGATTGATGACTTATCCCATCTTAATAATATAGGTGGAATAAAAATGCCAGATTCAGATGATACAATTGTTTCTAAAAATATTCCTTCTGTTTGACAAATGCATTCTGTATGACATATTAGAAAATCTGAATCCCTTGTTTAATTTTTACAGCTAGTAATAGATATTGCAATCCCATTAAATACATTTATTCACTTATGTCTAGAACTTTAGCAACAATCTAGCTGAACGCTCTCTCGTTGGAACTACTAATCATGTTGGGAATTTATATTATATCATACAAATAATTAGAAATCATTTTCATATTATCTACTTTGATTGATTAAAAAAAACAGAGCTAGACTGCAAAGGGAATTATTCAAAATGACTGCACTCATACTTTCAAAAGTTTTTTCTAATCGCAAAATAGATGTCATCAAACTACATGTCATGATTACTAAAATACTAAACTTTTTTGAGCTAGCCCCAATGTTTATCAAGTTCTGCTCCGAAAACACATTTCAAAATTGTGTTTCCATGAAAACTGGAAAAATTAAAACATCCAGTAATTTGAAAATCCCAAAAGGCATAACTACATGTGATGATTTCAAGTTCTGCCCCGGAAACACATTTCTAAGTTGCGTTTCCGTGGAAACCACAAAAATAAAAAACTCCAGAAAGTTGAATACCCCAAAAGGCACAATTACACGCGAAAACATAGTCAATATACCAAGTTTCATTGAGCTAGCTGTAACGGTTTTCAAGTTCTGCTCCAGAAACAAGGTGATCACAGACCGACGGACTGACAGACAGTACCAACAATCATATATCCCCACATATTATGCCGAAGGGATAAAAGGTACAATACATGGCGAAATTATCCAATTGTTTTCTGATACCTTTTTCTAAAAATAAAGTATAAAATATAAAAATAAGATAAAATTTAAGCAGGGAATGAGTACACAAAATAGAGTTTAGATAAGTAGTATATACATCATAGCTTCAACAACTCAAACTTTCGAACATGTGTACAAGTAACTTTTGTATCTAATTTCGATACAAGGAGTTAATTGTTTGTGAATTGAACAATACATCGACCTTTAATTTATTTCCAAATCTTCGTAAGATCTCCAGTTACAGTTAACATAAATACCAGAATAGAGTTACAAGCATTAATTGTTCCTTAAGGCAAGATTCTGAACACTATCAATTGAACAACGATTTCAAAGCCAATATTACCTCAACATACTGTAATTTTTGTCATAGTGGGACTCGTATGATAATCTGCCCACGGCTACTTTGCTTGTTTGATATTAACATTGATTTCTATACTCGCATAACATCAAAAAGAATTAATATATTTCTTAGAAGATATTTTCTATCTGCAAGGGATGCATGGTTCACATCTCAATGTCAGTTCATATAGCTAGCTCCTATTGGTTAAGCAAGTCACTTTTTCCAATTCAATAAGGAAAATATTATCTGAAACACCTAATTTATATGTTCATTACTTTTTTCATTTCTTTCAGTCATTTCTGGTTTTTTTCATTGTTAAAAATTTCAAAATTTCAAAACTTACAGTGTAATAGATACACATTTAAATGTCTCAAACGTCCATGCAAGCTTGCTGAACAAGTATCGATTAATAAAAGTACCCAAAACTCACATAGATAAACATGGATATATGAACATACAAATTATTCCTCTGCATTATTATTTCATTCAATCTGTGTATGTACCTGAAACTTTTAGTAAATAGGTTTAATTACTTCTTTACGAATTTGATAACATTAAGAAATGTAAGTATTTACTGAATTTAAGAGTATAGTTTTCATTTTTTTCATTTAAGTAGTAAATGTATGTAGTAAAGAGTGAAAGCAACAAACTGCGCTTAAATCTTGATTGGTGAAGTAAATCGGGATCGTACGTGTTTGACGATGTTCAAATTCACAGAAAACATTTTTTTAAGATGTACAGATCGACACTCAAACAAACAAATATACAATCACTGAATAAAAGCTGATACAACGTCAATGGTATTTTCACGTACGCTGAACAATTATGAAAGCTTAAAAAAGAAAGATTAAGCTAGTGTGATACCTTATTATCTCCTCCCGTCATGAATGTTGATAGAGCCTCTGTGCTTTATTATACCAAATCCATGGGTTACAGCAGTTTCCCCTGGCTGAAAACAATTGCATGATTACAATGCCTGTGCCATGATTCAGTACCCAAAATGTTGTCGATGATTGCAAACTAACTTTGATTGCCTTCAATCAGGCACCATTCTACCCCACAAACTCGGCAAATAAAAACAGAGGCTCGATCAACATTTGATGAGTGATCTGCCTCTGTATAGAGAGAATGGTGTTACGCAAACAGACAGAATTTCATATGACCAAATATCTTGTTAACATATAACTTGTGGTTGCGCCACTCGGGAACTTTCTGCCTGACTCGATGCGATAAACATGGTATTTGTTAAGAAAAGACAAATATCCTCTAAGTATTTCACCATTGGCATGTAATAAGACAGCAAGATGATGAAGAAAGAACCTTTCAATCTACCGTCAGACGTAAAGTAAGCACTAAGGGTAAACAATCATCATACATCAAATGTCCGGTAAGAGATATCTTCACCTTTTCATGAAATATTTCTTTCTTTGCTACAGACAGAAATGGTTTCTGCGGTCTTGCTAGATATCATCTACTACTTTTGTAAATATTCACTTCAGATTACTTAATCAGTGTCTGTATATAAATAATCTATACGTTTTTGAAACTTTTCAAAGTCAGTTACATTACTGTTTTGGTCAGAAATGTTAGGTTGATTAGGAGAACTATGATTTATGTTATCATATGCACTGTACTTGTATATACTATTGTTGTTATTATGTTCTTGATTGTGCGCAACTGAACCATATTCATACAAAGAAAGAGTTGTAATTTTCATCCTTTAAAGGAACAGTGGCACTCTTTTGGTAAATTTAATATTTTTATATTTTCACTGATAATTGTACGTTTATTCTAAATGTACTAAATGTATTTTGAATGCTAAGAAATTTCTAAAAAAAACATTATTTTAAAAGTATTGTCCTTGTTGTGTACTAAGATAAATTTCTTAATATACTGGGCAGTATTAAAGTAATCTTAGCATTGATGGATTGAAAGAGTGTATTTCACATGATGACGGTATCTCGGTTAGACACTAGCTTCATTCATGAAGATTGAATGCCAATGACATGACGAATGAAGGCGTAAACAAACGACGTTGGTCTTATTGATTAGGCTTAAGATTGATAGATTTCTTATATGTCTGGGAGCTCTAGTAAGAAACTCATTTGACAGTTGTTTTGTTACAATGTAACAATAGAGTCATACCGAGGGGAGCAAGTACAAAATAATTATGCCTGATGGCTCTGTCTGACGATTAAGCAATTCATTGTGGTCCAGTCACAAGATGAGGACTGAATTTATTGATCTGTGCCTAGAATGTCATAAGAAATGATAAGTATGTTTGCCACAAAGGTCCAGCAATTTAAAAGATCTTTCATATTTTGAATGAGCTTCAAATGAACAATGAATACTTGTAAAGCATTTAGATTGAGTTTGCTGTACATAAGGAATCAATTTGTCTTAGATGTTGGCATGCATCTTCAGAGTTTGAATCAAAGTCACGTACTGCAAATATCCAAATAATTATTCAATTTTTCGTGGAATGATTCTTGTCAATGGCTTAAACATCAACAGCCATTTCATTCAAAAAGGGTAAAGGACTCTATATCCCTAACAAAATGTTTGTTTACACCAGTTTTCAAGTTATTGACTTTCCAATATCCTAACATGACAAAGTGAAAAAAGGACGTTATAAAAAATCATGTAGAGATTACTCGCTTACATAAAACAAATAATTTCAACAAGAGAATATATAAATTGAATTGTGTTGTTATTGATATGACAAAGGAATGATATTTTTTAACATTTATTGTCATTTTGTCTTTAAATATGCATTTCAGTTATCTAAAATATATTATTTTTTAACAGTGAATGAAAGAAGCATTTGTCATTTAGTGTTTTGTGTACTCTTCCATAATATTCCAACTACGTCTCTGATGAGCAACGAGTTGGTATGATCACTCCTCAAGGCTTGTGACCAAATCATTATGAATTGCGTCTACCATATTAAGCCTTAGCCTCAAACCACAATTATGTGTTCCTTACTCTCCTCGATATGTCTGTGTAGTTACAGGATATCAGGATATCGAAACTTTTGACGATTGATAGACTTAATACTTGGGCCAGACAGATAAGAAATCTATCAATCTTCGGTTTAATCAATGAGAATAACGCGCCTCTTCTGCCTCTATTCTTCATTTCAATGGAACCAGGAATCGACTGATAGTGCAACAATGAAGGATGTGGAGCCTGCAGTGTTGCAGCAGGGTTTGGTTCGCTTGTAATTCCAACTTATTATACCAGGAAACGAGAAGCAGGTTTAATTACCAAATGCCTATTATCTATGATATTTGCAGACCGTCCTCAATTTCTTGTTTCTTGGAATTGATAAATGCAGTTTTGTCTTCTATTTTAGTATAATTCAAGTTGTGTTTTAGCATCAAGTACAACAGAAGACATGATTCGATAATGCAGTAAAGTAAAACTCCTGACATGTAAAACGAATCCACACATTTACAACGTAAAAAGTTATGAAATATTGTTCATAAAACTGTTAATCTATGTTGCGGAGGATCTTCACAATTGAAGTTAGACATCAGGAGATGGCATACCCAATGACAGTCATCAATAAATTAGAATATTAATCTCAAAATCAATCATATTATTAACAAGGAAATAGAGTTCTTTAGATTGCCCATTGGATAGAACTATTTTGTTGTGTGACTACATTATATTTGTTGAAAATTGTAATAACCTAATCAAATCATTCATAACACATGCAAACTAAAGAAGATTGAACATTAGAAGCTTTATTTGGCTTAGATTTTCAACAGAGCTTGCAAACTAAGTATCTCTTGTTCCAAATTTCAAAAAAAACTCAAAAAGGCTTGTCTCCACACGTAAATTTATTCATAGAACTATATGTTGGTCTTGTTTTGTTGTTTGTATTTGAGTTTTTACTCTTAACGTTTCAATGGCCAGTACCAAGAATTAATATCTCAAGAAGTTGTAAATCAACATCTTTATACATGCTGATCGTTCCATATACCACGTTCCATTGAGCTTGGTTTTCAAGTTTTGCCCCAGAATAGATTACAGACAGACGAACTTCAGAAAGGTTGATGACTTATCCGATTATATACTATAGGTGGAATAAAAATGCCCGATTCAGATGATACGATTATTCCTCCAAATATTCTTTCTGTTTGACAAATACATTCGGTAAGACAAATGAGAAAATCTGAATCCCTTGTTTAATTTTTCAGCTAGTTATAGATATTGCAAGCACATTATATACATTAATTCACTTATGTCTAGAACCTTAGCAACAATCAGGCTGAACGATCTCTCGTTGGAACTACTAATCATGCTGGGAATAGATATCATATAGTATAAGATAGAAATCTTTTTCATATTATCTTCCATGATTGATTAAATAAAAACAGAGCTGGATTGCAAAGGGAATGATTCAAAATGACTGCACGCATACTTTAAAAAGTTTGTTTCCAATCGCAACATAGAGATCTATTTTTCAAATGCTACAGCGATATCATTCTTATTATTGTGTATTTGCAGAGTGTACATGGTCTATATGTCTAATTTAGATTTAAAAATTTTCCCCGATAATTAATGCTTAGTGTAATATTTTGAAAGTGACTAGCACTCAATACACAAACCAATCATTCATAGTCAGAGAAAAAAATATAAAGATTCACATAAAGTTCATTGGCGTGTTCATTTGTGTATAAAAAAGAATCGCATAGCTGAACTTTACATTACATTCAGGGACAAAAGAAACGATACCCTATATAATGCATGATATGTTAACCTACGAGTGACAGTTACAGCTGAAACAGGGTTATTCCACGTCTTCAAGAGCTAACTGAACTAAGTTTTTAATTTCAAAGCTATATCTATTAACGCTTTTGAAAAACACGCATTTAGAAAAGCACCGTTGAAAATCTCCTTAACTAGGCGAGATAGAAAAGTGAAAACGGCCCTTTTGCTTGTTTTTAAACCAACTTATAGGCGAATTGCATTAACAAACTAATTTCTATCAAATTCATAAATTTCATCTTGTTTTTATACCAATTCCAAAGATTATGACCAAAAATAACATTGAAAAAACGTATATTTAAACAGTCATACAATTATAAGTGTTTTACCTTTATGTGCCTATTACAAGGGTTTTAGTCGCATTTCAATTACAACAGGATTTTGTTTTGTAATTTTGTGAAAAGTTGGTATCGTTTCTTTTGCCCCTGAATGTATATATTTGATTTATTACTTTTTCATTTAGTTTACATTGTCTTTCAATTGGAACCATTTATTTCCATTTTCTCGACACCACCGTATATGCCGTCAAAAACGTGCTACTGCCCATTCAGACCGAATAATGAATTATATAAAAACACAAGCACTTGATCAGATGTATTAAGCATTTGGACCAGGTCACATACATGTAAAGATGATTTGATTTTACTTAACATTGATCATATTAGGACCTTCGTTTCAAATTCATGCCGTTTTCCTCAAATTTAGCCCTTTTTACGGCAATATGTCATTATTTATTAAGGAAGAAAAAATACAAATTTATAAACGAAATGGCAATTGTCACCATGAGACCTATAAACTTACTCTGTCGGGAAATAACAGCTGATGGTGCCAAAAAAGATATACTTATTAGCCAAGTGAATAATTGAAAAAATTCTGCAAATGACACCCAATCGATCACTGCACAAGTTCGTTGTATCACTCGCGAGATAAAGACGACCAGAGATGGCATTCAAGAAGAATTGTTTAAGTTCACATTATCCGCTAACCAAGATTGTGTCTAATTTTAAGAAGCTAGTACTTGGAAAGTGTTTTGATAATGATAACCTTTCTGTATTTTGTTTAGAAATCGAAAAATTGTAACTTTATTGAAGTAACAACAAAAACTTTTGACGAAGACTTCTGGCTCATTAAATTTGCATGACCTCAATTTAACAGGAAACGCTGCATTTTGGTATTAGATTCAATTTACGTTGTGAATAAATTTTTTAGAAAGATCACATACACGAATATAAGTATCTACAGATTTGATCACAGAATTTTAAGACAGTATAAAAGTTATTTCAAGAATAAAGCTCTTACGCCATACGATTTAAAACTTTTGTTTGTTTAGCGTTCATATGATACTATAGGACACCATTAAATGATTCAGTGATGCCCACAAATCCAACAATCGTTTTAGGGTCTAGGACATTTAAAGGGACAGTAGCACGTTTTAGGGGAAAACAAGGTGATGTCAGGAAAATTAAAATATTGGTTCCAATTGAAAGACCATGTATTTAAGCTAAACGAAGCAATATTAATTCAAATATATAATGTTTAAACATGCGATTCCTTGTTCTTACACAAAATAGATTAAAGGTGTACGCACAAAATGGCCGCCAATGGATTTTATGTGAATCTTAATACTTTGTCCTGGTTGGTTTGTGTAATGAGACTCTTGACACTCTCAAACTAATACATTTAACATTAACTTAAAATTATCAGTGAAAATTGTAAAGTATAAAATTATCAAAAAAACGTGCTACTGCCCCTTTAAGACATGTTTAATTTTGTATTAAAATCAATATAATGTTTATATAGATTAGCGATAAGCAAATTGTTTCAATTGGAGTTTGAATAGTTTGACGACATCGTTACAGCAAACGGATATTCAATTCTTAAATGCTGTTCTCTTAACGATAGGGGTTGGGATAGCGCAGTGGTTAGAGCGTTCGGCTTCAAATCAGGAGGTTCGTGGTTCGAATCCCGCCAGGGGCTCGGCAACTTTGTCTGCAGTAGAGAACTGTTCTACACGCAGTAAGGTTTGGGTACAATGCTACACTGACTTTCAGCGTCGTACCACCCATGGTTGCTAGTTCCAGCCAATGTTCGCAGGTTTCACCGCAACGCATATGCACAATAGTGTTGCGGCCTTTCTCCCTGCAATAATACTAGCAGCCGCGATATAAGTGAAAAGCGGAGGTAAACCCCATCTCACCTCACCTCACCTCTTAACGTTAATCATTGCACATAAGAAACTTCAGAAATTTTAACATACATGTACATACCACGCACTATAGATTTTCAGCCAACACATGGTAGGTATTTCACACATGTATCCACTAACCATCTTTGAATATAGACTTAATGGGATATCAAATGAATAGTTTAAATACTGCGGATATATCTATTCCTGAACATTTTATCTATAATTTTTGTTTACCCAAAGTGCTTGGACAACGTCTGACCATGACATTACCTTATGACGTTTGGCATTAATTTCATATATTGCTGTCTGATAGCATGCCAGTGATGAAGTTCAAACAATAATGTGATATTTGCTCATATGAAACGCGTCTTCGATGTAAATGTTAACCTGTTTCATGACATGGCATTTTCTGGTTCTTGCTTCTCAAATAATACTTATCTCAAAGTCAACCCCGTAAAGTTTGTTAACTGCTTGTATCATTTAAGCGTCTGATGCAAGGATTTGAGGCGTTATGGAGTATGGGTTTCGTCGAAATAGAAGTGCTGAACATTTGATGTTTGAGTACAGATCACAGAGATTGTTTGTATAACGTCTGATGAGAGATGGAAATGGATCATTTCATCTCATCCTTCATCTGGTAGATTACACATCATTGCAGCAAAAAATAACATTTCTAACTTATCAAATCAAAAGAGATAATATTTGTCTGCAAGATTCCCAAAGTGTAACCATAATACTTTGAAATTCTTGTTTTTCGTGCACTGATGAAGGTCAAAAGAATGAAAGGCATTAATCGATTGCTAATGCTAGATTGTTGGCAGACAATATATAGAATTTTTTTGCTACAATAAACAGTATTTCTTATAGCTCAAACGCCATGTACTCAGCAATTGTATTCTCGTGAGAAAGCAAGTTTAATTTAATTTAATTGTTAACGTCACCAACCTCTCAGCTGTTCTATTAGCTGTGTCGCGTAAGTAAATATATTGCATGTCTTTAAGTTTATATGTAATAATAATAATAATAAACATATTTCCAGTTACATCATGAAGGGCAGTTTACTCAACCGTACATTACATCAATGCAAAACATGAATCGCGGTTGTGTAAACATTTTAAGACAAACTGACCAAATAAATGGTTTGTTTCTTTTCCTATATATTTTGTTATAATTTGTTCTTTAGATTGCTAATGGGAGTCTGTGACTTCATTCCATAAACCCAATAAATATCATGTCCGAAATATGAGATGAAATAGTTTGCAATTCAAAACAAATTCAGTGATCACGGTGATTATAATAATAAAAGAAGCTCGTGAATGTCATTTGATAAAGAGATATACGGATCTAATAATTATTTTACCAAGTGCTGTTATATATGTCATAACTAGAATATAAGTTAACCGTGACTATTTCTGAAATGATTTGAATTCATTATTTTTGTATCATGAAGTATTATTGCTTGACAAAAGCTCTAACCAATGGATTATTCACGAAAGACAGATTGTCACCTACAGTTACTTCAAGCAATCCTTGTAAAGTGAAATTCTAGTATTGTTTCCGTTAAAATCAATAAAGTAAAGGTATTGAGTGACGTCACGAATCAATTGTCAATGACGTCAATAACAATCGTGCTATGAGGTCACTAGGCATGGCCCTGGACGAGGATTGTCCCGAATGTGATCTACATGTATAAAGTATATGATAAGAAGAAAAACGTATTTAACGATTTAATCGACATATTAGAAAAGTGATAGAGTAGTCCTAACCATCATGTGTGTTGCAATACAGTATAGTTTTACCCTGAACTATTATGACGTCGGGCGCATTTCTTTATGCTGAACATTTTATCAAACATTACTTATGATGTAATGGGAATTAACCTATCTTGATATCTGAGGACGTTATGGATATGAGGAAGACACATTGGATGTGTTGTTACTAACATGTAATGCTCTGTTGAAATAAATTCCTCAGGAAACGATGTCAAAGTTGTTGTTGAAGTCAAGAATATTGATTGATCGTGTTTTAAAGGATCAATTCTTACAGAGCTGGCTATGCGATGTCTCTAGCAGTTCTAAAGCCATCTACTATAAATTTATCAAAATTGCATTTTCTTTTGAACCTTTTCTCCTACTTTCTAAATCTATATCCTACCCTCTTCTGCTATTTAGAACAAGCAACCATTATCTACCTATTGAAACTGGCCGCTGGAAAGGCATCGCACGTGAAAATAGAAATTGTCCGCTCTGTGACTCACCAACCATAGCAGATAAATTTCACTATCTTTTCAGATGTTTAGCTTTTGTTGATAGAAGAAAAATTTACATACCGGAATCCTGTTGTGTTTTCCCTAATATTCATAAAATGAAAATGTTGATGTGTTCTAAAAGACTATCAGTTATAAAAAATATGTCAAAATTTGTTACAATTGTAAATTCTGTATTGAAAAAATTGATGTAAAATCGACCTTCACATTGTATATATCTATGTTGCTTGTATATATATTTATGCTCTTGAACCACCGTCGGTGGTGAATAGAGAATAAAGAATTTTAAGAATTTAGAATTTTTGGCAGTAAGAATGAGAAATTTCAAAGAGATCAACAGACCACTGAAATTTGTCTAAATTTGTCGACGAATTGCTTCAAACTGAGAAACCTAAATGATTTAGAAAGTCAAAGGTATGAAGACTGATGATATCTCTCTTTGTCATTTAAACTTTATTTTATTTCAACATCAAAGATTATAAAAAGCAAGTAATTTCAGGACACTGTGAACTCATTTCTTCCAAAGGTGTAATGTTTACAGTGCAGAAAAACTTATAGAAATTGACATGTGAACATAAACTTCACTAGGTTGAAAATTTACTTAGTCAGTTGCTCTTCGATTCCCGATTCTTTTTATTGATGAAAACGTATAGGGATGTCTGATAACATGTTTATTCTAACAGATGTTAGAGAATTTATAGTCTTGACTATGTTAGTTTTTTAATTAGAACAATAATATAAAGTGTTATTCCCATTGGATATCCATATATATCTTAACTCAAAAAGCAACGAAATGAAATCAATCTAGATCAAGCCAAAACAGATTATGAGTCTTTTTATCTATACTTTAACTTCCTCACTGTTTGCCTAAATGTCATTAAAGAAAGGTGTCGATGACAACCGGAGATTAATCAAATGCGTGTGTGTCCTCGTGACCCTTGATACAAGAGTTGCAAGAGGGTCTGGAATAATGATGTTTAATAATTATGATAAAACATACAAACAAAACATAACAAAGCGCTTGCATTTAATGGGTTTCCTTTATAATTGTATAAATATATGAAAAAACGTAAAGGTCTGTGATGAATGATGAATTGGAAACTGTTTTCAACATGAATGAGAACAAGTTCTTTGGATTTACAACTTTTTTATTGCAAGAGTGCGACGTTTCGGTGTAGGTATGTTAGATCACTTGCTTGAAAACGGTGTTAGTACCTACACCGAAACGTCGCACTCTTGCAATAAAAAATTTGTAAATCCATATAACTTGTTCTCATTCATCTTACCAACTTCTAAATGCCTCTTAAAGAAATGTTTTCAACATATTTGTAATAAAGCTAAACCATTTATGTCGGGTTGCTTTTATTCCTTGAATTTTTGATGAGCTTAAACACTTCAAAAAACAAGGTGACCCTACAAGAGAATATCGATATTTAAAAGCTCGTCAGTGAATTACCAAAGCATATAGAGGCACTGTTGCCATTTGTTCCACGAGATGAGTGTGAAATACTGCTGGAGACGTAATAGTCACATCTCGTTACCCACTGTTTAAAAGCTTTCCCTAACACGTTTTGTCCATCATAGTACCGTGTTGCAATGTATATATCATTTGCAGGAAAGCAGTCGTATCTTTCAGACATCCATCCGAGACGAAAATACCTTGATGGAAATAGATACATAAATGTGTCGAGATATGTAAGGTGAGATGAGGTGATCTGGGGTAAAACGCCGCTTTCAATAGTATTTCACTTATATCGCGGCTGTTAGTAATATTACAGAGAGAAAGCCAACAACAAAATTGTAATACTATTCTTGCGGTGAAAACTGCGAGCATGGGCTGGAACTAGCGAACCATGGGTGGTACTGCGCTGAAATTTATTGTAGCATTGCACCCAAACCTCACTGCATGTAGAACAGTTCTCTACTGCAGACAAAGTTGCCGAGCCCCTTGCGGAATTCGAACCACGGACCTCTCGATCCGAAGTCGAACGTGCTAACCACTGCGCTACCCCGCCCACAGGGATATGTAACTTCGCATAATAAATGCACCACTTGATAAAGTTGCCATACTTATCAATCTTTTTTTCATAACTGTTGGGTACAAACGTCAGTAATATCTAAAAGCAATGATATTTTGTCTTGTTTGGAATGGATGAGGGCTTTGTCATTGTATGATTTTAGTTTAAACTTTCAGCTACTTAAAAAAACACTCATGAGCGACATTTAGGCAGGCGAATAAAACAAGTGCATACCGGACTTGTAACTTCTGATGTTTTTCAGTGACTTTGACAGTATCAATTTTTTAAACATGGATTACACGAAAGTCCTTTTAAAAATCCACATGTGAAATATTTGGTATCTGGAGTAGGAAAATGTGAAGCAGTTTATGTTCCGAAGAAGGGCTTTCATATTTGACTTCAGAAATATGACATCGTAACGTTTTATAAGGCCGAGGATTTGGCATATATATAAGTATATTGTAGTTTCTGATAATCAATAACTGGCAATGTTATTGTAGGATACTTCATCAAAAGTCAGGAAATGCCGATCAGAGGATGAAATGGAAGGATCTATCCCCATCCTCGTCAGACGCTATGTAAGCACTGTTGGCGATACGTAATCATACATCAAAGTTATTTACGTACCACAATTTCCTTAACATGTCTTTCGTTACATCAACCATCAGTTGGTGATACAAGAGAAAACATTTCATACCAACTTTCCATCATAACTGCCATCATAAGTTTTATCATATTTTATTGAAAATATTTTCATAAGAAAGAGGTATCAGGTCTTGCATTATTCCACATACATTAAAGGAGGCGGCAACCTCATAGACCAAATAACACGCCTTTATGAGATATTAGTTTCTTTCATCAAATGTCAAGATAGATACTGTCCTGAATTATGCATACATCAGTCCGATTGGACAAAGAACCTTTTAAAGAGTTAGTCACACGACAGGCAAACAATAAACTGTTAAGGAATATATTTTCAGTGTATCCTAAACACTTCAAAACATATCTTTTATCACGTATACATGTACATTCAAAGATTATAACATCGGGACATACAGGAAATATTCCCTGGACGAATTACATAATTCATAAAAAGCGTATTTGTTATTTGTTATTAGATTATCATCTTAATCACATTTTACATTTACTATACCTCCACGAAGTCATATATTTTGAATTTTTATCCTCATCAAATGAAGTTTACAGGGATGTAGAAATAACCTGCGTAACTAAATTTCCCTGAGTGAAGACTGTTCTCTTTCAGTCCAAAAAGCTTAAAACAAAGTTTAGGTTATTGATCCATCGTTTCCTATAGTCGTGTCTTTCCACCTTTCTGTTTGAATTGTACTATTGACATGCAACTTGGTATTTTGGTACAGGACCAGAAGTAAAGGGTCAAGTGTAAGAACCAGCGAATAAATGGAACATTTATTTTGTCTTACCACATGCACTATATGCCCGCAACAGGCATTTTGGTGGTTCCATTTAAAATACAAGTTGCAATACAGTTTGCATGGTAACGATATTAAGGCTTATAACAATTATCATATGTAGGAAGAATTCATTCCAAATGAACGGCTTAGGATAATTTTAATTCAACATCTTTTTATGGGTAAATTATAGAGGACAGTAATCATTTTCAACTATTGATTGATGTGTTTTCTACTATTCTAAATAGGAGGGGACTCCGTCTGTTTGGCAATTTCAGAACTAGTATTCTGCTCTTTACTTAAATAGATATTTAAGTTATTTAACATGATTTATGATCGCATGTTTAAGCGGGATGACCAACTTGTTTAATTAGATAACACCTCTCCCACAGAATAAGAAGTTGAAATGGTCAATCTTCGCCATACGCAGCAGGCGTCCTTCGATTACGGCGACAATACAGTAAAGTCATATATGTGAGCTCTTATGACGTCATGATCCTTGACAAAACTCAGTGGTTTTCTGTTTGAATTGTCTTTTGCTATTGTGCAAAAATAATGAAAATATGAGAAAAACTGTGAGACTACTGAAATTTGGCCAAATATAACTATTGTCACAGGGAGAAAACTACACATTAAACTTTGGATGTTATGAATTAAAAATAACATTTCTGATCCCTAGTTGACATTCATTCACTAAAACCCTTTTTTTATGCATGATAAGAGGCTAGCAAGACATTGAATTTTCAGTACTTTTTTCATCAAATATTTATAAAATGCCTACAATCTAAACATCTGTTAGTAAATTTGAGATAACGTGAGTTGAACTTGTTGATCAAACACTTCTCCTTCCTTTAAATAATCCATTATCTTTGACAAGTACCAATTAATGTCTTTGTGCAGTTTTCTTTAAATTCGATATTTGATCATTTTGCGATTTTGAAGGTTCATACTGCTTTAAAGATTGGTTTTTGCTATTGGGTTATTTACTAAAAATTCATCAATTCACTCAAGAGAATGATAATAATCACATTGCAACAAAAGCTATTGACTTTCATTTTAAATTTTAAGGTAACTTGGATTTTGACTCAAAAATACCAAGTTTTTGTAAAACAAGTTATTCAGTCACAGTGAATCGTAAACCGTATGAATTTGTCGTTTCCACACTGGTAGATGACCATTCTATTAAAACATCCTTATTGTTTGCCTGTACATTTGTTTAGTTTATTATTAGCAGTGTTTTTCTGTTTAAAAAAGTGGGGGGTGCTTAATTAAGTTCTTTGTGTATAGTTACACATTTGACATAGAAAGCAAACAGGACAAACAATTAATTTGTGTCATCAATTTATTTATTCAAATTGCTACAGGTACATGGTAAATAGTTAGATTGATGCTGTCTACCTATAGATAGATTTAAAGTCGTAATACTTCAACACTCAGTGATCACTTGGATCAGGAAGTTTTCAACTTTACAAATACAACACCAGTATGGAATCAGAAAAGAGGCCAACTGCATTTTTTAAAATCCAATTAAAACAAATGAATAATCAATTAAAACCAATAAAGTTTCAAGGCATGAGCAGAAGTTCCAAGTTGTTCCATATTTGTCAAATAGCAATAAATTTTGTCAATGAAATAGTCTGTGATTAGAATATTAGATTTAGCATTATCAAAGTCAATGGGTGAAATATCCAAATTCCTGCAAAAGTGATTACTTAAAGACTTGAGAGAACTTTAAGTCCAGTAACCTTTGATATTTAGTGGCTTAAAGTGAAATGAATAAGAGAAGAACCATTACCCAAGTTTGGATATTTCCAAAAATGTACAAGATCATCAATGGTACAGTTATCAAACACGCGCCTTCGAAAGACCTTATGTGATAGCTCTGTGCTGTAAAACAGATAGTTCCTGTCCAAACGTATGTCCGTTACATAATTGTTTAGGAGTAGTTTTGAGGTACAAAGAATTTGTGGCTTGACATAAGGTCCTGAAGTGACTCTTAGGTGAACTTCACAGTAATGCAATTCTCTCTTCACCCATACAAACAAGGTTTTCCCAGCAGATTTCTGCACTGTTAATCCATAATCAGCTTGTACATCTCTGAAAACCGTTGATATTTTAGATGATGGAAGCTTAAAAAAACGTATATGCACTTTTCTTGAGTGCTGCTGTTCCATCCAGAAGACGAAGTTCGTGTGGAATGCCATGGTAAGGATGGTTGAGTGACCAACATACTTTTTGTAGCCTCCACTTCCTGTAAGTGGGTTGACAGTCATGGTGTTTTTAAATACGAGGAACATGCAGTTGTTGTGTGTATAAATTTTCATGTCCATTTTTTTTAGGTAAGCAAATTGGTTTTCATCGGGTCCAAGAATCTGCCCATATGTAGTACCCCCACAGTTCCAGTATAACGTCCTTGTCTGATGGTTGTAAATTATTTGATTTGCACACTTGCACGACACTTTTACTCCTAATCTGTGTATTTCCATCGTGTCTGTTCCCTCATAAACAAAGGCGTCACCCTTTCTTAGTAAACATGGTATCATCATTACTGTCTGAGAGTCTGAAGGTTGTTGTTCCTCAGTTTTTACAGTGTCTTCCGAATCTGAAACTTCTTGATTATCTCCTGCAATATCTGAAACTTGTTGATTATCCCGACTAAGATCCCCTACAACTTTAAGATAGTTTTTAAGCGAAGCAATATCAGGCCCTGTTTTAGCATAAAGATCTCCCTTGTCAACATCTACCAGGTAGCAGGAAGCGGAAGCCATACAGGCCACAGCACACTGAAGTACTCTTTGACAGTCCACAGAGTTCAGATATCTCACGTTAACTGCCGTCATTGGTGAATCTCTCATAAGCTTGAAGTACTGGTGTTTGTGAGCTTGTATAGGCAAAAGAACCAAAAACAGCTTCAGCAACATTTCCATTGTCTTCAGTTGAATGTTTAGCAAAGAACGAATATGTGGAAAAGAAAGCACCTAAGTTAATCCAGCAACCAATGAAAATAGGCATGTTAAAGTTTACTTTAAAGAAAGATCTTATTTACTATGCACATATGTACCATTGAGACAGTTCTCAATTTGAATCTACTAGATATAATATCAAATGTAATCTACAGACATTTTCGCTCTTTAACTACTACTGATTAATTATTAAAAACCAAGATATGAATCAAATGTCTTGTGTTTATTTCTAAGGGACAGTTCACCAATAGTCTTTCTGATAAGTAGAAATCTTCATCAGTTAATGAGGCTGGAGATTTTCTTGGGACTGTGCTTTGGCTACTTAATTTTTTAATATTTTTAGGGATTGGGAAAGGCAGGGGTCCTAGATTATTTTCCACATTAGACGACAAATTGGACAAAAAGTATCCTCAAATGTGGTTGTTTACTTAATCGTAAGAGCAATGGCCCATTTGAAATTCTAAAGCTTTCTAAAGAAATTTCCTGAAAATGACCCATTGTTGAAAGTGTCTTTCCCAATCTCTGGATTTGATGTCAACATGTTATTTTTTTGTCTTGTTATTTTGTTGTTGGTTAAATTTGATATTACAATGTTTTCTTCTGGATAGCAATTCCACGCTTGAGTGGTGTCTGAAGCAACACAATTTTGTTTTCCCTTTGTATGAGTACATATAGTACATCCATGTTATGTTTCCGTCTTTATATAATGTTGATAAGGTTTGTTGTGTGGGCTCTGTTCCTTTGTGTGTCTTCTGCCATCAAGAACAATCGTCTTCGAGAACAATCCGTTAATATGTTTCATCAAGAACGACATTAAAATCTTGACAATAGTACACAATATCAACTAAATAGATCACACAAGAATCTTATCCAACCTGAGTAGATTGTTGTATGTTTTCGATTGGACTGTTAAACTTAGCTTTGAATAAGGGCGGGAGACGTTCATAGGAAGAAACTTACGAATATGTTCTTTATGTAAATCTGTTTTTGAAGATAAAATAAATTTGGCTTTCGTTTGATCTCATTATGCTTTTTTAAGAAAACAATACATTTCAAATCTTTACTTATCTAAGTACCTTTCTACTGCCTTCATTTCAATTATGTTTTCCAGAAACGAAAAAGTAATATGCAATCTAGCACTCTTTGTAAAACATGTTACATGTGTCTTAATACACAAACTGTTATCAGAATTTGTAAGTTTTATTTGTATAATGTCTGCATAAATCTTTGTACCTTTGTATCATTTGTATATAAGTATAATAAAATTCTTTGACTACTTACCTCAACTACTTTTATACTCCTCAGAAAATAAACTTAGGTAAATAAGTATGTAAACGCTCTCAAACCAACGCTCCAGGATAAGGTATTTGAGTCGTAGCAGTCTCAAATCTAAAATCCCTTACCATGTACTAATAAGTCCTACATTTAAGCCCCATTTTTGTTGTTTGTAGGTGCGAGATGGCAGTATTTTCGAGAATGTATATAAACTAAATGTGTTAACAGTTTTATTACACAAACAAATGTTTGTGTGATTAATATACACATCTTACACCGTTTTTCAAAAATGTGTTTTGTCAATTGCAATTGAAGGAAACGAATATTATTAGAATATATTTCTTCCCCTCGTCTCCGAATTTTGTCAGAAACTAAACTAACTGAGACTATAAAGAAAGCCCCGAAGGCATGTATCCAGACAATAAGGGGCGAGGGCAAACAAATCACTCGACTTTGCCATGAGGCATAATTATTTTGTACTAGTTCTCCCCGTTTGATTGTGACGTTGAAGGATGACTACATCATTTATAGTTGGTGTCTTATACCCTTAACAGACAAAGGAAAAGCGATAAGTAAAAGGTGTAATCAATAACAAAAGTAACTCTTTAACTCACTACATTAGCATAAATAATGTTTGAGTGTCTCATTATATTATACTTGGAAACAAATAAGAAAGGGATATTCCATATTGCAAAAGTCAACATAACATTTGTAATTTTCAAATATTCCATTCATTTTTGCCGAGTGTATATAATGTCATATTAGTAATCAAACAGTATCAACACTTTCATTTGTAACTTTTAAAGAAAGAGCGCATTTTACACCATTTGTTATGAAACCCAATTCGCTCACGAAAACTTCTCAAAATTGAGTTCTTTTGATTCAGTTGCGTAGTCTTAAAGTCTTAATTCACAGGTATCTTAATCCGTTTAACCATTAGACCAATAAGGTTACCATTTTACCTTTAAATGTGTACTTTTTTCACAAGTTGGCAGGTTTTGATATTATATTTCATAGCATTTGTGATCAAATTATTGTGTGGAATTCTGTTTCATGAAGTATGTTTAGGGATTAAATGTTTTGACTCTTTCAGTTGATTATGTGGGATATAAATTGAAAAACAGCAAAATTGGTAACATAAAAACTTAGGCCATTTCAAAAGATTTTAGAAGTGACATAATAAAAATAGACACTTATAATGATTTCTTGTAATATGTATAACTTTGATAAGAATATTTTTATATAAACTGATTAATACGGAAAGAAAACTTTAAGATTATTTATAAGATGTTTGTATTAAATGTATGACTTATACAATAATCTATCCTAATGGAAAAGTTAATGACAGGTCAAATTCTTTGTCGATATTTCCAATGCACACTTGTATATAAATAGTCATCGTCTTATATTGCTTGTGTTACAAATCACTCTAAAATATAAAATAAATAAATTATCTGACTTTTCTTTTAAATTGTTTCATACGTTTTGTGTAACAACGATAACCGACATTTCCCTGTTGGAACTTGATCTGGTTTTAACATTTCTTTGAAGTATCCTTTATGTCAGATAGGCCGAACCAGATTGCACATTTTCACACTTCATCTCATAGAAACAATAAAGAAATAGTTTGCGTATTCAAACAAGCAAATTTGTCTGATTGTCACTGACATGATAATTAATAATGAATCGTCTGGAAGTGGATATTGGAACCAGGTATCATATCAATTTTAGTCATATTTAAATTTCATCTCATTTGGAAAGTTGGCAAAAGTCTTTAGAAAACATGTATTTGTTAGATTTCTTAATGACTGGAATTTCTTTAATATTCCATTCCATTTTAATTCATACACATTTAATGTTTTTTTATTTTCATCTTTGCCCAAATTATTTCTTTTATCCCTTGTTGTAGTATCCAGTAATGCGTAGTCATATAAGAATTCATCTAGTTTCAAGGACAAACCACAAATAGTCATTTTTTGTTTGAACAACTTTTAAAATTTTTAGGTAGAGATAGGCGTTGCTTACATTAACATTGTACTGCATTCTGAGATTGAATTCCAATTAGTTACATTTCTGTGAGATCATTTTATACAATTTACTTCAAGATATGTTCTATTAGTTTCAACATATTCGTTTCAGTAAAGTATTGTCATGTTCCTTGTCTTTGATGTATTAACAGTCAGGTCCTAATGGCTTCCAAACGATTAAAGTTCTTTTCCTGTACATTTCCTCAGAATAAAGAATAACGTAACTCAATCATCCATAAGATAAAATCAAATTCCACGAAATAACTTATATTTAGCTATTTTAGAACAACGCCATTATGATGAATTTGTATGAGAAGGCACGAACGCACAAATATTATTGGGAAGTTAATTGAACTGAAAACAGGTTGAACATGTTCTCAGACAAACGCCCGCAGAGACCAATCTCCCTCCGTGATACACATTAACTAATTGTCAATACTTCTTTATTGTGTTCTAGGATAATGAAGAATTGCAACTTGCACTGGCGAAAATAAGAGGAGATATTCCCTGATGGTGAATTGAACATAATGAAATCAATATACAACTTTGATAACATTTGCTATGAAATAAATGTAAATGAACAATATCCATGAATTTCGTACATATGTACACTGTAGCTACGTAACTGTTGTATATATGCATATGCCTCATGAGTATCGTGTAAGGTTCGGGTTAAAGTTACATTCAGACAGCATTTTATTATCATAATGTTACCCAAGGATACTATTACATGTCCAAAACCTACAGGATAATATCATTCATACCTAAAATGTGAATTCAAAATTATCAATAGGATGCTCCCTTATATTTTTCATGAAACATATTTTCGCGCCACTGAATTGTCAGTATTGTCCTTAGAGACATGCTATCAGATATCATAATAAATAATATGAAAAGAAAACGATGCACAAATTACCTTACTCTGAAATATAAATATATAACATGTGGTTTACTTTATTTCAGGATTAAATGACACAACAATCAAGATGGAATCGAACTATAATATGTCGTTTGAAAAATACACTGTACTTCATTAAGTCTTCTTTCAATTTTGCAGAACAAAGATAAGGACCTCAATAGACACGGAAGCACTCGAATATCAAACAAAAATGCTTGTCTTTCTTATAGACACTGTTTCTATTGAACATGATGAAGAATACGAGTCCGTAAAAGTATAGAGACAGAAAAGGCGCCACTTTTATTATTGATCACACCTTAAATTGATAGCTTTTTCGTTTGTCTGGTACGAGTATAAGATATATCAGTTGTACGTGATTTACTCTTCCTTTAACATTACAGTCCAACGGGGGAGAGCTAGGGCAAAATAAGTTTACCTCATTGCAAAGTCGAGTGATTCTATTGCCCTCACATCTATTGGTCTGAAAACAAGCCTTCGGCAGTCTCTTTGTAGTCTCAGATAGTTTAGCTTCTGACAAAGTTGTTAACTCCTTGTAACATGATTGAAAACATTATTCCCCAAATAATTAATTGTGATATATTTTATATATATTTTGATGTTCATATTTTGACTAAATCGAAATTGGACACATCTATTTTCAAACAATCTATTTTGTTGCACTTGATTATTTGTTATGTGCAAACAACATATGGTTACATTAAATCCGATTATCATGCTTACCAAAAGCAAATTCCTCTCATCCTGTCAGTTGTTTTAATAGTTATTGGATATAAGAAATCTCATGTCTCACACTCAATTCCAACATTACATTTAACTATGCCCGTCCTGTTGAGAATACGATGGAAAACCACCATGTAATACGTCAGACATTTAATAAAATCAGCCATGCACGAAGCAATTAAACACTAATGAAGTATTCAGAGCTCCCTCTTTACTCGAAACATCCTTTATGGAATGCATTGCCAAACGTGATCAACGTTGCCATAGTTTTGTACTTTAAATGGTGAGATACTTTTTTCTACATGATGTTTTGTCTGACAGACTTTTATGGATATGAACATTTCGTGCCACGTGAAAATACATTCCTTATAAATCTATTCTATCTTTCTGTCGTTCTGAGTTTTGTCACCAAATGTGATAGAATCGTTTTGAATCTTATCATCTTATTATCTTATTGCTTTGGGGTCCAGAGACCCCAAAGTTATGTAACATTTGATATTGAAAACTAATGGCAGGAGGTTCTCTCTATATTACTCTTGGAAACTTCAAAGAGAAGTTTCAACCAATGATATTTGTTTTAAGCATATCCTGGTATTTCGAATCATCAATGGACAGAGCTGTAGCAAATTTATACCCACGTGACCATGTGGGTGGTACGAAATAATTGGCAAGCTTTAATTTGGAAACTGATCATTATAATAATGTTATGATGTAAAATATACCGTATATTTTCAACAATATATGGATGACCGTTTACACCCGTAATAAATATCAATTTTTCATATGCATGTGAGCTGTTTTGTAGTTATTCAGTGTATTTTTTTGCATGCCACATTCGGAAACGACATTTCATTTTTGTATCAACTAGGAATTCGGTTCCTCCAATTGTTTACTATAACGCGAGCGCTAAATGTCCCGCCTTGTCAATGACTGAACGTTTAAGGGTGTCTCTCGAAGAAAGTATCGACATATAGGGCCTAAAGTATAATAAAATATTCTAAAATGTCATCCTATAACATAATGAAAATTATGAACTTGTAGCTGAGATCATTTCTAAATTTATCAGCACCTTTCGGCTGTAATTCGATCAACACTCAATTAAGGAAAATTACTCTTGCAACATGTAATTATTCTGAAAGTCAATGGGAAATTCGTCGGGTTTTAAATTTGCTATCTTTTAAAGCAACATAAATTTGAATTACCGTATTAATGTTTAAAAAATTATATCATAATTGAGTTAGGAGACGTATCTATCATTGTTGGAATTGAAGCGGAACGAACGAGATGTTTTACTTTACATAGTGTACTGATAACTATCAAAACAAAGAGCAAAGAATATGCGACTCCGAATGGAACAATTTATTCAAGTAAAAGTCCCTGTCCCCGTCCCCCCTAACCTAAATATCCTGGTTCTATATAGTGATACATAACCGGGTGCCCCAAAGCTAGCCTTTTAAAAGGCTTTTCTTGTTTGGAAAGTTGGCAAAAGGCTTTAGAAAACATGTATTTGTTAGATTTGATTCCTTATGACTGGAATTTCTTTAATATTCCATTTGCACGTTATTTAATTCATACACATTTAATGTTTTTTATTTTCATCTTTGCCCTAATTATTTCTTTTATCCCTTGTTGTAGTATCCAATAATGCATAGTCATATAATAAATCATCTAGTTTCAAGGACAAACCACAAATAGTCAGTTTTTGTTTGAACAACTTTTTAAAATTTTAGGTAGAGATAAGCGTAGCTTACATTAACATTGTACTGCATTCTGAGATTGAATTCCAATAAGTTACATTTCTGTGACATCATTTTATACAATTTACTTCAAGATATGTTCTATTAGTTTCAACATATTCGTTTCAGTAAAGTATTGACATGTTCCTTGTCATGATGTATTGACAGTCAGGCCCTAATGGCTTCCAAACGATTAAAGTTCTTTTCCTGTACATTTCCTCAGAATAAAGAATAAAGTAACTCAATCATCCATAAGATAAAATCCAATTCCACGAAATAACTTATATTTAGCAATTTTAGAACAAAACGCTATTATGATGAATTTGTATGAGAAGGCACGAACGCGCAAACACTATTGGAAAGTTAATTGCACTGAAGATTCCAGTGTAAAAGTTCTTAATGATAAATATGCCATATATATATTCATAGTTAAAACAATTTTTAGGTTCTGGATTACTTGAAAATTTGGTTTGTGTGTATACATATATTCATATATAAGGGTTTTAATGAAGGTTTCTATAAAACTGAAGAATATCGACATTTAATGTACAGAGTCTTTTCTGTATATGTAAATGTTTGATACAACTAGAAATGTATACAGTAAGCCTACTTAAAAAGACAAAGACAGTAACTGACTATTTTCCATAGATTATTCGTATTATTTAGAACTAATGCTCAAAACTTTTTATTCCTTTGTTCTGTCGTTCGGAATATTTTTTTTTATAGGAATTTTGTCACAGCCTAAACTATCAGTTGATGATGCGACTCTCAAAGGCGTGCTTACAAGGTGATAACAGATGAGGGCAAACAAATCTCCCGACTCTGTCATTATTCTGTCCTACCTCTCCTCTGCACAAAATTTTGCCCAAGTCTTCTTCCCTACTAGGAGGGGTGCGGTGCGAAATTGCAATTTTTGATATTTCAATTTTTTTACAAATTTCCATATTTTGAACATATAGTCATTTTCCAATGTCAGATTTGCCCAACCTATTCCCGAAAAACTTTTCATCTGATTCTTTTCACATTTTGCATGTCTTCTTCCCTACTTGAAGCGGTGCAGTGCCAAATCAAAACTAAAATTGAAACGTTTTTTTTGTGTGTGTTTTTTTTTATAAAGTTCCATTTTTTTATTAGTCATTTTCTCAATTCCTCTTTGGGGATGAAATGCTGTGCAAGAGATGACTACATTGAAAGTAGAAAAAAATTCAGTTAGTCAGGGATGCACGGTCGGGGGTACTTGTGAGCCACGCTCACTTTTTTGCTTGTTGTGTCAAGTTTTGTTTCCGTAAATGAAATACACTTTTTTATTGTGTACCAAGGGAAATGTCCCAGCTTCTTACACTTAAAAATCGACACTTCCTGACACCTAAATATCCTAAAATCATATTGATGGTCAGTTAGTGTGCCTCTGTGGGCTTTTTTAATTTAGGATACTTTAACAAACGATTAATCAATACTATCGTGTGATCGTGAGCTCTTGTGCACGTCTTTAGTTTTAATGCGATGCCATCAACAACGATTTCCATTGAATTATTTTGGGGTATGATACATACATACATATATTTTCACAGACTTCTTTTGACTCATCAGTTAAATTACATCACAATTCATTCACAATGACCTTGGTTTATGTTTATGCTTTATGTTTTAATTGGTAGTTTTTCTAATCATGGAATGGACTATTAAACTTGTCGGAATAATGCCATTAATACTAGTTTGATATTACTATACTGGGTTATGTGCAGACGACATGCACACATAATACATTTATGCATTTTCCTGTCAATTTTCCCTCCCCCTTTATGAGTTATTAAATATATAAAAGGTCGGATTCATTCCATCTTCACTCCTTTGTGTAATAGAGGTTGCAATGATGGTCGTAAGGTAGGTTTTAGAAGTTGAAAATTTAAATCGTTACCTTGGGAGAGAATAAATCATAAATCGATTATAGCAGTTCTTATGTGCGTCTAGCACGTAAGCGAGGTCGGTGGCACACATATCAGAAGAATAGTTCGTTCATGAATACACTAAAATAACCATTAATTACCAATAGGTTAGCCATATCACAAAAACGTTCCTCTTGGTGTACTATTAGGGAAATATACAACTAAAACGATTAGCAAATGTTGTTTATAAAATGTGTCATAAGTTTACATCCATCATGTGACTTGATGTGTTGTGATGAAGCTTCAGAAACAATTTCCGAGTTCATTCCTTTCCCATTGAATATTTGGCCTACTTTTTCTGAATAAGTAACTAAAGCGTGAATGTTAAGCCATTCTTGTGGCTTATTTGCATGCAACGTTTGCACTATAATAATGATTTTCACTAATTTGGAAAACCGAGCGGGGATAATTGTCTATTTCATCACCGACGAGAGTTCCGGGTAGCACGATAAAAGTGTGCAGTCGGTGTACATCGTGTCATGTGACAGCGGACGTTGGAATCAGTTCAATTGCAATTGCTTAAGTTTGAGATATTCAGAATAACATAGAAGAATAAAAATAAATTTTGTAAACAATTTTTACTGAATTACGTTCTATAAGTTGCATAATTTTTTAAACATTTTAAAATCAATATGAAAAATCATGACTGTGATTCAGTTTGAAAATGGCAATAAAGCAATGCCTCTATCGTTTTAAGTGACATTTCGTGATAATTTTCTGAATTTGCCGCTTTTAATGTTAACACAAATCATGGGTCTTTTATTTCCATAACCTGTCATCAATTAACTTAGATAACAAACAGGCGAAAGCGAGTGAGTGAGTGTCCTTAGCTCCTCCAGGATTGGAGATTTGCACGCAAAAAATATATATATAAAAAGTTGAGTTATGGTGATAGAAGATTACATGAATTATCTATTGACTTTTGAGTTTGATAGAGTAAAAGAAGTGTCCCATGAGGTGGAGAATTTCATGATCGTAAAGATCTAGCGAGTGTACTCCAAGGAGAGTAATTGTTTGTTCATCCAGCTTCATTGAGTCAATCATTACATACACGTCTACACCTAGGTTGAATATACCCTTGGCTTTTAATCAAAGTGTTTTTGGGGTATTTTTACTTGCTGTTAACAGTTAATTATCATTTGAATTTTGCTACTTCAACATGTATAACAGTACACATACAAACGATTTCTTATTGTTCGTGAAAAACATAATTTTATGTGCAAAAATCGAAAATGTTTATCAACACCCTGACGTTTAACAACAGCAAAGCAAGGTTAATAATTCTTCGTAGTTTAGATTCTGCTTAAACGTAATCGTCCCCGTTACAATTGCCCCGTGTTACATTAGACCCACTCTCTCCTAATATTCAAGAGGGCGGGATAGCGCAGTGGTTAGCGTGTTCAGCTTCGGATCAGGAAGTCTGTGGATCGAATCCCGCCAGGCGCTCGGCAACTTTGTCTGCAGTAGAGAACTGTTCTAGACGCGGTCAGGTTTGGGTGCAATGCTACACTGAATTTCAGCGTAGTACCACCCATGGTTCGCTAGTTCCAGCCGATGCTCGCAGGTTTCACCACAATTCATAACCACAATTGAGTTGCAGGCTTTCTCCCTGTAATATTACTATCAGCCGCGATATAAATAAACTACTCTTGAAAGCGGCGTTAAACTCCAGATCACCTCACCTCACCATACATATCTCATGAAATGTCACAATGGTGTATCTATTTCCATCAAGGTCTATTCGTCTAGGATAGATGTACAACAGCCTTACTGCAAATGATATATACATTGCAACACGGTACTTTGATGGACGAAACATGTTAGGGAAAGCTTTCACAACAGTGGGTAACGAGATATGACTATTACGTCTCAAGCAGTATTTCACACTCATCTCCTGAAACAAATGGTAACAGTGCCTCTATGTACCTTGGTAATCACTGATATATCGATATTTTCTTGTAGGGTCACTTGTGTTTTGAAGTGTTTAAGCTCATCAAAGATTCAAGGAATATAAGCAACCCGACGTAAATGGTTTAGTTTTTTTTACAAATATGTTGAAAACAGTTTTCAATTCATCATGCAATATCACAGACCTTTACGTTTTTTCATATATTTATACAATTAAAGGAAACCCATAAAATGCAAGCGATTTATGTTATATTTTATTTGTACGTTTTATCATAATTATTAAACATCATTATTCCAGATCCTCTTGCAACTCTTGTATCAAGGTTCACGAGGACACACACGCATTTGATTAATCTCCGGTTGTCATCGGCACCTTCTTTTAATGACATTTAGGCAAACAGTAAGGAAGTTGTCAAATTACAATAAAAATAAATAGATAAAAAGACTCAAAATCTGTGTTCACTTGATCTAGATTGATTTCATTTCGTTGCTTTTTGAGTAAAGATATATATGGATATCCAATGTGAATAATTAAAAAACTAACATAGTCACGACTATAAATTCTCTAACATCTGTTAGAATAAACAGTTATCAGGCATCCTTATACGTTTTCATCAAATAAAAAGAATCGGGAATCGAAGAGCAACTCATTAAGTACATCAGTTCAACCTAGTAAAGTTTATGTTCACATGTCAATTTCTATAAGTTTTTCTGCACTGTGAACATTACACGTTTGGAAGAAATGAGTTCACAGTGTCCTGAAATCACTTGCTTTTTTTACTATTTGATGTTGAAATGATATATCAAAGTTTAAGTGACAAAAAAGATATCATCAATCTTCATACCTTTGACTTTCTAAATCATTTAGGTTTCTCATTTTAAAGCAATTCGTCGATTTAGACAAATTTTAATGGTCTGTTGATCTCTTTGAAATTTCACATTCTTACTGCCAATATTCTTGACTTAAACATCATGAATATTTTTAATTTCCTGAGAAACCTATTTTAACAGAGCACTCGTGAAAACATTACATGTTAGTTACAACACATCCAATGTGACTTCCACATATCCATAACGTCATCATATACATTGTATCAAGATGTGTTAATTCCCATTACAACATAAGTAATGTTTGATAAAATGTTCAGCATAAAGAAATGCGCCCGACGTCACAATAGTTCAGGGTAAAACTATACTGTATTGCAACACACATTATGGTTAGGACTACTCTATTACTTTTCCAGTATGTCGATTATATCGTTTAAATTACTTTTAGTTCCTATCATATACTTTGTTAATCACATACGGCGCGAATTAAAATCCTCGTCCAGGGCCACGCCTAGTGACCTCATAGCACGATGTTATTGGTGTAATTGACCATTGTTTCGTGACGTCATTAGATACCTTTACTTTATTGATCTTAACGGAAACAATACAAGAATTTCACTTTACAAGGATTGCTTGAAGCAGGTGACAATCTGTCTTTCGTGAATAATGTATAGGTTAGATCTTCTGTTAAGCAAAAAAACTCCATGATAAATTCATAAATTAACGAAATTTTGGAAATAGTCACGATTATCTTATATTCTCAGTAAGGCATACATAACACATTACGGTAACAGTACCTTGTATAATAATTATTACATTCATATGTCTCTTTATCAAATGACATTCACATTTTGTGATCGTTATCACCATCATCACTGAATTTGTTTATGGCTACCTTTTTCATCTCATATTTCGGACATGATATTTATTGTCTTTATGGAATGAAGTCACTTTAACTAAAGAGTACATGAAAACGAAATATTTAGGGGGAAAATTGTTTTTGGTAAGATAGATTTACAACCACAAATCATGTTTTACTTTGATGTCATGTACGGTTGAGTGAACTGCCCATCATGATGTACATGTAGATCGAAATATGTTAAGCCTCAAGACATTGAATATGATTTTTTCAAATTATGTTTTTGTTGTTTTGGACAATAATTTAATGCGGCTAATACATATACTCTAGACATGCAGTATATTTACTTACGTAGCACAGCTAATAGAACACAATAATGCAATCGCTGAGTACATGGCGTTTGAGCTAAACAAAAAAAACTGATTATCGAGCGAAAATTCTATATATTGTCTGCCAATAATCTAACATCAGCAATTGATTAATGCCTTTCTTTCCAAATATTACCTTCATCAATAAGCTGATTGAAAACAGAAAACTAATCCACTGACGGGAAACAGAAGTACATGTATAGTTTTTCATCAGGTTGAATCACATACACATACAGTGCAAGAAAAAAAAAGATTTTGAGTATTTGAATCATGGTTTCTCTTTGAAAATCTTGCAGACAAATATTATTTCTTTTGATTTGATAAGTTGGAAATGTTATTTTCTGCTACAATGATGTGTAATCTATCAGATTAAGGATGAGATGAAAGAATCAATTTCAGTCTCTCATCAGACGTTATACAAACAATCTCTGTGACCAGTACTCAAACATCAAATGTTCAGCACTTCTATTTCGACGAAAACCATACTCCATAACGTCCCAAATCCTGCATCAGACGCTTAAATGATATAAGCAGTTAACAAACTTTACGGGGTTGACTTTGAAATAAGTATTATTTGTGAAAAGCAAGAACTAGAAAATGCCATGTTATGAAACAGGTTATCCTTTACATCGAAGACGCGCTCCATGTGAGCAAATATCACATTATTGTCTGAACTTCATCACTGGTATATTATCAAACAGCAAGATATGAAATTAATGGCAAACGACATAAGTTAATGCCATGGTCAGACGTTGTCCAAGCACATTGGGTAAACAAGAAATATAGAGAAAATGTTCAGGAATAGATATATCCGCAGTATTTAAACTATTCATTTGATATCCCTTTAAGTCTTTATTCAAAGATGGGTACTGGAGACATAAGTGAAATGCCTACCACGTGTTTGCTGAACATTGGAGATCTTTAGTGCGTTGTATATACATGTATATTAAAATTTATAATGTGCAACGATTATCGTTAAGAGAACAGCATTTAAAAATTGAATATCAGTGTGTTGTGTACGATGTCGGTACGCTATTCAAACTCCAATTGAAACAATATATTGATTTTAATTCAAAATTAAACATGTCTTAAAGGGGCAGTAGCACGGTTTTTGAAAATGAAAACTTTTCACTGATAATTGTACGGTAATTAAATGTATTAGTCTGAGAGTGTCAAAAATCTCAATACACAAAGTAATTATCTAAAGTCAGAGGCCAAAGTGTGAAGATTCGCCTAAAATCCCTTTTGTGTGAACCCCTTTAATTTATTTTGTGAAAGAAAAAGGAATCGCATGTTTAAACTTTACATTATTTATTAGAATTATTACTGTTTCATTTGGTCTATTTTAAATTTTCTGACATCGCCTTATATTCCCCCTAAAAACGTGCTACTTCCCCTTCAAATGTCCTAGACCCTAACACGATTGTTGGATTTGTTGGCATCCCTGAATCATTTCATGGTGTCCTTTAGTATCATATAGACGCTGAACAAACAAAAGTTTCAAATCTTTTGGCGTAATATTTTCATTCTTGAAATAACTTTTTATACTGTTTTGATATTCTGTGATCACATCTTTAGATACTTATATCTGTGTATGTGATCTCTTCAAAACATTTTTTCACAACATAAATTGAATCTATACCACAATGCAGCTTTTACTGTTAAATCGAGGCCAGGGTTGTTAACATTACCTCAGAGGTGTTTGCGGTCAAAAAAAGAAGATGAATTTCCTGAATGGAAAACGTTCATGCAAATTTAATGACCCAGCATGTCTTTGTCAAAAGTTTTTGTTGTTACTTCAACAATGTTACCACTTTTCTTTTTCTAAACAAAAGACAGAAAGGTCATCATTATCAAACCACTTTCCAAGTACTAGTATTTTTAAAATTTAAACAGAATCTTAGTTAGCGGATAATGTGAACTTACACATTTCTTATTGAATGCCATCTCTTGTTGTCTTTATCTCGCGAGTGGTACAACAAACTTGTGCAGTGATCGATTGGGTGTCATTTGCAAAAAGATTTCAATTATTCACTTGGCTAATAAGTATATCTTTTTTGGCACCATCAGCTGTTATTTCCCAACAGAGTATGTTTATAAGTCTCATGGTGATAATAGCCATTTCGTTTTGTATTTTATATTCCTTAATAAATAATGACATATTGCTGTCAAAAAGCGTAAATTTGTGGAAAACGGCATGAATTTGGAGACAGAATAGGCGAATGATATGGCCAAGGATAAGTAAATTCAAATCAACTTCATGTGACCTGGTCTGCTTTATTCATCTGATCAAGTGATTGTGTTTATTATATGATTCATTATTCGGTCTGATCCTTTAAAGGGGCAGCAGCACGTTTTTGACGGCATATAGGGTGATTTCGAGAAAATGAAAATAAATGGTTCCAATTGAAAGACAATGTAAACTAAATGAAAAAGTAATACATCAAATATATACATTCAGGGGCAAAAGAAACGATACCAAATTTCATAAAATTACAAAACAAAATCCTGTTGTAATTGAAATGCGATTAAAACCCTTGTGATGGGCACATCAAGGTAAAACACTTACAATTGACTGTTCAAATACACGAGGGGCCCCAAAATAGCTTTTTCAATGTTATTTTTTGTCATAATCTTTGGATTTGGTATAAAAACAAGATGAAATTTATGAATTTGATAAATTAAAGATATTATCAAAAGTTGGTTAAAAACAAACACAAAGGCCATTTTCACTTTTATATCTCGCCTAGTTAAGGAGATTTTTTAACGGTGTTTTTTTTAAATGCGTGTTTTTCAAAAGCGTTAAAATTAAAAACTTAGCGTAAGCTCTTGAAGACATGGAATAACCCTGTTTCAGCTGTAACTGTCACTCTTAGCTTACCCTATCATGCTGTTTATAGGGTATCGTTACTTTTGCCCCTGAATGTAATGTAAAGTTCAGCCCTGCGATTCTTCTTTTACACAAAAAAAATAAAGGTTTTCACATAAAAATCGTCGCCAATGAACTTGCCATGTGAATCTCTATAATTTTTTCTCTGACTATGAATGATTGGTTTGTGTATTGAGTGCTAGTATGCGTGCAGTCATTTTGAATCATTCCCTTTGCAATCCAACTCTGTTTTTATTTAATCAATCATAGAAGATTATAATATTTTTATGAAAAAGATTTCTATCTTATATGATATGATATCAATTCCCAACATGATTAGTAGTTCAGACGAGTTCCAATCAGCCTGATTGTTGCTAAGGTTCTAGACATAAGTGAATTACTAGCTGTAAAAATAAAACAATGGATTCAGATTTTCTAATTTGTCATACAAATGCATTTGTCAAACAGTAAGAATATTTGGAGGAATAATCGTATCATATGAATCTGGCATTTTTATTCAACCTATATTATTAAGATGGGATAAGTCATCAACCGTTCTGAAGTCCGTCCGTCTGTCTGTAATCTATTCTGGGGCAAAACTCGAAAACCAAGCTCAATGGAACGTGGTATGTGGAACGATCAGCATGTAAAAATGTTGATTTACAACTTCTTGAGATATTAATTCTTGGCACTGGCCATCGGAACATTGAGATTGTGTTCCTAGAGCAAAACTCAAAAACTAACCAACAAGAGAAAATCAATATGTAGTTCCATGAATCAAATTACGTGCGTAGATGAGCCTTTTTGTTTTTTTATGGTATCAATGGAATCGGAACAAGAGATATTCAGTAAGCAAACTCTATACAAACAAATCTCAGCCAAATAAACTTCTAATGTTCAATCTTGTTTAGTTTGCATGTGTTATTCATGAATGACTTGTAAGGTCATTACAATTTACAACAAATATAATCTAGTAATTAAACAAAAACTCCGTTATGACGGATTTGCAGATGAATATTCAAAATTATTGAAGACTTGTCATGGATATATTTTCTTTTGTTGACCGACTCTTATTTATAAGAATACCATAATTTGGAACAGTTAACGTGTTGTTTAATAAATATGTAGATATGCTTAACATGTCAGTGTTTTACCTAACAGCATTATCAAATAATTTTTTCTGATGTATTTTATGTTAACAAGAAACAACAAATGGAAGACGGTTTGACAATATCAATGCTTATAGGCATTTGGTAATTAAAACAAGAAACAACAAATGGAGGACGGTTTGAAAATTATAATGCTAAGAGGCATTTGGTAATTAAACCTGCTTCCCCTTTCCTGGTAAAATAAGTTGCAATTACAAGCAAACCAACTCCTGCTGCAACACTGCAGGCTCCACATCATTCATTGTGGCACTGTCGGTCGATTCCTGGTTCCATTGAAATGAAGAATAGAGGAAGAAGAGGTGCGTTATATTATTGATTTAACCGTAGATTGATAGATTTCTTATCTGTCTGGTCCAAGTATTAAGTCTATCAATCGTCAAAAGTTTCGATATCCTGATATCCTGTAACTACACAGACATATCGAGGAGAGTAAGGAACACATAATTATGGCCCTAGGCTAAAGCTTCATATGGTAGACGCAATTCATTTTGGTTTGGTTCACAGGCCGTGGGGAGTGATCATACCAACACATACCACGTCAGAGACGTAGTTGGAATATTATGGAAGAGTAAACAAAAACACTAAATGACTAAATGCTTTCGTTCACATTTACTATATTTTAAATAACTGAAATGCATATTTAAAGACTAAATGACAATCATTCCTTTGTCATATCAATAACAACACAATTCAATTTATATTTCTCTTGTTGAAATGATTTGTTTTATGTAAGCGAGTACTCAATCTCTACATTTTTTTTATAACATACTTTTTTCACTTTGTCATGTTAGGATATTGGAATGTCAATAACTTGAAAACTGGTGTAAACAAACATTTTGTTAGCGATATAGAGACCTTTGTCCTTACTGAATGAAATGGCTGTTTATTTGTAAGCCCTTGACAAGAATAATTCAAAGAAAAATAAACAATTATATGGATATTTGCAGTACGTAACTTTGATTCAAACTCTGAAGATTCATGCCAACATACTTCCCCTTTTTAATAACATTTTAGGCACAGATACATAAATTTAATCCTCATCTTGTGACTGGACCACAATGAATTGCTTAATCGTCAGTCAGAGCCATCAGGCATAATTATTTTGCACTTGCTCCCCCTAAGTGTGACTCTATTGTTATATAGTAACAAAACTACTGTCAAATGCTTTTCTTAATAGAGCTCCCAGACATATAAGAAATCTATCAATCTTAAGCGTAATCTCAATAAGACCAACGTCGTTTGTTTACGCCTTCATTCTTCATGCCACCACTGGACTCATTAACTTATCGTGGTGTGGTGGTTTGTGTGCTTCTGCGACACCGAGGGCTATGCCAGCTGGAGCTTCCATGCTCCTGGTAGGGTCACCCATGCTGGACAGGTCGACGGGTAGAAGCCAGATCAAATGTTAATCCTTCTAAAACCTGCTTTCTATCTCTTACTATGCCTTTCTTTCTGTCTTTCCCTCATCCTGTCGACCCCTTTCTCTCTGATCTGTCTACTCTCTTTGGATGGCAACATCCACGTGTTTAATAACTGAAATATTGTTCAAAACACGTAAATAGGGGTACATTCCGAGATTGTGAGGGGCTCTTACCTAGTCTTGGAGTCCCTGTGACGAGCCAGTGTGGTCTATTCCCAGATTGTGATGGACTCAAAGCGACTTTCTATCTTCAGTCTATGGAGTATAGGGGTACATTTCTAGATTGTGAGGGGCTCTTACCTAGTCTTGGGGTCCCTCTGATGGGGCAGTGTGGTCTATTCCCAGATTGTGATGGGATATAAGCGGTTTTCTATCTTCAATATATGTTAAATAGATCAGTATATAGATTAATCAGTAAGATTCAAAGTCAAAACCGTTTTTTTAAAAATACGTATCAGAAGACAATCGAATAATGTATTGTACTATTTATCCCCCCGGCATAAAAAGCGGGATGATATAGTCGTTGATTCCGTCTGTCCCTCCGTCTGTCTGTCAGTCCGTCTGTTTGTGATCACATTGTTTCCAGAGCAGAACTCGAAAACCGTTACAGCTAGCTCAATGATACTTGGTATATTGACTAATCATCACATGTAGTTGTGCCTTTTGGGTATTAAACTTTCTGGAGTTTTTTATTTCTGCGGTTTCCACGGTCACGAAAACAAAATGTGTTTCCGGGGTAGAACTCGAAAACATGGGCCCAAATTAACGGATCTTGGTATGTTGAATAATCATCATATGTAGTTGTGCCTTTTGGGATTTTCAACTTTCTGGAATATGTTATTTTTTCGTTTTTACACAAAAAACGCAATTTAGAAATGCGTTTCTGGAGCAGAATTTGAAAACTAGGGGTAGCACAATGAAACTGTTTACAACTGTGCCTTTTGATGTTTTCAAATTCCAGGGAGTTTTCAAATGACATTCTTCATTCCAACATTACCATTAATTTTCAAACTGTTTCTCAACAAGGAATGAAGATGTTTTAATCAAACAGCATATTCAATCAAACAGGATGGTTGTTTTGCTCTGTCTTCACATTAACATGAGGAACTTGACAATAGCATAACATAAGCATTTACTAATTAGAAAGACCTAGGTGTGGTTGGTTTATCATAGTCTTATGATGGTTATTAAAAGTCAAACAAAATTAGCTGTATGAATCCATACAACATTATTCACACTGTGATCCAATCATTAGCCAGTTACTCACACCCTGTAATACGCACCGTTGGGAGAGAGATTGTTACTGGGATTCCGGATTGTTATGGGACGGTTACGGATTGTCATGGGAATTTTCACTTTTGGTAAGAATTTAATTTGGTTAAAAAAAGTGTTAATTTTATATTTTTGGGATCGGAATATTGCAATATTTGGTAACCATGATTAAATGAATATATCCAAAGACCATTTTAGCTATCATTAGTTTGTATTTTCATTTCATTTAGCAAATTTGTTGATGACATCGAAAACTTTAATATCTAAGACTGATTAAAGCTCTTAGATAAACTAAATTGGAAAATGTAATGTATTAAAACTTCAATTTTTCAAAACTTCATTCAATTGACATTTACAATTCCATATTCGATGAATGAAAAGGGTTATTTTAATTGTTTATAATTGATGTTTATTCAGACGGGTGTAATGTTATTGTCAATGGTTGTTACTGGGCTATGTTTACAGATGTTCCAGATTGTGAATGAGTACGATACGGATTGTAAAAAAAACCGAAATCAACATAAAAATGTTTTTGATGCAAAATGTGATAATATTTTGACACTTACTGGTTTCAGTTCCATCAACAATCAAACAAAATGGACAGTGGATCTTTCTGGTCTCGAAGGGTCGGGTGTTGACACGTCCATGTTAGTGTGTATAGGGCACAACAAGAATCTGTATCGTTTACATGCACACACTGCAATAAAGTCTTTTGTAGATGCGTTGAATTAGATGACCATATTAAAGGGATGCATAATGAAACGTGTTAAAAATGTGGAACAGCTTTCGCTTTGGCGGCAAGACAAAAAACTGACTTTATTTATATAAATACCCATCTAATTTACCTTTCATAACTATGCAAATATTCTTATTTTCGTCACGTTTTGTTTAGCTTATAACTACAACACTTCTGGTTTCTGATGATAAATGAGTTGAATTGTCAAGGTTCCCATAGTTATTAGAAATTCGTATATAGTAATCATGTAAGTTTTTTTTGTAAAAACTTCGAAAATATAGGTCCATGACATATAAAAACATATTTTGTCCTTCTTTGAATACTAAGCTTTGCTTTTTATTATTTGTTTAGTTTTCATAAGGGTGCCTGTGAGCTGCATGGCACTTTTAAAAAACTTGTTTGTATGGTAATGGCTTATTATAGGTGTTTGACATATAACAATTGTGTGTCTTTTCGCATGGGGCACTTTGCCCTAAACTACGGGGCAAAGTGCACCGCCTTTGTCGAAATACATTTTCGTTAATATCTCTTTATGTAGGCATGGTAGGTTAAAAAGCATTTATCATACAATAGTTTATCTGATGAGAATTAGAGACATGCTGCAAGTTGTCCTGGTCTCCCCTAGTTATATCGCCAGTTCTGTCGATATGTCCTAAATCTTAAACTTGCAAAGCAGACCTCTCAAACATTAATGACATAGTTGATGTGTAGAAAGATGTGCCTTTTGGAATTTCAACTTCTTTTGATGTACATTCTAACGTTTTTACTAAGAATTGTGATTCTTGAACAGAAATTCTCAAGAATTTTACTATGCCAATTCTATTTTTAAAAGATTGCAAATGTTCTCACTTACATATATAACATATTAATTCTGAAATATTTGGAACCAGTTGGGTATATTATCTTCTGATGACGCCAGTTTATTTTGGCCTATGGCAGCAAGTTTGTGCTCAAATGTCTTGTGATGTTGCATTTATATTTCACTTAATTGTCCGACTTTGCAGCAGTGGCATGCTGGAGCTTATTAAATCGTTTTCGCGATCAAGGTTTTGATCAAAGAAATATTCTTATCAAAGTAATCATCCTTTGTTTCACATCTGTGGCATTTTTCTGCAAAAAAAACCGATTTAATTTGAACTCGTTGTTTAGAATACACCAGAATACTATGCTGTTATTTGCCAAACATCCCTTCATAATCCGTAGCAAAAATGTGCTTGCTCAGTAGTAATCCGGAAAAGCATCATGTAACAATCCGTTGTAATAAAATTGAACCCCTCTCTCGGGAAAATTACAATAACTTTTTTGTCAAGGGAATTATTTCACATTTGTTCGACCTATCATTTAAAACAATCATTTATGTAAACACGGAATTACTTTTTTTGCGTAAATATAGTTCAATTAAAAAAACAAGGACGCTTTATGATGTCAAGGTAGTTATTTTGGACCAATATTCAGGACGCCAACAGTGTTTACTTTGCTCAATGTAGATTTCTATGCGTAATAAATGAACAAATCTATAGACATATTCTGTTAGAACCTACGAACAGTGTCAATTGGGATTAAACATGAATTCTTACTACTGTAGCGATCATTTAATGTGCCATGCATGGCACAACAGTTCCCATGACAATCCGTAACCGTCCCATAACAATCCGGAATCCCAGTAACAATCTCTCTCCCAACGGTGCGTATTACAGGGTGTGTACTAAGCACCTTAAGGTTTATTATTCATTTTGAAATGACCATGACCTATTTTCATGCAAACATTAAAAATTAGACACTGAACTATTTGAACTCTTCAAGTTGTTCAAGTTCCGTGAACGTTAGCATATAATGACATAACGATACAGAATATTTTGTCATTACAATTAGTTCATGATAGTATGCTCCGCTTCGACTACATTTGTACATGTATCAAATCTATGATTTAAGATCGAAATATCTCAATTGGTGAAATTTAATAAGTCATGTTAATAACCTCATGTTAATGTATTTGTCATTACATGTAAAGTGCTGGTAAAAATCAATTACAATTCACAATAAGATGTAGACAGAAAATCGTTTTCACTAATACAATGGATGTGTTGCTTTAGTGTCACAGAGGACATCAAAAGAAAGGGAAAAGATAAATGCACACGATTATTGCTTTCTGCCTTGAGTCGTTTTTTATTCTTCTTTACAATTAGAAATGAGCAAGTTTAGTATACATGAGTCTACTCTAAGGCGTCACGGTTATTTGATATAAGCTCCCGCAGAGTGTACTTTATCAAAAGCACAAAACGCTTAGCCCTGATCATCAGCATTTGTTGTCTAAGATTTAACAAACAGTCAAACACAAATCATTCAGTAAAAATGGAGTCGGATTAAAATACGACCATTACCCACAAAATAAAAGTTTTAAAATATACACTTTATCGAGAATAAAACTTTATTTCCCTAAGTTTCCTCTCCGCTAAATCTGACCGGAGCTTTGTAGGTCGCATGTCTTGTCCTTCCGTTTACTCAGCTAACCAAACACAAACCGCCTTCAGTATCAAGCTAGGGGCAAATAACTCCAGTGAACCATGCTTTGAACATCATCACCGCTACCGGTCTTATAAGAGAGACGATGTGATTGGTCCTCTAGCGACTGGGTTTCGGCTGCACTTAACTGGTAAAAAACATGCGAGGTTCGGGGATGCGGTCAGACCTAGTTTTGAGGATTTCATATCCCCGTGATTTGATATTCTTACACTATGAGTACATGAACGTTAAGGTTAACAGTACGGCAAGTTATTAAACAGAAATAGACTTGAAATTGTACTCCCGAAGCTGTTTTTGTGTAATTTTGAAAATACTTAGAAGCTTTCCAATAATGACTTTTTTTTTACTAAAGAACAACACGTTTAATGTTGGCTACATCTCTACAATTACCTACATGAAGGTGAGTATGCCGTATCAATAAAGCAAGAATTGACAATTGTATTAGCAACATTCGTTGCAAGAATTAATAATACAGTAATGAAAATGTTTGGGTGAGTTTCTGTATATCTGTATGGAAAATATGAAAATACAGTTTTCTTTTATCCAAAAATAGCAAAGTTGTCAGCCAGACCATGAAATGATATTCAACGAAACTAAATTTCTGAAAAAAAAGAAACATCAGCATCCTTCTTTCCTTACATTCCTTCTTTTAAATCATTGACTAACTTTTCTTATTGTATGACTAGATAGACATAGTTCTATTTCTTTATTTTCTATAACCATAGATTACATTGCTATTTCTGTCTATGGATGTTTATTCATCGCTAGTTTAGTTGCCTCTCTACATGATACATATCTCCTATCAGAGAAGCCTTCTACCTTCTTTCGTGCCAGACGCACATAAATCTGCTATAATCGATCTGTAGGGTAAGAGTTCAAAGTATATTCTCCAAATATCCCCTTTACCTCTATAATCGCACCCATGGAAATAGCCTCTATTATGTAAAGCAGCAAACATGAAAGGTCTCTGATGTCTTATTTAACCTTTTAATGGAGGTTAGTTTACTTGAGAAAAAAGGACCACTAAATATGTTCCATCGGTAAGTGCCTTCAGAAAAGTCGTTCCTCTGGGTCTTGCCTTGGCATCTGTCCATGTTTATGTTGATAATGGAATATCTATAACAGTATATTGCCTCGTAACTCCCAAGTGTCAAGAGTCAGTTTAACTTTCGGTGAGTGAGTGAGTGAGTGAGTGAGTGAGTTTGTTTTTTACGTGTTTTGAACAATATTTCAGTTATTAAACACGTGGATGTTGCCATCCAAAAGAGAGGAGACAGATCAGAGAGAAAGGGATCGAAAGGATGAGGGAAAAGACGGAAAGAAAGGCATAGTAAGAGATAGAAAGCAGGTTTTAGAAGGACTCACATTTGGTCTGGCTTCTACCCGTTGACCTGTCCAGCTGGGGTGACCCTACCAGGAGCATGGAAGCTCCAGCTGGCATAGCTCTCGAGGTCGCAGAAGCACACAAACCACCACACCACGATAAGGTAATGAGTCCAGTGGTGGTTAACTTTCGATAAATAACTACATGTACAGAACTGTTCTGCACGCAGTTGGGTTTTGAAGTTATGCTACACTTAATTCCAGCGCAGTAACACCCAAATATTGTCTCAAGTTGTTTTCGAACCTCTCCCAGCCTGGCTTTCCTCTCCTTCCCAATCTGAGGGCACCCATAGTACCCGCATCTTCCGACACAAGGACGGCGGCAAAAGCTTCGATATCAGAGCAATGGGCACGTAAGGCCTGTGAAAACCATTTCTACATGATCACCACCGTGTTGGTATTTGAAAGGGACAATGTGATTGGTCCCTTTGTGACAAGGGTTTGTCTGCGATAAACTGATGTCGAACAAGCGCCTAGCTAGGATGCGTTCAGACCGTTGTGGAGGGGAAAGCCCGGATACATATGTTTACTTTGATCCCTCGAAACACGGTCGATTTTAATCACACTGTGTAGATCTGTAGTAAGTAGCATGTTAATCGACTGCCTAATCTGTTTCTTGATTGATGATAGAAAAGGGGTGAGATGTCATTTCCGTTTTTGCTGAAAACACAGACAATGAATGCAGACAATTTTGTTTGTCAAAGGGAAATGAAAACAGAGAGTAGCCGGAAATTAAAGTTCGAAATATAATAAAGTGCAGGATGTTATTGTTCATATAAGTTATGATTTTCATTCGGGTTTGAAGTATATGGTAATATATAAAACATGGTGTTGGTGATTAGGTATAGTATATTATTATCCATACGTGTATGTGATTAGATAGTCATGACATAAATTACGATATGTTGCACATGTGTAATACACCCTAGGGTCTATTTCATTGTTCGGTGACACGTGTCATCAGAATGTGGGAATACTTTATGAGTTTATCAAACTTTGGCTTTTGCACGACATAGAGCTCCCGGGTAGCACGCCAAAAGCGTGAAGCACGTGCCAAGGTCGTGTCAACTGACATAGCAGGCGGTTGAATCAGTGCAATCGTGCCAATTCATCTGTCTGCCTGATTAAAAATAAACAGGAATTTCAATTCTGCTGCGTTTGTCATATTAGATAAACATAAAAAAGTGATATCCATTGCGTTTTGTAGTTCAAAATTGGAGCTACACTATTGATCTCTTAACTGCATTTTCCGTGACTGATTTAAAGATGTATCTATACGGGCTGACACGATTGATTCTCCGTTTAGATTGTCTTGACTATTATATAATAATCAGATAAACGACTTTTCCGAGTTATGTATAATACAGAAATGAACACACCCGTGAGACTTTGTATTGTTCTTACAACACGAGTGATTGTGAAGCGATATTTTGCTCGCTCTCGCTCATGTCACAGTCACTCGTGTAACAATATGACAACTTTCTTCGGGTAATAATCTCTACTTTTAACATTTTCAAAATATCCTTATGGTTGGGTTCACTGCAGCATGTAACGATTATGTTTTAATCATTGTAAAAGATATTGATTTTAATCAACACCCTTTTAAGTAAGATGGTTTTTGGAACAAGAGGCCATGACGATTTTTATGATTTAATCGTGTTAGGATGGAGCTTAGGAGTTGGTATAATTGCATACTTTTGTTGGAAAACTGAAAACTATTCATGTTTTCCTCTTTGTTTGTGTGGTCTAAATGATTAGGTGCTAATATCTTAGTTTATATTGTAAAAAAAGGAATAATATACACTAATACAGAAACATTAGCCTTGGACATTAGCAAATATAAACAACCAAGCAAGTGAACCTTTAGTGTATTTCAAGCAATGCCATTTGAGAAAAAAACTATTGCACCGTAGATATATAGCGATTTTGCTTATCACACAAATCTTTTTACAGTATCAATTTATCAACTAATCAAACAAAAAAGATGGTGTCAAATGATGAAACTGTTATCTCATCATGTGTCGAATTAAAGTCAATACTTCCAAAACATATATACTTTTGATCTGGAAATGTGAAACATGCAAAAAGTTAAGAGGGAGGCAAGTGACATTATCATGTCATGGAATTGAGCTTGTATTCCCATGAGAGTACAGGCACAGAGTACATGGCTTTTGATCTCTAAGAAGTACTGATTATTTTAGTAAGCGTTTCCCTCATGGTCTGGCAACAATCTAATATGAGCAATCGATTCATGCGTTTCATTCCAAATTTGACCTTTATAAAAAGGCTCAATTGAAAAAGACAACTACACCAGTAAAGTGAAACATTTGTAAAGGTATCATTTATGTTAAATGCAGAAATAATCTTATCACTCGTTTGTGTTAGATACCGCAGTGTAATATTTATCCGGCAATATTAAACTAGTGGTATACCACAGTGCAAGTATGACGTCAAAGAAGTGTCTTGTTATGACGTCACAATGTAAGCGCGCATTCACTATGGTTGCCGAGTCGCGGCAATGTCAGTTTCACCACTATATTGGCAAGTTTAATTGAATCGAGGGCAAGTAGTAAACAGAATACGAAACTACTTTCCATTTAGTCATATTTTTATTAAACTCGTAAATGATAGGGCATCAAACTCGCTCACTTTATACAACATCCTTAACTCTTTTATTGAAAAAAGTATCAAATGGAAGGTCGTTTAGTATCTTCCATATATTCATCACGATATTCATTCAAATGTCTTTAACATTCATTAATATTTTTGAATAGTACTAAATGCCCTTCCCCCGACTTACCCAAACAAATGCTCGCCTAGAAATAATATGTTTACATGTATCACGGCCAAGTGCATGGTTTCATATTTCGCAGACGAACATCACTTCTTTTGATCAGATAAGTTAAGATAAGATAATGATATGTTGGAAATGTTGAAAAACTTTCTCTATCAATGGTATGAAATCAACCACATAAAAGATGAAATGAAAGAACCTATTTCTATCTCTCATCAGACGGTATACAAATATATTTGGTGAATTGAATCTAACATCAAATGATCAGGACTTTTGGGGTATTGAAAACCATGTTCCTGAATCGTATATCCAATGTATCAGACATTTAAATAACCAGCATAATCAATGGAATTGACTTTTTATGATCAAATAAACTGTTTTGTGGTAAAAGTTCTCTTTTTCATAAACAGGTTAAGCTATAGGTAACATTCCAGACACGTTTCTCATGACCAAATATCAAGTTATTGTCTGATGTTCATCACTAACTTGTAATCAGACAGCAAGAGATGACATGAAAGAACCATTAAGTCAGGCGTTATGCATTATGGGTTAACATGGATAAACCAACATTAAATGTTCAGAAATAGATAAATGTACTGTATCGAAACATTTAAGCAAATATCCCTTTTAAAGGTAGGAAAAGTTACTTGCTTAACCAATAGGGCCTAGCTATATGTCACATCAATTAACATTGAGATGTGAACCACCCCTTTCAAATATATAACATCTTCTAAGAAAATTATTAATTATTTTTTAAGTCATGTTCGTATAAAATCGATGTAAATATCAAACAAGCAAAGTGATGTCTTAGCCGTTGGCAGATTCTCATTTAAGTCACACCAGGACAGAAATCATATGTTTAAGTAATATTACCTTTGAAGTCGTAGTTCAATTGATTGTGTGCAGATTCCTGCCTAAAGGAACAATTTATGCTTGTAATTCGATTGTAGTATTTATGTTTGAGTTGTTGCAGCTAGGATGTATATATTGTGAACTCTAGTTTGTGTTATCATGCTCTCAGACAAAACAGCAAACCAGATATGTACTTATACATGTATTTTGATAAAACCTGCATAGGGCAAAGTTTTTGGGACAACATTTTATTTTCGGTTTAGTTAAAATACCAAAGAGGGCACATTCAAGAATGGTGAACTAGCGCATACTGATTGGTGAGTCTAATATGATTGGTTTAAGGCATGCCCGTTGCATGTGAGAAGGGCGGATATAACTACATGTACACACATCCTGAATAAATCCATTGTTTCTTAGATTATCATGTCAATAACTGCATTGAATGTATCAACTGCACATATTTTTTCAATACATTCAAAGATTGTAACATCGGGAAATACAGGAAATATTCCCTGGTCGAAATACATAGTTTCTTAAAAAAGCGTATTTGTTATTTGTTATTAAATTATCATCTTAATCACATTTTACTTTTACTATACCTCCACGAAGTCATATTTTGAATTTTTATCCTCGCCAAATGAAGTTTACAGGGATGTAAAAATAACGTCCGTAACTAAATTTCCCTGAGTGAAGACTGTTCTCTTTCAGTCCAAAAGTTTAGGTTGTCTCCTATATTCGGTCCTTTCCCCCTTTCTGTTTGAATTTGACTATTGACATGCAACTTGGTATTTTGGTACAGGACCAGAAGTAAAGGGTCAAGTGTAAGAATCAGCGAATAAATGGAACATTTATTTTGTCTTACCACATGTACTGTATGCCCGCAACAGGCATTTTGGTGGTTCCATTCAAAATACAAGTTGCAATACAGTTTGCATGGTAACGATATTAAGGCTTATAACAATTATCCTATGTAGGAAGAATTCATTCCAAATGAACGGTTTAGGATAGTTTAATTCAACATATTTTTATGGGTAAATTAAAGGGGACAGTAATAATTTCAACTATTGATTGATGTGTTTTCTACCATTCTATATGGGAAGGGACTCCGTCTGTTTGGCAATTTAAGAACTTATATTCTGCTCTTTACTCAAATAGATATTTAAGTTACTTAACATGATTTATGATCGCATGTTTAAGCGGGATGACCAACTTTTTTAATTAGATAACACCTCTTCCACAGAATAAGAAGTTGAAATGGTCAATCTTCGCCATACGCAGCGGGCGTCCTTTGATTACGGCGACAATACAGTAAAGTCATATATGTGAGCGCTTATGACGTCATGATCCTTGACAAAACTCAGTGGTTTTCTGTTTGAATTGTCTTTTGCTTCATAGGGATGTCGCAGTCTTTACTGTGTATAAATAATTGAATAAGACGTTTTAATCGATAATATATTAAATTTGTGTGATAAACTACATTTCAAAGATAGGGTAACCTTAGCTGACGCCTAAATTTATTCAAAATACAAAGGAACAAAAAAACACCGGCACAGATTTGTTCATTTTTGTTGCCGGAAATCGTTATTTTTACTAAGTGCAATTCGCTTAGAGTTCATGATTAAAATCGTCTTTATAGAATGGAGGTTAACCCGGTGTGTTTAAAAATCAGAGATTTGTTAAACTGGATTGATAGTGTGTAAATTCTCAAATAAAGTCTCTGATTTTCAAAAATACTAGGTTTATCTTCTAATTTTAAGGAGCAAAAACGCTTTCTGACATCCGATTTTAAGTTTCTTTAGCAAATTGCTTTTAGTTCACTGACACTGTGACTTTTTAACTCAAATGAATAATTGATAACATGAAGAAATATAGATGAACAATATTTCTTTCCAGTTCAGACAAAAGTCAAAATATTTCTTATAATTTCCATTAGCCGATAACAAGAGAAATAGGCGTCCCTACTTAACCCTTGAGTGAAATGGATTACTTTGACCAAGATTGATGGATTGTCATTTCAAAAGCGTTTTTAATCATTTAATTTTCTGTTATTTATGTCTATAATAAATCAAGGTTTGGTGATCGCTTGCAGATACATGTATTTGTCATTTCGTCTTTTTGCAGAGTAAAGTGGTATATCTATATTTTGTCATGTTAATATATTTTAAAACGTTTTTCTTATATTTAAAAATATCAAACGACCGATTGCTGTTTTTTCAATATTGGTGAATAAATATTTTCCCCTGAGCAAGAATGGAGAAAAATACTTTCTACCACGACTTTAGAATATCATTATTGCAATAAAAACAATGAATGTATCATTTATTTTGATCTTATCAACGAGTTGAGATAAATCTAACACTTTGTAATAGTTGTTGTTTAAGAAACACTTGTTGCACTGTTGGCGTAACTAGCAAACGATTGGTGTTACTACGCTGAAATTCAGTGTAGCATTTCACCCAAACCTGACTGCGTGTAGAACAGTTCTCTACTGCAGACAAAGTAACCGAGCGCCTGGCAAGGTTCGAACCACGGAACTCCTATCAGAAGCCGAACGCGCTAACCACTGCGCTATCCCGCCCTCTTGAAGGTTTGGAGAAAGCGGGGTCGATTACGTTTAAGCAGAATGAGATCGTTTGTATGTGTATTGTGATACATGTTAAAATTGCCACACAAAAAATAACTATATAGGTGCATTTCAGTCGGTTTCACCTAACGCCGGGGCAATTATTGTAACACTTGGGTATCTTTATTCAAATGTTTAAGTCATGACTTATTATGTTGTTTAAAAGAAAACTAAAAAAATTATGAAACTTATAGAACGTAATTCAGAAATAGTTCTTTTTACAAAAAATCTTTTCATTCTTCTATATTCTGAATATTTCAAAATTAAGCAATTGTAATTGAACTGATTCAAACGTGCGGTGTCAACGGACACGACGTGCACCGACTGCACGCTTTTATCGTGCTGCCCGGTAACTCTTGTCGGTGATGTAATAGACAAATATCCCGTCTGAGTTTCCAGAAATTATTAGTAGGGTGCAAACGTTGCATGAAAAATAAGCCACGAGAATGGCTTAACATTTATGCTTTAATAGCTTTTCCAGGAAAAGAACACTTTATTGCTTTTTGGCCAAATATTCAATTGGAAAGGACTTGAACTCGGAAATTGTGACGGAAACATTCACAACACGTCGCGTCACATTATGAATGTAAACGTATGACATATTTCATGAACCACATTTGCTATACGCTTGTAATTATATTTCCTTTATTGCATACAGAAAGGAACTTTAAACTATCATATTTCTTGAAATAATGTCATTGGTATCACCGCCAATGAGTAATAAATGGTTATTTCACTGTCTCTTCATGAAACGAACGTTAATATCTTCTAATATGTGTGCCACCGACCTAGCTTACGTGCTAGACGCACATAAGAACTGCTATAATCGATTTATGATACCTTCTGTAACAGTCTCCCAAGGTTACAATATATATTTGCAACTTCTAAACCCCACTTTACGACCATCATCGCAACCTCTATTACACAAAAGGAGTGAAGATGGAAGAACCTGATTATAAACTCATGAAGGGGAATGGCACATTTAAAGGAAAATGCATAAAGCTATTATGTGTGCATGTCGTCTGCACATAAACTAGTGTAGGAACATCAAACTAGCATTATCGGCGATATTCTTACAAGTTTAATTGATAATTCCATGATTAGTAAATCTATCGATAAAAACATAAAGCATTAACATAGACCAAGGTCATTAAGAATGAAAAATATGTTTTCTTAACTTAACAATCATGTATGCGCCTTAAATATGATTGGGTACTTATGTGCCTAGTCTTGCTATTCTTTTTTTTCTTATTTTCAATTGTGATGTTATTTAACTGATGAGTCAAAAGTAGTCTGTGAAAATATCTGTACAGTTATCCAATAAAGAGAGTACAATAAAGACAATTTCGCGAAACTCACACTAAATAAGCACACACATACATAAGTCCTTTATGTGTAATATATAATGTATAATGTGTAGTTATTTAGTCAAGTTTCGTGTTCATTTGTACATTTTCAATACTTAACCACACTGTATGTCATAGGAACGATGATATACATTGTGCTAGACAAAGAACGAAACAGTGCAAATCAAATCAGTTTATAAAACGTGAAAATTTCCCATCGACCAATTGTCTTTCATAACCGCAACCGATCAATGAACATTGCGAGTCCCAAACATGTGCAGATGTAATTCATGTTATGACTCGCAACTGAAACTAGTGAGTACAAAAATATAAGACATATAAATTAACTATTGATTGGTTAGGCAGTGTACAAACAAAGCATCATGGTAACAAAGGTTCATGGATGATATGAACGTTAGTATGAGAGAACAGATTGTAATTTACACATTTAACAATACAACTCCTCAGTTTCTACATGTGTTGATGCAGTATTATTTCATTTTTACCAAAGATAAGGTAATATCTAACTGGTTTGAAAATATTTAACATACATACTATGATAATTCCAAAATGTTTTGATGTACAATAGATATTGTCAAGATTGAGGTCATACTAACATTGAACATTGAATTGCTTACAAGTACATATACTTCTGGGGCAGAGCTGGGAAGTTAACTTTGGATAGTCTTTTGTTCCACAGGTAGCGGTTGAATGTGTTCATTGTGTTAACGCACGCAGTTGTTGCTTCGAGATGCTGGCCGTGCGTTGGGAATGCTTTAAAGCATGTTGACAAGATTTTTGACACAATGTCTTTCTTCATCGGCTTCCTTGACTCACCTTTTCCTCTGGTCCTGCCATGCATGTTTCGACCAGGTCGCCCAGGGTAAATAACCGACACATGAGTTCCTTCGCCAGCGACTCCCTGTTTCCCCCACAGGCGACTTTTGCCTGTGCAATAGGGTCTGCAGAAGGCGGTCTCAGACTCCTCCTCACAGCTTCATCTGTGAATGTGTATGGTATGTCACAGAGAAGCAAATCCCAGACACGGGAATCAGTCAAAGATCTGCTCTCCTTGGTCTTGCTTTTGGTGGTAGTTTGCGGTGGAGTGATATTAGTCAGCGATGACAGAAACCGCAGGATGGCTTCTTGATTCTTCAGGATCTTCTGCTGGTTCTCCATGAGTGAATCAACGTCATGACGAAGGAGCGCCAAATCCTCCCTTTGGACAGCAGGTACATGTACAGTTGTAAGGAGAGTTTCTGGCGTTCTAGAGATGGATGGTGGATCAGATGATGGCGGTGAGGAGGGGCCTGACGGCGATGTTTCTACGGGAGCAGGGTGTCCATAACCTAACATGGTTATCTGGAGAATAAGATACACAAATTACAGCTTAATCCATTTGGTATCAACAATCTTATTAGTCAGATAAAAATCAATCTTAACTGAGCTATGAACATAGATTTTGGTTACTTATGTTTCATTTATCGATAAATTATATATCGTGTCATAAGATCAGAAAATTAGACATCTCACTAGAAATAAAGCGGGAGTTTAGTTTATGTAGCTTATGTATATATGTCTTACACCAAAACACATCAATGGAAATCGTTGTTGATGGCATCGCATTATTGCTCGAACTGTGCACTAGTGCTCACGATCACACGATAGTATTGATTAATCTTTTGTTGAAGCGAAACGTATCCTAAAGTTAATTTCACTGAAACAGGCCTGATATGTTTTTGGGCGAATGCCCACAGAGGCTCATTTACCTACTCCGTACATACAAACTAATCATCAATAGGATTTTATTGTGTTTTAGGATATTGAGGTGTCTGTAAGTGTTAAAAGCTGGGACATGTCCCTTGGTACACAATAAAAAGTGTGTTTCATTTACGGAAACAAAACCTTGTGCTATGTCTAGAAAGGTCAAGGGGAAGAAGCCCAAACCTAATTTGAATCGTTCTAAACGGTCTTTCTCTTTATACTGTGCCTTTCTTTCCGTCTGTTCTCTCATCCTGTCGATCTTCTTTCTCTCTGATCTCTCTTCTCATTTTTGGATTGCAACATCAAATTGTTAAATAGCTGAAATATTGCTGACAACACGAAAAACACCAACTCACTCACTCGAGTGCAATGTCAGAACTTCAAATTGTGAAGACCATGAGCGCTCTATAAATCTAATAACTTCTGTTTGATAAAGATTAAGGCAATGTAGACGTTGATTGAAAGCTTAAGTCAGTTCACATCTTTCATTGTCGATCTCTCAGTCTCTCACTGTTCTCCCTAATGAAAAATGTTAGTCTTTAAAATGAAGTATGGAGATAGAAAAGGCGCCTTTTACCATATTGATTGAAACGTAGATTGATAGCTTTTTCGTTTGTCTGGTTTGACTATTAAGTCTTACAGAGGAGAGGGTAGGACAGAATGATGGCAGAGTCGGGAGATTTGGTTTCCCTCATCTGTTATCACCTTGAAGCAAGCCGTTGGGAGTCGCATCATCAACTGATAGTTTAGGCTGTGACAAAATTCCTAAACCAAAGGGGAACATATTCCGAACGACAGAGCAAAGGAATAAACACTTTTGAGCATTAGTTCCAAAAAATACGAAGAATTAAAATGGCAAAACAGTCAAATAGTCAATTACTGTCATTGTATTTATAAGTAGGTTTACTGTCTATATTTCCTGGTGTATTTACAAATACATATACAGAAAATACGCTGTACATTTAATGTCGATATTCTTCATAGAAGTCTTCATTAGCAGCCCCGTCTAAGGACGGGGCTGCTATCAGTTTTTGTGAAGTTTCCATCGCCGCCGCCGCACTCGTACTACTAGCTATAACTTTTTTCCACTAAGCTTTCCAGAACTCTTATTCATACCTTATTACTCATACCTCGGGGGAACGATTTTGACACGTTCACTTTCAAGGTCAAAGGTCAAGGTCACGAGATATGTATTCACTCTAAGAATTCCTTGTAAACGCGATAACTTGAAAAGTTTTTGTGCTATGAAGCTCTAACTTGGTATATATCATCCTTGGAAAAGTAAAAAAATTAGAAAAGGTTTTGGCTACAATCCGTCAAAGGTCAAGGTCACAGCAAGGTCATGACGTAAGCATGTTTTAGCGAAAAAGCTTTATTTTAACTATGAACACTTTTAATCAATACATGATTGTTATACTCAATAAAAAGTGTTCAATGATCGTGTGACCTTGAAGGTCAAAGGTCAAGGTCATGAGATATGAGTTATTACAAAATGCACTAAATTTGGGTATAACTTTATCCCATTTAGCTTTTCAGAACTCATGAACATGTCTTAATGTTAATACTTCCAGGGAATCATTATGACATGTTCACTTTCAAGTTCAAAGGTCAAGGTCACGAGTTATAAAATCACCGCAAAATTCCTTGTAAACGCGATAACTTGAAAAGTTTTTGTGCTATGAAGTTTGGATTTTGTATATATGATCTCTTGAGAAGTACAACATTTTCAAAAAGGTTTGGGTACAAACTGTCGAGGGTCAAGGTCACAGCAAGGTCAACATATATGGAGAAAATGGATTATTTTAATTTTTAACACTTTATTTCATTACAATAATATTATACTCAATGAAATGTGTTCATTGATTGTGTGACCTTGAGTGTCAAAGGTCAAGGTCACCAGTAAATTCCCAATATGGTGAGGCCTGTAAAAGGCGGAACAGGGTAAGGCGAAACCCCAAGTTCCGGGGCTGCTCTGCTTTTGCGGTATCCCGCAAACGCTAATCTAGTTATTTAAGTATAATTTCGACCCTTAGAGATGAATATATGTATATAAACAAACCAAATTGTCAAGTAATCAATACATAAAACTTGTATTAGCTATGAAAACATATATGGTATATTTAGATCATTAAGAACTTTTACACTGGAATCTTCATATATCTTATCCTCCAAACACGTCTGATATTCTATTTAAATTCAATGTTTGTTGTAAATCGTACAATGGGAAAATAGTTTACAAATATGTTGTAATATGATTGATGAAATCTAGATAGAATAACGCTCGTCCTTTAGTTAAGGTGTGCATGATAAAGAACAGCATCTTTTCTCAAAACTTATAACATTGATTTATATAGTTCTACTTTGTCTGATCCTAATATTGAGTGTTATCAATCTTCAATCGAAGAATAAGTATCCATTTATTATCATTAATATCCTTATGCCTTATGGACGGTAAAAATAGTTTCGAGACTCCATATATAACTGTCTGAACACAACCCCACTAGCCATAGACAAATACATTAATCAACTATTAGCAAGGAATCAAATACAATCTCCTTGAACAACTCCCATTGCAAGTTGAACGGCAGTGAAACATTAAGTCTTGCCGTCTTCCCTTAACTTTTAAGTGAGAGCTCGCTAGTCTATTACATAGAAGAAACAATTGCGAGAGTACTCACATGTAAATGTAACAAGTAAAAAAAAATTGAATCAGATAATTAATTTAAATAAGATTGAGTAATGATTCAAAACGATTGTATCCAATTTGGTGACAAAACTCAGCACGACAGAAAGACAGAACTCAGATTTATAAGCAATGTATTTTCACGTGGCCCGAAATTTTTCATATCAATACATGTGAATGTCTGTCAGACAAAATATGATGTAGAAAAAAGTATCTCACCATTTGAAGTAAAAAACTATGGCAACGTTAATCAAGTTTGGTTATGCATTCTATTAACGATTTTTTTTATAGGAAAGAGGGATCTCTGAATACTTCATTAGTGTCTTATTGCTTCATGCATGGCTTATTTTATTAAATGTCTGAGGTATTACATGGTGGTTTTCAATATATTCTCATCAGGACTGGCACAGTTAAATGTAATGTTGGAATTGAGTGTGAGACATGAGATTTCTCATATCCAATGACTATTAAGACAACTGACAGCATGAAAGGATTTTGCTTTTGGTTAGCATGAAAATCGGAGTATATGTAAACCTCTGACAAGCTGTCGATGCAAAAAAAAAGAATTCAATTTCAACAAAACAGATTGTTTGATTAAAATTGAAGCCGACCCATCTCGATTTAATTTTCTTTTTTTTGGGAGGGGGGTGGGGGGGGGGGGGGTGTAATATTTCAACCATGAGTTTGGTAGGTTGAGAGTAGAAAGATATAACTTAGGATATCATAGGATATATACTCCCCCTACAGTGGTGGCAACTTTGTCAGAGGCTGAACTATCTGAGACTACAAAGAGACCGCCAAAGGCTTGTTTTCAGACCAATAGATGTGAGGGCAAACAAATCACTCGACTTTGCAATGAGGCAAACTCGTTTTGCCCTAGCTCTCCCCCGTTTGACTGTAATGTTAAAGGATGAGTAAATCACGTACAACTGATATATCTTATATTCGTACCAGACAAACGAAAAAGCTATCAATTTAAGGTGTGATCAATAATAAAAGTGGCGCCTTTTCTGTCTCCGTACTTTTAAGGACTCGTATTCTTCATCATGTTCACTAGAAACAGTGTCTATAAGAAAGAACAATCAGTTGTGTTTAATATTCGAGTGCTTCCTTGTTTATTAAGGCCCTATCTATGTTCTGCAAAATGGAAAGAATACTTTATGAAGTATTTTTCAAACAATCCATTTTAGTTCGATTTCCATGTTGATTGGTGTGTCATTTTATCCTGAAATAAACTAAGTCACTTGTTATATATTTTATTTCAGAGTTAAGTAATCTGCGCATCGTTTTCTTTTCATTTATGTTTGCAGCATATGTTTGCATTTTTATTATGATATCTGATAGCATGTCTCTAAGGAAAATACATACAAATGGCGCGAAAATATGTTCATGAAAAATGTAAGGGAGCAACCTATTGATAATTTTGTATTCACATTGTATATAGGAATGATCTTATCCTGTAATATCATTGGGTAACATATGATATTGAAATATTGTTTGAATAAACTTTAACCTCAACCTTATACAGTCCACATGCGCCATGTAACGGAAATTCATAATTTTTTATCATTTACATACATTTCATAGAATTGTTTGACAAATATTAACAAAGTGGTATATTGAGTTCATTATGTTCAATTCGCCATCAGGGAATATCTCCTCCTATTTTCGCCAGTGCAAGTTGCAATTCTTCATTATCCTAGAACACAATAAAGAAGTATTGACAATTAGTTAATGTGTATCACCGAAGGAGATTGGTCTCTGTGGGCGTTTGTCTGAGAACATGTTCAACCTGTTTTCAGTGCAATTAACTTCCCAATAATGTTTGTGCGTTCGTGCCTTCTCGCACACATTCATGATAATAGCGTTGTTCTACAATTGCTAAATATAAGTTATTTTGTGGAATTGGATTTTATCTTATGGATGATTGAGTTACTTAGGCAGCTTTCATTATTCTGAGGAAATGTACAGGAAAAGAACTTTAATCGTTTGGAAGCCATTAGGACCTGACTTTAAACACAGGAAAGACAAGGAACATGTCAATTCTTTACTGAAACGAATATGTTGAAACCAATAGAACATATACTGAATTAAATTGTATAAAATGATCTCACAGAAATGTAACTAATTGGAATTCAATTCAATCCCTACCTTAAATTGTAAAATATTGTTCAAACAAAAAATGACTGCCAGTGGTCTGTCTTTGAAACTAGATGATTTCTTTTATGACTTAGAAGATAAATAGTTGCGTTTGTAAAATTTCCGGGATTCATTGTTATTCAACAACACATTAGCCGGAGGTTTTAAATGCTTACATTTGCGGGTGTTGAATAACAATGAATCCCGGAAATTTTACAAACGCAACTATTTATCGATATTGTAACATGACCGTTAGTTATAAGCATTTTAAGAGCGAACTCTATTTTTGCGTAGGAAACTAGAGAGGTGAAAGGATCTAACGACTGATCCAGTATTGTTATAGGTGTTCGCAGCTATTAAGAAGGATGCACAGTGTTATAGACATTAAAATCGTGTTCTTATATTGCAAACCAGTTGCACTCATAACGATGAGATCTTATAGTTTTCACTGTGAAATTTATGAGAGAAAAAAACAGTTATATAATTCATAAACCAACAGGAACAAACCCGACTGAACAAATATCTTAAACTCGCCCAGACCATTGTGACGGTGACGCGATCATTATGACGTCATAACCGTACGCGTTGGCCTTTGTGACGTCGTGCCATGGGAACGTCATTCGAAAGAAACCGGCCGCATGGCACAAGGCGGCAAATTAGGATAAACTTAGCCAATTAAGAAAGTTTAGTTACATAAAACTAAAGCAAATAGCAAAAGATTTTTGGCATCTACGGGAATGCGCAAGTTAGTAAATGACAACAACAACAGTAAAATGGGGAGAATCAGAACCTTTTAATGTTGAGGCGGACCAAATAATGTATCCTTCCGCGGTGATTCGCCTCAGTCAATTTGCGGGTGTTCATTGCCATTTAACACTGGGAAATCCTTCAAATCAACCAATCAGAAACGAGTATTTACCGAAGTCATGTTACAATATACATTAAACGTGTATGAATTAGATAACGTGCAAATGGAATATTAAAGAAAGAAAAAGTTTCCAGTCATATAGAATCAAATCAACAAAAACATGTTTTCTAAAAAAGTTTCAAAATGAGAAAAAATTTAAATATGACTAAAATGGATGTGACACCTGGTGCCATTATCCACTTCCAGACGATTCATTATTAATAATCATATCAGTGACAATCAGAAAAATTTGCTTGCTTGAATAAGCAAATTATTTCTATATTGTTTCTATGAGATGAAGTGTGAAAATGTGCAATCTGGTTCGGCCTGTCTGACATATAGGGTACATCAAAGAGACGTATTTTATTTTTTCCACTCCTCAAGTTCCGACAGGGAAAATTTTGCTACGCGTATTTACACAAAACGTATGAAAGTCAAATAATTGATGTTTTTATTTTAGAGTCTTGTGACACCAGTTCCATATAGGACGATGAGTATTTAAATACAAATGTACGTACATTGGAAATATTGACAAAACATTTGACCTGTCATTAACATTTTCATTTGGATGGATTCTTGTATAAGTCATACATTAAATAAAAACATGATAATCTTATAGATAATCTTTCTTTCTTTCAGTATTAATCAGTTTATATACAAATATTCTTATCTAAGTTATAGATAATTATTACAAGCAATCATTGTAAGTGTCTATTTTTTATTATGTCACATCTCAAATCTTTTGAAATGGCCTACGTTTTTTATGTTACCTATTTTGCTGTTTTTCAATTTATATCCAAATGTAGCTTTTCCAAAGATACATGTGAAAAGCTTGTTTCGTGTATGTTGACTTGAAAAAATGAAAATAAATGTCTATATCAATCAATCGTTCTAATGATGTTTATTATTACTGATATACATACAAATGTAGATTTAAGTTTAAGTTACACTCTTCTTGCATTTCAATATCAAATGGAATCTGAGGTAAGGGATTATCCTCTACACATCAGACAACATCAAACTATTTATCAACTGAAAGAGTCAAAACATTTAATGTTATCCCTAAACTTATTTCATGAAACAGAATTTCACACAATCATTAATAAGTATCACAGATGCTATAAAATATAATATCTGCCAACTTGTGAAAAAAGTAAACATTTAAAGGTAAAATGGTAACCTCATTGGTCTTATGGTTAAAACGGATTAAATAACCTGTGAATAAAGACTTTAAGACATAGCAACTGAAACAAAAGAACTCACTCATTCAGGGAAAATTTTTTCGATTTTTAGAAGTTTTCCTGAGCGAATTGGGTCTCATAAAAAATGGTGTAAAATGCGCTCATTCTTTAAAAGTTACAAATGAAGTGTTGATACTGTTTACATAATGACATTATATACACTCGGCAAAAATAAAAGGAATATTTGAAAATATGGAAATTAAAAATGATGTTATGTTTCTTCATTGACTGATGCAATATGGAATAACCCTCTTTTTTTCAGTATAATATAAGGAGACATTCAAACATTATTTATGCTAATGTAGTGAGTTAAAGAGTTACTTTTGTTATTGATCACAGCTTTTACTTATCGCTTTTCGTTTGTCTGTTAAGGGTATGCGACACCAATTGTAAATGATGTAGTCATCCTTCAACGTCACAATCACACGGGGAGAACTAGTACAAAATATTTATGCCTCATGGCAGAGTCGAGTGATTTGTTTGCCCTCACTACTTATTGTCTTGATAGATGCCTTCGGGGCTCTCTTTATAGTCTCAGTTAGTTAAGCTTCTGGCAAAATTTTGAGACGAGGGGAAGATATATATTCTAATCATTTTCGTTTCCTTCAATTCCAATTTACAAAAAGGAAAAAGGTCTTAGAGGCCGTTATTGAATCAAAAGAGTGTAAAAAATGTAGATCTGATTAGATCATAAAACATAAATTCGGTAGATTTTATCTTTTGTGCAATTACACACTATTTTCAAAACATTCTCAAGGATTAAGAAATAGAGGATATCTGTCTTTTCTTGACTAATACCATGTTTATCTCATCGAGTGAGTTAGAAAATATTTAACTTTTCTACCTCACGAGATGAGATAAAACATTGTATTTATCAAGAATTGACAGATATTCTATTTATTATATGCTGAATTCCTTCTAATTACGCCAAAAAATGCCAATTTCATGTTGAGCGGCCGCTTGGAAGAGCCCGTCATCGCGGTAACAGTGTGACGTCATATGAGAATTCTGGACGTCAGACCATTGTTACATGACGTCAAACTCTTGAACTTGACGTCACTCGAGTGGTGAGAAAGTCACTCAGTAGAGTGACGATAAAGGTTATCGCCACTGTAGCCAGATAGAGGGTTTATTTCACTGATAGAACAGGGTATTTCATCCTCAATCATATAATAATTAGAAATATCGATTCGTTTTACCATACATGTTGTTTCTACTATGAAGGAAAGTCTACAAATGTACTTTTACCGAAACATTATGTCATACTAATAGTCTTATCAATATCCACTTCTGGACGATTCATTTTTATTCATCATGTTGGTAACAATCGACTATTCTGCTTGAATTGACGAGTTATTCAATTTTGCTTTTTTGATGTATCAATGTGGTGACGTGAGAAGATATGTCATTTGTTCCGGCCTGTCTGACTCCACATACAGATATCAAACAGAAGTTAATGCAGCGAGAGACTGATCACTTTGATCTTATATTATGTTTGCACATGGAAAATGTTGCAGGGCGTTTATAGTCAAAAAGTATAAAGCAATTACTAGGCACAAGCAGAGAATTGAATTTCCTATGACATTAAGTGTTAAAAGTGAAATCATTATCATGCAAGTCAATGAATATTAAAATGTAAATGTACATGAAACCTCATCATCTGTTTTGAATAACTTTGATGTCTTAAGTCCTAAATGGATTTTGACGAAATAGGAGCTTCAATTCAGTAATGTGATTGTTACCTGTACATTGATGACTCTGCATCATTAGGATGTTTCAAACGAATACCGAATATCATATGACGGATTTCTAATATATTATGACAACACAATTATTATTAAAGTAAAATCCAATCAGAAATTGAAATCTGGAAATAAATTTGTTTACAAATATCTGACAAGCACGCATCAAAAGAAATGACAAGGTTCTCTTGCAACAAATGTTCATGAGGTCATTTCAGGAAATTGCAGTTTGTTAACTTAAGACAAGTGTCATATCAAAACACAGTTCCTGTTTCTTGATGTTAAAGATCTTTGATGCTCATTTATTCATACAAAAATCCAAATCCTTAATATATTGTGCTGACATATATTATATTGATATTGGAAATAATTTGAACCTTTCTTTCAAGCATTATTGGTAACATAATCAAACTCTATCAACAATGGCGTTAATGACTTCACTGAACCATGTGACTAAATGACCAATGCAAACTTTGTGATTATATAGAAAAATCATCATAATATATGTAGTCAGACAATAAACAAATTCAAACTTAAATAACAAATATCCAAATAAGATAATAAAACCATCAAGCATTCAAACGAGACAAAATGAATACTTTAGAGGCCCCTTGTTTAATTCTTGGCGAATTTGATCATCTTTAACCTAATGCCATTATACTGGTAAATGCATGGGGGAAATTCGCTAGCTTTCATTCTGACTACTTGCATATACATTCTCCATTAATTATACACACGTCTTGAAGTCATTATCCTTTGGGACGTAACATAAGTGAGAGCGTTCTGGAACTGTCAAGTGATCCAATATTTTGTTTCTCTTGTACTCCTAAGGAGATTAAGGTTGCAATTTTTTCATGTTTGGACACTGTTTAGTAGAACCGGCCATGCTGCTGAAGTTTTCAAAGGAGCCATAAGTTAAAGATTTCACATTGATTATGCTTCAAAATATGTTTAAGATATTGACCATAATAAAAAATGTTTAAGTGAAGGCTTCTTGAATGATCTTATTCTCTTGTTGGCTTAAGCATTACACCATATTTCTTTGTGTTTCTTTCAGTGTTTGAAAAGGAGTAAATCAACTTTAATCCTATGCAACCGCCAATGGCTGATATATTGCTTAAGCTCAACAATAACTCACTCACTCATTTATCCACAGCCATTGACACTGTAGCTCATCAGGCTTCATATTTTATCTTGTTTGAGGGTGTGGCCATTGTGGTTCATCCACAAGGTCACCAAAGCTATAAATCAAAATATTATCAAAAAACAGTCAAGGAATCTGTTTAAGCTTTCTATGCCTTATGCCTCTGGAGAAGAGGTCGAAAATGCACAAAGTTTACGGACGGACGGACGGACGGACAGACGTCGGACACCATGCTATGCCATAAGCCCATCGGGCCTTACAGACATCCTGTCAGTTGTTTTAATAGTGACTAGATATTAGAAATCTCACGTCTAGTACTCAATTCGTACATTACATTTATGTGTGCCAGTCCTGATGAGAATAAGATTAAAAACCTCAGCCATTTCATAAAATCGGCCATGCATGAGGCAATACAACACTAAGGAATAATTCAAAGCTACCTCTTTTCTAGAAAAATAATTCATAGAATATATAACCAAACTTGATGAACGTTGTCATGGTTTTGCACTTTAAACGCTGAGACAGGGTTTTCTACATTTGTCTGAAAGACAGCATTCCTTCTGGGAAGTTATTTTGTGTGGAAAATCGTTATAATGAAGGTAGATTATTTACTTCAAATACAACTTGGTTGACTTTCGTAAAAGTATATTTTCATTATTGTTTTGGAGATACATGCAAAAAGAAAGTGGTGGAACAAATCTGTCATTGTTATGAACTTAATCTGAGTCTAGACTTTAAATTATTAATTGTAAAGGTTATGTACAATAAATTCCAATAACAAACAATCCATTAATTTTGTCTTACGTTTTTGGCAAAAAAGGGAACAGAAAAGACCAAATATTTGCAAATAATTAGTCAAATCCAACACAATTATAATGAAAACTTCAGAAAATGTAAACGTTGTTTGGTTTAAGCCATTCTTTAATTGAAATATTCATTTTTCAATAAACCTCAGAAATGTTTTCAAGGAAAAAGTTGTTCAATGTTAAAGGAGAGACTACACTACTAATGCATTGAAAAAAAAAATCATTGACTAATATTTCTAAGGGTCAATCTCAAAATCAAACCCACCTTAACATTTAGCTTTTACAACGAAAAAATCAATAGAAGTTACTTGAACTACCATAAATGTGTAACTTCTTTGTGACGTATTTTAGAAGTTGGAATGACAATAATGCTGAGGAATATATGGATGACAACTTCTTTGTTCATTGTATGCGACGTTTCGACACAGATTCTTGTGTCGTTCTCAAGCAGAGGATACAATGAACAAAGAAGTTGTCATCCATATATTCCTCAGCATTATCATAAATGTGTATCTTCAAATTATTAAGTAAAATTGATTTTTGTCGAATATTGAAGATTTATTTCTCTGGCATCAGACGGAGACATTGACATGAATTGCAGGAACTTGTCTCAAGTTTAACACAAAAAACCATTCAAAGTCATAGCGACTCGAAGTAGACAATTTGGTATATTAATCACACAAACATTTGTTTGTGTAATAAAACTGTTAACACATTATTTGTGTATACAATATCGAAAATACTGCCATCTCACGCCTGGAAACAACGACAATGGGACTTAAATGTAGGACTTATTAGTACACTACTAAGTACTAGTACAGTACTACTACTGAGCTACGACTCACATACCTTATCCTTGCGTGTTGTTTTGATAGTGTTGTTTTGATAGCTTCGGCATCAAAGCAGGATAGGATAGACTAAAGCCCCGTTTGCACATACTTACTTACCTAAGTATATTTTCTGACGAGTATAAAAGTATTGGAGGTAAGTAGTCAAAGAATTTGATTGTACTTATATACAAATGATACAAAGGTACAAAGATATATACAGACATTATACAAATAAAATTACAAATTCTGATAACAGGTTGTGTATTAAGATACATGTAACATGTTTTACAAAGAGTGCTAGATTGCTTTACAAAGAGTGCTAGATTGCGTATTACTTTTTCGTTTCTGGAAAACATAATTGAAATGAAGGCAGTAGAAAGGTACTTAGAAAAGTAATGATTTGAAATGTATTGTTTTCTTAAATCAGCATAACGAGAACAAACGAAAGCCAAAGTGATTTTATCTTCGAAAGCAGATTTACATAAAGGACATACATGTATTCGTAAGTTTCTTCCTATGAACGTCCCCTGCCCTTATTCAAAGCTAAGTTTAACAGGCCAATCGGAAACATACAACAAACTACTCAGGTTTGATAAGATTCTTGTGTGATCTATTTAGTTGATATTGTGTACTATTGTCAAGATTTTAATGTCGTTCTTGATGAAACATATGAACTGATTGTTCTCGAAATTCTTTAAGAAATATTTCAACATTACCGACTGTTTTATTTATCCACACAAATCCAAACCCATGAGAAAAGAAAATATTTCTAAAGTAGGTTGCTAATATTATCTTACCCATGTCATCCAACCGAACAAGCATATTATATGCTAATTTCGGTAGTCTTTGTTGATCCTTTGTTGACGCTTGGGCGAAATGTCAGCCATCAGCCATTGACGGCAGAAAACACAGCAAGGAACAGAGCCTGCACAATAAACCTTATCGACATTACATACAGACGGAGACATAACATGGATGTACTCATACAAAGGGAAAAAAGTCTAAATTTGTGTTGCTTCAGACACCACTCAAGCGTGGAATTGCTATCCAGAAGAAAACATTGTAATATCAAATTTAACCAACAACAAAATAACAAGACAAACAAATAACATGTTGACATCAAATCCAGAGATTGGGAAAGACACTTTCAACAATGGGTCATTTTCAGGACATTTCTTTAGAAAGCTTTAGAATTTCAAATGGGCCATTGCTCTTACGATTAAGTAAACAACCACATTTTGAGGATACTTTTTGTCCAATTTGTCGGCTAAAATTACCCAGGACCCCTGCCTTTCCCAATCCCTGAAAATCTATTAAATTTTAAGAAGCCAAAGCACAGTCCCAGGAAAATCTCCAGCCTCATAAGCTGATAAAGATTTCTACTTATCAGATAGACTATTGGTGAATTGTCCCTTAGAAATAAACACAAGACATTTGATTCATATCTTGGTTATTAATAATTAATCAGTAGTAGTTAAAGAGCGAAACTGTCTGTAGATAATATTGGATATTATATCTAGTAGATTCAAAATGAGAACAGTCTCAATGGCACATATGTGCAGAGTAAATAAGATCTTTCTTTAAAACAAACTTTGAAATGCCTATTTTCATTGGTTGTTGAGTTTACTAAAGTGCCTTCTTTTTCACATATTCGTTCTCTGCTAAACGTTCAACTGAAATCATTAGTTGCTGATGCCGTTTTTGGTCATCATGACAATGGAAATGTTACTGAAGCTGTTTTTGATTCTGTTGCCTATACAAGCTCACAAACGCCAGTACTTCAAGGTTGTGAGAGATTCACCTATGACGACAGTGGACGTGAGATATCTGAACTCTGTGGACTGTCAAAGAGTGTTTCAGTGTGCTGTGGCCTGTATGGCTTCCCCTGGATGCTACCTGGTAGATGTCGACAAGGGAGGTCTTTATGCTAAAACAGGGCCTGATATTGCTTCGCTTAAAAACTATCTTAAAGTTGTAGGAGATCTAAATCTGGATAATCGAGTGGTTGTAGATGTTTTAAGAGATTCAAGTCAGGATAATCAACAGGTTTCAGATGTTCCAAAATATTTAAGTAAGGATAATCAACCAGTATCAGATATTGCAGGATATAATCAAGAATTTTTAAATTCGGAAGACACTGTAAAGACTGAGGAACAACAACCTTCAGACTCTCAGACAGTAATGATGATACCATGTTTATTAAGAAAGGGTGACGCCCATGTTTATGAGGGAACAGACACGATGGAAATACACAGGTTAGGAGTAAAGGTGTCGTGCAAGTGTGCAAATCAAATAATTTACAACCGTCAGACAAGAACATTATACTGGAACTGTGGGGGTACTATATATGGGCAGATTCTTGGACCCGATGAAAACCAATTTGTTTACCTAAAAAAAATGGACATGGAAATTTATACACACAACAACATGATGTTCCGCGTATTTGAAAGCACCATGACTGTCCACCAGCTTACAGGGGTTGGAGGCTACAAAAAGTATCTTGGTAACTCAACCATCTTAACCATGGCATTCCACACGAACTTCGTCTTCTGGATGGAAGAGCAGGACTTAATAAAAGTGCATATACGTTTTTTTAAGATTCCATCATCTAAAATATTAACGGTTTTCAGAGATGTACAAGCTGATTATGGATTAGCAGTGCAGAAATCTGCTGAGAAGACCTTGTTTGTATGGGTGAAGAGAGAATCGGATTACTGTGAAGTTCACCTGAGAGTCACCTCAGGACCTTATGTCAAGCCACAAATTCTCTGTACCTCAAAACTACACCTCAACAATATTGAAACGGACATACATTTGGACAGGAACTACCTGTTTTACAGCACAGAGCTATCACATAAGGTTTTTCGAAGGCGGGTGTTTGATAACTGTACAATTGGTGACCTTGTACAATTTTGGAAATATCCAAACTTGGGTAAGAGTTCTTTTCGTATTCATTTCACTTTAAGCCACTAAAGATCAAAGGTTAGTGGACTTGAAGTTCACTTGAATCACTTTTGCAGGAATTTGGATATTTCACCCATTGACTTTGATAATGCCAAATCTAATATTCTAATCACAGACTATTTCATTGACAAAAATTATTACTATTTGAAAAATATGGAAAAACGTGGAACTTCTGCTCATGACTTGAAACTTTATTGGATTTTAATTGATTATTCATTTTTTTATTGGATTTAAAAAATGCAGTTGGCCTCTTTGCTGATTCCATACTGGTGTTGTATTTGTAAAGTCTAAAACTTCCTGATCCAAGGAATCTCTTAGTGTTGAAGTATTACGACTATAAATCTATCTATAGATAGACGGCATCCATCTCACTATTTACCATGTACCTGTGGCCATTTGAATAAATAAATTGATGGCACAAATAAATTGTTTGTCCTGTTTGCTTTCTTTGTCAAATTTGTCACTATAATTAACAAAAAAAGAAGATAAGAAGATATATCCCAATTGTTTATTGTATGATATCTTACTAAAGATTAAACTATCATCCCATATTTGATATGAATAAATCTTCTCTCTTACAAAGCCAAGTAGAACTAATTGAACCATGGCATGTAGAGGGTTAAGGAGATCTGACTATCTCCCTTATTCAGCCGTGACTGAGTCCCAAGGGTACCCAAGCATGTAGAGGGTTAAGGAGAGCTGTCATGAGAGGGATAAGGCAATGATTCAGATTTAAGAAGATCATATCTAGTGTATCTCAAACCAAGTATGTTTAGAGTCCTGATTTGAAAGCGGGCAATGATTGTTCAGATCTTAAGTCAAGTGGAAGACTGTTCCAGAGAAAAGGTCCAGCTAACGGTCACTAAACGAGGGTATCAGAAGACTATCAGAAGACGCAATTGGTCAACAAACTGCTCAGGTAATCTGACGCTGTGTTGTGGAGACACAGGAAAACCAGTACAAGAAGTTTGTACTGAATGGGGTAGTGTACTGGAAGCCAGTGAAGATCTCGTAGAACTGGTCTCATATGGTCATATTTTCGCATTCTGCTGACCAGTCTGGCTGCTGAGGGGTTCTGCACTTGTTGCAGTCTGTTTATCAAGTTGGGAGTCAAAAAGAAGGGAATTACAGTAGCCCAGACTCGATGTTACGTAGGCCTGAACAAGTGAGATAATGCCTTATTAATCCAATATTCCTAATGTGGAAATAGGCTCTTTTGCAGACAGTGTTCACATTATACTCAAGACTGAGATTGCTGTCACACACATGTTGCTAGCTTTATTGCTGATTGATATTTCAACGGCTTCAATGTGAAAATAGCAAAAGATCATCAGTTCTGTCTTGTCATCATTGAACCTAAGGAAATGACAGGTTATCCATGTCTTTTTGTGTTCAACACAGTCTTGAATTTGTTAAAAGGCGTTGCTTGCTTAGTATAATCCTCCCAAAGGTGAAAGCTAAGCTTATAAACTCTCACCGAGTGGAGAAGTGTACATTGTGAACAATAAAGGGCCCAAGACTGATCCTTGTGGACATGTTTCCGTTGATGAACAGACTCACTGGTATCTGTCCGACATATATGAATTGATCTAATCAAGAGCAATGCCAGTTACTCATAGCCTGGATTAAAGTGTCTTCAACAGAATGACATTTAATTTATCTATCGTGTCAAAGGTGGCAGAGAGATCCAATAACACAATTATTGCTGCTCCATACTCCATCAACTGCCCTCAGTAGATCATTTTGAACCTTTAAGAGTACTGTCACAGAGCTGTGATCTGTGCGTAATGCTGATCATAGGGTTTCATATAGGTTGTTAGATTTGATGTTTTTACAATCATGCTGCAACAACCCGTTCTGACAGTTTTGATAGGCAAGACGGATAACGGTATTTCTTTTTCAGTATTTGATGTCAATATTTGGTTTCTTGAGAAATAGTTGTATTACTGCTTGCTTCATTTCAAGAGGAATTTTAGGTTCTGAGAGAGACAGATTGATGGTATGAGTGATGAAAAGAAGGACAGATTCCACTGACTTCTTCAGCATCAATGTAGGCATGGCGTCAAGCAGACTTGACTTATCCGGACACTTGAAGATCAGGGTTCTAACTTCAGATACATGTAAGGAGGTTGGTTTAAAGACTGGCAGAGATATATCACAAATGTAGTTTTCATCTGGTTCCACATAATAGGTTTTTGCAAGTTGAGATCGGATAATGCTAATTTTCTCAGAAAACTCTCAGAAGTGATTTGGAAGTTATTTTAGAGTCTTAAAGTTTAGAAAAGACACTAGCTTCTCTTTGTGCAAGAGTCTGTATGATATTATTATATGAACATTTATATAGCGGATTTATATTTGATTTCTTTGTTTTAATCAATGCATTGACAGAGTTCCCCTGGGCATCATGAGCTCCCGTTCACAGTGAGGTTGCTTTTCCTGAACTGCTTTTCAAGCTTTCAACGTTTCCTCTTCTCTAGCCTGATGTCAGCATCATACCAAGAAACATTAGTATGGGAAGTCACAGTGCATGTTTTGATAGGTATATGCTTGTCTACAGCTGATTTTGATGCTGTGTTGTACAGCTTTACACACGCTGATACAGACAGCTTCTGGTAGTTGTATCCTGAAGGACACTTTGTTTCCCTTTATGTGTAGAAGAGGATTGCAGAATGGTCCGACTTTATGGATGAATCGAAGGAAACATCCTTAACAGATACATGTATGCCATCGTGACGAGTGATGATCAGGTCTCAGATGTGTCTTTTCATATGAGTTGCTTTAGATTCATGCTGAACTAGTTCGTGGGCATTAAGTAGACTCATTAACCTCTGTGCAATCATTCAAACACAAGATGTGAGACAGACACATCACGAGAGCTGGGCAGAGTGTGATATTTCAATCCATTACTGCAACAACAATGCCTTCTTGTAATACAAATCAATATCTTCCTTCATCCATTGGAGTATGTCCCGATATCAACCACTTGCCACCAAGTAAATGTTAAAATGTTAATGTAAAACGTAGTAAAGGACCAACCCATTCTTACCCAAAGAGGAAGACCAAGTCATGAACTGTTGATACAGCCTCTGTTATATTACGCCGACTTTGTGGGATAGAATGGGAGATGCCTGATTGGAGGCAAATTAATCTTAGTTGTGCAATCAGCGACGCTTTTCTGAAATAATTATTTTGGCTACTGAATCATGGCAAAAACACTGTGATATGAACCACCCTTTTAATGCGAAAAGCGTTCTAATTTGTAAAACAATTCAAATGGATTGTGGTGCAATTTTTTTCCGCCAGGGGAAACTGTCAGAACCCACAGATTTCGGCGTAATAGATCAGAGGCTGTATCAAGATTTCATGACTTGATCTGCCTATGACGAACGGACGCACGGACGCACAGAAAGACGCATGGATGGAACTCAAACCTATATTTCCCTTCAACTTTGTGGTGCGGGATAATAAGACCTATCAAGGTCAGTTGCATTTATAAATCTAATCGACCTTACAAAACCCAAGTAGGCTCATAGATCACGGTACTGTGAGGATCGAAACTGGCATTGGCCAACCCGATCTCTAGGCATGTTACCAATTGAACCCTTATGGGACCATTCTGACAGGGAATTTATTGAAAGCCGCCCTTACTTATATAAGCTTGTAAAAAGAGGAGAAGCCATAGATGACGAGCTGTCACAGATAAAAATGGATGGATCAGATGGATGAGGTGGGACTCAGTCAAGCTCAATAGAACCATACACTCCAAGGGATCCCCCAAAGTGGAGGGGCCGAGAAGAATCACTTCACACTAGTACTCCCCCTAGATGATCAACGAGAAAAACCCATGTCAAAGGAACAGTTCCCGCCCTGAGGTGATTACCGCTGTACACTCGAAGGGATGGAAAAATGGAACTTCGTCATGAGATGGCTGAGAGGTGTCTTGATTTCGAGACCAAAGGATGATAGGTGTTGCCAGTCACAACTCTCAAGGCTATGCATAGAAGAAAACCATTGTGACTGTGCCAATATGTAAATGTTAAAATAAATGAACCTAATAATATATTGGAACATGGAAAACAAATGATTCAAAAAGACAGTTTCAAATTTCTTGAAATATGCCTTACTTCAATAAATATTTGAAGCACGATGTCTGTAACTAATTAGTTTTGAAGAATATTCAAATTACTTATAAGTGTAGTTGTTTTCTTAACATGAGGCTATTTCTCCTTCCCATCTTGATGTGTACATGTATTTCAATATACTCCTCTTTATTTGCTGCATTGCAGTTCAGGTTATAATGGCTTTCCTACGATTAACGCCATTTTCCTGTAATTTTCCTAAACATAATGAATGTTTCTTTAATAGCTCAGTCATTAAGATAAAGACCATTTTTACAAAATACCAAACATTCAGTGAACTGTGCTATTATCATGGGTCTGTTTGAGAAGGCACGAACGCACAAACATTATTGGGAAGTTAATTGCACTGAAAACAGGTTGAACATGTTCTCGGACAAACGCCTACAGAGACCAACCTTCCTCGGTGATACACATTAACTAATTGTCAATACTTCTTTATTGTGTTCTAAGATAATGAAGAAATACAACTTGCACTGGTGGAAATAGGGGGTTATTACCCGACAGCGCATTAAACATAATGAAATCGAAATACCATTCAGCATTTTGATAATATCTGCAAAACAATGTCACGTAATGAATGTAAATTAAGAGTATCCATGATTGTCCGTGTATATGTAGATAAGTATTGTGTATCATGTGTATCGTAATAAGACTCATTCAGACGGCATTAAATATCGAATTTCCACCACATGACTCGATACCTCACCATGGTGTGGAAGTCTGTGTCCTCAGGCGACTCTGAGAGCTACAGGTCAACGAGTAGAAGCCCTGACCCAATTCGAGTCGTTCTAAAACCTGCTGTCTTTCTCTCACTATGCCTTTCTTTCCGTCTTTTCCTTCATCCTGTTGATCTTATTCCTCTCGGATCCGTCTACTCTCTTTGGAAATGGCAACATCCATGTGTTGAATAGCTTAAAAAATGCTGACATCACGCTTAACCCAAATTCACTCAATTAACTTTAATCCAAGGGCACTACTGCATAAAACCTACAAGATAATAAAATTCGAACTGATCAATGTGAGTACAAATTATCGAAAGGGTGCTCCCTTAATTTTAGCATGAAAGGGAATTTAGCGCCTTCGTATCGTATGTATTTTTCTTTGAGATATGCTATCAAATATTATGATAGTACATGCCATCATGGATTGCAAACATTTATGAAAAGGGACATGCTTAAGTGATTACATAACTGTGAAATGATTGAATCAAATGCCTAGAAGATAATGTGAACAAGTGGTAGAGCTTACTTCAGAATAAAATCACACGACAATCGATATGGGAAATAAACGAAAATGGATTTTTTAAAAGTACTTAATAAGTATTTTTGCTTTTGAACAACAAAGATTAACCCTCAATTAACACGTAATCACTCGAATAATGAACACAAGTGCTGTTTCGTTCTTGTTGACACTGTTTCTGGTTAACATGAAGAATACGAGTCCTTAATATGAAGTATGGAGACAGAAAAGGCGCCACTTTTTATAGATTTCCCCTGAAAGTGATCTCTTTTTCGTTTGTCTGGCAGAAATATTAGATAAATCAGTTGTACGTGATTTACTCATCCTTTAACATCACAGTCAAAGGGGGGAGAGCAAGGGCAAAATAATTATGCATCATGGCAAAGTCGAGTGATTTGTTTGCCCTCACAGTTTATGGTCTCGACACAAGCCTTCGGCGGTCTCTTTATAGTCTCAGATAGTTTAGCCTCTGCCAAAGTTGCCACCACTGTAAGGGGGGACGTAAATAACCTATAACATCTTAAGTCATTACTTTCCATTCTCAATCCACCAAACTCATGTCAACATTATAACCATAAGGAAAAAAAGACAAACATCAAAATGCCCACTGGAATATAACACAGACTGTGTACTAACATTCTTTAAGGTGAGGGCATAATTTTTTATATACAGTTTTTCGTTGAAATTTTGAAGGGTATTGGAGCGGTATTTACAGAATTATCAAGTGAAGTCAAGTCATTATAACACATCTTGAAGTAAATTTGAATGAGATAATGTTACAAATATAACTAGTCAGAAGACAGTATTTTCAATCACAAAATGCAGTTTTAAAATGAAAATACAGTGTTAAGGTAAGCTACGCTAATCTCTACCTCAATCGATTAAAAGATGTTCACATGATAAATGTATGCGGGTCGTTTGTGCTGGATTCTTTTCCTTTGTTATGAAGGTTGAATGTTGATATATTTGGTCCAATGAAGATGAAACAAGGAGTATTAACTTTTAATTTGGAAACTATTGATATACAGAACATTAAAAACGTGCATAAATAAAACCGATTGCTATTAAAAGAAAGAAATGTTCAAGGCATTTAGAACCAAATAAAAAGCAAATACAATATTTAAAAAAAATACTTTTGCTTACATTCGAAATGAAAGGAAATCGAAATGACTAAAATTGATAATTATGATACCTGGTTTCAAGTTCCACTTCCAGACGATAATGATTCATCATATCAGTAACAGTTTTGCCTCAATAAGCAAATTATTCAATACTGTTCCTATGAAATGAAGTGTGAAAATGTAAAAATGTGAAACCTGGTTTGGCCTGCTTGACATATAGTATACATCAAAGAGAAGTGAAGGAGGCGAAAAACGAGAACACTTTCATCCATTATGTTTCCCCAGAGGAAATGTTGCTAGACGTTATTACATACAAATTATAAAACAATTTCAAAACAGTCAGATAATTGTTTTTAGGATATTTTATAGTCATTTATGAAACCATTTCCATAGAAGACAAAACATATTTTTATGCAAATGTACATTTTATCAAGTATCACACACACACATGCTAACAGCTTTAACAAGAAAAAATGCCAACTTGTTAAAAAAGCAAATATAAGAAAATGATGCCCTCACGGGTCTTATGGCTCACAGTTATTCTAATAACTTGTGGATTTACGACTTAATGACTTTAACAAAATAAAATCGCTCACTCAGGATATGCTGATTTTGGAGTTGCTTTCTTGGACGAATTGGACTTAATAATATAATGTTATTAATCATGTTTTTCCGTATTGGTCCAGTTACAGGTCCGAGGTCTGCTATATTGGCCCGAGGCGAAGCCAAGGGCCAATACAGCGCACCGAGGACCTGTAACTGGGCCAATATGGAAAAACTTGATTAATGACATTTTTATTAATTAGCTTCTTTGTGATTTACTTGTACAACATTAGAGAGTTCATTTTCATAGAAATCAAAATTAATAAAGAGATTGGTGAACTGTCATATATGTTGAAAGTTTTGAAGCGAAAGCGAGTCGTATTGGCCCAGTCTGCTCGTATTGGCCCAGTTTGGCTCATATTGGCCCAGCTTACCTGTATTGGCCCAGTTGCCGAATCGTATAGTGTAGGCAGTTTAGATTGTATTAGTGCCATATCATTGATAGTTAATTAATAATAAAGTAATAAAGAATACAAATATGAACAATACAACATGCAAAGTAATACTGTTTAACAATATGACATTAAATATACTGAGCAAAAATAATTAGGGACATTGTTATGTTTCATAATTGACTATCTGATGCAATACTTATGATAAATAATGCAATTTCACTAACTTTTTTGTCCAGTATATACATGTATAAGGAGGCACTCAAACAGTATGTATGCTATTGGCTTGAGTAGGTAAATAAAACGTTACTTTTGTTATTGATTACACCTTTAAATAATCGCTTTACGTGTGTCTGTTACAGATATAAGACATCAGTTACAAAAGATTTAGTCATCCTTTAACGTCACCATCACCAACTAGTACAAAATAATTATGCCTTATGGCAAAGTCGAGTGATTTGTTTGCCCTCATCACTTATTGTCTGGACACACGCCGTCGGGGATCCTTTATAGTCTCAGTAAGTCTAGTTTCTGACATAGTTGTGGAGACAAGAGGAATATATATATTATAAAAAAATTTCCTTCAATCACAATTGACAAAACACATTTCTGAAAAATGTCTTAGAGGCCGTCATTAAATCAACAGACTGTCAAGATGAGATTTAAATATCTAATGAAAATAATGAAAACATAAATTCGGTTGATTTTAGCTAATGTGCAAGAACAAACAATTTCCAAGACAGTCTGACAGATTTGGAGTTGGATATATATCATTCATAATATGTTACCTAATATTTTGTTTCTACTTTGACGGAAAGTCTATAATCATCTTTAACCCCTCAGTGATGTCATACTCCATATCAATATCCACTTCTGGACGATTCATTTTTATTCATCATGTTGGTAACAATCAGACGATTCTGCTTGAATTGGCAAGTCATTCAATATTACTTTTGGACGTTCCTATGTGGTGAAGTGAGAAAGATATGTCAACTGTTCTGGCCTGTCTGACTCCACACATAGATATCAAACAGAAGTTAATGCAGCGAGACACCTGATCACTTTGATCTTACAATATGTCTGCTCAAGTGAAATATTGCAGGACGTTTATAGTCAACATGGTTAAGGCAATTAGAAAGCACATTAAGAGAATTGAATTTTCTATTACCTTCAATTTTTGATGGTAAAACCATTTTCGTGCAAATCAATGACAGGTCATATGTACATATAACGACACGATACCTCTTCCAGTATTTTTACCTGTCATCAACTTTTATTTGTATATGTATAATTGCTTAAAGGCATAATAGAAACTGCAAATCAGAAATGTGATTACTATAATGTACATCTATAATTCAGCAGCATAATCATGTTTCAAACAAGTACTGAAATATATGACGTAGGCCAAAGCTTATTTCAATGACATAAAGATAAACACATGTATTAAAAAACATACAATCTAATCAGAACTTGACATGAAATCGTGAAAACCAGTTAAATTACATAAATGTGACAAACACTCTTCGAAAGAAATGACAAGGTGGCCTTGCAATGAATAAAAACTTACTGTAGAGTGAGTGAGTTATTGTTTAGCGCCGCTTGGGCAATATTGCAGCCATTAGCGGCGAGAAAGTTAATGAAATTGCCTAAATATGAAAATGATTGCAAAAGCAGAAAATGGAACAGCGCGAAGGCTGAAAAACATCAGCATAATATCACAAAGTTGTTAAAAGCTGATATATAGTATTAAAATTTATAACTTTTCAAAAAGCTCGATTTCCTTAAGAAAATCTAAAATACGGTGTTCACCGAAGTGATAAAAAAGTTGTGAAATGGAAATATTAGGGTAAAATGTTTCCCTGATTTGGGCTGTGTCCCAACACTCACACAATATGTGTTTAACAGTGAGGGGACATTGACAGGGTATACACATAGGGGGATCTTCCCCCTTTAAAAGATAAGCATGAGTTAAATGAGTATGTCCAATACGACATCGTCGAAGGACACAAGCTTCCTGCCGGGTAAAAGAAGAAAGAGATTTATAACCTAAATGAGGTTGAATGGTATGAAGTTTGTTATGTTGTTGCTGGTCCCATTGGGACCTCCAACGCTGTTTAATGTAGGATTTAATAGCTGGTTTTGAATCTGTATATGGAACTTTAGTTGGTGAAATAGTTTTGAAGTTTAAAGCTGCCTTCGCGGCTGTATCAGCTTTATTGTTGCCTCTAATACCCATGTGGCTAGGAAGCCAGCAAAAGACAATGTCGCATTGAAGAAAGGTATTATGAAGTTTTAGAATATCTCTGATCACGGGGTGATCAGTTTTACAGTTTTTGATAGCCTGCAAGCAGGACAAGGAATAAGAGAAAATAATGTAATCATTTGGAGTTGAATTTTTGATGTGCTGAATGGCCTTCAGGATGGCCTTTGCTTCAGCAGTAAATATACTGCTGCTGTCATGCAGCCTTGAAGCGTAAGTTGTTGAGGGTGTAACAGTTGCTGCTGCAACTGTAATGCCATCCTTAGAGCCATCAGTGTAAATTGTTTTGTAATCTGAATAGAAATCGCGAAGCTCATTGAAAGCCTGCAGGAAGATTAATTGATTGGTGTTAGATTTTTTGTGTGTGCTTAAGCTAAGATTAACACGGGGCTTGACCAACTGCCATGGAGGAGTGGCAAGCAGACCATATTCTGCTATTGTTGTTAAATCAATATCCGATTCTTCGACATGCTGTTGAAGGCGGATTCCAAGAGGTGGAATTGCTTTTGGCTTTGAAGCATACAACTGCTGGTATTCTGGGCTGTATACGCAGTTGTAGGCAGGATTTGAAGGATTTGATTTAAGTTTTGTTATATATTGGAGTGCTAGCTTGATGCGCCGATCTGCTAGAGATGGCTCATCAGCTTCAACATAAAGGCTTTCAACAGGTGAAGTTCTAAAGGCCCCAAGACAAAGTCTGAGACCCTGGTGGTGGATTGTATCTAGCATTTTGATATAAGAGGGGCGGGCAGATCCATAGATTATGGATCCATAATCGAGTTTAGAGCGGATGAGAGATCGATAGAGATGAAGAAGAGTTTCTTCATCTCCACCCCATTTAGCGTTAGATACGACCTTTAGAAGGTCCAAGGCTTTAAGACATTTAGCTTTAAGGTTTTTGATATGAGGGATGAATGATAATTTACTATCAAAAGTAAGACCAAGAAACTTGGCCTCAGGTACGACCTTGATTGGAGTTTTATCCAGAAAAAGCTCTGGATCTTTGTGCATTTTGCGCATATTGCAAAAATGCACACATGATGTTTTAGCTTTGGAAAACTTGAAGCCGTTTTCCAAAGACCATTTGTGGATTTTATTTAGACAGAGCTGCAGCTGCCGCTCAATTGATGGCATATTCTTGCCTCTGCAAGAAACTCCAAAATCGTCCACAAAAAGTGAACCATCTGTGTGATCGTTTAATACTTTAGCCAAGCTATTGATTTTAATGCTGAATAATGTAACTGATAGTATACTTCCTTGCGGGACACCCATTTCTTGATCAAAGAATTCAGAAAGAGTGGAACCCACACGGACCTTGAATTGGCGATCATGTAAAAAATTTGAGATAAAATGAGGCATTCGACCCCGCAGGCCGAATTCAAATAAGTCTTTGAGGATGCCATGCTTCCATGTGGTGTCGTATGCTTTTTCCAAATCGAAAAAGATTGACACAGCATGTTGCTTATTGATAAATGCATCTCTTACGAAAGATTCTAATCGAACAAGATGATCAGTTGTACTTCTTTGTTTACGGAAACCACATTGAATGTCAGTAAGTAATTTGTTGGTTTCCAAGTACCAGACAAGACGATCATTGATCATCCGTTCCATAGTTTTACATACGCAACTAGTTAAGGCTATAGGACGATAGTTGGAAGGATCTGTGTGATCCTTTCCTGGTTTAGGAATGGGGACGATGGTGGCATTGTGCCAACAAGATGGAAAGTCACCCGTTTCCCATATATGATTATATACCTCAAGCAAAACCTCAAGGCAAGATTCTGGTAGATGTTTTAACAATTGATAATGGATATTGTCAGGACCAGTAGCTGTATCGTGAGCCTTGGAAAGTGCTGTTTTAAGTTCTGACAAGGAGAAGTGCTCATTATAGTCCTCCCCATTATCAGATTTGAAATTAGGTTTTTGTTTTTCTTGAACCTTTTGATATTTTTGGAATTGAGGAACATAATTTGCTGATGAAGAATTTTTGGAAATGGTTTCTGCCAACTTATTGGCAATGTCGGTTTTAGCTGTAAGGAGGTCACCATTGACCTTGAGATGTTTTATTGTTGATTTAGAACCTTTGCCTTTGATTTTACTAATCATATTCCAGACTTTGCTCATAGGCGTTCTGGAATTTATTTTTGAGACATAGCCTCGCCAAGATTTGCGTTTTTCTTGATTGACTGTGCGTCGAGCCTTGGCCCGGGCTTTGCGGCAGCCATCAAGATTACCTGGAGTTGGATGTTTATTGAACTTGCGTTCAGCCTTTTTGCGGGCTTTGATATCTTGCCTGCAAGTATCATTAAACCATGGTTTAACAATACGAGGATTGGATGTTGATTTAGGAATAGTTTCCTCAGCAATTTCTATTAATCTATCTGAAAATGTTTGAATAGGATCTTCAGATTTTAATATTGATTTGAAATTTATGTTTTCCCTGCAGAGGGATGAAAATGTATCCCAGTCTGCTTTTGCAAATTTCCACTGAGGATTGTGTTCTTCAGGTGAAGGCAGTGCAGGCTCCAGTACCACTGGAAAGTGATCACTACCACACATATCCTCGTGGACTGACCAAGTGAAATCGTTAAGCAAAGATGGGTCAGTAATTGATAAATCAATTGCAGAATATGTTCCTGAAGCAGGATGCAAGTAAGTATTTGTGCCATCATTAAATAATGAGAGACCATTATTGTCAAGAAAATCTTCAACTTTTTTACCCTTGTCATTGGTGGAATTACTTCCCCACAAGGGGTTATGACTATTAAAGTCCCCAAGAATGACACATGGCTTAGGGAGTTGTTGAAATAGATTATCAAGATCTTGCAATCTAAGGGTATCTGATGGTGGAACATATATTGAACATAGTGTTATGGTTCTAAATAAGCTGAGTTGTACAGCTACAGCTTGGAGTTTTGTTTTGAGAGGGATTTGACTGTGAATCACTCCTTGTCGAACAAGGACTGATGCACCACCCTTGGCCTTTTCTAATTCCGCTGAAAAGGCATTATAGAAAGTAAAGCCACGCAAAGTGGTATTATCCGATTGTTTAAAATGGGTTTCCTGCAAGCATATTGCCTGAGGATTATATGATTGAGCAAGTAAGGAAAACTCATTAAAATTGGCTTTAAAACCACGACAATTCCATTGGAGAATTGCCATAATTAATAAAAATGTGGAAAATATATACATTTTAAAATTATTCTAGGAGCCTGGAGAGCTTGCGCCCACCTGGATCCTCAGAAGATGCTCTGTGCCGCGATGGAGAGCGACTTGTTGACCTGGAAGGACATGGGGATTCGTCCATGTTCTCGTCCAGGTCCAGGTCCTGGAACCTGTTTGAAACACTGACAGGGTTCTTGTCAGCCTTTGAGACCCTGTCAGTGGTTTTGTGCTTATTTGAGTTCCTGTTTTTGTTTTTCTTTTTGTTTTCATTTGATGGAGAAGGAGGAGATTTAGGAGCCAAAGGAGTTGTTGGGATATTAGGGTTGTATATTGAGTTTTTATCAGAAGTGGTCATGGTGATGTTGTTGTATGTTTGAGTTCGAATAGTGTTAGGTTTTGCTAGTTGAGGTTTATATTTGACTGGCTTTGGTTGATTGAGCCAGGTGGTGTCAGTCTGGATGGCAACTGATGCCTTTGATTTTGGAGTAGCTGCAGCTGCAGCGTAGGAAGCTTTCTCATTTGCAGAGAACAGTTTCCTGGCCTCCGCAAATGGGATATTTTTTTCAGATTTGAATTTAATTATTTTACTTTCTCTGATGAAAGTAGGGCATTGTTTGGAGGACGCCATGTGGGGCCCTTTGCAGTTTGGACACATGTGAGGAGCTTCACAGGTGGAACTATCATGGTCCCCCTTGCCACATTTCTGGCAGACCGTGCTACCGCGGCAAGAGCGGGAACCATGTCCAAACTTCTGGCACTTAAAGCACCGAAGTGGGTTTGGAATGTATAGTTCCATCTTGATAAGAAGATACCCAGCCTTGATGTTAGGGGGAAGTGTTGAAGTACCAAATTCCATCAAATAGGTGTTTGATGTAAAGGTCTTGTTCTTTTCTTTATCCTTGTATGTGAATCTCTTCACATGTGTGATGCCTTGGGGTTTGAGCTCTTCCACAAGCTCGTCCTCGGACATGTCGGAAAGGACCCTGTCCCTGTCACGAACAATGCCCTTGCAGCTGTTGAGAGAACGGTGAGGGGCGACTTTAACAGCCACCCCAGCAAAATTTTTGAGATTGAGAAGATTTGCAGATTGTTGGTGAGTATTACACTCAATAAGAAGAGAGCCAGTGCGCAGTTTGGTAATGTTTTTAACTGTACCAGCAACTCCTTTGATTCCTTTTTCAAAAGCAAAGGGATTAAGCTTAAGTGGCTCGCCACCATTGCTGCCTCCCTCCATCATTAAGAATCTTGGCCATGATTTGTTTGATTCCTCATCCGAAGATGAGGACGTTGATAATGCCTCAGTTTTGCGCTTCTTAAGGGATGCCATGGTTATTTTTAGGTGTCTCGCCAGTGCTGCTCCCCACCCTCCACGGAGTCCAACAAGGGGATGCCAAGTGTTTGTGGGTCTCCAACAAACTGACACCAGGGCTACAGCACTGGCATACTCCAATATGAGCGTTGCCAATGCTCTACTGGATTGACCCATTGGCCACTGCCTTCTTGGTGTTGGGTATTGGAATGTTGAATTAATAAAAAAGTTTTGAGTGAGTGAGCTAAATAAATAGATAGATAAGCTTAATTGCTTATATTGTTTTGAAAAGACAATTGATGATTGAAGCTGAGAAAAGAGAAAAACACCAAGGGCTTAGCATGACCAGCCGATTGGTCAGATTGGGCCCATCTGACCTCCTGTCTAACTGAAGTTAGGGTCAAAGTGGTGTGTTGGCGGGCACACCCGCAGGCATACACCAACCTCAACCACCAGAATCCCTTCCTCCACCGACACAGGTCGCAGTCCACGGCAAACAGACCGCCCCATTTTAGTCGCCTCATACGACAAGCATGGAGTACTGAGGCCCTATTCTAACCCGGGAGCCCCACGGGGGGACATTTATGAAGTAAACAACATCAAAACACTAGTCCGACAGTAAGAAAATCTCATCTTATAAAGAAACAACATGGTTAGCGAATATAAAAAAAAAATAAAAAAAAAAAAAAAAAAGAGTTTGAAAATGATGAGAAATTTTAAGGAGTCATTATGAAAACTTCTTTGTTATATTGCTTGTTATATATTGATTCTTTGATCGATTTGACAATCTAAAACCATATGCCCTGATAATGGTAAAGGCATGGCGGTTATTCGGTACTAATATTCTCACTAGTTGTCTTAGGAGTTCTGCATGAATTATTCACACGCCTTGAAGTGATACTCCTTTGGGACGTAACAAAAGTGAGAGCGTTCTTGAACTGTCAAGTGATCCAATATTTTCTTTCCCTTGTACTCTTAAGGAGATTAAGTGTGCAATTTGTTCATATATACTATAGAGCAACAGGTAAGCTTTGAAATCATTTCTGTCTTTATGGATAAAAATATTTTACTGAATGTGATTATTCTTACAATTTATGTCATAAAGCATGGTAGGTACTTTTGACATTATGTGATCAAATTAATTCATAAATTCAATTTCTGTGTACAACGTGCTCCCAGAGCGAATTCGAATTGTCATATGTCAAAGAGATTCTTATTGGCTATTTGATTAAACAATAAACATCAACAATAAGTTATTTGCATATAGGCTCGATTTTGTTGTAATTATACGTTCTGCAAATAATCTCAAGGTTTCAAGGAAATAGAAAATTCATAGTTAATCATTTCTGCTGTCAAAATATCTTCACTTAAATCATTTAAGGAATAGTTTGCATTTTATTGATATTTTAGATACCCCGTCATTCAGACTCATCATTTACTCTTAGGACAATTCAACAAACAACGCACACTTATATATAAACATATAATCTTCATCATGACAAACAAAACAAAACAAAATAGACTGCCGTTTGACTATGTGCAAATGAATTCAGAAGAAAACAATTTTAAATATTTTAAACATTAAAACATTTCTATCGATGTTAAGTTCATAAGCTTTCATACTTTAACTTAATCGAAATTGGTCAGCTTTACCTATGCGTTCTAATTAACTACTTTGTTGCACTTGATTTGTTGTTTTTATGCAATAATCGGGATGATAACAATGTCAGATGATAATATTTACTTCGATTATCATGCTTACTAAAAGAAAAAAATCCAACCTTCCATCCTGTCATTTGTTGCCATTAAATGTAAAGGTTATGAAACAACAATACATCTGGCTTTAAGATTGGCCAAAGAGAAACAGAGGACACTCAAAAAAACATGCAAATATTTGACAATATTTACACAATTATACCTCTACTTTTAGAATTTGACATGAATACTTCAGTGAATTGAAACGTTAACTTCTTTCAGTGGCATTTTAGAGTGACATATTTTGCCATATGTATATATTCTAACACTTCTAATGTTCAGCAACTTTTGCTTGAAAACGAGATTTGTCGATACGTTTGAATGGTAAACTTTTCAAAATTTATTGGATCATTTTGAAGGGTCTATCTGAGAATATAATTCTCTTCAACAAATCGAACACTTAGCTTGGACAATGAAAATATCAATAGATACCACTGGACGAATCAAAAATACTTGCAAACAAATAAGTCAGTCAGATGAATTTTTGTTCTGTAATGTGTAATTCTAATATTGGAAACAAACACTAAGTACAATACATGGAAATTCCTAAAAATTAATTTTTTTTACAATGACCCGTGAGGTCATCATTTTTTAAAATATTTGCTTTATTAACAAGTTGGCAACTTGGCATGTTTTCATATTAAAGCTGATAGCATGTGTGTGTGTGTGTGTGTGTGTGTGTGTGATACTTGATAAAATATACAAACAATACAATATTATTTCGTAAAGGAGAGGGTTATTGTTTTCACTGATAGAATAGAGTATCTTACTCTCAAAGACATACTACAGTACAAAAACAATCGAATTGAATAATGTGAACACAACATTATCAATAAAATGCTCTCTTAGTGTGTTATATGAAATATTTCACACGATCAAAATATACAACAAGTACATGTATGTTCGTTAGAGACTTTCAAATATCAGAAATAATAACAGTACGAGATTACCTAGTTGTGAAATGATCCCAGAAGATAGGTTAAAGAGTGGGGTTTTTTCAGGATAACATCACTTGACTTTGATGATGTTCTCTCCAGGGAAATGAACTAAAATCAAATTTTAAAGAAACCCGCACGTAGGAAGCACTCTCATATATTGTACATCTTTTCTGAACACAAATTCGTGTTGTTTTAGTGGCGCAATTACTGGTTTCCGAAGTGAAGAAGATAATGCCTTAAAATGATATACAGAGACAGAAAAGGCGCCACCTTTGTTATCGATCACAGGTTAAATTGATAGCTTTTTCGTGTGCCTGGTACATTATAGATATATCAGTTGCAAGTGATTTCGTAATCGTTTACAGTCAAACAGGGGAGAGCTAGGGCAAAGTAATTATAGTTTAGGGCAAAGTGGATCTTTTTGTTTGTCCTCGTTGCTTATGATCTTCTCGGGTATCTTTTAAGTCTCAGTTTAACCTCTGACAATGTTGTCAAGAATGTAGCAACAATAATGTAGACATATGACCTATTAAATCATATGTCTTTCGTTCCATTCACTACTACCAAACTCTTGATAGAAAACATCATTCCAAAAAGAGTGTTTAGAGTAGCAGTTTACAATACAAGGAACACAATTATCCAATAATCTGCGTGGCGTAAGATAGTTATCAACTGTATTGTGAAACTGGAAGTGTAAGATCGGCTACTCAAGTCACCTTGAGACAGAATTTGTTCAAACACCCATTCCTACTTTGGTATCAAGAGACTTTTTATTCCTAGGTATATCTATCCACAATACAGGGATATTGTATTGTTTTGTGAACAAATCAATTCAAAAGTAAAGTACTCAAAATAATTTGAAACATCTAACAGACACTATAATGAGTATGCCTGCCATAAATTTCTACATTTGTGAGAACATTATTTATAGCAAAAACCATCCAGTCATACCTAACATTTTAAAACAAAAATTAACTATAATTGGTGTGCCAAAACTATGTGACAAACAGTAGGTTCATGTCAATACTTATATTTTCATCACCACGCTTTGACCTTGATAATAATTTCACCAAAATCGACTGGGCCCGGGGGCGTCCTAATTAGATTTGTATAAGCTATGAAAAGAATCTATCTTATGGCTTTTAAGATATCCCAACAACAAGAGTAAAAAGTCAGAGTCTCGTTGTGATCTTGAAATTAAGGTCAATTTTATGAACTCTAGCGATTTTACTCTCACGGTGATGAAGCAATATGCAACAAGACCAGGGGAGAAATGTAAGCGCCTTGAGCAACCACGAGTGGATGGATATGTGCGCTATATAAATATTCATATAATAATAATAATAAATAACAAGAAAAGAATCCAGTCAACAGTTTTAAGTTATTCAATTTCGTACGTCCGGGGTACAGATGGACGCTGTCAAAAACTATATCTCCCACTTCTCCGACGTGCAGCGGGGAACAACAAGGTATATATATATAAACTGATAGGAAAATATAGGGGAAAAGTGCAATATCAAAATTAAGGAAAACTTACAAGAAAGTTAGAATAAAATCAAACAAAAACTTGTTTTATAACATTTTCTGTCCAATCTTCAAATGAAGTATATTTATAAATGGCCTTAAAAATCTTATGATACCGAGTTTCAGTATCCTCTGCCAGACGATTCATTAGTATTCATAATATTAGTAACAATCAGACAATTCCGCTTGAATAATCATTTCTTCAATAATGACTTCTTTATGTTTCTGTGAGATGAAGTGAGAAAATGTGCTGTCTGGTTTGACTCCATAAAAAGATATCAAACAGAATTAAAGAAGGTGAAACACCAGAATACTTTCATCTCTTATTATGTTTCCACATGGGACATTTCGCTGGAGGTTATCACACGAAACGTACAAAACAATTTAGAGACCAGTCAGAGAATTGAACTTTCTTTGATAATTTATTGTCATTTGTGACACAATTTGACAATGAATATTCATATGCAAATGTACATTGTAATATCTACAAAAGTTCGGACTTGCCATCAACTTTAATAGACTTTATCATATGGAAAGATTGTATGAATCATTTACAATATAATAACTGAATGATTAAAACATTTTGAAGGTTTTGAATCTGTAAAAAATACTTACATTATCTGTAATATGTTTATATGTCTATTTCAGTGATCATAAAACGATTGTATTCAATGAGTTGGAAATCAGGAACCTACCTATATTACAAAAATATGACAAGCCTTCATTCAAAGATTATTTTAAATTCACAAAACAACAGTTCGTCCAAATAAACACAAACATCATATCAGTATCCAGAAAACATAATTATTCTTGATGCCTTATTCGCAGTTGTAGTTGCAATATATATTTAGCACTTACATTTCTTCAGGCATAATTTTGATGAGGAGAGGCCTAAGAACAATCATTGTGTGTAGTGGTGCTTTTTAGGTTTGCAACTTCTTCCTACTTGTTTATTTGTACTCTCCTTGCTAAAGCTACTTCGATTTTGTCCGATCAAGAAACAACCTATAAGGCCTAGCTAATTGAAACTTTATGTATGAAACAATTTGAGTGCACATCTGTAGTATGTATGCAAATGTATGTCATAATAAAGAGCTTAGGTTTCAGTTACATTAATCTAGCCTGTCCATACCCGAGAGTAGTGAACATTCTCTCCTCATCAAATATTATCAAAATTTAGATTCAACTGACCGATTCAAGAACTACATTTAACATTTAGAACATTATTTAAAATATTTAAGGAAGTAATGGAAAAGGTAATAGTGTTACCTCACAGGTTTATTGGCTACAACGTATCATGATTATTGCATTCACTTACAGTTGGTAGTTTTTTGGTTAGTCTAGTTTAAGGAAAACTATTATCCTGTAACATCACAGTCACATAGGGAGAGCTAAGGTAAAATAAGTATTCCCAAAGTCAAAAACCTTCTTTGACATCATCGCGCATGGTATGGATGCGAGCCTACGGGAGACTTTTCATAGTTTCAGATAGTTGAACCTCTGATATAGTTGCAGAGCCTCTAAAACAATACGTATATCATTCCGCATCCTTATGGCCTTGAATCAAAAGTTACAAAACACATTTCTTAAAATATGACTCTTATTTCTTTAACTATATACAAACATGTAATTTAGATGGAACATAAAATATGGTCGAAAGAATGCATATACATGCATCTATTAACAAAGGACAGTCAATTGGCAAGCGATTTTGAAAGATTTAGATTTAGAACTATAGAATCGTTCATACCATGAACATTTTTAGATGATTCATCATTATGCGTCGTGTTCGTACATGTAATAATCAGTTATTCATTCTTTTTTGGACGTTCCTACGTGGTGAAGTAAGAAAGAAATGTCATCTGTTCTGGCCTGTCTGACTCCACATATAGATATCAAACAGAAGTTAATGCAGCGAGAGACTGACCACTTTGATCTTATATTATGTTTGCACATGGGAATGTTGCAGGACGTTTATAGTCAAAAGGTATAAAGCAATTACGAGGCACAGGCAGGGAATTTAATTTTCTATGACACTCAAGTGTTAAAAGTGAAATCATTATCATGCAAGTCAATGATTTATTCAAATGTAAATGTAAAAATGAAAATGTAAATGAAACCTTTTCAACTGTTCAAATACCATTAACTTTGATGTCTTAAGTCATAAATGGATTTAAGACATACGAAAACTGCAAATCAGAAACGTGATTACAATATGTACATCAATGTTCAACAACAATATTAAAATATTAGGAAAAGTATAATCTAATCAGAAATTGAAATCCTGAAAACCAGTTTAATTACGTAATTGTTACAACCACTCATCGAAAGAAATGACAAGTCCCATGCAATTAATGTTTTATGAGCTCAGTTCACTAATTCGCAGTATGTTTACTAATGAAAGGCATCAAAAACAATTCCTGTAAAAAACAAATCATATTTCTTGATTCACGAACATCTTCCATGCTCAATTATTCATACCAAATCTTTAATAAAGTATGCTATCATATTGATATTGGAAATACTTTGAACCATTCTTTCAAACATATTTGGTAACATAATCCATCTCTATCAACAGTCGTGATCTTGACTTTGTATTTATGTAAAACAAATCAAAAGACAAGCGAACATACATGTACATCTTAACAGTAAGAAAATCTCATCTTATTAAAACAACAACATGGATAGGGAATATCCAAATAAGATTGTAATACGATATTTTCAGGAGTCTTTATGAGAACTTAAGAAATGTCTTTTTATATCTAGATTCTTTGATCGATGTGATAATCTAACATAATAATAATGCCCCACACTGGTAAAGGCATGGCGGTAATTCGCTAGCTATCATTCTCACGAGTTGCCTTAAGCATATACATTCACCATTAATTGATAATCCTTTGGGACGTAACATAAGTCCTGAACTGACGAGTGATCCAATATTGCCTTTCCCTTGTGCTCATAAGGAGATTAAGGGTACCACTGGTTTGACACTGTATGAAGCCCGAGTAAGTTGCTGGAACGATGTAAGGAGTCGTGAGTTAGACACAGCAAAAACAACGGTTTCATATAATGATAAGTCTAACATATCGTAACATCTGAGTATTTGCTATTTGTTTAAGATATTGACCACAATGAAAACGCGTGGACGAAAATGTTTTTCTAAAATATTATCCTAGATTCTTTTTTAATCATTGAAGTAAGAAATAAAGATGTTATAAAAAACTATTTTACTGAGTTCATACATATATGCATGTAGGTAAATTGGTAAGCAGCTGTAGTGTCACAAAGCATGAACTTACATAAAAACTCATCACAGTGAAATGTTTAACGATTATCAATGTTGTAACATATTCTATCGCTTTTTAATTTAAAAGCTTTCTTGTGATATTCTGACTAAATTATCGGGCTTGGTCGGCCTCAGTAATATTTTCAATTTATTGTGTTGTTTTCGATTTCAGTGCATGTAATGAAAATCCAAAAAAATAGAGCCATTGGCTCTGTAGCTCATCAGGCTTCATCATCAATTATTCTGTAGAGTGTGGCCAATAGGATCCCCCTTTGTAGAGGCCACAGGGGCACCAATCATAAAATTAAGTATATAGGCGACAAGTTTCAGTTTGCTAGGCCTTATACATCAGGAGAAGAAGATGAAAATAGATTTGAAGGACGTTCCTGTTGCCTTTATTAGGGGCAACAGGGTCACCAAAGCTACAATTCATAATCCTCACAAGTCAAGGAATCTGTACTCAAAGTTTCAGCTTTCTAGGCCTTATGTTTCTGGAAAAGACGATGAAAATAGGTTTTTAGGGTGTGGCCCCTGTGGCCCTTATTAGCAGTCACAGGGCCACCAAAACTACAATTTATAATCTTCGCCAGTCAAGGAGTCTGCAAACAAAGTTTCAGCTTACTAGGCCTCATGGTTCTTGAGAAGAAGGGCATGGCATCTGTGGCCCTTATTAGGGGTCACAGGGCAACCAAAGCTACAATTTATAATCCTCACTAGCCAAGGAGTCGGTACACAAAGTTTCAGCTTTCTAGGCCTTAAGGTTCTGGAGGACGATGAAAATAGGTTTTTAGGGCGTGGCCCCTGTGGCCCTTATTAGGGGTCACAGGGCCACCAAAGCTACAATTTATAATCTTCACCAGTCAAGGAGTCTGCAAACAAAGTTTCAGCTTGCTAGGCCTCATGGTTCTGGAGAAGAAGATGAAAATAGGTTTTTAGGGCATGGCATCTGTGGCCCTTATTAGGGGTCACAGGGCAACCAAAGATACAATTTATAATCCTCATTAGCCATGGAGTCTGTACACAACGTTTCAGCTTTCTAGGGCTTATGGTTCAAGAGAAGAAGTCGAAATTCCACAAAGTTTACGGATGGACGGACGGTTGGACGGACGGACGCCGGACACCATGCCATGCCATAAGCCCATCGGGCCATACAGGCCAGATGAGCTAAAAATGAAGTTTGCTTTACGCTACTTAAAAATAACAATGCATATGCACCCGATTCATCAAAACTATGATGTGTATCATATTCCTGACACCTATAGAAACAATTACATAACAATAAACTGATTCACATAATGTTGTTGTTTAATTCTATTTTAAAATGTGATGATTTCGGCTTCGAAATAGAGCTTCAAGCACTGGTTTAGAGTGGAAATTATTTCACTATTGTCAATTAAATGTCATAGATATTGATTTACAATGAATGTTGTTTGTCATTGTAAATCAATATCGGGTTGACTGTGCGATTGAGACATTTACCTGGCGTCCAACAGTACCTGGAACTAGGTAGGTATTGCTGTTTTGAATAAATCTAGCATGACATTTCTGAAACTTGCAACAAGTTAGCAAGTTTATATTTGTTATTTAAATATCTAGTAAACGACATGTTGATTAGTTTAAATTATAAAATGAATAATTATACAGTGTATATCGATATCATAACGGGTGGGCATCAAAATGTATGAATACCAACTTGACATACCCACCCACATGAGTAAAAGCTTTTCTCGAGTGCCGAGTGCCGGTTTGTTTACCAGCGACAGCGATAATTAAGTTTGTCACATTGACTCCGAATTTCGTGCTTACCGTAAGAGGCTAAGCTTAAGGACCCTAGTAAATGTAGAGTAAAAGACGACGAATGAGTGAGTCGTTGTATATATACATATGTATTGTCAATTTTTAAAAATAATATAAATAAAACACCAAACACAGATTTATTGATTTATATTCGTCATGAAATATATTAGCGTATGATATTGATTGAGTATAAATCATACAACAATATTTTGTATGTGTTTGATATTAAATCTATTGAATAAAAGAGGCATGTAATTATTCATACAAGTCAATGCACTAACATAATATTCAAAGGTTTCAATTAATGGTTGTTACTGCATATCCCTTTAAATCCTGCAACTAGTTTACAGTTAGCAGTTGTCTTTGAAATCTGCAACAAGTTAAGCTTATGGGACTGTTTTGTTTCCTGCATCACAGAGAAAATACAATGCACACAATGTAACGACTACAGATATCCAAACCCCACCACCCGAAATTTGCTCCTATAGGGTAATGATTACCCACTTGGGTAAATTACATGTATCTCTCTTGCAATTCGATTGAAATGAATCACAGTTGTCAAAAGTGATGTCGTTTAACCAATGCAATCATTTTTGAAATCTCAATTAAGACATCAGGGAAAGAAAATATTGAATAACTTTCAGGTTCAAACAATAGCGCCCTTGTGCTAGGTCTCAATGGGTTGGTATTTATCAAAGTGTGAATAATTCATGCAGTTCCAGTAAGTAGAAGTTGTTATGGACGATGCTAGTAAAGTAGATTAACGAAGTGCAACTCCTTTACAACATTTATTGCTGCGATCTGAATGTAAAAAGTCTCACGTCCAAAGATCGATTCCTACATTCATGTTTCCTTGTACTGGAGCTCTTCTTGTATTATCGACTGACGGAGTACAATAAGATGTCACCATACTTCATAAAATAGCAGGCAAATTTATCGATTTTATTAAATGCCATTGGTAAAGTCTTCTACCAATTCAAACATATTCAGAATATCATTTTACACACCATTAAACAATAAAGCATTCCCTTTGTTTGTATCAAGTCTTAAAGGATTGTCTTGAAACAATTTGTGAATAATACATGCAGTTCCAGGAATTTCATGCTGCTTGGGAATTATTAAAAAATAGAGCCATTGGCTCTGTAGCTCATCAGGCTTCATCATAAATTATGCCGTAGAGTGTGGCCAATGGGATTCCCCCACAGGGGCACCAATCATAAAATTAAGTACATAGGCGACAAGTTTCAGTTTTCTAGGCCTTATACTTCAGAAGAAGATGAAAATAGATTTGAAGGACGTTCCTGTTGCCTTTATTAGGGGCAACAGGGTCACTAAAGCTATAATTTATAATCCTCACTAGCCAAGGAGTATGTACACAAAGTTTCAGCTTTCTAGGCCTTATGGTTCTGGAGAAGAAGATGAAAATAGATTTTTAGGACGTGGCCCCTGTGGCCCTTATTTGGGGTCACAGGGCTACCGAAGCTACAATTTATAATCATCACTAGCCAAGGAGTCTGTACATAAAGTTTCAGCTTTCTAGGCCTCAGGGTTCTGCATTTATCGGACAGATAACAATTCATGACATGTACAAAAATCCTGTTAATGGTCTGATTATTTAACCAAACAACAGCTTTGTCGAATTTTTTCGTATATTACAAATAATAGTAAACAATTGTAACTTCTCATCGACTAACCTTTGAGAGTCCCAAATATGGTTTTAGTTGTAAAGGTTTTGTGAAATAAAGTTCAAGTTACAAGCAATTCATACATCTGCCGTATTGATTGGTAAAAAGGGAACTGGAGACAAACACATAATATGCAAATACTTGGCCATATAAGTGGACGTGAATGCTTCTGTGAATTGAAACGTTTTGGAGAAGGCATGTTTGTATTGAAATGTCACTGTATCAAGATGACTCAAAGGTTTTCAGGGACAGTTTTTCAACGATAAGAGAAGAGACTGTGTTCGATATATCTCAATTGTAAAACTTTTCAAAAGTTATTGGATTATTTTGAAGAGTCTTACTTAGAATCTTATCCTTCTCAACGAATCGCACACAGCCTGAACAATGAAAATATCAATAGATATTACTGGACGAACCACAAATACGTATCTTCAGTGGGAAGAGTAACATTGATTTCTTGCTTAGTTTTATATGAAAATTGAAAATCAATTTCTATGGCATCGGAGTGAGCAATTGACATGAATTGCAATTTAGTGCAATAGCACAAGGAAGTCTCACGTTTCAAACAATACACATTAGGAAGAAAATTAAATATAAAACTAGATTAGCGTTTGCGGGACACCGCAAAGGCAGAGCAGCCCCGAAACTTTGGGTTTTGCCTTACCCTGCTCCGCCTTCTACAAGCCTCAGCATATTGGGCATTTTCTTGTGACCTTGACTTTTGACACTCAAGGTCACGCAATCAATGAATACATTTCAGTGAATATAACATTAATGTAACGAATTAAAGTGTTAAAAGTTAAAATAATCCATTTTCTCAATATATGTTGACCTTGATGTGACCTTGACCTTTGACCTTGAAAGTGAACATGTCATTGTAATTCCCCAGAGGTGTAGCTACTTTTACATGTTCATAAGTTCTGAAAAGCTTAATGGGATTAAGTTATATCCAAATTAGTTGCACATTGCAATAACACAAATCTCATGACCTTGACCTTCAAGGTTACACAATCAATGAACACTTTTCATTGAGTATAACAATCATCTATTGATAAAAAGTGTTCATTGTTAAAATTAAGCATTTTCGCAAAACCATACTAAAGTAGTGACCTTACTGTGACCTTGACCTTGGACAGATTGTAGCGAAAACCTTTTCAAAGTTTTTTACTCTTCCAAGGATGATGCATGCCAAGTTAGAGCTTCATAGCACAAACACTTTTCAAGTTATCGCGTTTACAAGGAACTTTTTAGTGATTTTATAGCTCGTGACCTTGACCTTTGACCTTGAAATTGAACATGTCAAAATCGTTCCTCCAAGGTATAAGCAGTAAGTTATGAATACAGGTTCTGGAAAGCTTAGTAGAAAAAAGTTATAGCCATTAGTTTGAGCGTGGCGGACGCAGCGGAAACTGCACAAATACTGAAAGCTGCTAATGACGTGTCACTATAAAATCACAGGGATATGAAATCAATTGTATCTTGTTTGAACATAAGAACGTGTTACAATCCCACACAAAAAATACACGCACCTCTATTTTGAATTGTTTAAGCATTTAAAACAACTAAGATTGCACATGTAGTTTGAAATACGGATCATTAAAATGATGTGCCTAAACTTAAAGAGACACAATCATGTTTCTGTACAATTATACCAAACATGTGTCTTTTTTAAAAGTGATTTAAAAGACGGAACTATTAAAACATACTCTTCACCTGAAATCAAATAATAAAGTAAAGTCCTTTTAAAGTCAAAGTAACACGAAATTGAGACTTCGGTTTAATAATAGCTGAAAACAAATGGATTTGTGATATTCATGTTACAAATGCAAAATCTAGCTTAATAAATCAAGAGATCACCTAAATAAATAGTAACAGCTTAAAGGGGCAGTAATACGTTTTTAGGGGGGATCTAAGGTGATGTCAGGAAAATGAAAATAAATGGTTCCAATTGAAAGACAATGTATTAAAACTAAATGAAGCGGTAATAAATCAAATATGTATTGTAAAGTTAACCCATGCGATTCCTTTTCTTACAAAAAATGAATTAAAGGTGTTCACACAAAAATGGCGGCCAATGGATTTTATGTGAATCTTTATAATTTCTCTGATTATGGATGATTGTTTTGTGTAATGAGATTTTTGACACTATCAAAGTATTACATTCAGCATTAACTCACAATGATCAGTGAAAAATTGAAAATATAAAATTGTCAAAAAACGTGCTACTGCCCCTTTACAGGTTTTACTTACATGTCGTAATTTTGTTCTTTAATTGAACAATAAACATATGTTGTCTATTATATCTTGGTCAATAGTTTTTATTGGAATAATAATCGGGCATAGCATCATTGTCTTCTTCAAATTGTTTTTTAAAATACCCGCCAAACAAATATGCTTTTATCGCATCGATCAATTGGACAGAACTGTTGAACATACGAGGTAAGGTGAAGTGATATTAGGTCTAACGCCGCCTTCAAGGGTATTTTATTTACTTCGCCGCTGCTAGTATTACTGCAGGGAGAAAGCCCGCAACACCATTATGGCTATGCATTGCGGTACAACCTGTGAGCATCGGCTGGAAATAGCGAACCAACGAACCAAATATGATCATATAATATAATCCAAAGTCAAAAGTGTTTTAATGTAGACATATGAGAAGGGTAAAGAAATTAAAGAAATCTGATATTTTTGAATGCTGGGTATTTTTTAAATAAATTTTAATCATCGTGTAATCACGTATTTCACAGTCTTATCCGTTAGAACATGATGGTTCATATAAACTGTTTTTTTCTTCCTTAATTACATGCCAAGATATTGGTCGAAAGTGGTTTTCGAATTCAAATTCAGTTCGGTTACGTTTACCTGAAATAAGTATCATTCAGTAAAGTAAGAGAATTGGGATTTTTATTAACATTGATTTGAAACTTGGAATTGAAAAATAAAGCCATCAGCTATGCAGCTCATCAGCCTTCATATTTAATTGTAATTTGGGGTGTGGCCAAAGTCGATACAGATGGTAGAGGAAAATCCAAAAGGATCGGCACAACTCCTACAATTCCGGGACCGCTGGAGAAGCAGCAAGCCTACAACAACACAACCAACTTCAACAAGACGGACAATATCAACGTTATAAGCTGCAGAAATCAACAGTCGGACAACGATCCAATCAGTAACCAACCAACCACCAGGTGACCAATCAGCCAACCAGCTTGTCATCACAACATAATCTGAGAAAATGGCGTCATCAACACTTGAACAGTAACCGGTGACCACATCGTCACCAAAGTGGACAGACTCACAACATTGGTTTTGCTTTCTCAAAGCAAAACAACAACTTAAGTTGAAAAAAAAACTTTCTACAAGCCATCGAAGAGGAGCCAAAGTAAACAGAACCATAAGGCAACTTATCAGTTAGGTCCGAAAAAGTGATACCTCCTCAGATGATGCATCAATGGATGCCTCAACAGTAGCCTCTTCTGATGCCGACAAAGATTCCTAATCACTTAAGTTATAAGCAAATGATGCCACAACAAACATCGCTTCAATCCATGTCTCGGCAGCAGTAGTCGCAGCAGCAGCAGTCTCGACGTAGATGATACACGCTGCCGCCTTTTGTAAAGAACTAATGTCACGGATGTGGATCTTCATGGCGTCTGGTGTTGCTATGGCTACTATCTGTCTTGACTCATTCTGTCATGTCTGCGAAGCCAATTCAGCGCTTCAACTTTTGAGTTATCTTCCATCCATCAACACATATATACTTGGCAATGGAATATTGGGTCCACACTTATATGAGGTTAAGCTACCCAATCTTCCCAGCAACCTTGCGATGAGTGGCTGCCATAAAGGAAACGAAGACTGTGCTCTTTTAAATCAAAACTAAATGTATGTCTCGGTTAAATGCTACCTGCAATCAAATTATGAAATATGATCCAGAATTCTTTCTTCAACTCTTTCAAAACGAGGAATCTTAGGCTTTGTAGGCTAATTGTCCAAGGCAATGTTTGGTACAGCAACAACGAATGATGACACTTTACTGGCATATCATGTAAACATGAAAACAATCTGGCAAACACATTCAAACAACATGCTTCACATATGTTATTTCATGGAATTCCTTGCTTGACGTTTCAAAATGCAGTAAAAGGTATAAAAGAAGATGATGATGCCATCCAATTTACAACTATTGCCCTTGAGAATAAGTTCAATCAAATCTCTTTTAGTAGCTATTACCACTCTCTCGATAGACCAACGTAAGAAAGCGTAGAATTTGGAAAATCAAATTGAAGAATGCAAATTAGGCATGTATGACTTAGTGAAGAATAACTTATTCCCCCTGATTTTACCCCCCGTAGTCCTTCAACAAACCATTGATCATATCTCTGACATCCTCTCCGAAGATCACCCATCCTTTAGAATTTTACAGATATCTCAAAGTTACTATTTCTCCCAATGTCAGTTTCACTCGATCAAAGACCAATGTTTATATTTCACTCAAGTTTCAATGCCGTCCTTTAAAAAACTGTTTCCAGTTTCAGATGCACCGTAACATTATCTAAATCTACTGTATGACTCAGTTAAATGCTACCTGCAATCAAATTATGAAATTAGATCCAGAATCTAGAATTCCTTCTTCAGCTCTTTCAAAACGAGCTGTCTTAGGCTTTGTAGGCTCATTGTCAAATACCATATTTGACACAGCAAAAACGACTGATGCCGCTATACTGGCACAACAAATAAACGCACAAAACATGAAAATAGCCTGGATAACAGATTCAAACAACATGCTCCACATGTTTTCTTTCATGAAAGTTGTTGATAGACGTTTCAAAAATTCAGTAATAGGTATAAAAGAAGATGATGCCATCCAATTTACAACTACTGCCCTAGAGAAAAAGTTTCAATGAATCAAATCTTTTTAATAACTTTTTCCACTTACTTGATAGACCAAATTGAGAAAGCGTATAATGTGGAACATCAAATTAAATTAATTAGGCATGTATGACTTAGTGAAGAATAAGTTATCACCTTAATTTTACTCCAGGTATTCCTTCAACAAATCATTGATCATATCTCTGAAATCCTCTCCAAATATCAACCATGCTTTAGAATTTAAAAGACATCCAAAAGTTACTATTACCTTCATATATCCCAGCCATATCACATTGATTGTTATCTATGCCCATTAATGATTCACCATCACATTCCACACTGTCTCGCCGCCAATGGTTGCAATACTGGCCAGGCGGCGTTACACAATTACTCAATTCCACACTGAAAGTGAGCGAGTTAGGGTTTAATATGTTGTCGGCTATTTAACACGTGGATGTTGCCATCCAAAAGAGTAGACAGATCAAGGAGAAAGGGATCGAATGGATGAGGGAAAACACGGAAAGAAAGGAACAGGCATAGCTCCGAAGCATACAACGCACCTCACCGCTGTAAGGTACTGAGCGGCACATTCTACACTACTCTTGGAGTAACCAGATTATCTTGCTATTGCACATGGCAAACAGGACTATGTAGAATTCTCTCGTTCTGTTATTTTGTTATATTCTGGTGACGAAACTGTCCTTAACTGGTCAAGTGGGGGTATTCACTAGCAGTATTTCAAAATAACAAACAGGATGTAACACTCCAGGTATATCACTGCACCACAATCACCTCAAGTGTCTACGAAAAATTTCTCTCATGTTTTAGTATATATGCATCCTCATCTATGGCCTGTCCCGATGGTCATCAAACGGTTACAACATTTCATTCTGTGTCATAGAAATTCCTTGCTACTGTTCTATTGCAACGGAAAATTTCGTCTACCCTGCAGCATTCTCATCAGATACAAATGTTGAAAAGGCAATGAACTCCCTGTAAATTGGAAATATTTTTGTGTCGAAAACAAAAAAATCTAAAAGAACTTTGACCTTGCCAAAAATCCTCGACATATCAATATTTCAAGCTCGAAAGACCAGAAATATGATGTCACACACCTTTGGTACATGTACTCATATTCATAAGACAACAGAATGTTCTCTGTCCTTAACAGTATGTTTTACATTTAGCATAACAGTGGGCAAGAATGATACGAACAGTATTCTAAGTTTATCTGTTTATGCCATACCATTTTTTCGTATTGAAATATTGTGTATTACCTTTTTCATATCTGGGTGATTGTATTTTGTACATGTACCTTTTTTTTCAACGTCACTTGCTCATATTTTATTTCTCCCAATCAACAGAGTCAGAGCAGACCCTAGGAGTGACACTCGCCAACTATCACCTAGACCGGGCGTGGCCGCTGGCCATGGCTTGATACAAACCCTCTTATCCCTTCTTGAAATAACTAACTACGCCATATGATGAACTCAATTACATAAAAAGAAAGAAAGAAAATCATATGTGGTGAGAATTCTTTCTGCATGCAGATAGCACAATTGACAGAGGAAAGCTGCGATGTCTGTTAAATCGTTCTATAAACCTAGGTCAGACCTTTCTAGGAGTAACATCCTAGGAGTTTTTACTTCGGAGAATAATCCCGTATGAAGTTGTTTTTTTTGAAGCAGCTTCAAATGAAAGTAACTCCATAAAGGAGACTTTGAATAATTCATGAGTTAAGTTGTCTTTTGCCGAGTTGTGGCAATACACGTGTAACTGAAAATTCAAGTTAAAAGAGCGTTGCAGGTTTATCGTCACAGGCATCCCGGAAAGGGAGTGAGTTAAAGCTTAACGCCGATTCAGCAATATTTCAGTCTAAGTAAACCTAGCCTTACTATTATCCGTTACACTGCTATACAGTATAGCAGTGTAACGGATAATAGTGAGGCTAGGTTTACTGAGACTGGCAATATTTAAGCCATAAGCGGCAGGGAATCTAATTATATAAGAATGATTGCAAAAGCATTAGCAAAATATATCACAGATATGGTTTAAGGTTGAAATGATTACCTCTGAGTGAGTGAATATCTGTGATAACCAATGAGTGATCAGCGAGATGGTTATTACAGATATTCACGAAGTCAAGGTCATTATGGCAATTGTTGTTAGATTTTTCCTTCATAATAAGTTTAATCAAATAAAAAGGTAAAAGAAGTTGGTGTAATGGTGTAATAGTTGAGTGAACTCCGCTACTTAAAATTACTTCATTATCCTTTGCTTACTCATAAAACACGCATTTCACGTGCAGATTGAGAATGTCAAGATTTGGTTTAACCAGTAACTGTGTTGAGTGAGTACCTAAATAACTAACATTCTTCATATTGAATCAAAGTGAAACATGTCAAAAACAATTTGTCAAAATGTCACAGAAAACATCTGGTTAATGTCTCAGATTATACAAAAATGAAGCCGATTTTCAGTCTATCAAATGTTTTAGTCTGTAACAAACAAATTTACGTGAGGCTGCGAGGATGTTGTTCATTTCACCTTGAGCTGCACGGAATTCATCAATTTCACGTGCAAACTATCGATACAGCAAAACATCGAAAGCACATGGTGTTTAAAGAGGTTTGGGAAATTGGAGCTGTGTCCTGCTTCAAACAAAATTATATCTGTGTTTTAAGCAATTAAGGTATTCTCGTTTTATCGTAAAGTATCGGGTGATTAGCTTTTTCAATTGTGGTCCATGCAATTTTGTGATTTGGACTGTACAATTACTGATTTTTTTGGTCACTATTGACAATAATAAAACAACATTATTTTGCGTTTACTTTGAGCAATCATTTCGAGATGTGTTTAGAAATCACGTCAAGGGGAGGTTTTTTTTCGACGGACCTGCCGTATCGGGCCGAGGCAACTGTTCACGTATTTTCGTCCATGTTTCCCCTCTGATAGTCAACCCATGGGTTGGTTATCCAGGATAACGACACCACGTTGTGTATAAGCTAATATCAATTGTTTTTAAAATGCACCTTTCGCGAATATATTTTTTTGCAAACGCGATCGCGATAACTGAAGCTTATTACTATAATTAAGACGTGAAAAGATATGTAGAAATGTGCTTACCTCTGAAATGGCCATGGTTTTTAAATTTTAAGTATACCAGTTATATACATAAGTGCGGGATATGCGCACAGTGATTACATGAATGTGTGTTATTATGTTTCCATAATATAAACTTGACGATTGACTGTGATAAGACACGTGTACATACATCGTTTACGAATTAACCTGTCATATCAATACAAACTCGTGACACTGTAAGCAAGATTGTGATGAGCTTGATATGTGATATCTGTGATCATCATTGGAACATTGGGGGACATTCACCATTAAGAATTATATTTGTAAATAGTATGTGACATTCGATCCATGAACTTGCAATATTTAATTCATTTTGTATTGACATTTTGGACTTTCCTCATGAATCAACTCTTTTCAAACTAATAATTAATACTGTCTTGAAATAATTCCATAAATGTACGAGAATTTCGTATTAAACAATAGTAATAACTATTAAGGAGCTTGCAATGTCAACGTCATTTAAACAAAAATAGAGCCATTGTCTGTAGCTCATCAGGCTTCACATTCAACTTTGCTTTAGGTGTGGTCAATGTGGTATGGGCCAGGGAGTCATTTTTAGAATCATAAGAATGTCTACAAAACATGTGAGCATTCAATGCCTTGTGCTTAAGGAGATGACGATGTAAAAAGAGCAAAAAGGTTGTAGTAGGGGCCACAGCGCCTCAAATTTTAAAATTAAGTATGTAGGCAATTCCTGCCCGATTTAAGTTGCTCAATCATCTAATCCTTTAAGCAAAAGGCATATTTTTCTGAGTAGTTTGAAGGGTGAAACCTTGTCTTTTGAAAAGGCCGTTAAAATTACAAACTAGTCTATGCCATTGAAAAGTTTATTTCTTGTAAAAATCATAAGGTTTATATATTTAAAAAAAGGGGTGTCCACTTTCACTCGCCAATTTAACAGCGTAAAAAATTTATATGTATTGCACAGCCATTACATCTTAACATGTATATTTACCAATTATCTACCCATAGTGACTTGTTATGACACTTGTAACACTGTACCTGATTGAATGTTGGGATAAAAACATTTGAAAAAAACTATGTAGGCAATGTGATTTTGGGTACCGGTAATCACATCAGAAATAGAAAATTCGTCAAACATTTAAAGAAAATGAAAACAGTTTGGAGTAAGAAGGCATTTTAGATGCAGGCATTAAAATAGATTAATAAACCAAGTAAAGTAAACATCCTCCCTTGATTTAACCCCAAAATCTTCAAAATGCATTTTTCATATACATCCTCACAACATCGATTATTTCTGAGTAGTTTGATCAAATGTATTCAAAATATTTACCAAAGGCATTGTTTAAATCTAAAATTGAAGGGTAAAATTAAGGACTTCTAAATAGCATTCATTTTACAAAATTTATCAGCATCATATGATGACATTCAGTAACATATAGGCAATACTGGTTCATATTGCTTAAGATATATACAAGTTTTAACAAAGTTTCATATTTATTTTATGGGTTTAGTCATGTACTCTACTCTACTTATCTCATGTATTCTGTGTAACAGTCCACCCCTGAAAGTATTCAATATCATTATATACTTATTTTGTATGGTTTCTCAGTAAACAAAAACATCTTTAAATTAACCTTTAAACAATTTTGGGTAACTTTCAAAAGTATGTTATTGACAATAGAATTAATGCTCCTCAGTCAGTATTGATTTTCCCAAATTCTAGTAGTCAAAACATATTGTAGTGTTCATTAATATCTACACATTATTCTACTTTCCATGCAGACCACATCATAAAATCGATAAACAAAGACGACATAAATCATAAAGGGCTTACTCACTCTGTTCCTAACTCGTGGTTGATGAAATCAGGGAATCAAACAGATAGCAAATTTATCAACACCTTTCGCATAAACTGACGAGTAACTAAGAGTATTAGCCTCTGTATTATGTCCCACAATCAATTCTCCAAAAATACCGGGTGATTCATTACGGCTGATATAATACACCGTGCCTCTGTAGTAGATCAGATTCTAAATTTGAAAGCCAACATCTCTCACGTTAGTCCTCACGTTGATGGACAAGGACATCTTAATCAATCCGTACCCATTGCTGTAGTACAACAGACCGGTCATATTGTCAAGAGTCACTGCATTCATTCTTCTACCAGTGTCCAGTGTTGTCAGACCTGAACCATCATATCTGAAGGAGAGGAGACTATAGTAATTGCAAGCATAGATCAACTTTGTTCGAGTTTGCACTGCGATAGAAATGGGCCAGCTACCATAATCCTTCAAGCTGACTATAGTTGTGAAGTTCTTCCCCTGCAGCGTCATCCTGCTGATCGTCCAACTAGGAAGATACATGTACGTTGTAAGAAATATAATCCCTCTCTCCTCATCAGTAGCCATACCATATGTTCTAACATTGCTTCGGACTGTTTGTACTCTTGCGCTGTTAAGTTCTGATGAAACTATCTTGTCAGGGTCCCCCAAACCGATCAAAAGAGAATTAAGTTTTGAAATGTAAACTACAGAAAGAACTTCTTTCAGATTGAGAAAGGTATAAATCTTAAGTGAATTAAAGTTTATGTTTTGGTAACGAAATCGATGCTTAGTAGAGGACCGCATTGGAGCAATTAGAATTCGGCTCATTTCTGCTAGCGGTCGACGTGTTGTAGTCAGAGAGACTGTTGAAGGTGATTGAGTTGTCGTAGTCAGAGAGACTGTTGAAGGTGAATGAGTTGTCGTAGTCAGAGAGACTGTTGAAGGTGAATGAGTTGTTGTAGTCAGAGGGACTGCTGAAGGTGAATGACCTATTGAAGTCAGAGAGACTATTGTGTCAATCTGTAAATCATTCTCATTCCTTAATGATTTCAATAAGTCACTCTGTTCCATCAGAGTCCTGTGTTCACTGAGTCCATGATCAAGTTTTGCAAACTTATTGTCCAGCACGTCTGACTCTATACACTTGGAACATGAAATCAGTTCATCTTTCTCTCCTCCAACTCTCAGCAGCGAGTCCCGATACCTGTTGTTGTCAGTCTGAACTCGTTCCAGTGTTTTCTTCATTGCATGAAACTGTCTCTTCATCCGGTGATTTTCATGATTCAGGTGTCTCGTCTCTGAGATTACCCGATATCTTATGATATCTTCTATAGACTCGCCTCTAAGTATTTCAGAGAGAGCCTCTGTAACATGTTCTTGTAATCTTTTCGTCAGTTCAGTTCTGAGGGTGAAGAGTTGTCTTTCCTGTTTCATTCTCAAATAAATTTTATCCATCGAAATTTGCTGTTCAATCATCTCAAATCTTCCATAAAATGTTTTCATTTCATGTTCAAGAATATCCAGTCTTTCGTTGTTAATTTCAGTATTCCCATTGCATGTCGTACAACAACTCATTAAAAGAGTGAAAAACGCAGTGAGAAAACCTCCGACTCCCATTCTGTGTGTCTTGTTAGATGCAGTGGTGAGCGTATTGTGAATCCTGTGCGCTATAAAGCTGACATAACCTTAAGCATGACTATATTTACAAGCCCTGGTTTGTGAACACGCAGTTACTGTGTGCATTTTGCAGTTATCCAGGTTATGACCGAGGCCACGATGACATGGACTCTGTCTTGTACACTTTTACCTACATGTTATCAGTTGTTTGCTGACTTTGTGTGTTTCAATGTGATATCACTGTATTGTGAAACAATGAAACACTCGAATGTAAAAATATGTCAAACTATAATAGTTTGTAAAATTGTAATTCCATTTACTATGACATTCTCTGACGCTATTTCTACACTCTCTGAACTATTGGATTTTTTGGGGCTGTGTTAAGTTATTTGTTTGGCATGACTCCCATTAAGAGGTCTCTTTCATAAGTAACATCAGTAAACTTCATATATAAAATGATAACATATTATTAATAAATTCATTGACTGTACCACGTATTATTGTTTTGCTCGAATAAAATGGTACCCAAAGCTTAACATGTGTGAATCGTTTATGATATTTCTGCTTTCTAGAAAGTTGAAACATGTGTATCAAACTCGAAAGTTGTTAGAGTCACATATGGCTAACGGAGGAATTTAGACACACTTTTAACTTGAGTAAAGTCAGAATATAAAAATTATCAAAATAAGAGAGAACAATTTGAAAACGATAGCTTTCAATAGATTATATATTAAGCATTTAGTAAAATCGAAAATGTGATGTTGGCTTTGCTACTTGTACATTTGTAAGTCTGCCGTTTCAATTTATGAATCATTAATTCTCAGGAATGTCTGCTTCAGGATGGTTTGAGAATATGTTAAATGTGAGAAGTTTAATTCTCATTCCTACATTTATAGTTCTTTAACCAAATGAGATAACAAAAACTTAAGCACTGAATTGAAAGGTTGGTTTAGTACAACTAACTATGCTAGATTGACAACGCTCGTGTATGTGTACCAGGAAACAGTTTGGTTTACACCAGATGTGACATTAACACAATATAGTGTCACAATACTTTCAAGAAACTAAGTTTACTCTATTATTGTAAGAACTATTGATATATGATTATTAGAATTTGATATTTGGCTTGAAACAACATCGTTTTAAAAATACTATCCTTATATGATATTAACCTTGCAACTTTAGAGTAAAATAAAATCGTAAATGACAACAATAAAATACTATCCTGATATCTTATCATCCTTGCAGATGCATGTTTTTGCAGTTAACATTATATTACAGGGCTTCCTTTCTTTACTAGGGGTGACCTTAACTACCATTATTTAACAGTACACTAACGTTACATTAGTGACCTACGATACCCTTGCGGCTTTTAGACGCGTTGTGAAAGGAGGCAACTTATATTCGACCCTATACTAGAACACCAAAGAGAGAGAGACTATTCCCCGGGATTATTTTTCATTGAAGGAAATAATCAAGTAGATATGACATGAATTCTCTGATCAGATCTTTGAATAATTTTAAAATGTCGCAAACAACAGGGGAAATATTATACAACTAGATTAGCGTTTGCGGGACACCGCAAAAGCAGAGCAGCCCCGAAACTTGGGGTTTCGCCTTACCCTGTTCCGCCTTTCACAGGCCTCACCAAATTGGGCATGTTCTCGTGACCTTGACCTTTGACACTCAAGGTCACACAATCAATTAAAACATTAAATTGAGGATAACATTAATGTAATGAATGAAAGTGTTAAGTTAAAATAATCCAATTTCTCAATATATGTTGACCTTGCTGTGACCTTCGACAGTTCATACCCCAAACTTTTTTTAAATTATCTTCTCAAGAGAAAATATATACAAAATGTAAACGTCATAGCACAAAAACATTTTCAAGCTATCCTATTAACAAGGAATTTTGTAGTGATTTTATAACTTGTGACCTTCACATTTGACCTTGAAAATGAACATAATAATTCCCCGGTGATGTAAACACTTAGACATGTTCATGACTTCTGAAAAGCTAAATGGATAAAGATATATCCAAATTAGGTGCACACTGCAATAACTCATATCTCATGACCTTGACCTTTACGGTCACACAATTAATGAACACTTTTTATTAAGTATACCAATCGTGTATTGATTTAAAATGTTAGAAGAAAGCCTTTTCGCTACACCATGCTAAAGTCATGACCTCGCTGTGACCTTGACCTTTGACGGATTGTAGCCAAAACCTTTTCAAATTTTTTTACTCTTCCAAGGATGATATATACCAAGTGAGAGCTTCATAGCACAAAAACTTTTCCAAGTTATCGCGTGTACAAGGGATTCTTAGCGTGATTGCATAGCTCGTGACCTTGACCTTTGACCTTGAAAGTGAACGTGTCATAATCGTTCCCCCGAGGTATGAGTAGTAAGTAATGAATAAGAGTTCTGGAAAGCTTAGTAGAAAAAAGTTATAGCTAGTTGTATAAGTGCGGCGATGGAAACTTCACAAAAACGGGGCTGCTAATTATAGACTTGTGAGGTCAATACCTGTTTTTATATTTTATTCCAAACTGGCTACTGTGGGTTTGTTCGTGTTCTTTACTGTTTCACACTCATGTATTCTGTGTAACAGCCCACTACTGTATTCATAAGAATTCAATATCATTATATACTTTCTCAGTATAATAAAAATCAAAACTAATAATTAGAGTTTAAAAAGTATATTTCATTAATAACAGAACTTATGCTTTTCAGTCAGTATTGATTACATTTTCTAAAATCAAATCGACAAAAAACATTGTAGTGTTAAATAATACATACGAATTACATATACATTCATTCATATACTTAAATAAGACGATATAAATTATTTAGGCAAGTCTTACTTGCTTAGTCTCAAACTCGTGGTTGGTTAAATCATGGAACCAAACATATACCATAGGTATCAACACCATCCACCTCAACTGTCTGAAGAGTGTTAGCCTCCATGTACCGTCCTGTAATCACTTCTCCAAATATACCGGGTGATCTTAGTAGGCTCGAGTAGTACACACGGTCCCTGTAGTAGATCAGATTCCAGATTTGAAAACTGAATCTTGTCACCTCAGTACTTTTGTTGCTCGACAGGGATTTCTTCACCAGTGTGTTCTTATTAACGTAATATAACACATCGTGGGTGACGTCAAGAGTCACTGCATATATTCTTATACCAGTGTCGAGAGTTGTCAGACCTGAACCATCATATCTGACGGAGAAGAGTTTATAGTAATTACATACATATATCATCCTTGTTCCAGGGTTCACAGCAATACCACTGGGCCAGTAACCATAACTCTCCAAGCTCACCAGAGTTGTTAGGTTCTTCCCCTGCACCGTCATCCTGCTGATAGTTCTACTAGGATGACCCGTAGTAAGAAATATAATCCCTCTCTCCTCATCAGCTGCCATACCAAAGGTTCTAACATTGTCTCTAACTGTTTGAACCCTTGTGCTGTTAAGTTCTGAAGAAATAATCTTGTTAGGGTCCAGCAAACCGATAAAAAGAGAGCTCGGTCTTGAAATATAGACTACAGAAGTAATGTCATTCAGATTGAGATACGAATACATGTTTTGAGAATTATTATTTATGTCAACATAACGGAATTGTTGCTTATTAGATGACCAAATTGGAGCAATCAGAATCCGGCTCATTTCTGCTCGTGGTTTAGTTGTTGCCTGTGGGGTTGTTAGAGCTGTTGTAGTTAGAGAGACCGTTGAAGGTGATTGAGTTGTTGTTTCATTCCTTAATGATTTAAATAAGTCACTCTGTTCCATCAGAGTCCTGTTGAGTTCGCTGAGTCCATGATCAAGTTTTGCAAACTTACTGTTCAGCACTTCTGACTCTATACACTTCGTACATGAAATCAGTTCACCTTTCTCTCCCCCAAGTCTCAGCAGTGAGTCCCGATATCTGTTGTTGTCAGCCTGCACTCGTCCCAGTGTTTTCTTCATTTCGTGAAACTGTCTCTTCATCCGGTGATTGTCACGTTTCAGGAGTCTCGTCTCCGAGATTACCTTAGATCTGACGATATCTTCAACATATGCTCCTCTTATTGTATCTGAGAGATTCACCAGGTCTTCTTTGAGAGAAATAACGTAGTTATACAGGTCGATAATAGATCTTCCAGTCACAGATCTATTAGGTCTATCTGGCAATGAACTTATTTTCTCAGAGATTGTCTGAATGTCACTCTTACAACTAGCACAGCAAAGCAGTGAAAGCAGGATAATCACAAGAAAACCTGTACCGTCCTTCATCGTGAATGTAATATAGCACAGAGCTGTTTTCCCAAGCAAGTTCTGCGGACTAATGCAAGTCTCGCCTCCCCATGCACGTTATAGAGCCGAGTTCACCATGACCTTGTTTACAAGACTAGGTAGGCTTACACTGTACACGCAGATAATGTTGGCAGTTATCCAGGTTGTGATATCAATCACGATGACATTGTGAAACACCTTTAAAGAGCTACTCCTTGATTGTCACCACATAATGTTTAACTTATACTACCCTAAGTGGTATGAATTCAAAATATCTCGCATATTCATTCTCAAAATTCAACTTTATGATAAATACTTTTTTCAATGAAAATCTTAAAACAGTCACATATATTCACGTTGGCCAAATTCATACGTTCAATTTATATGAAAACCAGTTAAACAACCTAATAGACATTATCAACACGTAACTGGTATTCTATCTATTTTTAAAGTTACGTTTGATTAATTGACGCGCGTCAATGTCCTGTATTCGATCATAATCGTGACATCAACCCTTCTTCTGGACCCTAGCCGAGTGGCTCTTCACATAAATGTCTATCAGCTGTCACGATAATATTTTATCTATATCATGTATAGTGGATATCATTTGCTGACCTGACTTTGTAAGTGTTAAAGGGGCAGAAGCACGTTCAGGGGGAATATAAGGTTGTGTCAGGAAATTGAAAATTAAAGGTTCCATTTGTAAGAAATTCTATCTAAACTAAATGGAGCAGTAGTAATTAAAATATATAAGGTAAAGTTTAGCCATACGATTCCCTTTTCTTACACGAAATGAATTAAAGGTGTTCATATAAAATGGCCGCCAATGGATTTTATGTGAATCATCATACTTTGTCCTCTGACTATGGATGATTGACTTATGTAATGAGATTGTTGGCACTGTCAAAATAATACATTTCACATTGATTTACAATTGTCAGTCAAAAATGAGAAATGTTAAATTATCAAAAAACGTAATACTGCCCCTTTAAAACTTTCTTCTCATGTGTCAACACAATCAGAGATTCGTAAGTCATATACTCAGTTGGGTGCAAAGTTTCACTGAATTTCAGCGCAGTCCCACCCATGGTTAGCTACTTCCAGCCGATGCTCGCAGGTTACAACGCAAAGCATAGGCACAGAAGTGTTGCGGGTCTTCTCCTTGCAATAGGACTTGAAGTTGTGATATAAGTGGAATACTGTTGAAAGCGGCGTTTCAGGAACGCCATACCACACCCTGTAATACGCACCGTTGGGAGAAAGATTGTTACTGGGATTCCGGATTGTCATGGGAACTGTTCTGCCATGCATGGCATATTTAATGATCGCTAGAGTAGTAAGAATTCATGTTTAATCCCAATTGACACTGTTCATAGGTTCTATCATAATATGTCTATAGATTTGTACATTCATTACGCATAGAAATCTACATTGAGCAAAGTAAACACTGTTGGCGTCCTGAATATTGGTCCAAAATAACTACCTTGACATCATAAAGCGTCCTTGTTTTTTTAATTGAACTATGTTTACGCAAAAAAAGTAATTCCGTGTTTACATAAATGATTGTTTTAAATGATAGGTCGAACAAATGTGAAATAATGCCCTTGACAAAAAAGTTATTGTAATTTTCCCGAGAGAGGGATACAATTTTATTACAACGGATTGTTACATGATGCTTTTCCGGATTACTACTGAGCAAGCACATTTTTGCTACGGATTATGAAGGGATGTTTGGCAAATAACAGCATAGTATTCTGGTGTATTCTAAACAAAGAGTTCAAATTAAATCGTTTTTTGCAGAAAAATGCCACAGATGTGAAACAAAGGATGATTACTTTGATAAGAATATTTCTTTGATCAAAACCTTGATCGCGAAAACGATTTAATAAGCTCCAGCATGCCACTGCTGCAAAGTCGAACAAGTTAAGTGAAATATGAATGCAACATCACAAGACATTTGAGCACAAAATTGCTGCCATATGCCAAAATTAACTAGCGTCATCAGAAAATAATATACCCCACTGGTTCCAAATATTTCAGAATTAATATGTTATATATGTAAGTGAGAAAATTTGCAATTTATTTTAAATAGAATTGGCATAGTAAAATTCCTGAGAATTTATGTTCAAGAAACACAATTCTTAGTAAAAACGTTAGAATGTACATCAAAAGAAGTTGAAATTCCAAAAGGCACATCTTTCTACACATCAGCTATGTCTTTAATGTTTGAGAGGTCTGCTTTGCAAGTTTAAGATTTAGGACATATCGACAGAACTGGCGATAACTAGGGGAGACCAGGACAAAGAGCGCCCCCTAACATATAAACTGTTTTCTGGGCATATTAATATGTTTAGAATGCAACTTGCAGCATGTCTCTAATTCTCATCAGATAAACTATTGTATGATAAATGCTTTTTAACCTACCATGCCTACATAAAGAGATATTAACAAAAATGTATTTCGACAAAGGCGGTGCACTAATGAAATTGCCCCGTAGTTTAGGGCAAAGTGCCCCATGCGAAAAGACACACAATTGTTATATGTCAAACACCTATAATAAGCCATTATCATACACAAATGTTTTTTAAAAGTGCCATGCAGCTCACAGGCACCCTTATGAAAACTAAACAAATAATAAAAATCAAAGCTCAGTATTCAAAGAAGGACAAAATATGTTTTTATTTGTCATGGACCTATATTTTCGAAGTTTTTATAAAAAAAACTTACATGATTACTATATACGAATTTCTAATAACTATGGGAACCTTGACAATTCAACTCATTTATTATCAGAAACCAGAAGTGTTGTAGTTATAAGCTAAACAAAACGTGACGAAAATAAGAATATTTGCATAGTTATGAAAGGTAAATTATGGGTATAAATAAAGTCATTTTTTTGTCTTGGCGCCAAAGCGAAAGCTTTTCCGCATTTTTAACACGTTACATTATGCATCCCTTTAATATGGTCATCTAATTTATCGCGTCTACAGAATACTTTATTGCAGTGTGTGCGAAACAGATTCTTGTTGTGTCCTATACACACTAACATGGACGTGTCAACACCCGACCCTTCGAGACCAGAAAGATCCACTGTATCCATTATGTTTGATTTTTGATGGAACTGAAACCAGTTAGTGTCAAAATATTATTACATTTTGCATCAAAAACATGTTTTTGTTGATTTCGGTTTTTTTACAATCCGTATCGTACTCATTCACAATCCGGAACATCTGTAAACATAGCCCAGTAACAATCATTGACAATAACATTACACCCGTCTGAATAAACATCAATTATAAACAATTAAACTAACCCTTTTCATTCATCGAATATGGAATTGTAAATGTCAATTGAATGAAGTTTTGAAAAATTGAAGTTTTAATACATTACATCGTCCAATTTAGTTTATCTAAGAGTTTTAATCAGTCTTAGATATTAAAGTTTTCGATGTCATCAACGAATGTGCTAAATGAAATGAAAATACAAATTAATGACAGCTAAAATGGTCTTTGGATACATTCATTTAATCATGGTTACCAAATATTGCAATATTCCGACCCCAAAAATATAAAATTAACACTTTTTTTAACCAAATTAAATTCTTACCAAAAGTGAAAAATCCCATGACAATCCGTAACCGTCCCATAACAATCCGGAATCCCAGTAACAATCTCTCTCCCAACGGTGCGTATTACAGGGTGTGCATACTTTATATTGATTCGTCTCTTGTTTCAGTTGCGTCATGTCAAGGACATTGGTTCCGGACATTCGGGTCATATCCAGTTTTAGAAAATTGGGAAGAATATAGAAACTGTTAATTTGTTTCTATCGGTTTTGCACTGAAGCATTTATCAATTTATTAATTCTATAAAGAAGGGCTATTAAACAGCACTGACTAGGTATTTGTGCAAGCAGATACTTATGCAATAACCGATATCTAGGTTATGATAGAAGTCACGATGACATTGGACCTCTGGTGTACATATTTCCCACAGGTTCGTCGGTTACTGGGATAATCTGAACATGTCAAGTCTTTCCTCTCTGTTTTCACATAGCACTGTCAGTGTGGCAGTTCTACCTGGAAACAATCACAGACAGACGTTAACAGACATGATTTAATGTGAATCAAACGCTTGAATGTGAATTACATGTAGATTCTTATCATACATCAGTATTTGTTTTATCACAGTATTCATTGAAAAAGCAGGTGTTGATGTACTTTACCAGAATCTGATGTTATGAATAAGGGTCGGGAGGTAAGACCCCTTAAATGTTAATAAGGGCCCGTCACGTCACTCGATGAGAGATAAGGGATATCAAAAAGTTCGACGTCATGAAACAATGGCATGTGCTGAGTGAATTAAAACCCGCAGTTCTTTCGACATTCCAGGAGTATTATTTGCCCACCACACTGCCGTCCATGCCTCAACAAAGCTGACTCCTTTCAAAGTGGTGTATGCAAGAAAGGCGAAACTTCCCATCCCAAAGTGCAGGAAACAGATGAAACAGTTACCCTTGACTTCATTGACTCTGTTCATAAGCTTAGAGAAGATATCAACACATGAGTGATCAACAACATTGACAAGCCGAAAAAAGTTCAAAATGCACAGCATGATAGAATACACAACAGTCATCATAACCTAGAGCTTGGGGCAACGGTTTATCTTCGGAATGCAAGACGGATCAACAGGATTGGAGGCAAGATGGAACCAAGGTTCCTTGGTCCATATGAAGTGCTCAGCAAGGGGAGATTGAAACTTATGCCCGTATCACACATTGCCGGACCTAACATCCCGGACTTCATACGAATGTACAAAATTGAATTTACTGCCGAGGGTACAACGGTGGTCATGCCGGAGGAGGTTAGAACCGACGGCAACACGATGTATACTTGAACAATACACGAACTCTACCGGAAGGCCCCGTTGGTCACGCGAATGTTACACAAAACTAACTTCTTTGGTAAAAATCTTATACCATTTTCACCAACCGCTACAGCTTTCTCTGCCAGCACCTCTACCTCTTCACCCTCTGCCATGTACCAACCACCTCCCAACCAGTGGCCAGCTCAAGCGCCTTAGGGATCAGTCTGGAGGTCACAGGATCCAGCATACGTGGACCAGGTCAATCAGCTATTCGCCTTAGAACAGCAGCAATACCACAACTTACCGCCGCTGGCAGCAAGTGGTTCACTTGCACGCAGGCTTGATACTCCTCCAGCAGTTTGGGATGGTACGGGACAGCCTGTCTCCAACAACTCACCGTCCCCTTCTGATGCTTAGTTCCACCACCATGCTTTTGTCAGTCCACCAAGGAAAGACTAAATAAGTTTTAAACCCTCCTGACAGTGAACAGGTTGAGTGGTTGGCACGTTTTCACGAACATTGTGCGATTGCGTCGCGATGGCTACACGATGAGCATACGATAGTGGCGATGTTCACACGAATGGTACACGAAGGGCCAATTTTTACTTACATGCCAAAAAATTCCTGCCAACACACGAAGTTGTTCCCGAGCCCCCTCAAAGCCCCAATATGGTACACGAAGGTCACACGGTCATCCCGATTTTGAGCCGAAGTCCAAGAATATTGATTTTGTTTCACCCTCGCATGACGTCCGGGATGTAAGGTCCGGCAATGTGTGACACGGGCATTAAGAACAGCAACAGTGGTCAGATACTTAGAATCACTTATGCTACCAATCTGAAGAGACAGCCTCCAAATCCGATGTCCTGCACAACCCCCGATGAGTCCACAACGCCTGAGCCCACAACCGCCACATCTCCGACCTCTACTAGGAGCTAGACCTCATCACTCACCATCCAATGTCTACTACAAACAGGAAGAAGGCTGCCAAAGTTCGTGGCATACCGATTACAATATCTGTGTACTTTGGACGCCAACAAGAATTTGTAAAACCAAGACGAGTAATGAAAATTAAAGGTGACGGAAATTGCTACTATAGAGCTATTAGTTCTTACATCAGTGGTTCTGCAGATGCCGTTGTGAAACACATGAACAAATCAACAAAAAACTGGAGAACTATTTGTCCCAAAATATAAAGGAGTACCTTGACTCGTCAAAGATGCCAGACAATGGTGTGTGGGCAACAGTGTCTTGATAACCACCAAAAATAATAATCCTAAGAAGTTGAAAGCCCCAAAAGGCACATCTACACATAATGATCTATATACTAAGTTCCTTTAAGCTGGGTCTTACAGTTTTTGACTTTTGCTCCAGAAATGATATCGGGACTCTGTTAGCTTAAAGAAACAATCCCAGGGTAGATTCTGAAAGCTGCTAGAAACTACTCCGGGGTAGATTCTAAAGTTACAAGAAACAACCCCAGAGTAGATTCTGAAAGCTATGAGAAACTACCCCGGGGTAGTTTTTTGGAAGAGGGGGTAGATTCTGAGAGCCCCCAGCTTCGTAAAAAGAAAAACAATTCATCCTCAGGGGTAGATGAATACAGCCACGTGGCCCCTCTAACATACATCCTTCCATATACTATTATAGAGTCTACGGCACAGATGTGTTAAACCCTTTCAAGACAGTCCCCGTTAGGGAAATAGGATTTGGATGGGAGGGTTTTGTGAGCCTAAAACACCACGTGGTTATCAATGGTCGTAGTTATGTATGAATGAATGAATGCATGAATGCAATTGATTAATACAATGTATAGTGCCTAATATCCAGGTAAACCTGCTCAGTGGCGCTTTACAAGTAGTTAGGTAGCTATCATACTACGCGCATTTCACGTGCAGATTAAGCGTGTACTGGCAAGGTTGTTCACGAGACGGTCGTTTTGATTCTGGACCCAGTTTCACAAAAAATCGTAACTTAAAGGGGCAGTAGAACGTTTTTTGATAATTTCATATTTTAAAATGTTCACTGATAATTGTAAGTTAATGCTAGATGTATTATTTTGACAGTGTCAAAAATCTTATTAAACAAGCCAATCATCCATAGTCAGAGGACAAAGTATGAAGATTCTCATAAAATCCATTGGCGGCCATTTTGTGTGAACACCTTTAATTCATTTTGTGTAAGAACAAGGAATCGTATGGCTAAACTTTAGGTTATATAATTGAATTATTACTGCTAAATTTAGTTTAAATACATTGTCTTTCAATTGGAACCATTAATTTTCATTTTCCTGACATCACCTTATATTCCCCCTAAAACGTGCTACTGCCCCTTTAAGTGACGTGTAGCGTAGTTGCACGTTTCCTTTACACGTACACGTAGATTTACGATTATTTGTGAATCTGGGTCCTGGTCTTCTTACAAACACACAATACTTTTCCGTCTTGAAATGAACCATCGAACCACATGTTAAGTAACAAAATAAGTTTTGATGTTCACAAATGGACGCCCAAAACCAGTATCTGACTCAATGTAGCAATTTACGTTAGGCTGCAGGGACGTTGTTCATTTCACCTTTAGATGCACGGACTTCATGCATATCATGTTGAAATGTTTTGTTTCAAAGATCTTGTGCAGCGCACGATTTAAAGCGCATGGTTTCCGGAAGATTTCCCGTTTGAAACAATATTTTATTTGTGTTTGAATGGATGAAAGGATGAGATAAATTTAAAGAACATTCAATTATTTAAGTTTACATATCAAACGATCTTATATTAAAAAAGCTCCTTGGGCAATGAGTTTAAACTTTCTCACCGTGGTAATCCGTGAATGGTATATATACCTCTGCAGGCATTTGATGTTGTCGTTACTACTCCATTCTTTCCCCACAGAGGCATATCAAGTCATGTTGATTTAGCCTCTGTTCTATTACGCCGAAATCCGTTGGTTCCGGCAGTTTCCCCTGGCGGAAAAAACTTTCATCTCAATACATTTGAATTTCTTTATCAAATGACAAGGCTTGTCGCATGGAAAGGGTGGTTCATGTCACAATGCCTTTGCCTTGTTTCAGTAGCCAAATGATGATTTAAGAACAGCGTCGCTGATTGCACAACTAATTTTGATTGCCTCCAATCAGGCTTCTCCCTTTCTATCCCACAAACTCGTCGTAATAGAACAGAGGCTAAATCAACATGACTTGATCTGCCTCTGTGGGGAAAGAATGTTACTACTCTGGCTCTGAGAAGATTAAGACCTAGACTTGCCATTTCGAACCCCGCCATGGGCTCGGCAGCTTTGTATGCTGTAGCGCAGTACCATTCGCTAGTTCAAATCGTTGCTCGTAGGTTTCACCGCAATGCATAGCCACACTAGCCTTATCCTCAGCAATTATATGCTACGCGACAATAGTTTAGACTCGTCATCAAATAAAGCTATGAAATTGTAGTATTGGTGGGTATCGTAAAATTGATTTATGCTTTCTCAAACCTATTACCAAAGTGTCATGCATTGGTCATTAATGGATCTTGATTAACACGTCCATCATGAAAGTTAACTAACAAATGCTCAGGTAAAGTCAAATTTTAACGTCATTAGGACCCTGTTTTTCGAATAAAATGTTCAAGCTTTCTTTAAATCATTGTTAGGGCGTTAAGTCCGATACATGAAGAATAAATTTACTAGTTCTTGAGATATGAGCGATAGAAAATACATTACACTTTTCACCAAGTCTAAACTTTTGTATTGTAGTATATTAGCAGCCGTGATATAAGTGAAATGCACTTAATAAATTTAAAGTTACTTCACTTGTCATTTCCAAAGATATTCCACTAGATACCTTATTCATTACGAAAATGATCTTTCACAGAGTTAAAACACTGATTTCAAACAAAGTGGTTTTATATAAATGAGATTGGTTATTTATTTAGTATAACTTTCTGAAATAGTATTTTGCCAAAATACTGATATTGAAATATGTGTTGCAGGTGTTCTATCTTACAAAGTAACTAGAAAAGACCTAAAGCGGGCTGTGTCAAACAACAAAATAAGAAACGCCGTATACAGTCTGACCCGTCAGCATGTGAGAAATGGCAACTGATAGAACTTTGTGAATTGAACTCCGCAATTTATGTATTGCAAATTTTGTTGTTGTTGTTTATGTGTGTGTGAAGAATTGGAAATTAATATGAAATCTCTTAAAGTTTGATATAAGCAATACATTCGAGATCCGTTCAGATATCATGTTTAGGAGGGCGATACGACCGATAGTCTTTGGTCGAGACAGCTCTTCGCGTGTCAATGTTTGTTCATTGATAAACTGACCACAATGGTTATCTGATAACAAAACCATGAATTTGTCATCCGAGATAATGACCTAGATACAACCATTAAGTTAAAATATCATTGTGTCTTGTGAAATAGTGAGTTGGTGTTTTACGTGTTTTGAACAATATAAAGACTCTTAATTCGTGATAATCTGTGGTAACTATCGAGCAGACACAGAATAACACATAACTGTCAGTGGTCATTACTTGTTGTAATCGAGGCCTAGGAAACCTTGAGAATGTATATTATCGGACATTGTTATTTGAAATTATATGATATTCTATCATTGGAATTGGTGAAAAATGCTATGGTGTCATCTGATAAAAAATAGAGCCATGGGCTCTGTATCTCATCCATTCTCTCCCCACAGAGGCAGATCAAGTCATGTTGATTTAGCCTCTGTTCTATTACGACGAGTGTGTGGGATAGAATGGGAGATGCCTGATTGGAAGCATTCAAAATTAGTTGTGCAATCAGCGAAGCTGTTCTTAAATCCTCATTTTGGCTACTGAAACAAGGCAAAGGCATTGTGATATGAGTGAGTGAGTGAGTGAGTTGGTGTTTAACGTGTTTTGAACAATATTTCAGTTATAAAACACGTGGATGTTGCCATCCAAAAGAGAGTAGACAGATCAGAGAGAAAGGGATCGACAGGATGAGGGAAAAGACGGAAAGAAAGGCATAGTAAGAGATAGAAAGCAGGTTTTAGAAGGACTCACATTTGGTCTGGCTTCTATCCGTCGACCTGTCCAGCTTGGGTGACCCTACCAGGAGCATGGAAGCTCCAGCTGGCATAGCTCTCGGGGTCGCAGAAGCACACAAACCACCACACCACGATAAGGTAATGAGTCCAGTGGTGGCATTGTGATATGAAGAAACCTTGTCATTAGCAGCCCCGTCTAAGGACGGGGCTGCTATCAGTTTTTGTGAAGTTTCCATCGCCGCCGCCGCCGCCGCACTCGTACTACTGGCTATAACTTTTTTCCCCTAAGCTTTCCAGAACTCTTATTCATACCTTACTCCTCATACCTCGGGGGAACGATTTTGACATGTTCACTTTCAAGGTCAAAGGTCAAGGTCACGAGCTATGTATTCACACTAAGAATTCCTTGTAAACGCGATAACTTGAAAAGTTTTTGTGCTATGAAGCTCTAACGTGGTATATATCATCCTTGGAAAAGTAAAAAAAATTGAAAAGGTTTTGGCTACAATCCGTCAAAGGTCAAGGTCACAGCAAGGTCATGACGTAAGCATGTTTTAGCGAAAATGCTTTATTTTAACTATGAACACTTTTAATCAATACATGATTGTTATACTAAAAAAAAAGTGTTCAATGATTGTGTGACCTTGAAGGTCAAAGGTCAAGGTCATGAGATATGAGTTATTACAAAATGCACTAAATTGGGGTATAACTTTATCCCATTTAGCTTTTCAGAACTCATGAACATGTCTAAATGTTAATACTTCCAGGGAATCATTATGACATGTTCACTTTCAAGTTCAAAGGTCAAGGTCACGAGTTATAAAATCACCACAAAATTCTTTGTAAACACGGTAACTTGAAAAGTTTTTGTGCTATGAAGCTCTAACTTGGTATATATCATCCTTGGAAAAGTAAAAAATTTTGAAAAGGTTTCGGCTACAATCTGTCAAAGGTCAAGGTCACAGCAAGGTCATGACTTAAGCATGGTTTAGCGAAAATGCTTAATTTTAACTATGATCACTTTTAATCAATACATGATTGTTATACTCAATAAAAAGTGTTCAATTATTGTGTGACCTTGAAGGTCAAAGGTCAAGGTCATGAGATATGAGTTATTGCAATTCCTTCTAAACACAATAACTTGAAAAGTTTTTGTGCTATGAAGTTTAGATTTTGTATATATTATCTCTTGAGAAGTTCAACATTTTCAAAAAGTTTTGGGTACTAACTGTCGAAGGTCAAGGTCACAGCAAGGTCAACATATATGGAGAAAATGGATTAATTGTATTTTTTTTTATTTCATTACAATAATGTTATACTCAATGAAATGTGTTCATTGATTGTGTGACCTTGAGTGTCAAAGGTCAAGGTCACGAGAAAATTCCCAATTTGGTGAGGCCTGAAAAAGGCGGAACAGGGTAAGGCGAAACCCAAAGTTCCGGGGCTGCTCTGCTTTTGCGGTATCCCGCAAACGCTAATCTAGTTTGATAAAGCAATTCAAATGTATTGAGATGAAAGTTTGTTTCCGCCACGGGAAACTGCCGGAACCAACGGATTTCGGCGTAATAGAACAGAGGCTAAATCAACATGACTTGATCTGCCTCTGTGGGGAGAGAATATAGCTCATAAGACTTTTGATGGAAATAGGTTTTTGAGGTTTTGAGCCCTGTACCCACATTTGGGGTCATTGGGTAACCAAATCTACAATTTAGAATCTTAATTGGCCAAGGAGTCTACACACAACTTTTCAGCTCTCTAGACCTTGTTGAACTGGAGGAGAAGATGAAATTAGGTTTTTAAGGTTGTGACCCCTGTGACCCCATTTGGGGTCATTGGGTAACCAAATCTACAATTTAGAATCTTCATTGGCCAAGGAGTCTACACACAACGTTTCAGCTCTTTAGACCTTTTGGAACTTGAGAAGAAAATGAAAATAGGTTTTTAAAGTTTTGACCCCTGTGACCCCATTTGAACCTCCATTTGCCAAGGAGGCTGCACATTAAATTTCAACTCTCGAGAACCATTGGTTCTGTCGAAGTCGAAAATTGGAAAAGTTTACGGATGGACGGACGCCTTGCCATGCCATAAGCCCATCGGGTCTTTCAGACCTGATGAGCTAAAAATCTGATAAATGCCTTGAAAACCGTGTCACATATACATAATATCAAATCGTGATAGTTCATGTTATTCAATTCCCGTTATCTTATCAAATGCAAACAGCTGATTAATCTAATCATTCGACCCAGAAGATATAATCAGATCAATCAATAAAATAGAGGAATCGGACCATCTTCTAACAAACGTTTATGGCGGTTAATGGGAAATGTCTCATCAAGGTGTTAAACATCACTCTTAGATGGTAATCAAAGAGGAACATTACAATGCATTTGGGGGTTCTTTGAAATATCTTTCATCTCTGATAATCTGGTGAGGTTACCATTGAATTTACTTCGATGCCAGGGCTAAAGATCGCTAGTACTTTTCTTTATGCAACAAACTGTGAGCTTAGACATTTATACTTTATTTAAATAATGATTAACTACATGTATATAGTAATTTAAGTTAATGACTAACTGAATTTTTTGAAAAATGACTCGCATTTCTCACTGTTGGAGAACACAGTTAAGCAAACCATTGTTCAACTTTTTTTTGTATAAAAATATTAAATTGTCCTTAAGTATATAATACATAAGATTAGGGGTGCGTACCTTAAGTTTGTTCACTTGCTAGTGTATCTTAGTGTAAATGTCATGTAATTTTGCTTTAGTTTGGATGTCAGTAAATTAACTCCAGGATCACCAATTGTCCATGTGTAATCTCAAACCATATCTCGAAATCGTCATGTCACAGGTGCTGAATTTTGAAATTTTGCATGTGTAAATACACATATTTGTGAAATTACGATGTTCTTACATTTCGATTAAACATACATATACTCTGTAAGAATATTACCGGCACATTTTCATTGACTTAGTGCAATGGAACAATATGATTTATGCCTAAAACTGTTGATCTCTTATGGAAGGATTTTGCAGAGAAAAATAAAAAGTGTTTTCTAAATTTTGATCCCTGTCATTTCAATGACCTGCCAAACCTGTTACAGTTTTACAACACGTTTAACCCCAACTCCCTCTATTAGGTATGACATACAAATGTATTAACGAAAAGTGAATCGTTACTCATATAGTGAAATTTCAACCTTATCGGTTCGTTTTTGCTTGGATGCCTCAACGATATTCAAAATTACATGATATTTGCACTAAAATACGCAAGTAAGTGAACAAACTTTAGGTACACTACTGTAGACAGTACAAGTTTGGCTTACACCTGGGTCATTAGCAAGAATAAAATCATGCAGATGAGGTAATCCTTCTTTCTGTCAGAGCATATAAAGTGCTGGACCACGACGACAGGAGATTCCTGAGAGAAGGTAATTATCAGAGTTAATCAATTTCCACAACGAGCTGCATAATGAACGTCCTCTTTTAGCTTGCATAATCAATGTGTATGGCTCTATTTAACCAGCTGTCAGGATGCTTAAGTTTATAAATCAATGGTTGTGTGTTAAATCTCATCTCGTAAAAGTGTTGATTGAGGATTTCTTTTGAAACGCTTGTTAATGAAGGCCTGATTAAAACACACTAGCAGTTTATGGGAATTCTAAACGCAGTTACTTGTGCTATAAACTATTGTCACTCATAATCGTTCATGTCGTTCATTATAGATATAATTGTCTATATTTCGTTGAACTTATTCAAAATTGTGAGGCATTATATAACATGAAACGACATGGAAACAATCATTTCCACTTGGTATCGAGACAAGCTTTATTGAGTTTCCATCTGGATTCCTGAAACTACCAATTTACCAAGTATTCCATCACTGAACCTTACACACTATAACCACCACTTGACTCAATACCTTATCGTTCAATACCTTATCGTTGTGTGGTGGTTTTCAGTGCTGCGGTGACCCTGAAAGCTATACCAGTTGGAGCTTACATGTTCCTGGTAGTGTCAACCAACCGGGTTGACGGGTAGAAGCCAGACCAAATTGGATCCCAGGTCGCAATCAGTTGTTTGTAAGGGGATGGTGTAAATACAGTTCAACAAGTTTAACAAGATTGGGGAATTGGCTGCTGTGATTTTATTTAATCACTTGCCACAACACGTCGGACGTTGCAGTCCGTCCTCAGGACTGGAAGAACTCTCCCTTTCTTCTCTCTGGCGAGTCAACGGTTGAAAGGGTGTTCTTCCTGATCTCCAGTTTCTGAAATATAGACACGAATACATTGTTGTACCGGGTCCAAGGAGAAAACAATGTATTTGTGAAAACCTAAACCTTCGCTCTGCGGCTTTATGTGACATCACGTCTTCAATATGCTCACGGCATAGTAAAGGCGTATGCATCGTGCCATTGTTTGAGATGCAATGAACAATTATTTTAAGGTTAGCGATTGACCAAAGCAGCGAAAGTACCATTTATTCGGGGAAAATGATACAATCTGTGGGCTTTGAGCATGCCTAGTATGGACAAACGCATTACAAATGGACTCTTATTTTATTATTTAAAAGAAAATAACAGTACACATGCATTTTCAATGAATATATGTTTAAAGTTGAATTAGGACTTTCTCACTTTATAAATTGCGTTTCATTTTGTTCATCAAGTTGCAATAATCACATTATCAGTAAGTGAATAAGTACATTAACGATATTCTGTATTCCCAAGAGATGAAAACAGAAATCTTTACCGATGATACCACAAGCACGTTATATGCTCATAATGTGAAAACACCCAATCATTCGTTTTAAGACAGTATCAAAACAAACGAATTGATCAACCTTTATAGAGCTGTCGCACATGAATATTCTGATTTGCCAATCAAGGAATGTAGCATGAACTGTGATAATCAATTTTCACTTGAATGCTCATAAAATCCGTAAATGTCCTGACAATGATATTAGGCGATCGATGTGTTGAATTTTTTCTCAGAAAGAGAATATAACGATGTTAAAATAATACCACTCTCATACAATCTAGTTATATCAGCTTTTAATGTTTCAATACAGTTAGTACACATCCCTTAATATGCTATCAGTGAGCTATCAAAGCTATTCAAACCAGATTGTACTGTAATTAAAACAATTGTAGAAATTTATTTGATCATGAAGTTATTTTTGTTTTTTGTTATATAATCAGCTTAATCAATAAAATGGAGGAAGACCATCTTTTATCAAATATTCAAGGCGGTAAATTGGATTTGTCTTTCAAGGACTGGTGTTAAACATCACTCATCAATGATAATCAAAAAGTAAAAATTACAATGCATTTTGGGTTCTATGAAATTATTTTATCGCTTAATTAGAAAGAATTTGATGATGTTACCATGGAACGAAATTCTCGAGAGAATGCTATTACCCCTGTAAACTTATCCCATGATCATATAGTCGATGCCAGGGCACAGCAAGCATTTTTCGTAAACTTAAACCTAGGCCGAAACTTGTGATTGGATAGAGATGGACCTTTTGTATTTCACATGTGCATCTATCATAATACCATGACCACTCTCCTGCAATCTAGTAATATCAGCTTTAATGTTTTTTATACAGTTAACTCGCTAATAGGAACTATCATAGCTATTTTAAACCTGATAGCACTGTAATTGGAATCCATTGTTAAATCAATTTGATTGTAAAGCTATCAAAACAATTGTAAAAAAAATCAATTTGATTGTAAAGCTGTCTTTGCTATTCGGAAAATCTTCAAAAAATAAAACGTTATTAAATTTGATTAAATCTTTTGAATTTAAAGACTAGTCTTCGAAGATTGATTGGGGGCACTCATACCACCAATATTACCTTTGGACCCGGAAATTCAGCAGGTCAGGATAATGGGATCCGGTGGCGGAAACCTAGGCATATCTGAGATCCGGCCGGATACCACCGGATCCCGTACCGGAAATTCAATAGATTAGAATAATGGGATCCGGTGGCGGAAACCGGGCATATCTCAGATCCGGTCGGAAACCACCGGATTTGTTATCGGAAAATCGGTAGGTAGGAATACAGAGATACAATGCCGGAAACCTCCGGATCCTATGGATCCGGAAGTTTATCATGAAGTGGTCTGTAACAATAACGAACAAGAATAAATCAACCAACAATTATTTATTTTATCATACAACATTAAAGATTAAAAAAGACATAAATAAATTAGAAATAAATACAATAATATGGAAACTGTACAAAAATTTCATGTTCAAATGAAAATTGCCAACTTAACAAGTTTGTGTACTAGTTGTAGTAGAATCAGGATGAACATTTTAATAAATTACAAGGGAACATGAATATATATGAAAGGCGACTGTACATCATGCTGAATGAATAATATTCTGCTACATTAAGCATTAATCATTTCATATTTGTTTAATATGATTATGATTGTCATCATTAAGAGTATCCAAAACCAAACTCCAATCCATTAGAGTTGGGGACTCTGTTGTCAATCTCTCTGAGGATGTCAAAGATCTAGGTGTAGTGTTAGACTCGCAACTGACAATGGAACGCCATGTTACCCATACATCCAGGACTTGCTACATTCAACTCCGCAACATCGGGAACATCAGAAAATACCTGACCACAGATTCGACAGCAACCCTTGTGATGTCCCTCATCATGACACGATTGGACTATTGCAATAGTCTCCTCGCAGGTGCTCCGAAGAATCTGATAGACAAACTACAGCGAGTACAGAACTCTGCAGCCAGGATTGTCACTCTCACTAAGAAGCACGAACATATCACCCCTGTGCTTAAGGATTTACACTGGCTGCCTGTGAATTGCCGCATCAAGTACAAGCTACTATGCATCGTCTACAACTGTCTCAGTGGCTCAGCACCGAAATACCTTGCCGACCTTCTTCAGGCATATACACCATCAAGAAGCCTACGCTCAAATTCACAACATCTACTGGTCGTACCCAATGTCAAATCAGTGAACTATGGCCATCGATCGTTCTCATTCTCTGCTGCAAAAGAATGGAACAGTCTTCCAATTGATCTGAAAACTTCACCCTCACTGTCCGTCTTCAAATCTAGACTAAAAACTCATCTTTTCAAATCTATCTTCTCGAAATGAACGTTGTGCGCTTCGAGCATGCATTGCGCATGGAGTTAATGCGCGATACAAGTGGACTATTATTATTATTATTATTATTATCATTATTGTTTCATTGTTCTACAAGAACCTCCTTCCAATCTCCTGGTGAGTAGGGATGTTACACTGGTCTTTGTTTTTCTTGTCTGGAGCATGGTGTTGACTGGGTCGAAAGGCACGATGATGGTGATGATGGTGAAAGGGTCGAAAGGCACGATGATGGTGATGATGATGTTGAAGTGGAAGATGCCGAAGCTGATGTCATCATGTCAGCTAAAACAGAATTCAAAATAAAACCATGAATATAAATACTTCATTTGCTGGAATTTGAGTTCTCTCCCTATTTAGGTTACTCATCAAAGAACAGGCACCCACTTGTCAGAGTATAGGAACATGATGAATTTAATACTTATGTGTTTCTTTAGTTAGATAATGATATTCATCTAAATAGTTGTATGTCAAACACACTATAGGAAATGAGAATTCCAGCAATCATTTTAGTGCTATCAAAAACAATGAAAACTGATTAGATAGTTCCTGTAGAATGCAGAATTTGGATGGTAAACATACATGAAGTTGAACAGTGTAATTCATCAGCAAAAACAAAGTAAGTACCTGTTATTTCATTGAAGTTTGCTCTTATTGCCCAAGCTGGAACCTTGCGACTGGGCATCGCCGTGGAGTACTGTGTTGGATGGTCCTCCCTGCCCTGTGCTCCTCCCACTTGGTCCAGGTGCTCCTTGACCTCCCTCAAGAGTTGCGATTCCCAAACGAAAGGCATCACGTACCTTCCACCGCTCTCGTCATCTGTTACATCTGGTGATGTGCATTCCCTCGTCAGTGCAACCTTGGCCCTGGCCTTCCAGTCCGCAGGCTTCCTGGATTTCTCCACTCCGGCAATTCTCTTGTTCATTTTCTGTAACATAAAGAACACATCTAAGCATATTTGTAAGGTGGATAACGTCTTACTCAACCGTGGTGAGATCACTCATTAGATAACAATATGTTGGTTACACAATGGCGGGTGGCCTATTTGCAAGTGAGCGTCATTGACAGCGATTTTCTTGCAATTTAGCTTCATTAAAAGCTGTGAGTAATAAATAAAATACTAAACTCCGTCCCGTTTATAACATGTTTATTAAACTCGTGAATGGTGTCGGTATTCAACTCGCTTTCGCTCGTTAAATACCAAACCACTCACTCGTTTAATAGACATGTTATCAAACGGGACGTCGTTTAGTATTCTCTATTTCATTCATACCAACTCAACATGTCTCACGTTACCTCAGTATAACAATCACACAGAAAAATCATATATGTAACAAAACATGGGCTTGGAAGAAATATGGTTGATTACTTGATTTACTTAAATCCATTTTGTAGCTCATCAGGCTTAATATCAAGTGATAAATGTATCTGAATTTCTTTGTCACTTTGTTATGTTGATAGATTATTCATAATATATGTTGATATAATTCCTCCATTTAACATCTCCATGTAAATCTCTTCCAAAGGCAATGCAAGTGAACAAATAAGTTAAGTACTATTCCTATAAGACTTCAATGTGATCGGTTTTAAAAATATCCAATGAACAAGCAATATGAATCCACATAAAGCTTATTCCTAATCTACCTTTATCCTCCTCCTGTTTCTTCTGTTGCTGGCTCTATGGTTTGCTTTTTTTCAACTCAACTCACGGTTGAAGTCGTCACGTTGGTTAGACCACACCTGACGGAAAGCCTCTGAAAAAATTAATAATACTGTTCAGTGCTGTGGGTAAACAACTGCTGGAGGTAAAAAGATTTCTACAGTCCAAGTGAAAAAGACCTTGTGTCAAACAGTGTTATAGATGTAATTTGCACAGTGAAGGTTTCTAATTTAATATTATATGAAAATATTCACTGAATAACTCGCTTTTAATTGTATATGTTATATTGCAAATTGAAGAGGTCTCCAACAAAATAGAAAACCTTCATTTGATACAATTTAGCATTGTCACACAATGACTTTGAACTGTATCTTCCAAATCAATCAGTAGGGAGGTGAGAGTGAGATACAGTGAAACAAACCCTCTATTCGGCTACAGTGGTGATAAAGATTATCACCACTCGTGTGACGCCATTCAAAAACTTGGATGTCATGAAAAAATTATCTGAAGTAACATATTCTCTTATGACATCAATTTGTTTCTGTGGCGACGGGCTCTTCACAGCCATAGCTAAATAGGAAAATTACATTGTTTTGGCTTTTCGGCAGGGTTTGCATCATATAATAAATAAAATATCTGTCAATTCTTGACAAATTCAATGTTTATCACGCCACTTGTGAATATATAACTTTATACCTCACTCGATGAGATAAACATGGTACTAGTAAAAAAAGACAGATATCCTCTATGTATCATATGTTTGTCAATGATTTTGTACAAATAAAGCTTATAAAAAAAGTTCCTATGTTTAACTGTGCTTACATTAGACTTGGCAATTCTGTCTATCTTTAATACACTGACGGGCAAAAGAAAGTATAACACTCACTTGTTTTCCATTCATTCAATATTTTAAAGAAATTAGATGCATGTGGTTGTGGCAAGATACAATCATACCTTTTGGCAGTAGTTTGAATGACAGTTTTATTTTTTAACTTAAATGCCATTACTTAAATTATACGGGGGTAAGAAATGAAATTACCATGTTCAAAATTTTGAAAATGTGTGCAGGACGAGGCACATTTATTGATTTTCATACAGAGTATGTGTTATTTGTCGATAAACAGTTGCGTATCGTCAAAATTAATTTGGGTGTATTTCAATTTTAATTTTAAATTTTTTTTAAAACCGCTTGAGGTATTCTTTGACTAAATTAGAGTATTCCAAACTAGTCAGTTTTTGAAAACGACCAAAACATTGAGAGATTTGACTTTGAATATTATACATATGATAAATACAACTGAGTGATATACTCTCTTTTGCCCGACAATGTAGTTTAATTTCAATTATATCATAATGTATACAATTACCATTCAGAATGTCTTCTGTAGCCCAGAGTCGATCAGCCTTGTTCATCTTGATCTCGCTGACAACAACATCACGCTTTGCTATAACATCTTCATACCTGTAATCAAAATCACTCAAGTTACCATAACACACATTGAAAGCCTAGAGACATTCATTGCAATTAAAACAAAATGTCAATATGCTGTAAATTGGCATAATGCAAGCTGAATCTGTTATTCAAGTTGTTTTGAAACCAGGTCTCTTAAATGGAGAAACTGGTTAAATCTTGCAAAAGTCACATTTTAACAAATATAATAGTTACTCAGAGTTTGATCATAGAAACCAGAAATAAAATAATCAGAATAACCAAGTTACCAAAGTACCAAAAGCACCAATCCACCACTTATAATATTGAAAATATCAATGATTTTGATAATGAAACTATTATTGTTTGTGGAGAATCTTATTATCACTTCACCAAAAGGTCTAAACACATATCAAGTTTTGAAAATTGATACTGCATAATTTTTTGGAAATGGTCCAGAAAAGAAGTCTACACCCAAGTTCATAAAAAATATAAATAAGAATAGCCTAAGTAGGCACCACTCCATCCCTATGTCTAACCACATACAAAGTTTTGTGGAAAGAATATTGAATGGAAACACATTTTGGAAGAACGGAATAACTGATGGAGCTGAAAGCTTCATGTCTCCCACTAAGCAAACACTATTAATAAAATTTGTATAACCCTTGATGGAAGATCTCATCACGGGATATTGTAATATCGGGGATATACTTGCTTTTCAGTTCAACTATAAACGTCACCATTTTATGTTGGGTAACTTACGTTTCATAGCTTAGTATCATTGGCTCCTGACGCTTGCTAAGAACTTTCAGCATATCCTTGATAGCATCCTGAAAATAAAACAAGGCTTGTCATCTTCATATTTACACACAGAAAAGGGTGGTTTTAACACTATACCATGGATTGTGGTACATACTGCAAATTTACACATACCATGGTTTTTCAAATTTTCAGAAATTTTTTACAAGCAATCCAAATGATATTATTTTTTTCTAGTGTGCAACTTCCAGGACTAATATTGATTATCAAAAATTAAAAATACATTTTGAAAAACAGTTATGTATGTGTCTTTAAAATATGAACTTTGATTAGAGTGGCCATCATGTGACAAAATATCAAATTCCATATCAAATATTTACCGCGCCAAATGTCAGCCAAATATACATTAGAGTTATACTATATTCTATTTTCATGTTATAAATAAAAATGCAGTAGGCAGTGTATGTACTGTGAAAATTCTTACATACTCACTAGTTTCATTTGTCATATGATCTAACATCAACCCAAATAGATGCTGTTTTTTAAATACAGTTTACCACATTGATGTGTGGCTGTAGTACACAAACTTATTGTCATAAACACTAACAGTACAGTAGTTTATCCTTGTAACTTTAGAAATGTAATGCATCTCACGGACTCGCTATGTGAGGTCTTTTCAAAGGGTGTGGGTGATTTTTAAAGCCGGACTCGCAGGTAGACATTTATCCCTGGCCACTGTGTCAATCTCTTTGAAATCATGCAGGAGTTAGTGCTAAAGTTACTTACTCTGGCGTATTTGACAAGGGTTTTGTCAAACACTGTGGATCCGGAAGTCGAAGGTCGAGATGCTGGTGTCATCTTATCTTAACCATCGAATGCGTATTACTGAGGAGCTGTTCGATCCTCTCGAATCTGATGATATTCTCCATTGTCGTAGACTTGTAGTAAGCTGCAGGCACACTTCAGTTGTCATATTGAATCTTGAAATAACCCCCTTATGTACTTTGAGCCACCTTGTGTATTGCAATGGAATCATGGGTAAACAGTTATCGGGTGACATTCGGAAATGTTCGGTTTCATCCGACGTGCAAATAGCTCCATTCGGAAATCATCGTTATTATTCGGCGTGGGCCGCGAAGATCGTAATCAATCAGTAAATATTTACATATTTAAAGTCAGTCATCATGAATTGTTGCCTGAAATTCAGAGCATATGCGTTTTAATATCCCTGAACTCTGAGATAGTTTTTGAATCTTAAAAAACTATGAAAAATATTTATGGTATCTGTGAAAATCGAGATATTTTGGCCGCTCCAGTAGCTATAGCTCGATACAGAATAATAGATAGATAATGAAGATAAAGAATCATGCTTGTAGCCGCGTCTACAGATATGATAGGGGGCAAGTCAATGGTAATAAGTTAAGGGCATATCGTAGTTTTAAGAGTAATTTTTGTACTTCAGATTATGTTCAATTTGTTAATGATAGAGTAATCCGTGGCTATTTAGCTAAATTAAGAAGCGGCACCCTCCCCTTAGAAATCGAAACTGGTCGTTTTACAAAATTTTTGTAACTCTAATGTTATTGAAGACGAGGTTCATTTCCTAACTACTTGCACTTTATAATCAGATATTAGAACTCCTCTTTGGAATTACTCCTCGTCTATAGATCAAAATTTTCCCAATTTGTCGGCGAACGATGATCAACTCGTCTTTATAATGAATCATCATAAACTAAATTAATCAGTTGCGACATTAACAACAAATATGTTTAGATTAAGACTCTCACAAAATACCTCATAAATACGTATTTCATATTTATTTTAACACACAAACCATATTGTGTATGCAATAATATTTAGCACCATAGAGTGCTTTCATACTTGTATACATTTTAGCAAATTAGTGTCAAATAGTGTCACTTTGGCCGGGCGATGTTTTATTATACTCAATACTGTCTGTTATACTTGTATCGCTTGACACTTAAATAAATTATTTTTCTTTGTTTCCATGAATTGAGCACAAATATTACATAGATATACAGATAAAAGATTGAAATGTACACAATTTAAATAAACAAAGATCACAAGGTAGATAGATATGAATTTAGTTCGATAACATCTTCCGAAACCGGGAAGGGAGCAGTTCGTAGAAACTATTCAGGTGGTTCGGTTTGCCTGATGAGGCGCACGAGACAAACAGAAAATACTACTTCAATGTCATAAAATTGTCTCCCCAGTACCTATGTCTTATGTCAGTCTACATTTATCATTCAAAGAAAAAATTGCAAAACCATGTATAGATGTTGAAATCGAAAACCGATTAAAAACTTCAATGGAAGTGAGTGTCAACATCAAAAGATCTCAGTTTCTGACGAAAGTAAAGAGCAGCTTGACACTTCTAATACAATCATCATGTAGTGAGAAGGTTAATTTGCCGTCAATTATTGTGTCTTATTACTTGTAGCAGGATATAATTTCAATTGTATCCCAATTAATGATAACAAGTGTTATAGTCGATTTTTTCTGAAGTCAATGAAAAGTTCTTTAAGTTTTGTCTTCTTTTTAGAAAGCTGGAACTTCTGCAACAATATTGATGTATGGTTATTTAAAGAAATAATGAAATAAACTTTTTTCACTTAATATAAATATTTTAAACTAACATCAGTGTTTTGATTTTATTGTCCAATTAGCAAATATAATTCTGATTGTAGTTAACTGTGAGTGTTTCAACAATTGTGTTTAATATCAAATTATATAAATTGTATACGCATGTAAAAGTATATTCTAGACTTTGAAAGCAGTTTTTTTTTTTATAGAAAATTTATTAGCTGCTTTAATTGTCGGGCAACTCCAGCGAGCATAACCTGGCGTGTGTATTTGTTATACATATAAGTATAAGTAAAGGTTGTAAAATTCAACGTGTCTATTTGTGATCACTTTAATTAAAAATCATCAAACAGTCCCGCCCTACCCATCATAAATACCTGTTGTGTTTTTACCGCCCGCACACAAACTAATGAACTTAAAGGTCCAATAAAACACCTGCACGCGCGTGTATTGTCACAGGCGGTTACACATGTTCCAGACGGGTAAACACGCTAACCATCCGGATCAAAGACAGCTCTCTTGCAACGGGTCAGACGGGGGGGGGGGGGGGGGGGGGGGGCTAATAGCCTGCTAGCCTGCACAATTGATATGGTTTTCTTATCACTATAATGTTTGTTATCATATACCTATCTATAATATGGAGCGCTTTGCACATACGATACTTGCCAACAACTTCCGCCCATATTGCCCACCCGGGCCGCAAATCCATATCAGCCATATCAGCCCTAGGGCCAAAAATCCATATCAGCCGTATTGCCCGGCTAGTAGGCAAGTTATGCAATCAATTCACGCTTGCTCCCAAACACATCGAAATACAGAGCCCATAACATGTTTATAGCATTTTTGTCGGTTTTTTTTGTCGTTTGATGACAATTATTATTGGGATAAGAGTACCAGAGAAAATTATTGTGTTTGCCGGGAATTTGATTTGGAAGAGGTTAAGAAAATAAGGTCATGACGGGACCGGGGAAATGAAACGGATACAACATAATTTGTAGGCATTTTTTCATGTTTTTCGTCCCTTTTAAACAGTTACAGATGTAGTATATGATAAAAATGTTATGATATGACAGTTTTCCTATCGCCGGTCACATCAACCCTCGACCGCCATATCAGCCCTCTGGCCTTCGGCCCTCGGGCTGATATGGCGGTCTCGGCTTGATATGACCGACAAAAGGAAAACTGTCATGTAATAACCTCTTATTATCAATATATATAAATAATATCGTATAATATTTCCATAAACCATATGAAGATACATTATGTTTTGGAGCGGTTTCCAACCATTTGATTGTTTATTATTTCACTTTGACCTACTCCCGGGTCAAATATTCCTAATAATAGACCTACTCCCGGGTCAAATATTCCTAATAATAGACCTACTCCCAGGTCAAATATTCCTAATAATAGACCTACTCTCGGGTCAAAAATTCCTAATAATAGGCCTAAGGGACATTGTTTTAAAAAATGACAGGCATACTTTTCAACACTCAAATGATGCCAAAACTTAGTATCCAATCTGGATAAAAACAATACTCTTTCCTTTTTTCTTGATCATCCTTTAAATCAAAATTATCCAAATTAACTATGTAAAACCCCCAAATATTTTCTTTTGGAAAAGAAAGCTTATATTGCACACGCTAATTAAAAAGTGGGCTTTTAAAATTCAAAAGCAGAATTATATCTTAACACAATCATGTTTGGCGATCAAAAGATCCAAGTCAATGGAAAACACTAGATTGCATTTTTTAAAATCACTGAACGAAAAAAGTGTTTTGATTAATTAAACCATACATAAATATTATGTATTGTAGTTTAACATATATTGAGGTCAGAGCATTGACATTATTACATATTCCCCCTATTAGTCAGCTTCTTTTCGTGTATGAAGTACCCGTTTAATTTCTGCAATTCATCTTTTATATATTTGCCATTATCTTGTTTCGTAAAATGATCTGTTGATTATGTGGAAAGGGCTGATGCCCTGCTTCAGTGAATAAATCAATCAAAATAGAAACTCTTATAGGTTCATTAAGATAATTAATTTTGTTAATAAATAACAATAAGAAAAGAGGTTGATGATTGTAGTTTTAACACGGCGATTATTCATGTCGAAAATAACTTCCTTATTTTATCAGGCATTTAATATTCCTGTGACGTATGACATTGGTCACATTGTATTCATTTTTATATACAGAAGAAAATAGTACAACCACTGTACATATATAGTAGTTATTTAATAACGATATCAATTTAATAGAGTGTCTAGTTTCTTGTTAAATTCCCAAACTATGCGTTCCGATTCAATTTAAATTCTACTTGCTATCAATCCAGAAATACTAGTGAGAAGATTAATATCAAACACGCAAAATTCACTCTTCACTTTGAAAAATAACAAAAATAATCGCATTTGTCAAATTGACATGTTAAAAGAAACTGACATCGAAATGTACATGCTTCACTCAGGAAATTTAATTAACAAACATAGATTCATATTCGTTGATATATCAACATTCAAAAAAGCTGCCATACAAATTGCATTTTACATATTCCTAATCTATATTAAGTTAAAATGTTCTTTTTTGACAACATTGCCAACCAAGTCGTATTACAGATTGATCAAGGAATTACATCACATCTGTCATAAAAATCCTTGAATTTATCGAGATCTAAAGCCTCAGCGAGTCGTTTTCTTCGGCAGTAATCGGAAAAAACGGAAACGCCCGAATATTTTCGATTGCATAAAAGCAGGCTCCATTCATTACCTGGGACCATTCGTAACGCTCATGCGCTGACACAGAGTTCTAGCAAACGAGCTACTCCCTGCGAAAATCGAGTTGAGTTAAACTTGTTTGAGTTAATCTTTAGACAGGCTGATAATCGACTGAGCGTCTGAAGTAGATAAGCTTGGACAAGAGTGGCTGAAACTAATTTATTATATGCTAAGCGGTGAGAGACTGAGTTTTCTCAGTTCTAGAAAAGTGTTCTCGCCACTGAGTGTGATATCACTTTTTCAAGTCAGTGAAAATATCACAGAGGGGACGACGTCATACGTACAATGGTTTGACGTCACTTCTACAATCAACGCGACGTCATCGCCGTCGCTAAGTTACGCCAAACAATGGCATGACGTCGCCAGAAAACTCTCGAGTCAAAGCCTTTTTGACATAAATTACCAAATTTTCGACCAAGGAGGCATATAATAAACAGAATATCTTTTGTTTTGAGTGTGATATCACTTATCTCTCATCTCGTGACGGGGTAAAGCCTATATTTTCACTCGTGGCTGCGCCACTCGTGAAAATACTGGCTCTACCCCGTCACTCGATGAGAGATAAGTGATATCACACTCAAAACAAAAGATATCCTCTATATCTTTCGGGTGAGTAACTTACTTTCAGATTCTTACTGTAACCCTCAAGTTACCTATTTTCATGTGTAACCTATTTTCGTGGTATTTACAAATTGCATAATTTCTCACTCACCATTCATTGGTACCGAAAACTTCTTGATAGAGGTATGTTTTCAGTTGTTTCTTTAAAGTTTCTTCCGTACCCTGCATTCTAAGATCTGATTTAAAGAAATAGGACCCAGCATGTTGAAATGCGCGATCACCAAACTTCTTTGTACGAGAGCCAGTAACGCCCATGTGTTACTTGAGGTAAAAGAACAAACTGTTTATACTGCGAGACTGTTATGATTAAAACATCTTCATTCCTTCGTGAGACACAGTTTAGAAATTTATAGTAATGGAATTAAGAATGTCATTGAGTATTAACTCCCTCATTCTCTCCCCACAGACGCAGAAGAAGTCATGAAAGTTGGTACAGCCTCTTTTCTTTTACGCCGAAATCCGTGGGTTCTGGTAGTTTCCCCTGGCGGGAATAAATTGCACCACAATCCATTGGAATCAAATGACAACGCTTCTGGCATTGGAAGGGTTGTTCATATCGCAATGCTTTTGTCATGATTCAGTATCCAAAATGATGCTTTTTAAAAAGGCGTCGCTGATTGCACAACTAACATCGATTGCCTCAAATCAGACATATCTCATTCTATCCCACAAAACGGCCAAATAGAACAGAGGCTTGACTTGATCTGCCTCTGAAGAGAGAATGAGATTAATAAAACATCCACTAACCTCGACTTTACCACTTCTCAATTTTCGTTCAAAGATTTTTCAACAAAATAAAAACTGGACTTAATTTTTTTTAATTTGTCCAATAAACAACTTTTATAAGCCTTTCATTAAGACAGCGAAATTATCGGCTGTGAAAACCCACGTGGGTTAGGAGCCATAAAACTCGCGCGTGTGTGACGTAATAAACAGACTATACAGGGTAACGCATCATTATTTCAACTGAAATACCGCCAAAATAATTGTTTAATTACCATTGATGTGGATTTCATTTTTACACCAAATGATAAGTAGTGTTACATCGTCAAATGATTTATCTAACTGAGTGGAAAACATTTTCTGAAAATCGTTAATTATTGGGTTATTTCTGTGGTATTGATACGATAGATGTATAGATAACGAGCCTGATTCTGTTTATGACGTCAAAAAAGCGGGCGTGACCAGTCATGCATTCACTGGTTAGTGACCAGATAAGTCTAAGCAGCCCATCAAAAGTGGCTTTCAAAAACGGCTTTCATTACCAAACTGAACATATTTGAGTAGCTACCTTTGACGCACTATGCAATATTGTAATCAGACTTTAATATATTCCCAAGAAAATAGTTAAATATGTTTGTGGTTATGCAAACTTTAAGTTTGAAGGTAGGTGCCTGGCCGTTTAAGCATTTGAGGACAAGGAGCAGGAGTTTGTAGGGAATCCTGAACGTTATTTGAAGCCATTTTAAATTCTTCAGTATACGAGTGATGTCATCTACATCGACTCTTGCTGCAACATTTGCACCGCAATGGTATTTATTACTCAAATTACTAACTCAATAATTGCGTCAAAGAAATGACGTCTCTTCAACAAGGTAATGATAGCATTTGCGTTGGAAATTGTTCTTATTTGTTAACCTTTTTTATTTGTAGATGTCATAAACCTCGGAAAGTGTTTTTAAGAATTCTCAGCAAATTTTAAAATCGGCCCCAATTACATGGTCATGTCCTACTGATCAACAAACTGTTTCAAGACATTTAGTTAGTTACAGCTGAATGAGATACTTGCACTCCAATTCCATTTTCCACTCAATTATGAGAATTATTTTGTTGCTATAACCACGACTGTTTGCAATGTTTGACAATTTGGCAAATGAGAAAAAAGGAAAACATGGTTATTTACAGCATAAGCAGTATCTATTGAATGTCAATGTCATCAGAGCCATGTGCATCTTTATATTAGAAATCATATTTCTTTTGCCATAAAACAACCTTAAATACAAAGTTGAGTTTTCAGGACATGTGGCCGGTTTTCAATAAACAATTAGCAATAATCGGTTATGGACCATGAGAGTCATTTCAGATTTGGATAAGTATCTTATAATGGACTTGTACGTTATTGTATGTTTCAAAAAATCCCTTTTAGCTTGGATTTATTCAACCATTTATTTCCAACAGAGAAGATTGCTTCCCTCAGTCAATTTGTTGTCTCGTGCAGTAAGAATAAATGGAAGACCACATATCGTAGCCTTCTATAGACTCATCTGTAGTAATAGCGTGTATAAAACATAAAATCTCTTTCATCTATGCTCGTTTATGTAATAGAGGTCATCACATAGCGCAGAAGTAATTCTCAAAGGGGCTAAAAGGGGTTGTAGTTAGATCATGTATCCAGAGGGATATTACTGAATACACCAAAAACGAATTTGAGCAGGAAATATATGTGCGTCTGGCACGGAAAGCGATTTAGAGATATTAATATCGGGCGTAGGTTTAATGCAAGAGATGGTTACATATGTCATTATCTACGAGTAATAGAATATGAAGTATCATCTTTATGACTAAAAACCTATTTTTCTTTAGTAGGCAATGAAGGGATTATAAACCGAGAATGACAAGATTATTAGTCAAAATGATCATCATCTTAAGTCATCTGTCATTTTTCTCTGTAGGAACTTTGCTGAACCCATTTTTATTATATGATTAAGGGTGGGATACTCTGTTCTTTTAGTGAAATAAACCCTCTATCTGGCTACAGTGGCGATAACCTTTATCGTCACTCTACTGAGTGGTGATAAACTTTATCACCACTCGAGTGACGTCAAGTTCAAGAGTTTGACGTCATGTTACAATGGTCCGACGTCATGAATTCTCATATGACGTCACACTGTTACCGCGGTGACGGGCTCTTCCAAGCGGCCGCTCAACATGAAATTGGCTTTTTTGACGTAATTAGGAGGATTCCATCATATAATAAATAGAATATCTGTCTTTTCTTGACTAATACCATGTTTATCCCATCTCGTGAGGTAGAAAAGTTAAATATTTTCACTCGTGGCTGCGCCACTCGTGAAAATATAAACTTTCTACCTCACTCGATGTGATAAACATGGTATTAGTCAAGAATAGACAGATATCCTCTATCTATCATTTGCGTGGTTAGTGCATTCGGCTTCGGGTCAACAGTTCCGTGGTTCGAATCCCGCCAAGGGATCGGCAAACTTTGCCTGAAATAGAGACCGAGACCGGGTCCAATGCTACATTGAATTTCCATGGTTCGCTAGTTCCAGATATTCTCTCCCCACAGAGGCAGATAAAGTCAAGAAATGCTTACTTGCTGAAGATGGTGACTTAAAGAGCTGTTTTCGCTGTTGATACAGCCACTTTTATATTACGCCGAGTTTGTGGGATAGAATGGGAGAAGTCTGATTGGAGACAATCAAATTAAGTTGTGTTATCAGCGACGCTGTTCTTAAATCATCATTTTGGCTACTAAATCATTGCAAAGGCATTGTGATATGAACCACCCTTACCATGCGAGAAGCGTTGTCATTTTATAAAGAAATTCATCTTGATTGTGGTGGAAAAAATTTCCGCCATGGGAAACTGCCGGAATCCACGGATTTCGGCGTAATAGAAAGAGGCTGTGTCAACATTTCCTGACTTTATGAGTTCCAGAGGATCCTGGCAGGTTTCACCGCAATGCATAGCCACAATAGTCTGTCGTGCTTTCTCCCTGCAATAATACTAATAGACGTGATGTAAGTGAAATACTCTTGATAGCAACGTAAACCCCCAGATCAACTCACCTTCATTATTTGCTATCTTGCTTACTTTTGTTGTTTCATTTCAGTACAAAAAGCACAGGACAAAAGATGCAACATGATATAAAAAATAATGAATTAATATTCTTAATGTTATCAATAATTCAAGTTCCAACTTTTGTTTACGATTTCGTTTTTGAATGGCGTTGCAAGATCTATACGAGTCGAGAAAGAACCAATTTGTTTCTTCTTTTCAATGAATAATTTACCATGTAATCCCATTTTTCAAGATCATAATCATTGAAACTGCTACTTCCTTCCTTGATTGCATGTCAAAATATTTCTCTATAAAAACTTGATCGAATATCAAGTTCAGATGAGATTTACCATAAAAATTTATCAATCAATTTAATTATAGATTTGTGTTGTTTTTAATTCTTGTCAAAAGTTTTTATCTATAAATTAGATATAGATGTACATTGTAATGCCAATTTAAAATGTTTAAACCATTCGAAATATGCGTACAATCTGTTAATGTTGAATTTGATAGAGGGTAAAACATTGATTTAATAGTGTTGAAATTAACTTAACTTGATATGTATATGCCGTTCGTATGAATAATGGCATTTTTTGCAAGTTGTTTTAACGAAAACCTCTTATTTGATATTGAACTTCAACTCCAGAAATCCAGGCTAATTCCTCCTTCAGATCCGAGGAACATTGATCAGCTTTATAACACTGAAGATGACAGAAATCAATGTTATTCTTCTTGTTGAAGATACTGCATTGTGGTCACCCTGTAACTATTTACTTTGTTAAGACTGAAGTGTTCTATTTGTTGAGGAGTATACGATTAAAAAAGAAACCCTCAAAATAATCTAATAAATTTTGAAAATTTTTACCTCTCAGAAATAACGATCCAAGTTCCTCGTATTCCGTTCAACAACATCAGCTTGAAACATTTAAGTGTAATATCAAAAATTTGTTTACCCATACAACGTTAAATTCAACTTTATAGTTCATGTTCAATTCAAGCAATCGGTGTAGAAGTCCAAGCTTCCCTTTAAAGAATTTCAAAATAGCAAAATACACTTAAGTTTCAAATCATTAAAAAGAGCTGAACTTGTATGTCAGTCAAGTTTATTTTTCAAAGATGTTTTTACTGCTATCATTTTAAAAAGTTTTAGAGGCAAGGAACATGAAGACATTTTGTTTGGTCAGGATACATTGTACCTCGTATAGTTTGACAAATATTCTCTGCACACATGACGTGATTACAGAAACAAAAAAGTTTACGTCATGTTTCCATCGAAATAAGAAAGGTTTTATACCAAAATGCACATCTAGGGATCGTGGTTTTCATGTGTATTAAGTTACGTGAATATAGCATGTCATGTTGGGATGTATGCTCCGGACAAAGTGACTTCATATGGAGTAACTGTTTACGTCACATTTCCATGGAAACCACCACAATATAATTCCAATATTGGTCTTACCCACAAAAGACATATCTAAAGATCATGATTGACGTATGAAGTTTGGTGAAGCTAGAAACGACTAAGGCGACGTAAATCAATCGTCGTATACATTATATAAGTGATTCTGGTAAGAAATAGATCTTTGAATTATTCATTAGTCTTTTATTGTCTCATGCATGGATGCTTTTCATGGTTTGGTTGATTTATTTGATGGTGATTTTCCGTCTTTTTCTCATCAATACATGCAAAACATGAATGTAGGAATTGATCGTGAGACGTGAGACTTCTAATATCCAACGACTTTCAATAAACAACTGACAGGATGAAAGAATAATTGAATTTAGTCCTGGAGTGATTGATTTTGTCCGTTGATCTATATGCGAATATAATATCTATAGATGAATTCACGCAAAAAATAGTAAAGATATGGTTGTTTATATGAATGCATAGTAAACAAAAAGACTACATCAAAAATAAAGAATCAAACACATCGATTCTGAAGGTGGTTATTCAGTTGCAAGTTATTATTGACTATGACGGCTGACTATGATGTTAAAAACTGCTAAGAAAAAATAGACGAAACAAACAACTCTCTCACTCCCATGCAACAAACACTCAAAGCGCTACAGTGTGTCATTATAAAATCAGGCATTTGATGGCACTGACGGGAAATCTTCGTAATATATTTCCTTAAGGATGGCGCGCAAATACACCTTTTTTAATTGAAAAAAATATAATGTAATTTGAGTATATAATGACATTCAAAACAACATACTTGTTAAACAATTGTCTTTCATGAGTGCTCATTGAACGCCGTTCGTTTACACAAATAACAATGTCAAACAACGCCAAACGATGATATAGTATTGTATTGGAACTGGCCACTCAAAACAGCTAATATTTATTTTCAGTTTATCAAAAAGTTCAAGATTTAAAAAAATCCAACGCATGTTGAGTTGGGCTTTTGAATTGAAATTAAATTGTCTTAAACAAACCGATGATCACAAATCCAAATTGACCCATTTATGTTATAAGGCTAACATCATAAATGAAACATAGTTTTTGGTAGGTATATCGCCGCTAATGGCTGCAATATTGCCCAAGCGGCGCTAAACAATAACTCACTCACTGGTAGGTATAGTACCTCTTAATAAGTGTGTAACTAACTCTCATACTATACATTTTCATATTTTGTATCCTAAATATATCTTTGATTTGTGAAATGTTTCATCGTCCAAACTAAACATAATTAAGAAAAATAGAGCCAGTGGCTCTGTAGCTCATCTGGCTTCATAAATTTAGCTTTAAAATGGCAAATGCTGTTCCCCCCTACTTTGGGCCACACGGTCACCAAATGTACAATTTGGAATCCTCCTTATCTAACTTAGGAGTCTGTAGACAAGGCTTCAGCTTTCTAGGCCTTATGCTTCTGGAGAAGAAGATGAAAATAGGTTTTAAGGGCGCGACCCCAATGGCCCTTATTAGGGGCCACAGGGCCACCAAAGTTACAATTTATAATCCTCACTAGTCAAGGAGTCTGTACACAAAGTTTCAGCTTTCTAGGCCTTATGCTTCTGGGGAAGAAGATGAAAATAGTTTTTTAGGGCGTGGCCCCTGTGGCCCTTATTAGGGATCACAGAGCCACCAAAGCTACAATTTATAATCCTCACTAGCCAAGGAGTATGTACACAAAGTTTGAGCTTTCTAGGCCTTATGGTTCTAGAGAAGAAGTCGAAATTCCACAAAGATTACGGACGGATGGACGGACGGACGCCGGACACCATGCCATGCCATAAGCCCATCGGGCCTTTCAGGCCAGATGAGCTAAAAAGTTTTACTTTAGTGTAATATTTGATTTGAACAATGTTTTAATTCAGCATATCCTTCTCTTCAGAAATGTAGCACTTTGAGCGTTAACTTAGAAATTTAAAAATAGAGCCATTGGCTCTGTAGTTCTTTAGGCTTTACATTTGATTTTGCTTAAAGGTGTGGCCAGTGAGGTTCTCCCCTTAGTAGGGGCCACTGGCCAGATGAGCTAGAAATTAGAAAATTTAAGATATATGCTCCCTTCTGATTGGATATAACATGTGACCGATATATATTTAAGTGGAGGTTACAACAGTCGCATCATGACTTTTATGCTTGTTCATTCGACGAAACGAAGTTTCGTGAACCTAAAAGCTATCTAAACGATGTAGCATTGCGATGTTTGAATCAGCCATAAAATACTGTTTAAAAAAAGTGTTTTAGAAAAAATATATTTTCATTATTGAGTTTAAAAAAAAGAAAACAATAATTACCTTCGAAACATCAAAATAATAAATACATACTCGTTTATAAATGAGTTTATTCCATGAACTAAATTTGGCTAAGAAGTCACATGTTGAAAGCGGCATTAATATGGACGGATATTATTCATATTTTAAATATACCGAATTAAAGTTCCTCTTAAACTTTAATACATGTTTTCACAAACAGAATTTATCATATTCATATTTATTTCTGTGCATTATTCCATTTTTGAACAAAGTTCTCCGCAATCACAATAGACATCTAGAAATCGATCACGAGACCTTTCACATTCAAATCTCATCAATAAGTGTTGAATATTTATATTTGAATGGTTCAGTGCAAACTTCTTCTTACTGATACTGCATGAATTATTCAAACATTTATGAATCACTACGCATTGAGACCTAACACAAAGGCGATGTTGTTTGAACTTGGAAGTGATATCAATATTTTCTTACTCTGATGTCCTACAAGAGATTGGGAGAATAAATACTTGGTTTATTGACAATAATCGTGGTTGTTTTGATAACAGGATGATCAATAAACCTGCAAGAGAGATGGAATCAGATGGGTCATAGATGAAGAAATATAAATAATAAGACTTGTCGCAGAAATAAGAATAGTTTATATAGTTTATATATATCAATGATATATACTTTTCATAACTAGATAAAACAAATTCGAGACACCCTAAAAGTGGACACTCCCGAAATGTTGGTTTCGCATTCCCGGCACTGCCTTCGATACAACAACAGTAAAATGGGCATTTCAATACCTACATACCACAAAAGAGAAGTTCCGTAGTCCTTGACATTTAATTGGGACCTTACATGTCACACGTCAAGCCAATTCCTCGGGGTATGATAAACAAGTTATTGATATGAGATCTCAAATACTTATTATTTAAATTGTTATTAAAGATTGTGTCTAGTGACATTCAAGGACATACAATCATCGATCACTTTATATTTAGAATAGCCCTCGTGTTATCATTAAAAGTGCAACATTTTCTACAAAATGTCAAGGATTTATGAAAGAGTGAACACTTTCAATAATGCATGTCTTGTGAGTTTTTTACCTTTGACATTCAAACAATCAATGATCACTGTTATCGGGTATTACAATCATGAACAATAGTGTAAATAATTAGCAAAAACTCACACACAAAATTTACTCCTCCAATGATGATATAAACAGACTAGCACGAAAACGTTATCGTAGTGGTAAGGAATTTTCAAATGATTTCATAACTCGTGACCTTGAAGGTGTACTTCTCAAATCCCCCTGCTACATTCTTCACTAGCTGCAAAATTAAATTACATACAGAGTATTTATTTCCAATTGGTCGTTTTTTTAACAGAAACGTAATGTTCAAGGGAATAAAAGTTTAGAGACGCTTGAAACCATAAATGAGAAGTTGCTTTAAAACTTACGAGCTTTTGTTTCTGAAAGCTCAAATGTCGATTTATGATTAAATATACACAAATAAAAACACAGTCGGCTATGTGGCTAATCAGGCTATCTTATCAATAATGCAATGTAGTGTTTTGAGGATTCAATATAAAATTGGTGCAATGCCTTACAGTATTTCAGCTCGCTGAATTCACCGCAATGCATAACCACAATGATGTTGCTGACTTTCTCCCTGCAATAATACAAGCAGGCATGATGCAAGTTATAAGCTCTTGATTCGGCGTTAAACCCCAAATCACCTTACAACACTACACAAGATAAATATATCTATACAGTCCTCACCAGCAAAGATATATGTACACAAAATTTCAGCTCTGTGGGCCATTTCTTCTAGAATAAATTGATAGTAGGAATATTAGGGTTCTTAGGATAACGTGGTCACCATTTCTGTAGTTAAGAATCCCCAGAAGTTAAGGAGTCTGTACACAAGGTTCAAATTTTACTGTTCCTTAATCAGGGTAATATTCATTGAGATCTTTAAAGCTTTAATTTTATTTGTTAAATTTTCAACGAAAGATTTGTCAACTATAGGAGGAATAAGGTGGAGAAAACAAAAGGCAAACCTCAAGGGTTGTGAAAAATTGCTGAACAAAAAAAGGAAACCTTGAAACACCACCAAGGTCCACATATACTGAACATCTTTGAAAACGCACCAACTTTAATAGTTTGGATTTCCAAGAGCATAAGCGAGCAATCAGTGTATATTGGCCATACGTTTGTAGACCAATGTTTGGTAAAGAAAAGAAACAAGAACAAATCAAACAAAACGGTGAAGTTTCATTTCAGTTGACCATGAAAGAAAGATGGGGTCAAAGGGCCACCAAAGCTACACTTTATAATCCTCACAAGTGAAAGAGTCTGTACACAACGTTTCTGCTTTCTATGCCTTATGGTTCTGGAGAAGAAGTCGAAATTCCACAAAGTCTACGGAGGATGGACAAGATGAGCTAAAAAGGTTGAAGAAGGAGCCACAGGGTCACTATTTTCACTATTGTTCATATCTTAAAGGATTATTGCAAAATACTTCTGACATTTTGACATTTTGTACCTATTTGGTAATATAATCAGTGTGAAATCATTGATTTTTTATGTCTATTTTGCAACTCCATAACGGATCCTTCAGCTTCTATGTTGATTTAATATTGTGACATGAACTGATCGCACACTAAATCTCGTTAGGTCTACTGAAGAAAGAAATTAGTGAATCACTTGTCAGTTCAGAAACGATCGCCCTTATGTTACGTCCCCAAGGATTATGGCTACAAGACTTGTGGAATATTCATGTGCAATGTTTAAGGGAACCGTTAAGATTGAAAGAAGGAAAGAATTACCATTGTATCTTTCCCAGGTCGGATATGGCAATACATCTTTGGATGTAAAAATAAAATGTAAAAGTGCCTATTTGCCACTGTACTGTTAATTGTACAATACAATGTATGGCAATCTCATTATAATTTAACCTGTAAAATTCGCTTTTAGTAATTCATATGACTTTATGCAATTTTAGTATAAACATAATTATTAAATTATGCTCTTAAGCATTCATTTATGAACGTTTTTAAATCATGAAACAGAAAGATCAACAAGTGTGTGTACCTATATATCTTAAACTTTGAGTGTTAAACACAATTGAGCTGATTCAAATATTAGGTAAATGTTATATATTATGGTTTCATAAACAATTAACATGATGCTTAGAAACTTGAACTCCATCAAGTTATTTGTTTAATGTTGTATCATTTGTATTGCTTGGTGTATTAAATGCATGCCAGATATATTTTATGCAATTCAGGGACATGAACAATTCTAAACATTGTTTTTCAGAAACAATCAAACAAATCGAAAGTGAACATGAAATAGGTTTTAAGATGGCATATGATGAATAATAAATTAATCATAAAACAAAAGCTTCACTTCGGATTAATATCTAAAAGACTTTAAAGGGGCAGTAGCACGTTTTCAGGGGGGTCATAAAGTGATGTCAGGAAAATGAAAAGTAATGGTTCCAATTGAAAGACACTGTATTCAAACTAAATGGAGCAGTAATAATTCAAATATATAACGTAAAGTTTAGCCATGCCATTCCCTTTTCTTACACAAAATGAATTAAAGGTGTTCACACAAAAATGGCCGCCAATGGATTTTATGGGAATCTTCATACTTTGTCCTCTGACTATGGATGATTGACTTGTGTAATGACATTTTTGACACTGTCAAAATAGTACATTTAGCATTAACTTACAATTATCAGTGAAAATTTTGAAATATAAAATTATGAAAAAACGTGCTACTGCCCCTTTAAAAATGTATTAATTTTAGAATAAGTTTAATATTTTTCTGTGTCCTTAATACTTTTCATTATTTGTGATAGTGAAATTCATATATACATATATGACATAACGTAAGAAATTGTAACTAAGTCATTTGAGAGCCAATCTACGAAAACAAATAAAAATATGTGCTTGCGCAAAAGACGGTAATAGTTAGTGTTTCCCCCAGGTTGAATAAAGGGCAGGGTAAATGCCTTTTGAAAAGGGCACAACTTCATGTAAAAGGGCACATACATACAAGTTAATTTCAAATGAAAATGGTAAAGCATAAAGCATAAATATCTGCAAATATAAACACTGAAATATACTTGTGATTTTATTTTTGTTTTGTATTTATGAATAAATGTGATGTTTTACCTAATATAGAAGGACAAAGGATTTCAAACATCTGTAATTTACTCATAATGCGATCATTAAGCCGTATCAACCACCAAACACTCGGTCAGTAATCCCCCTATTGTTCCTGTAACTAGCTTATCATGTGGTCAGCAGACCGTGTGTCCTGTTGAAACAATGGATTGAACCTACCGTGTCTGGAAAAGGTAAATTGAAAGTTTTTAGCTAGCAAAAATGGCATGACATTTTAGAATAAGGGCAGGGCGGAACAGAAAAAGGGCAGGGCGCACTCTCAGAAGGGCAGGGCGCTGCGCCCTGCTAAATATGCCTAGGGGAAACACTAATAGTAACCTCTAGCCATGGTAACTCAATCTGAGCACACATAAACATCTATTAGATTTATTTTTCACAGGAGCAGAACTACCTTATGATTTTCAGGATAAATCACGGCATATTTTCTACTGATCATGGTGTTCGAATTTACATAAAGATTTTCCCAAATTCTCGTTCCAAGATAAAGGTGAACTGGAAAATCCCGAGTGTATTGTAATGCTTTTCACTAATTACAATCTTCCCGTGGAAATTGATGTTATTGCTGAGTTTACACCTTTGAAGCGACAATTTCTATTTAGCTTCACTGATGTTCTTAAGAGATAGTTTGATTCCTCTATTTTATTGATTGAGCAGATTTTATCGTCCAATTTGAAGATAAGATTTGTCAGTTATTGGCATTTGCTGAGATAATGTTAATTGAATTACAGAAAAACTTTCATGGCGTTCACTAAAAAAATATGACACCAATGGCGAAAACATTCGTGTTTTTTTTTAATATCTTAATCAAGAGTGATATCGATCATTAAGAATCAAATTACAAGAATTCATGAACTTGTAAAGAACTTTACGAGATATCTACCATTTATTGAATGACAGATGAATAGAAGCAACATTCAATTCGACTGACCTTCAAGACAAGTCAAAGGAGTTTATTTGTATTGAGGCTAAAGACCTATAAACAAAAGTACAATGCAAAATTAATAAAACATACAAATAGTGTTTAAAAATGCAAATTTCATTTAGTGTAGGCATGGTAAACGAAATATTGTAAACGTTGATAAGATGATCCTGTCTACAACATAATTATACATTTATAAATAGAAAGCGTTAACCAAAAGTATTGTGAAATAATTTTTTCTCTCAAGTCTTTGTAAGAAAGACCTCCGAGATTGAAATGATATTCGTTTTCTAACGCAAATAGGAAATAGGGCAAAATAACCGAGGTTCGGACACTTTTGATGAGCTGACTCAATTATATATATGTTTGTAATTTCTGCAAGCAATTTGTTTCAAAAGGGTCCTTTGCAATCTGTTTTGCTAACTATTTCTATCGAATAATAGTTGACAATACAAACAATCGTTGAAAATATTTGGATCGGAACACTGTCCGAACCTCGGTCAGTTTGCCCTATACTAAGATCATCATTTTGGTTGCTGCATGACAGAGGCATTGTAACTTGATCTCTCTCTGTCGGGAGAGAATGAAGGACCCCATGGCATGTGTTTGTATATTCACAAGGTACACAGGCCCTAGGACTCAACAACCATTTTCGACCATGCATATTAAAAACTTACGATGTATTCATTATTATGTATTCCATCTCCGTCGATATAAATATGTATTCATCACGATTGGATTTCAGTGATGGCAGAATTGCCATATATTAGAAATAGACGTAAGTCACTAATGGGTATTTTGTTGCAGATAAATCCCTGATGAAAGACACAGACAGTGAAATGGGCCATTACAGATCTGTTTACGACAAAGAATTGGACGAATAACAATTCGATCTGTTTGAAATGGTATATTGTACGTTGTATGCTTGTACGTTGTACACCATATGATTATGAAGCTGACATGACATTTCGAGGTAAAGTTCATGGTTGAAGACTGTGTACAGTTCACTTGTGACAAATTGATAAAAATTCAATAAAGTAAATCGCGTCTCCATTATTTGAAGCGAAAATATCACATATGTACAATTCCCTTTTTCTGTCATATATATAATATATGGGTCTTCAGTCCTTGTGAAAGTAGATTTAGATTTGTATAAGTAATTATAAACTACTTGTATTATTTTTTATGAATTACGCTATTACTGATAGATTGCAATTTCATACCACAGGGAAGTGACGAAAAGAACGCATTTAAGGGAAACCTTGACATTTACATAAAACAGGTTAACACGAAATTCAAGAATAATCTTAACAGTCACTGTGTAAGGAAGGTTTCAATTGACATTTCTTTTTTGAAAATTACCTACCTTCTTTTATATTGTGAATCATATTCAAACAATTGCTTTATTCACGTTTTTGTTTAATGCAATGAACCAAACAAACGTTATATGTTTGAAAAACATATGAACATTTTATGTTACCTTTTTTGCTGATGAAGGATAAAAGTAGACATTTCCTTGTTTATAGACATTTGAATATATTCACGCAAAAAATAAAACACATTGGTTTCTCAATTAATGCATCCAATTATTAAGAGTTAACATAATTGTTACCTATCAAAGTACATGTATGGCGCACTGTACCTTGGTGAAATATATAACATCTTAATGTTTCTCATGCATTTATATCAATTCAATTCATTCCATTATAGTTTCTTGTACATCATAATAATAACCCTTTGTCATTATTCATTTATGCATGTACATGAGTGAATATTGAATTATTTTGTCATGACTGAAGCTATTAAATTTTCTTGAAATTTATTCTATATAGTTCGACGTCAATATAAATGAAATCTTCAATAGATGAATATAATTAACACATCGATTATCACATGGCCGTATAATTTACTCTGACCTAAATCAAGTAAAAAAAATCTAAGGGTCATTTCAGATTAAGGAGATGCGCCAGCTTTCCAAATAAGAGTTTAATGTTGCAGCGAAAAGCTCCTTTTGTAAAGTGTGATTGGAAAATGGTGAAAATAGTTCTCATAACACTGAGGTATTGGTTGTCCGAGAGACTTTATAATATCTTCTTGCGTTGAATCAGCACATAGTCTATCTTGCTTCGTTAGATAATGTATAGGTGAAACTATGAACCAAATGATTTAATGCAATTAACAACATTCAACTGTAACCTTGACACAAACTAGCAGTTTTCCATTCTTAATATCAAACCATCTTCTCCTGCCAATATAATACAGATATTTGTTGACGTTGAATTATTTTCAAAACAAATATGTAAAAAAATAAGATATCAGAACACAACAGCTGCACAATGAATGGGACATAAGACCAATCAAAGCCAGTCATGGGGTTATTTTCGATATGGTAGGTACCCGGAATTTTCGAATTAAGAAACTTTAACTCTTTAACAATATCTAAATTGTTAATTGTACTCCTAGTCATTCGTCAATATGACACACGTATGGAAACATTGCTTTTATCAAAGTTATGTACATGTATGTGCTTCAATTAATGAGAATAAGAATGTATATTTCTATATAATGGAGTCGTCATCCATCTATATTAGAGGAATGAAAGAGCAGAAAAAAAACCGTTCTCATGTAAACATGATTAATGTAGTTAAATTCTTTAAACCCATTAGTATTGTCTTTTCGAATAGGAATAAAAGTAGATAAAAGCTGATATTGATTCAAGTTACAACTTATCATAAGCTGGAATTGAGAAAGATTGGTTTCAATTTAAGGAAGATAGTTAGGGGCATTGATTCCCATGACATTACACATGCGATTGTGTATTTCTGTGACTTTTGGGCTTTGGATCAGTTGGTCCGGGGTTCGATTCCCACCAGGGTCTCGGTATCTTTATCTGCAGTAGAGAACTGTTCTACACTCACTGAGGTTTGAGTGAATTGCTACACTGGATTTGAGCTTTGTACATGTACCTACCACCAATGGTTGCCAGTTCCAGCCGATGCTCGCATGGTTCCCCGCAATTCAGAGCTTCCCCTTGCAATAAAACTAGCAGGCGTGATATAAGTGCAATACTCTTAAAACCGGCTTTAAACCCATTATCAACTCAATTCACATCTGTAGCATTGTATACCCTTTTGGTAAGAACTAAAGCATGGCGTGTTGTTCATATTTAAGAGAATCCATGATTACACCTAGGTCGGTGTAGCTTGTATATTTCCATATCTTAATAAAACTTGAGCCTAGAAATTGTCTTAAAATGTGTCAATATGCCGACACCCGCTGCTCGATTGTTTTGTTGCACTTTTAGGCGATGGCTAGGGAGAATTTCCAAAATCTCACTCGACAAGTTTGGCCATCAGTCTGGTTACTTTCAAATGGGATTCATGCAAATGAAGTAATCGAATTTCCTGATGACAGGCTATAAACTCGTTGATATCGATACTTATGTGTCCTAAGAGTTGGTAATTGTCAAACATAATCAATTTCCACACGTAACAGCATATTGATCGTTGATATCTTGCATAATCAAAGTTCTTGTTTCTTTTCTTGTCCTTGAGCGTTAGGTTGTTTTATGTAGATTGGAAGTTTCTGTAAGATTTACCAGTACATGTAGTAAAGCTTAAAGTATCCGCTGTGTTCAACTTTGTGAACAGACATTTTTATTTCAGTGTTTGTTATAGATAAAGAGTTATCGGCTTGCATTCTATGTTTTGATCATTTTAATCTGCAGGGGGATCTTCTGTTTTATGATTTTTATTGATTTAATATGATGAGATTATTCAAACATGTCTACATCGATGTTTTCCAAGCTGTATGAATAAAATTGAATTAAGTAAAGGTAAAGATTCATGTAAAGCTAAAACTAGGTTACAAATATAAGGTAATGACTTGCAATTAAAAACAGTAAAATGACCTTGACGTTACCCTAACTCTATCTTATGGTACACATATAATTCTCTCAAGTCTTGCATTTGATTCTTAATAGACCTAACCTTTACAGTAATGGGGTGTTACAGTTTGCTTGTTATAGGCAGTGCTACGTTGTCGGTTTAGAAACTCATCTTCCTGACGTCAACCAATTTCCTTGATGCTACTCATAAAAAAATAACATTCAAGATATGAGAAAACCAATAACGGAATAGACATAATAATGGGTAATTGCACTAGAACGTTAGATACAAAGAATTTGAAATAATCAAATCATTCACTCTGTGCTATCATTTCATCAAAACAAAGGATTAAATCAACCTTATAAACCTTTTCACACATCATTATACTGATCTGCATGTTACTATATGTATCATGATGCATAATTTGCACTTCAATACAGACCAGTATCGAAGTTTCACTTTCATCTCAAAAAAAGAATTTAATGATGTTATAATGACATACAGTTCTTCCTGTCAATTCAATTTGATTGTGTTAGTCGACTGACTCCGGCAAATATTTCATGTCTGAATAAATTTACTGATGTTAAGATTGTTAGCCCTGGCAGCCGCTCACTATCAAACTGTCTGACGCATAACCCTGTGTGGGTCGCTATTGACGTCATCTATGATGAGAGTAGTCACTATTTCTTTGCAATTCATATATATTTAGATATTGGCCTGGTCATCTGTCACCGGAGAATTGATCATTTGGAAATGAACGGACGAAGTCATAATCAAGAAGATATTGACACCAATAGACTTCACGATACATTGCTGATCATATACAGATGCTGTTTTGTACCCCAGTAGATTTAATTATTGTACTAAATAAGTCATGGCGTCCTTTTTTGTTCACGTGTTTATACCACGGAAGAATCCAAAATTATATATGATTTATTGTTTTATCCAGGCCATCAATGTATCAAAAATATATAAAAAAAACAATGATTTCAAATATAAACGAAATATATATTTCAAATCTGAGTTTAACAATTGATCGACCACCAATAACATAGAGAATACATTGACATGACGATATCAGAAGTGTAAATGTCATTCAGTTGTTTTCAACTACTCTTTGTGATATGTGCTTGGTGATAAAGTGTCACAAGTATCTGATCATGTGTTTTAATTCAAACATGCTCAGTTTTTCTTTGCCAATCACTGTTGGTCGACAAGTATCTTTATAAGTTATTCCTCGCCTCAAGCATGAGTTGAACTAATCTTACCAGAGATTTGGTTTGCACTTTGACTATGTGTGCCCCCTATCTATGAAAAGCCCATACCAAGACAATGCTGGTTTCCTTCTGAAGCGTCTTCAATAAGCAAAATTGTCAAAATAACATTTAAAATCAATCTCCGAAGGGCAGTTGTGGATAGACGATTTCTTGCTGGCGTCATTCCAATGAGATGTTAGAAAGAGCACCGCGATTAACAATTTGTAATAATTACTATCAGATTTTATTATAACCACTTTATGCATACTGATACTTTCACGTTGTTTAGGCCATATAGTCTCTAAATCAGGAATTTAAGAAGTCAAAATGGGGTCTTCATATTTCATATTTAAAGAAAGTGTACTGAGTCGGCATGGCAGAATACGGCTTTCCACATTTTATCATGATTAACTAGTGATACCATTATTAATTGAAAGTTCTTATATGGTCACTTAACATTCGAGAAGCTTAACATATGGAATTGTCGTAAGTTCATGTGGACAGAAAGAATATGTGAAAGAAAATGAATGTGCAACTACCATCTTTGGAGTTTGGAATTTCAAATCACTTTCATATTCAGCAACATGTTCCAAATTTATGTCATAAAATAGCTTTCACTATCATTACCAATGACATTTCAAGTGTTATAACCAGAATCATTTTCTTCTGCATTTATCAAAACACTCTTTTTTTCTTTTGTAGTCACAAACCGAAACACATGTCTCATTAGCCTATTTAGGTCCTTTTCAGACAGTCGTGTAAAAGTGAAAACGAAAACTGCAAATGAAAATGTTACACCAAATACCAATAAATTTAATCATTTGGAAACGACGTCTACATAAATATATTGATTTTATATTGTAATGAGACCGTATTTCAATGTTTGTGACAACATAATGACAGTAATGACTTGGTAATGACTTTACGTAGGTCACTGAGGACGCCAGTTTGAAAGGGTCGTAAAATGATCTGGCCAAATAGTTACACCTCTTATGTATTCTTTGCGCTAAATCACTGTATTTTTAAAACAAACAATATGATTGGATTGAATATGGAGACCACCAAATTCTTAAAGCAGCCAGCCTCGTTTTTCAGATCACGCTGCCGCCGTCATTAGCAGGAGGACGTCACTCGAGTCTAGACGTTTTATTCCCCATCTAGGAATTTAAGGTGCGTAGTGTTGTAGATTCGCGTTATTTAATTGATCAATTAACATCAGTTACTTATTTTCAACCAGTTTCATTAGTTAATATGAAATTGTTTATAATTATCACTTTGAATAAAAAATCTGTGGCAAAGTCCACAGTAGACTGAACCAATGGGGGCTTTAAGCATCAAAAGTTAAGGGGAGTAACTCTTATCGTTCTTCTATATCCGGTTGAGCTTACAGTATGTGCATTGATTTTTTCAGGTTTACGGTCACAACCCGCGAGTAAGGTTGATGCATGGTTGGTCATCAAGGTGAGAGCTCAAAGTGTTTGAAAGTTTGATTAAAGCTAGGTCCACAGGGCCACAAGAGTTACAATTTAAAATCATCACTAGTCAAGGAGTCTGTACAGAAAGTTTCAGCTTTCTAGCCCTTATGGTTCTGGAGAAGAAGTCGAAATTCCCACAAAGTTTACGCACGGACGGATGGACAGACGCCGGACACCATGCCATGCCATAAGCCAATCAGGTCAGATGAGCTAAAAATCTGATGACAATTTAGAGAAGAATTTGTTTTGCATATTTTGTTCATGATATTTAAGTCTTAACTGCACTCATAAAGTTTAACTGTTAAAGTAATTGTCACAAACGTGACCATGTCTCCTAAATACTGAGATGGCCCACAGTGTAAAAAATGGGTTCATAAGATATGGCGCTAACAACATTTTCAAAGTCTCGCTGTGACCTTGAAAATGAGGTCAAGGTCACCGAAAACTTTTTTTTAGGTCTGCGTATTCCCTAGATGAAGACTGGTATCAAGTTTGAAGATTCTAGGTTGAGCGGTTCATTAGATAACCCGCTAACAACATTTTCAAAACTGGTCAGTCTCGCTGTGACCTTGAAAACGAGGTCAAGGTGACCGAAAACTTTTCAGGTCTGCGTATTCCCCAGATGAAGACTGGTACCAAGTTTGAAGATTCTAGGTTGAGCTGTTCATTAGATATCACGTTAACAGAATGCCTCCTACACTTAGACCCAAAAGTGACAGTCTTCCATAAAAACAAGACAAACCAGCTACCAGGGATCCTTCAAAAAGCAAGGACGTATGAACATATATATGATGTAAAAATATTACAGACAAAAGTTAAAGATGGGGAAACCATTTACAAAGTACATTTTCAAAAGATGTCTTGAACTGGAAAGATTGTTATTCCAGAGAATTACAGATCTGAAGATTCCAACTTCATGCACTTTGCGGCATGGATTCACTGGCAGTCATAAAGCTGCCCATAACCTCTCCTGCAATCCTTCATGATATACTATCTGTTGCCACCAAGACCAAAGAATGGGGGGTCGCTCACAAGGAAAGTAAAAACTTTACAAATGTATACAGCGCCACAGTCGTAGGTAAACACTGGTGGTTCCGGGTTGTCAACGACGCTGGCGATTTTGTGTACATAAACAGAGAAGGTGTCCTATTCAGATGGCATGAGAGAAAACCCCGTCAGGAGATTGATCATCAACTAAAAAACCCAGCTTGTATTCCAAGGATTCATTTTGAAAATGAAATTAATCCGGGAAAAGGGAAATAGAATGGACATGAACTTCTGAAATGCTGTTGCAAATGGCTGTATAAAAAGAAGTTTAGATTACATGCAGATGATATTCATTGACTATAGTCGATTACTAGATTTGATTGCTAGTTTAGATTAGATGTTCTTTACAGTGTTTACCACAAAGATTTATGTTCCTTAAATGGACTATCAAAGTTAAGCAAATTTATTATGTACAGAATATGTGTATATAATGTCCCTGATGAAAGAAAGATATGTTTTCAAGACATTAACTAGACACCGATTAATAATATAAACTACTGTAAATATATGATTTTTTAAACCGTGCCATGTCAGGCCTCGTTTCGGATATTAAAGCAAAATATAACTGTGGTGCTTAGCGGTTTATCATTCTCTACCCACAGAGGCAGATCAAGTCCGAAATGTTGATACAGCCTCTGTTATATTACGCCGAGTTTGTGGGATAGAAGCCAGATTGGAGGCAATCAAAGTTAGTTGTGCAATCAGCGACGCTGTTCTAAAATCATTTTGGCTACTATCCATCCTTTCCATGCGAGAAGCGTTGTCATTTGATGGAAAAAATCAAATTGATTGTGGTGCACTTTTTTTCCTCCAGGGGAAACTGCCGGAACCCACGGATTTCGGCGTAATAGAGACGGTTTCTGTTGTTTCTCGGAAATCAGACTAGTTTCAATCTCAATGTTTAGACATGTAACACCAACATGTTTATTTCAGCAAAAGTGTAAAACAATTTTATATGGTATTTGTGAATGTAGAAACATTCCGTTACTTAAAGTGCTTGTAACAAGTTTTTTCCTAATATTCCTTCAAATTTTCCCCAAACAAATTTAAGTTAAAGTTAACCTTCTGAGACAAACGTCTCCCACCACTGGACACATTACCTTATCGTGGTGTGGTGGTTTGTGTGCTTCTGCGACCCCGAGAGCTATGCCAGCTGGAGCTTCCATGCTCCTGGTAGGGTCACCCAAGCTGGCCAGGTCGACGGGTAGAAGCCAGACCAAATGTCTTACTTTCTAAAACCTGCCTTCTATCTCTTACTGTGCCTTTCTTTCCGTCTTTTCCCTCATCCTTTCGATCTCTTTCTCTCGGATCTGTCTACTCTCTTTTGGATGGCAACGTGTTTAATAACGTGTTTAATAACTGAAATATTGTTCAAAACACGTAAAACACCAACTCACTCACTCACTCACAAACGTCTCATTACTCATCCCGATTATCCAAAGTCATAGAAATCATTAAGTATCAAGCCGAAAACCTTATACCGGCCATTTCACAAATGAGGTAGAGAAATAGATTTGCGCAACCCAAACGATTTTGTCGTTTAAGATCTGCCACTTTTGATTTGAAAGTTGTCTTGCAAATGGTCTGTAATAAGCTAAGATGTGTTCTTGGTCCTTTAAATCAATCCAGATACTGATTGTCTGAAGTTGTTTAGTTTTCAGCCATAAACTTTGTTACGAAAATTTGGCTAAAGACAAAATACCAAAAACACTTTTCAAAAATAAAAACTTCAAATATTGTCGGCAATTCACATATCTGACTAATTTGATAATAATGTCATTCAGAACTGAACGTTCTGACCTCATTTGTGTAGAGAATCTTAAAATTTAGTATTGGATGGCCAAGGATGCCTTCTTAACTGTTAACCCTTATCGTTATTGTAGTTTGACTGCTTACGAAATGTTGGATTACATAACTGCATATCCTAGTACAAAAAACATGTATTTCTGGATGTCTTTGAGGCATCTTGCACATGTGGCCTGTCAAACACAAAATTGATAAAGAATTTTCACTTAGATATATAGAAGATCTATTGTTGTTCATTTAAATCATACATCATACTTAACACTTTGTGGACATATCATGTCGTATTGTTAAATTCATTGACTGTTAACATGATCTTAACTCATTCCTTTTAGGAAGCACATTAAAGTCCCTTGGTCAGACTTGCATATCCAGCTAAGCCTTCCGTAAATGTAGCACAGGAGCACATAGTCGGGTAGAAAAATCTTTCAGGAATTTGTTGATACCAAATCAGATTGTTTGATAAACGAGAAAGTACCTAACTTGAATTTCGAAGTATACCACCATCAAAAACTTGCCGTAGCCTTAAACGACCCCACAATCAGTGACATCACTGTTTTATGCGTAGGATTCACCTCACTTCCTGTTTATCGAAATGATTGCCATTCAGGTTCCCTGGGTGTATTACGTTGCGCTCCGACTGGCTACAGACACTTAGGTACAAATTTCAAACATCTGCATTATTTTAATTACTTGCTGTCATATCACCAATTTCACAGAAATCATGTAACGGTAATTTAAACTAAACGACCAATATAAAGATTACACCCGATCGTTAATATTTCAATTATTTTCTTAGAAAGAAGTTTGGGTTATGAACTAACCAAAGTAAGGAGAGTATAATTCATACATATAAAGACAGATTCTGTTCAAGTGGCTGAATAATTGTAACCATAAACCTGCCTACATATAAGGTAGTCTTAATCTGCGAACAAAAAACAAAACTTGCGTCCTTCTGACTATCATATTATGCCTTACAACTTATTTATGCAAATTAGATTCTTGTATTGACAATGGTTAAGGCTTATGAACTCAATTTGTTTCCGCCTTGCAAAATGGACGAAACATGCACATGATATCAATGTATTTGAAAGTATTTAATTTATTGATAAGTAAAATCGCCTGCAACGTTGCGTCACGTGTTCACTTCCCACAAGCCTTTGCGCGACATTGCAAAAAATACGCCACCTGCCGCTTCGGGAAAGCCGTTTCGATTATTTAATTCTTATTTCACGAGTAATAATCTGATTTCTGGTTTGGTTGTATTTATTGATTTCTGAATATCAGAGAACACGTTAAAAAAACTTTAAAAATTATCTATGTTACTAAAATTCTGATCATGGGACTTTAAAAGGAAACCGTTATCAAATTATGTAATTCAATTTTATCTAATTGAGCGTTGTACTCTTTTATCATTGTTGGAATATCATTGTGTTATGAAAGCAATCCCTCAAAGTCCAATGTTGCAATCTTTACTTATCCCGCTCAATCTGAATATCGATTTTCTCTGATCATTAAAACGCCTTGAGGGAGACGGATCAGAATAGTCGATGTAGGATTTGGTGTTAATACTGTTTGATGCCTCACTTTGTATAATTGGGATAGGATGTGGAAAACAGATATTATTTTTGACAATTATTTTGCAAAATCTATAACACTACTTTAATGTGTGCAAAATTTGATTTTGGACCTGTTACAGTAAAAGGTTGTTAAATGTGAAACTAGGTTAAAAGTTAACAATCCTTAGGAATTTGTATTATTTGTATCATTTGTGTTATAAATCTACCTGCACATTGCAATATATCAAAACTCTGCAATTAATGAAAGGGAATTGTACATTAATTGTAGTTATTATTTTCGGTAAAGCATTACAGAAGCAAGGTTGCTTATATTTGAATCACATCAGTACGGTTACAAAATTAGAGGTAATATCGTTGGAACATTTAAAAGCCAGATCTAATGAAACTATAAGCTACATTGTCATATTCTGTCCGATGCTAACATTATTCCATAAAATAACATTTCAATCCATTATTTTTATTAAATTGAAACTTGAAACGAACACATCTGAAACTAGAGATTTTGAGAGACTTTCTTATGTGTGGTGAACCCATTGGGAAATGCTCTTAGATTATGAGTGGCAACGAATGGGCAATGCAAATTCGTTTCATAGGGGACAGTTTCAGATTAACATTTGTGTAATTCAGCACCTGCCGCTTGAAATGAAGTGAGATGAGGTCAGTTAGGCTTAGAAATGATCTCGATAATATTTTCCTTTCGCGGTGCTAAAAAGTATTTCATCGAAAATCATTCATACCAATTATTGTTTGATTTTAGGTATAACCAAAATCAGTCATTGTGATAAACACAAAATACGGTGTTCTGCAATATATTTAGCTTCTGTTTAAAAGATTTGCAAACAGCTATAAGAAGATGCAAATTAAATCAACAACGATACTTAATGACACGAAGACCAAAGGTGCCATCACTTTTCTGTAGGTTTTGTATGTTGTTTATTGGCATTAAGTGACCAAAATGCACTTAAAGCTAGAAAATGAACGTTGGTGCTGTTTCGAAGTTGTTTAGTTTTGAAGTATCTGTAAATATTCAGGATGCTTAGAAACGGTTTTATGTTGTTGATTTCTCTAATGCGTTACGAAAATGCTGACCGTTTTTCCTTTGGACCTATCCCCGATACAATTGCATGATTATTTCTTCAAGGATGATAATAAAATGAAGGTATGTTAAAGTTGACTTAGTTTACCTTTTATTGATTCAATTATTTTCATTTTTCTATTCCTTATTTGATGGGTTTAAATTGATTTTGTATTTATTTGAAGCATCAACATGTTGATGTCTGTTGGGTCTTGTCATGATAATTTACATGTGAAAATAAGTATCAAAACAATTTGTTCTTTTGTTTTACCAATTTGATATCAGCTTAATAACGCACATCCCTAAATAATAATGTATGTCAACTCAGCCTTTAACTTAAGGATCAGAATTTAATGATCAAATAAATGCTAGGACAAAGGAAGGTCATCCTTTTCACAAGGGAACTGCATTGATTCATTCTATGAAATTAATCTAAAAACATGATTCATGAGTTGAGGGCAATTGCACTGGTCGGGAATCGGTAATTTTGGTATCATATGCCAGTCAAAGCTATCTGTTTTCAGGGCATAACCTTTCTGTTTGACTGTCGAGAACATGCTAATCACAAGAGTACAGTTGTAAGATATTGAGCTATTGACAGACTTCATGTAAATGATCTGTAAGTTTGCTGTAGACAGCTATCTGAGAAATGGTTTTGATGTGTTGTCAGAATCGTACTCATAGACCTAGGCAATCACCCTGAGTAAACATATTTCAAAACTCTCCTTTCCACGAAGAGACAGGGATCTGCAAGCACAATTACATCTCAGCTTTTGTATAGGACTCAACAGTTGTTTGAAAGAAAGGCCGTAATTGCATAATCGTATTGTAAGTTCTACCATTCCAAGAAAATATGATTCTTGAATTGGTATTTCAAAAGTTTTATCTTTGGTTTTTGTTCTCATAATGATAATGATATGTAATTCACATTCAAGGATTTATCATCTGTGTAATTTTGCTAGTTTCACTGTAAAAAAGCTTCTGTACAATAACGCTTTTTTTCTGTACTTTCTGTATAGCGTTTATGTAATCAATGAAAATACTACAGCACCCTCTTAAAATCTTGACTGGAAACTAACCAACGAACTTTTGCAATTAGAGAGGTTGTATTAAGTTGAACATTAAGGAGAGTTTAGTTAAATACAAATGAGAACAGTATACTCTTTTTTGTGGAAGAGTCATACATTCTTTTGTAAAACTGACAAAATGCAACTATGAATTTTTAGAAGATAATGTGTAGGTGTGGCAGTCAACGAAGCATCAATTGGCTTTGGATTATACATCAAGTTCGATCAAAGCATCAATAAGTATTAGCATACCTACTTTATCATATAGTAATAATGCAATAAGCACCACTATACCTCGTCAATCAATCAATTTTCTTTTGTCATTGCAATATTTAAAATTGTTTTCTGCGAAAGACATGCAGGCACATAGACAAATTTACAGGCATGATGATTTTCAAAACTTGAAGGATTGAAAAATATAGCTTTAAACCTCAACAGAGTCGGGTCAAACCAAGACTCATTGCTTTAAATTCGGTGGTGTCACAAGAATTAAAAACACAAAAATCAAAGGAGGAATATTAAATCCTCTCCCAGGAGTGTTTTGTTCAGTCTAACATCATTAAAATGTCTTTATGAGATGAAAGTGGTCTCTCAAATCCCCTTAAGCATACTTAAGTTCTGCTTCAATTATTCACCTCAATGTGAATATTGATTTTCTTTGATCCTTAATCACCTTTAGGGAGTTCAATCAGAATGACTTCGTTTGAATTCAGTGTTGATATTGTTACATGCCTTAACTTGCTTAAGTTGATAGTTATGCGAATAGAAATGAAAATGAAATTACTTTTTTTGTGTAGATTAGGAAAAACCTTTTTGCACAAGCAAAAGAAAATATAAAATATATGAGTGTGGCTCCAAAAGGTGCTGAAATCATGTCATTTTTGTTGCATATATTAGAACACATTTCAGATTGAGTTAACTGGCAAGGAAGTAAAAAAACAAATAATGTAATAACTATTTCTAATATGAAGTATTAACCCCCTACCTCCTTCAAATAAAATCAACAGACGTGAGGTATCCTTTCGTAAAATGATTTTCTTTGGATCTTTGACTTTGATTACAACAAGGCTCCTGTTGATTGCAAAGAAATTTGACTTTGACAACCTGACCACTGGTTCCTGTTTATATAATGCTATGATATATGGTGTTTCATTACATTTAATAAATTCATAAAACATACACTCTTTATAAAATGCCTGTACCTCAAATGCAGCCGTATGTTATTAGCTGCACAAATCAGTACCAACTCAGTGGATTATTGGTTCGAAAATAGGTCTTTGATAAATTCCTGAAATGAAACTTTAAAACCATTATTTAATTTGTAGTCTTGACTTCTTTAGAATTCTCAAAATATCAATAAGAAAATATAGTCGCAAGCGACGACTAACGGATTCAGCGCTGTATGGTGTAAATTTTTATTAACAAAGGTAATTATCTAAGTCAAAAAGCTTGAGCTTGAATGCTTATAATAATGGCAAGGGTTGTCAGTCCGTCACTTAAAGGCAAGACCTCATTTAATCTTTATTTCATTATGTACAAAAAGGTTGAAAATAAAGTTTTTTTAACTTTAAGCAGAAAGGCATTCAACATGAAGTAGTCAACAAAAGCATTAACAGATCTAGTCAGTTTTAGTGATCAAGCTAAATTCGTTTAAGGACAACTTAAAGGCAAGACCCCATTTATGCATACAATGCTATTTAAGATAGCTGCAGCAACGAGGCATCAAAGAGATTTTTCAAAGGCGTTTTTTTAATTCAACTACTGTGATTTATTGAAACACTTTACAACGATTTAATCTTTATTTTATTATCTACAATAAGCTTGAAAATAAAGTTAAATTAATCCTGAATTGTTTATTTGTCACATTCATGATATATAAGGAAAACAAGTTTTTTTCTTAATTTCTCTCTTATATTCAAATGAACAATAACTTTTGGATTCCAGTTATTTAACTTTAAGCAGAAAGGCATTCAACATGAAGTAGTCAACAAAAGCACTAATAATTCTGGTCAGTTTTAGTGAACAAGCTGAATTCGTTTCAGGACAACTTAAAGGCAAGACATCGTTTATGCATACAATGCTATTCAAGACAGCTGCAGGAACGAGGCATCAAAGAGATTTCAGGCGTTTTTTAATTCAACTACTGTGATTGATTGAAAAACTTTACAACAATTTAATCTTTATCATATTGAGTACAATAAGGTTGAAAATGAAGTTAAAGGAATCCAGAATAGTTTATTTGCAAAATTCATGATATATAAGGAAAGCAAGTTTTTTCTTAATTTTTCTCTTATATTCAAATTAACAATAATTTTTGGATTTCAGTTATTTAACTTTTAGCAGAAAGGCATTCAACATGAAGTAGTCAACAAAAGCACTAATAATTCTGGTCAGTTTTAGTGAACAAGCTGAATTCGTTTCAGGACAACTTAAGGCAAGACCTCATTTATGCATACAATGCTATTTAAGATAGCTGCAACAACGAGGCATCAAAGAGATCTTAGGTGTTTTTTAATTCAACTACTGTGATTGATTGAAACACTTTACAACAATTTAATCTTTATCATATTATGTACAATAAGGTTGAAAATGAAGTTAAAGGAATCCAGAATGGTTTATTTGCAAAATTCATGATATATAAGGAAAACAAGATTTTTCTTAATTTCTCTCTTATATTCAAATTAACAATAATTTTTGGATTTCAGTTATTTTACATTAAGCAGAAATGAATTCAACATAAAGTAATGCATAAAAGCCTGGACAACTCTGGTCAGGTTTAGTTATGAAGCTGAATTAGTTTTTCAACCACTTCTCAGCAAGACCTCGTTTAAGTATACATAGTATATATTACAGATGCAACAACGGGTCTTTGTCGATATTTGAATTTAATCATTGTATCTGAATAAAACACCTTAAAATAAGGAAATGCTGATCATTTTATGTCCAAAACTTTTCGAACTTCCATTCTAATGTTTCGTAGTGCTTTAATCAAAAGACTTAAAAACTTATATCTTTAGACACCTACCCGATGTTTGTCTTTAAAGACCCTTAACTATAATCTTTAATGACATAGTTGACAATATTCAAAGGTCCGTAACTCAATGTAAATGAAGTAAGTGAATTTATGGTTTATTCTTAAAGGATTCTATATTCTTTTGGCTTTCTAATGATATATGGAACAATAATTTGTCGTCTGTCACTGATGAGTAAAGATCTTTTTTAACATACCTATATCGTATGCATTCAAAACGAAAGCAGAGTTGGCAAAATTCAAATGTCCGTATCTCAATGTAAAAGAAATATCTGAATTTATTGTTAATTTTTACAACAATCTATAGACTTTTGGCTTTCATATGATATATAGAACAATGCGTTATCGTACGTCGTTGATCCGCTACGATGTTTTAAACATACCCACCGAAACACCAAATTTCCAAAATGCAAAGTTTGACCTCTGCTCCTGACCGGAAATGACTGTTCGCGAGCGATTTTATTCTTTTATCTTGACGACCTTGCCAATGTCTAGCTCTCATGCAAAAATCATCAAATTCGTCTGGGTGGTTTTTGAGTTATCAGCCCTTAAAAATTGATTTTTTTTTTTAAATTGTCAAACTTTGAAAGGTGACTACACACAAAGTATTTTGAATTTCAAATTTTAAAACAAACTTGTTATAGGACAGGGTCTTGGCTATATTATATGTAAATTACAGCTTCCAGGTAGTAGAAGTTACCAAGTGGTGAATCGCCAAGTATGCATGGGGTCGGACTTTTGAAAAAAGTGCTTAAAACCATGATGGCGGCCAAACCACGTGATCTACAAATTTGTCCTGATATACTTTTTTGCGTTATTTTTGATTGCGCATCTTTTAAAAACAGTTTCAGGTCTCTAAATGCATTTTGAAAAAAAAAACAATGTTAAAAGTCAGATTTTTGGGCCTTGCTGGGCCATTTATTTATAGGCTGAATTGGCCCAAAAGCTTCGTGTCGCGTCTTCTCGACAATGTCTACCAGCATTTCAAATTTGGTTGCGATAGCTTCAGCCGTTTTGGCTGAATCTTGATCACAAAATATTGGGGAACAAAAAAACAAAAAAACACGCTAATAACAATAATTCAATATGCTTGTCATGAGCGAATTATTTAAGGGAAACGTAATATCAGGTTAATCCCACAGTATCACATAAAAGTAAAAACATTAGGGACCGCTACATATTTTCCATTCATAAGACTTTAAGTTTTCAAATCTTGAAGTCCTAATAATTATATTTCTCTTTAAATCGTTAACTGAAAACATCTGTATTTTGCTAAATCCTGATTTTTAAAACGTTTTTGAAAGAGCAAAATGATTCTTAAAAATGGAGATCTGTTCATCTAACACTCTTGAAACAATTCATGTAAAATGATTTTATACATCTCTCTGTGAAAGATTTACTCAAGACATGCTAGACAAAGCTACGCTTTCCAGAGAAAACTACCCGTTAATGTTAATTTTTTAATCCAGTTCTTCTGTCAGCCATGTCACTTTCTACATGAGGTTGTTTTTCCTTTTAAATGTTAATAATGTTTTTCCTTTTAAATGTTAATAGTGATATTGCCATTTATAAAAAATATGCATTATCCACTAATCATCATTATGAAACAAGAAAACTTCTGATGTTTGACACACAACTGTGAAATGGCCTATTTCAGCACCTTTAATGAGAATGAAAAGGGCAAATAGGCATGTCATCAATTTAGAATTATGCAATCTAAATGTTTTAAACTAAAAAAAGCGAAGTGACTTTCAAGTTGGCATGTTTGAATGAATGTTAAGTGAGACTCTACAATCCGTTACAATAGCTATCACCTCCCAGTGTTTATGATTAAAAATTTTCAATATCTCGAATATTATCATTAAGTGTCATACACGTATCAAGTTGTGAGCAGTTATAATGAGATTTTGCCATCTAGCAAATATCGTATTCTTTTGTCATGTCAGAAAAGCAATTACATTTCCTTTACATTGGTTCTATATAATTTGACGTCAATATGACGGAAATATTTAAATAGATGAATATAATGAAATAATCGATTATCACATATGCCTGTATAATGAACGCTGACCTAAATCAAGTCAAATTAAATCTAAGAGTTCATTGGAGATTAAGCAGCTGTAAGAGCTTTCCAAATCAGAGTTTTATGGTCTTGTGTTGCAATGAAAAGACTTTACTGTAAAGTGTGATTGGAAAATGGTGAAAATAGTTCCCATGACAGTGGGGAAATTGGTTTTCCGTTCAGTTGGGATTGCATGGTGTAAAATGAAGGTTTTGTTTGTTGTTTTGTACGTTTTAATTTTTCAATTTTCACAGTTTGTTTGTCTCCGGTACATAGAAACGGCTATGTACACGCTAAAAAAAGACAGTGACATAATATATCATTCTTTGTTATGTATTTTCATGCATGTGATAATGTATTGCAATATTTACAATGAATATTTATCTTTGTAATGGGAAGACATATTTTTTTACTCATCCTTCAGAACTATTTGTCCCTATCATTTTATATACATGACGTTTTAAAAGTTGTTAATGATGATGATGATAAATATGATGATGATATTGTCTGAGGCAGTTTCCCCTTGCAGAAAAATGCACCACAATTCATTTGAATTTTTTCACTGAAAGACAACGCATGGAAAGGTTGGTTCAAATGATAATGCCTTTGTCATGATGAAATAACCAAAATGATGTTGTAAGAATACCGTCGGTTAATGTGGAACTAACTTAAATTACCTCCAATCAGGTATCTCTCATTCTACCCTACAAACTCGGCGAAAATGAAGAGAGGCTAGATCAACATTTAATGAGTTGATGTGCCTCTGTGTTAAGAGAATACCCTCCTTGGAAAGGAACTTGATGACAGCCTGTTGTTCATGTTTAAGAGAATCGATGGTTAAGGAGACCCCCAGCTTTTATGTCTAAATAACTGTTGAGTCAAGAAATTGTTTTGACATGTGTCAATATCATATTTTGACATAAGTAATACCTGCTATAATCTTACACTGCCCAACTTGCAAAACTTTAGAGAAATCACACCCTCATCCACGAATCTCAAATGTTGTTCATAAGATTTCTTCTTCAAATAAAAAGATATCAAATAGACTAAATTAAACGTGGACACGCTAATCAGATAAACACAAAATACATATAGCAATTATTTCATCTCGGAGAAGAATTTGAACACAGACAAATGAGAACAATTTTCATCATTCATTCTTGAAAAGGGTTTGGTAAAACTGCATTTTGAACAAGAATTATAACACATATTTGATGATATTAAAACTGTTCTCAATTGTTCCTATTGTTATTACACCACTTGTCTTTAACATAGCCTGTATGAACATTCCATTCCATTAAAGAAAGTTCTTAGCTTAGTTTAAAAAAGTAAATGTAGAAATGAAGTTTAAATCAAAGACAAATGTCGTCTTGTGGCTTGCAAAGGTTGAAACAAGGTTGCAGCAGCTTTATTGAATATCGGTAGATTTTTTATCCTTCTGAGACTTTTTATATTGTTTGAAAATATGTTGTACAGACAATGTTATATCTCAAGCACGGACAATTTATTATGATATATAAAAAACTGTCTGTTCGATCGGCAAACATTTCTTCGTGAATTCGTTTACAAGTGTTGTATCAATGTTTATAGATTATATTACTTTCCTCGAAATTTGCTGGGGATAATTTGAAAATTCTCGCTCGACTAGTTTTGCAATCAGTCAGGTTACTTTCAGATGGGATTCATGCAAATGAAGTAATCAAATTTCCTAATGACAGACTATAAACTCGTTGATATCGATACTTAAGTGTCCTAAGAGTTGGTAATTGTCAAACATAGTCAATTTCGTTGATATCTTGCATAATCGAAGTTCTTGATTCTCTTCCGACAGTTGTCAAGGAGCGTTAGGTTGTTATATGTTGATGGGAAGTGTCTGTAAGATTTACCAGTATATGTAGTAATGCTTAAAGTATCCGCTGTGTTCAACTTTGTAAACAGACATTATTATTTCGATGTTTGTTATAGATAGAGTTTCGGCTAACATTCTATGTTTTGATAGTTTTAATCTGCAGGGTGATCCTCTGTTTTATGATTTTTATTGATTTTATTATGATAAGATTATTCAAACATGTCTACAGCGATGTTTTCCAAAATGTATGACCAAAATTGAATTGTGTAAAGGTAAAGGTGTATTTACAACTAGGTTACAAATAGAAGGTTATAACTTGCAATTAAAAGATTTAAATGACCCTGACGAAACCCTAACTCTAGCTTATGGTAGACATATTATTCTCTCAAGTGCTGCATTTTTATTCTTAATAGATATAACCTTTTACACTAATGAAGTGCTACAGTTTGCTTGTATCTTATGGGCAGAGTTACGTTGTCGGTTTTGACATTCATCTTCCTTATGTAAACAGATTTCCTTGATGCTAATCATAAAAATTTAATTATTCGGAACATTCAAGAAATGAGAAAACCAATAACGGAATAGACATTGTAATGGGTAATTACACTAGAATGTTAGATGCAAATAATTTGAAATAATCAAATCATTCACTCTATGCTATTATTTCATCACAACAAACGATTAAATGAACCTTATAAACCTGTTCACAGTTCATTATACTGATCTGCATGTTACTATATGTATCATGATGAATAATTTGCACTTCGATTCAGACCAGTATCGTATTTTCACTTTCATCCCAAAAAGAGAATTTAATGATGTTATAATGACATACAATTCTTCCTGTCAATTCAATTTGGTTGTGTTTGTCGACTCTGTCAGTTTTTTCATGCCTGAATAATTTGACTGATGTTAAGAACTGTTATAATAAATGAATGAATGAATGTCTTTATTTCCTCCAATGGCATTTGAAGATTACAAGGCAAAAACAATATCAATCAAATATGTACATGAGTACTTTACTCAGAGAGATATCGTAAATATAGTGTGAGAATTCAAGTATTACAGTTTGTCTATCTTCATTTGTAAGGCCAGGAATGTCAAGGGGTGCACCACAGAATAGTGCCAAGACATCGTCATCATCCAACATTTCAATATTAACATAGGCATCTAAATCAAGTATGTCAAGTAGTTTTGAATAGAAGTTATTTCTCTGGCACATCAAAGATTCACAATGTAAGATGACGTGTGCATCATGGTCATAGCAGTGTTTATTACAAAGTGTACATTCGTTTGAAAATTTTGCCTAAGAACCAGTTTGTACAATTAGTTGTGTATGGGCTTTATGATCTGGGTGTAGATCTATAAGAGTATAGAGTCTATGCATATTGAGGTTTTGGTGTACCATAGCATATCTTGACATATCTTGTCTTATGGAGAGTCTCAGTTTCCAATCACTCCCTCAGTTTCAGTTTCAACTTAATTGGAACTTTGACTGTTAAAACGTCAGTAGCTTTGAAGTCTTCGTTCTTCAATTCAGCCTGAAAAATATGAAAAATCTCCATGTACATTAAACAATTGCCTTGATGGATCTAATAATTAACTCTCAAATACGGCTACCTCCACAATAAAAGTTGTCCCTGGAGTTTGGTAATATCATTCTTGAAGATTTACTTTAAAATAGTAAAACATGGAATATCTATTTCAATAATATAATTGTAACAATGTGTCAAAAAGCTGTTCTATGCACATGACTGCCAGTGACAAGAAGCACAAGCCGTTGTATGGACTGCTCATTTGTAAGAATTATTTCTTGGGATTCACACATATGTGAATATCATTGTTATTAATTTACGCCTTACGCATTACGAATATCTTTTACAAAATCATTATTTGATTTTGAACTGGAAATATGACAATCTCTTTGATACGCACATTGCATAAAGTAAAAAGATTAGCACAAAGACAATGATTCAATGATTATATATTTCAAAAAATGGATTTAAAGGGGCAGTAGCACGTTTTTAGGGGGAATATAGGGTGATGTCAGGAAAATAAAAATTGATGGTTCCAATTGAAAGTCAATGTACTTGAACTAAATGGAGCAGTAATAATTCAAATATATGACGTTAAGTTTAGCCATGCCATTCCCTTTTCTTGCACAAAATGAATTAAAGGTGTTCACACAAAAATGGCCGCCAATGGATTGTATGTGAATCTTCATACTTTGTCCTCTGACCATGGATGATTGGCTTGTGTAATGAGATTTTTGACTCTGTCAATATAATACATTTAGCATTAGCTTACAATTATTAGTGAAAATTTTAAAATATAAAATTATCAAAAAACGTGCTACTGCCCCTTTAAACGTAAGAAAACGATTTTAATAAGGACAGAATTGGCTTTGAAGTGAGTATATGATGTCTAAAAGTCTTATGATTCAAAACCATTTTTCGCCTTCAATACTGCAGATTCCTAATGCTGAATTAATTCTTTTATAGAAATTATGATTTTTATGATTGCTATTTCATCACGTCGTATATATATATGATTACAATATGTTCAAATTTCACAATTTTCTTTAACTGGCAAGATTAATGATAAAATGAACAGAAAGAAGCATTGTGGATCATGATAAGCAACAGAGTTTATGTAGTATGATTGACAGCAATCTAATCTAATCTCGATTTACGTTTGCCGGAAATCGTAAAAAGCAGAGCAGCCCCGAAACTTAGGGTATCGCAATCACATGTTCCGCCTTCTCAAAAGTCTCAATAAATTGGGCATTTTATTCCACGGTTATCTTGTCTTCAAGGTCAACATGCAATGGACACTTTCATTTGGAATAAAAATTTGTAATGACCATAAGCGGTAAGAATTTAAATATAGTTTCGCAATGTCATGCTTAAGTAACCTTAACCTTTGTTGGACTGTAGCAGAAAATATTTCAGTGATTTTAACTCGTTATTTTCACTATTCACCTTCAGTACGAATACGCTTCCAAGGTGTGTAAAATTAAATACGTGTTTGAGTTTCAAAAGGAATAAAGTTATGGTATCTCGTGACGTTTTACTATCACTTTCATACAATCAATGAACACTTATTGAATGATAAATAAAATATAAATTAGTTAAAATAAAGCATTTTCAGTGTATCATGCTAAAATTATGACCTTGCTGTGACCTTGATAATTGATGATAATGAAGAACTTCATAGCACAAACACGTTCAAGTTATCTTGTTTAAACTGATTTTAAGTGACTTTAACTCGTGACCTTGATCATTGATCTTGAATTTGAACATGTGATGATTCCCAAAAATTGGAAACTGCTCAAAGGATGAAAGCAGTCCTTAGTCGGGGCTGCTAATTGGTTGTAATAGTTTCGTCCCAAATGTCGAACTTTCGGGACATATATTATTACATGTAGTTTTAGTAAGATTGAAATGACCCTACAGGTGAATACGGTACAAAACATATTGCAGCAAAAGCAACGACTCACAGGTGTGTCAGGACCCGGATGGAAGGTGATCTTCTTGAGAATCTGGACAAGCGCCACCTTCATCTCGACCTGGGCCAGACGCATACCAATACAGTGGCGTGGTCCCGCACCGAACGGCATGTAGAACATGTTAGCTGCCTCGGACGGCGTCTCCCATCTGTAAGCATTTGTATTGTTTAAAATGTGTGCCTTAAAGCATAGGGTACTGCCCATGTAACTTGCCATTTTCTTGAATATTATAGAGGCGAGGCTCTTTAATGTAAAGGAATGGGTGTTACGTACTCTATGATGACTTTACCCGACTGACTCAATATTTTGAATCTTGTACATTTAAGTTATGAAATTACAATTGGAAAACTTCAAAAGTAATACTCCTTTACTAAATGATGATGGAATATAAACTAAAATCCAAAGGAAACGTCCCCTTTTTTTCACACACATCAAAAATCACGAAAGATAATTAAAAATGATCCATTCTTACATATGCCAAGGCACTTATCTGAAGAAACACATCGCTTAAACGCACAAAAAGCAGTGGTTAAGGTACAAAAATATAGTTTTGTTATATTTTTTGTTCTATCGAGAATCGAGAATCAAATATAGAGGGGACATTTCGTTTGGATTTTAGTTTAATCAAAAGACTGAAGTCACAAATCTTTTTAATTCTGGAAAAACTGATTTGCAGAGCGCTGTCAACAATTTCGTAATTAGAAGAGTATATGCTAACCTTTCTGGTTTGAACTTCCTGGGCTCAGGGAAGATGCTGGCGTCTCTGTGTAGAGTGGGAATGGGCACGTTGATATGCACGTCCTTTGGGAATGTCCATCCCTTGATAGTTGTTGTTTTTGACACTTTACGATCTATTCTGTTTACATAATCAGCATTTAAATTATATTTCAATATCGCAAAGGTTGTATTTGTTAAGAAAATCAAATTAAAGTAAATATCGAATAAATATGAGTATACCTTCCTGAATCATTTACAAATAATCTTTGTATTTCAGAAATAAATCATTTGAATGTTTTGTTCTATCAGGATATTCGGTGGGTGGGTATAATGGGTGTTTATGTGTGTTAAAACACCAAAAGCTTACAATTAAAGCAGATACAAGTTGCCTTAATCGACTGATAATTGTCTTAGTCTTGTCCGGCCAGCGGTATTACTTATTATTACAAGGTAGGCCGTCAAAGTTGTAATTAAATAATCAAGACTCCCTTGACGTCAGACATTCAATATATGACGTCGCGTAGCTTAAAAAGTTGGGTGAACCCCTTTTTATCTCTGAATTCTTTTGTTTACTTTACGGAACACATCATCTTAATTGTGAAAATATCAAAACAATATTCGTATAATGTTAAATACGCGAATTTAACGTCTTCAGTTAGTGCCTAATTCAATTTTGTTAACGTTCACAATAATAATTATTTGTTAAAGAATATATATTAATCTCTGAATAATATGTATTCAAAATAAATTTGATATGATTCTAAGTTTATTTATGGTAAGTGCGTCCTTATCAACGTCCGCAAAATTGGAAAAGTATAGTTTACGTAATTTGCCGAAGGCATTATCATTTATGTCGATAAGTATTAAAAATGTCCAGTGACCCTATTATTTACGTACATTTATAAATAACCAATATCACGAAATGGCTATTTTGAAGAAGAAAAAAATCCACATTCTTTATTTTATCTATCACTCCATTATTAACTATAATCGACTACGTTAGTACGCATTAAGGAAAATGAGACACTTTGTTGTTATAAGTTGTTGAAAGGTATGTGAGTGTCACTTCAAATTAGGTACACAAACATAAGAAAGATAGAATTATGATGAACAAATATATAACAATAATTAAAAAATACATAAACAAACAGAGAACGTTATAAATTAATTTGAAATAAATATACAGTCTATTACATTTAACATGTTGAAGTTTTGGAAAGGAAAGGGTGGTTCATATCACAATGTCTTTGCCTTGTTTCAGTAGCCAAAATGATGATTTAAGAACAGCGTCGCTGATTGCACAACTAATTTTGATTGCCTCCAATCAGGCATCTCCCATTCTATCCCACAAACTCGTCGTAATAGAACAGAGGCTAAATCAACATAACTTGATCTGCCTCTGTGGGGAGAGAATGAGTTTTCAGAGGAGAGACTAAGTTAAGACGACAAGATGAGACAAAGCACCTACTCTGTCACGGTGGGGTACAGTCTCAGCGTCTCCGTGATTACCCTGTCCATGTACGGCAGTTTGTGAACGTTGTCATAATCGGGATCGTTCTGAGGAACAGCAATGATTGCATTACAAAAGTCTATCAACTTGAAATGGTATGTAGATTTTATCAATGTTTTTACTCTAACACGTTTAATGCAACAAATTGAACATCAAAAAGATCCAACACGAATGTATCAAGTGTCAACTTATATCAACATATTGAATATATACAGAATGATTAACCTGCATAAACGTTGTGAATGTCATTATTGTGTGTACGAAAGGATATAAAATTACTTACATCGCCGATAACATCAGTGATTTCATCTATCAACTTCTTCTGAACTTCCGGTTCAGTGGCAAGCACATAAGAAATATAGAGAAGAGTCGAAGACGTTGTTTCGTATCCAGCAATGAAGAACAGGAAGGCTTGTCCCATTATCTCCTCCGTTGTCATAGCTACAAATAGACATTGCAAATCTTAATTTCTACCCCATAATAAAGGTTTGTGTTCATTCTCGTTGCTGCAGTTGTAATTCATTTGATGTTCTCTTTAACCACTTACTTTTTTTGCCACTATTATCGCCAGCTTGAGCGGTCTTCGTTTCTCTCTCGTCATCCAACGCCGAAAGCATAAGTTCAAGAAAGTCAACTCTTTTCTAAACAGAAAATGAATTATCAATCAGTGATTAATCAACCTGTATTACGCATTGAGATCACCTACATGTTAACATGTATATAAACATGTAACACATCATTCAACGAATTTTGGTTCATCATCAAGAAGACAAGTGATACATACTCAATAGGTCCCATTCTCTCCCCACAGAGGCAGATCAAGTCAGGTTGATTTAGCCTCTGTTCTATTACGCCGAAATCCATGGATTCCGGCAGTTTCCCCTGGCGGAAAAAACTTTCATCTCAATACATTTGAATTTCTTTATCTTTATCAGTCATCCTGTTACATCAGCGTAACTATATGTCTCCGCTAATGCTACAACCTATCCCCTGATATCCTGCTATGGTCTATCAAATAATGCGCTTTCAGTGATAGCGGCAAACAAGTTTCTTGGCTTCGTTCCGCGTGCTCACCTCGTGATTCAAATTAACCAATGGGAGTGCTATATTAGATAATAAATCTGATTCTCATTGCAGTCTCCCGCTAAGCTCCAAATTGCTCGCTCTTTGATTTCCACGTGCGACATCACTTGACAACAGTGTATATGGAGATCGAAATAGTTTGACTCCCATTCTATCCCATAAACTCGGCGTTATAGAACAGAGGCTTAATAAACATTACTTGATCTGCCTCTGTGGGGAGAGAATGAATAGGCCAAGATGTATAAAAAAATCGTATCACAACAAACACACACACATGATCGTCTGATTAGAAGTTCAAACGACAAAACACCATAGTTAAACATGTTAAAGCACATAATTCGCTCTAAATCTTCACGATTTAATAGTAATTCAAAAGGATTGTTTGAATGACAAATTTTATATGTACATCTATCGTTATTAAAATGTTTCTAGTTACATCATTAAAGAAATTACTTTGCGCTCCTCCACAGGTTCACTTTTCCTACTATCAATAATCTCTTTCAGAGACTTCTTGAAGAACGTTGATGTAGATTTCGGGAAGGTGCTCACTCCGAGCATCTTCAGAAAAGGGGTCAATCCGGGAAACATGACTGAAAATAGGAGAGTGTTTAACAAATAATTGAGAATCTGTACGGTTTTTTTTATCCAGAGTTTAAGATTTAAGTGTATGATTGAAGTTACAAGGAAGACATTATTTTTAAGTCTTTTGAAAATGAAAGTTCCTAAAGGGGAAACATCTTTTTCGCCTATAACAGACAAATACGGGTGTTAATTGCATGATTGATAATAATAAGGAGAAAGGGAAATTCTTAAACATTCAACCTCATTGAGGTTATGATCTAATGGTGTCAATTGGAGAATCTACCAATATCTGAAATACCATTCTCTCCCAACAGAGGCAGCTCAGTCATACTCGGGTTAGCCTCTGTTCTATTACGGCTAATACATGGGATAAAAATAGAGCCATTGGCTCTGTAGCTCATCAGGCTTCATCATCAATTATGCTGTAGACGGTGGCCAATGTGATTCCCCCTTTGAAGAGGCCACAGGGTCACCAATAATAAAATTAAATATATAGACGACAAGTTTAAGTTTTCTAGGCCTTATACTTCAGGAGAAGAAGATGAAAATAGATTTGAAGGATGTTCCTGTTGCCTTTATTAGGGGCCACAGGGTCACCAAAGCTACAATTCATAATCCTCACTAGTCACGGAGTCTGTACACAATGTTTCAGCTTTCTAGGCCTTATGGTTCTAGAGAAGAAGATAAAAGTAGGTTTTACGGACGTGACCCCTGTGACCCTTATTAGGGGCCACAGGGTCACCAAAGCTACAATTTATAATCTTACTCAGTCAAGGAGTCTGCAAACAAAGTTTCAGCTTTCTAGGCCATATGGTTCTGGAGAAGAATATGAAAATAGGTTTTTTGGGCGTGGCCCCTGTGGCCCTTAGTGGGGGTCAATTGGCCACCGAAGCTACAAGTTATAATCCTCACTAGTCAAGGAGTCTGTACACACAGTTTCAGTTTTCTAGGCCTTATGGTTCTAGAGAAGAAGATGAAAATAGGTTTTACGGACGTGGCCCCTGTTCCCTTATTAGGGGCCACAGGGCCACCAAAGCTACAATTTATAATCCTCACTAGTCGAGGAGACTGTACAAAAAGTTTCAGCTTTCTAGGCCTTATGGTTCTGGAGAAGAAGATGAAAATAGGTTTTTAGGGTGTGGCCCCTGTGGCCCTTATTAGGGATCACAGGGTCACCAAAGCTACAATTTATAATCCTCACTAGCCAAGGAGTCCGTACACAAAGTTTCAGCTTTCTAGGCCTTATGGTTCTGGAGAAGAAATCGAAATTCCACAAAGTTTACGGACGGACGGACGCTGGACACCATGCCATGCCATAAGCCTGTAAGGCCCGATGAGCTAAAAAGGCAGAAATCTGATTGAAGGCATTCCAAGTTAGTTGTGCAATCTGCGAGGCCGTTACAAAAGTGGTCTTTCGCAAAAGCTCTGCTATTCCCGTGTGCTTCGGTTAAGCTATCGTTGAAATTTAACATCCAGGGGAGATAACTCTTCCTTCTACAAAACATCGCTTTTTACCTTCTCATTAGCTTTAATTTGGTAAATTATTGATATATATGTATGTATGTATGTATGTTAACACTGTTAATGAAAAGTAAACCTAAAGGCATGATGCGACCGTTGAGATTTCCCCAAGTCGTGGATATTCAAAAGGTGTTTTCATTGGCTGGAAATCTCTAGATATCTCTAGTTACAACTTTTTGCCGCTAGGGCAACCTGCCGGAACCTCAGGATCTTTCGTAATAGAACAGAGGCTAACTCGGGTATGACTGAGCTGACTCCGTGGGGAGAGAATGGTGGAATACATCAGCTGAGAAATAGTGATCGCACGTGATAAGATAATGCCAAAAACACTTGTGAAACAGCCGTTTTGACGACATCGGTATCAAAACTCCTAAGTAAGTGATATTCTCAGTGAAACAAAATCAGTGAGATTTATATTTTGTATTCTTGTCAAGGCATGTAACAAACGTATACTCTTCAATAACAGTACCCCACTCCTTTATAAGAATATATGTAAGTCTTAAAATATCAAAAACATAATACCCGAAAATGCCAGTGTCCCCCCCCCCCCCCCCCCAAAAAAGATATTTGCAGACGTAGATTAACGCTTGCGGATTCAATTTAATAAAATATCGAATTTGTAGGTTTGCTCTTGACAAATGCTTTGTGGTCTTGAGTTAATCTAGTCTTATTTATATATTCTTATTTCATCTTAAACATATGTACAAAAAGTGAACAGCGGCGTGATCTTTTAATAGATACAAATCGTATAATACGAGCTACGTTAGGGTTTAAGAAACGTGTCGTGAGATATATCATATGATTAAATAATGTATCTTTATCTCAATACTTACGGATTAGCAAAATGATCGGGTTCTCGATGACGGAATTTGTGAAGACTTTTTTGGTTTCTCTCACAAATGCTGAGTCAAAGTCGTTCTGTGACCCGCAATCAATCCCGAATGCTGTGCTTGCGATTGCATCCATTGTAAACGCGCCAAAATAACTGGAAAAAAATCATAATAAAATACATCTTCTGCACGCATCGGGCGAGACAGTTGTCGCAAGGGTGAATATAAATTTCTTGTAAATGCATATCTCGCCCGATGCGTTCGGAAGATGAATAAAATATCACATCAACAGTTCATATCAAAAGCGTAGAATTTCAAACATCAGTTCGTCTTAATCATTAATGAAATAATCATATGCAACAGTTCTTATCAATAGCATAGAATTCACTCACTTTTCATACACATCAACAATTCGTATCAATATCATTAGCACCTGCACACTTATTAAGCCGGAATCGCATATGCCATTACTGGTATGGTATGCTTGACAGTTCTAAAAACAAATGAGATAAACCTTTTAATGTCGACAATCTCGCCAGAACGGGCAGCGTCCTGCAGGTTGGCGGTCAAGTGGTCAGCGCACGTGGTCAATCCGACGCACATCTGAGGACAGCGAGATGTTGTGAAACCTCAATATCCAATTTAGTACATATCAACATTTTAAAAACAATCGCGGTTCATTCGTGTTGCGCATGCAGGTATATGAACTCAAAATCTTGCTTGTTCGGTTGTGATGCACCAACTAACCGTGTGTGCCTTGCCTGTACAGTGTTTTATTTGGGATATCAAAGTTAAAGTACCACTATAAGTGTCTTTAATTTGATATAAAAATATAATACACATCCATACGGTCATCATATAACTTACAATACGGTTTGGCCAATATCGAAAATTGTAAACATGTATTCAAAAGTACTAAATAACCATAAAACTATCTTCTATTATATATCTTTAGGAACTTGTCCGTATAAGTCTTCAAATAATAGGAGAATATGACAGTAATCAAAGCTCTTTTATGATAACTGGAACAAGTCAATATTTTTATCTTTATCTCAATTTGAAACTGAATGACTTGCTAGCAAGCACTTGCACACTCATTGTACGTCAATGATTGTTAAGTCTTTACAAAGACGTTTTAAAGGATTTCTAACTTCAAGACACATAACATGAGAATTAGAGCCCGAGCGATTCAATCGATGGAAGAGGATCTTCTCTATATATAGTTGGTGAGAGACTAGCGGTTAAAGGGGCAGTAACACGTTTTTGATAATTTTATATTTTAAATATTTCACTGATAATTGTAAGTTAATGCTAAATGTATTATTTTGACAGTGCCAAAAATCTAATTACACAAGCCAATGATCCATAGTCAGAGGACAAAGTATGAAGATTCACATAAAATGCATTGGCGGCCATTTTTTGTGAACACCTTTAATTCATTGTGTCTAAGAAAAGGGAATCTCATGGCTAAACTTTACGTTATATATTTGAATTATTACTGTTTCATTTAGTTTAAATACATTGTCTTTCAATTGGAACCATTAATTTTCATTTTCCTGACATCACCTTATATTCCCCCTAAAAACGTGCTACTGCCCCTTTAAGAGGTTAAGTAAAGGATGGATAAGAGCACCAACTCTTCTGAGTTTGCTTCCACTGAAGGTGGGGCTGATGATGTTCCTCAACCGCCTCCAAGCAGCTCCCTTGTGGGTGAAGATGCCCAGGTTCAACGGGTAGTCGTCCAGGTCGAAGTCCTGACAAGATTTGCATAATGTTTGATTATTCAATGCGCTATGCTTCAAATGAGCTACATTGTCTGGATTCATGTGCAAATGAAGTTTATTCATTAATATGGTTCCCAGCATTCTCTCCCCAGAATCATTCATAATCAAAGAAAACAAGGTCAGTTTGATTAAGTTTTACAATTTTCACTTCAATTATTGCATGATCGGAAATAGGACACTTGACCCCACACATGAAGAACTGGAAATAACTTATTTACCATTAAAGTTAAAGGTCTGCTATTTTAGCACAAAATATTGATGGAGTGTTAAAACACAACAAAGCAAATTCCTCTGAACACGTAATTTTTACTATATTCAAATTCACGGAGGTTCAACATTTCTTTTGGCGTTCAGTTTATAACATAATGTTTGCATAGATAATAAGAAAATAATTACAAATCTATCTGAAAAGGTGTCAAAGTCTTTAACCAAGACTTCACGAAGTATCTCTGGATCCAAAACGATTACCATGGGTATACCACCAAGCCAAGTCCTGTAATCATTGAAAAATGAAAATATTATTTGCAGTCGCTTGATGATATTGATGTTATTGTGTACTACAACTGCATATCAGTTGTTATGAACACATAGTGTATTTATAACTAGTTTGTTGTCATGTCAATGAAATGATCGATAGAAATCCATATGGATACTTGCAGGGTATTTATTCACAAGGAATAAAATCAGGCGTGAATCAAACAATATTAGGATTCATGTCAAAACAAACTAAACTAATAAAACAATTTAAGCGATAAAATATTTGAAAAAGGACGAAAAGGTTGAACATAGGATAACAGTAACTATGTTAGTATCAGCGTCAAACGATTTGTGTTTCTAAATTAAAACGTTATAGGCAATACACATGAGGTGTTAAGGCCATTCTATTTCTTTACAAAACTAAGAAATGGTTTATCCTACAATAATGTAACTAATTTACTTACCCATACACGGGTCCATATTTTTTGCCAAGGTTGTTGTCAAAATCGAAGCCCTGAAAGTAATATGTATCTTGCAATGAAATGAGTAAACATGGTACATGCGTTACTCCTGAAACAAACAGCTTGTAAAGCTACTCTTACAGTGAAGTGTTGCCATTTTCGCCTGAAGTGTAAGCCGTCAGTGATAACTTGCAAAAAAAGGGATGAGAGAGGGATTTCTCTTTATTTAAAATGCTTACCTAAACGAAGAGAATAAATAATCGCCAATACCATTCTAGTAAAGTTTTTCTTGATAGGAGTGACATACAAGCGGATTCATATTATGTTGTTTTCTAGTATCATTCTCGACAAATTCAAGGTGCCGCCCGGCCGTTATTTCGTTATACAGTATAGCTTATTTGTTACGTCAAAACCGATGCTCCATGACGTAAATAACAATTTTGCTTTGACGCCAATGGCAATGGCCCTAGTCGAGGACTTTCAATTCGCAGCAAAATGTGATTCACAAAGTATGTTTTTTACTTAAAGCTAACTTAAACTAGAACAGTCATACTAGAAAATTAATAGATTGGCCCTAATCATCATGTGTTTTGCAATAAAGTATATAGTTTTGCCCTGATCCATAATTACGTCAAACCACTAGGTCTCCGGCAGCGTGCTCAAACTATGATATTTCAAGGGAAAACTTTATTTAACTGCAAAACACACGACGGTTTGGTCTACTATATTTCTTCAATATTAGGTAGAATTACGTTAGGTAGTTCGGATAGAAAACTCAAAATGAATGAAACATAGTTTGTATACGTTTTCCTGACCAAAGAACAGCTCATCAGAACACAGCCAATATTTTATACCGAAATTCAAAGGGGAAATGAACTTAATTGACCAAAAACATGTGTAATGTTAGCTGTTGTTTACAGTCTTTCGACAGCAGATACGCCCCGCCCCAACACTGGTTGACCTTTATCTGCATATTCAAATATGTATGTCAGATGAGAAATGTGTAACATACCCGGATGGATGAAGGGGCCAGTCATTTCAAAAGGAATATATTCTTTATAATATTTAATCAAAAATTCTTTTAATCATAAAGATCAGAAGATAGGTAATAACTGTGATTCCCACATTGTAACACTAAAATGCGTCATAAATGTCCTCTGTAGTTCAATGGTATGAGGTAAATGTAGGCAAATTAGAATTCACTAATGGCATACATTACATTGTATCCTGGATACCAAATGCCTCAAGCAAAACATGTTAAAACATTGTTGACAATGAATATTGAGCATTCAATCGAATCTAGTTTGCATAAGATTGTTAATTCTGTTACACTACGTTACAGATCCCAAAGGGGTATACGTTTGGATACCTTCTATCTGATTATTTAGACCAGTCATACATATAAGCATTGTCCATTTTCCTGGGGCCGGAGAAACGTATTTCTTAATTTTCTGACATTATTTATAGAAAATTCTTATAATGTTTCGATGATTCAGAGCACAAGTTTGAGTAATTTGCATATGTCCATTCCAACAGTTAACAATGTTGAATTCAGTAATAATATCTCGGCCATTAACGAAAAGAAGAACTTTCTAATTTGCATAAAAATTTTGACAATGTGAAAAATATCATCTTCAACATTTTTTTAGAATGTTTTTATTTCACCTTTAATATGTTCTTGGTTTCAACATAGTTGTGGTGATTTTTTTTTCACTATTTCGAAGAGGATAAATAAATATAATAAATTAGAATAATGCCATTGTTTCATATTGCTAAAATGAATGGTCCCTATCCCATAATATTCCTCCACAAAAGATTAGAACAAATATCAAAGTTGTTGTTAGGTTTCGATGCTGCTCATAATTTATAACATAAAAGTCAAATACTTCATTTTATGAAATAGATAACACAATAGTTTGCCGTACTCTCTATCCAATGCGTCATGTAATATGGCTTGATCGCTTTGTTTACAAACAACAGACACAATCGCCTTTCGGGACAAGAGTTTTCATAATTATTTAGATGTTTCAAAACATTAATGACCAATGCACACAAAGAATATTGAGCCAGCGCACGGCGAAGCACATATGCACGTGAAGGAGAGTATTGCATATCATTAGGTGACGTCATCAGGATCAAATTTCATATGACAATGGGAGATGCGCATTAGTACTCCGAACTACCTAATTACGTGGCTTGATGTTGTTAAAAAATCCACGACTTCGAACGAATTTTCAGTCATTATCCTTGTATGAGTTCAAACAATTAGAACATGCATTTGTAAAAACATATACATAAATATATTTACTTTTTATCTTTTTAATTTATATTATTTTGTGAAACCACTGTGGATAAAATCGCTGACTTAAAAATCAATGGGATGATTGTTCGAGTCTGACTCCAACACTTTTATATTTTGCTAATGATCAAAATTTAGATGTTTTATTAATTTATTCATATAAATGTACATCAATGAAACTTGAGCTTCAAATAATCTTATTCTTTCAAATACTCTTGTTTAAAACAATCAAGTGATGTCCTCAACAAGAATGACATGTGAAAAATCAAACGTCACCCATTCTCTCCCTACAGAGGCAGATCAAGTCAGGTTGATTTAGCCTCTGTTTTATAACGCCGAAATCCGTGGCTTCCGGCAGTTTACCCTGGCGGAAAAAAAACCGCATCACAATCCAATTAAATTTCTTTATCAAATGACAACGTTTCTCGCTTTGAAAGGGTGGTTCATATCACAATGCTTTTGCCGTGATTCAGTAGCCAAAACGATGATTAAAGAACAGCGTCGCTGATTGCAGAACTAACTTTGATTGCCTCCAATCAGGCATCTCCCGTTCTATCCCACAAAATCGTCGTAATATAACAGAGGTTAAATCAACATGACTTGATCTGCCACTGTGGGAAAGAATGCACGTCACCTACCTCCTTCAGGAACCTTCGGAGCGTTCCGATGTATATTTCAGGCTCGGGTCCAGGGAAACCCGCATCTTTCAACAGTCGATTTCGTCTTTTTCCGTAACTGTTTTAAAGAAACCCAAATAATGTCTTTAAATTTGTGAAAGAAAGGATATGGGAAGTACATAATCTAGTAATAGACATAATAACAAGCGATGTCCAAAAGTAATTGAGTGAGTTAATGTTTAACGCCGCTTGGACAATATTTCAGCCATTAGAAAGTAACACAAATAGTACGTTTTTGAGTAAACGTCATTATTTGTACTTACCGTCGACGACTCACCGTAGCCCATTGATTGCCTATCAATCATCTCTCGACCAATAACACAGAAAAAACAACACGGGAGTTACCTGCATATCCCCGCCGCGCCCTCTATGTCCACGTCACCAAAACCTCATCCAACCTACCTGGAGCCAGGAAACGCTAGAGCGAACCTACTCGCAGGAGGGGAGGCATGGGTGGGAAATAATGACGTTTACTCAAAAACGTACTATTATTTAACATACTATACCGTTTCTGATTCACTGTAGCCCCGACAACCACAGAGTGTGGAGGGCTGCGAGAGCGAGGCGGCAGGAGGGCAGTTACTCCCCCCACTACGTCTAGCTAACAGCGGGTGCCCAGTTCCTCTCCTAAGGAGGAAAGCCCACCCGGCTGGAAGAAAGAACAAACGAGACAACAGAAAAACAACAGAAAGCAAAACAAGACCTATCAGTGATCTAAGACCCCTCTAGGGGGGGCCGCACCCGCAGTGCTATGCTTCGCGAACACCGGTGGCCCCAGCCTGACCACGCCCGCAAGGTCCTCTGTGGACAAGTCTCGGAGGTAGTGGTATGCAAAAACCATGCCGGACTTCCAGAAACAGCCCGACATGATGTCCGCTCCAGCGATGTTGCTGTGAAAAGCCATAGTTGCTGAGATTGCTCTGATCTCATGGGGATTAGTCCGAGCCGGCGGGTCTAACTCCTTGGCTTTGTAGGCATCCAGGATAGCAGACCGCAGATAGACACCCAAGAGACCTTGGTCTATCTCCTTTGTGCTACGCTGGGAGTGAGGAAGGAAAAGTCTCCTCCTCCCCTGGCGGAGAGAACACGTGCGTTCAACGTAAACCTGAAGAGCTCGGATCGGACAGAGGAGTCTCCTCTCTTCGTCCGTGGGAGAGACCGAACCTGAGAGGGCGGGAATGTGGAATACCCTGCCCAAGTCTGCGTATTATCCAGATGAAGACTGGTACCAAGTTTGAAGATTCTAGGTTGAGCGGCTCATTAGATATCGCGCTAACAACCTTTTCAAAACTGGTCAAAGTCTCGTTGTGACCTTGAAAATGAGGTCAAGGTCACCAAAAGCTTTTCAGGTCTGCGTATTCCCCAGATGAAGACTGGTACCAAGTTTGAAGATTCTAGGTTGAGCGGTTCATTAGATATCGCGCTAACAACATTTTCAAAACTGGTCAAAGTCTCGCTGTGACCTTGAAAATGAGGTCAAGGTCACCAAAAGCTTTTCAGGTCTGCATATTCCCCAGATGAAGACTGGTACCAAGTTTGAAGATTCTAGGTTGAGCGGTTCATTAGATATCGCGCTAACAACATTTTCAAAACTGGTCAAAGTCTCGCTGTGACCTTGAAAATGAGGTCAAGGTCACCAAAAGCTTTTCAGGTCTGTGTATTCCCCAGATGAAGACTGGTACCAAGTTTGAAGATTCTAGGTTGAGCGGTTCATTAGATATCGCGCTAACAAGAAGCGGGACGGACGTACGGAGCTGAATACTATATCCCCCGCTTCGCGCTAAACGCGCGGCGGGGGATAAAAAGCAATACAGGGGGGTTAGTTTTCACAACACTCGGCCCAAACATGAGAGAATGTAGCAGAACGTATACACACTCTCAGGGTTTTTCAGTGCTTGGTGATAGCTGTGGAAATATCCGCTTGTAAAAATGTTTAAAATTTATTCATGAAATAAGTGTGTTTGTATATTGATGTGAACTTGCATTCAAATTGGATAATATAACTGAACGCAACTTTGAAAAATAGAGCCATTGGCTCTGTAGCTCATCAGGCATCATATCAAGTTTGCTTTATACAGGCAAGATGAGCTAAAAATGAAACTGATGTTACCTATTGCAAGAAAACCTATAAAAAATTACAAAACAAATGTATTATTATTCAACACTTTCTAGATCGCCAATATCAGACAGTGAAAGAAGTCCACACTAAAATATGCAAGGAGAAATAAATTTGCCATAGACTGTCATCTAATGTGGGGTCATTGGGTCACGTAATCTACAATTTAAAATCTTCATTGGCCAAAGAGTCTGCACATTAAATTTCAACTCTCTTAACCTTATGGAACTTGAGAAGGAGATGAAAATAGGTTTTTAAGATTGTGACCCCTGTGACCCTATTTGGGGTCACAAAACCTACAGTTTAGAATCCCAATTGGCCAAGGAGTCTACATGCAGTCTTTCAGCTCAATAGACCTTTAGGAGCTAAAGATGATGATGAAAATAAGTTTTTAAGGTTGTGACCCCTGTGACCCATTTGGGGTCATGGGGTCACGCAATCTACAATTTAGAATCCCCATTGGCCAAGGAGTCTGCACATATAATTTCAGCACTCTAGACCTTTTGGAACTTGAGAAGAAGATGAGAATAGTTTTTTAAGGTTGTGACCCCTGTGACCCTATTTGGGGTCACAGGTTCAACAAAGTTACAAATTAGAATCCCCATTGTCCAAGGAGTCTGCACATATCAATATTAACTCTCTAGAACTTTTGGAACTGGAGAAGAAGATGAAAATAGGTTTTTAAGGTTGTGACCCCTGTGACCCTATTTGGAGTCACAGGTTCACCAAAGTTACAAATTAGAATCCCCATTGTCCAAGGAGTCTGCACATATCACTTTCAACTCTCTAGTCCTTTTAGTACTGGAGAAGAAGATGAAAATAGGTTTTTAAGGTTGTGACCCCTGTGACCCTATTTGGGGTCACAGGTTCACAAAAGTTACAAATTAGAATCCCCATTGTCCAAGGAGTCTGCACATATATCTTTCAACTCTCTAGTCCTTTTAGAACTGGAGAAGAAGATGAAAATAGGTTTTTAAGGTTGTGACCCCTGTGACCCTATTTGGGGTCACAGGGTCACAAAATCTACAATTTAGAATCCCCATTGTCCAAGGAGTCTGCACATATCGTTTTTAACTCTCTAGTCCTTTTAGAACTGGAGAAGAAGATCAAAATAGGTTTTTAAGGTTGTGACCCCTGTGACCCTATTTGGGGTCACAGGGTCACCAAAGTTACAAATTAGAATCTCCATTGTTCAAGGAGTCTGCACATATAATTTTTAACTCTCTACTCCTTTTGGAACTGGAGAAGAAGATCAAAATAAGTATTTAAGGTTGTGACCCTATTTGGGATCACAGGGTCACCAAAGTTACAAATTGGAATCCCCATTGGCAAAGGAGTCTGCACATATCATTTTTAACTCTCTACTCCTTTTGGAACTGGAGAAGAAGATGAAAATAGGTTTTTAAAGTTGTGATCCCTGTGAACCTATTTGGGGTCACAGGGTCACCAAAGTTACAAATTAGAATCCCCATTAGCCAAGGAGTCTGCACATATTATTTTTAACTCTCTAGTCCTTCTGGAACTTGAGAAGAAGATGAAAATAGGTTTTTAAAGTTGTGACCCCTGTGACCCTATTTGGGGTCACAGGGTCACCAAAGTTACAAATTAGAATCTCCATATGCTAAGGTACTTGTACACAAAATTTCAGCTCTCTAATGTGTATGGTTCATGAGGAGAAGTCGAAAGTGTCAAAAGTTTACGGACGACGGACGACGGACGGACGCCGGACGACGGGCCATGCCATAAGCCCATCTGGACTTTCAGTCCTGATGAGCTAAAAATTGGATTTACTGTGTCAGATGGGTCTGCAGATAATGGATTTAGCAATCTCAGGACAGTGAGTTCAAATTCCTTGTTTTATTGGAGTAAAATGCCCTACTGGCATATGATTGCATGATTGTTGAAGGAAGGGACATTAGTCTTAATGTTGATGTATTTAAGTATTCATGTCCCCGACTTCCAAAGTCCACATCACCCACAGAAACTAGGGTACATCGCCGACGATACCCTAGCTGGTCCAACTGCGAGCGAAGCGGAGCAAACGCGTATCAAAAACGGAGGACGGAACAGACACTCCTGTACATGTCCGTCATTCCCCAGACGGACCAAGCTTAAGGCGGAGCGAAGCGAAGCAAACGCGTACCAAGGCGGAATACGGACCAGTCACTCCCATACGTCACTCGCCAGACGGACCAAGCGGAGCGAAGCGGGGCAACAGCGTACCCAGGCTGAGCACGTGACGATCCACTCACCCCAGCCGAGCGAACTGCCAAGCTGACACTGCTTGCACATGTCCCTCACACGAAGCCAGAGGTCAAAGGTAAGACACCCGGAGGCGTGACCTACTAACCGAGAGGCACGAGCAGCACGTGCAATCCAAGCGCCGGTCGCGCGAAAATGAGTAGCCTGCCTGTCCCCCAGGCAGAAACCCAAAAACAACAACCTCCGAATGTGGCAATTTGGAAATAGAACGGGAGGTAAGAGAAGATACTCTTACTCCCAAGGATCGAGAAATAAGCTAGTTTACAAACTTTAATACTTAGACAAGGCAAGAAAACTTTGAGAGAGCTCAGAGACACAACCGATCACTGAGCGACAGGAAGTTGGAATGAGGTTTTGGTGACGTGGACATAGGGGGCGCGGCGGGGATATGCAGGTAACTCCCGTGTTGTTTTTTCTGTGTTATGGGTCGAGAGATGATTGATAGACAACAATGGGCTACGGTGAGTCGGAGACGGTATAGTACGTTAAATAATGAAACATTAGACCTCTGGTACCTGCACGAGTTTGAATGATCTACATGCCATAATCACCCCGTGTGAACGTGTACGCCAGAGCTATATTCGCAGAAGGGAAATGTACGCTTCCCAATGCTGGCTGTAAGTTGGCCATAGAAATTTTGTGTACGCTCCTAAGTAACTAATCTGATAACTTTTCTACCGATAATCCGGTCGTACCCACGTATGCGTGTCATATTTTGTTGTTGAAAATAAGTGTTTTTATCCGTCAATGTCATTCTTTGAGTGTTGGATAATAACTTCCATTGCTATCCTTCGTAATTGCCTTTTCGTCTAATATTTAAGATGAAGGCTTTAGAAGTAAGCGGTTTGACACTTGCTGATAAAAGGTTTGACCATATTGACCATATTAAAGAAATAACGAGATTAGCGTTTGCGGGACACCGCAAAAGCAGAGCAGCCCCGAAACTTGGGGTTTCGCCTTACCCTATTCCTCCTTTTACAGGCCTCAGCAAATTGGTCATTTTCACGTGTACTTGACCTTTGACACTCAAGGTCACACAATCAATGAACACATTTCATTGAGTATAACATTAATGCAATAAAACAAAATGTTAAAAGTTAACTTAATCCATTTTCTCAATATATGTTGACCTTGCCATGACCTTGACCTTCGACAGTTTGTACCCAAAACTTTTAAAAAATGTACTTCTCAAGAGATGATATATACAAAATCTAAATTTCATAGCACAAAAACTTTTCAAGTTATCGTGTTTACAATGAACTGCAATGACTCATATATCATGACCTTGACCTTTGAGCTTCAAGGTCACGCAATCATTATGCTTGAAAACGATACAAGAAGCTGTATCGAAACGTTGTGTACTCAGAATAAAGAAGTTGTTATCCATAAAAAGAAGTCACACAATCATTGAACATTTTGTTGTTGAGTATAACAATCATGTGTTGATTAAAAGTGTTCATAGTTAAAATTAAGCATTTTCGCAAAACCATGCTTAAGTCATGACCTTGCTGTGACCTTGACCTTGGACGGATTGAAGCCGAAACCTTTCCAATTTTTCCTAAGGATGATATATACCAAGTAGAGCTTCATAGCACAAAAACTTTTCAAGTTATTGCGTTTACAAGGCAATCTTAGAGTGATTACATAGCTCGTGACCTTAAGCTTGAAAGTGCACGTGTCAAAATGGTTTCCCCGAGGTATGAGTAGTAAGTTGAATAAGAGTTCTGGAAATGTAGGTGGAAAAAAGTTATAGCTTGTAATACGAGTAATAACTCTATACATTGAATTAATGGTTGAAACTTGGTACATGTATAATGTATTGAATGCTCAATAACAGCATAAAATATCTCTGTTTAAAAGTGTATATATTTTGAGATATTTAATAAAATTCTACTAACAACAGACAACACGAAACTTGCCGCCAGCTTTGGAGAGCGTGCATTTCCCTTCTGGGAATATAGCTCTGGCGTACACGTTCACACGGGGTGATAATTGAATTTATTGTTCATCATAACACGTCTTATGGCCCTTATAAGGGGTCACATGGCCACCAAACCTACAATTTATAATCCTCACTAGCAAGGAGTCTGTACACAAAGTTTCAGCTTTCTAGGCCTTATGGTTCTGGAGAAGAAGATGAAAATAGGTTTTTAGGGTGTGGCTCCTGTGGCCCTTATTAGGGGTCACATGGCCACCAAACCTACAATTTATAATCCTCACTAGCAAGGAGTCTGTACACAAAATTTCAGCTTTCTAGGCCTTATGCTTCTGAAGAAGAAGATGAATATAGGTTTTTTTGATTTAAACATATTTTATTCAATAAAGAAAGGGATTAGGAACAAGTTATCCAACTTAGGTAACCTTCTCCCAAGTATTTACAAAATGATAGATATATAGTGACATACATGAAAACATGGAAAATAGTATAATACAGAATGGTAGAAAGATATTTACAAAAGTAAATAGGTACATGCTGCAGTCAACAGAAGCGCTTGCTGTTTAAAATATATTGTTGGACTGCCTTGAAAATGACCTGATTTTGTAAAATTGAAAGGCTTTTACTGCCACATAAAACTAAATCTAAATTTACGGCATCTTCATTTACATATGATTTTAATACATTTAACATTCTTAATCTGTGTTCATCATATAAAGGACACTCAAACATAAAGTGAAAAACATTTTCGCATAAATAACCACATTCACATGTTGAATCCGCCTTAATGCCAAATAGGTTTTTAGGGTGAGGCCCATGTGGCCCTTATTAGGGATCATAGGGCCACCAAAGCTACAATTTATAATCCTTACTCTTCAAAGAGGCTATACACAAAGTTTCAGCTTTCTAGGCCTCATGGTTCTGGAGAAGAAGATGAAAATAGGCTTTTAGGGTGTGGCCACTATGAGAGTTTAACATGGGGTCTATGCTCCAGCTGGGACAGAGCAGAGACTGGCTACGCGATCTATATTTAGAAACTTTGAGCAAATGCCCACACTGATAAGCCCATCGGGCCTTACAGACCATATGAGCTAAAAATTTCAATACAAAGATAAGCGAGCTGACCTACTTACAAGTAAACAAGTCCGACACAGCCGACCAGCAGTCCCCAAACCAGGGGTATGTTGACGCCTAACACCTCCATCTTCCCTCACCGTCACTGTCTTATAATGACTAGTTATGTTGGTTATATTGTCACAACCTGTATTATTCAAAAGAGCGTATCTACCCATATGACCTGCGGCGCAACACATGATCGATCTATTTATAGCTTTGACTGGTGCTCCTCCCGTTTACGAGACAGCGTGGCCGATATCCACTTCAAATGTTTGTAAATGGGTATATTGTCACAACCTGTATTATTCAAGAGAGCGTGATATTGCGTATCTACCCATGTGACCTGCGGCGCAACACATGATCGATCTATTTATAGCTTTGACTGGTGCTCCTCCCGTTTACGAGACAGCGTGGCCGATATCCACTTCAAATGTTTGTAAATGGATCTCTTGAGATTGGGGTTTATAACAGAGACACACAAGGACAGACAACAGACAGAATGACTCGTACAACTATTAGCTCAGTCCCAGACATATGCATGCAGTGAACTAATAATGACTGTATGAACATAGACTAACACTTTGTAACGGTTCGGAGATTTATAAGATCACAATTCACACACTTCCTGCCTTTACGTGCACACAATATCATTGAAAAGCTACATGCATGAAAATATAAATTTGTTAGCTTTCACTGTATCAATCCAAGTCATAGTAGAGAATTATACTTACCACTAAGGTAGCTTTTGAAAGTGTAATATTTCATGATAAATGATTTAGTTAAGAAGCAACAAAGCTTGGTATGTTGTCTGATAGTTATGTACTAATATCAACAATAAATACTACAACATAAATACTACAACATATATAAGGAATAACGTTTGATTATGTTTGCAATCGTCACAATGATTAGCTCTTGATAAGATCGTGAGGTTATAAGTTACATATGTTTTCGTAATTATTTTCATATTTTTCTCTAAACTGGAGTTATCATCATTTCTTTTAATCACTAATCGAGGATAGTGATAGTACGGATAATTCACAAGTTTTTGTCTTGGGAAATTATTATACACCAGTGTAACCATTCTCTCCCCACAGAGGCAGATCAAGTCAAGTTGATTTAGCCTCTGTTCTATTATGCCGAAATCCGTGGCTTCCGGCAGTTTCCCCTGGCGGAAAAAAATTTCAACTCAATACATTTGAATTTCGTTATCAAATGACAAGGCCTTTGCATCGAAAGGGTGATTCATATCACAATGCCTTTGCCTTGTTTCAGTAGCCAAAATGATGATTTAAGATCAACGTCGCTGATTGCACTACTTATTTTGATTGCCTCCAATCAGGCAGCTCCCATTCTATCCCACAAACTCGTCGTAATAGAACAGAGACTAAATCAACATGAGTTGATCTGCCGCTGTGAGGAGAGAATGTCTAAACTGAAGTAATCATTATTTCTTTTAATCACTAATCAAGGATAGTTATTGTCCGGATAATTCACCAGTTTTTGTCTTTGGAAATCATCATACACCAGTGTAACGAATCAAGACAAGAAGTTCAATATAAACAAGACCTCCGACCAATATGAAATCAAAGATTTCCTTTTCAACAGACAACGATAATGGTTATAACACTAGGGGAGAGCCATTCCCTCCCCACAGAGGCAGATCAAGTCATGTTGATTTAGCCTCTGTTATATTACGACGAGTTTGTGGGATAGAATTAAATATGCCTGATTTTGGGCAATCAAAACAATAGAATTAGTGAGTAAGCTCACTTTTTTATACCCCCGCTTCCCTAAGTGATTATAGAAACTAAGATACTACACTTAGTAAGGATTCCTACAAAATTTCAGAACTGTTTTAATTTGTTTAAAAGTCAATGAAAATGCAGCTATAGACGTCCTGATTGCATGTAAGCTATATAAGCTCTTATGAAACTAACAATGTCTTTTTGAGGCATTTATGATTCTTATATAGTCACTATTGTATTAATAAAATCTTCAATGTCCTTTCAATGTGACTGTATCATAAGAAAGAAGTTAACCATAAAACAGTACTGAGAGTACATCAAACGGCTCATCTGAACAAATAATATCCTAGTTATAAGCGGAACAAAAATGACTTCCTCAAACAGTCACTTCTACAACAAAGAAGTCATAAATCTAAAAAAATAATAAGAGTGGTCTGACTGAAATATACAAAAGGCATATCTAGGGACCATAGCCATTACATATATACAGTTTTATCACGTTGGAAGAAATAGTATCAGATTTATTAGCGGAACAAAAATGACTTCCTCAAAGAGTCACTTCTACAATTAAGAAGTTGAAAATGTAAAATAATGATCATGGCATCTGACCTAAATTAACAAAAGGCACATCTAAGGACTGTAGGGATTACATATATAAAGTTTCACGACATATAGTATTCGAGTTAAGAGCGGAACTAAAGGATTTCCTCGAACAGTCACTTCTACAACAAAGAAGTCTAAAATCTAAAACAATAATGAGGGCATCTGACCAAAATATACAAAAGGCACATCTAGGGACCATAGTGATTACACATATGAAGTTTCGTGACATTTGAACAAATTGTATTTGAGTTATGAGCGGAACAAAAATGACTTCCTCAAACAGTCTTGTCTACAACAAAGAAGTCTAAAATCTAAAAAAATAATATGGGCATCTGACCGAAATATACAAAAGGCACATCTAGGGACCATAATGATTACACATATGAAGTTTCGTGACATTTGAACCAATAGTATTTGAGTTATGAGCGGAACAAAAAGTTTTCGGGACGGACGGACGCGCTGACTGCTATATACCACCGACTACTTCGTAGCGGGGGTATAACAAGAAAAGCCTTTAAAAAGGCATGCTTGGTGCCACATAGGCAGATGAAGGAGATTTTGATTTGTCGAACAATTTGGGTGATAATATATACAACACTGGATAACAGCAGCAATATTAACACGAGTATTACTCAAAGTTAATTTCACAAAATTAATTTCTATCAACACGAATTGCTGAAAGTTATGAATATTTTTTACATTCATCAACGATTGTTGGTATATTTCAAATCAAAACACACGAGGGTGATATTCTTTTTATCATTCAAATTTACTCTTTTTGAGATCTCAGAGAAAAAATGTAAATCTCTGAACAAAACAACACTAGATTTTCAAGACAGTGAACAGAGGCTAAATCAACATGACTGGATCTGCCTCTGTGGGGAGAGAACGCCGACCAATATGAAATCAAAGATTTCCGTTTCAACAGAAACCGATAATGATTCTAACACTAGGGGTGAGCAAGGTCAGTTGTAAAGCTTTTTACTTAAGTAGTCAAAATTTGCTGCTTATGACTTTGACGATGCAAACATGTACAAGTATACCGGTACAAAGGTGCGTATTTACATCTCGACGTTTTGTGTCATCTGGGGTTGTATTTCTTGCAGTAATCAAGTTATGACCAGTTGAAGGGGACCAAAAGTGTTACAACTGATCCTGTTGTAGGGGCAGTGGTGACAACGGACTGGGGCATTTATTACAGAGAGGGTAAATGATAAATATTTCCCCCCAAGTGAGTATTCAGTGCAGTACCACCCATGGTCATCACCTCACCTCACCAAAGTGAATATAATCTTAGACTGCTGAAATATATAATTTTCATCAACTGAGGAAAGAATAATAGCCATAAACATTGTTTGTGGTCATTTTCAATTTCAACAACTTTATGGTTATGATGTACATACTTACTTACATACATACACCCATGCACTTATACCAGTGCGGTTACGAACACAAACTACACAAAATACAAACATGGGCACGGATCCATGTTTGTTCTACAATTGCTACGCTTCATTAATAATCCAATGTAAACATAACAAATTCACTACGTATTCAGGGTAGTATGGCAATTTGAGCTTTCTTTATTATTTATATAAAAAGAGCGACAATTGAGCAAAAGTTTAAACGTCATTTGCATGGATGCACTCATGTATGCATGTAGTTTGCCTAAATAAACATTCACTATTTAGATTAACTCATCCGATAGCCCGAAAAAAGGAAAAGTGTATATGTGAACAATCCTAACGATTGACCGAAGATGACATCCAGATACACGCATACTGTTCAATCATTCAATCAATCTACATTTTATAATAAACACTCAGCGTCGTACGTGAAATATTACACACTACATTCTTGAAGTAACTGTGCAAAGTGTACATTTGACAGTTCAGGTTTCTCAAAGTATTACAAATGATTGTTATATTCTGTGCTTCAACTTATATGGAAAAATTACATATGGAGAATATTTTCCCATAAAATATTTTATCATATAACAGACATTAATTTGGTTGATATTGGTGAGAAGGTTAGACCTGTATTTAATCATTCGAATTTTGAGATCATATGTGTATAAATGTATGAAATCCCATGGAGTATGAAGGAAGACGTGTCTTTTGGTAGTTTCAGAACTAATTTCATAAAAAAATTCAATAAATTAATCATTATTAGCAACACCCAACACCTCATGTCTATCGATAGGAATAATAAACTGTAGGAGTGTGGACATTACCGGCACACGCTTTTCATTGCCTGATCGAATGAATGAATGACGTCACATTTATCGCCATTTTAGATATTCCGTGGTGCTTGTCAACTTGTTTATGACTCAACGACAGCCCTTATTTGTTTTAACGCAAACGTAACGCATACACACATAAATAACCAGCTTACCCCTACAGCAGTGTTTCTTTCACTCAATGATTCGACTGATAATCACTCAAGCGCGGCGTTTGGATATTTCGCTGGATTAGGCCGTAATCTGAACATCTAATCAACATAATCTTGTGATCAGCTTCCTCATGAGTGCATTCTTAGCAATTAACAGACAGTCCGGTTACCGTGCGATGGTATCTTTGTTGCCTTAGAATAGCCAGCCACAAATACCCTAAGTTTCTTTTCGTTTTCACAGTTTGGGATAATTTAGTTACAGTAGCAAAAACAGAACCTTAAGATAAAAGACTTATAGTCAATATTTAATGCGCATAGATAGTTAAATGGGTATGTCGCAGTTTCAAAGCAGGATAGCAGGTTTTCGCGTTATAAAATAACACTTGTCGATTACTTTATGAATGAAATATATCGAATTCTATTTACCTTGTATTTTTCATTAGTTGTTAACAATTGCAGTATGTTAATGTCTTTTGAAGTTGTGCTTTGGTTTCGATTTCACATATAAGAATAGTAACTAATTTGTTAAAACACACATGACTTACAACGTTTTCCGGGATGAAATATATGACAATGTCAGTTATTGAACGAAAAAACAACTTTTATGAACTATGATAAACACAAAACTCTGATCTAAGAGCTGATAATTAAAATGTAGAGGGAGGAGGTATATAATATATATGCTAACAACGTGCTACGTGTCGTTTTATTTGGGAAAGGGACACAACGTGTATAGGGATTTACTGTCTTGATACAATCTTCAAAGATCACGAGAGTGCACTTCCGAAATTCCGATGTGGAGTGACCCCAATGAGAAGAGACGGGAAGATATGATAACGTGCTATGAAAGGAAAGTTATTGTTTTAACTAAGTGTTAGACGGAATGCATGTTTTATTTTATGGTCCCATTTATACAATCACTTTTAAAGAAATGTCAAAGCTTACTGCCGAACTTTAAGGAATCTATCTTCTAAAGATATGTTTTCTTATTTTTGTAGTACAAATGGTCCATTCTTTTCGACACCGCTAATGCCTAAAATATTGCCCAAGCGGCGTAAAACACTAATTCACCCACTCACTCTTAAGTTTTAGCGCCTGTCATGATATTCTTACAATACGCTGTGATATTTTTTTATGAATAATAAAACAAAGGAAGAAAGTAAATATTGTATTCAAGTGTCTAGCAATTGGTACAAGTCAAATACAGGTAGATACACGATGTCATCGCCCTGCCAACTTGGGCCTATTAGACACTAATGTATGGTTAGCTTTTGCTTTTGAACTAGCTTTTAGTAATATATATTTTTGCTGACTTGATATTCAGTGAATACACTTTGAGCATTTTAACATTTTAAAAGTAATATAGTCTCTCATAAGTCGTAAACACTGGTCGTAGTTTTACCTAATCTGTATTTATTTCATAAATGTACATTTGTATCTACGAGTGGGACATGAATAAAATCTTCTGTTTGCTGTCTGTCTTCAAGTGACTTATTTCACCAACGGCGAGAGATGCACATATGCGAAAAATATAGGTAAACCTCCTCATGAGAACTGCATATTAGCGTACGTGAATTTGCAGCTTCATACAGCTAGCCTCGCGTATGTTCGTCATTTGAAATAACTGTTACTCGGCACATTTCGCACATTTCCTTTTGTATTGCAATAAAGTCGAATTTAACAACATAGCAAAAACTCAACAAAGAAGATATGATATTAAAAGATGTATTTTTTTAATAGAAATATGCTTTGCTAGATGTGTCCCTTTGTGTTGCTGACAGGTAGTAATCAAAGTGATTTGATATCAATAACTTGTAGCTTTCAAAGACTGATACAACGGTTGCTAAATAAACATATTCTGAAGAAAACGGATTGCTAGAAGTTTACACAGAAATTAGCCTATGTAGGAACATACCCCTCGGTCTTATTAGCAATACTCATGTCTTTTAAGTAATATACTGTTAATAGGATGCAGTGATGTATTTCAATGTAATTATCATATCAACTCCAAATGAATTCAGTCTCTCTTGACACCACATTGATAAATTGGGAATATATATAGAATTAACTTTAATAAACATCATCTCTCTCACTAAGGTATAAATCCTCATACAAATAAACATTCAATCTGAATCTATAAATGTGATCAATAAGAAATTGCATTGACCTTGAAATAACACTCTCGCCATGATTCTCATATTCCTACCAATTGAAGCGTAGCAATTGTAGAACAAACATGGATCCGTGCCCATGTTTGTAGAGAGAGAAGAGAGAGAGAGAAATTATTTTATTATTGTGTCACGCAGAGAGAGAGAGAGAGAGAGAGAAATAGTTTATTAATGTGTCACGCATAAAACTCAATATTTTGTAACATATTAAAACATATATATGAGTTAATGCCCAGCCATTTTGGCTTATGAGACACAGTTGTACAATGTAGAACAAGTTAAATGATAAATAAAATACATGTTAAGAGCAGTAAAAAAGACAATAAAATATACATCAGATATAAGACAAGCGTATTTAACCAGAGTAAGACATCCTTCGTTTGTACATTTTAAAAAGAACAGAAGCTAAAAGTGGTTGTATATATTGATGGCTAAGAATACATCTAAATTTAGAGCTACTATCCATAAGATTAAAACCTGGTATAACGTTATCGAGCATTATGAATAAACTATATCTTAAATCTGAATAAAATTGACAGTCAATAAGAAAATGGATTTCATCCTCTAAAACCAACAGAGTTTTGTTTTCAGTACAGTATTTACAAACTCTATCATTGATGGGCGTGGGTGGCTTGGAGAATCTTCCTGTCTCAACAGCTAAGGGGATGTTTCCACATCTAAACTTGGATAAAACACGTCGCTGATCCCGGTATTTTACTGTTCGCACATATTCGCTTACACTTGTGTCAGTCTTGTACAGTCTGTAGGAGCGAAGTTTGTTGCCGTTTGGTTTGTTTTCGTCATCCCACAGTTGGTGTGTCCACTCAGCGTTGTCTAACTGTGTAAAAACGTTGTTAAAAGCAGATATTTTTCTCTTTACAGACATGTTTTCATCTAAAATACCAGCAGCACCGTGGTCGTCCAGTAATTTGAAGACTCTTTTTTCCCATGATCTTGATCTTCCCTTTCCCCATTCAAAGATTATACGGGCGATTCGGTCAGTGTGCATCCCGTGTATCCGTGTAAGCAGTCTGCATACCTCTGTCCTCTGTGTAACTGTACATGATGCCCAGCCCATGTCTCCACGTACCGCTATGTTAGAGGCGTTCTGTCCGGCTCCCAGGAAGTACTTGCACGCTCTGTTCTGTATAACTTGTACTTCTTTATACTTGTTGAGTCCCCAGATTCCCGCGCCGTAGAATAAAACTGGTTCTACTAGAGTCTTATACAGTTTCGTGTAGACATCGTAGGGCATACCTCCGGCTTGTGAGAATTTCGTGTATAGAGCTGAGAGTGCTCTGCTTGCCGACTTACAAAGTTCCCGTACAGTTTTCCTCATATCCAAATGCTCGTTCAACCATATTCCAAGATAACGGTAACTATCTGTATAATCCACTGGACTCTGGCCACAAGTGAAGTTATAATTGTCTCTTTCTCTGGATGGAACCCGGAAGTGTAAAATCTTACTTTTCCCCATATTTACTTCTAGTTTCCACTTACGGCACCATGAGTGTAGCACATCCAACATTCTCTGAAGGGAGGCTGCGTCAGGGGCGATCAGGGCGATGTCGTCAGCGTACAGTAGCAGTGATAGCATTGTCTCGTTAATCGTCACTCCGCAGTTCAGTTCTTTTATCTCTTCAGCCAGATCATTCACATACATGGAAAACAGAGTAGGAGAGAGCTTACAGCCTTGCTTGACACCCATTTCGACATTGAAGGTTTCTGTGACGTAATCGTTGACTCTGACGGAACAAGTGACGTCATCGTAGAGGGACTGCACAGCGTTGACAATTCTTCCCGTCATTCCAGTTCGCATGAGCTTGAACCACAGACACGTCCTGTCAACGGTGTCAAACGCCTTCTGTAAGTCAACAAAACATATGTAGGTTGACTGTTTCATGTTTTTCCTGTTATTAATCACGCTATATAAAGAGTATATATGGTCAATACAATTGCGTTCTGCGCGAAATCCATTCTGTTCCTCTGTAAGAAGATTATTTCGTTCCAACCAAGCCTGTATCCGTGTGTTCAGAATGTCAGCATATACCTTACAGGGGATAGAAATAAGTGTGATGCCTCTGTAGCCGAGAGGGTCGCGTGCGTCACTTCCGTCCTTTGGTATCGGGGTAATAATACCAGTTCGCCATGCCGTTGGACTGACACCAGTATTAAAACAGTAGCTGATGATTCGGTAGAGTAAGTCAATACATGTTTTATTCCGTAACACCTCTGACGATATATTATCTATCCCGGTAGCTTTACCTAACTTCATTCGGTACACTGCTTTCTCCACCTCTGCTTGCGTGATAGCTTGGTTCAATGTTGTACAGTCTATCGGTTCGACAGCTGGGTTCTCTGACGTCATGGGGTTCGGGTCGGCGTCATCACCATCGTCTCGCCTTGCGAAGAGTCCCTCATAGCTGGTTTTCCACTTGCTGAGAACTTGCTTAACGTCTGTCTGAACGTTGCCTTCGTTGTCTTTAACTTCCATGGGTATATACTGTTTCCGTTCCCGAGACATACCTAGTCGCCCGATTTGTTTCCAGAAGTCCCTTGTGTTGTTATTTTCTTGCATATTTAAAAGATCATTCTGCTGTTCAAGCTGGTACTTCCTTTTGCAGTTTCGTAAAAGTTTGTCAAAAGACTTCCGCTTGCATATATACACGCTCCGTAAGGACGATCGTTTCTTCTTATCTTGTTCTTCTTTTAACCACGCCCTCTCTGCTGTAACAGCTTCCTCCCATTTCTGCTGTAACTGGTCACTCCAGTAAGGTTTGTGTCGAGATTTATGTCTTTTTGATTTTTGATTTTGTCCAGTAAAAGCACGTTTTTTTGGAAGTTTATTTGACATTTCTTCTGTTAAAAGTTCTGTAAAATGTCTATAAGCCTTCGTTACGTTTCCTTCTTCATTAAGTGAAGCTTCTATTTTCCGAATAGTATCATTTATCATAATGATAGCATTATCATTATTAAGAAAATCATTTGGCACATTGCTGACGTCGAAGTAATTTCGAGATTGTTGCATATTACGCGTTGCGCTCGCTTCTTGTCTCTCCGTTGTGTACTTAAGAACAGTCACAATTACTGAGTGGTCAGGAACTTTGGTGTTAGCATGTTGGTTTGTTTCAATCACAATGTCCGACATAAGATACACATTAAAATCAACAACATAATCTAATTGTTCATAAGGGACAGCCACATAGTCAACAACTGAACGACCCTTATTTGATACACATGTAAAATCATTATTACCAACGCGTCCATTCACCATGCACAAATTACAATCAACTAAAAAGTCAATTAATTGATGACCATAGCTATTTACACAATTGTCTATTATTTCACGTGAACCTACATTGTCCACGTTTTCAATGAAGTCTGAAAGCTCGCCGCAGCGCGCGTTCCAATCACCGGTAATCACAAGCCTACCAATGTTCTGATAGGTGTACGCTTGCTCCAACAAGCGCGTGAAAAACAGTTCAGAGTCATGTGTCACGCAGATGTTGACAGGTAATAACAAACATAGGCGCATAAAACAACATCTGCCCGGCCTTATAGACCTATGAGACACATAAAATCTTTAAAAGCAATATAAAGATAAAATACAACATATACTAATTTATACAATGTATATCTGACAAAAAGTGGGGGATACTATAGGATAAATTATTATAATGACTGCCGTCTCTTAAACATAAATGACACTGAAGCAGCTAGGGGGTGAATTAGATTATCACAATTCATAATATAAACGGACTGGTCGATAGGAGCCATTAAGCTGAACAGAGGGTTAAGAGAACGTGCCTTTTCCCATAATACTGACCTTATATCAGAATAGATTTGACAACTAGATAAAAAATGAACCTCATCCTCAATATGACCACTATTACAATATCGACACAACCGTTGATCAACTTCAACTGTAGGACGTGAAAAACGACCAATTTCAATTTCCAGAGGTAAAGTTCCACAGCGTAGTTTGGCGAGAATACTTCGTTGTGATCGCTCCATAATAGTACGAACATACGGTGAAACTGACAAAGAAGACTTAAACAGTCTGAATGTTCGTAGTTTATTGCCGTTACGACGGCCAGTATCGTCCAAGAGTTGTGAATACCAATTAGAATGCTCCATATCCAACAACCTTTCCTTGATGAAAATGAAATCAGGCTGGGAGATGTGCGATAAATCCAAAAGTGGTAAATCCATTGAAACTAGAAGTTTTTCTATTTTTATATCCCAGGACCTACGAAAAGACAAAGACCATTTATGAATATGACTTATGATACTGCCAGGCATAGCCGATTGAAGCCGTTTCAAGTACCGGACAGATTCAATACGTTGTTTTGTGAAGTTCGAAACCCAGCCCATTTCTCCTCTAACAGCCAAATTTGGAGTGTAACGACTCACACCAAGGAAAAACCGACAAGCCCTGTTTTGGACTGCATTAATGCAACTAAACTCACGTGATCCCCAAACAGCAGAACCATAAGATAAAATTGGCTGAACTATATTATCATGGAGTTTATTAAACACGTCATAGTGCATCCCTCCAACTGATTTATACTTACAAATCAAAATACTCAGCGCTCTACCAGCAGATTTTGCGATTTCCTTTGCCGAAAAGTTAAGATCAAGATGTTCCTGTAACCACAATCCAAGATACTTATAAGCATTACAAACCTCAATATTATCATTGCCACAAGTGAAAGTATACTCTGATCTTACCGCAGACATGGGTCTATAATGGACTATCTTGGTTTTTGAAGCATTTATCTGCATACGCCACCTTTTACACCAACGATCAACACAATCCAACATGGCCTGTAAGGAATCCTCATCTGGTGCAACTAGTGCAATATCGTCCGCATACAGGAGAGCACTAAGCATAAAGTCAGAATTAATATGAATGCCACAATTCAACTGATTAATTTCATCCACTAAATCATTTATGAAAACTGAAAATAACGTTGGTGACAAGACACAACCTTGTTTAACACCACTATTAACAGGAAAATATTCTGACAGATGACCATTAACAGTTAAGCAAGATTGGGTATTATTATATAAAGACTTCACTGCAGAAAAGAATGTACCACTTATACCAAGTTTATACAGTTTAAACCAAAGACAGTCTCTATTCACTCGATCAAAAGCCTTCATAGCGTCTATGTAACAGACGAATGTTGGGAGTTTCTGATTTTTCCTATTATTTATAATCGAGAACAGAGAATATATTCTATCAACTGTGCTCCTATGACTTCGAAACCCATTCTGCTCCTCTGCCAAAATATCATTAGATTCGAGCCAAGTTGAAAACCTTTTATTCAAAATATCTGAGTAAATTTTACTAGGGACACTAATTAAAGATATACCTCGGTAATGTAACGGATCCCTTGGGTTACCACCAGATTTAAGTATCGGTGTAATGATACTACTATGCCAAATATCGGGACAGGCACCATTATCAAAACAAAAGGAACAAATTCTAAACAACATGTCCACACATGACCTATTTTTCAACGCCTCCGCAGGAATGAAATCGACACCTGTAGCTTTATAATGCTTCGCACGAGATATAGCGGTTAGAACCTCCTGGCGAGTTATTGGCTGATTCAAGATGGTGACGTCATACGAAGATTGTTGACAAACATTATTATCCAACTCTCTTTTCACAGACTGCAAATGTTCTTCATCAAAAATATCATTAGAGTCAACATTATAAAGAGAACTATAAGTTTCCTTCCAGACATTCAAAATCTCTGATTTATTATAAATAACTTCATCATCTTTCATTACCTCCCAAGGAACGGAATTACACCTGTCGTTGGAAATACCTATTTGCCCAATTACCTTCCAAAAATCACGACTATCTTTCTGATTAAATTTGTTAAGCAACTCCTCTTGTTCACGACGCCGATATAACCGTTTATAGCTACGATGTAACTTATCAAAAATCTTCCTTTCAGAAACAAACACATGCTTAAGATCTCTTTTCCGAACAGGGGATTTACATTTTAACCAATTCCTTTCAGACTGACAAACTTTATCCCACTGACATTGTAAATCATTACACCAATATGGCTTATAAAAAGTTTTACCTTTTGGTTTTTTAACATTACTACTGGAAACAGAACCCACTTTTTTGTCTAACTCTACATACAAACAAGATAAAAATTCATTATAGGCAGCATTTACATCCCGTTGAACATTTAATTGTTCTTCAATTCTTGTCATAGTATCATTTATTAATGACAATGCTGATTCTTGCATTAAAAAACTAGAGTCAATTTTACTTTGCCTGTATTTCTTTAAAGAAGGACTATTGACATCACCGGAGCGGGCAGTTACGCTGAGAGGTGATCAAGGCGTTGAGCCGTTTAGCATACAGACAGATGGTTTATTTGAGTCTCACCTCACAAAAATACATAAACATATAAAATATAAAATAACATAAAAGTGAGCCACCCTTTAAGGGTTATGAGAGACTATGCTAATAAATATTTAAAAGAATATACAAGGCAAGTTAATATTATATATACAGATGATATATATACATTGTACATACAAATATATAAAATTAACTATATAAAATATGCTTTCTTTTTTGTAAGATATAAAAGCAGGTTTTGGCGGTAAAATATACATGATGTTTAAAAAGAAAGGTAAGTTTATCATTATCACATAGCTGCATAAAGTTGGGATAGCTAAAACAGACATTTTCAAACAAACTCTCACGCAACTCATCATACACAGGGCAGTATAAAAGTACATGTCTTTCACCCTCAACACTCAAACTACACTGGAAACATACTCTGTCACTCACATCCTTATTTGTATATCTGCCGGTTTCCAAATGCAGAGGAGCAGTACCTGATCTGAATTTGGAAAAGGCAGAGCGGTATGAACGGGGCATGCTCATACTCACATAATTTTCACACCCATACTCTTTCTTAAACATTCGATACGTTCGTAATTTATTGTGTCCCGTTCTACCGCTTGGCTTATTTAAAGCTTCATACCACTCACTCACATACTTCTTCATACATATATCTTGCACACGTTCACACACACGCTTAACATTGACATCTTCCACATTCGAGTCCCATTCGGTCAACCTTGCTTTCACTCGAAAACTCCAATTTTTAACACTTCTACCCGCACATCTTTCAGACCACATAAAAACACGTTTATTTTAATCTAACAGGCATTTGTTTAAAACGGCAATATTGTCTAACAATGCACATCCATTGTCTGACAATTGGAGGAATCCAACCCATATCTCCATTCACAGCAACGTTTGGAGCATATTTACCCAACCCAAGGAAAAATCTCAAAGCACGATGGTGGACAGCATTTACAGCACTAACCTCCCGATGACCCCAGATAGATGCCCCATAGCTTAGAACTGACCACACCATCGTATCATATAATTTCGTATAAGTAGTGGATTCCATTCCTCCAAGTGCCTTATATTTACAAATAAGAAGGCCTAGAGCTCTATTAGCAGATTTGGCCGCTGTCTTAGCCAATACATTATAGTCAAGATGCTCGGTGGGCAATAGGCCTAAATAATTGTAACAATCAACAATTTCTAAAACAGAGTTACCAACAGTCAAAACAGCGCTCGTTATCTGTGTGCTAACACGTCTAAAATGTACAATCTTTGATTTATTATTATTTATACATATACCATTATTCACACACCAATTACTTAAAATACATAACAATTGATTTAAATCCTCTGATGATTCTGCAATGAGAATAAGGTCATCAGCATATGCTAAGGCTGCTATAGTGGTACCATCCACAGAAATACCGATACCACTATCTTCTAACTGACACAGTAAATCATTAATAAAGAAATTGAATAACAGTGGAGAAAGTAAGCAGCCTTGCTTTAAACCTTGATTAACATTAAACCATGATGTCAACATGCCATTAACCCGAACACTACATTTTACATTATCATACAAAGATTGGAGAGCTAAAAACATTTTCCCTTTCACACCAATATCACTTACTTTCTCCCACAACACACCTCTATCAATACAGTCATACGCTTTCTTAAAATCAATAAAAGCAGTAAAAGTATCTTTATTTTTACATTTTCTATTTTCAATAATGGAACAAACAGAGTGAACATGATCGGTGGTGGATCGCTTCGTTCGGAAGCCATTCTATACATCACTCAACACACCAGTAGCTTCAGCCCAAGACTGTAAGCGATTATTCAAAACATTGCAATATAATTTGTACATTGAGTTGGTTAGTGTTAAACCCCGATAAGACATAGGATCAATAGGATCTAAAGTTGAACATTTGGGTATCGGGTTGATAATGCCTTTAGCCTAAGAAGCAGGTATTTTACCTGTACTAAAACATAATTAAAAACATGATGTAAAGCCTTAATAACACTTTCAGATTTAAGACATTCAATCGGGATACCATCAACACCAGGGGCCTTGTTGTTATGGCTTCTATCAACAGCGGACATAACCTCAAATAGAGTAATATTAGCGTCAAACATCACTTGCACACTGTCAGAATCATCGCTGTCACGCCTCGTGGGGACACTTCGCATATCCGCATTCCCATTCAACAAATTACTATAAGCATTCTTCCATTCATTTAAAACATCTTCACACTTCTCAGACACACTCCCATCTTCCATGTACACTTTCATAGGAATCTGCTTTCTCCTTTCACTCCCTACACCAATCTTACCAATCTTCTTCCAAAACTCTCTATCATTATTATCACACATCTCGTCAAATCGTTTACTTTCCTCTCTTACATACGCTCGTTTAGCAGCTTGCACCCCTTTATCAAACAGTTTACGCTTGCTCACAAAACAATGCTTTAAAAACACTCGCTCATTCCCTCGCCTCTTACACTTACACCACTTTCTCTCTGCCTCACACATCTCATTCCACAACACACGCAACTCATCATTCCACCAAGGCTTTCTTACACGACGCTTTTTATGACCCAAAACAACGTAAGTTCGTAAGTAACTTAGTATACATTTCTCTCTGTACCAGCATGTCTAAGTTAATGAGGTAACAGTACACAATCACCAGGCGCGCGATTCACTCATCCAGTCACAGCATACATTTAACAGTCGATTTGATTGGCAAGTTGTCTTCACACGGTGACTTATAACGAAGTCATCATCCTTTGAATACATCTATTCCAAATTCCAAATTATTTCGTTTTACCACTTTAAAACTTTTTAAAACTTTTTTTACTTGGGTGTCTATGCCCCAATTGTTTTTGGAAATATCTATGGCATAGCCCCTACGTCGGCGACATCACTCAATGGTAAAAGAAGACGTTAAACTCCAACCCAACAACATTTGAATAACATTCTGTAATAACATTGTAGTTTCATAAAACGATAGCAATTTCAATGGTTTTCCGAAAAACTTAAATCCCGCCAGTTCTGTGTGTAAAGATTGTCCAACTGTGGAGCTATGGTCTTAACTATCGATCCCTTTAAATCAAAAACCTTTCAAAGTCAACTTTTAGAAAACTGATAACGTCAATATTTCACAAGCTATCTGTCAAAGTAATCTTCTCTTACAATAATATAACCTTCAAAGTGAATATTTCTCAAAAGTATCTTACAAACTCAAGATTTCATCCTTTAAAATCCAAATATCTTTCAAAGTCAATATCTTATCAAATTAAAAACCCTTTCAATGTCAATATTTCTAAAAAAATAGATATCTTTTAAAAAATAATATTTCACATAATAAAAAGATTGTATAAAGTTTTATCCCTTTAATCAAAACATCTTTCAAAGTCAATATGTCACAAAATAAAGGATTTCTCTAAAAGCACATTTCTGAAATCTGAATATTTCAAAGATGTTGTGTCCTAACATAAAACATCTTTGAAAGCCAATATGTCACAAAACCAAAATTTCTTTCAAAATCAATATTTTAACAGTATCAAAAAACGTTTCAAAATCAATATTTTACAAAATCAAAATATATTTCAAAGTCAATATTAAAAACAAAATCTTTTAAATTCAATATTTCACATAATAAAAATACTTTTTAAAACTATTATTTCTTTAATCATTTTTCTTTCAAATTCAATATGGCACAAATTCAAAATACCTTTCAAAGTCAATATTTCTGCATTTATAAGATATTTATTAGCATAAAAGTCCTGTTATTGCAGACAAAAATATTTTTCACTTAATTATGTTCATAATAATTTATTTTCCTTATTTAACATTCTCATGTTTAAACTATCGTTCAAACGCATTCGTTTCAATAATTTTAAAGCCAAGGGAGATAATCTTGGTCAAGAGACTCGTTTATCCGTTAAGCTTGTACACGCGTTAACCACCCGTGAGCAACCCGTGAGTCACTGGTGGGCCACGGCTAGCCACGAGTGACCAACGCGTTGCTCACGCGTTAGCCACCCGTGAGGCAACGCGTTGCCCGACTACTTACTTTTGCACACTACTGTATCAAATTTTTTATAAATCCATAATTTGATAAGCTGTGTATTCGTTCCCATTTTCGAATTAATGCTTGTTAGGTACTCTTCATTTCATTCTGTGAAAATTCAATACCAAAAGTTTTATTCTGGAAAGATGAAATTCAATCATTTAGTATCAAGCTTTCTCTTTATACAATATGTTGAAACACTGTGTTACAATTCTCCCCTAATAACGGTAGTTCTCTTTCATGAACTTTAAAAGTACACTATTTGAAGTTTCAAATAATTGTCTTCGTTGCGTTAGGGCAGTATAGCTCAGGGTAACTTGTTAAACAAATATATCAATTGCATATTTTTAAACATACCTATATCGTATGCATTCAAAACGAAAGCAGAGTTGTCAATATTCAAAGGTCCGTAACTCAATGTAAACAACATTTCTGAATTAATTGTTAAATTTAAAAAAAAATCTATAAACTTTGGCTTTCATATGATATATAGAACAATGCGTTATCGTACGTCGTTGATTCGCTACGATATTTTAAACATACCCACCGAAACACCACATTTCCAAAATGCAAAGTTTAACCTTTGCTCCTGACCGGAAATGTTCGCGACCGATTTTATTCTTTTATCCTAAAGACCTTGCCAATGTCTAGCTCTCATGCAAAAATCATAAACTTCTATGGTCTGGTTTTTGAGTTATCTGCCCTTGAATTTTGCGATTTTTAAATGTTGGTCAACTTTGAAAAGTCACAGCAAGAAAAGTATTAACATATGAGTATGAAGTTCAGCTCTCTACTGCAAGTATCTTCAGAGAAGAAGATTTTCAAAGGCGAGCGGGGTCGAAAACGGTCGAAATTGCACTAAAACTAAGATGGCGGCCAAACCACGTGACCTACGAATTTGTCTTGATGTCATATTTTTTATTGCGCATCTTTTAAAAAAGTCTCAGGTCTCTAAGTGCATTTTGAAAAAAAAATCAATGTTAAATTTTCGATTTTGGAATCGAACTGGACCTTTAACGGCTGGACCAATGTGGCCCAAAAGCTTAACGGCTCGATTCCAGGGTAAGGGCTACATGTCTGTAAAGTTTGGTTGTATTTACTTCAGTCGTTTTGGCTATATCTTATACATAACAATAACAATACGGATTCAGCCTTATGTCTGAATCCTTAATAAAAAAAGAAACACGCCAAAAACAATAAGGATATAGTCCCTAAGGGCTGAATCCTTAATTAAAAATGTGATTAGCTTTATATTTACAAGTGTACTGAGACGACATGGAATAATCAGACTTTCCACATTATTTTATGGCGAACTGGTGATTCCGACATTATGTTTATAGAAGACAAAGTGATTTCCTATAGCTGTCTTGAGTTTTTCTATCGCAACTTTAGATTAGCAATACATATAGAATTGTTGTAAGACCACGTGGATAGAAAAACACCAAAAGTGTTAACTTTCAGCAGGGGAGCTTGGAGGCTTTGATTATTGGATCATCGGAAGCCAATATTTAGCAGAATAGTGATCAATGAATTTCTATCCGTTGGTTTTGGCATCAGATATACTTGCACTCATCTCGTTTTCGGCAAGAACCATATACGTATGCTGTTAAGAAGTTACCAATTACCAGGCTTGCACATTCAGCATTAAATGCCAAAATTTTGGACAGACAACAATTTTCAATAAATACCTAGGTATTCAAGTAGCTGCACAGCAAGTGTCATAGACAAAACCTTCTCTTCTATCTTTCATTGGCTACAATGTCTCATTTTCTGTAAACTCATTTTCTTTTTCTTCTGTAAGTAATAACATTTACATGATTTTTCTTATCAACAAAATAAAATGACATTGTTTTGTATTTATATCCTAATAATAATCAGTTTATTATTATTTTATCAGGTGGTAGAATTTTTTAAAACTTTATATTTCTTCAAATGCCCTAATAAATATCAGGTTATCTTCAAGGGGTCAAACGTCTTATTACTCAACACTAAGCAATGTTCTTTGACATAAACACTGATATGTCCAAGTAAATGAAAAACTTGCGGAGTGTACGTGTTAAGGCAGAAAGAAACAACTTAACCAGCAAGAATTGGTTGTCTGCATGCACAAAGAATGGCAAAAAAATACACAAGTATAACCTTACCTTTATGCAATTGAAATCTTCAGTTAGTTCACTATGAAAGATATACTGTGTTTTATCATCTATGAATACATAAAGTAGAAGCTAGTAGGGACCAAGGGAAACAATCTCATGGACAATGTTTAATTTAAAGCAGCTAACAGAGGTTTAATCGCGTCATCGATCTTGCGGGTTATTTGTGAGCACATAACAAAGGAATAAACAGAGGGAATATGTGCATCTGGCACAGAAGGATATCAATGTTTAAGTTTAACAGGGTCGGCTTTTGATCGAGAGAAAATCTTATACCAATAAAAAAGGAGTTGTAGTATTATGCATGTTTAATATTATCCTTAAATCGATTGAAAGCTACAAGAAATTATCATCTGTTGCCGAGTATAAAATAGTTATAGCAACAGGGACTCAACATATGGAAATCATTACTTCAGATTAAGAAATAAAAATATATTTCGTAATAAGAGTGAAGGTAAGCGACCTTTTTATTTGATCCATTTATGTTGGTAATAAGACAACTCAACAGTGAAGTGTTTCATCATGCAATAAGTGAGTGGTGATAATGTTTCTAGTTTCAAAAGTTTCAAAATGATTTCTATTACATCTCATGACACGTTATCACCTGAAACATTACTGCTTAAATAGGATCTTAAGTCACCTCAAAGATGCACATATATGTCAAGAAAATCATATCTTAAGTTTGTATCAAAGATACTGTTTGTTTATGTGACAAGACGTATTATGAAGCTGTCACGTCTATGGACAAGGAAAGGATCTAAAAGTAAAATGTATTTTGACTGACAAAAATGTAAAGTAGTGTCAAAAAAGATATATCTACTCATGTGTTGGATCACCTTTTGGACATTTATAAGAATATCAATGGTAAAATCATAATTGAATTGACTGTTTAGTTTGTATAAAAACTATTGTTTTGTCTTCCTTTTAATGATCTTATGAACATCGGTTTAAAGCATGTATCATCTTAAATTTGTACTGTTTGTCAAGGTTGAAGTGACTCCAATGAAGACGTTTTCTTTAGTGATGCTCTGGTGTTTCTCCCATTCTTTTTCGACAGATGATTTGTAATGCAAATTCGTTTCATAGGGGACAGTTTCAATGTAAACATATTTACATTTGCGTAATACATCATCTGTCACTTGAAATAAATTGAGATTAAGTCATTTAAGCTTAGAAATGCCAGGGGGAATATTTGTCTATCGCGGTGTTGACATGTAATTCACGGAGATTCTTCCATACCAACCAATGCTTGATTTTGGGTAAAACCAACAATTACCCATTGTGAGAAACACGTATCACGATGTTCAACGATATATTTCCAACTAAAAAAATGTTAACATTTTCGTTGGACCTATTCCAGATACAGTTGCACGGCTATTGCCATAAGGACGATAATAAAATGAAGATAAGTTAAATTTGAGTTCGTTATTCTTTATAGATTCAAATTATTTTCATTTTCTATTCTTTTTTAATGTGTTTAAATGGGTAATTTCAAAAGCCTCAAGGTGTTGATGTCTGTTGGTATCGTCATGATAATGTAACATGTCAAAATACGTATAGAAACAAACATCCAAATTTGATATAAGGTTAATAATGAATACCCCGAAGTAACAACATGTTATGCTCAGCCTGCAACATATACATAAAGCACAGTATACGGTAATTTTTGGATAATAAGTAACTGCATGGACAAAAGGAGGTCATCCTTTTCACAAGGGCTTCAGTTTGCATTAATAAATTCTTTAAAATTATTGTAAAAACATCATGAGTTGAAGTCGTTTGCAAAATCGAATACACAATGGTCGCGATTTGATACATATGGTCTCATATGCCAGTCAAGGTTATCAATTTCAGGGCATCACTTTCTGTATGAAATGTCGAGAACATCAAAAGTCACAAGAGTACAGCTGTAAAATAGTGCGCTAGTGGCAGACTTTATGTAAAGGGCCTGTCATTCTGCTGTAGACAGGTTTGGTCAGAATTGTACTCACAGACGCAGGCAATCAACTCGACATATTACACGCCGTCTACGAAGAGCCAGGGTTCTGTAAGTACAATACATCTCAGCTTTTGTATATGACTATACAGTTGCTGAAAAGAAGGCTTAATTATCTATTTACATGTTAGATTCTAACATTCAAGACAAAATGATTTTTGAATTGAAATTTCAAAGTTCTATCTTTTGTTTTTCTTCTCATAATGATCATCATATGTTATTCACATTCAAGGATCTACCATTTTTGTAATTTCTGGCAATCCTTTCCTATGTACTATCTGTATTGAGTTTATGAAAATACTTACAATATAGCACTATTTTAAAATCTTGACCGGAAGGTCTAACTTTTGCAATCAGCAAGGTCGTATGAAGTTTAGCATTAAGGAGAGTTAAGTTTAAGTATACCCTTGGTTATGAAATAGACATAAATTCTTTTGTAGAACTGACAAACAAATGCAACAATGAATTTTTAGACTTTTATGTGCAGGTATGGGAGTCAACGAATCATCGTCTGGTATTTGATTATAGATCAAGTCCCATCAAAGCATATTTCTATGGAAACGGTGTTACCACGTTTATCTTCTAGAAATGACATAATAGGCACCACTATAACTCTTCACTCACTCTATTTTCTTTTGTCATTGTAATTATTAAAAAGGTTTCTGAGAAAGACATTCAGGCACACAGACAAATTTACAGGCAAGAATATGAGAAAATGGAAGGAGTGAAATATGGCCTCTAAACCTCAACAAAGAGTTTGGTCAAACCAAGACTCATTGCTTGAACTTGGGTGATGTAACAGGAATTTAAAACTCAAAAATCAAAGGAGGAATATTAAATCCTCTCCCAGGAGTGTTTTGTTCAGTTTAACATCATCAAAACGGGGACTGAAATCAGGTCATTCTTGTTACAAATATCACAATACATTTTAATGAATATACTATACAAAAAAAGAAACGCAAAGCTGGATATTTCAAGGTGAGATCACAGTCAATTTTGAATTGACACTGTCTTTTAGTAAATGCGTATAACAAACTAAAACTTTCTCATGGCGATAACAGGATCATTGCACTTTATGATATCATACACACTATAAGACTTTAACTTCCTTTAGCTAATCAGAGGTCACTTGAATGTCATTGTCTTGTGTTTTACCACCACCTGAACGCTTAACAATTTTCAAACGCCTTGGCACAGTCTGTATAAGTCGCCATATTGGTGCTTGGATTATGGTCTCCAACTTGTCCTACAATAACTGAACCAGTTTTGAAAGCATTTGACGTAAACGTTAACGCTGCCAGAGACGTCAATCCAGTTCATCCCAAAAGTGTTCAGTCAGGTTAAGATCCTGATTACGTAGGTGATAGGGGAACCCATTGATGTTGTTACATGTCAGAATTGATCTTGTGACACCAACAGTATGTGCTATTTCGATGTAGTGGACAACATTACGGCGCTACGTCATTTGCTGGAAGCACGTGTCGTTGGATGATAGTGTGTTATAAACGTAAGCCCATTAGACTGCCTTGAAAATGAATGAAACCAGAAAGAAATGTGTCGCATATGACCGCCCACATTATCAGGTTACCGTTTCAAAATCTAGCGACTTGACTTTGGCAGAGCAGAGCATATATTTCATTTGTACACGTCTGTATACCAAATTCTTTTTCATCTCCTCTTTGCAAAAGAAATCCTGATGCATCGCTAAGACTTACACATTTCCCATATCTTAGGTCCCAGACCTGAACGTTGTTACAGCACAGAACACGTTGCGCGCGATTATGACATCATAACATATTGCCAAAGTAGCTTCCACGGACTCTCAATCTGATCTGTTGCAAACGATTCCGTACTGTTTGTGGCGACATTCTGTGTAGTATCGGCACCCTGGCAGCTGTGTACACAGCATTGACAATACAATAACATGAGTGAAGGAACCAAATCTAGCGATCATGCCCCTCTGTGATGACCCAAGGTGTGAAGAACGTGGACAATCATCGGTGGAACCAAATTGTTTGAAGCGTGTTTATGCACTTTTAGACGTTATGACCCCTGGCAAGGAATGTTTGCGACTCTCAAGTCTTAATTCTGCCAATGGCGGTGATTCGAGTTGCAGTGCCAAAACGTGGATTTTTCATTTACTATTCATATGGTAAAGCTCCTATTGCAATTCGTGATCGGTGAAAGCCCTTTGTGGAGAATGTGAATACACGTATGTTTCCAATAATTTTAACTTTCAAAGTGCTTTTGGTTCCGTTTTGGAGATGTTTTTTTCATTTTGGTCAAAAACGCGTTCAAATTCACAATTTTGAAATCAGTGACAGATTCAAACATTCAACATTGTCATAATCAAAAAGATTCTACAACCATATGTGTTTCAAAGTTGTTATTGACATATTTCGTTTTGAAAACTCATATATCCGGAAAACATTCACCTATGCATTTCTTTTGTTGTATAGTATATATCAAACCCAATCCCCCTCCCCCCAACAAGTAAAACCAACAAACGTGACGTCTCCTTTCGTAATATGTCTTGCTTTTGAACTTTAACTTTGATTACAACAAGGCGCCTGTTGATTGAAAGGAAAATGTCTTCATTAACCTGACCTTGTTCCTGTTTTTAACCCTCCGTGTTTATTACCCCTCAATTTTTTTTAGAGATGCGTGAATACTATCCGTTAATGTTCAATTTTCAATCCAGTTATTCTGTCAGTCATATCACTTTCTACATAAGGATGTTTCCCCCCTTAAATAGTGACATTGCCATTTATTAAAAATATGCATCATCCATTAATCATCAATTTGTTTTTTGTTCAGTTTAACATCATTAACATGTCTATGTGAGATGAACGTGGTTTCTCAAATCCCCGTAAGCATATTTAAGTTCTGCTTGAATTATTCACCTGAAACAAATGTAAGACTTGTATAAATACTATCCGTTAATGTTTAATTTTCAATCCAGTTCTTCTGTCAGTCATATCACTTTACATGAGGATGTTTTTCTCTTAAAGGGGCAGTAGCACGTTTTTAGGGGGAATATAAGGTGATGTCAGGAAAATGAAAATTAATGGTTTCAATTGAAAGACAATGTATTTAAACTAAATGGAGAAGTAATAATTCAGATATATAATGTAAAGGTTAGCCATGCGATTCCTTTTTCTTACATAAAATGAATTAAAGGTGTTCACACAAAATGGCCGCCAATGGATTTTAGGTGAATCTTCATACTTTTTCCTCTGACTATGGATGATTGGCGTGTGTAATTAGATTTTTGACACTGTCAAAATAATACATTAAGCATTTCCTTACAATTATCAGTGAAAAATATAAAATATAAAACTATCAAAAAACGTGCTACTGCCCCTTTAAATGTTTATAGTGACATTGCCATGAAATAATAGATAGTCAATAGACAAATAATAATGAATGTTAACTAAGATTTTACTGTTCAAATCACATTATGATCCTTCAAAATAACTATATTACAATATTAAAATTCATAGCTTTCAATATCTCGAATATAATCAATTAGTTTTATGAATACTTAATGTCCCTCATACATGTATAAAGTTTTGAGCAGTTGTGAGATTTTACCATCTAGCGAATATTGTATTCTTTTGTCATGCCAGAGAAGCAATTACATTTCCTTCGCATGGGTTCTATATAGTTTGACGTCAATATGAAGGAAATCTTTAAATAGATGAATACATAATGAAATCATCGATTATCACATATGACTGTCATGAACGCTGACCTAAATCAAGTCAAATTAAATCTAAGACTTCATTGCTGATTAAGCAGCTGTAAGAGCCTATAAATGAGAGTTGGATGATCGTGTGTTGCAATGGAAAGACTCAATTGTAAAAAGTGATTCGAAAATGGTGCAAAAAATTCTCATGACGGCGAGGAAATTGGTTTTCTGTTCAGTTGGGGTTGCATGGTGTAAAATTAAGGATTTCTGTTAGTTGTTGTGTCCTTTTTTCCTTTTTTTACAGTTTCTTGTGTATACACAAAACAAGAGTCATCAGAAGATGACATATCCCACCGGTTCCACATGATCGTAAGATGTAAACCTTTGAAAGATAATTGTAAATTTTTTAAGCAAGGTTCATAATAGTATAAGATAATATATATGAAACGAAACCTTTCATGAACAGTGTCCAAGTAAGAGCCGTTTCCATGGAAATAATAAAAAATAAAATTTTCAGAAATGTGAAAATATCAAAAGGCACCACTTCAGTAGGTGGGCAATACACATGTAAAGTTTAAGAAAGATATGTGGACTGGTTTTATATATATGAAACGAAACCTTTCATGAACAGAGTCCAAATAAGAGCCGTTTCCATGGAAATAATAAAAAATAAAATTTTCAGAAATATTAAAATATCAAAAAGCACCACTTCAGTAGGTGGGCAATACACATGTTAAGTTTAAGAAAGATATGTGGACCGGTTTTTGAGTTCTGCTCCGGAAACGAAACCTTTTATGAACAGAGTCCAAATAAGAGCCGTTTCCATGGAAATAATAAAAAATGAAATTTTCAGAAATTTGAAAATATCAAAAGGCTGAAGTGGTGGGCAATACACATGTCAAGTTCATGTGGACCGGTTTTTGAGTTCTGCTCCGGAAACGAAACCTTTCATGAACAGAGTCCATATAAGAGCCGTTTCCATGGAAATAATAAAAAAAATTTTTTTCAAAAATGTGAAAATATCAAAAGGCACCACTTCAGTAGGTGGGCAATACACATGTAAAGTTTCAGAAAGATATGTGGACCGGTTTTTGAGTTCTGCTCCGGAAACGAAATGATTACGGACGGACAAACGGACAGGGTGATGACTATATCCAACGTTATTACATACCGGTGGGATAAAAATGACATAATATAGTATACCTTGTTATGTTTTGTTCATGTATGTGATGATGTTTTGCAATATTTACGTACAATGAATATCTATCCTTGTAATGGGAAGACATACATGTATTTGTACTCCTCCTTTTCCCCTTATCTCATGACGTTGTAAAAAGCTTTTTTTAAAAACATGAATCATTGAAGTGGAATTTTTTTAAAACGCACAAGCTCGTGGAAAGCTTTCTATATAAAAAATACTCGACGGTCACCAAAAAGGGGTTTGTTATATGCAATGACACTTTTGCAGAGGGTACTGTACTTTGGACGTCGAAATAAGTATTTATATAACATGTAAATATGATATCAAGCTTTGGACAAAAGATTTTTCTGCCGAGTGATTTTTTTTCTCAATGTTCATCATTATTTATGTAGGATTTACACCACTTCTCAGTTACCTCATTTGCATTTGATGAGTATTGACGAGTACCTAAATCTGACAAAAAGAAACAAAATCTAGTCATGCGCGAGAAGGACAGCTTTCAGGCTTATTAAAGGAATTGTAAATGTGAGATGGGAATACTTGATTCGCTTTCATGCCAACATGCCGGGATGCAGTTTTGGTCGTTTTGATAAATTGTCTCCTTTTTAATGAATTTTGGTCGATTTCCTCAAAACATATTGCAAAATAGAATACAGAAAAAATATTTTTAATATTATTGCAGTTTGCAGTTATCTCACATTGTACATTCATCAACAAATAAAACTTATTGAAAATATAAAATACCCTCCTTAAGCCATACCAAAGTTTGAAAATTTCTTCGAAAGTAGAAGGCATATATTTTTCCAATTACCATGTTTATCTCATCAAACACGATTTGAGACTTGATATTTGAAAAGTGACTATTAAGGGTGGTGACAAAATATCATAGACTATCGTTGACTAACATTGGTTAATAGGAGTGAGAAGATATTTATATATTTTAGGTTTTCTTCGAATAATAGTTATTTGTTTGAAAAGTATGAAATAACATATACTTATCTAAAAATCGTCCATTATTGCATGACATGATTTTAAAAATTGTTCTTTGTGATATGATGGTGCTGTTGTTTCTGTCCAATTGAAAAAGAATATGAATGTCATCAAGTTCTAGTATTACAATGGCATAGTTCAGTATCAAGTATAATTCATGTAAATGAAGTCATCATGTTCCCTTATTTTGGTTCCTATTAACTAGTGGAAATCAATATCAAAGGGTTCTTGAGAGTCAGTCAATTTCCACAAGAAACTGCATTATGATCTTCCGCTTACCTTGCATAATCAATGCTCGTGATTCTATTCCGACAGATGTTATTCAGCTTCAGCTTTACGATGTTAACGAGTTGTTATGTGCTATCTCTCACCTAGAAAATGTGTTGATTGGATATTTCATTATGAAACTGCTGGTTGTAACCGGTTGACATATTGAATAAATAGAAATAATCAAATATGTGTTAATAAATTAAATAAAGCAATAGGAATTGAACTGATTAAATAATTTTGACAATCGAGGATTATGAAATTTAATCCAAGTAAAGTTACACATCACAATTAGTGTTTGACAAATCATTTTTGTTAATTAGAACGATTGAGACCTCTATATGAATGCCCTTGCTTAGTAACATGTCATCAAAATTGTACAAGGCAAAACAACTAACACGTTGCAACGTATTCTATGTAAAGGAAATCAATTGAAAACTTTCTCCCCAAAAATAATGTTTTCAAAGTGTACGTTTTACATCACGAGTAATACATATCTTTCATACTTGCATATGGTCACATGGTAGACATGCTTTATTTAACAAATAAAAGTCTTACATTTTACCTTTATGCTTGTGACCTGAATGTTTTCATCAATGACTGATGGAACTTTAACAGGCGTTAGAACGAAGGCTCGAAGTAAAGCAATGTAATATTGTTAGAGGTGTGCGATCGATCCTAGGTGAGCCAGTCCCTGTGAGTGTTTCACATCTTTCAAGGTGCCACTATCACGTGGTTTCTGTCACAAGTTTCCAATTATTCAAAAGGCATTAACAAATCAAGACAAAGATCAAAGACACTAAGAGACAGTGTCTCGCAATAATGACAGCGATCAGAAATTTAGGACAGATTCAATTAATAGGCGTCTCAAGATCAGATGTAGTGCGTAGTCATCAGATAAAAGATCACTAATGCAACCATATGCTTACGTATTCTTCAAACATGCTTGTTTCATCAAACGTTTACTGACTAGTATAATATATTCTCATTAAAGGGAAAGAGTGAATTGATCCAGGTGCGTTCTTTAAAGAGACAATAGCACGTTATTAGGAGGAATATTAGGTTATGTCAGGAAAATGAAAATTAATGGTTCCAATTGAAAGACAATGCATTTAAACTAAATGGAGCAGTAATAATTCAAATATATAATGTAGCGTTTAGCCATGCGTTTCCTTTTTCTTGCAGAAAATGAATTAAAGAGGTTCACACAAAATGGCCGCCCATCTATTGTAGGTAAATTTTCTACCTCTGACTATGGATAATAGGTTTGTGTTTGGACATTTTTGACATTGTCAAAATGATACATTTAGCATTATCATACAATTATCAGTGAAACTTTTAAAATATAAATTATCCAAAAAAAACGTGCTACTGCCCCTTTACGTTTGTTCACATGTTAGTTTATGTAATTATAAGTGCAAATATCATGTAAAAATAGTTTCGTACCCCTACACAGAGAATGAATAGTTCCCATTCTATTAACAACTTTGTATCGTTTGTATAAGAATAAATGAATCAGCTCTCAAACATCTTCCCTTTCCACAAAGCAAAAGGCTTTCACGATTAAAGCAGAAGCTAGTTACTCAAAACACAATAATCAAGAATAAGAGATTATGGCAGTTTAAGAACTAAAAGGATATTATGCATGGAGATGATGCTAACATGTGCTTTGAAAGCAAAAATGAATAAACAGCAATTCATTAAAAAAACATACTGTATTTAGAGGTTGTATCTGGACATAACTTGTCTACATGTCGTGGGCGTTCAAAACCTTGTTTTTTGTTGAAGCGTTCATATAGCTCGGTGTCATACCTGATCCTTATGTCGTTGTCACATGAAATCTTGGTGTAAATTGCGTATATGTTGCTATGGTGATTGAAAAAAGTTGTCTATGACTAGCAAGAGGTGATATTACCAGATAGACATCAAAGTTACAAACATAGCAATGCGTAGAAAATCGTCAATCTCTCATAAACTCACGGGCAAAAGAAACGCTGGTAACATAAATGTCAGGATATTTTATTCCATGTAAGATAAATGTGAATGAAGCAGAGTGGCAAACTTTCCTTAGAAGTAAACTCAACTATGTTTGCCTTGTTTGAATCATTTTGTGTTGATGTTTTTGCATGGCGCCTTAGAAAACGCGTGTCAAAAAAATCATCAATTTGCTATCTCCTTGAAAAAGCGGGATTGGAGAGCCAAATTGGTCATTTTTTGCATATTTATAGATGTTATAACGCGAAGACATATCAATGCAGAAAAGCCAAAGTGGATGTTTTTCATTAACAGTATCTCAAATAAACTTCTGATATACATTTCCGAAATTCAAACTTAATTTCAAAATAATTATTAACAAAACAGCACCTGAAAACAGCAATGTTAGCACCCCAACAGTGTTTAGACAACCACAGTACAAAACGCTCCATGCCATCATGGTTAAAATTATGAACAATAATTCTCCAAATACTTTTTTTATCAAACACATTCGAAATCGAATTTACATGGCATACATAATTTGTTTATCCTTCGTTTGAAAATACCCAGCGTTTATTTTGCCCATGAGTTTATTAGATTAACTGGGAATATCATTTTTTAACATTGTTGGACTTATTTGTTCTACATTCGCCTGCCTTAGTTGTTTAGATCGTTTTACAATGTGTTTGTCAACTCAAACTCAAATATCAGATTTTGACACCATGATGACGTTCTTGTTGTTCTTTGTATACTTTGACCAAGATTAAAACTTTTGTCGCTTTTGGGGATACAATTACCATGAATATACAATTTCCACTCATTCAAGTGCTACATACGTTTTCCTTGGTTAAGTTCTTAGTTGTTAGTTGTTAGTCTACAGAGGAGAAGGGAATCCAGCTGAAACAATTGATAGCTGATAGCTTCATATTACGTTTGGTGTGATTAGTACGTCAATTAACTTAGTCTTGGCCAGGACAAAACATAGTATCCTTCGTTCATTTGAATCTAGTAACATCAACATTTTCTAGATATTCGCATGTTGAAGGATATCACGAGTGGAGCGTAAATAAGCTGCAAACACATCTATTTATACTCATTCATTATTTTAAGTCTCTTTCCTTATTGACATGATCACACCAGATTTGTTTCAATTTGAACTTCGTTAAGTACTTGTAATAAAGCTTAAAGTTTAATTTTCAATATGAATCCAATCTATTAAATGTGTTTACCGTCTAAAAAGATATTACTGCTCATGTTATTCAAAACTGGAGCCATTGGCTCTGTAGCTCATCAGGCTTAATAATCAATTATGCTGTAGAGTGTGGCCAATGTGATTCCCCCTTTGTAGAGGCCACAGGGTCACAAATCATAAATTAAGTATATGTATACGCGACAAGTTTCAGTTTTCTAGGCCTTATGCTTCTGAAGAAAAAGATGAAAATAGGTTTTTAGGGCGTGGCCCCTCTGGCCCTAATCAGGGGTCACAGGGCCACTGAAGCTACAATTTATAATCCTCATTAGTCAAGGAGTCTGTACACAAAGTTTCAGCTTTCTAGGCCTTATGCTTCTGGAGAAGGAAGATGAAAATAGGTTTTTAGGGCGTGGCCTCTGTGGCCCTTATTAGGAGTCACAGGACCACTAAAGCTACAATTTATAATCCTCACTTGTCAAGGAGTTTGTACACAAAGTTTCAGCTTTCTAGGCCTTATGCTGCTGGAGAAGAAGATGAAAATAGGGTTTAAGGGCGTGGTCTGTGGCCCTTATTAGGGATCACAGGGCCACCTAAGCTACAATTTATAATCCTCACTAGTCAGGGAGTCTGTACACAAAGTTTCAGCTTTCCAGGCCTTACGGTTCGAAAGTCGCAATTCCACAAAGTTTACGGACGGACGGACGGACGGATGGACGGATGGACGGACTGACGGACGGACGCCGGACAACATGCCATGCCATAAGCCCATCGGGCCTTACAGGCCAGATGAGCTAAAAAAGGTAAATAAAAAATTGTGTAAAATCATGCGGTAACAGATATTATCCAATTCATTCTTACTTTGTTCCCTTTGGCCAAAAAACTAACAACCAGTTTTTTAGTACGTCTCCGACTATGTCCGTTACACCAATAGCATATTGATAAAAATATGTCTTATACTTTGAAACTTTAGCAATCTGTTTCATTTTCTGTGGTACATCGTGAAATTTAACGGCTATATAGAAGTTGAAGCAATTTTTTCATTATCACCAACAACAATAATCTTTAACAGAAAACAGAACCATGGCAAAATGTTTTTAGAGGAAATATGAAATGTATGGAACCATAAAGCATCAAGCAGTTTAAACTTAACACCCAACGATGTAAGTAGTTTTCTAACAGTTTTGACAAGTAATTCTTTTTCAGCTGTCCCGTAATCGTCTTAATCAGTACAGATGGTAAAGTACATTGTTATATATGTTATTAAAGTCAACAAGTTAAACGCTATGGCTTAAAGTTTCCTATTGAGCAGGGCTGCAACATAGATTTTGCCCAAGAATCCTTGTTAAACAAATTTGTTTTGAGGTCAATTGTAAAATCAAAGACTACAAACGATGATCGCGTACATCAGTACAATGTTTGTAACAGTAAATGTTGTTCACTTAGGTATAGGACTCCACTTCCATCTTGCATTATCGAGTGTAGGTCAAATCATGTTCAAGACTAATGTAACAAGATGCACATCGATACGAGGAATTTTGATAAAGGAAACAGCAAATAATTCTGGTTTTGGCAGATAATTGTCTCCAGTGAGCTAGTACTGATTTGTAGTAGTAGCCCATTACCATTGATATGCTTATCACTCTGACTAGACATATTATGAAGCTGTCATTTCCATGCACAACCCGGGTTCTGCTAGTCACGTTTCAATTCTAGCTTTAATATAGGTATTTACACAAAACCTCATTTTGATTCATGCACCAATTGTAAAGTAGTATAAATGGAATGTCAAACTAATAACAAGTGTTAAATTTGTCCTATAATAAAAAAAGTTGACGTGCGTCCCTTGTGGGATTCTAACTACGTAATTTGCTTCGGTCATCGTGAACATGCACCATAAAGACGAACTGTTCCACTATCAAAAGTTAAGGAAAAGTTGAAGCGTTATCTGTCATATAGATAAATTCAGATTTTATTTAAACATATTTTATTCTCATAAGTTGTCCAACTTATTAAACTCTCTCCATAGTATTTACAGTTAATCTAATGATCGAGGCCATCAAATCGTCTTGTTACTAAAATATATACATGTGCATGTTTAAATATGTATTCTTAATTCAGATATCGTGAGATATCATTTTTCCTTTGACTTGCATGTATTTTCAACAATATGCACAGGTGTTTGGGCAAATGTCTGTTTCTATCAATAATTACAGTGAGTGTATAAATTATCAGAAGATCAAAGATTTTCTTAGAAAATAACAATCATAACCATATTTTGGCCTTTTATTTCAAGACCAACCAATATTTAGCATCACTATTTGCAGCCATTTAGAAATTCCATTTTAACATCTCTGAAATTGTTGATGTTATTTCTTAAGCAAATGAATAAAAGAAACTTTTTGGATTACAAAAATAAATAAATCAATTTTCACTTTCTTGCATTCAAACACACCCTTCCCGAGTGATTTCCTTTCACTTTCGCTTTCAGTTTTAAAATCGTGCGTTAAGTGTTGGAAAGAGGAATCTAACTGGTTTTTATTTCAATAAAAAGTTCATTAAGTGATGGTGACAATGCTTGTATAACATCTTGTCATTCGTGTCTGAAAATAATGCAACAGGACAAGTTGCACAATTAGGGATTTAAGTGCTTTTAACTTGTTACATGCTGCTTTGCTAGAGTTTGCAAATTTACGAACCTGGATAAGAAATTTGGTTGAGTTAAACATACATAGGAACTTAGATAAAATCAATATGTCCAGTTAGCATGATTATAATATGCGAGAGGTATGTTATTATTATATATATTTCCAAATGAAATGGGGATAATTGATAATTGATATTGAATGTGTTGAACTAGTTTTTGATAGCTTTGCCCATTTACATTAATCTACACTTGCACAGCGACACAGCCATAGAGTTTCAGAATTTTCTGAAATTTCGTTTGACTAATATCTCTGATATACACTAAACCGAATGAAGTTAATGTTTTATTTAGATATTTTAAGCTTCTCATAAAACGTCCAACCAATGAGACAGTATGTACGGGGGGATAGGGAGTTTTACCAAAAATAGGAACAATAACCCATGGGTATCTTTTTTTCTGTGGAACCGTTCTGTTGCATCAAGACAAAGTATCGAGAGCTGCAGGCTGCAGATATAGTCAAAACTAGTCTTTAAAAGCTTTTTGCATGTTTTATGTCATGACTGATTTCAGTTATGCCTTGATTTAGTTGTAATAGTCATGTAATTTTTTCCATATGAAACTAACGGTGTATTGTGAAATAAGTTCCCATAATATATACTCCTCACAAAAAATTAGGCAACATATGAAATTTTGAACATTTGCATCTTGTCTAATTAGCATGTTCATTGTTTGGTGTTATGTTCTAGATCTGATCAATGAACATATTTCAGGTTAAGTGTCCCTAAATTTATTATGTCTACATTATTTCTCAATGAATGTCTACCTAGAATCTAGGAATGTGCACATATTTTTCTGAACAAATATTCTTCATGCTTATCTGTTTGTGAGGAGTATATTTCACGACATTTAAAGAATCGAGTTTTAATTATCAGTCTATGTATTGCTTCAGTTTCCCACAACACAGTGTAATCATTTAGCGTACACTTCATCTGATATATGTTTCCAATCAATTTCTGTGCTTCACTCTGTCTTGTCTTGTCAATAACCTTTGCCGTTCATATTTGGAATAAGTGCAAAATTTGCCGTCAAATTACGATATTGACACATCCCAAAGCAGACCTTTATCCCTAAGATGTTTCCTTTATCAAATTGTGTCTTCCTGAAAGCTGATTTGTAAGGAGTCCATTCAGTTTTGCTAACTGTTCTTTCATCTGACTTATTTCATTCCCATGACTAAATGAACTGGGCTTTTCCTCACCATCACCTTTCTAAACTTTACCAACATTGGAATTATGCCTTGTCTATTACAACCTTTATGTTTCTTTAGTGAACAAACTGTATTGACCAGTCCAGAATCAAAACTGAAAAAAGTACAACATCTTCCTATAAAGCAAACAGTACCTTCTCTAAACAGAGAGAGTACATCTTTCTAACGCTCCTAGTAACTTCTTAGTCTTGAACATGTTTGAATGGCTTTGGTAACACATTTTTACCTCTTCGTCACTGTAAGCCTTAAACTTCCCTGCATCAATCTGTTGAATAAGTACAATTCTTATCTTCAGATCTTTTCTCCATGCTGCAAGCTTATCTTTGGACTAGCATTCCTGGTCTGTTGTGGTTTCTCTTAATCACGGGGCTACCCTTATTTTGCAACAGTGCTGGGTCCTAATATCCTTTACTTAATTATCTTCATTATTCAACAGTCCATTCGTCAAGCGTCCATCCTTGTGAGATGTTTGACTTCATCGAAACCTGACCTTCTCAGCAGTCACTTCTTCCTTAAGATGATGATCATTCACTCCCGACAGGGGTACATCATTAAGTGTTGATCCGAGGGATATTGATTTACTTTGTAACACTGAACAAACAAAAATCAATGTTTTTCTACTTGTTGAAGATACTTCATTGTGGTTCACCCTGTAACTTACAATAATATTAACATCGTTAGGGCTTAAACGATTGATTTTTTTAAGAGTATACGTGGTTAAAGATTAAAATAATCTAATAAATTTTGACAAGTCTTCCCTTTCAGAAATATCGATACCAGGCCCTTCGTTTTTTGTTCAAAAACTTTGTCTTTAAAACATCTCTATATATTGAAATTTTAAAATCAGAAAGTACTTTACCCAGTTGAAATTTAATCTTAATATACTCACTTAACATATATTAAATAAAATATCTTGGTTTCATTTCCTTTGATCTTGGTGTAGCTGTAATGCAAGTCATGATCTGAACAAATTGAGAAGAATTTAAGATAAAACTCACATTTGTCCAATCCAGGTCCAATCAACTTACATTCTTTTATGACGAACATAATGAAGTTATCTTTATGAATATTTTATTATTCACAACCCGTTTATCATAATGATTATATCTGTTCGTGTTCCAATAAAGCTTGTTTCAGACACATCAACAACAGGATATACTTTATTTACTTAAATGTTTATAGAGACCTTGCCATTTACTAGCAATATACATTAGGTATATTAATTTGTGCCGAGAAAACTCCTTATAATGGACACAGAAACGTGAAATTGCCCCTTTCATTTCCGTTTGATTAGACTATAAAAGACGAAAAAACTACTTGAAATTATATACTTTTGATGTTTTATACTATAAAGAAAAAATGGTTTATGAGCTGGCATTAGAAAATGAATGTTTTCTCAGAGGTAAAGATCCATTTAAATACTATCACGACGGTCAATAATCATAACAACTTGTAGTTTAATAGTGACTATAAGAGCTGTGACGCATTTACTCATTTCCTATCCTTGACAACAGAATATGGTTTTACTTAGATACTGAGAGTGACAGAAATGCATAATGTTGTCATTGCATTCTTGTTTTGGTTAGGGAATTGTGTTAGGATTGTTTGCTCAACTGGGAATTTTTTTTTAGCAATCTTGCTCACTGCTGAAACATGCGTGCGTGCAGTGTAGAACACCTGTCTTCCGATTCTGACATCGTGGCCCATGACACTAGCACTTCATTCGTGAAAACATTAACTTGTGCCCTTTTCTTAAAAATGTCAAATATCCTTTATGCAATATTTGAAATTGAACTTTCAGGAAAGAAATTGTCAACAGATACACGTACGTCAATTTCAAATACCAAATGTCCAATGATTAACTGTATAAAATGCAAACCTTCCTTTAAACACGTACACGCTAAAATGATGAACAATTAAGGTTGACACAAATTTGTTTGCTTCAATCTATTTCCTAAACATGAAAAGACTTCGGTTTTGTCAGTTATTGCAGCGGATTATTTGACATATTACATATATGGCAAAAGATAACATTGTATATAATATTTTGTAAATTATTTTATTTCATTTTGTCAGTTTTATAGTAATCGTCTTTTCTACGTATTTCAATCATATTGAACTTCATGTCATTAGAGTTTGCACACTAGTGAATATCGATATTTTCCATGCCATGATGCATTTACATTTCCTCATACAGTGGTTCTTAATGGTTTGACGTCAATATGAAGGAAATCTAGAAATAGATGAGTAAAATGAAAGCATCGATTATCATATATAGCTGCAGAATGTACACTGACCTACTTCAACCAAAATTAATTTAGGACTGATTCTGATGAAGCATCTGCAGGATCTGTTTATGTTATTGTGTTTGCAATGTTCCTATTGTGAAATGTTTTTTGGAAAATATTCTTTTTTCTCTGCATTGAATTTCTGTTCAGTTTTCATTCATAGCATAGATTGATGTTTACAGTTTTTTCGTGTTCACTACCTTGTTATGTTATTTTCATGCAACAACCGACTTAACGCACTTATTAATATTCAATTTTTACTCTTTAATGGAAAGGTAAAACTTTTGTACCTATCCTTCAATATTATGGTTTGTTGTTCAGTAAAGCAATAACGTGTACACTTTAAAATTTTATGATATATTGTTTGTGGTTTTTTTGGTAATAGTTTTGACCGAATGTTGTATTGTTTGTATTTGTTTCAGTGTACATTTAATCCGTGGTAACTATCTCAATGCATGTTTTAACTAGTACATTTTCTATAAACGTAATGCAACAACACTTGAATCACTTTAACTAATAACGACGATTTTAGGAAAGGTAATTATCTATACATCTTTTGTGTGAATTTCTAAGGGTCATTAGCCTCTCCAGTGTGTCACTAAGTCTTGATTCACTGAAAAAGAAACCAATGTAAACTTGACAAGATCGCATATGCCAAAGAAGGTACCTTCAAATATTTGATCGACGTAGTGGAGTATAAGATAACGTTCAAAAGGTTTTCACATCACTTACACTCACAAAACATGACATATTTGGTATCTCACACTGGTTGATCATCAAAACTAATCATACCAAACATTTAAATATTTTAACAGTTAGAGATTGCTATCCAGGAAATGTTGTTGTTCTTTTGAATACTATGACAAACTTCACGTGAATCAATTTTCCCTTGACAAATACCATGTGGGTCTCAACGAGCGCTGTATGAGAGTACATATTTGAAGATCCTGGAGTTTTTCACCCACTAGGTCAAGTACTTTAACTTACGAAAGTATTAAATGTGATTCATGTGAATGAAGTAACAAATTGTCCTTGCTTTGGAGGCTTTTCACTGGTTGATATTGATATCAAGGGGTTTTAAGAGTCGGTTGTAATCAATTTCCACAAGAACTGCTACATATCTCCACTTATGCTATATCTTGCGGATTGACATCTGTCATTTAGCTTCAGGTGTTTAATGCATGTTTTCTTGTAATGCCCATATTTAATATACATAAATTGTGCAAAATGGAATAAGAAATAGGATACAAAATATGTTTATAACTTGCGATTTGTAGATGTAGAGCTCCCTGACTACACACTTACTCTACCTATTGGTACAACACCGTATCCTGAAGATTGTGCCAAACAACTGTAAATGAGGCATTTGTTGTATTTTGGAAATACGATAAAAGTTTTAATGATAAGCAGATAATAAAGACAAACCATTCACTCTGTGTGACGTTTAAATAGAGAAATCAAAATACATCGATTTTGACAAACATCTTTCTAATAGCTTTAGCATCCGAAATCCATGTTTAGAAATCATTCATTCAAATTATTCATGGATAATTCTAATTCCCAATAACACTTGAGATGCACTTGATACTTGAAATAATGTAATCGTTTACTCTGATATTGTTTTATCAAAACAAAGGATTAAATTAACCTTAACAAATCGTTCACACATCGCTTTTCCAATTTGCCTTTTAGCCATGCAGCATGAACATTTATGAATAATTTTCATTTCAATGCTCTACTGACTTCAAAATTGTTTTGAAGTATTTAGAGTTTCATCTCAAAACGCGATATTAATGATGTTATAAAGACATTCAATTCTCTTTAAATATGGTAAAATTGACCTATGTTTCACAAGCCACATTTGTCTAATGGTAAATGCATTATGATTTTAGAGAAATATTTGTATTGTTCAAAACACATACATGTCTTATTGAATAAAAATAGTTTAGTTGACCTGTGTTTCATTAGCCAATTTTAAAACAAAATACAATAGAATGTTAATTGTCCATCTAGAGACTTTGATCTAAATCAAACATTCTTACATGCTATCCACGGTCTGGAGTAAAATCTGTAGGTCAAACAAAAATTGTCTGAGAGAGGGATTACAGTTTGAACATGTATGGCCCTTGTTATCAACTTTTAAAAAGCTTAGGTCAAGTCAGTCAAAATGCCTAGTGAAGCTACTTCAGGTTTCATTGATTTCATGTAGAAACAATCACTTTAGAATTATCATAGATGATCAACACAATTTACCAAACCTTGGCCTTTTGGAACATCACTCTCTAGCTGAAGAAAGTAATCCCTTGAAATGAAGAGTTCACGTAGAATAGAACTTGAGCTGTCTAGTGTTATTTAAATGCGTGTTTATGCACCAATGTTTTTACTCTAGCGTAGTCATGTCTATATATTCTCATATCTCAGAACAAACTTAACGCATATTTTAGTTAAATTCTTGTGTTCAGTTACTTTAAACTAAAAAGGCGTCAGTCAGTTAACACCAAACTAAGAAGAGCACAGGATGTTTAATCACTTAACACTTGTTGCAACATATTAACACAGTTAATTATCTATATTTACATTTGAAAAGAAATGCATGGCCTGAAGATGTAAATTAGAAATAAATATATAAATTGTATTTAATTCAATGAAATTTTTAAAAAGTATATTCTATGATCTGAATAGTGTTGTAATTAAAATGCCTGAAAATGGCAATGAACCAACATAAAACTCCATTAACTGTATGCAGAATTCAAATCATCACCATTATCCTTAGAATTGAACAGAAAACGGCAATACATCCCCTTTGAAAAAAACATGTTAGTTCAAAGATTTAACTTGAACAACATCAAAAGCAAAATCAATGATGTTTTGCTGTGATAAACCCCTTGGGAAATGCTTTCAGGATATGAGTTTCGTGATCCAGCATTTCAGATATTCTTTTTACAGAGTACAGAAGTTTTCATACAAACAAAACAAATGACAAGTTGGAATACCTCACTTTGTCTGATTTTATTAGGTTAGTTTGGGGTTGACGTATACAAGGATTGTTTTGCTTATATCGAAGTGTTTTGGAATAAACGTGCAATACCAGTTAGTTTGCAGAGGAGCTTGTGATTTCCAAATGGAACCAATGGTCATTTATATTGTCATACAATCTTTAAGCGACCTATATTCCAATATTATCGAACTACTGGATTCACTATGAAATCCTGTTAGGTCAGCTGTTTGAAGCTTTTTGAGAAGAACAACGGTATTAATATGAAACATTATAGTATTAGAAAGGAAATTATATTGATGCAACAACGGTATTAATATGAAACATTATAGTATTAGAAAGGAAGTTATATTGATGCAACAACGGTATTAATATTAAACATTATAGTATTAGAAAGGAAATTATATTGATGCAACAACGGTATTAATATGAAACATTATAGGATTAGAAAGGAAGTTATATTGACACAATAATACAGTCCAGAAGTCAGACTGTCAACAAACATCGCCTCTTGAGAGCCTGTTTGAAAAAGTATACTTTTGCATTTTTATTCTATCTTAAATGATAACCTTTTATGATTATATATGACTAGTGTTTAACCAGAATAGAAGCTGTGTTGCAAACAACAATAATGCAAATGTTCACCACACCATTTCTCCTAGTCCAAACGCAAGAGACATGATTGACTCTTTATATTATACTTTCCACTAGATCTGTTTGTCAATGATACATGTATAAGGATGTTCAACGACACGTTGCTATTATGTTAATAAAGAACTCGTATATCCATACAATATTTATGAGGTTAGCCACAGTGCTCTGGTGAACTAACACGCAGAGAACAGTATATGTTGAATATTGACCAATGTTAAAGTTATATCATTGCAAATTGGTCTTCTTCATCATCTTCGTTGCCTTTAAGACTGTCAGCTGTATTGAGTTACTCTCTTTAATCGATGTAGATAAGTTGATGTCAACAGCGAAATCGAAGACTCAAGGTGATGGTTTTGGTACATCTGGTCAATATTAAAGTCGAGGTTTCTGTTGTATTGGCACTTCGTTCATGCTAGAACTGTCGAGTACATACCAAGTCACAGGAGCAATGCTGCAATATATAGATCTATTGACCGACTTAATTAAAATAACTCTGCTATATTCCCCAGGGGAAATAAACTGATTTGTAATCAGATCTGTAGTAAGATCGTGGCAATTGATATGCTTATCACGCTGACTAGATATGCTACATGCCATGAGGCTATCATTTCTATGCACAAAGTAGGTTCTGCAAGTGAAAGTATATGCGCAACTCTAGGTCCAGGTGATCAGTTAATGCCTCAGTGACAATAATTTATTCAATTTGCCTATTAAAAAGATAAAATAGCGATGAGGGAGATATCAACTAGCTGTTTACGAATGTTTTAATCATTGCAACTATAATAATCTAAATTTTCCACTCTTGGGTTTATATGACACACAAGTGAACATTCACATCTAAGGATCGGACTTGCAATGCAATACTCAATCTTTCATTTATGAGAAGATAAATAGTTTGGATATGCAAATGTCTCTTTTTATCTCTCATATCATATTATTCCCTTATTCACAAATCCGCATTCTTATCACATTTTTTTAGATAAAAGGGCGATTTTTTTTTCATTTCAAGATGAACACACATTTATCCTCTGAGCAATTTATTTCAAATTTTAATTATAATTACGTACACATAAGTTTTAAAAAATGAAATCAAGTCAAAGGTCTTTTCAGAATCTAATGCAACATGACAAGCGGCATTTCTAGCGCATTTAAGTACCTTTATTGAATACTTATGTGTCTATTAAATAAAGCTTGAATATTTTTAGCAATTTATGAGAAACTGAAGGGAAATATTGATCGAGTTTTAAAAGGAACCAATTACACTTATAATGCTTTGATACCTTTGACAAGTTATCTAATATTCTGAATATACATATGGGAAGAGTTTTAAAACACTTCTTGAAGCATACAACAATGTAATCAGGTAACTAAATAAAAAGGGTTGACATGTTTTAATCTCAAAGCTAGTAGGATTGTAAGAAGTTGAATTAAGTATATCAGTGACACGAGATAAAGAGACTTAATAATAATTGAAAATTGTGTTTTCTAAAGGTACTGGACAAAATTTGTTCTTGATGACCCTGATTCTTCGGAATTTAACTGGACGAAATAGGTTAACTACAGTTGGCAAATGAGGCAGGTGTGTACTTCAAAGAAATACTTTCTACCACTAAATAGTAAAACTGTTCTCCTCTTCCTACAATTTAGGAAGGAAAATCACATAATTGGGAAACACAATATGTCAACAGTAACGTTTGATGCTACATGTTCCATGACGCTACCATGTGACATGTTTCGTTCATATGGTTTATTAATTGCATGTTTTCCGTCCTTTTGTATATCTAGTTTGTAAATCTAGTGTAGAAAACTTATTGTCAAACTACAATACGTTCCATTCAACATTGAAACAATCTAATTAAGAAAGTAACCTAGATGCTACATGATACTTTGGTGAACTTTGTACAAAGCCATGTCTAGCTGGAAATAATATCTTAACATAATCCGGAGTATTCATCTTGAATCATTCTTTCACATCTGGATTCTCATTTGGCAACCGCGAAAGTGTTCTTCATCCAAAGATCAACAGAACATGGAGTTATTGTAAAGCATATATGTCCTTTCATCTCTGCCGTTTTTCATTACATCACAGCTTCTAAGCCTAGCTCCCAGGGGGATCACAGAGGATTTCAAGACGTTTTTGCAAACACTTGGGATTTCATGATATATTCCTGTCGACCTGCACAATGAACATTAGATGCATAGGACACATTCTATATAAATATTATAACCTCATTTCTTGAAAACAGATATTTAATGATTGAATGGTCTTGAGCTACATCAAGACATTGTCTGTGGAGTAAATCGTAAAACCAGCAACAGTTAACATCTGATGTCTTCTTATTCAGACCAAGCAATATATGATGTTTCTCTGATCAGCACAACAAAATTATATATCTTTACTATATACATTTTTGCTACTACATAATGCGCTTCTAGATATAGTTGATATTCGTCTGTGTACGTTCATAAGAACTTATGTTTAACAATAAGTGTTCACTTTTGAGAATTATGAAATATAAAAAAAAACATTCAAGGAACCAATTCCAATTCGAAATGAACATCTATCAAACCTTGACAAAAATACATACGATATATTATAAGAAACTCCCACTGTCTAGCGAAACCAACCAAATCAGAAATCATATCGAAAGAGTATATATTATTGTCCCAACTTGGTCTCTTTCTCTGAGCAATGGAAATTAAATATAATAACTTTACAAAGCATATCTCCCACGTTGTATTCTTAACATGGTAGCCAATATAATAATGCATTTATAAGCAAAATTAAAGCATCTTCCACATCTCCCGTATCATACAGCATTTAAATATATAACATCTACATGGAGGTCTAATTAACTTTCTAATTATACAATCACAAATTTAATCTATTTAAAAATCATACCTCTTCACTGCAACCAGAAACAAGCAAAATAGATTGCCTGTCAAGTTCAGTGTGAAGGCATCATACAGATCTGTGGGGAAAATGATATTCAGAACAGATTTGTGTAAGTTTTGTAATGACAACTACATAATTAGGTCAGAAGACTGACTTTGACAAGCATTCTCTCTAGAGAGTTTGTGTGTTAATAGTTCTCTTGCTTAACCTTATCGGCTACAAGGGAAGCCCCTTAAGAGACATTTTAAGCAGAAGCTGTCGCAAATTCATGATCAATGGTGACAATTCACTGGCTTGATGCCTGAGAAGAACAAAACCGATTCACCTGTTTCGAATTATGGTATAAAACTGAGTTATTGGAGTCTTAATATCATCGGTTTAATGCCTGAATTTATTCCCAATGTTAGCAATATTGTATAAAATCGTATTCGTTTTCTCTAGAAAGGAAATCTAAATTCAAATATTGAATTATTTCCAGAATGTATTTTTACAATGTTTAGTTTAAACAATCAAGTTCTTCAACAATGTGTATATTGATATGTAATACATAATATCTTGATATTTTTTCTCCAGGATAAGATTTTTTTCTTTTAGCTGTTGCTTGTGACTAGTATTTACCATCAATGACTGATGGCATCTACAAATGTAATTAGGCATTAATAAAAAATTAGCTTGAAGGTTACAGGTAAAACAGTGAAGCGAAATAGGCTCAAACTTGAAACCAATAGTCCGAGTGTGTTAAACTGTTGGACACCTTTTATTTTGCCAACATGACATATCTGATATCAACGAGGAAAGTAATCAGGGTCAAGGCTAGTGACGATGCCTTTTTGAAAATCAATGCGAATAGAGACCATAGACAGCTTCAATTAATAGCCTTTAGCAGATTAGGGGTAATTTTAAATCACCAGATCACAAATCACAAAAATCAACGCATATGTATGAGGCATATATGTCAAGATTTTTGCAATCCTTTTTTATCGCTAGTAATAGATTGGTTTCCTCAAATGATATATTACTTATTTTTATCAACTGTCTTCTCAACTTATTACTCTCGTATGTCATTCCAGATAAACTCTTCGGGAAAATCTGTATATTGATCAGCATAGGATTTGTTGATGATGCTCTTGCTGTCATTACTGACTTCCTCCAAGACTGATAGCGTTGTCAAGTATCCAATCTAACTGATTTCCCTCTCCATCTAGCCGAGGGTATCTAATCAATGTTGTTCCAAGTAAGAAGTCCAAACATCTACCATCATCGTCCAAACATCTACCAGACTTATAGGTTTGAGTGTACTGTATATATTTGGAAAGAACAGTGTACTGTTTAATTTACACAAGGTTATCAACATATTATTTTCTGTTATATTTCATGATAGTGAGATCGAACAGACTGTTATGCTGTATTCCATGTTTAGTCATCATTTGGTTTGCATTCTTTTAAAAATAGTAAATAATTTTGTGCCTTGACGCATGAATCAGTATGTCAAAGGAGATACGTTTCTGACTACTGGCACTTCATACCATGTGTATGAGACACTCGTCATTCTCTTAACAAATCACAAGTTGTTTTGGTGAAAGATTCATAAGGTACTTTCGAATGAAATTGTTTTGTCCTATGATACAGACAAAAAAGAAAGTGACATGTGGGACAGAACATGCTTGAAACGTTCATACATCAATGTTGTTATTGATCTTGTTACTTCACAGTGTAAATATTTATGCTTATGTAATATTGTCTTTGTTTCAAATTGATCAATTTGATTGTTGATTTTTGCTATCTCATCTGTATATTTGTATAGGATTCTCTTAACTTTCAACTGTTTTTGATAAAGGCAAGATACAACCCCCGGCATACCCGACAAGAATGTTTTTGTCAAGTGGAATCATTTTGTCAATTGCATATCCGTTCCGTGTTCGGAGTGCAAAGAGTTAATATTCCTTTGTACTTACTATATACTATTATTCAGAATGAAACTGCAACTTAGTTTTTTTCGATAATCTACTCATATGGAATAATTTCAAAGTTCTACATTTATACTATTTTTTTATATGTTTCTTGTATTGTAAATAACTTGATTCCAAGTTCTTCAGTAAGAAGTGATTCGAGTCCCTAGAATTGATTATGCCAAAGCCTGATAGCTTCATAACTGATCTTGTCAGTGATTAGCCTATCAATTACCTTAGTCTTTGACTACAAATCCATACTAACTCTCATGACTTATCCCTTTCAAGATGGTAACAGGACGGTCAAGACCTCAGGAAACATTAAAGAAATGGAAATTTAAAAAGAATGTTCAGAAACATATAGTCATTTCTTGAAAATACATTAACTAAATTCCACAAATACTACACCAACTTAAAAGTGTAAATGGTAACATTGAAAATGTTGATAAAATATGTCCCACATGTAAACAGCCACTTTACGATGCTATTAATTTATATACAGAAATTGTTAATTCTGCAGTGTGTAAACGTTTGTACATGATAACGAACAACTTCTGCGGTTCATCATGAAATGTTCCCAAAACGAAGAAAATCATAACAAAATATATCTGAGTTTTTTAATAACCAAGTAAAAGGGTTCATTTGAAAAAGGAATGGTGACAAACCAATTGCAAGGAAAATGTAATGGAATTGTTCTATGAAACTAATGCAATAGAACAGGTTACACATTTATGTATTTAGTGTTCTGTATTATCTTTCTACAAACTTGAATAAAATATTGGACGGTCTTTTGAAAGGGGCAAAAACATTTTTTTAAATCTGAGAATCACAGAATTAAACACATCTCAACGTTCAGCGATCAAGTTTATGATATGTTAGATATATTAATATAATTATTTCTTAATGACCTAAGATTAACATACACACACTGTATAGTTATATGTAGTTTTTTATTTATTATTTTTTATACCTTTTGTTTGAACCAATTGATTTAATATATAAATGCACATAAAATCACACTTGTTTAAACAGAACATAACAACAGATTTAAAATGAAACAAGTTGTTATAATCTAACTGTGCTCCTGAATGTCATTTTTTTCTTATTTTAACTTATTAAACATTGGTTATAAAATACTTACTTATGATGATCAATATCCTTTAGACTTTAATGCTGATAGTAATCTACATGTTCCATGATATATTGCTGTCGTTTTTACAAGGCCAACTCCAGCTGAGACAGGTTTTATTTCTGACAATAATTGATGAGGAATATTCATCTCAGATCAACTTTCAATTTCTGGACACACATTCAGTAGCCATAAAAGCGTTTGTCATCCCAAGATTAAAAACATATCATGTAACTAGTGAAAAACATATTAGTTTCTTTCATCTTTGCCATCTCATATAACATCACTGCCTGAAAGATGATATAGAGGATTTCAACACCAGCACAAAATTTGAAGGTGAATATATTTCTGTCTACATATACAATGAACGTTTGTTGCCAAGGACACATCCTTTACATAAATAAGTATCGACAGTCATAGTTATGACAGGTACATTCAGCAGACTTTGCAGACTTGCATAATAATGTGACCTCCTTAAACAGTGTCTTGTTTGAAACTTTTAAAAGTCACATCAGTGGAAGTTGTTGCCAATACTGGATCACTGCTGACAGTAAACTTGCTGGAAGACCGAGAATACTGTATTATTTTACACTACAGATTAACCGGTTTCGGGCTAGCATAAAATACTGATGTATTGTAGTCTGACTATAATCTGTTTAGTATATGAATTCGTTCCTAATATATGTGCATATTGTATCACAAAGCATGCTGTTTTAAGCAAAACAACTTCAGATGCTACAACAAATTCAATAAAAAGGAAATCTTCTTTGAAATATTGCGTTTCTCAATAATTTGTTTTAATAGTATACATGATAAACATTCAAGTTCTACATGTAGTATACTTGACATAAGCTGACTTGATGAACATGAACTATTTCACATAACACAGTTTTGAATAAAAATGATAAATATGGCTATCTTATATATATCACTAAATAATCTCGAACTTCTTGACCAAAGAGAGTTTTTTTTATCTTTTTGTTGTTGCTAGTGACTTGTATCAATCACTGACGTGATCTAGTCGGGCATTAAATCAGATAAATTGCAGGTATTGTAATAGAATGAAATAACTTCAAACTCTGCAATCAATACCAGTCTAGTTTGCTCTTTACAATCTTTCATGTTGCCAATATCACATGGTGCCTGGTTTTATATTATCCACAGGGCATCATTGCGGCCAAGATTAAAGAAAAATAGACAGGATGCCTATTTGGACATAAGGGTGATAGACAGCTTAACTTATTAGCCTCCTCAAACAGATTAGAAGGATTGTGAAGTCATGAGATCACACATCCAGAATGCAACAACAACTTACATGTATTTGGCATATGTAATGAATCCTTCTGTATCAAATAGGTCACTTTCCTGTTTGTTTTAGTCTTTAGTAATCTGAACTGTCGACCCGTGTTTCCGTCGGGTAAACTCTAGAGAAGCACTGTTTGTTGTATAACATTATTTTGATGTGTTTTGCAATCTTTGTTCATCACATGAAATAGAATAGTTTCCTCCAATGATATATTCCTTGTTTTTTCAACTGTCATCTCAACTAACTCTTCTTGTATGTCCTTTTCGGATAAACTCTTCGGGAAACCCTGTTTATTGATCAACATAGGATTTGTCGATGATGCTCTTGCTGTCATTACTGACTTCCTCCAAGACTGATAGCTTCATCACGTATCCAATCTAACTGATTTCCCTCTCAATCTAGCCTAGGATATCAAATCAATGTTGTTTCCAATAAGGCATGTGAACATCTACCACATGACACATGAGAGATAATGTTCGAGGAATAGCGTATCTATAACTATAACTGAAAATATGTTGTTGTCACATTGGATATCATTATATTAGTGTAATATTACTTATTTATCAAACAAAAATCATTTTTATTTGACAAACACTAGATGCTCAAATGATAGTATGAAAGGATCTATTGGTGTCGAAGGACATTCGTGACTTGCAGCTATATATATATATATATATTCATATACACGCAACCACAGAAAATGACATTTCCAAATTGTGATTGAAAATTGTTTACAAGACAATCAGGAAAATCAAGAGCTGTGGGCAAATAAGTTATTATTTCAATGGAGCTATAATGATTTCCCGACTAAAACTGAATTGAGGTAACAAAATTATCATAAATAAAAAGTATCCTCTTCTTTGTATGTTCACGTAGTATGATATTTATGATAGGGGTATCAACTATGCACAACACATGTGGGAAGGTATGGCTAGTTAAGACTTTTCTTACAATTAACGATAATTCTGTGATCGATACAGATAAGTCCTCGGTAGCAGTAAGAAGAGATTCCATCTGAACGATTAATTATGCCCAAGACTGATTGCTTCATAATACGTCTTGTCAGAGTGACTAGTCTATCAAATGCTTTGGACTTTGATTAGAAGTCAATATCGAAACTTCTGAGGATTTCCCCACAAGCATAGGACTGTGAAATGAAGATATCAAAATGATTTTTGAATGTTGTATAACATTAACAGCAAGGAGGAATTGTTGTGACAAGCACTTAGGCTATCATTTAATTGAGTATTTAAGTATATGTATAAGTAAACGATATATACACAATCATGATATGTTACATGATCTAAGATTAAAAGTGTCATTTGCTCTTCATAAAACTATTCAATAAGTTTTATGATTACAGAGCAAAATAATGTTTTAGAAAAACTATAATGTTATATGTCTTACAAATGTCATATCCGTGTATCAGTATAAGTGAAACCCTCGAAGAGAGAATAATAATACAATGAAGGGAATCTTAAACAAGGATATTAACGAAAGTATATATCTATCGATGGTGATCTAATATCTGTTTGTCTCTATCCTTTAAATCAATAAAAAATAAAAAATAACAGGTACCAATAAGAATCACCAAGTTATGGCATGTCCCACAGGTCTCCTACAGATATGAAATCCAACAAAATTGTTCGAAAAAAAGATACCATCTATATAAAACTTGAAATATGCACATTGAGGTATGTGTTCGAGGTTTCAACCTTTTGTCTAGAAATCTATTTCCAAGACATGTGTCAATTGTAACCACCACAAAAAGCTATTTTTAATCTTTTCATGTTGATATGACAAATATTATGTTAGAAAAGGCCAAAATAATTGTAAGTTAATGCTAAATGTATTATATTGACAGTGTCTACAATCTCATTACACAGGCCAATTATCCATAGTCAGAGGACAAAGTATGAAGATTCACATAAAATCCATTGGCGGCCATTTTGTGTGAACACCTTTAATTTATTTTGTGTAAGAAAAATGAATTGCATGGCTAAACTTTATGTTATATGTTTGAATTATTACTGCTCAATTTAGTTTCAATACATTGTCTTTCAACTGGAACCATTTATTTTCATTTTCCTGACATCACGTTATTTTACCCCTAAAACGTGCTAATGCCCCTTTAAAAGTTATCTTTGATCAATAATATCATTAAGTGGATGATAGCAAACAATTAATTACTGATGCAAACCCTTTTTTAAAAACGAAATAATCATTGCAAGTAATCCCTTCACTGCACTTATTTCCATTAGAAAAAATGTAGATTGACAATACATTCCGAGCTCTAATGGTTCACCCAGTACACGTCCGTGTTTTACAGTCTTGTAAGTGTAGTTAAAATAGCCAGGAGGAGATAACAAGCAATCAAACCCTTTTTATTTTATTTTTGTAAATGAAAGAGGAAAGGAAGGTCATTGTGACAGTTATTTCGTTGTATCGAACTCAATAGTGGGCAAACTAATGATCAAATGATCAAAGAATGCCAGACATGTTTGAGTGTTCTTAAAAAGAGGGGTTAATCAATCTTCACTTAATTACACAATGAACAAGCACTTATATCGTAGGGTAGTTTCTTTTCACTCACTCTCAATAAGGTTGCTGCATAAGTAGTTGAAATAGGAGTTTATTACCCACTGAACGGTTTTATAGTTAGAAATGCAATGATGACAAATTTAGTAAAAGGTCTTAAATTTTGTGACTTGACAACTTGACAAGCTACACATTTAGAAGCTAAATAGATTTTCGCCTACTAAATACTACTTTGATATGTTTATATTTTTGTTACAAGAAATCAAGTAAAACTTATTTGTTTAAAATGTATTGATTACTCTTCTCATACTTCTGAAATGTGATTCAAAGCAAAGTTATTACATTGCTCAACTCCGCTGCTCACAAAAAATAAGGTATCTGTTTCCAAAACCGATGTGTATGATGAATCTCAAAAACTTTCCTCGTTGAAGCTGTTCTTGTGTCATATCAGTTTCATATCCATTAAAGTATTATCAATTGATTTTGATTTAATCCAGCAAAACCTTCATGGTTATGATATATTTCCTCATCTTATATTACATGCAACAATCTTAAAAAAGTTTCAGTCACAACATCAGCCATATATTTAAGGGAGCATTTAGTTTCATAATTTTCTAACTTACTAATTGCAACTTGGTGATGTAAAATTATTTTGCAATCCCATTAGAATTGATCATAATTGATTATATTGATCGAAACTTCAACTAAACTCAAGCTGTCATTGATCTCAGTACATATTCAAGGTAGAGTCCTTTTCCTCCCTATATCTAAAAATCAATTAACTATTTCATGAAATATTTTGGAATGTGTTTAGATCTAGTGGTGGAGTGATGCCTTTTGCTACTTACATAATTTTGATCGGCAGTACCATCTGAAAGTAGTAAATATGATACAAGTACTTTTGTTTTTTTGGGTTTTTTTTTTCAGAATAACATGGATATTGGACCTTCTAAGACATTATTTTGTTATTATTAAGTTTCAATTTGTAAACGAACGTTTTGCATTTTTGTGTTTCATACATTTAAACCAGCCATTTCTGTTGGAATATTGATATTTACATCGAATGCCGATATAAAAACCTTGATTGACGTGAATGTTCACTGATATGTCATATAAACCTGAAAGTCGAAAAAGTAGTTTCTATAGACCATGAGACTAATTTCAGACTATGAGACTAAGACAATCATAGAGTGCTAGCTGATGTGCTATCTCCCTCATCGCTCTTCTATAATTTTAACAGGCAAATTCAATGGATTATTGTCATGGACTCATTAACTACTTATTTACTGATTACCTTGATCTAGATGTGTGATTTTACTTACACTTACAGAACCTGCTTTGTGCATAGAAATGATAGCCTCATGGCATGTAGCATATCTAGTCAGCGTGATAAGCATATCAATTGCCACGATCTTACTACAGATCTGATTACAAATCAGTTTTATCTCCCCTGGGGAATATAGCAGAGTTATTTTAATTAAGTCGGCCAATAGATCTATATCTTACAGCGTTGCTCCTGTGACTTGGTATGTACTCGACATTTCTAGCATGGACGTCGTGCCAATAAAACAGAAGCCTTGACTTTCATATTGATCAGATGAACCATCACCTTGAGTCTTCGATTTCGCTATTGACATCAACTCATCTACATCGATTTAAGAGAGTAACAAAATGCAGCTGAGCCTCTTGAAGGCAAAGAAGATGATGAAGAAGACCAATTTGCAATGATAGAACTTTTACATTCTGTTCAATATTTAACATATACTGTTATCTGCGTGTAAGTTAACCAGAGCACTGTGGCTAACCTCATAAATATTTTATGGATATACAAGTTCTGTATTTACATAATAGCAACGTGTCGTTGAACATCATTATGCATGTACCATTGACAAACAGATCTAGTGGAAAGTATAATATATAGCGTAAATGATGTTTCTTGCGTTTGGACTAGGAGATATGGTGAGGTGAACATTTGCATTGTTGTTGTTTGCAACAAAGCTTTTATTCTGGTTAAACATAAGTCATATATAATCACATAGTTGATTATTAAAAATAGAATAAAAATGCAAAAATATACTTTATCAAACAGGCTCTCAAGAGGCGATGTCTGTATTATTGTAGCAATATAATTACCTTTTTAATCCTATAATGTTTCATATTTATACCGTTATTTTTCTCAAAAAGCTTCAAACAGCTGACCTCACGGAATCCATAGTGAATCTAGTAGCTTCATAATATTGGATTAATACCTCAGTTGCTTAAAGATTGTATTACAAAATAAATGACCATTAGTTCCATTTGGAAATCACAAATTCCTCTGCAAACTAACTTGAATTGCAGGTTTACTCCAAAACTCTTTGATATAAGCAAAACAATCCTTGTATACGTCAACCCCACACTAACCTAATAAATCAAACTTCCAACTCGTCATTTGCACCTCGTCAACTCGTCCTGCACTCTATAAAAACAAAATCTGAAATGCTGGCTCACGTAACTCATATCCTGAAGGCATTTCCCAAGGGGTTTATCACAAGCAAAACATCATTGATTTTGCTTTTGATGTTGTTCAAGTTAAATCTTTGAACTAACATGTTTTTTTCAAAGGGGATGTATTGACGTTTTCTGTTAAAACTCTAATGGTAATGGTGATGATGTTGAATTCGGCATACAGTTTAAGATGGAGTTTTATGTTGGTTCAATGCCATTTTCAGGCATTTTAATTACAACATTATTCAGATCATAGAGAAAACTTCATGATGTACCTGCACATTTTATTTAATTAATCAAGTTCCTCCTACAAAGAATGTTACAATCGACACATGTTAATAAAAAATTCATTGAATTAAATACAATATATATATATTCATTTCCAATTTACATCATTAGGCTATGCATCTCTTTTCAAATGTAAATATAGATAATCAACTGTGTTAATATGTTACAACAAGTGTTAAATGATTACGAAATCTGTATTCTTCTTAGTTTGTTGTTACCTGAATAACGCCTTTTTAGTTTAAAGAAATTGAACACAAGAATGTAACTGGAAGATACGTTAATTTTGTTCTGAATTAAGACAATATATAGACATGACTACGCTAGAGTAAATACATTGGTGCATAAACACGCTATTAAATAACACTAAAATTCTATTCCATGTGAACTCTCTACTTCAAGGGATTAATTTCTTCAGCTAGAGAGTGATGACCAAAAGGCCAATATAAAGTGAAACCATGGAAATCTGAAGAAGCTTCACTGGGCATTTTGATTGACTTGACCTAAGCTTTTTAAAAGATTATCACAAGGGCCATACATGTTCAAACTGTAATCTCTCTCAGACAATATTTGTTGAACAAACAGATTTTACTCCAGACCGATGGATATCATGTAAGAATTCGTGATTTAGATCAAAGTCTATATAAAAACTTAATATTTATTTAAAATAGAAGGAAGGCAAACACACATATATTAGCTTTTGTGAACGTCTCGCTACAGATACACATTAAGTTATATATACAGTAGAAATCAGTTATGTTACAGGCAACGTAGTTCATTCTCATGTTATGTTAATATTTTCAGAGTAATTTTCAGACGGACAAATAGCCATTCTATCACATTCTGTGTTAAAATTTGCTAATGAAACACAGATCAACTATGCTATGTTTATTCAATAAGAGATGTCTGTATTTCGAACAACACAAATGTTTCTCTAAAATCATAACGCATGTAACATTAGTTAAATGTGGTCTGTGAAACATATTCACAGAGGATTGAATGTCTTTATAACATCATTAATATCGCGTATTGTGAAGAAAGTCTTAACACTTCAAAACATGTTACGGTCAGTGGAGCATCGAAGTGAAAATTATTCATAAATGTTTATGCTTCATACTTTAATTGGCAAATCGGAAAAGTCATGTGTGAAAGCTTTGTTAGGGTTGATTTAATCCCTTGTTTTGATGAAACAATATCAGAGTAAACAATTAGATTATTTCAAGTATTTGCATCTCATGTGTAATTGCGATTTAGAATAAGAAGAAATCTTTATTTTTTTTCATCTAATGAGGTATGAAATGAATAATTTCGAATAATGGATTTCGGATTCTATAGCTATCAGGAAGATGTTAGTCAAAATCGATGTATTTCAATTACTCTATTTGAACATCACACAAAGTGAATTGCTTGTCTGTATTATCTGCTTATCATGAAGACTGTTTTCTAAATCTTCTCAACAGGGAACCCCATGTTTTTATCATATTTCCAAAATAATAGAAATGCCTCATATACAGTTGCTTGGCACAATGAAACATTTGTTTTAATAATCTTCAGGATACGGTATTGTACCAATAGACAGAATAAGGGTGTAGTCCGGTAACTAAATCAATAAATGGCAAGTTGACATATTTTGTATCCTACTTCTTATTCCATTTTGCGCAATTTATGTATACGAAATATGGGCTTAAGAAAACATGCATTATACACAAATAAAGATCTATATAATGACTCATTTTTCAACCTGAAGGTAAATGGCTGCTGTCAATTCGCAATATATAGTATTAGTGGAGATATTTAGCAGTTCTTGTGGAAATCGATTATGACCGACTCCTGAGAACCCCTTGATGTCATTATCAACCAGTGCAAACTTCCAATACAAGGAAAATTGGTAACTCAATTTCCATGAATTATATTTGGTACTTTCGTAAGTAAAAGTATGTGACCTAACTGGAAACTTCCAGTATCTTCAAATCTCATACCGTGCCCGTTGAAACACATAAGGTACCTGTCAAGGACAAACACTTCTCATGAAAAAAAGAACAGCAACATTTTCTGGATTGCGATCTCTTTAGTGTGAAAATTTCGGTATCTAAATGTTTGGATGATTAGTCTATTTTGTTGATAAACGATCAGTGTGATATAGCAAATATCTTATGGTTTGTCAATGAAAATGTTGTAAAAACATAGAGTCAATATAGAAAGAAACATGTTTGGCATGACTGTGCATTGTCAAGTTTACATTGGTATCTTGTCAAGTGAATCAAGACTTTGTCACACAGTGGAGAGGTTATTGATCATTACAAGTTTACACAAAGGGTGTGTAGATTATTACCTTTCCTAAAATCGGAGAGATTAGTGAAAAGTGATTAAGGTGTATTAACGTTACGTTTAAAAAACTGTTTATAGCAAATGTACTAATTAATGCATGCATTGAAATAGTTACCTTAGATTAAATGTACAATGAAACAAATACAAACAATACAACATATTGGTCAAAACTATTACCAAATTAACCACAAACAATATATCATAAAGTTTGAAAGTGTGATTGCTTTATTGGACAACAATGTTTTCATGTTTTGGTAAATAGATTTGTCAACCTTAACCGTTCATCATTTATAGCTTGTATGTGTTTCAAGGAAGGTTTGCATTTTATACATTTGGTATTTGATATTGACGTACATGTATCCGTTGACAATTTCTTTCCTGAAAGTTCAATTTTAAATATTGCATAAAGGATATTTGGCATTTTTTTAAAAAAGGGCTAAAGTTAATATCACCACAAATGAAATGTCATGGGTCATGATATGTCAGAATCAGAAGATAGGTATTCTACACTGCACGCACACACACTTGTTTCAGCAGTGAGCAAGATTGCTAAAAAATTGTCCCAGTTGAGCAAACAATCCTAACATAAGTCCCTATCAAAAACAAGAATGCAATGACAACATTATGCATTTCTGTCATTCTCAGTATTTGAATAAAACCTTATTCGGTTGCCAAAGATAGTAAATGAGTATATGCGTCACAGCTCTTATAGTCACTATAAAACTACAAGATGTTATGATTATTGACAGTCGTGATAGTATTTAAATGGATCTTTAGCTCTCAAAACATTCATTTTCTAATGCCAGCTCATTAACCATTTTTTCTTTATAGTATAAAACATCTAAAGAATACAATTTCAAATAGATGACATTCTTTTTTCGTCTTTTATAGTCTAAACAAACGAAATAAATAGGGAAATTTAACATTTCTGTGTCCATTATAAGGAGTTTTATCGGCACAAATTGATAAAGACATAATGTGTATTGCTAGTAAATGACAAGGTCTCTATAAACAAGTAAATAAAATATATTCTGTTGTTGATGTGTCTGAAAAAAAGCTTTATTGGAACACGAACAGATATAATCATGAATAATAAACAGGTTGTGAATCATAAAATATTCATAAAGACAACTTCATTATGTTAGTTAAAAAAATGTAAGTTGATTGAACCTGATCAAAGAATGTGAGTTTTATCTTAAATTTCTTCTTACTCCTGAACGTTTTAGAATGTTTGGGCTTGGCAAGTTTCACTTTTACAAAGATATTCAAATATTCGATATACAAAGCATTCAAGTTTCACTACATTGGTACATTGTATAGCTTCACACAAATAAATCATGACAAAACTCATCAAGAAACTGCTTTTGAATCTCGATATACATGTAGATTATACCATAAATGTGCAAATTGCTCGTTTCTTATTGGCTACGGTGTAAAATCAGAGGGCGTTTACTGTAATTATACAAGGCTCTGTTTACTTTGTCGAAAGCAAAAAATTCAATTGTTGCTTAGAACCAGTACTTCTCAAATATGGCATTATAGAGTTTTTATTAGAAGGATCTGTGATGAACGGTTGACATGCTACAATTGTCAAGGGTGCCACGATTTTGAATACAGTCCGTGCTTATTTTCAGGATGAATATCATCTTACATTTTCTTCCCACAGAGACAGATCAAGTCATAAAAAGTTGATCGAGCCTCTCTTCCCAAAAACGTGGTTTTTGGGATAGAATTGGAGATGCCTGATTGGATGCAATCATTGTTATTTGTGCAAAGCGCGAAGCTGTCCAACAATAATTTTCTACTGAGACTTGGAAACGGCATTGAGATATGAACTCCGGGCCTCTACCATGAAAATGCTCTCATTAGCTAATAAATCCAAATGGATTGTGATGCAAAGGTTTTCTGCCAGGGGAAAATACCGGAAACTATGGATTTGGTCTTATTCGAACAGAGGCTCAAACATCATAACATGAATTGATCCTATTTAGCTGGGAGAGAATTGTTTCCATGGAAACATAATAGAAACTGTGATCCTGTTGTCACGTCATTTGTCAAGAGAATATCTGTCACAAACTATATAAGGTACAATGTATCTTGACTACACTTAGCACTAATGTCAGCAAACGTGTCTACATATTCTTTATGAGGATATTACCAATATGTGAATTTTGTTGTTGTTGTGATTTTGTGGAAAAATGACTAAATATTCATTTAATTTTCAATTAGTTCAGATCATGGCTTGCATTACAGCTACACCAAGATCAAAGGAAATGAAACCAAGAAATTTTATTTCAATATATATCAAGTTAACATGAAAGATTAAGTTTACGTTAACAGTGTTTGGGTAAAATAAATTCTGATTTTAGATTTCCGACAGTTCACAAGGATGGACTGTAGAATGATCAAGAAAATTAAGTACAGGACATCAGGACCCAGCACTGTAAGTGCACCCAAGTGATTGACAGTACTAACAGTAGCATACAGTCCAGTGGTAAAGATTCACAGAGACCATCACATACCATGAATGCTAGGCCAAAGATAAGCTTGCAGCATAGAGGAAAGACCTGAAGATAACTAGACAAACAGGGGAGAGCAAGAACTGCATTCATGCAATTGTCTTATTCAAAATATTGATGCAGGAAAGTTGAAGGGTTACCATGATTGGCGCGGCTTCCCTTTGAAAAAAAACAACAGCAATATAGGTTGTTGCCTTTGAGCACCAACCAATAAAACCAAAAATAGGTAAATGCTCTGATTTAGATGAGAAGCCCTTTGTTCTGTAGCACACTAATAACCAGTTTGTCAAGACCCTTAGCCCATGTGCCCAATTAAAATCTAATAACAACAACTAACTTACTTGATAAAGAGAGGCTCATTACAGTTCATTCATGTAAGGTGTGAATTTTCTATCTGCCTTCTTCTTTTTCCATGTCTGAAGTTCTAGGAGACGAACAGAAATAGCATGTTTAGACGGGCATCTCCAGAGATGGCTATCCAAAATTATTAAATCACATTGTCATGACATGATATTAAACTTGCCTTGTCACCATCGCCTAATGAACTTTTTATTGAAATCGAAACCAGTTAGATTTAATCCTACAAACACTTAACACACGACTTTAAAATTAAAAGCGAACCTGAAAGGAAATCAGTTGGAAGGCACGTTTTTAATGCAATAAAGTGATAATTGATTTACGTGGGGTTTTTTTAAATTCAGAAAGTGTCTTTTATTCATCTGCTTCAGGATTTGTGATTACTTGAGTAACCAATATTAAAATCGATAATAAGTTAAAATGAAATTTCTGAATAGGTAGCAATGTTACTAGAAATGTGTTGATCCTGAAATCAAAGCCTAAAGTATGCTTATGACTGTTAGTTTTTAAAGGAAATGTCTGTTCTTCCGACACTCACTGTGTTATTGATAGTAATAGACATTTCCCCATATGTCTATGCATGTCGAAAGATTACTGTTTTTTAGCCCATCTGGGCTTATGGCATCCGTCCATCCGTAAACTTTGGTAATTTCTTCTCCAGGCTAGGTGAACCTTTGGATGCTTTAACCAAGATTACCAATTGCAGATTGCAAAAATGCATATTATTATCAATTGCAAATCATATGCAAAAATACATATGATCCTGATGAGCTACAGACCCCATGGCTCTATTGTTATGTTACCTATATTAAAGCTAGAATTGAAACGTGACTAACAGAACCCAGACTTTGCATGGAAGTGACAGCTTCATAATATGTCTGGTCAGAGTGATAAGCGTATGGATGGGGTCTACTACTGCAAATCAATATGATCTCGCTGGAGATAACTTCAAAAACCTGAATTATTGGCTTTTTTTATCAAAACTTCTCTTATTGATGTGCATCTTGTTACAGTAGTCGTGAACATGATAAGATCTATCATCAATAATGCAAGCAGGAGAATTTAAGCTAAAGTGAACAGCATTGTCTGTCTCAAATATTTTGTACCATGTACCCAATCATCGTTTGATCTTTGATTTTGTAATTGACCTCAACCCAGCCATTCAAATGGATTGTCCTGCATGTTTTTTCCGCCAGGGGACACTGCCGGAACCCACGGATTTCGGCGTAATAGCAGCCCTTCTAAATTTGAAATTTAAAGCCCTAGCATTTAAATTGATTCGTTGATATCAATAACATATATATCATTGTTCTTTACCATGTTTACTTAGTAAGACGTTTGCGGCACCGCTGAAAAACAATTACTTGTCAAAATCGCTAGAAAACTAAAAAGAGTTTTAAATGTTAAGCTAAAATCTTTTGTTTTATACGTTACATATTCCCTTTAGAAGACTTTCAGCTATGTTTTTCTCCATTCGTTCACTAAAGGCATGTTTTTGTTCTTTTACAGATAATGGGCGTTGGTGATCTTCTAACAAATGTATCCAACTTCTTGGTATGAGTTAATTTTTATGATGAACTGCAGAAACGACTAATTTTTCAAGATAGTAAAGTATTATCACTTGGAAACAACTTTCGCACAATCTCTATTTTTGTTGTCCTTTTTTTAGAATATTGTTTAGATCGCTAAGTTTCGAAGTTTCAGACATGTTTTTGTCTATATGCTATTGTTGTAATGGATAAAGACTGATACCTACTAAATTAATGCTTGAAGTGGGTGTTAGTTGCGTGAAAAGAAGAACGATGTAAGAATACATTGCATAACATCTTTTTTTCTGATTCCCTTCTACCTTCTGATTATACACTATGTTGGAGTTCCTTTTTTAAATAAAAATTGTGAACATTGAACTCTTTTCAGACAGTTAACATTTACACAATAAAGGATTGTATTTATATCAAAAATCGAACTTGTAAACTCTACTAAAAAATAGTTGACAACGTTCAAATTGAACAAAAGCAAGACAAAGAGGACTAGACTCAGGGTGATGATTGAGTATAAGCATTTTACTCGATCTAGGTGTAGCTTATGTGCCACATATACTCTTTACTGGTGATATTCGTGCAAATGAAAATATTTATAATATGTTGATTTTACTAGATTCAAATGAAGGCAGAATACTAAATACTGGAATATATAAGGAGGGAGTCAAAGATGAGTCAATTGAAGTACTAATCATTCCAGATGCATTATGAAGCTATCAATTGTTATAGCTGAATTTCCTCTGTCTGTAGACTAACACTAGTGCCATCAATATCTTAATCAAGATAAACTTGAGTAGCACTTGAATGAGTAGAAATTCCAGTTACATGGTAATTGTATCCTCACCACAACAAAAGTTTTAATAATGGTCAAATTATGCACAGAACAACAAAAACGTCATTCAGTCTCAGCAAAGACATTGTAAAACGATCAAAACAACTAATTTATGGCAGACAAATACAGAACAAAAAAGTCCAACAATGTAATAATTGATATTCACAGTAAACCTAATATGACCGTTTGGAGATAATCTTCTCATTGCTATGTTTGTCGGTTTGTAACTTTGATGTCTATCTGGTAATTTCACCTCTCGCTAGTCTTAAAAAACGTGTTTCAATCACCATAGCAACATGAACGCAATTTACACAAATATTTCTTGTGACATAGAAATAGGTATCAGGTATGACACTGAGCTACATGAACGCTTTTCACCTAAAAATCAAGGTTTTTAATATTGTCAAGTTATATCCAATTCATAGTACAGTATATTTTTGTTATGAATTGCTGTTTGTTTTTTCTTCTTTTAAAGTACATGTAAGTATCATCTCCACGCGAAATATTTCCTCTTTTTTTTAGTTCTTAAACTATCATAATCTCTGATTCTTGATTATGGTGTTTTGAGCAACTTGCTTCTGCTTTGACTGTGAATGCCTATTGTTTTGTAGAAAGTCGTGATTTTTAAAGATTATTATATTATTCTCGGTATATAAAAAGATGTAAAATAGAATGGAAACTACTCTTTCCCTTTGTAGGGATATTTACGGTATTTCGGAAATATAACAGTGAAAAGATGCGGGAAGCGTGTTCCTCTTCCTCTTCAGATATTTTCATAAAATTGATAGAATGATGATAAGAAAATGTAATTTATCAAAGTTGTTCTTTACTACACTAAACAAACCTATAATTACTTGATGTGACTGGATAACTAAAATCCAGACCTCACCCTATCCAATTAAAACACTAATTACTCAAAATGCTCAATGATGACAAAGTGTCATCATTCAGTTTCCTTTAGAATATACTTTAGGGGTTCAATGTCTGCAAAAAGTAATTCTATGGACGCTCTTTCCCACCTAGGGTAAAAATCGGGGTTTGGCTTCCGGACTACTCAGGAAGTCTATAAGGAATATTTCAATCAAAATTTAAGAAAATCGGAATTTCAAATATATTACCTAAATTGTATATTCAACCATGCTAAATTTCGAAATTCTGCTCCAGCGTCCAGACGATCCCAAAATATTGTTTGAGAATCGTTATTTTACACATGACAGTCAGTAATCCTGTGTACGCTGCTGTTGGAGTTACATCAACATCCAAACGAAACTAAAATGACAGGATAATTGCAAAAGTTTACACTAACCGAAGAAACGCAGCTCTATTCACTCTTTTCCTTTAATGAGAATATTTCATTATATTCAGAAAACTTGTGATGGAATTCAACATGTTTGACGAATTTGTAAGTGTTGGGTTGCATTAGTAATCTTTTATCTGATGACTATGCACTACACATGATCTTTGAGACGCCTATTAATTGAATCTGTCTTAAATTTCTAATCACAGTAATTTTGGCGAGACACTGTCTCTTATTGTCTTTGATCTTGGTCTTGATTTGGTAAAAATGCCTTTTGGATAATTGGAAACTTGTGACAGAAACCAAGTGATAGTGGCACCGTGAAAGATGTGAAACACACACAGGGACTGGCTCACCTAGGATTGATCGCACACTTTTAAAATATTACATCGCTTTACCTGTAGCCTTCGATCTAACGCCTGTTATTGTCCCAACAGTCAAGTCACTAGAAGACGCTCAAAGTAAAAAAATCAATGTTACATTCAAACCCTAGATTAAGAATATTTAGAATAGAAAGTGCTAGAGATGTGTTGGTTATTTTTATTTTCATACCTTCATGGAAGACTTTAATTTGTAAAATAAAGCATGTCTATCAGGTAACCACATGGAAGTATGTTAGATTAGTATAACCTGTCATGTTAACTTATGTGACATACACTATGCAAACATGTTTTTGAGGACAAAAACAGACTATTTGTCAAGTGATTTTCTTTACATAATATACGTTGTAACATGAGTTGTTTTGCCTTGTACAATTTTTAATGATAACATGTTACTAAGCATGGACATTAATGTTGAGGTTTGAATCGTTCTAATTAACAAAAATTATTTGTCGAACGATAATTGTGGTACGAAATTATACTTGAATTATAGTTTATAATCATCAAATGTCACCATGGTTCAATCAGTTTAATTCCTATCGCTTGTTTTTCGTTTTTATTCAATACTATTACAACCTGTCACAATTAGGATTATTGCAAAAGAATATCCAATCAACACATTTTCGAGGATGAGAGATATAACGCATAACAACTCATTAACATCATGAAGCTGAACAGCAGCTGAGAAGAGAATCAGGAGCACTGATTATGCAAGGTATAAGCGGAAGATCATAATGCAGTTTCTCATCTTAATTGACTGACTCTGAAGAACGGCCTTGATAATGATTTCCATTAGTATATAGGATCCAATATAAGGGGAAATGATTGCTTCATTTGCATGAATAATACTTGATACTGAACTAAGCATAACCAATACGATAACTTGATGACATTCAAATTCTCATCTACATGATTTTGAGCCATTTCATCATAGCCTCAGACAATATCATCATCATCATCATCAACATTCACAATTAATAATGCAATTTAGGTGAAGAATAACTTGACAACAACTTTAGATCTCATTATGCCTGGAATTAATCAAGTTGACATTTATAGCAATCGTATATACTGAAGCATAGAAAGCACTTGTGAACAAACGTTTACAACGCAAACTAAAAAACAATCCATTCAAGGATAAAAAACTAAATTGGACCTGCACTATTGTTTGTTTTGTTTTGTCAAAAATATGCTGTTAAACAACAGCAACATTATATAAAGTAAGAATAGTTTGACGTCATCACCTTTTTTCATGACAAGTTGTGTCATGCAATAAATGGACGATTAATATGTAGGTATATGTTATTCCATACTGCAGTTCTTTTCAAACGAAAAACTATTATTTGAAAAGAGCTAAAATAAATGAATACTTACTCACACTTTTTTAACCAATGTTAGTTAACTATAGTCCATGGCATTCGATGAGATAAACATCGTATTTGCCAAAGGAAAAGGATATAGATTTTACTTTCGGAGAAACCATCAGAATATTTATTCTGCATTCGTTGTATTTTTAGCAATATTTGCAACCAACCTTTAGAAAATAGAACCATAACTTAAATAGGAGACAACTTACCAAAATGACGAAAACGGCAGCCCTACATGTCAACATGAAGGCGAATCAAGTGTTGCCATCTCACATAAGCATTTCCAAAAGCAGGCTTGAAAGCTGTCTTTGTTGAGACGCGGTGTAAATCCGAGACACATAATGATGTCACCAAAAGCGTGTTCGTTAAATGTTATGGCAGTTTTGCAGAGGGTACTTGCTTTGAACGTCGAAAAAAGTATTTGATTGTTGATTAAAACATGTAAATATGATATCAAACTTTCGATGAAAAATTGTTCTACAGAGTACTGTTTTTCCTTTCTCAGTATGTCAATTTTATCACAAACCGCATGCATGTATGACAATGTGGCTTTTATACTCAAGCATCTAGAAAAGTAGATACTGATTCCACTTATTCTTTATTAAGTTACATAAAAGGCATCACTTTATGAAAGTTATCATTTACTATCAAGGACAGCCGAGTACTTTTTATATAGAAAAGTTTTCCATGAGCAATATTGATTGTCTTTGGTATTCATTCTCTTTTTGCGTTTTAAATGATATTCCATTCCAATAAAAATTATTCATGTTTTCACTAAGCTTTTTAAAACGTCATGTTTATACAAAATTATAAGGACAAAATGCTACTGAAGGATGAGTAAAAAAATGTGTCTTCCCATTACAAGGATAAATATTCAATACATATATTGCAATACATTATCACATGCATGAACATACATAACAAATAATAACATATCATGGCATTGTCTTTTTGTTGAGTGTGTACATAGCCATTTCCATGTACCGGATGCAAACAAACTGTGAAAATGGAAAAATTTAAAACCTATAAAAAGGTACACAACAACAAACAAAACACCTTCATTTTACACCATGTAATCCCAACTGAACGGGCAACCAATTTCCTCATTGTCATGAGAACTATTTTCACCATTTTCCAATCACACTTTACAATAGAATATTTTCATTGCAACACAAGACCATCAAACTCTCATTTGGAAAGCTCTTACAGCTGCTTAATCTCCAATGAATTCTTAGATTTAATTTGACTTGATTTAGGTCAGCGTTCATTTACAGGCATATGTGAATTCATGCTTTCGTTATATTATCTTTTTTTTATCGATTTCCTTCATATTGACGTCAAACTATATAGAACCAATGTAAAGGAAATGTATGATGGACATGAAGTATATAAAAAACTTAATGTTGATATTTACGATACAAAATTGAAAGTTTTGAAATATGAACATTAGGATTTTATAGCTATTTCAATTGATTGTTATGCATTTTAAACGGTAGAGTCACAGTTAGATATTGCAGTACATTATCACATACATGAACAAAACATTACGTCATTTTCTTTTTGTTGAGTGTGTACATAGCCATTTCCATGTACCGGAGGTTAAGCAACTGTAAAAAAAAAATTAAAAAGATATAAAAAAGGACACAACAACTAACAGGAAACCTTAATTTTGCACCATACAACTCCAACTGAACTCCTCGCTCTCATGGGAACTTTTTGCACCATTTTCGAATCACACCTTACAATAGAGTCTTTTCATTGCAACACAAGACCACAAAACTCTCATTTTGAAAGCTTTTACAGCTACATGTACTTAATCACCAATGAAGTCTTAGATTTAATTTGACTTGATTTAGGTCAGCGTTCATTCTACAGGCATTTGTGATAATCGATGCTTTCATTATATCCATCTATTTAAGATTTCCTTCATATTGACGTCAAACTGTATAGAACCAATGTAAAGGAAATGTAATTGCTTCTCTGGCATGGCAAAAGAATACGATATTTGCTAGTTTGTTAAATCTCATTATAACTGCTCATCAATTTACGCATGTATGATGGACATGAAGTATATAAAAAACTTAATGTTGACATTCAAGATACAAAATTGAAAGTTTTGAATTATGAACATTAGAATTTTATAGCTATTGCAACGGATCGTTATACATTTTAAACAGTAGAGTCTCAGTGAGATATTGCAATACATTTACATATACATGAACAAAACATAACAAGGCATAATATATTTTGATTTAAACATATTTTATTCACGATGAAGGATTGGGTACAAGTTATCCAACTTAGTGAAACCCTCTCCTATGTACAGTGCTGACATGAAATGTTGAAAATCAATATATATCGAAAACAAATTAAATACAATACAATGATTTATATGTACAATGATATATACAAAGAAAACAGAGGAAGAAATATATAGAATACATATACATGTATAGAAAAATAAGGGGAAAAGTAAGCTTTTCTTTCAGTTATCAAATCTTTTTGACTTGGAGATATACATGTGAACTCCTTAAAAATATTAATGTTGTCATTGTAGGTTAGATCTACGCTGCCATATAATATTAAATCTAAATTAACTAGTACTCTGTTAAAACATATTCTTTCGATATTTTGAAGCATTGCATGCCTTAAATCTGAATATAATATACATTCCATAAAATAATATTGGAATTTTCATAAGATAACTTACATTTACACATTGGAGTATCTTCTAGGCCAATTTGGAATAAATCGCTCTTTAATTTGCTGTTGGAATATCTCAATTGGGTATGAATTACGTTTAATCTTCGTTTACCAAATGAAAAATAAGGCGGTGCTTTGGGCTTCTTTGGACATATATGAGACTGGAAAGTAGTTAGGGTGCCACATTCTCTGATATGATAAGGGAGATTATTCCAAAGTTGGGATGTTGATGGAAGAAATGATTGACTGTAAAGCTTTGTGCGAGAAAAAGACAAGGAGAGATCACGGACATTTCTAAGAATATAATTTGTCCTTGATGAAACTGCTTGAGGCATAAGGTCACATAAGTAGGATGGGGCATTACCATTATATATTTTATAAAATAAGGATAATTTTCGATACTGCCGTCGTTCTTTTAAAGGTTGCCATGCTGTCTCAAATGTCAATGAATCACGAGCAGCATATTTAGGGAGGCCAGTAACTATCCTGGCAGCTTCGAACTGTACCTTTTCAATTTTATCTGCTAAATCTGATGAGCAACCGTCCCACAGTTCACAAGCATATTCTAGATGCGGTCTTATAAAATCAACGTAGATTTTGTTCAAAGTATCTCTATTTAACATGAATTTCAATTTCATCATCGACGAAACCATCAAGGAGGTTGTTTTCACAATGTTGTTAATATGAGTGTTCCATTTACAATCAGACGAGAATGTTATTCCAAGATGTTTATGGTTTTTTAAAGGGAACTTTCTCATTTTGAAATTTCAAGTTGAGAGTCATATTGTGATTTTTTATACTAAAGAGGACGGCCTCCGTTTTGCTTGGATTGTAGATAACAAGCCATCGCTCTGCCCAACTAGTCAAAATTTGAAGATTTCTATTCAAAGTATCTTGCATGAGTTTATGGTTAATTGATGAAAACCCCATTGATGTATCATCTGCAAACAAGCGTGCGACACAATCTAATGTGTCTGCAATATCATTTACATAAACAATGAAGAGAAAAGGACCAAGGACGGATCCTTGTGGTACACCGGCAGATACGACTTGTTCATTCGATAAAGAACCATTTACAAAAACCCTCTGTGTTCTATTACTAAGATAACATTGTATCCATTTAAGGATGTCATTACCAATACCATAATTTCTTAATTTGTGTAGTAAACCTTTGTGCCAAACTCTGTCAAAAGCTTTTGATACATCGCAAAATACCATGCAGTAATCTTCACGTTTATCTAAGGCATAGCAAATATTGTTGTATAGCTCTATCAACTGGTGTGTCGTGGAATGTCCAACTTTGAAACCAGATTGATATTTGTATAAAAGTTGATTGTCAAGAAAGTAGTTGGATATATACTTTAAGACCGTTCTTTCAAATATTTTACCCAGACAACTGATCAAAGATATTGGTCGGTAATTGCTACAACTAGATTTATCTCCTTTCTTGTAAAGAGGCATCACATGTGCTTCTTTCCATCTTACGGGATAAATACCTGCTTTGATTGATTGATTGAATAGTAAACACAGAGGTTTACTGATAGAGACGGCAATCAATTTTAATAGTTTATGACTTATCCTATCAGCACCGCAGGCTTTGTTCACTTGCAGGCTTTTAATGATGTCGGCGATTTCATTTTCATGTAACAAAATATGATTGAGTTGGCTAGATGTACGCATTTCAAAACAGGGCAAATCTTTGTCATTATCATCTAATTGACAGATCGATTCAAAGTATGAATTCAAGGTTTCAGCTTTGTCAAAATCAGTAAATATATTAGGGTTATTATCTGATTCAGTGGATCTTAGTGTTGGAATCGACTTAATAGTCCCTGAATCTTTGACAAGACTTCTTAGAACTTTCCAATAAAACGGTTTGTTCTCTTTGCTCAATTCAGTTATAAATTCATCAATATTTGAAAGATAATGTTCTTTTGCATAGTTCTTCATATTATTCACTCTATTTCTTTGCTTTCGATAAGCTAGTATATCCTGATCTCGATTAGGCATAATATATCATGTCATTTTCTTTTTGTTGAGTGTGTACATAGCCATTTCCATGTACCGGAGGTTAAGAAACTGTTAAAAAAGGAACAATTAAAAGATATAAAAAAAGGACACAACAACTAACAGGAAACCTTAATTTTACACCATGCAACCCCAAATGAACAGAAAACCAATTTCCTCGCTGTCAAGGGAACTATTTGCACCATTTCCTCGCTGTCATGGGAATTTTGGGCACCATTTTCGAATCACACCTTACAATATAGTCTTTTCATTGCAACACAAATCCATAAAACTCTCATTTTGAAAGCTTTTACAGCTACTTAATCACCAATGAAGTGTTAGATTTAATTTGACTTGATTTAGGTCAACGTTCATTACAGTCATACGTCATAATCGATGATTTCATTATGTATTCATCTGTTTAAGATTTCTTTCATATTGACGTCAAACTATATAGAACCAATGGGAAGGAAATGTAATTGCTTCTCTGGCATGACAAAAGAATACAATATTCGCTAGATGGTAAAATCTCACAACTGCTCACATGTATGAGAGACATTAAATATATAGAAAACTAAATGATTATATTAAAGATATTGAAAGTTATGAATTATAACATTGTAATATTATAGTTATTGTGACGGATCGTTATGCATTTCAAACAGTACACTCTCAGTTAACATTCATTAAAACATGCCAGCGTTAAAGTCACTCCGCTCTTTTTAGCATAAAACATTTAGACTGCATCATTCCAAATTGATGACATGCCTATTTGCCCTTTTCATTCTCTTTAAAGTTGCTGAAATAGGCCATTTCTCAGTTGTGTGTCAAACATCAGAAGTTTTCATGTTTCAAAATGATGATTAGTGGATAATGCATATTTTTTACAAAAGGCAATGTCACTATTAACATTTAAGAGCAAAAACATCCTCATGTAGAAACTGATATAGCTGACAGAATAAATGGATTGAAAATTAAACATTAATGGATAGTATTTATACATCTCTCAATTTTCTTTTGAAAGCCTAACATGTACTGTAGTTTCGGAAGTAAAGCTATCACAGAGAGGTCGTAGAAAATGCTTTTACATGAATTGTTTCAAGAGTGTTAGATGAACAGATTTAAAACACTTAATGTCTAATGCATGGAAATATGTAGCGGTCCCAAATATTTTTACTTTGATGTGATGCTGTGGGAATAACCTGATATTACGTTTCCCTTAAATAAATCGTTCATGACAAGCATATTGAGTGTCACATGATTCATTTCTTATTGAGAAATAATATTTTGAGAAATCTAAAGAAATCAAGACTACTGATAATTGTTATAAAGTTTCATGGAAAGGAATTTATCAAAAACCAAACCTATTTTCGAACCAATAATCCACTGAGTTGGTACTGATTGGTGCAGCTAATAACCTTCGGCTGCATTTGAGGTACAGGCATTTTATAAAGAGTGTATGTTTTATGAATTTAATAAATGTAATGAAACATCATATATCATAGCATTATATTAACAGGAACCAGTGGTCAGGTTGTCAAAGTCAAATTTCTTTGCAATCAACAGGCGCCTAGTTGTAATCAAAGTCAAAGCTCCAAAGAAAGTCATTTTACGAAAGGATACCTCGCGTCTGTTGGTTTTATTGAGGGTTGATAATTCTTGTTAAAATGGTGATTACATTATTTGTTTTTTTACGTCCTTGCCAGTGACCTCAATCTGAAATGTGTTGTAATATATGCAACAAGAATGACGTGTTTTCAGTCGATATTTGAAGTGACAATCATATATTTAATATATTTTTTGTTAGTGCAAAACGTTTTTCTCTAATCTACACAAAAAAATAATTTTCATATTTCATTTCTATTTGCTAAACTATCAACTCATGAAAGTAAAGGCATGTCACAATATCAACACTGAATTCAAACAAAGCGTTCTGATTGAACTCCCCACAGGCGATTAAGGATCAAAGAAAATCAATATTCACATTGAGGTGAATAATTGAAGCAGAACTTAAGTATGCTTAAGGGGATTTGAGAGACCACTTTCATCTCATAAAGACATTTTAATTATGTTAAACTGAACAAAACACTCCTGGGAGAGGATTTCATATTCCTTCCTTTGATTTTTGTGCTTTTTATTCCTGTTACACCACCCGGGTTCAAGCAATAAGTCTTGGGTTGACCCGACTCTGTGTTGAGGTTTAAAGCTATATTTCAATCCTTTCATTTTTTCATTTTCTTGCCTATAAATTTGTCTACGTGCCTAAATGTCATTCGCAGAAACAAATGGTAAATATTGCAATGACAAAAGAAGATTGATTGATTGAAGAGGTACAGTGGTGCTTGCATTATTTCTATATGAAAAAGGTCGGTACGCTGTTTCCATAGAAATATGCTTTGATCGGACTTATATGTCTATAATTCAATGCCAATGGATGCTTCGTTGACTCCCATACCTGGACATAAACTTCAAAATGATCATAGTTGTTATGACTCTTCGATAAAGAGTAGGTTCTGTTCTTATTGTTATTAAACTAAACTCTCATTAATACTCAATTTAATACAATCTCTCTGATCGCAAACGTTAGAACTCCCAGTCAAGATTTAAAGATGGTGCGGTAGTATTTTCATTAAGTACATAAACTCTTATATAGATAGTACATAAAACATTATTGTAGAGAAGTTTATTTACAATGAAACTAGCTGAAATTACAAAGATGATAAATCCTTGAATGTGAATTATATATGATGACTATTATGAGAACAAAAACAAAATAAAACTTTTGAAAATATTCAAAAATCGTTTAGTCTTGAAATGTTATAGAATAGACAATAATTAAGCCTTCTTTTCAAACAACTCTTTAGTCCTATAGAAATGCTGAGGTGTAATTGTGCTTGCAGATCCTGTCTCTTCATGGAAGGAAGAACTTTGAATTATGTCTACCCAGGGTGATTGGCATATCAATTGCCTCAGTCTAAGAGTACAATTCTGACAACAAATTAAACCATTTGAGGCGTTCTAATGATTAGAGAAAAACAACATTCGCATTGAGCTAGCTATATAATTATACCCCCGCTACGACGTAGTCGGGGGTATATAGCGCTCCGCGTGTCCGTCCGTCCGTGCGTGCGTGCGTGCGTCCGTCCGTCCGAAATCGTTTCCGGAGCATTACTCAAAAACTATACCACTTAGAAACTTCAAATTTGGTATGGAAGTAGCCTATATGGTGCTGTGGTGCCTTTTAGGGGTTTCAGCTCAATGGTCCAAATAATTTTTGAAATTTTGACCAAAAACGGTCCGATTTTAGGACTTTGTCTCGTTTCCGGAGCATAACTGAAAAACTATGCCACTTAGAAACTTCAAATTTGGTATGGAAGTAGCCTATATGGTGCTGTGGTGCCTTTTAGGGGTTTTAGCTCAATGGTCCAAATAATTTTTGAAATTTTGACCAAAAACGGTCCGATTTTTGGACTTTGTCTCGTTTCCGGAGCATAACTGAAAAACTATACCACTTAGAAACTTCAAATTTGGTATGGAAGTAGCATATATGGTGCTGTTGTGCCTTTTAGGGGTTTCAGCTCAATGGTCCAAATAATTTTAGAAATTTTTACCAAAAATGGTCCAATTTTGGGACTTTGTCTTGTTTCAGGAGCATTACTAAAAGAATATACCACTTAGAAACTACAAATTTGGTATGGAAGTAGCCTATATGGTGCTGTTGTGCCTCTGTATATCCGTAAATCTCACCTTACGGACAAAGATTTTTCAAACAATGTGTCTATATTTCTTAAGAAAAATGACCCAGTTAACCGGACGATTTGCTATCCGGACGATTTTCACCTGTAACTAAAACAAGGTTCGACTGTATAGTTTTTAGGTTTGCAAGATCATTGTGTTCAAAGTCATAGTCATTCAACGAGTAATTTTCATAAATTTTCAAATTAATGTTACGTGAAGGCGGTCAAACTACAGGCGGGGGTATGTGAGCCGGGCTCACTTTTGCCTTGTTCAAGATTGCATCCAGGGATTTTGAGAGATCACTTTCATACCATAATGTTATTCTGAGAATATTATGAGAATACAAACCTTGTTGAGATAAAATTGAATTCTTAATTTGAAAACGGTTTCCCTTTAAAAGAATGTGCTCACAAATAACGAAAATGAGCAAAAATGAAAGAAGTTATATGGTCCCTACTAGCGTCTACTTCATGTATTCACAGTTGATAAAACATTTCATTGTGAACTGTAGCATTCCAATCACAATACGGTAAGGTTATCATGGTATATTCTTTGTACATGCAGACAACTAATTCTTGCTGGGTAAGCTGTTTCTTATTGCCTTAACACGTCCTCTCCGCAAGTTTGTTGACCTCTTAGGTCATGTCAGTGTTGATGAAAAATTTTAAGGAAGTGTTGATATCAAATAACTAACGTCAGCGGAACTGACAAAGGACAATTGGCAATGTTTTTTAAAAATAGTTTGGGATCGTCTTTTCTCTGTTCAAAAGAATTTTGGCACGACAAATTGTGGCTCATGTTTGCGACTATTAAGTAACGAGATGCTTGTCATTTTAAAGATAAACTAATATTCATTAGGATATTTGAAGAAGAAACAAGTTTTTTAAAAGTTTTACCACTCCATGAAAGTAACAATGAACTGATTATTGTGACACAAATATGGAACAATATCATTTAATTCTGTTGATAAAAGGAAAAAGAAAATGTTTCACAAAGACAATGACAATGTTATACACGAGCGACAGAAGAGAACTTTTCGGCTATGACACTTGGTGTACCATTTTTATTGAGAACTGTTGTGTGTCATAAATGATGGCATTTAATGCTGAATATGCAAGACTGGCGGGTCGTTGGAATTCTAAATGGCACATGCAGATAACGTGATAAGTGTTAATATGACAGTGGTGCAAATACCAATTGATAGCAACTCATTGATAATTAGTCTGGTTAATATTGAGTTCCAATTATAAAGCTTTTAAGATATCTCCTCTACTCGACATAAGCTCTATCAAACGGTCTGATGGCATTTGAATATATATCGTAACGAATATAAAGTGATGATAGAAGATCTTACACAGTTACAGGGTATCATTCTGTCTTCCATGAACACAAGGTTATTACAAGTTAGACATGAAATATTGTGGAAAGCCTGATATTTCTTGGTGCTAAGTTTTTTGCATTTTGAATTTCTTAGTTCCTATTTGATAAACAATAAGCTTATACGATGTAAAAATGAAAAAAACTTTATGCATTAACATGTTATCAAATGTGAAATTATTGCCAATTGTAATTCACATTCATTGGCAGTGATCTTTCTTCCATAAAAAAACGGATTGAGACCAGCAAATATCGTATTCAAAAAGCTAATGGTTGGTTAAAAACTTGGAACAGTGCACAACTACTTGCTGGAAGTCATCTTCTTTGGCTTATCTTCAATTACCCTTAATAGATTGATTTTAATGTTTATTCGACAATTTGCTTATTGAAGACGCTTCAGTAGGAAATCATCACTGTCTTGGTCCAGGCTTTTCATAGATACTCACAGGGGCACACATAGTCAAGGTGCAAACCAAATCTCTGGTAAGATTAGTTGCTTGAGGCGAGGAATAACTCGACATTGATGTTCCACTCAATAGGTCCTACGTCAAATCAAACTCTGCGTAGTTTATAAAGATACTTATTCACCGACAGTGATTGGCAAACAAGAAAACTAGTCATGTTTGAATTGAAAAACATGATCATTTGCTTCTGGCGCATTTACTCAAACAACGATTTAGACATTGTCATGTCCGAGTTTTCTCTACACTGTTACTGGTCGATTGTTAAAGATAAATTTGAAATATATCTTCTGTTAACATTCGAAATCACTGTGGTTTTTATTTTTCATATTTTGATAGATATTGATAAAACCATGACTCATTCATGATTTTGGATTCTTCGGTGACATGAATACATTATGACTTAGTACAGTAATTAAAATTACTCGGGCGCAATGCAGCATCTGTATTGTATCGCCATTGTTTCCTTAGAGTATCGGTGTCAATATTTTCTTGATCATGACTTTCTTCCGTTCATTGATAATACTTAGTTGACAGAAGACCAGGTCAATATCTAAATATATATGAATTGCAAAGAAATAGTGAGTGCTCTTATTATTGATGACGTCAATAGCGACCCACACATGGTTATGCATCAGACAATTTGATAGTGGGCGGCTGTCAGGGCTGCCAGTCTTAACATCAGTAAATTTATTCACGCATGAAAAGTTTGCCCGAGTCGACTAACACAACCAAATTGATTGGACAAGAAGAATTGCATGCCATTATAACATCATTAAATTCACGTTTTGAGATGGAAGGGAAAATACGATACTTGGTTCGTTAGCAGTGAAGTGCAAATTATTCATCACTTTCAAGATACAAGACTAGTAACAGGCGGATCAGTATAATGATGTGTGAACAGGTTTATATGGTTGATTTAACCCTTTGTTTTGATGAAATTATAGCATAGAGTGAATGATTTGATTATTTCAAATTATTTGCATCTAACGTTCTAGTGTAATTGCCCCTTATAATGTCTATTCCGTTATTGGTTTTCTCATCTCTTGAATGTTCCGAATAGTTAAATTTTGATGAAGAGCATCAAGGAAATTGGTTGATTTTAGGAAAATGAATGTCAAAACCGACAACGTAACACTGTGCATGAGATACAATCAAATGTAAAAGATCACTGTAGAAAGGTTAGATCAATTAGAAATCAAAATGCAAGACATTGACAGTGATGGAAGAGAATAATATTTATCTTACCTTACAGTAAATACTCGTTTTTGATTTGATGATGGTCGAATCGTTTTATGTTATGTACCAAATGACGCTGATTATTAATTATAGATTTGTTTTCTTTCTTTCTATATTTATTTAGAAACAAATTCCGCATTTCATTACTTTCACATGCCATAGAATTAAAATCTAATCGTTTTAAGCTTGTTTCGGCTGGTAGTTTTACGAAACATGATTTATAACATTTCAGTGTGGGTGGGATGACGCCATTGTTTACATCTAGGATCAAGACCGTTCAGGCAGTGATTGCTCATCAATTAAACATCAGACCATATTACCTTCGTGAGAAGCTTACATCTTATATTGTACCATAAGAAGGGTTACGTCAGGGTCATTTTCAATATCTCAATTGCAGGTTATTACCTTTTGTATCTTAGTTTTAGTTTTATATACACCTTTACCTTTACTCAAATCCATTTTATCCATACAGTTGGAAAAACATCAATGTAGACATGTTTTAATAGTCTTTTATCGTAATCAAATAAATCAAAATCATAAAATAAGGTGATACCCAATTACATAAATGCATTCATCCCGCCGATTAAAACTATCAATACAATGTTAACACTATATCTGTAACAAAAATAAAAATAAATATGTCTGTTCACAGAGTTGAACACAGTCGATACTTGAGCATTACTAGTGAAAAATCTTACAGAAACTTCCAATCAACACATAAGCCACCTGATGCTCAATGACAGCTGTTTAACAATTTAGATGTTATTAAAGAATTAAAGTTTCTCAATTCGAGAATTCCGGGCACCTACCCTATAGAAAATAATCCTGGTTTTGACTGGTCGTATGTCCCATTCATTATGCACTGTTGTGTTGTGTTATCTTATTAATTTACATAATTGTTTTAAAAATAATTCAACGTCATCAAATATTTGTATCATATTGGCAGTACAAGATGGTATGATATTAAGAATTGGAAAACAGCTAGTTTATTTCAAGGATAAAGCTGAACGTTGGTTAATTGCATTAAATCGTTTGGTTCATAGTTTCACCTACACATCTAACGCATTCTCTCCCCACAGGGGCAGCTCAGTCATACCCGAGTTAGCCTCTGTTCTATTACGCCAAGATCCTGGGGTTCCGGCGGATCGCCCTAGCGGCAAAAGGTTGTAATTTGATGATAGCTCCCTTATTTGCAGCAAATGAAAACACATTTTGGATATCCACGACTTGGGGAATTCTCAACAGTCGTATAGTGACTTGCAAAAGCATCATGCCTTTAGGTTTATTTTTCATTAACAGTGTGAGAGGGAAACTATTTGAAAATCAGATATGGATAGGGTTTTTCATTAAAAACATTCTGTTTTATAATTGTGTAAATTGTTATTTGTTTTATGATTAATTATATTTTAATAAATTACCGAATAAAAACTAATGAGAAAGTAAAAAGCGATCTTTTGTAGAAGGAAGAGTTATCTCGCTTGGGTGTTAAATTTCAATGAAAGCTTTGCCGAACCACCCGGGAATAGCCGAGCTTTTGCAAAAGACCACTTTTGAAACGGCGTCGCTGATTGCACAACTAACTTCGATTGCCTCCAATCAGATTTCTACCTTTCTGTCCCATGTATTAGTCGTAATAGAACAGAGGCTAACTCAAGTATGACTGACCTGCCTCTGTGTGGAGAGAATGCATCTAACGAAGCTCGATGGACTATTGATTCATTAAACGCAAGAAGATTATAAAGTCTCTCTGACAACCACTTCCTCAGTGTTATGGGAACTTCATCACCATTTTCCATCACACTTTACAAAAGGGGCTTTTTGCTGCAACATTAAACTCTCATTTGGAAAGCCCCCTTATCTCTTTAATCTAATGATCCCTTAGATTTTCTTTGGTTTTATTTAGGTCAATGCAAATTTTACGGCCATGTGATGTTTTATCTATATTCAACTATTAAATATTGTTTTCATATTGACGTCGAACTGTATAGAATAAAATTCAAGAAAATGTAATTGCTTCAGTTACGACAAAAGAATTCGATATTCACTCATACAATGTATATATACATGCATGTAAACGCGTAATGAAAGGGGATTATTATTATAAGATTAATATTAGATTAGAAATTATGATTGAATGAATGGAATTAAAATAAATGCATGAGCAACATGAAGATGTTTTTCTCCAAGGAACATTGCGCCATGCATGTTTTTTGATTGGTAACAACTATGTTAACTCTTTACAAGAAGACATGGTCATCAACATCCCCCGCCAAATATGTTTTCATTAATCAATCAGTATTTTCCTACACGGGCTGTTACTCTGTAATATGTTATTGCATAAATCTCATTTTCAAAACCCGAGTCCAAAAACACTGAACAAGGGCAATAACTCCGTAAATAATAACTTTGCGGTTCTGAGTTTCGAACTCCATCAGGGTATTGATACCCTGAAGACACAACGCAAATTAAGTAATGCTATCTTAAATAGCTTCAGAGAAAAGCTGTCCCCTTAAACCCGGACGTGCGGACACACGGACGGAGCCAAAACCTATTTCCCCCTTCCACTTCATGGCGGGGGATAATAATTGGATGCATTTATCAAGGAATTAAGTGAATATTTTCAAATGTCTGAAACAGCTAAATGTCTTCTTTTATCCTTCATCAACATAAAAGGTTACCGAAAAACTTCATCTTACGTTACAAATATATTTCCGCTCGTTGCATTGAACAAAAAAGATATTAAAGAAATTGGTTTAATCTGATCCCAAAAATGAAAAACTTCACAAAAGAAATGTCAACGTAAACCTTTCTAACGCAGTGACTGTTCAGATAATTCTTGGATTCATTGCTAACCTGCTTTATGTAAAGGCTAAGATTTCCCTTAAATGCGTTCTGTTCGTCACTTTCCTGTCGTATCAAATTGCCATCTATCAGTAATAACCTAATACAAAAAGATATAATACACGTGGTTTATATTTACTTATACACATCTATTACTCCAACTACTTTCACTCTGAAGACCCTGAATTTTTACACACTGTCTTCAATCATAAATCTGCCTCGAAATGTCATGTCAGCTTCATAATGATTTGGTGGTTTCTAGCATACAACATACAATATACCATTTCAAACTGATTGCATTGTTATTAGTCCTATTCTTTCCCGTAAACTGCTCTGTAATGGGCCATTTTACTGTCTGTGTCTTTCATCGGGGCTTTATCTGCAACAAAATAACCATTAGTGACTAACGTTTATTTCTAATATATGGCAATGCTGCCATTAACATTTCGATCCAAAAAAGTATCTCTCGGGGTCAATGATCTCAATGAACATCTTTATTGATCAGGCATAATCAATAATCGGGTTTTCAATCATAAAAATAATCAATCATTGTAATGCAATGGTGATAAATTCAAATCTATATCTACGGTGATGGAATACATAATGATGATTACACTAGAACTTTTCAATATGCCTGGTTGAAATTGGTTGTTGAATAAAGACAGAATGTGAATTTAGGGATTTGAATTAAAGTATCAGAGTGGAGAGTGGTCATCAATTGTTTAAAATTTGTTGATTTCTTTTCAAACTAATGTTTTCTAATATTGAATGTTGCTGCTCTTCATCTATCATTCAATGAATGGTAGATATTTCGTAAAGTTCTTTACAAGTTCATGAATTCTCGTGATTTGATTCTTAATGATCGTAGGCGTGCACGTGCTCATTCTTCTCAAGTTTTCAAATAATTCAAATTGTCAATTCAGTTCCTTCCCCTTTATTCCAATATTCTTCATTCTTATTATTCATATACATTTAGGTCACATTCTTCATGATAGACTAGTGAGTAGTTTTTGTACTTCGAAAGTTTGAAGAGTCGGAATAGATTGACTGCAAAAAAAAAAAAGACTTGATAAGTAAATTATACAAATAAAGGCTTTGAAATGCGAATGAAATTAAGCTAGATAATTAATATGTTGTGTTTGTGTATTGCATGTGTAATAGTTACCATTTTTATAGAACCTCTGCATTCTTAGTGTTTCAATTTTCGTGACACGCCACACACGTGGCTGCATGCGCTCATGGCTGCACTCTTCAATCTCCCTAAGATGCCAAACAGAGTGGCCTCCCTTGGCCATCAAAAGCGTAAAGAAACGTTCATAAAATATCTTTAAAATCTATAGGATTTGGCCGTTACAGATCGCTATCACTCTTGATAAAAATATGAAAAAAATAGAGCCATGGGCTCTGTAGCTCATCAGACTTTTGATGGGGATAGTTCTTTAAGGTTTTGACTCCTGTGACCCCAATTGGGTCAAGGGGTAACCAAATGTAAAATTTAGAATCTTAATTGACCAAAGAGTCTACACACAACTTTTCAGCTCTCTAGACCTTTTGGAACTGGAGATGAAGATGAAAATTGGTTTTTAAGGTTTTGACCCCTGTGACCCCATTTGGGGTCTTCGGGTCACGAAATCTACAATTAAGAATCCCCATTGGCCAAGGAGTCTACTCACAACTTTTCAGCTCATTAGACGTTTTGGAACTGGAGAAGAAGATGAAAATAGGATTTTAAGATTTCGACCCCTGTGACCCCATTTGGGGTCATGGGGTCATGAAATCTACAAGTAAGAATCCTAATTGGCCAAGGAGTATACTAACAAGTTTTCAGCTCTCTAGACCTTTTGGAACTGGAGAAGATGAAAATAGGATTTTAAAGTTTTGACCCCTGTGACCCCATTTGGGGTCATTGGGTAAACAAATCTACAATTTAGAATCCCTATTGGCCAAGGAGTCTACTCACAACTTTTCAGCTCTCTAGACCTTTTGGAACTGGAGAAGAAGATGAAATTAGGTTTCTAAGGTTTTGACCCCTGTGACCCCATTTGGGGTCATGGGGTCACGAAATCTACAATTTAGAATCCCCATTGGCCAAGGAGTCTACACACAACTTTTCAGCTCTCTAGACCTTTTGGAACTGGAGAAGAAGATGAAAATAGGATTTTAAGGTTTTGACCCCTGTGACCCCATTTGGGGTCAGGGGGTCATGAAATCTACAATTTAGAATCCCCATTGGCCAAGGAGTCTACACACAACTTTTCAGCTCTCTAAACCTTTTGGAACTGGAGAAGAAGATGAAAATAGGATTTAAAAGGTTTTGACCCATGTGACCTCATTTGGGGTCATGGGGTCACAAAATCTACAATTTAGAATCCCCATTGACCAAGGAGTCTACACACAACTTTTCAGCTCTCTAGACCTTTTGGAACTGGAGAAGAAGATGAAAATAGGATTTTAAGGTTTTGACCCCTGTGACCCCATTTGGGGTCAGAGGGTCATGAAATCTACAATTTAGAATCCCCATTGGCCAAGGAGTCTACACACAACTTTTCAGCTCTCTAAACCTTTTGGAACTGGAGAAGAAGATGAAAATAGGATTTAAAAGGTTTTGACCCATGTGACCTCATTTGGGGTCATGGGGTCACAAAATCTACAATTTAGAATCCCCATTGACCAAGGAGTCTACTCACAACTTTTCAACTCTCTAGACCTTTTGGAACTGGAGAAGAAGATGAAAATAGGTTTTTAAAGTTTTGACCCCTTTGACCCCATTTGGGGTCATGGGGTCACAAAATCTACAATTTAGAATCCCTTTTGGCCAAGGAGTCTGCACATCAAATTTCAGCTCTCTAGAGTCATTGGTTCTGGAGAAGAAGTCGAAAATGTGAAAAGTTTACGGATGGACGGACGGACGCCGGACGCCTTGCCATGCCATAAGCCCATCGGGTCTTTCAGACCTGATGAGCTAAAAATGGAATTTTTCGCCTTAGTGTCATATGTTTTTAGTGAACGCCATGATAAGGTTTTTGTAATTTAATTAACATTATCTCAGCAAATGCCGATAAATGACAAATCTTATCTAACTCAGAAGATAAAATCTGCTTAATCAGTAAAATAGAGGAATCCGACTATCTTCTCAAAACATCAGTGGAGCTAAATAGAAATTGTCTCATCAAAGGTGTAAACTCGGCAATAACATCAATTTCCATGAGAAGATTGTAATTAGTGAAAAGCATTACAATACACTCGGGATCTTCCAGTTCACTTTTATCTTGGAATGAGAATTTGGGAAAACATTGTTGTAAATTCGAACATCGTTATAAGTAGAAGATATGCCGTGATTTATCCTGAAAATAATAAGGCAGTTCTGCTCCTGTGAAAAAGTAAATCTAATAGATGTTTATGTGTCCTCAGATTGCGTTACCATGGCTAGAGATAATTATTACCGTCTTTTGCTTGAGCACGTTTTTTTCTATTTTTTTTAGTAGAGTGGCATTCAAATGACTTAGTTACAATTTCTGTAACGATTACCTCTTCTAATACATGCATATAAAAAGAATTTCACTATCACATTTGTGTTTAACACTGAAAGTTTAAGATAGGTACATACTCTTTATTGAAAAAAAACACTATTGGTGTTGATTTCCTGGAACGATTGTACTTACAATGACACGGGGGCCTGTGATCACTTTTAGTAAAGGAATTGAAATAACGATTGCATATATTTCAACAATACATGATGCTAAAAAAAGAACCTGATAATGCTGGTTTACACATTAAAATTGAGTAACCATTAGTGAATATTGAATGAACAAACCAATTCATTGCCAATTATGAAAATTCATTGGGTAATCACCAGAAACATTTGGCATATCATTACACAACGAGGAAGACGTAGCAGAACAGTTTTTGCTCTTAATTAATTCTGTAGGATCCTTCATGGTAGCTAATGTTAATTGAGCATGTTCAATATCGAAGAAAAGGATTTCAATTCATGCGAAACGGTTAACTTGGTAAAGTGAAGAACACAATTATAATGACAACCTTCGAGAGAATTTTTTCAAGAAACACGATGCATTAAGTAAACTAGCAATACCATCGAAAATACTTTTTTTGTTAAAGTCTTCTCCTGTATTTCCAACAGGCTTGCGTATCTTGCATGAGTACTAGGTAACACAATCCTCTCGTACACAGACGGCTCCAAGTTTTTGATACACAAAACAACGAACATTGTCCAGTGTGTGTAGAGATATATCCAGTTTTTCGTTTTTCCGTAGTTGTCTTTGTACCTCTCTAAAGTTAGCTGCTAATCAAAACCCTGTCCTCAATGAAAACAAGCTACCATGGGCTTAATTTTGAGTGGGGCTAAAAACGGTAATTCCCAGTTAAACTCCCATCCTTATCTGATTTTTTCGGAGCAACCAAAGGCATGGGTATTATAACATGAGGGCAAACAATTCCACTCTGCATCAACCTCATATTGACTACAGTACCGGATTTGGAGTACCAGAAGGAATCATATCTAGAGCGTGAATATCAGGTCCCAAAGGCTGTGTTGGGAAACTCAAACTGTAGTTTGTGTGTTTCTGCGACCAAGAGGGCTATTCCAGCTGGAACTTGGTGTTTCTGGACAGGTTGATGGGTGGAAGCCAGACCAAATTTGAATCATTCAAAACCTGTTTTCTTTCTCTGTGTTTGACTTTCTTTGATCCTTTTGATCCCTTTCTCCCTGATCTATCTACTCTCTTTTGGATTGCAACATCCATGTGTTTAATAATTGAAACATTTTTCAAAACACATAATACACCAAATTCATTCACTCACTTGACTCTAAAGCTGTAAACAATGCTGTCACTGAGGGATGTTATGAATTCCTCTCCAGATCTTTTGTTCTCTTCCCTTTCTTGACTTGTGAGTCCTCTCCATAGCTCCACCAACAGCATCAGTGATACCATCGCCACGTCCAGGCTGAAAACACGGCTAGGTAACTTTCAAAAATGGCAGTTCGAAGGAAAAGAGGTCCCATTGCCAATACTTTGAAGTCTCTGTAAGCACTAATTCTGGGCATCGGTCTCGAAACATCACATTCATAGAAATCGCTAACGAATATTTTCTTCGAGAAATATTATTGCTTTTATAGGATATAGAGAGTCCGCTGTTTTGTTTGTGCTTGCCACATGCAGTTTAGATTTCTGATTTGAATTTATACTTTGTAAGACGACTGTGTTGCAAGAACTTATTTATCATTCCTTTTTAGCACAGATGGGCTTATGATAACGGCGTCTGTCCGTATAGTTTGTACATTTTCTACCTTTTCTCCAATAGCATAAGGCCTAGAACGCTGAAACTTTGTGGTCTGGTCGGGTCTATAAAAACATGTATTGACCTCATCACCAGTCTGTACATGTAATTGTATGATATTGTCAAGATTTCCCGTCAGTGCCATCAAATGCTCTGTATCCTGATTTTGTAAGGACACACTGTAGCGATTTGAGTGTTGCATGTGCAAAACATGCTTGTACAATTGGTGTGTTTCAGTTTTGTTTTCTTAGTCAGCAGTTATTAACGTTATTTATAGTCAGCTGTTATGTCATAGTCAATAACAACTTGCAACTGAATTACCACCTTCAGAATCGATGTTTTTATGCTTAACTTTTTGTGTTGAAGATGTAGTCTTTTTGTTTACTTTGTATTTATACAAAACCATAATGTCTTTACTATTTCTTGCGTGAAATACATCAAGCAGTCAACTAATAGAAACTATAGTATTTTATTCACATATAGATAAATAGAAAATCAATCACTCCAGGGCTGCATTCAATTATTCTTTCATCCTGTCAGTTGTTTATTAAAAGTGGTTGGATATTAGAAGTCTCACGTCTCACGATCAATTCCAACATTCATGTTTGCTTGTATTGATGAGAAAAAGATGGAAAACCACCATCAAATAAATCAACCAATCCATGAAAATCATCCATGCATGAGGCAATAAAAGACTAATGAATAATTCAAAGAACTATTTCCTAGCAGAATCACTTATAGAATGTATACGAAGATTGATTTATGTCGCCTTAGTGGTTTAACTTTGTAAAATATCAGTTTCATCATTTTTCTGACAGACAACAAGTTTAAATGAAAGGTTTCTTGGAAAAATAGTTTTAGTTTAGGCAGTGTTTTTGTTCTTCTATTATTCATTATTATACCCCCGTCTTACAGCATAAGTATGGATTTAAGCGTTCATTCTGTCCGTCTCCTGTCAGAAGAGTTTGTCCAGAGTATATCCCCTTACCTATAGGTTCTAGCTTCACAAAACTTAATACACAAGTCAAGCATCTTTTGGGTGTTTGCCTATATTGGAATCATATTTTTGGTGCTTTCCATGGAAACATGACTTTCATGACCAGTTTCCCTAAGAGAAGTCATTAACTTTAAGTGCTATATTCACCAAACTTTATACACATACATGTATAAACCATGATCCCTAGATGTGGGGTAAAACCTCTATTTAATTTCGATGGAAACATGACCGAAACTGTAATTTTATTATCACGTCAATAGTGCAGAGCATATCTGTCAAACTATACAACGTACAATGTATCTTGACCAAACAAAATGCCTACATATTCTTAGTGAGGGTACAACCAATATGTGTAGTTAGTTGTTGTTGTGATTTTCTTGTGGAAACATGACTAAAATATCTCTTGTTTCAAATTGTTCAAGATCAAAGGAAATGAAACCAAGATATTTTTCTATGACATATATTTATGGAAATCTATAAAACTTGATAAATGATCTTGAAATGATAGCAGTAAAAACACCATTGATAAATATGCTCGACTGTCATACAACTTCACCTTTGGTTTAAGAATTTACACTTTTTTTTGTAATTTTGAAATTCTTTGAAAGGAAGCTTCGGCTTCTACACTATAAAGTTGTAAATTTAACGTCGTAAGGATAAACGAATTTATGATATTACACTTAAATGTTTCTAGAAAGTTGTTGAACGGAATACGAGGGACTTTGATCGTTATGTCTGAAAGGGATTTTTTTTCAAACTTTATTAGATTATTTTTAGAATTTCTTTTGAAATCGTATACTCCTAAACAAATCGAACACTTAAGTGTTAACAATGAAAATAGTTACAGGGTGAACCACAATGAAGAATGTTCAACAAGAAGAATAACATTGATTTCTGTCATCTTCAGTGTTATAAAGCTGATCAATGGCCCTCGGATCTGAAGGGGGAATTAGCCTGAATTTCTGGAGTTGAAGTTTAATATCAAATAACAGGGTTTTGTTGAAACAACTTGCAAAAATTGCCATTATTCATACGGATGGTTACATACAGGCATATACATTTTAAATTAGATTCATTTGAACACTATTAAATCAATATTTTACACTCTATCCGACTCCAACATTAACAGATTGTATGCATATTTCGATTGGTTTAAACATTTGAAATTGGCATTACAATGTACATCTAATTTATAGATGAAAACATTTGACAAGAGTTCATTATAAGCAACACAAATCATATGTAATGATTGATTAATTTTATTGTGATCTTATCTGAACTTGAAATTGTATGAAGCATTACAGAGAAATATCTGGACAAGGAAGAAAGTAGCAGTTTCAATGATTATGATCTCGAAAAACGTGATTACATGGTTAATTATTCATTAATTATATAAAAAACACAAATTGGTTCTTTTCGATATTCTAAAAGATCTTGACTCTTCATTCAAAAACGAAATCTCAAACAAAAATTGAAACTTAAAACATTGATATCAATAATTAAGAATATTAATGCATTATTTTTTCATATAATGTGGATATTTTTTCCTGTTCTGAAATGAACCAAGAAAGAAGCAAAACAGCGTTTGATAGAAGTGAGAGATATTCAAATGTGACGTCAGCAATGTTCCTTAAGAGAAAGATGACAATTTAGGAAATATAATTAACATTTTGACGATTAATCTTGTCATTTGCTTTATGATCTCTTCATTGCCTACTACAGAAAAAGGTTTGCAATATGTTTTAGTCTTAAAGATGATACTATATATTCGATTTCTCGTATATGATTGCGTGATCTAATCGTCTCTTGCATTAAACCTAGATCCGATATTAGTATCTCCAATCTCTCTCCGTGCCAGACGCACATATTCCCTGCTTAAATTCGCTTTTGGTGTATTCGGTAATATCCCGATGGATACATAATCTAAATACAGCCCCTTTTAGAATTACTTCTACGCTATGTGATGACCTCTATTACATAAACGAGCATAGATGAAAGAGATTTTATGTTTTATACAAGCTTTTACTACAGACGAGTCTATAGAAGGCTACGATATGCGGTCTTCCATTTATTCTTCCTGCACGAGACAGCAAATTGACTGAGGGAAGCAATATTTTCTTTTGGAAATAAATTGTAGAATTAAAGCAAGCTTAAAGGGATTTTGTGAAACATACAAGTACATTATAAGATACTTATCTAAATCAGAAATGACGCTATTGATCTATAACCGATTCTTGCTAATTGTTTATTGAAATCCGGCCACATGGCCTGATATGAGAATATTGAAGACATCTCAACTTTGTTTTTGGGGTTGTTTACTGGCAAAAGTAATGTGATTTCTGATATAAAGTTGCGCATGGTTCTGATGACATTAGCAACAGATCTCCTCCTCACACATTATCACTGCTCTCCGGTCTTCGAAGATTTTCTTCTACTGATAAATCTGGAATATAATGAAACTTATTAAAATCTAAATATTTTAGATATTTAAAAATACTTACCCCACTTCAGATATTGCATATTACCTATACTTCCGATAAGAGATTGGAAAACGTGTTGGTATATGTCATCTTAACTTCGTATTGTATACAATGGATCATGATGTATACCAACGCGACATCGTACCGGAAGGGACGAGTCCAATCCGTCACGTGACCATGTTAGAAAATCACATTCCATGATCCAGGTCCAAGAGGAGGCCGACTGAGGGGAGGAATCGAGACATCGATGGGCGGGCTGGATCCTAGAAGTGGGGTAAGTATTTTTAAATATCTAAAATATTTAGATTTTAATAAATTTTTAATACTTACCCCACTTCAGATATTGCATGTATATCCGACAGAAGAGGATGGAGGGAAGGCCGAGGCGCGGGCCAAACAACAACAGGACGTGTGTAGCAACCTGCAGGAACAGGAGAACACAACATCAGAAAAAGAACACCTAAGGGAACACCACGACAAACCGTGGGAAGCCTTAAGGTTAACAAAAGGTAAAGGGAGAGAACCCTACCTAATGAGACGACGGGACAGTCAGTCGCTGGGCGACAACCAAGGGTCCAAAGGATTGAAGCCCTTCCACGTCTTCCACTGCTAGGTCACGGTGATAGTGGCTTGCAAAAACCGACGTAGACCTCCAGAAACAGCCCTCCATGATGCTAGGCACAGAGATGTTCCTGTGGAGAGCCATAGTAGATGCCAAGGCACGTATCTCATGGGGGTTGTTCGCTACCGCTGCCAAAATAGTCTGGCGGAGCCACAGACCGATGGTAGTCCTATTTACTTCGCCCTTGTTAGTCGAGGAGAAGGGGATAAATAGCCTTTTCCGAGTTCCCCTCTTCCCTGCCGAACACTTAATGTACTCCTTAAGAGCTCTCACTGGACACAAGGAAATTTCTTCCACTTCCCTGTGGTCCACTATCCTTGACAGGGGGGGCACCACAAACATTCTGTCTGGCTGACCAGTGAGCTGGTTCTTTGCCACGAAGTTCCACAGCAACCCTAAGTGAGCTGCACCCTTGCGAGAGGGTTCAAATCGCACTCTCGTAACATCCAGAGCATGAATTTCACTAACCCTTGCTGCTGTAGCAAGAGCCAGAAGAAACGCTGTTTTACGAGACAAATTGATGAAGGAAGACTCTTCCAGAGGCTCATAAGGAGCGCCACGCAAGTGCCTTAGTACAAGGTTCAAATCCCACGCTGGTGCACGAAACTTCAGCTTCTGGTCCTCCAACTTGAAGGACTTCAGCACGGCGATCAGTTCTGGCGTCTTGGAGAACTTTGTGTTGGATTTGACCGCCAGAACTGAATTGAGGGCTGACAAATACGTTGAAATCGTGCCCCCTTTCAAGTGTCTTCTTGTCCTTAAGTGCAGGAGAAACTCGGCCACCAGCTGAGGCGACGCCGCCACCGGGTCCTTGGAACGGTCCTTGCAGTACTTTTCGAAAGACGACCACTTGTCATCGTAAAGAGACCTTGTGGATACCCTATGGGCTTTGCAGATTGCCTTGGCTACTCGCGAGGAGTACCCTTTGGCCTTCAGGGCCTTCTGCATATGACCCAGACGGATAGATGAAACCGCTCTGGGTCGGGGTGAGGCAGGCGACTGTGAGGGTGCAGAAGGAGTCGGAGCCATGGAGGAAGAGGTTCCGGATCGCTTGCGGCGAGACTTCTTAGCTCCGGGAACCACGACCTCGCTGGCCAGTAGGGCGCGACCAAAAGCAGATTGGTCTGCATCGTCGACCGAATCTTTTCCACCACCTTGGGAAGAAGGACAGGAGGGGGGAATGCGTAGGCGTCCAGTCCTTCCCATGACATTGATAGCGCGTCCACTGCCCAGGCTGCTGGATCCGGCAGCGGGGACACGTATACTGGGAGACGAGCGTTCAGACTCGTTGCGAACAGGTCTATCAATGGGCGATGAAACTGTCTGCAGATCAGACTGAACGCCTCCGGATGGAGCATCCACTCTGTTGGAGAGGGCTTTCCTGACCTTGACAAAGCGTCCGCCAGAACGTTTCTGCAACCTGGGATGTGGCGGGCTTTGACTTGAATTTGGTTCTCGTCCAACAGGTGGAACAACTGGAACGTTTGCTCCAAAAAATGTCCTGACAGTGTGGTGCCCTGATTCCTTATGAGCCACACTACTGTGGAATTGTCTGAGGCCACCAGGAGCCGAGAACCCCGCAGCGTTGGGAGCCAGTGAGAGACTGCCAGAATCACTGCCTGAAGTTCGAGATTGTTGCTGTGCCAACTCGCTTGAACGTCGGACCACAGCCCTGCCGCTGTCTGCTGGCCTAGATGAGCACCCCAACCCTGGACTGAGGCGTCCACAAACAGCTGTTGATTGTGGGGAATCTCTGTCAAGGAGACTCCTGTGCAGACATTCGACTCGACCTTCCACCAGCGAAGGAAGACCCGGAGGTCCGCTGGGAGGGAGAACTTCAACTTCAGGTCGTCCTGCTGTATGTAAGGGGCGAGAAACCTCTGAAGAGGCCTGAGCATCAGGCGACCCCTGGTGGTGAGAGCCTGGGCTGACGACAGTAGACCTAGAAGGGACTGCCACTCCCTGAGAGACATTGACTGGTGTAGTGCTCGACCCACAAACCCCTGAATCTTGGTCCACCTGTCTGGTGGGACCAACACGAGATCTCGGTCTGTGAGGAACAAACCTCTGATGAAGGACAGTTGTTGGGGCGGGACAAGGTGGGACTTCTCCACGTTGATCAACCAGCCCAACTGACGGAGAAGACAGAGGGTAAAATGAGTTTGCTCTTGTAGAACCTGACGCGACCCGTGTTTCATCAAACAGTCGTCGATGTATGGATCGAACTCGATCCCCCGAAGGTGGAGAAAACGAACGATCGGCGCTGTGATGCGTAAAATAACCATGGGGCCGTGGAAATGCCAAACGGGAGCACTCTCCACTGGTAATGGGTTCCCAGGAACTCGAACTCTGTAAATGGGAACGTGGAGGTAAGCGTCCTGAAGATCTAGACTGACCAGCCAGTCGTTGTGGGACAGCTTGGAACGCAGTAGATCCAGGGAAATCATGCGGAAATGAGGTGGCTCTGTGAGATAGAGATTGTTGAACACCGCCATGTTGTGGATCATCCGCATCTTGTCCGAGTTCTTCTTGGGGACAAGGAAGATGGGAGAGTAGAACCCTGGGGAGTCGTTGGGTTCTAGCACCTTCTCTAGTGCTCTCTTGTCTAGCAGCGTCTTGATGTTGGTTGACAGCTGCATCTGTTGAGCTAACGAATACACGCGTGATCGGGCAGGTTGGTCAGAGGCAGTGACCTGGCTATTGGCAACTTGTAGCCGGTCTTCAGGATTTCGGTGATAAAGGGATCCTCCAGCATGATCCAATTTTGCCAGAAGATCCCTAGTCTCCCGCCTACGGGGACTTCTGTGATTGGGACGACTGGGGACGGGAGATCCCAGTCGTGATTGACTGACCTTTAAACGGCGTCTGTAGACCGCCTTGTTCTTTTTACCAGGCGTCTGGGGGTTGCGTTGTCGGCGCTGGTAGTTTGGAGCGCCGTACGAATATCCCTGGTTTCCATGATTGCGCGCTCCCCTGCCACGGAAGGCACCACGCACGGACTTCCGGCGAGCAGTGTAGGACTTGCCGACAGTAGGGTTGGATGGGAACGAGGCCGTGACAAACTTTGAGGCCTGAAATGTAAATTCAGCCCGAGTCACTTGGGTGTGTTCCCTATGTATCTTTGGGATGCGCTCAGCGAAGAGAGATGGTGAAGACAGAGGAGCTCGAATCAAGCGCTTCTTGAACTCATCCTGCCACACGCACGGGGCTAGCAGGCCGTTTCTTCTAATCAAGGAGGTATGAGCTAACGCCGCCCGCACATGACTGACTATCGTAGAGATAGAGTTCGCTTGCCACCTGAACATGGTAGCCATATGGTCCAACCGCGAAGGGTTGACCTACTTGAGGTCTTGCATAAGCGCCTCTGTAGATGAAGCCAAGGCAGAGAGAGGCTTGATCGTCCTGCGCAGCTCCGTATCTATATTCTGCAGTTTCACATCCTGGACCTTATAGAGGGCCCACGAGGCGTCTGACAAACGCTGCGCCGAGTCATCCTAGACTGCGCCCGAATTAAAAGCTTCCAGAGAGTGGACCTTGAAACTAGACGTGGAATTCCTTGCTAGCTTGAAGGAGGGGTTGAGAGTTAGCCTCTGGAAGTCCTCGTCCAGGTCCTCCAGGGCGTCCTTCACGATTGGATGAGGGGGGATCAACAACTCTGGATCATCCCAGATGGCGAACCGGCTGTCAACTCCAGGGCCCTTCTTCGTCGGAGATATCCTCCAAATATTCCTCGTAATCCGGCACAAAGTGCTGCTCCTCCTGGAACGGGGGCGAACAAGAGCGCGGGCCAGTGGAAGCAACCGAAGAGGGAGGGCGTCTGACAGGTGACCTAGAGCGACGGGGAGAGCGCTGAGGCGACCGATAGGGAGAGCGACGAGGCGGTGGAGACCTACGCCGAGGTGGTGACTGGCGAGGAGGAGACGGCTGAGCAGGAGCACGCCTTGGTGACCGACGCATAGGCGAACGTCTAGCCGGCGACCGGCGCACAGGTGAACGACGCACGGGTGAGCGACGCACGGGTGAGCGACATACGGGAGAGCGTCGTACGGGAGAATGTCGTACGGGAGAGCGTCGCCCAGGAGATCGTCGCACTGGTGAACGCCTCACTGGAGAAGCTCTAGGTGGGGAGCGCCGAGGTGAGGGGCGCGCCGAGGCGATGAGCGCTGAGGGGGGCGACGGGCGCCGAGAGGGCGAGGAGCGCCGGGTGGGCGAGGAGCGCCGGGTGGGCGAGGAGCGCCGGGTGGGCGAGGAGCGCCGAGTAAGCAGAGAACGCCGTCTGCCGGGCGATGAGCGCCTATTGGGAGACTGGTGCTGGCCGCTAGTCGGATATAAATCGTCCTCTGGGGGAGCACGACGACGTCGAACACTTGGCACACACACTTGCTGATCCCTGAAGAAATGCCTGTCGTCTACCACGGTGCTAGTCGGGGACAGGTAGTAGCGACCAGGAGGGGGCGATGACGGCGTACGTAAGCGATGTGAAGCCTCAGGTCGTGACACAGTAGCAGGCGCCGTAGACCTGCGGCGAAACGTAGGCACAGGTTAGTCCGGGGCCAGTGGGGCCGGGAGACGAAGATCCGGAGAGATGGAGCGCCGGTCGCGCTCCCTCACGATCCTAGTAACCATAGACTCGAGCACACTGATTGCAGGTGCTCCGGGGTTAACAGCCTCCTCAAACTCCTCCCGAGACAGCGACGGGAAGGAGACAGGAGGTGCCACAGGCGTAGGTACGGGTGTTGGTACAGTAGGTACAACTGGTGGGGGAGGCGTACCCTCGCCGGCAGGCGAAGGAACATCCTTGGTAGCCATAGGGGGAGCAATGGTTGTCGCTCTAGCCTTCCTTTGGGTGAACCTCTTTCTCCTCGCCACAGAGAAAGCCTTGAAATCAGGTGTCGAAAGACCACGACAAAAGATGCACCTGTCGTCAACCTCACAGTAACGGGACACACAGTCCGGGCACAGGGGGTGAGGGTCTTTAGAGGACTTCAGGCTCTTACAAGTTGAGCAGAAAACCCTCGTCATTAAACACTCACCTAAAGAAAGATAAGCAGAAACATTCTTTAAGTAAAGGAATGAAGACAAAGACAATTGTTTTTTTTGTTTTTTTTCTTTCCCAAATAAAAACAATAGAATTATGCATAGGGAAAAAACATTGCATAAAATTATACAGTCGATAAAGCGTAAGCATAGAAACAATATGTATTACGCAAGAATTATGCAGTAAAATATTGTTGGAATGAGCGTGGAGCTTTAAGGAATAATAATAAAAACACTCATCAAGCAAATGTCATAGACATGAAAGATGAGAAGTAATGAAGGAATATATTACAAGAGCATTAGAATGCTATGAAAAATGCATATAAAATGTATTTAAAGCATAAAATACACACAAACGGGTAGAAAAAACCAACCCGTAATGTAATGTGAATAAATCAATATCAAACCTGAATAAGGCCTGAGAAAGCTACAAGCGGCAAACGGGTGAACGCAAGTAGCGAAGAAAAAAGTGCCAAATTAACACCGCAAAAAGAGGGATATTGCGATGGAAAAAGGAGCAACAAATTAGTGTATTAAGTAACCCTAAGGTATGGGAAGGGTGATAATACAAAAAACAGGGAAAAAAACCCTCAAAAGGAATATTTAGCAAAACACGTGCGAGGCGCAGTAATACAGAAGTGCGAACCCCGAAGAAAAAACACGAAGAATTTGGAGGTGTGAAAATTATGGAAAATTAGGGTGCATAAGTGAGTTTAATGGATATTACCGAGGATACTAAGGTAATATCAAGCCAAGACACAGGGCCGT